>CM057387.1:57467625-58738042 GCA_030015415.1 Cynopterus sphinx | reverse complement strand
ATCAGGTTATTGCATTGACTTCGCTCCCAAGAAGTAGACGCAAACTGCCCTTGAGAGAGCAGCAGGAGCTCTTCACATGGGTTTGCAGATCTTTGTCTCTTAACTCTAGTACTGTTTATAGTTCATGACTATGGACAACTTGGGTGCCACTTTTTTCAGATTCCAGTGTGACGTGAGGAATTAGATTTTGAAGATGAGCATATATATTACTATCTCTAAGCACTTAAAATGCTGTTCACACTTTATTACCAAGCATCTTGGTCTATCATTCAACAAGTACTGTATCTCACTTTAAAGTCTTTGGGAAGAAAAACAAAAAACTAAGTTGCTTTCTTTTTTCAACACTGTAACTACATTTCAGCTCTGCAGAGTTTCTCACCTCAAGATATTGAAAGTTTCAATGTGGTTTAAAAGGATGAATGTGAATTATGAACTAGTATGTGACCATGAATGACCACCAAGTACAGCCTGACAGGAAGGCACTTTTCACTTTGATGTTTGAGAAAGAATTAAAGGCATATGCAGAGCTGGCAGAGAAACTGAGAGAAAAGGGATGGAAAAAAGAATACTCATTTTTGTCCAGTGTTTTCCTTTTTTAGATGAACTTTTAAAGAACCTTGCGATTTGCACATCTTGAGTTTATAATTTGTGTGATATTCCTGCAGTTTTTATCCAATAACATTGTGGGAAAGGTTTGGGGGACTGAACGAACATAAATAAATGTAGCAAAATTACTTTCTAACCTGCCTAAATCCTAGGCCATTTTATAAGGTTATGTTCCTTTCAAAATTAATTTTGGTCTTTCTACCGCATCTGTCACAAAAAAACAGGTCTTAGCAGGACAACTCTGAGAATTTTCTTAAGATTCATTGAGAGAGTTTTCCATAAAGACATTTATATATGTGAGTAAGTTTTAAAAAAAAAAACTATTACTTTATTATTGTTGTAATTAATGTTATTTTCAGGATGACTTTTTTTTTTTCTCTGAAATCAAATCAAGATTTAATGTTTGGTACAAACCCAGAAAGGGTATTTCATGGTTTAAACTTTTCATTCCCAGAGATCTGAAATATTGTTCATGGGTTTTGAGTTTGCATCTTAAAGTGCTTTAAAAAAAAATTTCATAAGTAGGGAGAAATTTTTAAATATTCTTACTTGAAATGACTACAACTAGTCTGATCAAATATTTATCTGATTTTCTTCTACCGTTGAGAATAGTACTTCTTTCATTTCACAAATTTAAAAAGAAATTCGAATGTCAACTCACATTTTGGCTGTCTAGTATTTCTTCACATTTAGTTCTCAACAGGACTAATTATTTTTATTAACCATTTTCTGGGATGTACCAAAAACATTTAAATAGATTTAGAATAGCTAGAACCAGTCCTTGACTTTCTTCAAAATTCATTACCTTCTCAGCATGCTAGCAGAGAGCTGGGTGGGCCCATTCTCAAAGTCATAATGCTTATTTAGTGCTGTATTTTTTTTTTTTTAAAGCATTTCTGTTCAGAGAACTTGCTTAATCTTCCATGTATTCTGCTCAGGGCACTTGCAGTTATTAGGTTTTGTTTTTCTTTTTGTTTTATAACCTTTGATGGTAAGAGGAATACCGGGCTGCCACATCGACTTTGTCCTCATTAGTACCACTATTTACAGCCACTCATGTGGACTCAGAAAAACACACACCACCTTTTGGCTTACTTCGAGTGTTAAACTAACTGGATCCACAACACCAACACTAAAATGAGAAAGCATATATGATTTGGAGCAATAGGAACATCATCATCCTTTTCGTGCTTATATTTCAGGTATAGGAATTATAAGAGAATTGGTTCTTTCTAAATGTCCCATTTCATCCTCTGGCTTTTTAGCATGTGCAATATTTTCCGTGCCAATAGAGTCTAATCGGTGTGCTCTAGTTAAAGCTCACACCCTTTCGGCTTTTTCCTTGTTCGGACGGAGGAAGCCGGGAATGGGAGAGCCTCCCGCTGCAAGCTCCCCTGCTGCTGCGGATGCTGAGTGCTGGGCGGGAGCCTTCAGGAGCTCCAGGTGTCGGTCGCCGTGTTGCAGAAAGAGCAAGCAAAGGAGATCTAAGGGACAAGCCGCAGTTCCCCCTGTCACCACAAGGAATAGTGAAGGTGGACTGTGGACAGGAAGGAGGCAGAGTCATTTCTAAGGTACACTCTGGAGCAACGTAGCCAGGATCAACCCATTTTCCACGCTCTTGTCTGCAAGTGTGCAGGCCCCTCCTCAGGTCTGTGTCCTTGAGACTTTGAGCTGTGCCTCTGAGGCCGGGCAGGAAGTGTGGCCTGGTGTGTGCTTGCACTCTCAGCGTGCCAGCCAGTGGCTGCGGAGGGGGCCACCTGCGAACACTGGTCACCACTCTGTGGCAGCTTTCTCTTCAAATAGGAAGAACATCCAGGGGACAGGGAACTTCCTCTTGTTTGCAGACATTGGCGAGCCCGAGGCTCCCAGAGCAGCCTTTGTCACCGCTCCTGTGTAGCACACCTAACAATGACAGGCATAGAAATTCTTCGGTGCCCTGCAGCTTACGAGGATCAGCCATGTGCCTCTGTACTATGTCCACTTTGCAATATTTACTGACAACCGTCTTTAGTTCTTTCTTTACTGTTTTCCATTTTAAAACGAATAACAGCAGGCCTTTTACGTTTACAATGGAACACAATCACCAAGAAATTAGTCAGGGTGAAAAGAAAAACAAATAAATAATAAGCAACCAACAAACAAGAACCTCTCTTTATAGGGATTTCTAAATATATAAAATGACTGTTCCTTAGAATGTCTAACTTAAGAATTATTTCAGTTTGTCTGGGCCACATGGGGGGGTGGGGAGATAAAGAGATGGGTGCCACTTACCTCAAATCTTTTAAAATGGAAATTCAAACTGCATTTTCATTTGGACTTTCAGGATAATTTTCTATGTCGGTCAATCTTTTGTTTTTCCCCCAACTCACCCAGTTTACTTTGGGATGATTTGATTTTTTATTGTTGTTGCTGTTGTTGATCCCATTTCTAACATTGAATTTGTGACCCTATGTGTTTTTTGTTAGGTGAGTGTGTTGGGTTTTTTCCCCCGCCAGGAAGTGGCAGCATCTTCCTTCTCCCCTACAAGGAACTCTGCGGAAACTTTCACACCTCTTACTCAGGGACGGGGCTGGCGTGTGTGTGGTACACTGATGCGTTCAGAAGCAGCACTTTGACTGCTCTGGAGTAGGGTTGTACAACTTCAAGGAATGTTTGGATTTCCTGCATCTTGTGGATTACTCCTTAGATACTGCATAGATTGCAATATAATGCTGCATGTTCACGACGAACAGTAGCTCATAGTAATCATAAAAATCCACTCTTTGCACATAGTTTGATCTTTACTGAAATATGTTGCCAAAATTTATTTTTGTTGTTGTAGCTTTGGAATTTTTTGTTTGTTTCTTAAAGAAACAACTGACCATGCCCTTTAACATCTGTGACTACTAAGGAAACCTATTTCTTTCATAGAAAAATCTCAAATGCTTTTAAAGACACTAATGCCATGCTATTTCAGATTTGGGTGAAGAAGCAGAGCTCTTGGGACAGAAGGCCAGGCTCTTTGAGCTGTGTTTGGTTGTCATGGCTACTGTGTCATGAACAGCAAACAGCTCGACAAGCTGTGGCCCGTTCTCTCCTAAAACCCTTTGCACCTCCTATTTCCTAGTCACCCGTGATGATTCCAGGTGAAAAAAGGGCCAGCAGTCTCCGTGGCCCAATCCAGCCTCTTCGATGGCAATATGAAAGAAAAGGGAATTTTGCTTTTTTTTTATTTTTTAAAGTGGAGTAGAGAGGCCTTTGCTTCCACTTTTGCATTTTCAACCCAGAATTTCTGAAATAGAGAATTGAAAACAACATCAAGTAATAAAGATACAGAGAATATACTTTTTATAAAGCACATGCATATGCTCTTGTGTTGGGTTGGTTTCCTCTCTTTTCTATGGACAGTGTTGTGTTTCTGTTGATCGGGAAACTCCAAACAATTTGCACACCTCTACTCTGGAGCCGAGATTACTTCTACATAGATGACCTCGCTTCAAATATGTTACCTTACTGATAGGATCTTTTCTTGTAGCACTAGACCTTGTTGGAATTTTCTTTAAAAAAAAAAAAAATGTACACCTAATTTGAGAAGCTGAAGAAAAAAATTTTTTGAAGCACTCACTTTGAGGAGTACAGGTAATGTTTTAAAAAATTGCACAAAAGAAAAATGAATGTCAAGATGATTCATTCAGTGTTTGAAAGATATGGATCTGTTGAAACAATGAGTTTCATACCTTGTTTGTAAAAAAAATGCATAAAGGTTGAAAGTTACATGTTTTTATGTATATAGAAATTTGTCATGTCTAAACGATGAGATTTGTATGGTTATGGCCTGGAAGAATTACTACGTAAAAGGCTCTTAAACTATACCTATGCTTCCTTTATGTTTTTGTTACATAGAGCCCTCTTCTGAGGGAGGGAAATTCTGTATTCTGCAGTTTGAGAATACTGTTCATTCCTATGCTGAAATACTTCTCTGAGCTCCCTTCTTAGTTTAAACTTTTAAGCCATTGCAACTCCTTTTTCTTCAGAGATGATGTTTGACATTTTCAGCACTTCCTGTTCCAATAAACCCAAAGAATATAATCCTGAACAAGAAGTGTTTGTAACAAGGGATCCTAGCTACCAATAAAACAGGACTCATTACAAGGACAAAAAAAAAAAATTCAGCCTTCTTTCCCCCCACACCTCATTTAAATGGGGGAGGGGGGTAAACATGAGTTTCAATTTAAATGCCTCATTTTACTTTACTTTTAATTTTTTCTTTGATATCGAGGCCGAAATCAATGTGGGGCAACTTCTCAGAAATGTCATGTTCTGTCCAAAAATCAAGCAAGACAGCAGATGTTGGACAGCTGTGAGACACTGAGCAAACCCACTTACAATTCCTTAATTCAGAATCTCAGCTTCTCCCTTCCCATTTAATGCAGCGTTTCTGGTAGCTGACATTCACCTGTACGATGGCGGAAGGGAACAGCGGCTACGGTTTTTCGTGTCCTCTTGACTTGCACACAGACTGTTCAGCTGTATTAAAATTAAGTGCATTTGGCCAATATGTAGTATCTATACAATAAGTCTCTAAGAATTTCCATTAGCTTTTCTTATCTGAAAGGACTCAAGTCTTCCACTGCTGATAATTGGAGACTTCACCAAGTTTTCTTTCCCTTTAGTTTGTTCATTTGCTGTCTGGGTGGCCACTGAGCCTGTCTCCTTTTCCATGGCCAGTCCGAAGGCCTCGTTGGAAGCACTGTTTACAGTAATCTTTGCTGAGATCGTATACTGTCCTCTGGAATACCAGGTCTGAAGTGACACTAGCTTAGAGCTGTCATCTTCGAAGAGCAGTTACCAAGAAGCCGGGTGTGTGGGCTTCGTCTGGCTCTCACAGGAACTGCCTGCTCTCGTTACCTGGACCGGGGGTGGGGTAGAGTCTTTAGCCAGTGAACCTTAAACTTGATACTTGTGCATTGGGTTCTGTGGATACTGCCCTTTTGGCCTTCTGGGGAGGAGTCCTCTTCCCCTGCCATCACTGCTCACCTGTAAACCCAAATTAGTGTCTGCTGCAGGGAGGTTCCAGCAGAGAGCCCTGCTAGTATTCGTGGCGGCTTGTAGTTGACTTAGAGTCCTAATTCCTAGCCAGTGGGATCTTGGCCCCAGAGCCATCTCTGAGATTCGCACCCATGGATGTTTTAATGTCAGATCATTTCCCACTAAACTTCCAATTGTATGCCTCCCACCGGCCAAGGGAAAAGAGACACCAGAACTGAGGGCACGATCAGAATGACATGGCCAGTACAGAGGAGAACTAGGGAAGGGGTGATGTTTTGCACCTTATCAAAAAGAAAATATTAAGTTCATACATAGTTAAGAGCTTTTATTGTGACAGGAGAACTTTTTTCCATATGCGTGCATACTCTCTGTAATTCCAGTGTAAAATATTGTACTTGCACTAGCTTTTTTAAAACAAATATTAAAAAAATGGAAGAATTCATATTCTATTTTCTAATCGTGGTGTGTCTATTTGTAGGATACACTCGAGTCTGTTTATTGAATTTTATGGTCCCTTTCTTTGATGGTGCTTGCAGGTTTTCTAGGTAGAAATTATTTCATTATTATAATAAAACAATGTTTGATTCAAAATTTGAACAAAATTGTTTTAAATAAATTGTCTGTATACCAGTACAAGTTTATTGTTTCAGTATACTCGTACTAATAAAATAACAGTGCCAATTGCAAATGTGTCTTTACCTTGTGTTAGGCCCCCCAAAGAAAGACGAGGCGGAGAAAATGGTGAGAATTCCTCTTTTACCCTCACTGTGATCACTGGGCAGGTTTGGGGTGAGGGGTGAGTGACAGGCTTTGCCTTTACTACTAATTTTTGGGGGGAGAGGGTAGGTTATGATGAGGTTCTGCAATAAAAGGCACATTTCAATATTTGATGTCTTGCCTTGTTGAGTTTGTGTCTATTTCGCCTATCTGAACATCACTGTTTACAAAATATATTCATTTCTAAACAATATTTGGTGGCTTTGTTGGCCTATATAGCATTATCAATATATTCTATCCAAGTTTGCTCCAAACCTGTAAGTGATCTGAAGGCAGAAAGTTCACTCATGTCTCCTGTAGTTCATGCCTATTAAAAACTCAACAGGGGATCACCTGGCATGCAGAGGGGCCTGTTTGTCTCAAGAGTACTGCACCCTAGTTTGCAGTGTGCCATCTCAGAAAGATGTGACTTAGCAGTTGCCCCAGAAAGTGATTGTTCAAGGACCTATGACTTTCAGTGACCTCCCCTAGTCCCATCACATGTGTGGCTCTCACGACCTTGCAGCTGTCAGGTCCTGAATAGGCAGACTAGGACTCCAGTTCACTTAGCCTGGGGAGGAATGGGTGATTCCTTTCCTCTTACTGTCTTCCCGGGTAGGTGTCTAAGGACATCTCACCAGGACTCGCCTCTCAGGGTTGAGGCCTTGACACATTGTGAATGCTGGTGTGTGAAAGAATGTGCACTAAACCAGCAGTGATTAGGTGAGCCTTGCAGCCCAGACAGGAAGAGCTGTCATATGTCCCCTCCTCTTCCAGAGCAATCTGGCTGGACATGCTGTGTGCTGGGGGCAAGTCTGGGGCGGCAGTCTGAATCGCTGCCTTCCCGTTTTAATATTAGATGCTAATGGTTCTCACAAGTTTGGGGTCCGATGGCTGCTGAGACTTACCTCAACTGGCCACATTCATTAGGGAAAACCCTTTGTTTCACATGCTGCAATAAGGCCCCGAGATGCATTTAGGTCACTGGCTCTCCTTCCCATCCAGTTTCGTGGGCGGGCCTGCAAAGTGGTAACAGGGCTGTACTTTGTGTGTCCTATACGACACCTGGTCTCAGGGCTGCTCCAGTGTGGGCTCCCCCCAGCCCATTCCTACTGGAGACAGATGAATTAGCTACGGAAAAGGGCTGACAGAGCCTTAGAAGTGCTGCTTTTTGTGAAGCCTCTGCATCGAAGTGATCCTGACAAGTTCATGGCTTTTTCAATAACTCGGGTTTCACTGCTGAAAACTGGATAAGTGAGGGACCTGCCTTCAGTTTGTGAAAACAAAGAACTAGTCGGCAAAGCCTTTACACAAGTCAACCCAGGAAGACATCGCTGCAGAGGGCTGCCCAAAGGCCATACTGGGCCAACGAGAGCCTTCTCCTTGACCACTCTGGGTGCAGCACAGGAGCCCAGTCAGGGGACATTGGTAATAGTCCCTTACTGCTGACGACTGCTGGTACATTTTAAATAGATTTCTTTAGGTCTTCCTCTCCCTCTTATTTCACAATTAAAAAAAAACAAACCTCTTAAAACTAAAAAAATCAAGGGCTCGAGTGTCAAACTTTTATCTTCCACACAAACAGCATGGGCTCACACCTCACACAGGAAGCAAACAGAAAAGGTGGGGTGTCTCCAGTTTAGCCTGTATCCTGCTGTTAAACATTCTCTTGACCCTAATATCTCATAGATATAGCTATTCATGTTTCTACAAGAATTATTCTTAATGGATTGGGGTGGGGGGAGGGTCAGGTGGGGGAGGGAAGGTATTACAACAGAGTTAAAATTGCCAGATCTTCAATTGTAGTCTTCTAAGACTGAAAATGGACCTCCAATTTCCAGAGTGTAAAGGTTTGGTTGAAGTCTTCATTTGGTGTCAGTCACTATGGACATCAGGCCATTAATTTGCCCTCAAACAGTATGACTATGACCCTTCCCTACTCCAGGGCCATCGCCTGCCTTTTCAAAGGAAATCGACTCCTCTGTCAGCTTCTTTAACCTTTATAAGTAAATACAGGAAAACATCCTGGTCTGCATACACTTCCCAGTCCTATTACTCAAGCATTGCTTCACTATTTAAACCAGTGCCATAGTCGACTGCTGTACTTCTGCCAAGGCCATGGGACCTTCTCAAAAAAAAAAAAAAACAACCAGTCGATGAGCTGACCATTATACAGGAGAGTACCATGGGGACCTTCCTTCAAAGCATTAACCACCATGACGCGGAAACAGTTCTAACTCATATTTTAAACCAATGACTCTTAGGACGCCACTGGTAAGGTTTTTGCTGTTTTGTTTTGTGTTTTATTTTGTTTCCCAGTGGGATTCTACCTGCTAATTTTTTGATGGATAACCTTTCAATAAAATAGCCTATGGAATTTCCAAATAATGTATAATCTCTGGGACTGAGAAGGGAAGGGGAAGAGATCGAGGAAACAAAACTAAATGAAAAACAAGGACAAGGACAGGGACAGCTTCCCAGAAGGAGCACCAAACTGGTAGTGACAGATGGCGCGTTCCCAAAAGGCCTGTGTAACAAAGACAGTGGGAAACACGTCACCGCACCTTGTGTCTGTGGGAAATCAATTCTTCAACTTTGTACGGTCAATTGCTTTTGTTCTTTTCCAGCAAACAGAAGCTGGAGGGAGGGGATGCCAGTCTGACTGTGGCCTGCCACTCCATTCCTCCCCTCTCCTCCCATCCCCTTCCCTCCCCTTCCCTCCCAACCCAAAATGCCTTCTTTGACTTAGAGCCAAGAGTGGCTTGCCACTAGCACATCTGGGAAGGAGGTGGAAATTCCTCAGCTTCCCCTACAACTTGGTTCCTGGAAATGCAAACTCCAGCAGTCAAGCAAGTCTTAAGATAACAGCATTATATTAAAGTGAAACCATTTTCTTTTTTTTTTTTTTTTTTAAAGAAAAAGGTGCAAGTGTTAGTTTTAACAATGAGGTTATGAGTTCTGGGCAGCTGGGCTCTGACCATTGACCCTCTAAGTGCCCTGCTTCAGGGCCCCCAAAAGGCAGTAGGGGAGCCCTAAAGCCTGCAGGCAGCAGGAGGAGGCAGCATTCCACCATTCAGGAGTAGCCGGAAGCTCTGATGTGACAGAAGGAAGGAGATGAAAGCAGCTGTGCGTGGAAGCTTCCATGAGCAGGGCAATCACTTCATCTGCAAGGTTAGCTGAAAACAGTGTTGTGCTGCTGGGTCACTCGGATGAACGTCGTCCTCTTGCTGAGCTCTTTGAGCTTGGCGGCCCCCACATAGGTACAGGTAGACCTCAGTCCCCCGAGAATATCCAGAATCGTGTTTTCTACATCCCCTTTGTAAGGCACTTCCACAGTCTTGCCCTCAGAGGCTCTGGAAGGAAAAGAAAGTTCTTCAACCTGGTTCTTTTTCCTTAAAGACCCAGCCAGAATCATTCCCAGCTTTAGCACCTTAAGCAGCCTCCGCCCTGACCCCACTCCCATGCTATTACAAACGCCAAGCTGATCACACCAGGATCTCAGATGAACATGTTCCTCTCATCCAAAATGCATGACCTCACTGCTGGCCACTCGGAGCGCCAGGAAAAGGAAAGTCTTTGTCAGCAACACTGGAGGAAGTCACAGACCCGTACCATCCCGCACAAGGACATTTCAGCAGCATGCCTCCGCTCTGCCCCTAAAAGACACCAACTCCATTTTTCTACCCAACCTAATCTGCACACCAACCTCCAACTGACCCAGAGCCCAAATGCCCAAGGGAAAAGAGAACAGACCTGGTGGGTTAGCAGTGAACGACCCCCGCCACCACTTCTGCTTGCCCTTCCTGATCGACAACAGAAAAGGTCTGGCGCTTCACCCTTCTGCATGCCAGCTCTCTGATCCGACACTGAGTGTCTTCAAAGTGAACAATCAAGAGGAAGATGCTGATGACCAATAAAATAACCACCTCTACCTCTACCAGGTGACGTGGGAACTTCTGCCAGCAAGATACAGCATCCCCCCTCTAACGGCCTGCCTTTCTGGGGGGCCCTTTGCTGGCCATGTCCCCCCAGCTCACTCCCTGCCAGTCATTTACACCTATTGTCCCAGGCCTGGTGTGGGGTCCCAGCAAGGTGGAACCAGAGTAGCACTAGGAAGTTCTTGCCACCAGAAGCATCTGGGCTTTGGTTAGCATCATTCCTGTTTTCAGAAGAACATTTTGAAATGCGGAAGGTCTGGCATATGGCACAAACACTAAGCAATATCTAACTGTCCTTGCTAGCCCAGTCTTCACAAGGCCACCAAGTACACTGATTCTACATGTCAGGTCCCCTTACTGCAAAATGGAGACACAGTCCAGACTTGCTTTTGAAGGGACTGCACAAGAATCTATGTAAAATTCTAGTCCTCACCTAAAGGCCAGAAAATCTGGAAACTAACAATCAAATTGTGGAATTTTCTCTAGCTGCTCTCTTCAACTGGAAAATAACATTCTTTGATTAGAAACCTGGAATTTCAAAAAGGTATTAACTCTTGTACACTGAAATCTACATATGCAAGACTACCCTTGGGTAAAATCTAGCTATTTAAACCATCAACTAGACCAAGGGCTGGCCTAGTGGCCTAGTACCAACATCATAAAGCAAGTCACTGGTCACACACAAGAGGATTCATGTCGCTGAACTCTGTGATTAGAGATCAACGTCTATGCACATGTGCTTGCTGCAATGACTGCCATTTCATTTTCTCAAAGCCTGGGGTTTTCCTGGGGCTTAGCGGAAATTATCCAGATTCTCATCATTGCTTATCTGCTAACTGGTGAGGGCACCTTTTGCAAGTCATTTATTGTTGATGCTCAAGTCTTCTCATTTGTAAAAAGGTTCTTTGATCTGTATCCTATGGAAAGGGTGAGAACTAAATGGTTAATGACTGGGAAGGAACTGGCAAAGTATAAATAACTCTGCCTTAACTAAATATAATATCAAATAGGAGAACCATCCTTACGAGATAATGGTGATGAGGCTGCAAACTGCCAGGGAAAGAGAAGGGAGGGAAGGAGAGGGAGGGAGGCAAGCAGAGGAGAGACAGAGAGAATGGATGCAGACTTCAGGGCTTAGGCAGCCATTGAATTAAGGTTCCAATTCCTTCAGCATTTCCCTTCCTTGTCTAACATTCGAATCTGCTTCCAGAACTGAGTCTTTATAGTCCTGAATGTTTTAGTTTCTGCTAAGTCTAGACCCTGCTGAAATTACAGATGATCTTTCTTTTAGCCCCTTGGCTTCTGTTTGTGTACGAGCTTAGTCTGGCCTTCCCTACCGGCTTTTATTAGAACCCAAAACAGATGCAACAGCTAGAGGGCAAAAAATGTATTCCTGGCAAAGCATCTAGCTGCTGCTGAATCACAATGGCCTCGATTATGTACCAGAACACAGGAGACCCTGCACAGGGCCTGGGTTGCTGGTGAAGCACTGAGCTTCTTGGCCAGAGGTCCAGGTTAGCACCGAGGCGGTAATCCCACCCCATCCCCACAGAAGTGGGGGAGACAGAAAACCCTCTTGATGCTGCATGGGAAGAAGTGCCACCCTTGTTCTGCTGCCTGACATTGCAAGGGAAGAGATATAAACATAGTCCCCTACTCCTCTTTCCCACCTTGCCTTTCCCATACCATAACATTGTTTTTATTGAGGTTCCCCACAAAAGAGTAAAAGACTGGAGAGTGTGAGGAATGAAATCAGCCGCCAAGCACCCTACTGCCAAACAGAACTCTGGGATAGTAGCATGCCATAATGCCTACCCACCCACCTGACTGTAAGTCTCAGAGGAGCTCTCAGATTCTTTTTTTTTTTCTTCTAGCTTGGTTTGAACCTTACTTATATAATTCATCTGAATCCCATGTCCTCAAAATAAGCTTTTAGATGTAGAATGAATGGTAGGAAATGGAAGGTGTCAGCCAGGGAGGGTTTGGTTTCTATCCCAGTGCCTGAGGCTTCCTGGAGAAAGGCAGTTGGCCCACACACAGCGGATTTCCTCCTGAGGATGCACGACTTTCTGTCCTGTCCACTTTGTGTAGTTTGTCATCAGCACTAAAACCAAGAGCAGACTCCCTGGAGCAGGGCAAGGTAGTAGATATATTGTCATGAGGTGCTTAAAACACACATGCAGACATTAAAACGGAAGAGAAACCAAAGACCAGGTTATCTTTTAGGATCATGGATTTAAAAAAAGAGAGAGAGAGAAATGGAAGTGAGCATCCCTTCTGCAGTGAGTGACACGATTAAATGACTAAAAATGCTGCCTGTGTTAACTGTCAGAATCTAGAGGCAGGTGAGAGTCCTGTGTGAACTATGATAGGTGACACGTGGCATTCTTCAAGAAAGGCCTGACCTCTGTGCGGTGGTCCAGACCACACCTATTCCGTACGCAACGGGAGACCCATACTTCAACTCAATTCTTGCATTCTGAACTCGCCCCACGTGAGAGACTGGAGGTTATTGGGATAGTTCAGCAAAGGCTGTATCAGAAGGACAAGGCAGTAATTAATGTTCCTGCCCACCCCTTGGAAGTAAGGAGTGTCACCTCCAGGACTGATGGAACAGGAATCACATCTACTTGCACATACCCTGGGCACACTCCCAACCCAACCCAAAACACTTCTGCTCTGCACTGCCTTTTGATGGCCCCAAACACTGAAAATGCTGGCTGGGTAAAAATTATGGCTATTTAAAAAGAGGCTAAGTAGGTTTTCTAGCTCCTTCCCACAGTACTTTACTATAAACAGAATGGACAGTCTTTGAGACCTACTTCTATCCCATTTTCATAAGAAGCAGGAGAGATGTGGGTCCTCACTGGTAAAAAGCCCTGGCTCTGCCCCTTACCTGTATTCAGCTACCCCTCCTGCGTGCTTCTTCATCGCTGTTTCGGAGCTCATCCCGTAGAAGAGCTTGAGCTTCTGCCCGTTCCTCTCGATCACCTCTCCAGCACACTCAGTATGGCCCGAAAACATCCCGCCCAGCATGACAAAATCCGCTCCGGCTCCTAAACTCCGATGGTGGGGACAAAAGGAAGGAGCGGAGAAAAGAGCTCAGAAAAAAATCAGCTCTGGAAAGATCCAACTGCCACCCCAACTCACTGTCCTCCTCGTTTTCAAGAGGTATTGAACCTCTCCCCTTTTGAAAAAAGTTAAGAAAGTCCCCCTTACAGGGCAATGGGGACACTCCGAAAACAAACGCAGCCTGCTGGTTTGGTGGTGAATACACTGGACAACCTTTAGTGGTTATGAATGACCACCTTCCAGAGACCTAACTCACTTAGAATCAGGGAAACATTAAGAATTGAACAGCACCTTAGGCTGCCACATTGTCTAAGCTCAACTCCTCTATCCCTGTCGGGCATTGGGTCTACCCTAGGCTCTCAGCATTCTCACGTTCTGTTTGGACCTCAGAACAGACCAAATCTCCTAGAGATGGGGCACAAAGGAGAGGAACGTGTATGTATGTATGCTGTGTGTGTGTGTGTGTTTCGTGCACACACGCACCCACGCACGCGAGCACGAAACTCCCAGGACAGGAACAGAAGAGACTGGGACATGGGGTCTTGAAGTTGCCTCTGTAAGCTACGTTGGAACAGGACTCGGAACGGCTGGAATTGGAGGGCTGGTTCACTGCTATGTGAACCGGGGTCTATCAGAGTGCATGGCACACGGGAGATGTGAAATGACTAGCTGTCAAGAAAGTAAAAGGTGTTTATGGAAGAAGCAGGAACAGTCCCCATTTTCCATCCAGTCTACAGATAATTGTGCAGAGAGGCTCTCCACTGACTATTAAGTAAGAAACTGCTACAACTGCTCCTCTGAGTAAGTCCTACTGGCAACTTACATTCCGAATACGAGGATATCAGGGTTCATGTGTGTTAAGTAATTAGGATGAAGGACAAGGAGGAGCAAATACAGGAACCCCTAAAAAGCGACCTTAATCTCTTCCATCTGGTTATTTAAATATGAGGACTTTCGGTGTGGGTGTCAGGTATTTCAGTCTCTTCTGTTCAACATTACAGAAAGGCAGGCTCTGCAGGGCTGGCCCCTTGGCCTGCAGCCAGGCAAAAAGGCACAATAGGGCCTTTCCACTTGACAGCGAGCTTTGCAGACCCTTCACTGCAGGCTCCCTAATGCAAATGCTGGCTCCTTGGCCCCCCTGCCAGGATTAGAAGAGGGCAGAAGAGAACTGGTGTCCAGCCAGGCCTCCTGGTGACCACAACCCTGGGAGCAGATATAAACAGCAGGAACACAGCACACAAATCCATTCAGACAATGCTTTGAAGTGGCTTCCAGTTGTTTTCATTTCTGAACACTCTCATGTCCTTTCCTAACCAGCATCTTCCATGACATGGTCCCTCTCTCAATTTCACTTCTCGCTGCACTTACTGGAAGGAAAGTGGACAAGGAAGAGATGCCAGAAACTGCGCCCAGATCTGTCATCTATGAGGCATCCTCTTTAGACCAGTCACTTTAAAGTATACTCAGCTTCCACTCTGAGCAGGGAGCACAAAGAGCCTGAGATGGAACACCAATCAGTATTAAAAAGATGCAGCTCAAAAATCAATAGTAAAAGTCCTTGGCTGACGGTCCTTACATTAATAAGAAATGAGTGAGTGCACTCGCATAGCAGGAGCCCTGCATTCTCCCTGCTTTGCCCCTGACCTTGTCACTTGCCTCTTAGGATCTTGTCCCTTGGACATTCTCCAGGGTTGCTACAAACCCCAGCCGCTAAGAACACTGCCCTGTGTTTCCTTTTGTCGCCATTAGTGTTAAAAAAAAAGAAGAAGTAGAGCCAGTGCCTAGGCCTAACACATTTTATAGGATGAGCTCTGAACCAGTGATGGATGAAGAAGCGCATGGGAAGAATCGCTGAATACTAAAGGAGAAGAGCCACTGGCATCCCTCAGGAATGCTGAAAACAGAAAGTTTCCCTCCACTGAAAAGGCAAAAATAAATCAACAGCGAATGTAGCCCTGGCATCACGAAAGGAGGGTGGGGCCGTGGGAGTTTCATTTCAGCCTCCTGCCAGCACACACAGCTCCCACTCCACCCTTTGGGGGCCCTGTCTGTGCGGTTGGCCAGCTCTGACTTCTGAATGCAGTTTGCAAAGGTTAAGTGGACGGCACAGCATGCGGAGATGCTAGACTTTCTAGCGCTTCCCCAAGAAGAACTCAGGACCCCAGGCTGGGGCCTGAGGTGCCAGCCCCATTAGCTCACAGGACACTGCTGCCCCCTCGTGGGAAGTGGGCTCCGCGGCCTCTGATGAGAAACTGGCTGGGAAGCCATCCCTCCTTCGGGATTTCCCCCAGGGAGTCCCCAAAGACCCTCGCTGAGTCACTGTGCTTACGACCCAGCACTGTCCTCTTCCACAGACAGGCGTCCTGAGCCTTCTCATTGTGACTTCACCGGTTCTTGACTCGCAGGATGTCACCCCTAAATCAACCCCCGGGGACTTGGCCTGCTCAGCCAACCAGAATGAAACTGGTGCCAGGACTGGGACCAATCGGGTCAGAAATACAGGGAGAGAGCACTCAGGACTGGTTCTGAACATCCCGACAGGGTACACCTCCCCATTCTGGTTCCTGCCCCACTCCCAGTTCCCACCCCAGAGCGAACAGGCAGCTGCAGGGAGCTCCGCCCCTCGATCCACATCTCCTTACCAAAGGCTTTGGCGACATCTCCTGGACATGTGCAGCCTCCATCCTTCAAAGACGAAAGAGTACAGAGGATGTCAGTGGGAGCTCACCCAGGCTGTCCCTTCCCCTGGAGTGACTACAAGTCATTACTCGCCTCCCACTCCCCGGCCAGGTATGCAACCCTCAGTGGCCAAGCCCAAGAGTTTTCCTCGACAGGGCACCTCTCATTCCCAGCCCTTCCCACTGCCTGGGAAGCTGCTGAGCAAGAGGGACTCTGACCTCATCTTCCTCCTACCCATTATACAACACACCTGGCCACTCACCATCCGAGTTCATTCTCATTCCGTAGTCACCTCTCCCCACCTGCCTGATGTGAGGTGAGATTTATTTAATACAAGGGAGGAATTACTTTAAAAGCCAGAAAGGACACTGAGTTAGTTCCTTTATATTTCCAGCCATCCCATGAATAATTCACCTTCATGTGACATACCCAGTTACCTTAAAGTCAAACATGCATTCCTGACACCCACTCTACCCACCCAGGGCTACCTGAATGCCTGTGACAGCAGGATAGCCTGTGATCTCAGGTTGCCCAGCACAGTTCCGCCCTGAGGGTTATGTTTAAACGCCAACAAAGTACCAGGTTTCTAGGATGCAAAGCCTATTGTGCTCCCTTACAAACACCAAAGACACAAAGTGATCAGGCTTCCTGCTATTCGCAATGTGGCCTGTGTGAGGTCTAAGGATACAAAGGGTGATGAGGGAGGCCTGCAGTAGCAGCCAGATCCAACAGGAAGAGGCAAGGAAGCAAAGACACTGGACAGGGAGACTCAGCCCTCAAGGCTGGCAAGATGTGACAGAAACCAGATTCGGTGCTGCTCTCAGAGGGAAGTGTCCCAAAAGTTGCAAAGAACGTATAAAACACAGGCCCCCCAGACTACCTGGCTTGACAACTGGCAGGAAGGGGTGTGCACCTTTGGAATCGCAGGGCCTCTGTGTGGAACTGGAACCACTTTACGAATAGCATCTCCAACCGAAGATGTGGGGTCTCTGTGACTCAATCCTTTTTATTCTATCTGCTATTTAGGCCTGTTGCTCCAGAGTCTAGAACTCAAATATTACTCTGTTATTTCTTTGCAATTCTGATCAAAACGTAGGTGTAATGGCTTGATCTTTTCCATTTATGAATGTTTACTGACTGCAAGTATTTCCTCAACTAAGTTGTTATTCGCATGTGGCTTCCTTGGCCTCCAGAGGGCCACAGTCTAGAGATGAGTGATTATTTCAGAGGTAGTCTCTCCATTTAAGGTATCTAGCCAAATCCCTCCAGGTGAAGACAGTAACAGGGCTGGGGTTCTGCACATCTACTAGTTAGCGCTTCAAAGCTTAGAATATTTACTTTCTTTCAAAGGTACAACCCCTATATGCCCTTCGCTTGTCCCGCCAATTATTTTTAAAGTGCTTTATCTCTTTATCAAAACCAGTTCTACATAATAGGGTTTCAAATATAATCTCAAAAGATTAAATAAACTCGTGCTCCCAGTTAAACAGGTCCCTAACATGTGTGACTTACACACACACACACACACACACACACACATCCCTTAAGTCTTGCTCAGGTGCTTATGAGTAAGTGCCTTGTGACTGCTAGGGTATCTAGTGCCGGGTTCTTAAATTTCATATTATTGTTGTCAGTAAAGAGGCTTGACTCAGAAGACCGGAGGTACCAGGACCCCAAGAAAAAGAACTCTTCTCTTCCCAGAATGGACCAAGACGTCCACAGATAACTGGATTTAGTGATATGCTGTGCAGAGGAAATCATATGGTATCGTCTGCTTGCTTTGCTTGGGTATGCACCCATAAAACAGACGATACAGACGAAAATAGCCAGACTGCACATTTAACCCAATGCAACCCAATGTTATGCTGCAGGGCACAGGCATCTGCTCACTACTATCTTTTACAGGTAATTTCCAAGAGTTGTTCAAAGCGTCCTTTCATGCTCAGGAGGCAGAGTAGTAGGGCAATCCCCTGTACTCTAAGACACACAATGACTTTTGTACATAAACATTTATAGCTGCTGCAAGGTGGTTTTAAAAAACGTTCAAAGGGTTACCTGTTTTGTTTTTCAAGAGTATTTTAGTAGTAAAGGAATCATATCACATGAGTGGTGATTCGGTCTGTGACTTGTCAGCATACCTCTTCTTTAAAATACTTGCTCACCCCTAAAAATAAGGGGTAGTAAAAGCAAGCATTGGGTAGGCAGAGGGCATTGTTCTGAACTTTATTTTTGTATTTGACCACCACAAGAACCTGAAGTTGATAATTTTGTAGGTGGGGGGTAGGGAATGAGGGAGGCTCAGAAAGGCTGTGTGACTTGCCAAAGATCACACAGCTATAATAACGGAAAAACAAGCTTAGAACCCTGGTTAGGAGTAAACCCTAAAAGTGTCTACAGCACACCTATCAAAACATCAGCAGTGGTTATCTTAAGATGATGGCTGTTCTAGTCATCTTTATTTTCTTTACTTTTGTTCGCATTTTCTAACTTTTTCTAACCTAACTTTTTTTGCTGGGAAATTTTTCAAGCCTAAAAAAATTATTTGAAAGAATTCGTTTACATCTTTTAAAATAACAATCTAGCTAGCTGTTCCAAAAGTACTATATTAAATCAATAAAACTATAGAAATTTGCTGATCAACCTTCACTTCTTTGCCAAGGGTTAGTGAGCTGATAAGTGCACTAATGATTGGGTGTAGGGAAGGAGGGGTTTGGGGACTGCTTTGAATCAGCTCAACCCTCTATTTTTTTTCTTATAAAGCCTACAGCACCCAGTATTCCCAGGCAGTCTCCTATCCCAGTACTAGGCTCTATTATTAACAGCGCCTCATATTGATAGGCATATTTTCTAGGTCTTTATAAAATGCACTGATTAAGATATTAGACTTGAGTAAAGAAGAGACAATAATGATCTTAGTCACAGGATTTTCTTCTAGGTCCTGTGAAGCACTACCAAGTCCACACCATTTTGGTTATCAGTTCAAATCCCTCCTTCGCAAATAGTTCAGCAGGTGCTGATTTTTGGCTCTCCATCTGAGGACATGCTTGAGAACTCTGAGGGGAAAGCACTAAGAAGAGATAAAGCTGAAGTCTCCCAAACTAATGTGGTGGGAAAAGGAGTAGACATGAGGTCATGTGGAGACCTCCACTCTATGATTTCAGTGAGCCCTTCACCCTCTGAATCTCCTCATTTTAAGTGAGGATGCTTAAGGGAAGCAGTGTAACACCGGAGATGGACAGACCTTGGTTTGAGTGCTGGCTCTGCCCCCTATCAGCACTACGAAAAAGTTACTTAAGGTCTCAAAGCTTCAGTTTCATAACCTGGTGTGATGGTTAACTTTACATGTCAACTTGACTGGGCAACAGGGTGCCTAGACAGTCAAACATTATTCTGGATGTTTGTTTGGGGTGTATAGATAAGGTTAACATTTCAATCAGTAGACTGAGTAACGTAGACTGCCCTCCCTAATGTGGGTGGGCCCCATCTAACCAGTTGAAGGCTTGACTAGAACAGAAAGGCTGACCCTTTCCAAGTGAGAGAATTTTTCCTGGCTACCTTTGACCTGGGAAATGGGCTTTTTCTTACATTCTGACACCATCTGAAACAACAGCTCTTTCTGGTTCTCAGGCCTGCAGACTCAGACTAGAATTCCACACACACACACACACACACACACACACACACACACACCCCTATTGGTTTTGTTCCTTTAAGAACCCAAACCCTGACAAATACACCTGTCAAATAAAGATAATAGATACCTTCTTATGGTTGTTCCAAGGATTAAAGATTATATGTGTGTTACGCCTGGCAGACAGTACATGCTCAATAAACAACAGCCATTACTTCCTCTAAAGCTGTTTCCAACTTTAAAATTCTCTCCTCTGTATGACCCAGCAGATGATAAAATTAACTGGTCACATGCTAATCTTCACCCTTGCAGGGGATATCCTGTATTTTTCTGCTCTCTGCCTCGCAGAAGCCCATGTGAACCACAATAAATAAAAACTTAATTCAAGTCCAGCCTCTTGGGTATAAACACCTGCTGAACAGACTCAATGCTGTGGCTTCTTTCTCAACTTCACTGACATGAATGTGCTAATTCAGCAACTAACGTGTAAAATGAGACAGCTGGAAGGAAAATGGGCAAAATGGCAGGATCCAAAACATCTGAAGGGTTTCCAGGGTGTTTAGGACCGCCAGCAAGTGAGTGAAAACTACCTGTGACACCATTAGACAAAGAAAGTGAGGAAACTGCTGCTTTGAACCCCAAGGCACTCAGCTGGTTAGAAGGAATGAGCTCAAGTCAAGAATGCAGATCCCATAAAAGTCTGTGGACTTCATTTGATCTTCTGACTACAAATTGAACTTCTAACTCCATCTAGGAAATCTTTCACCATAAATGGAAAATTAAGAACCACAGAGCACCAGGACCACAAGCCTGAACTGTCATCATCCCTAACTGACAAATTCAATTGTGCCCTTGGCACTAGCCTAATATATAGGCTTCAATTCTATACAATATATAATTCAATAATGTCATATGTATATGTTGCATTGTGTGTTTACCACCCAACATTAAATTTCCTTTCGTCGCCATATTTGACCCCATTTATCCTTGTCTTTTAAAAAGCCCCAGACAAGGCTACAGTGAGCACCTGAGGACTTCTGGCATCCTAGAGAATGGCGCTGTCTGAAGACACCTCACTCAGCAAATACAGGATGCTACCTTTATGTCAGCCTCCTATACACTATTCAATAAATAGGTATTAATTTGCTCACTGGGGCAAAAGCTAAAGGAAAGGGTATTGAACGGAGGGCCTTAGAATTCTGTCAGCAATCAATCAACCTTTAGTCATTTATTCTAGCTTCTAGCACAATAGTATTGAATGGAGGACCTTAGAATTCTGTCAGCAATCAATCAACCTTCAATCATTTATTGCAGCTTCTAGCACAATAGCAGATGCTCAATACTTGCTGACTGAATGGACGGGTAGATGAAAACCTTGGATGAAGAATTAGAAGGTGCAGGAAATCTGCACTTGTCTGAGAGTTAAGGGCTTCGGTTGTCACCTCAAAGTCACATGAAGTGAGGCAATAGCTGCAGCACTCAAACACTGCAGTAAGGCTCAAACGAGATCAGATGCATGCAGGGACTTTTAAAGAGTATTATTATACCCTCAAAACAGGTTCAGAAATCAAATTTCAACAGGCTGAAATGCAGAGCCAAAATCAACAAGATATCATCTCAGAGGGATATCTAATTTACCACATTTGGACTTTTTTAAAAAATAATCTATCAATTATTTAATGTGGCAGCATGGCTTAGCATGTGTACAGTGAAGAGGTCTGAAGATTTAACTTATTATATTCAGTATGAGTCCACTGTTATAGGACCATTAAAAACATGCCTCTCCTTCAGAATTTGTAAAAAACCAAATATATATGTATATACATACACATGCACACATACACAGGTATCATCCATGTATGTGGAAACCACAGTTCTATCCAAGTCCATCCAATTATATCTGACATGTTCTGAGAATCTCATCTAGAAGGGGAGAGACAAAACTCTCTTCAACTGTCTGAATGGCGGTCATGAGGATAAGGTAGAGCAGAATTACAGATGAATCGAGGATTTCAACTTGACATTCTTTCATCCTTAATATTTAATGACTGAGTACTATGGTGCTGTTATAGTGTTGTTAGGTCATGGTCTCTGCCTTTCCTCACCTCCTCCTCAAACATTTCTTGGCCCCAAAAATCTAACATCTGCTCCGAATCTACCACTGAATCTGCTCTCACTACAGTAACCGGTGACCTATTGGTAGCATCTGATATCACTGTAGATGTGATTAGTTAAAATGAAGTCATCTTGGAGTAGGATAGGCCTCTAATCCAATAAGACTGATGTTCTTATAAAATGGCGAAATTTAGACTCAAAGACAGATACACACACAGGGAAGATGTCGTGTGAAAATTGGAATTGTGGAGCCAACAAGCCAAGGAACTTTCAGAAGCCTGGAACAGAGCCACCCCTAAGGCCTCACGGCCCTGCTGACACCCTGATCTTGAACTTCTGGCCTCTGGGACTGTGAGACAGTGTATTTCTTTTATTTAAGTCTCCCAGTTTGAGGTGGCCCTCTCATTTTGTCAAAGCTCCCCACATATCCCCCATCATGCTACCTACCACTTCAAGTTGTTACCGACTAGAATTGTTATTGCCTACTGTGCCTGCCTCACTCCCTGCAGAAATCAGGAGCAAGGATTGTGTCTCTACAGAAACTGCAAGGCTCACTCGCTCCCAAGGCCTCAGGATTCTACTAGGTGAATGGCAACCAGGAAGCAGGGTCTTGCAACCTGAGATGCTCCCCGATACAGTCCCAGCCCCTCTCGAGGACTTACAGAGATGATGTGCCCCTTCAGGCCATGGGCGGAGTCAGCACACTCAATCACAGCACTCAGCTGGGGGTAGCCCACCCCGGTCTTGGTGCGGGTGGTGCACACAGAACCTGGATGGAGAAAGAAGTGGACCCCAAAGATGGATGGTCATGAATGAACAGAACATGACACTAACTGAACCTCCATCCCTATCACACAGCCCTGCCCCAATTGACTGAGGGTGAACTTTCCATGGCTGAGAAAAAGGATGAAGGGAGGGGCTGCCCAGTAGTTCAATAGAGATCGTTATAACCACATCTGGCCAGGCATGCTTCAGGTGTGCATCACTGTCATCTGTTTTCCAGAACATACTCTACCCCAGTGGTCCCCAAACTTGCTGGTATCAGAATCTAATACCTGATGATCTGAGGCAGTGATGCTAGCACTGGGGAACGGCTGCAAATACAGATGAAGCTTCACTGGCTTGCCCACTGCTCACCTCCTGCTGTGTGGCCCAGGTCCTAACAAGCCTTGGACCAGTACCATTCTGGGGCCCAGGGGTTGGGGACCCCTGCTCTACTCCATAACCTGCTACTGTCACTCTCCCCTATGACATCGGCTCCCCCATAATGACCAAGCACTGATTCTCCATGCTTCAACCACTCATTCCTTTCCACTTTCCTCCAATTTTCCACACAATCACACTATAGTTCAAGGGACTTCTCAGATTGCTCCCATGGCCTCAAGCCTTCTTTACCTTCAACTGTCCTCAAATTACTAACTTCTCTACACCTCAGCGCCTCACCTGTGAAATGGATATAAAAACACAGAACACACAAGGCTGTGGTAGAAATAAATGGCATAAGAAATGAAAATCATTTGGTCTGGGGCCTGGCCTGCAGTAAGCCTCAAGCTCACTCAACTCTGCCATCAACATGCTCCCGCCTCTTGTTCTCCATGATCTCACAGTCTATCTCCAACCTGTCCAGAGTCCCCATCCAGCGTCCCCATCCAGCATGGACTCTGGAGGTCAGCCTCCATTTCAAGCCTCACATCAGCCACACAAATGCCTTCATCCTCTTGACCTCTGCCTTCCCCACAGTCAACTCCAGTTCTGGCTGATCATCTGCAGAGTATTGCCCAGTTAGGTCCAAGCCGAGTCATGCCAGGAGCACCAGCATCTCCAGCACACACCCCTTCACTCGACACTGCCCGCCCTTCCCAGTAAGTGAGCACCCCTGCTCCGAGACCACCTACATCAAACTCCTGAATGTCCACCCACCCTCCTCTTCCACTTCCTCTTCTCTCCCTCTCACTCACCCTGCTCCAGCCACACTGACCTTTCAGTCCCTCCTGCATGCAAGTTTCTTCCTGCCTTAGGGAATCTCTGTACATGATGCTCTCTCTGTCCAAACAGCCCCCTCCATACTAACCCTTGGTCTTGCAAACCCTTTCTCATCTTTCAGGCTTCATCTTAAATGTCATTGCCTCAGGGAGGCTGTTCCTCACAGCACTCGTTTCAAAAAGACGCATTTAAATAATTATTTGTATAAGACCTGAGGATCTGTTTTCTCTGCTGGATGGTAAGGTCTAGGACTATTCATTGTTATAGATCCAAAGCTGAGAAAAGAGCCCCACACATAACAAGGTGCTATAAATAGTCACTGAAAGGCTGCCTACGCTTAAGAATGAATGAGTCACCCGCAGGCCTGTCTCCACTGTTTCCCCACTCAGTACCTCCTGGATGTCCTGTGGTGTCAATTGTGGGGCGCTCCGGGGCCAGTACAAAAAAAGCCAGACATGAACTCCTCCACTGCCTGCCAGACCTGGGGGTGAGGTACTTGGAGCCTCTGTGTCCTCTCATGATCCCCACCACCATCGGTGGCTTCACAGCTTTCCACAGATTTCTCCCAGAGGCCTTTAAGAATAGGATCACACAGAGAACCATGTCCATATTCCCAGGCCTGGCCTAAGCAGGGACAAGGCAGAATCCTGTTGCAGGGCAGAAGCCATCTCTTTATGTCCAGCCTTACATTTGTTGCTAACTATCCTGGAGACAATAAGCTTCTCTCCCCACCTTCTGCCTCAGATCTGCACTGTGTGAGGCAAAATTAGAGTCTGATAACCTCTAGTTCTGGTTCAGAACTGGCTTTTCTCCCTCTCTCCCACTCAACTGCCAGATCTGTAAGGGAAGGCAGGGGCCTCGGCTGCAGTGTCCCGGTGCTCCATGCAGGTCAGGGCCAAGGCATGGAAGTGGTCCTGATGAGCCCAGGAGAAACTGAGCACATATTTTCTTCCAGTCAGAAGGGGAGAAGACTCACTTGTAAAGCTGTTTCCCAGTCCCCAGGAGTTATTCAATAACGAACCTATTTTAATGCTGTCATTTAGAAATTTTTACTCTAAATCTGTGCAATGTCAATACCTTCTCCAATCAATTTGAAGAAGCGCCTCCAATACATCAGGCTCAGAGAAAGCCTCTTAAATCGCTTCAGTCACCTCTGTTCTAAACAGACATCCTGGGGGGCACACAATGCCAGGGGAAGGATAACAAACCTTCAGGGGAAACAAAATGTATACACAGAAAATGTGTATAAAGGAAATGAGCACAGCTGAATGCTCAAGATTACAAAAACATCTCGAGAGCCAAGAAGATTGCTTCCACACCTTCTCGTCCTGTGTAGTAGCCACCCAGAACAATGGCAACTACAAGACACTCAACACAGATTTCTGATTGAGCAGGTAACTGGTGAGTGCCCCTGCCTTTGGAAAAGTGTCTTCCTGGTCTATTATTAGCCTATTCTATTCTATTCCAAAGCCTGGTCTGGTACAGCCTAACCTAAGAAGGAGCTCCTTGTAGGCAAGAGCTGGGCCTTATCCTTTCTTCAACTTTTCAATAATGACAGACCAGAGCTGTCTTTTCTCTTGCTCAGAGTGTGTTACAAAGTGGCCTAGGTCAGTGGGAATATAAAAGGCCCAATCTTAAAAATCTCCCTGTGTGTTGAAAGCTCAGGTACTGTGATAAGCCTACAGGGCTCTTCTTCCAATAACAATCCCTTCTATCACATTCTTTTCCCTCAAGGCTAGTAACTGGGAAAGCCACAACACAATGTCGCCTTCTGCCTCCCAGCTGCGCTTTCCCACACACTTCTCATGTAAGTTTACGGTTTGCTTCCTTTTTTGGGAATGTCTTTGAGTGGGCAATATTTTTTTAAATCTTCGCTGTTTTATTCCCAACTGAAAATGTCTATCTTCTTTCCTCCTCTCCCATTTTAATGTTAGGTTAATAATGGATGTGTAAGGAAGAATTTTAAAACATGGCAATGAAGAATTTAAAAACATGGAAGCTCATGCTCATGTATGGCCAAAGGGGATGGTGAACACCACTGGCTCCAGGAGAAAATGGAGCCTCCAGTAAAAGGACAGAAAGGCTCCACCTTGTCCTTCCGCTCACAATGCCAATGGGTGGACCTTAGGGGAGACCTTAGGAGAGAGGGTACCGACAAAATCTGAGATGAATACTCGTCAAGTGAAGAGGTGCTAACTGTCTGGGCCATGGATCAAGTTCTAATGTGGTCTCACGGCTTCATGCCTATGTAAAATGTTTGGGGTACCTCAAGCACTCACAGAAACTTGAGTTATTCATTTCCATTAACTGTCCTCATGGATTCTTCACTCCTCACCTTCATCTTCAGGGTATATTGGGCAATTAACAAAATGTGCATTCTTCTCTTCCACAGTTATGTTCTGAAATTTGGACCTCACATTCTAACCACAACCGAGCTCATTTAGAAGTTCCCTGGGGACATCAGATAGTAGGTCAGTGATATTTCTAATCAGAAGCTGTTTCTGAAAGCTCAGTGATAGTTCCAAAAGAAATGTGCTTTAAACTTGTGGATGGGCCATTCATGGGCTCCCTCCTCGCATCTCCAGCCTCCGCAAGCCACAAACTCCCTTCCTCCCCACACACACCCTCTGCCGTGCTCCCAGCCTTACCTGGTCCAACTCCCACTTTGATTATATCTGCTCCGGAAAGAATCAGCTCTTCTACCATCTCTCCTGTCACCACGTTCCCTGCCTGAGACAGAAAAAATATAGCTTGTGATCATGAACTACTTCTGGTTGATGCAAAGATGAATGAGTGAGGCAGTCCACACGTGGACACAAGGATAGGCATGTCCCAAAGCTACCAAGCAGCCAGGAAACAACAATAAAAAAAGGGCGGTGGAGAAAACATTGGATCTCATATAATAGGAGCACAAAATCTGATACCTGGAGACTACATTTGGGTGAGCTGAGGGTATGAAAAGGTATAGAACTCTATGATTTCGGAACTCTAAGACCTCAGACTATCTCGGTCAGGATTTTTTGAACATTTCAGCGATGGACAAAACAAAATTTTATGGAGAACCCAAATATAGAAAATAAGCAATGCAACACTCTCTCAGCTGATTAAAATCTTTATTGTCGGACATAAAATGCTTAACAGATTAAAAAACCCCTGAAGAACTGTTATGGAACCCTAGAAACCAGGATTAGAAAACCACGGGTCATCTCACCATTGGGAAGATATCCCATCCAAGGGTCAGAGGTTCCCACCTAGATATGAAAGGGTGGATGAGCCTTTATGAACCAAAAGCACTGGAACATGTTCTGTTTTCAGAACACAAAGCTATGGTCCTAAGAATAAACACAGAAGCCAGGAAGAGGCAGAATCTGAAAACCAGAAGGATGCATCTGGATTGAAAAAGCACAAGTTCTTTTGCTACAGAAGTCTGGAAACACAAAAATAGCCCTTTTTATTACAATTCATTGCCCTGTGGATTCTTCAGCTGGTGCATAGGAGACTCTGGCGAGATGCCTGACTGAATTTTCACAACTGTGCAAAGTCTTATTTTGGGAAATGCATCCTTACTCATTTTACTTTTTCTTTTTTTCTTTTTTTCTTTTTTTTTTTTTTTTGCATTAATCACTGCATTAATTCCCAGAGGGAATTCTTCCTTTCTAACCTAGACAAAGCTATTTTTAACTTCATATAGAAGGATGTCAAAAAAGGGAGATAAGGAGGGCTCATAGCTCTTTAATACAAACTGACAGCTGACAATCAAAAATTACAGATGGGCAAGAAAGAGGGCTAGAACATATGAGAATATATAATATATGATAAAGGTGGCAAGTCAGTGAGGATAGGAACAATATATTTCAATAGAAATAGACCGAGCTGAGAAAGGGGATCTTTTGGAAACGAGATATAGTTTATCACTCATACTTTTCACCAAAATAGGCTTCAGGTAGATTAAACAGTTACACTAAAAGTTTTACTGCCTCCCCCTCACAACATTTAGGAAAAAAAAAAATAAAACCCTGAATATCTGTAATAAGCAAAAAAGTGGGGGAAGAAACACCATAAAGACAGATCTGTCTACATGAAAATAAAAACTTGTGTACATATAAACATACTCATACCTACAATCAACAAAACTAAAAGGCAAAAAAGCTGGTGGGGAAAAATACCTGTAATTATGACAAAGAGTTACTAACATTACAAATCTCTCTAAATCTACAAGAAAAATTCTAACATCTTACAGAATAACTGCCATGAACAAAGGACATGAACAAACTAATAAATAAAACAAGTGACCAATAAACACTAGGAAAGTGTTCAATCTCACTAAGAATCAAATTTAAATTAGGATACCAGTGAGTTGCTATTTTTTCACTTAACAAATTACCAATGAGTATAAACAATAAATGCTAAAGAGGAGAGTCTCCAACCCTGCTCATGGAATGTCTATTTTAGTACAGGTTTTCCTAGAAAGCAATTTGTACAAACAGAGAAAATACAAAAATACATCTAATAAGTCTTTGATCCAGTAAGTCTAGGATTCTCTCCCTGAAGGAAATAACCATAAATCATAAATAAGGTCAAAGGATTTAACTACAAGGATGTGTTATTTATAACAGTGCAAAACTGCAAATATATACCCCCAAATAGGCAGGACTCAAAACCTTCCCATCCAAATGATGTTTTTAACCTTGGTTTAATGGCATGGGAAAATGCTTACATGGTTTCAACACATTAGAGGAAACAGAAGGAAATGGCAGGATCTTCATTTTATTCCAACAACCAGAAAAAGTACATGTGTACATGAAAACATACACCAAAATGCTAACAAATTATGTCTAGATGAAAGGATTATCTAACTTTTAAGTTTTTCTTTAAAATGTTCTGGATTTTATAGTAGAAACTGCATTGCTTTTATTAAATGTGGTTTGTTTGTTTTTTTAAGCACAATGACCAGTATGAACTTTGTACCCAAGAAAGAGCTTAATAGGAACCTGAGTAACCTCATTCTTCCTCACTGGTTGGCCTGCTAAAAAATACATTTAAAAAATTTTAAAAGTAAGATAAAAATTAAAATTTTCAAAATAAATTTGAAAATAAAAAAATTACGGAAGCTACTGTAAACTCCTCACAGTTTCATTTTCAAAGTGGATTCTCATGCCAGTCTGGGGCTCTGCACCAATCATTTCATTTCAAAGGGGCTACTTTACACAAAACTAAGCAATTAAAGTCTGCTCCTGATGGATTGACCAGGTATAACCATGTAGGGTTAAAATTTAAATGCACCCGAGGAAAGTAATACCATTTTATAGCCCTGAGACTTGCACAGGGGTCCCCGCCTCCTATCAGCAACCTGTGTGGCTCCTTAACCAGAGGTTAGAACTCGGTCACCAGAGAGGGCTCCTGGGTGGAAAAACCCAAAATGATTATGACGTGCCTCCAGCATGAAGACAACTCAATGGGAATGCTGATGACTAGAAGAGGATGAGTGAGTTTCCACTTGCAGTAACAAAAAGCTACCTATTCAAGTTTAAAATCAAGTAGAGCTAAAGTAAGGGGAAAAAGGAAAAGACAAAATCAGAAATGAGAATGGTGACAGAGTATGGGCAGGCCAGTGAAAGCCCCAGCCCATGCCCAGCTAGCTTGGGACCTGGCTGTGATGTGCTGACTTGGGTTGGGGGTGTTGCTCAGGGGTGATTGGTGAGAAGCTGGCTTATCTTGGTCTGAAGCACCACGTGTGTGCAGTGGATAGGGACTGTCACAATGGGACTGCACCCAGCAACACATCTGTTATTTGGGCAGCTCATGCACAGTCATTTCTTGAGAAACCACAAATAAACAGAATCTACAAACCCTCTTCTAGGCAACAGACAGCAAATGGAGATTTCCACTGGGCACCCCTCTCCCCAGGAGGCTGAGCACAGTCCAGGGTCCCCAATGCTCTGTCAGCAATGACTGCTCCTCCATGTCAAGGAGAAAGGTGAGGGCCCAAGGAAGACTTATAAAAGTGGCAAAAGTAACATTTTGAGTGCTTTTGCACCATTTTAAAAAGTCTCCTGGACAAAAAACAAAACCCGAACTGTTTTGCCCCAATTTTGCTAATTTTCCTGTAGACCTGGACATCCAAGGCAAAATAGTTCAGAAAAATAAACAATAACCTCTCTACCCACTTTCTACTGGCTCTCCTGAGGCCTTTTGCCAAGAAAAATCCTTTCTACAAACTGGTATAAGGTAGGAGTCAGCGAGCAGCAGCAGGCTGGTTTTGTCCCATGGGCCAGTTTTCCATCTTCTGATATAAGATGATGGAACCTTAATGCCAGTGTCTGCTGCCAAGCACATGGAATAGCCCCCTCTTACCCCAGGACACCAGGGAGTAAGAGACACTAACAAGCGATGATCATTTTCATGACATACAAAACTGTTTACTATGTGACTCTCAGAAACAAACATCACCTGAATCTCTGCGGCCCTCATAGCTTCTGCCACAGTTCCACTTCGCACCAGTCCCAGAAAGAGAACAGAAACAAAAAATCCAGGTTACTCAGCCAGAGAGGTATTGTCAGTCATAACAAGTCCCTTGAACTCAGGTGAGGCACTCTCGACTGATAAGGTTGCACATGGCCAGCACCTGCAAGGAATATTTGGGAATATCTACCTCTCTGAGAAGAGGTACAGAATGAGAGGTGTCTCCTGTGGCTCGGACCTTGTCTGACCATGACTGCTGGAGAAAGGCAGGCAGACAGGTGACTGAGCCAATGGCCACGGACAGAAATGGCAAGGCCGTGCCCATGGCTACTTGGGATGGGCTGACAGGGGCTGACATGGTATTCCCCAGGGGCCCAGAACTGGGCCTCTAATCTAATCTGAACAGCTTAGGTGTCACTTACCTACCTCCTCAGAACCAGGTCAAGAGCCACCAGCACAAAATCATTTCTCAGATATAACATGGGATCTTCCACATCCCAACAAGCCTGAGCTGGCACACGGGTGGCCGCAGCATCATTCAACAGGAATCTCACTGGGCCTTGGGGCAGGCCACCTAGCTCTGTACCCCAGACTATGTGATCCTTGGAAAATTCCTTGACCTAAGATTAAGTTTCACATTAATAAATGTGAGCACTCTTATCTTTAATCAGGAATTTGTTATTATTAAGAGAGAGAAGTGCTTCACCCTTGCTAGTGCCTTTTTCTACAGCGCCTGGAATGTACCCAAAAATACATTATTCTCTTTCCTCTCTGAAAGTCAGTAGGAAAATGGCCACAGAACTTGTCATACTCTTCTATCAGCCAGTGCTACTGTGGGACCCTTCTCTACCAAAGATATTCTCTAAAACTCCCTGCCTCCTCCCTCCCTCCATGGGGCAAGGCGAAAGGCAAGAAAAAAAACGGTGTGTTTGCAAATCCAGGCTGCACAGGGCAAAGGCAGCGACAAGGCCTCACTCCCAACAGAGACACCCGGAATAGCCAGACTCTGCCAAGAACATTTCTGAGCACCCCTTCTGTTCATTGCATTGTAACACTCATAACACTCAGCACCCGAATTATATACCTTTCAGTTCCAAAACACTGGACAAATGGTAATGCATCCTTACAATGCCTCCAAACCGTAAGAGAAATTATAGTTCTGTAAACTGAAGACGCTAAGAACACTGGAGGTTTCTGAATGAATCACAGATTTCAGGGGTCAGTGCAGGCAGGAATAAACACTGGCCTTGCCAGATTCTTCTGTTCATTGCTGGGGAAACCAGCAAGAACAATGACAACTAACCTGAACCAGCCAGCAGGCTGTGAAGAGGCACTTGCTGTTGGTGGCTGCCCTGAGGGCCGTGGGAACTCTGTACTAATCTCCCGCTCCCAGCCACAGCCCCCACAGCAACCCCCAGGCTCTGCACTGGCAACAAGGCCCCTTCCCTTGTCCTGTCAGCCTGCTTCCTTTCTGAACTGCCCTCCGTCTCTGGTCTTTGCCCAAAGCATAGAACACCGGCTCCCTGGGCTCCACAACACAGCCTGCCTCAGCTCTCAGTAGGGCCAACTGTGAGTGACGACTCATGGCCAGCTGTTTGGAGCATGCAAATAGAAAGTTATGGGGCTCCAAAAGATTTCTGATATCTACTTTTTAAAACAAACAGTGTGTACATGTCTTTTCCCTCTGAAAACTAAAGCAAATAACCCCCATTCTTTCCACTCCCCATTTGTCTTCTCCATCAGTCTTCCATCTCTGACAGTTCTCAGAGCATACACTCTCAATGGTACTCACTAACGACAAATGACTGTGTAAACCACACTGTTTATAAAACATCACCCACCCGACCCTCACAATAATTCTCTAGCCATTATTATCCTCGACCTCCTTTTTATGGTAAGAAAAATGAGTTTCAGAAGGTACATGACTTTGCCATGCAGCTCAGCTCACGCGGCTACACCAACTCCAGGGGGCACTGAGTTATTGATTTTAATGGTGTTACAACCAACAGCAAAGTAGATGAGGGGATGAGGGCTAGTGAGGCATCTGGGAAATGGTATTAAAGATTCGTTCCAGAAACAATGGAACACTGTGCAGCTTATATAAGACAATGTGCGAGCATCACAACAGGCTACTGAGATATAGAAAGTACAGAAGATATGCAGTAAGGTTACCATTTATATAAGGGTCAGGCAGAGGCAAAATTAAATGGTGCTTTTTAGGAATGTATCGGGGAATGGAGAAAGCTGAGACACACAGGAAGGAAATGATCACCAGAGTCTGAGTGGAGCTTCTGAACACAGACACAATAAAGGGCTGCTATTTTATGACCACTAAGCATCTGTATTTTATGTACTTTTCTGTATGTAGGTCACATTCCACAATTTAAACACAAGACTTACGAAAGAAAAAGAAAGTGGAGACACTAGGTTGGCTCATTAAATCCATGTAATTTCTGATTCCTAAACCTTCATTAACTCTTATACACAGTAATGCCTGTAGATGTAAAGCATAACTTCCCAAAGTTATCAGTCCCTTGTATCTCCAGGACAACCAAAACACCAGAGGTGAACTGGAGAGAAGTGGACAGATCTGGATCTCACCATCTCAGATAAGACTGTCAACAGCCACGGTGGGCCTGTCTTATTTCCTACTCTCCAGAAAGCATTAACCAAGGACTCCTCTCCTAGTCAGCAAATATCTGCCACGCTCTTTCTACCATCTAGACGTTTTTTCCACAGAATTTATGTTTAATACCAAATACTATTTAGGGCTTCCAGGTCCCAGCTGAGAGGCGGGGGCTTCTGCCCTCCCGGGAGTCTAGCTTTCTGTTCCTTCTTTCATAAGAAAAAGTTACTACAGACGGTTGGGGGCAAAAGACCTAGTTGGGATCTCACGACTACCCACTGCGAGGTCATGACAGAGTGTAATTTCATCACCTTCCAGTACATGCCTAAAGAAAGTCAACCTCCCCACATTAGAACTGGGAAGCAGGAAACTGGTCATACACGTATCACCTACTAAAAGAAAGGAGCTGTATCACTAATGTTAACAAGTCTAAAAGGGCAGGTCAGGACTCTGCATTCAGCCAGACCTGGCTTCACATCCAAGCTCTGCTGCTTAATGTTGCTATGACCTTGTGAAAATCCCAAAGTGCAAGAACGAAATAAGAGCTTGAGATTCCTCATCTGTGGTTAAGTTTGGGACGACAGTTGCTACTCTTTACAGAGATGTTTCGAAGAAGAGAAAAAACAGGTGTAAATCTTCTGAATCATGGTAGGCATTCAATAAGTGGTAACTATTATTTTAAAAAATGATGTTGGCAACACTCTCCAACCCAACTCTGACACGGTACAGCTGGTTGACCTTGGGACAGTCTTGATCCTTTCTTCTCATGTGATTGGAAACCATAAAAATACTTATTTTAAAAATCCTAAACAGAAGATTTAACTCCATCAACAGAAATAATTCCTGTCTCCTAACTTTCTTACAATGATGAAATGTGAGGAGAAATTCAAAATTAAACAAAGCAGAGTTAGGTAGCTTATCTGGTAGTCCATTTATAAATGCTATATTAATGAAGACCAGAAAAGACGCACATAATATAGATTTTCCAAAGTCCCAAATTTAACCTGAGAGCTCCTAAATCCTTTTCCTGAAAATCCACATTTCCCAGTAATAACAAAGACATTCTAACTAGTAAAAACATTAATAATTAGGAAAATACAAAAAAGGCAAGAAAGGTCAAGAATGAATATTCCTAGATAAAACAATACACCAACTGATTTGCAAGTAATAGTTGACTATTGTGAAATATTCATATTATAGATTTCAACTCTTACAGCATAATTTTTCACTGGCCAAGGAGGAGTGGGGCACTGATGACATAAATATGTTAAACTAAAACCCAATCAAACTAAAACTCAGTTTTCATTTTCAAAAATGTGTTCTTTGTTAAGGTTGCAGGGATGCAGACCTTTGTTTAAAGGTATCATATGGTAAAAAACATTCAATGAAATTCAACAGATATAAGAAGCCAACACCATATGACCATATTGATCTGGAGTTTATATTTTATACAGGAGAACCAGTTTCAGATCTTCCACGGCTGCTGTCTGTCCTTTCCCTAATGATTCTTAACTACTCTTCTAATAAGAAGACAGCAAAGCTTTCAAGAGACTATAGCTCCCCCTGACACCCTGAAAACTCTCTCTCTGCTTCCTCATTTAGAGAATTTCCCACCATACCTACCATAATGGTGTGTTCTGGAAATTTGGTGCGGACAAGTTGCACGAATTCCACAAAATGTTCTGAATAGCCATTGGCCACATCCAGGCAAATAAATTTAACCTGCGGCACAGCCTCCAGGATGCTGCTCATCTTTTCCAGGTCGTTCTTCCCACTGCCAGAACTCACAGCTATATGCTGTACAACAAACAAACAAACAAACAAACAAGAGATGTCAGATGTGACCAGTGAGTAGTATTCAGAAGTCAGACCCTGCCTCCATCCATTTGCCTGTCTGCGGATAATACTGTGCCCCTCTGAGGCTACCCTTATCAAATGTCCACAAGGTGGGCCTACTCAAGACATATGCAGCAGTACAGCTAAAGGTTATCCATTCATTGAATAATCTTAACTTTACCTCTGCTATCTCTGCCACCATTAAATTGAATATATCCTTAACCCTGGACCTCAGCTACAGAATCTTTGTAGTAAAAAGATTTTTAACTATTCAGGAAAACTTGTTCTTGCTTTCAATTTCCTCAAGCTCTCTATGTGGAACTCTGAATCACGAACTGCTAGTGTGAATTCTCCTCTTCCTGAACAAGAGAGACAGGAAGAAAAAGGGGAGGCCAGTTAACTCAGGCCTCCTCATGCCAAAGCTGTGGTAGTCACCCCAAGCTCTCATTTTGGAGATCAGAAGGTGGGAGGAAAAGATGTCTAAAACTCCTATGATAAAACTTCCTATTTTCATTTTTATTCCCAACACAGTACTAATATAACATGCAAACCATAACCTGAGCAAAGAGCTGCCAATCTCAGTGTACCTATGAAAAGGGCAAAGTGTCCAGAGGTGCAAGAGCAAAGGAACGTGAAATGCTTTCTCAACCGCACCTGGATATGTTTACATCTGAAGACACCACACCCCCCTCACAACACCCTCTCCCCAACCTCCAAAGCACCAGTGTCCTCCAACCCACCCAAATGCTCATTGGGGGAATACCTGTTTTTAGTAATTTATGCCCTAGTAAAACTAAGCCATGGGTTGTGCCCAGAGCCAACATCTCACCTTTGAGAAGATTATAAGAATATAATTAGCTTGTATCTCTAAACCATAAGCTATAGTTAAGGGACATATATTAATATCCTGTTAGTCTCAAAAAATCACAACGATGTAGCTGCAATCCAGACACTGAGCTAAAGAGACTGGTAACATGATACATATTTGCTCCAGATTCCTGGGTTTACTCCAGTTTCAGTCATGTTGACAGCGTGATCACTGCAGGCCCAATTCATATATTATTTCCCTCTCATAGAGCTTTGCTATCTTTTTTTTCTCCTTCATTTCTGTTAAAGTTTGGCATATAAAGCTCAAAATTCAGCACTACTGTGTTTTTAACATTTGCCCTTTCCAGTTAGCCTTTAATTTGGTGGGTAGTAAATCAAATGACCACACTTAGTCATGAAAGCCAAGGTTCCAATTTGCCACACCTTGCCGAAAACTCACTGCTCCCTAAACTTCTAACATAAAGAAAAAGGTACAACAAGTACAGTTCTTTTGAACACAATATGGTAAAAATGAAGGATTTGCTACTAAGCCCGAATTATTTTATCTCTAAAACCACCTTCTCACTAATCAACATCCACACATAATTAAAGCATGGCAAAAAGAAAAGAAAAAGGAAAAGCCAGTGCAACCTCAAAAGCAGTCCAATATGAAGTGATCTTCCAATCACAAATAATCTGACCTTGGAGAGTATCTCTAATGCAAAAAGAGAGGGCTCTGCTGGCAGTGGTGCAGAACCACCTGAATGTGCCAGGAGGAAAGGAAGGTGTGTAATACTGGAGCTTTTTGTTATTTTTCAAGCTGCCCATTTAAAAAAAATAAAATAACAGCTTTATGGAGATATAATCACACACCATACAATTCACCCATTTAAAGTGCATGATTCAATAGTTTTAGTATATCCAAAGTGGTATATAGTTTTTAACATTTTTATCAACCCAAAAAGTAACTCTCATACTTTTTAGCCCTCACCTTCTAACCCTCCCATCCCCCAGCCTTAGGCAACCACTAATCTACTATCTCTATAGGTTTACTAATTCTTGACATTTCATGTAATCAAAATCACACGAAGCCTTTTATGTCTGGTTTTTACACTTAAAATGATTTCAAGGCTCATCCATGTTTTCGCATGTATCAGTACTTCATTCTTTATAGTTTAATAATATTCTACTGTATGCATATACCAGTTATGTTTATTCATTCATTAGTTAATGGATCTCTGGGTTGTTTCAACCTTTTGGCTATTATAAATAAAGCTGCTATGAACATGTGTATATATAAGTTTTCACGTAGACATATGTTTTTATTTCTGTTGGGTCTATACCTAGGAATGGGTCATATGGTAACTCTTATGTTTAACCTTTTGAGAAACCGACAAACTGTTTCCAAAGAAACTGTACCATTTTACATTCCCACCAGCAATTCTACAGGAGGGTTCCAGTTTCTCCACATCTTTTGATTATAGCCATCCTAGTGGACATATTGTTTATTTAACTCCAAAACAATGAGTCATAATTGGATGTTGTTTTCTATAGCCAAAAGGAATGTTCAGACTGGAGCTATCCCTGGCAGGAAACACGGATATTCCCCAAGTTCTCATGATATAACATGTCACCTTTCAAGGGAAAGAAAAACAGATACTCCTTCAGGTAAATCCTAATATTTTCAAAACAGGATACAGAATAAGTTTTCTCAGCAAACCCCTGGCAGTGACAAAGGGCTAGGGGACCACTACTGCCTTTCCCCAGGTCTCTCTCAGGGCTGTGTCTCTCTGCTGCTGATTCAAACCCTTTTGACAACCCTGAAGATTTTTTTCCCCCTGCAACAAATGTACCAGTCATACCTGCAGGCATTCTGGGTGATTAGCAGCAAAGAGCTTCCAGTCATCTACAGTGTAATGCTTATGAATTGCTGTAAACATGGCGTGCTAGGAAACAAAAAAGAACATTAGGAGAAGTCAAGTGTGCCTTCTTTCTCCACGTGATGGGGTCAGGAGCAAAAATACAAAAGCATCAGGTATTCCTGCCGGTCACATTTAACTAGCTTCAAATATGCTCCTAGGAGACAAAAACAGACAAAGGTGTAACCCGTGAAATCACAAAACTGGGTTATTCATTCTAATCTGATGAGATAACACTGCATCCAGGACTTAGAACAGGTTAAGAGTAGTAAGGGAGAGTTCTGAGCCCCGCTTGGGCCTATCATCTGCATTAGGCCAAGGGCAACACAACCCTACCCATAAGGAGGACTGCATTAAAGCAAACTTCTGCTTAAACAACCCCAAAGAACCTCAGCTTATACCTGAAAGCTTTTCCATGTGTTCATAACCTAAACATTTCTTGTTTAGGCAGTTGGTATCCCTAAGGATGGGAATTATATAAATTATAATATTAAATCTCTGACTATTAGACTATCAACTGGGCATTTATTGAGTATCTACTTGGTACAAGCAATCTGCATACTTTATTTCATTCACTTCTCAGAACAGCTTTGTACATTAATATTAGCTTAGCAGACAGAAAAGGACCTTAAGTGAAATTTAACAATTGTTTGGCCAATAAGGAACAGAATCAAACTCAAATCTAACTACAAAGCTCAGCCTATGTCAGGGCCTCTCTCCTAATTCCCCTGGATTCATTTCCCCACCTACAATTTTCCATTCTAAAGTTCTATGACTTTACGAACTTGTACTAACTCAGTGGATCCTAAAAATAGAAAATTCACAGTACCCACACATAGCTTTTTCAGTGCACACTGTCTCATTAATGGAGAGTCTTTCCCATGAAAATGGGATGAGCATAATAAGTTGTATATTTTTCATGGGCTAATAATCTGATATGTGAATTAATCATGGCTATTTATTGCTCCCTGATTCCACTCACTTTTTACACGTATACATAATTCATTAGTAGCAATGGCTGATCACGGAGCAGAGGAAGGAAAAGATGGAGAAAAAATAGAAATTCCTTTAGCAATTAATTTATTAGCCTCCAGCCCAAAGCTTAGCAGGGGCTGAGGGATGACAGATAATACAACTGATCATGAAATCAAACAGACCACCTCCTATGCCATTTTTTTTTTCTGAGCTCATAATTTGTTTGAAAATCTTCCTAATCACCGGCTAACAAAAATTCTCAGCACCTCCTGAGGTTAGACTTGCTGCCCACAGCGAGAAGCTCTTTTAACTAATTGGATTTATTTTTTCACTTGGCAGGATTATCTGTGGAAATAGATGCACATATCCAGTGTGCATCAGAAGTAAACACTCACATCTAGGATGAAAATAATGTCCATTGCACCTGAGACACAGCTGCATAAGATAAAGGTCCTGCCCACAAAAGGCTTTTCCTTTATTTTTCTCAAGGCCAGTATTCTAGCTACTCAATTTATAGACAATTAGATGGGTAATTGACTTAAAGGAAACTTGAGCTTGTACTGTGATCTGCCGGTGTAAATTAGGAGGCAAATTCCTTATTCTGAAGACAATTTATATTTAAATCTTGGCTCTGCCTCTACATGGCTACATGCCCTAGGTCAAGTTACCTCTCCTCTCCCTCTCTGCCTCAGTTTCTTCATCTATAAAAGGAACCTATCTGGAGCTGACAACATTATATACATCATGTCTGGTGTTTGGCACACAGTACTCAATAAATGTTTTCTACATAAGATATAATAAATGCTATCCCACAGATCATATACAAAGCAGTCCTGTCTTCATTGTAAAGGCACTGTCCCTCTTCTGTGATATGGCACTTTACTAACCTTACGATATGGTACAATGCCCAACTTCTTTTGTATCTCTAATTCCCAAAACTATCGCGGGTATTTTCAAGGAAGAAATAGATGCAGATCTAGACCATCTCACTAAATGTAAAGTCCAGCCTCCATACACCTTTTCTGATGGAAAAAGAGGGAAGAAAAGAAGTGCCTCTGGCAATAATCAGACTTAGCACTAAATAGTTGGCCTCACCAAAGGATCCTTCTCCCCTTCCCTCTGTCTGAACAAGTCTAGGGTAGGCTTCTGACAACTCACCTAGTGTGAGCAGCACACGGAAAAAAGCCCTCTGTCCTACCTGTGACATCACCGCTGCCATCTCAAATGTCCCCACGGTGTCCATGTTGGCCACAATGATGGGAATCCCTGAGTAGGTCTGCTTCGAGTTTCGAAATGTGAAGGTACGCTCAAGATCCACCTATTGGCAACAAGGGAAAAGAAATGTTTTGCTTTGTGTGATTTGTGCAAACTTTCTAGAGTCTGAAGCGAGTGAAAAAAAAAAAAAACACAAAGAAAGTGTACATCCCTTGTTCCCTGGATTCTCATAGTGTTGGGCTAAGTGTTCCAAAGACAAGAGCATTCCTGAGAAAACTAAGTAATGCAGGTACAAAAGCTGAACCTGGCTCCTCAGCATCCTCAAATGCCAGCACAAAGCCGTGGATGTTCTGCCATCAAGCCCAGCCTCCAAATCACAAGTTCTCTTCCTTAATAGCCTCTCCCATCCCACTGTCACCTTCTGTCCCCAGCCTGGTTCATCCTAGCTCTATACACCCACATACATGTTCTCTTTCCCCACTTCTAAGAACTGAGGGGGACCATTCCCCTTTTGAGAAAATCCACTCCACTCCTCCCTGCCAACCATAGTCCTCCCTTTCTCACCTTCCATTCCAAATTTGCCCTGCAGTGAGCTACAAACCATTAATCCCTTAACCTATCAACCTTCTCAGCTGTTTTGTAATTATGAGCATCTTTCAAAGAGCTGGGGGAAGCACACAGCAGCCATATGTCTATGCATATAAACACCTGTTCCTTAGACTTGCAAACAGCTCGAGGGAGGATCCTCCAATTCTATCATAACTCCACCTTCAGAGCACTTATGACTGACTAACTCAACTATCAGGAATCCAGCAAAGCTAACTCTCAATGGTGGGCTCAGCAAAAGCCGGGTGCTAGGGCCAAGTGCTCATCAAGTTAGCAAAGTCAAAATTACTTTCAGACCCAGGGCAGATCCCAGGCCTGCATGCTCACAGATCCATTCTTCACCCTCCTCTTGCTATATTCTTATCACAGGGAGGCCACCACTGCAGGCTCCATTTCCCAGGGTGGTTTCTGGCTGGGTTCAGTCAATGGGGTCTCTGGGTAGGAAAACTAAAGGAGAGTGGGGAAGATGGGAGTGTGGGGTGCTGGATGTAGTCAGGGTAGTTCTCCCAGAATCCCTCTGCCACAGTATGATCTTGGTTCCAGCTTTCACAAAGTGGTCCCAGCCCCTGGGCTCCAGTAACACCACCTCCTCCCTTTCAGAAGTGGTATCTCACTGCGGACGATCTCTGGAGTGCTTCAGTTCTCTCATTTGGCATCTCAGCAGTATCAGGATGCCCTGCATTCTGATGTTTTAAACATCAGCGTGTTTGTTTCCTTGGCTGGACACTGATGGATACACATCACACTGGAAAGTGGATGCTTCCCCGAAGAGAACCCACAAGAGAAACACAGGTATGAATCTTAAGCGTTCCCCACCAGTGTTTATCTAGTTCCTTCTTTTCTTTTTCATTTGAGACAACTTTCACTTGCAATCAACATGTCAAAAAAAACACCATGGGACAGACATCTCAAGCCTCTTACCCTTTTCATGTCTCTCGTTTCTCCACACAGGGCTCTCTGTCCACCAGGTTTCCTGGGCAAGTGATATCATAAACATGTCTGCACTGGCCTTAAACAGCCATCAGTGAGGGGAAATGAGATGCTGTCATTGCCCCAGCATACAGGGCAGGTCATCCCTTTCTTGACTTCTTCACTATGATTTTTGGTTCTACTTCAGTGAAGCAAGTTATATTTAAATTCTGAAAAATAACTGAAGGGGTCTATTTCTTGCAACCTTCTGTGCTACTAATTGGCCCTGAAGCATTTTGATTTCCCAGGCTTAAAATAATCAGAATTCCTTCGTCTCAAATTACTCTTACACTCCTCCCAAGATGCATGGAGAGCTGCTACACTCTGCTGAGCTCACAATGGGTTTTTCTTGGCACTCCAAACCTATCAGCAGTACACAAAAAACAACTCTTCACGGAAAAGGTTAGCCTTAACAATGAACTCTTCCCCTCATTTCTAGTCTTCTCCATATGGTAGATTTCACACAACCTTTTATTCTAAGAATGATAAAATTGTCTTCCTGACCTTATGAACACACACACACACACACACCATACCAGCTGTTCACTGATAAAGATAAATGTCTTAAATATTCCAGCCTCCCAGAAACAAAACTTGGCATGTCATTCTCCACAGCTGGTCAATGTACCAAATACAGCACCTCCAAATTCTCACCCTGCAGCTTCGAAAGGGAACATAAATAAAGCTACTCCACCTCAAAAACACACATTTCCACAGCACTTCAAACGCACCTTCATTAAAGTCAGCCCTACAGCTCAACATGAGAGGGCCTGAAAGTAAACTGGAGGCCCACCTACCACATTTCTAAATACTTCAGTGTTACGAGTCAAACTAACAAGCCACGACATAAATTCTGTTCTATCCTCCTACTTTACACACAATCTCACTGATGACCTGGAAGGAGCCAGACAGAACATGGCATCTTGGGGAGCCAGCCCTGGCCCACAATCCAAGTCCCCTTCTCTTCCCAAGTCCTCGTGTACATACACGGACACCCCAGTCTGCACACATGCGTCCATTCCCACAAACAGCCGCCACCTGGTCACTGTCCGGGGTTAGAAGGAAGTGCGCCAGCAGTGTGGATGGCCCTTGGGAAAACGCGCTTGGGAAAGAGGCCCTTGCAGGCCTTGGAATCAGGTGGAAGTCATTAAGGACAGGGAAATCCAGGATCTTGAGTACCTGGAACGGCGCCTAGAAGGAATGGTTCAGCCCACGTGGCCCTGTCCAATGAGAAGGGGTCAGGGGCCCCTTTTGCCTATATGGTGTTGATTAAAGCGATTCTCTTATTAAATAGATTGTTTACTATTTGTCTCACTTGTGGATCACAAAACTAAGTATAGGAGGGATGCCTTTCACCGTTGAAGTCCTAGTGGCTCAAAACTGTGGAAATAAATTAACGTCTGGCTAAGGGGCAAGAATAACATTGTTTGGCCCCAAGCCTTTTTCAGGGCAATGCTTGGTGGGTTCCAGCCCAGCTCTCTGGATATGCTCTGTCCCCAGGAAGTGTCGCCATCAGTTCTCAGGATTCAGAGAAACACAACCAGAGAAACACAACTAGGTTCCACAAATGGAAAGGGTTCCTGTGGATGGTTCAGAGCATCCACACGTACACATCACAATCAACATAGGATTTCCAAAAAATACTTGTTTGGGTTGCCTCGAACTTAATAAATCAGAACCTTTGTGGTGGAGACAATATGTATATTTTTAGAGTGTCTCCCTAGATGATTCTGAGGCATTCATGAATAATGAGTCTAGTCAAACCCTCTAACCTTACACAGCAAAGCTGTATGGTTTGATTTGTGTCCCCCCAAAAGATTCTGAAATCCTAATAACCAATGCCTGTGAATGTGACCTTCTGAGTGGGAGATCACTCTGCCTTTCTCTCCATTTCCTGCGCACTGCCTGATGATCCAGCACCAAACTCCACTCATAGCAAAAGAGTTGCAGTGGTCAATCCTGTCAACAGTCAAAACTCTCTCCCTTTCTAGCCAGACTATCCTCTCAAATCTGCTCTCCAGTTCGGCTCAAAGTTATTTACGGGTCATTTTACCATTCAGCTTCTGCTTTGCATTCAGGTTTGACTTCTCCCAAGTGGCATGTATTTGGCTTCTATTTGATTATGCAATGAAAAGTTTTTATCTGCCCATAAACAATTTCAGGCATCCACAAGCAAACTGAGAAAACATTGAGAGGGGATTAGAAGCCTAAGATCTAGGCCTAACTACATCCCTCAGCACCAATGAAGCAGTCAGATTATGGAGGGGTGGCCAGCCAGGTAGCAGGCTCAGGCACCAGGGAGCTAAACCATTACAGGAACCAACTGGAAAGGCAATGCCAGTTAACTCAGGTTTCCAGGCACGGGGCTGGTTAACTCCCACAAATATGTAAATATGAAAACCTTTCCCAAGGACACAGAGTTCTCACTGCAATGTGTACATGTAGATTGCAAGGTGCCATCAGAGGTTGGGACATTAATAGTTTCAATCAGCCCAAATTATGAAACCATATAATGCATGACATCATACTATTCCCTGAGAAAGAAGAATCCATTCTATTACATGGTTCAGGAAATACATATATCTTTGTTTTAAACATATAGTGTTTCTTAAAATTTTATCTGTAAGTGAATTTGAACAAATATTTATAGAATATTGGGTCCACCGAATTATTAGTCTGCCCAGAATCCCCACATCTTTGTCTGGCCTTAGGTACTGAGCACAGCTTATGCTTTGGGAGGCCCAGGCCTTCCATCCAAACTGTTTATTTTTCTTCCAAAATTCTATCCAACTCTTTAGCACCTGAAAGCACATGATGAAGGATAGACACAGAGTCATCCAATCTAGGCTAGTGTGATAAGAGTTAATCCTTCCTCCCTTGCCTATTCCAGACCTCTCCTGTCCTGTCGTCCCATCCTCTCTGGCCTGAGAAAGTGACTTGGTTCTCATCAGTTTGGTTAAAGCAGGAGGCCTCTCTAATGCAAACAAGCCCTTGGCTGGCAGCACCAGGCACTGCAGTTGGGCCTGGGCACCAGTGGGCAGCCCGCCGGTTTATTTATGGTCCCTAGAGCGAGGTGTAAGAAACGGTGTGCTGGCTCAGCCTCCTCCTGTTTACTCTTGTGGCTTCAGCCTCCAGACCCAGGCTAGTTTCTTCATCTCCCTCTCTGGCTCTCAGCAGACCGGGTAAGGCCACAGTCACCAGAACAAAACATTCTAAAGGACTTTGCCTTTCTAGGCAAGTCGTTACCCTTCCAGGTTTGACCTTCCTCCTCACCAGTAGGGAGGGGCGTCCCCACCCCCACAGCAAGGCTATTTCCAGTCCAGTCACCACCTGTTCTCCAGGCTTTGATCACATCAACGCAGAGCCAGAATTCCAGTTCGCTCCCCAACCCAGCCGCATCCCAGTGCTTCCTGCTTCTCTAAGACTGGGCTGGACTGTGGCTGTCCAGTAAGCAGGGTGCCACCAGGCACGGGTCCCCAGCCTCACTCCCAGCAAGGCCACTGACACATGGAAAGCAAACCCTGAGCTCTGGCTCTGCAGTTGCCACGTTCTTCAGACATTTTAAAGAAATTCCCCGGCCTGGACTACCACCGGAGCAGCAACAGACCTCTGCACGAGGAGACACTGGCAAACAAAACCGCAGGACTCCCCTGCTGTTTCTCCCTCCTTTCGGGATCCGGCTCCTGCACTGCGTCCTCTTCTCCCTACACGCCCCCTGCACCCTCCCGCCTCCCTCCTCAGGCGGCCCCTTTATCTCCGCTCCTCTGCGGTCGAGTTCCAACGTGCACTTGCCCTGGCCCACCACACCGGACCTTTTCAGAGTGGGAGGCTGGCTCCCCCGTCTCAGGTGGTGGAGGGGCTAGAACAGAGGGGTCAGCACCCCCGCCCCGCCCCCCAGCCCTCCGGAGGCCCAGGACAGCAGGCAGGGGTACCCACCACCGCCTCCCCGCGCCCCCCGAAAGCCATGCCCCCGCCCCGCAAGCGGCTTCCCGACGACCCCACCTCGGCTCGGCTCTTGAGGCTGCTACGCTTGGGTCGGAGCAGGACATCCTTGAAGTCCAGCTTGAGGTCCGCCTCGACGCGAGGCATGGTGCGGGCGGCGCGCCGGGCGCCGGGGGCTCGTCCTCGCGGCGCCGCGCTGGGGCGGGGGCGGGGCGGGGGCGGGGCCGACGCGGGGCGGGGAGGGGGCGGGGCGAGGGGCGGGGCGGGGCGGGGTGCGGCGGTGGCGGGGCGGGGCGGGGCGACGGACGGGCGGGGGTGGCGCGGGCGCGGGGCGGAGGGGGGGGGCGGGGCGGCGCGGGGCCCGGCCCCGCCTCGCCCCGCCCCGCCACCCTCGTCCCATCGGCCCCCTGCAACCCTCCGCCGCCCCCCCCCCCGCCCCGCCCCCCCCCCCGCCCCGCCCCGGGGGCTCAGGGACCGACAGACGCGCGGCCCAGAAGCCGGCGTGTGTGACATTTTTACAAAGCACCCCCACCTCCCCTCCCCTCCCCTCCCCTCCCCTCCCCTCCCGGAGTCGTTTACAGCCTCCTTCGGTTACCACATTGGGGGGGTGGGGGGAGGGGGATGCAGGCACACCACCGTGTCTGTCACCCAATTCCCCGCAGGTAGGAGACTCGGCAGGCGACAGTCGTCCCCAAGGGAAAAGGCCACTCCCGAAGACGTTTCCTGCCTCGCCTTTCTCTCATTTCAAGCCCGGGGTTCCCACCAAGCGCTGCGTCAGACCTTCACCTGCCCCCCCCAAAAAAAACAGAAAAGAAAAAAAGAAGCTTTAGGAAGATGGGAGCATTAAGGAAAAGAGTGTGGGCAGGCAGATCTATTTCGCAGCCCAGAGATTTTCGAAACAAGTTTTGATCCCCTCTGGGTTTCAGGGGTCTGGTGGGTTGTTGGTTTTAATAAAAGCAGTGAAGTCCACAAGCCATCGCAGAGCCTGCGTTTTAAGGCACCTGAGCCCCATCTGAGGGTTACTCGTGATGTCAGATTACTTTGAGTTCACATGTTGATCTTAGGGAGCCCTGGGTATACGTTTGGAATGTACTTAAAGGCTTTGCCTGAGTTTTCTCATCCACTCTCAGAACAACCCAGTGAAGAAGGAGCCATCTTGCAGCTAAAGAAAATAATGAGGGCCATATACATGAAATAACTTGCCCGTGATTGCAGTAAAAAATATAAATCTCTCAGTCCTGAAAATTCACTACAACCTAAACCTAAGATGCTTTTGTCCTGGGACCTCTCTCTGACTGGCTGCAAAGTCTGATCCCACCACTGTCTAGCTAAGGGTGTCACTTCATTTCTCTAAAGGTCAGTTTTTTCTCATAGGTTAAAAGACAGGGGAAGAAAAAGATTTAATGCTGTCCTCTCCCAGGTTTCCTGAGAATAATTGTGTGTATATATGCATGCACGTGCACACACACAGTACATATTCTATAGTTGCTTAGTAAATATTAGGTGTTTATTTGGGGTCACATGTTAGATTATGTACATTATACTTTATATCCTAAAACTAGATTGCTAATTGCACAAAGGCAGGACTCTTTCATTTGCAGTTGTCTGCAGCCTGGAACTATTCTTAATGAACCCATATTTGGAATGGCTGGCCAAAAAAACACATCAAATATTCATCTAATATAAATGTCTTCAAAAAAGGTTGTGGGGAGAAAAACAATCTCCTTCTACCCTTCTACATTCTTCTGGGTGTTCTAATAATCAAATTAACATGAAATAGATTAACAGGAGAAAATAACCAAATCTATTACATATATATACATATGTTACATATATGTAGGAGCTCCATAAGAAGCTAGGATCCTAAAACAAATTAGATCCTTAAGGCTGACATGTCATCTTGAACTGAAGAGAAGTTGGGGTTGTGGTCTGAGACTTGAAAGGACAGGAAGGCAATTCACATGGAAATGGAAAAGCAAATGTTGGATTAATAAATGTTTGCTAGGCCTTCTGTAACTATGGGACACAAAGATGGCCTTGATCAAACAGGCCTTGCTTGGTCCTACCTGTCTATCACACAGTAGTTCATATTAAACTATAATTATCTATGATGGTTTCTCCTTTCCTGGAGCAGATCCTCAATTCTTTTAGACTGTTAGGAGGAAGGTAAAAGGTTTTCCTTGAGTCTTTTGTTTCTTAAAAACAACCAGTATAAAATAATCCATATTCCAAAGATGCATATTTTAGAATGGCAAATTCTGCTTTCAAGGTCTTAGCCCATGCCACTTGCTCTCATCATCTTTAACCCCACAGGAAGTTCTCAAAGTTCCATGGAAGAAAATGGAAGTTTTCAGGGAGAGAATGAAAGTAACCATAATTAGTCCAGCCAACAAAATATTTATTACTCTTATCAACCTGTTGGAAACCAGCCAGATGTGCTGCTTATTTCCAAAGTAGTGAGAAGGAACCTAATTCTGACCATGAGTTGCTAATTAAAAACAAAATAAAAGGAAAATATAATTACTAAATAGTGTAGTTATTTAAAAATTATTCTCCCAAAAGGGAAAAGAAACTAAACTTGTTAAGCATCCGCCCAAGGTAAGGTACAGGGGCAACTGGGGTCTTTATAGCTAACGTTAGCACACTGTCATAACATCATTGTTATGTCCAAGGGCAGTGCCAAAAATTACATGGGAGGCAACCTCCAAAATTGCATGAGATAAATCCTACTTGGTTATAATGGAAGTCAGTTTGCAACTATTTTTTAAAGGATTTTTGCATCTAAGTTCATGAAGAACATTAGTCTGAGTTTTCTTTTGATGTCTTTATCAGGGTAATGGTGCTCTCATAAAATGATTTTGAAAAATGTTCTTCACTATTTTCGGAAAGAACATGTATAGAATTGGATTAGTTCTTTTTTGTTTATTTGTTTGTTTGGGGGGGATTAGTTCTTTAACTAATTAATAAAATTAACCAGTGAGCTAAAATTATGTGGGATGATATAACAGTTCACGTTTAGTAGGTAAGCATTTCTCAAAACCTGGAAATAATTAAAATTAAGTATTAAAAAGTTGGAGATAATTCAAAATTATAATGTTTAATATGGAGATAAGAAAAAATTAGTGCATATTTGATATTTTGTGTATTTGTAATATTTGAGAAAATCTGTACCATTGGATTAACAGAACAGCCTTCTAATGCTAATTCAAAATGTATACTTGAGTAAAGATTTAAACATATGAGTAGGAAGTGAAATGTATTAAATTTATGTAAATTGTTAAAAAATTTAAGAGATTATAAGTTTCACATACTGTATTTATAAAAGTTGATAAATTTGGAAAGTTCAGCTAGTGCATGAGTTCACTGCTTTACCATGCATAATAATTGCTGGGGACCTTATGAAATGCAGATTATACTTCAGTAGGTCTTTGATGGGGCTAGATGTTTTGCATTTCTAACAAGTGCCTAGATAAAGCCAAGCAACACGTTTGAGTAGTATGGGGGTCCAGAACAAAGTCAACCCAAGTCGTGCCTCTGTGGTATGCAAATTATTTGGAGCTAAAGCTGAAGATTTTTGGAGCTAAAGCTTTAGCCTAAGGCTCTGGAGAAACTTCTGTCCACCACTTCCCCTTTTAACTACCTAGAAAAATTTGAATTAGAGGCTTTGCCCATAACAGATTATCAGAGTAACTTCTTCTGACCTATTTTTAGGACAAGGCAAACTTATATTTACTAGAGATCAGCTTTAATTATCCTGTAACGACCTTGTGAAGCCCCCAAGGCACCTTCCCTCATCCCTAGCTCAGGATGTCTTATATATCCATGTTCCCTTTCTCTGACTCTTTCATATGCACGTATGTATTAAATATGGTTATTTTCTCTTGCTATTCTGCCTCACGTCTATTTAATTACTAGACATGAGAGAAAAAGCTTAAAGGTAAAGGAAAATTTGTTCCTTCCTCACAGTAGAAAAGCAAAAATTATTTAAAAAGGAATTCTAATTGATCGTATTGTACAGTTTAAAGTATGTGAAAGTATTTAAGTTTGTAAATGTGACTGAATGATATTCAAAAGCCTTTTAAAGGTGATTGTTACAATTTGCTAGACTTTTGTTTGGGTTTTTGTAGTTTGTTTTTTTTTTTTTAGCTTGTTCACAAAGCAGTACTACTATGAGATGTTTGTTATTACTATGTCCTCTTTACACCTGAGGAAACAAGCTCAGAAAGCTTGTCCAGGTCATAGAATTAGCTAGAATAGATTAGCACTGTAACCAAGAGCTGTCTCTTCACTCTAATGTCATGGTTCCCCCAGGCTGTGTTATTACAGCCTGTCACGTGGTCTCCCCACTACAGGAAGTTCTTAACCTCTGGCCCAAAACTCTGAGAAAGTCCCTAGGTTCAAGGGGTCTGTGAACTTGAATGGGAAAAATATTATGTATTTTATTGTCACTAATTTCTCAATGAAATTTAGCATTGTCTACAATTATGAACGTGGGCAACAGACCATGGCTATGTTAACACATATCTGTGACTTTGTCATCATGGAAATCACGGATATTTTTACCCCTCTTCGTAATTGTTGAGATCCCTCATCTCTACTTCAAAAATATGATAGTTATTTATAGCTGCCAGGTGTTGTCATTTAATACATTAATAAAGAAGCATTTTAATAAATTATTACAGCACAATTTATTTATATTCTAATACCTGCATTTCAATATAATTGGGGGGGGGGTTGCAGTCTTATGTGTTTTTTATGCATTTAAAATATTCTCAGGTTTGCAGTTTTAGTCAAGTTTTTGGAATTTGTTTTTGAAATTAGTAAATTGTTTTTGAAAAATTGTGTATAAAGTCACTGCATTCGATTGTTTTTGCATGATTAAAAAAAGAATCTGAGAATTGGTTCCAAGGTATCTATGACACACAAAGGCTAAGCCACACCCACACATGCACCAGACTATGCATTTCTCAAGGTCAAAGTTCTTGTTTTTATATCATAGCTGAGATCTGGCATGAAGCGCCTTTTTAGAGTGAATCAGTGAATGTAAGTTTGTAGGAAAAAAGAAAAGTTAAATTGAACCCAGTGGTGGACCAATGGTAGATGCTCAGATAACACAGGCTTAATTTGAATCTGAGCTTAGGGTTAAAATAACTCTGGAGGGGTAGGCAAGCCAAGCACCAAGGAGGCAGTGCTCTTAGGATCGCATAAGGAGGCATGCCTCCTTAAATCGTTCCTTTTCAGGGTTAATAGCAACACCTTCTAGTTAGGGAATTCTGTGTCTCTATTGTCTGTTTATTTTCATAATGGTTTTATTGAGATATAGTTCACATACCTTACAATTCACCTATCTATAATGCATACATACAATTCAATGATATTTAGTCTATTCGCCAAGTTTTGCAACCATCATCACAATCCATTTTAGAACATTTTCATCAACCCAAAAAGAAATCCAGTTCCCTTTAGCATCCATTTCAAATTTGTGCACTTTCTTAGGTAACTACTTACTAATTTACTTTCTATTTCTATGGATCTTTCTATTCTGGACATTTCATATAAATAGAATCATATAATATGCATTTTTTTGTGACTGGCTTCTTTCACTTAGCGCGTTTTTAAGGTTCATCTATGTTGTAGCATGCACCAGTACTTCATTCTTTTCAATGGCCAAATAATATTCATCTCCTTAAATTTTGCATCCTAGATGCCTCACTTGTTTCACCCTAATCCCAACCCTGTTACTCAAAGTTATCAAGTACTGATAAAAGACTCTTCTGATTTCCCAGGGAAAGAGAATTCTGCCTAGAGGAGGATGACATACCTCCATACTGGTATCTAGAGTTTGTTGAGTTAAGTTTCTAGGAGAGTGTGTTTTTTATGAAGAGCTTTGGAGATTGGTATAAAAACTGAAAGGTCACTGCCCCACACTCTGCAGGGGCCAGCTGAGTGGTCACATCAAACCCTGTATTCCAAATGACTTTTTATGTGCTTGGCTTCTCGGGGAGCTTTTGATTTATGGCCAAGCAGAAACAGAGCAGGGGTAAATATAAATTCTGAAAGGCATAGAATATAAGAGAAAAACCACTAATATCTGTCCTCCCCACTTTATTTCTTTACTCTTAAACACACCACAATCTTTTCTCCTACACATGTGCATGCACACATGCTCCTGAAAAACATTGCATCTAAATTTTTGAATTGTCAAAGGCATTAATATAATCTATAGCAAAAATCACAAGCTGGCAGTCCATGAGAGACATGCTTGCTTTAGCCCATAGGGTGCTTTTTAATATTTTTTAGCTAGTTGCCAACGTTTAAAAATTGAAAATTTTCATATTGAAAATCTGAATGGCTAAAGTACTTTTAAAAATTGGGAGGCCTGTCCTGATTGGGCCATCATCCTTTTAGAGGAACATCAACTCCTAGAGATAATCAGTTTTGAGTCCTTGGATAAGGCAGATGGTCTCTAGTGCTCAAACCAGTGACCCAACTCTCCTGGCACATATGCAGTCACTTAAGTTCTCAACCCCTGATCAATAACATGTTGAGAACAATGCTTCACTTTTCTATTCAGTTTTTGCAGAGAAAATAACTATAAGCTTCATTTGTTTGTCTTTGGGGTCAGGGAAATTTGTGTGTATGTTTGTGCATATTAACTTATTTGATTAGACATCTCAATATCAACATGATAGAATTTTGGCTACTAAATACCATATCAAAATGAGGGAATTTGCCTTCAGGATATGATTCTACCTTTAAAAGGACACTAAAGATTAAAACTTAAGATGGGATTATTAAGGTTGTTATTATTATAAGTCAAAATTAGTCTGTTATAATTGTCTCATTTCTGTTTTATGAAAATCTTTAATGTTGGCAGAAAGAAGTAAAACTTTCATTATTTGCAGATGACATGATACTTATACAGAAAACCCTAAAGAACCCCACCAAAAACTATTAGAATTAATAACTGAATTCAGCAAAGTTGCAGGATACAAATCAATAGATAGAATTCTGTTTCATTTTTATACAACAAAAATGAACAATCAGGAGGAGAAAGTTTTTTAAAATCTCACTTATAATTACATAGTAAAACATAAAATACCCAGGAACAAATTTAACCAAAGAGGTAAACGACTTCTTTCTAAATACTTTAGGACATTGAAGGAAGAAATTGAAATGGATACAAATAAATGGAAGGATATTTATCATGCTCATAGATTGGAAGAATTAACATTGTTAAAATGTCTTTACTACCTAAAGCAATATATAGATTCAATGCAATCCATATTAAAATACCAATGACATTCTTATCAGAACTAAAACAACTAATGCTAAAATTTATATGAACCCACAAAAGACCCCAAATAGTCAAAGAAACCTGAGAAAGTAAAAAATGGGAGGTACCATACTCCCTGATATCAAAATAAACTACAATGCTACAGTAATCAAAACAGTATGGTACTGGCATGAAAACAGATATACAGATCAATGAAATAGACTAGCAAGCCCAGAATGTGGTCAGTTAATCTATGACAAAGGAAGTAAGGACATACAATGGGGTAAAGACAGTCAGTCCTCCAATAATTAATGCTGGAAAACATGTAAAAAAATAAAATTGGACCACTTACATCATATATGAAAATAAACTAAAATGGATTAAAGACTTAAATGTAAGACCCAAAATCATAAATTTTTTTAGAAGAAAACATTCCATAAACTCTTTGACATTAATCTTAATATCTTTTTGGATATTTCTTCTTGGACAAGAGCAACAACAGCAAAATTAAACAAATGGCACTACATCAAACTAAAATGCATTTGCACAGTGAAAGAAACCATCAACAAAACAAAGAGTCAACCTACTTATTCACAAATGATACATTCAATAAGTAGCTAACATTTAAAATATATAAATAACTCATACAACTTAACACCAAAAAACAAACAAACAAACCATCAAATAGTCCAATTAAAAAATGGGCAGAAGACATGAATAGACATTTCTCCAAAAAAGACATATAGATAACCAACAAACATATGACAAGATGCTCAGCATCACTAATCATCAGAGAAAAGCAAATCAAAACCACAATGAGTTATCATCTCACACCTGTCAGAATGGCTATCATCACTAAATCAACAAACAACAGGTGCTGGCAATGATGTGAAAAAGAGAATCTTTGTACACTTCGGTGAGATCACTCTGGTAAAAGGTATGGAAATACCTCAAAAAATTAAAAGTAGATCTGCCATATGACCCAGCAATTCCACTTCTGGACATTTATCTGAAAAAAACAAAAATGCTAATTTAAAAAGACATGCATCCCTGTGTTCATTGCATTACTTGAAATAGAAAAATTTGAAAGAAATCTAGGTGTCCATCAATAGGTGACTGGATAAAGAGATGATACATATATATATATATATATATATATATATATATATATATATATATATATATACACACACATACATACACACACATACATACATACAATGAAATGTTACTCAGCCGTAGAAAAGAATGTAATCTTGCCTTTCTAACAACATGGATAGACCTAGAGGGTATTATGCTAAGTGAATAGGTCAGATAGAAAAAGACAAAACCAAACAAAAAACCAAATGTATAAACAAAACAGAAATAAACCCATAGCTATAAAGAACAAGCAAATAGTTGCCAAAAGAGAGATGAATGGGTGATGGGTAAAATTTCAAATTTTAAACAAACAAACAAACAAATAAGTAAATACAATTGGCCTAGTATAGATTATCTGCACACATAACATGAATGAGACTATATGAGATACTTTAACATGAACTACTGCTATGAGGATATAAGTAATGATGACACACATGAAGAATAATAAAGTCTTTAGTGTTGAAAATAATGGGGAAGAAAAGAAAATAATCTCTAAATTAACATTCCATATAGGGGTTTCCATTAAGTGTTAACTGGTGTTGGGTGGCTCATCGAAAACGTTTTCTCTCATGTCTTTCACTGAGATGGACCCTCCATTTCTTAACGAAATTTTGTTTCCAGTCAGTCTTGAAAATGAGTTGTATCGACAGATGACTTTAACATTGCTTTTTCTTGATTTTCCTATAATTCCTACCTCTGAAGACCATTTAAAAGAAATCAAGCACCTTGAAATATTCTATAACACTTAAGCCAAAATAATTATATTTTCAGGTAATATAATTAATCCCATACCATAGGTAATAATTTCTCCTTCCCATCCCCATTTAGGAAGTCTCTCTATTCCTCGTTTTGCTGTGTGATCCTTATAAATCTCCAGCCACATACTCCATTTGTAGGAAATTCATCCTTCTTTACTTTCTTTTGGATAACTTGGATTTGGTTTCTAGCCACGCATCTTGCTGAGATGAGGGCAGGGATTCATTTCCAGTCACCACTGGGGCTTCGCTTATACTGGGTATGCATAAGTCTTGCAGTGACAAAGGATGAGGAAGCTGTCTTTGTGACCCTTGTCTGCCACACCAGTCATCTCACTGTCTTAGCTCACAGGATCTCTCGTGGTCCTGTGGCTCTGATGCTTCTTTGCCACTGGTGAGCAAAGGAGTTTTGCTGGGACTGGGAACTCTATACCCAGAGTTTTCTCCTTGGTCTTCGTGCCATGTCTTCTGAGTGCTGATATGGGGAGGGACAGGTTTACAGAAAGCACTCTCTTCTTTCCTGAGTCTAGAAGAATATTTTCCTTCTTCACCTCACTTAGGTTTTCTCTTAAGTACGGCCCACCTCTTCCATCTCCTCTTCATAATATCCTCTTCCCAACATAATTTCTTCGTTGTGTTTCAGTTTTCACAAAAAGCAGGAAGAGCTGTGGGCTTTTACTTTTAGCTCTGCAAAACTCCCTAGCAAGAAAATATTAAAGACTTTCCTATATGCTTGAAATAAGAGACTTAAATTATACAGAGAACAAATTACAAATCAGTAGTTCAGGAAAGGTACCTTACTATAAGGTATTAGGTTACCAAAATATAACAAATAGAGGTCACATTTAAATATGTATTTCTTGAAAGAAATAAAAAAAAAAAACAAAAAGAAAGTCACGTATTCCATTCTTCAGGAATCTTTTTGACCAACATTGAACCTACCAGCTGTTTTGTTTACCTTATTTGACCAAATCGAAGCAAATAAACACAGCTATTTTTTAACAGGGTTATTGTTTATAAAGTTCTTTGAATGTGACTAGCTGCTGTACACAGGCAAGATATCATATTCTTAAATGAGAAAGTCAGTGATGGTTATAAAAACTTATGATAATATTAGGTAGCATTTGTTGAATAACTACTATTTGTTGAATAATTACTAAGTGTTTGGAGTGTATTATCTCATTTAATCCTCAAACAACCTTATACATTAATATTATTATTATTATAACCAACTTAAAAATGTGGAAATTGAGGCTTATAGATCAATTATGTAATTTGCTTGAATTTGGACAGCAAAAATTTCCCAGCTTCTAGGACCTAACTCTTAACCAGTCTGCCACACTGCCTCCAGGGTACAGAGGGATTTTATTAAAATGCGATTGAGGTAAAAGAAAAATGGACAGAAGCACTTACTAGTATTTACCAAGCACCCATTATGGGCCAATGCCTGTGCTCTTACTCAGAATTGCTAAGCTAGACAATTTAAGAAATAGGTGGCAGATTCCTTTCACTGGTTTCCAGTTTCTACTCATCACTGATCTCGAGTTCCTGTGGATGACAGATGTTTTCTCTACATGGCCACAGTATTGTGTATTTAAATATTTCTTTATATTATTATTCCAGTGCTTCTTCTTCTTTCCTCTGTTAACTATGGATTAAAAAAGAAGTCAGCTGAAATGCTATTTATAGCCAGACTTATTCTGGGGCCATCTCTATCTTTGAACTCAGAGTTGGCTCAGAATAGCATATCATCCATGAAGCCCCATGGCTGACTGCACAGTTCTGCTCATCTACCACACCAAATTTAGGTCCCGCTTGTTAGGAAACAAGGTTCTATCTTGCACTGCGTTGTTTCTATTATGATCCTTGCACAAGAACTCTTTGGGCTCTGTCCACCATCTCTTCCAAGTTAGGATGTCTTGGCATTTGAAACTCAAATCTTGTCTGTCACTCAAAGCAGTTCTTTTTTATTATAGTTGATGCCCATTATTCTTAGTAGTTCTGTTCTATAAAGTTGCTCTGGACACTGAATTACCAAATACTAAATTTTTAACCCCCAGGAGATACAGAGTTAGTTTCCTGTGAGCCTCTGGCCACAAAATTTTCATCAACCAATCAATATACAACCTTGTTTGATTTCTGCTTTTCTTTAAAGATTCTTTATTTAACATATAAATATATATACATATATATGTATACATATGCATGTATGTATGTATGTATGTATGTATGTATGTATGTATTTGATTCATTAACATTGAATTCACAGCCAACAGCACTGTAAATTATTCCTGAAAGAAGCTTATGGAACACACATACATATTTTCTCTGTAAGGCACATCACAGCCTTCTTGCTCTTAGGGACATTACATAGCACTTCAGCACTACTCTTGGGAACATCTTAAACAGCAAAATTACAGGGGAAAAAAAAAGAAAAAATGTAGTATTAAATAGACCATAAAAAGACACTTGTTTATAATATGAGAGCTGAAACCAGAAAATAGAACATCACCTTATTTAGCCACAGCTGGGAACCTGTGAGCTGGGCAACTTGATTTTTTTTACCTTTCTACCCATGTCCCCAAATGACTGAGAAAGTGTGATGAGAATTTGGGGGTTACAAATAAATTTCTGCAGGTAGGCAAATTCGCAAACACAGAATCTGGAATAAAGAGTGTCCACTGTACTTCCATCCTGGGCAGTACTATGAATGTCACCTGGTTACCCGGGTCCCCGTCCATTTTCTTAGAAGTCACCAGTGGATTCTGAAGCCTAGTTCTTCAAGCCAGAAAGAAACCAGGCTGGTTCTGTTTGGGCTGCTTGACATTTCCCTTTCCCACGAAATCAGAATTCCTTGGTTAGCTAAGATGCCTATCTGCAAGAGAGAGTCAGAAAACATCAACTCTGTTCCACTGAGGAATCATGACACACTTCACCCTTCCGTTCAGGGAGTTGGAAAGCAGGCCTCACCGTAACTTCTGACCCTCCATGATGCCAGCACTTTGTGAAGATAAAATACCTTTTCTTAGGGAGGGCAGGAACACTATCATTGTAATTAAGCTGTGTTTAATTACTTGTTTGCTTACATTCATTTGACATCTTACTATTAGTTTTCTTTTTTATGAGAAACATTTCAGCATTGCAGCAACACATTTAGAATATTAACAAGCTGAATAAAATGGTTGCTATTTCACAATTTTTTTCACTGAAGAGCCAATTTTATATGACATACGAGGAAACCTGTGCTTATTTACTTTAGCAAATCTTAACATTTTGCCATCTCAGGGGGAAAATGTTTTTTTAAAGAAAAAAAAAATCGTGTGTCTTTTTTCCCTTCCTCTTATTCCTTCTAGAAGCAACCACTGTTCTGAAGTTCATGTGTGTTGTACTTGTACTACATATGTATCCACAGGTAAGCTTCAATAAATGGTGTCATATAGTATTTATAGTATCATACAGTACTTGCTTTGCTTTTGTCTTTTCTGTCAACATGTCTGATCTAAAGCTACCTATAAGACACATGTGACCAAGATTGTTCTCAATGGGACAGGAAAGGATAATTCTCCCTTAGTGAGGGGCAAAGACTATTTTTGAATAATAATGTCTATGGCAAGCTTAGTGCTTTTCAAATGTTTCTTTTATTTATTTTTATTTTTAATTTTGAAAAATTTCAAACCTACCAAAAAGTTGAAGAATACTCCAACTTGTGTAAGCTTCACTTAGATTCACCACTTAACATTTAGTATTTTATTTTATTCATCTCTAATATATATTAATATGAGCTGAATTATATCCCCCTAAAATTCACATGTTGAAGCTCTAACTCCTGATACCTCAGAACATGTTTGTATTTGGAGACAGGGTCTTAGAAAAGGAAATCAAATTAAAATGAGGTCACTAGGGGCCATCCTAATGCAATATGACTGGTGTCTTCATAAGAAGAGAAACTCCAGACACAGGCACATACAGAGGGAAGACAATGTAAAGACACAGGAGAAGACATCTATCTGCAAGCCAAGAAGAGAGACCTCAGAAGAAACTAAGCCTGCCAATGCCATGACCTTGGACGTCTAGCCTCTGGATTGTGAGAACATAAATTTCTGTGGTTTAAGCCATCCAGTCTGTGGTATTTTGTTATGACAACTCTAGAAAACTAAAACACACACACACACACACACACACACACACACACACACACACATAGATATATACACATATATATAAATAAACACTTAATAGATTGCAGACATCGTGCTAGTTCATTCCTAAGTACTACAGCATGCAAGTCCCAAGGATAAGATCACTTTTTACATAATCAAAATATCTTTATCACACTTAAAAAAACAATAAATTTAATAATCCTATCTAACATAATGCGTATATTAAATTTATCCAATTGTCTCAAAATATCTTTCAGAGCTATTTTGTTTGTTTTTCTTTTCTGCTTCAAGGACTTAATCAAGGTTAATGAACTGTGTTCCATAATCGTGTTTCTTTAGTCTCTTAATCTAGAAGAGTCTCTATGCCTTTGCTGTTGTCTTTCCTGGCATCACATCTTTTGAGAAGTCTAAGCCTTCTTGTAGAATGTTTCATGTTCAGGATTTGTCTGTTTCCTCATCATTAAATTCAGGTTATTTCTGACAAAACACTATACATATTAAGTCTTTTATCTCTTATCACATCATATCAGGAGGCATATACAGGTCTTCTTATTGGTCATGTCAAGTGTTTTAATTCATTGTGTGTGCATGTGTATGTAATGTTTTTATTTTATAATAATTATAGATTCACAGAAAGTTACAAAAATAGTAGGGATAACTCCCATACACCCATCAGCCAGTTTCCCCCAATGGTTACATTTTACATAACTATAGAATGATATCAAAACCTGGACACTAATATTGTGTGTATATTTTCTATGGCTTTTTATCACTTATGTAGATTTGTGTAATCTTACCCCTGCTATCAAGGTATAAAACTGTTCCATTGCCACAAAGATCTGCCATGTTCTACCCCTTTGGAGTCATACTTATCCATTTCAGAAGTGTCATAAAGCAGAAATCATATGTTTGAATATATTTTTAATATGTTATTTGCTGTCTAACTAAAAAAATCCCCATAAGGCAATAAATAAGGGGGTCATCCATCCACCATAAGTTGGCTGGCTGTTTCATTTCAGTTATTATTATATTAACATATGGGTTCTCTTTAATATTTGAAAAATACACAATATTCCCTATTCCCTTCACATACATAAATATATACCTTTCCAGAAATTGTTTGGGGATCCAGAAAGGAGAGAGGCCCCTGTACCCACAAGTAAACAAACTTAGAGTGTACATTTGAAAAGAAATTAAATACCTATGAAAACCAAGGTAAAATATATATCTGGAAAGAGATAAGATGTGTCTTTGGAAAGAAAGGGAGTCACAGCATTAGCTGAGTTTTTAACTTTTCCAAAGGATGACATGTTTTTTATTAAGATGGTTTGGGAATAATTTTGCTCATCATTCAATCTACTGTGGATTAAACAGATTTAAATCTTTTATTATCATTCCGTCAAATGACAATAAAACAATTTAGTAACAAGTTTGATGTCCTTTATTCAAGGGAAAACAATCCATGCTTTGGGAGAGTACAGTGCCTCACAAGTGGTAGAACACTCTTCCTGAGGGATTTGGGGGCAAGAGTGAGTTTTGTAGAGGCTTAGAAGAGGTAAGGTGGAAACGGCGTGATGGGTGTATGGGAGGTCAGGGATTTCCTTGTAAGGCTAGCAGATTGTATTTTCTAGGGTCAGGTAACCTAGCTAAAGGTGAGTTGGAGGATTGTGATTGGTGTGTGTTAGGTTTCCTTGTCAGGTGTTTCCTGAAAGTGCAGGTCGACTTAGGTTTTGATCTTTGACATGGATTGGGGCCACTGCGAAGGCCTCCTTTTCGGGGGTCCTGACATATGAATTAACTTTATCAATATCTTACCTACATTATCTACATTCATTAGTCTATAACTATAATTTTCCAATAAATACAATCATCATCATCACATTAATAGAAATTTGAGAGAGAGATGGCAAGGTGAGTTGTTCTTTGATTATTTTTAATTCTCCCCAGAATATGTATAGTAATTTGGCTCAGAACATCAAGATTAGGTTGCAAAACTTACTTATAATTGAATCTTTTTGTTTCACTTATTCTCATTTTTTTCTTTCTCCTGATTTTTAAGTTAAAGGCTCCAGGTTTATAGCTGTACTTCATTCAGAAAATTTATGTAATTCTTTATTTTCCTTGCTTATTAAAAACCACCAGAAGATGAGCTGCTCAGGAAAACTACCAGAGTGAAGGCTTCTCATACTCAGTCCCCATTCACAGTAAAATCAGAGAACCACCTCTGCAAGTCAGAACGATCAGGGCCTGCTTTATCTCCTCAGTCTGGATGGGTTGATAAAAGATGTGCTTTGGCTTTAAATCTGTCTTCCTCCTCCCCTCCCAATCTTCTCAGAGCAGTGGCCCAGGTCATACAATGGCCACACCTTTACAGACAGAGTGTGTGAGTGTATGTGTGTGCATGCATGCATATGTGTGTGTGCGCGCGTGCCTGCACACGTACGCAAGTGTAGTGGTTGGTAATGTGGCCTGTAGAGTCAGAATTCCTCTTCTGCACTTGAGCTTTCACTTATTGAACTGAAATCTTAACTCACTTATTTTTGTTCTTTCTTATACTTTGAAACTATATTGGAGGCTATAATTTTATCTATTTGTTCTGTTTAGATGTATCCTTTAAGTTTTGATTTGTGATATTTTTTGCCAGGAAAAATTGAGAACGACTTTGAAATTGAACATCACCACCATTACCACCAATAAAAACAACAATAAAAAGATTATTAAATATCCTGTCTAGTATACTCTTCTGGTTTACCTCCACCTTTTATTGATTTTCTGGTATTTTTAGTTATAGAAAACTGGTAACAATGCAAATGATTCTTGTTCATGGAAATGGAGGAATTGTGTCCAGTGAATGCAATTGATTATTACATGAAGATAGACCTGTATTACAACCATTTGTAAATTCATCTCTGCATTTCTTATTACCTATATGTGTGTCTTTGAGTTCTCTTTTGAACTAGTCATAATATCTTACTGAATTCCTTATTACTTAATGAGTTAAATAAAACCTTTGATCAGTGTTCATTTTACATTTGTATGACATCATGATATTTACTTTAAAAATTATCCTTTAATAATTTGTTGCTAAATTGCAATTATTTCTAAATTTTCATTGTGGTTTCCTCCTTAATAAATGAATTGTTTAGAAATGCATTTTTTAAATTTCTTGTTATGTCAATTTTTAATACTTATCCTTTCATTTTTATCTTGTTTTAATTGCAGTGTTATCAGAAATGTGATTTTTATTGTATGGTTTCTCCAATTTTTTTTGAAGTTTCCCTTCTAACCTACTACTTGGTCAATATTTGTAAATGACCCCATTGTACTTAGAAAGAATTAATCTTTTCTATTTGTTTTGTTCAAATCCATTCTAGCCTTAATTATTTCATCCTTTAATATTACTTTCAGATAAATGTCTTAAAATTTCTCATTTTGATCAGTAATTTTAATTTCTTACTATAATTCTGTTAGTTATTATTTTATATGTTTTGTTAGATTTTGTAAATTCATGTTTGTGTTTTAATTTATTTCTCCTATTATTATGTAGAATCCTTCTCCATTACTATTATAGTTTTTTGCTTTATATTCTACTTCATCTAATATTTATATTCTTAACTCCACTTTTCTTTAATATGCTTTAGATTGAAATATCTTTTATCATTCCTTTACCTTGCATAGTTTTATTTTAGAAGTATTTTTTATAAGTAGGGTACAACTATGTTTGTGTTTTTTTGTTTGTTTTTATTCAATCTGATTCACTTTTCTTTCAATAAATTATTTAATCTACTTACATAATTATTATTTCTCTCTGTTAGATCTGTTTATATTGTTGTCTTATTTTAGGATTTTTGTATACAGTCCTTTTTCTTCATCTTTTCCCTTCTGTTTCTTTCACATTTCCTTAACATTTTGTGTTAAAATTTTTTCTAGACTCATCATTTCCCACTTTTTATCCTGTTTGTGTGGAAGCTACAAATTGTATCTCTAATTTTTGGTTGTTGTTCTCTAAATTTTTAACAAATAAAGTTAAAAAAAGCCAAGTGCAAAAGAAGCCGCATAATATGCTATCTTTGAGAAATAAAGGAGTGAAAAATCGGAACACATATTCATATTTTTATATATTTACAAAAATAAAAAATAGCAAACAGAAAAGATAAAATAAGAATATTTTAAAATCCAATATGGATCAATAATGACAATGAATCTAAGTAGATTAAATGTCTTACTAAAATATAATGAAAATCAGGTTATATTAAAACAAAATTTAACTAAACAAGACACTAATAAAAATGGTCACCTATAAGACAGTCTGTGTGGGGACTGTTGGAGATTGGAGGAAAAAAGGGACTGAGACTTTTGATATCACTTTCAGTTTGGACCACATGAAAATATTAGTCATTAAAAATATATGATTAAGTTAAGAATTAAGATATTTTTATTATTTAAAAATTTTACATGCCTACATAAATATAATTTGTTGTACCAGTCTGAAATTATTCACTATTGTTAGCCTTCTCCCAAATACAACGTGTCCTTATCAAACTTTATCCATCAAACCACCTTCCTGCATCCACGTCATTATTATTTATACTTTCGGTTTTATCTTTTCTTAGCACGAGAATCTTATTTTGTCTTCATTTCTTATTTTGTCCTCTTACTCATTTCCAGAATATTAGCATAGTTTAGAGTATATGTCCTTTGAATTAAGTGCCTGCATAAACTGGGAGAATGGGCCTAAGTGGACCCAATGTGTGACGTAACTGATCCCTAAAGATCATTACTCTAACCAAGAGTTACGATGGAGACTTGTGTCAGTGTCAGCTCAGACCCTGTGTCTAACAGACCTTCAAAAAGCTGGGTATTCCACTTTTTATAGTGTATTGTTCCCCAAGTAAACCACCATAAGTCCATTTGGATGCGGCCTAGGGGCACCACTACTATGTACACTTGTCCTTCATCAGGACATAGCCCTTCCTCAGTGGATTCTGGGTGTGGGAACTGGTCTAGTGCCAGAAACTAGACAGTTGATTGTGGCTTTCCACTGGGTTGGGACAATCATTCTTAATATCTGCCTCTCTCTCCTGCCCCTCTCTTACTGTATATTAATAATAAACAATTCTCTTCTTGGATGCCCACCTATTTTGCCTCTAGAAACACTCTATTCTAGCCTCATATCCAGAAATCTGGGCTTCTAATTATGGGCCCTACCCAACAACTAGACGTGGGATTAAGTGTGTTCTCTTAGGGTTGCATGCAAGGATCCATGCATATCCTAGCTGCTGCCTCTGGTTCTTATGATATCTTAGCAAGCTGCGAAGGCAACTGCTAGAATATGTGGGAATGTAGCCAGGTAATTGCGTGAGATGACACTAGTATCCTTATTAGACAAGCATCTTTCTACCCGAGAAAGATTTAGAATTAAATACATAGATATTAAAGAGTTTTGTATTTTTAATATTATTTTTATTTTAAGGCATTTTTACACATTTGATATTATAAGTATTTGTTATGTTTAAGAGAATTTGGTTTTTAAGGCAATGGATCAACCTATTGATTTCAGTTTAAAATGTGAAATTGAATAATTGGATTAAATTTTGAAGGGTGGCAGAATATGCCACCCTAAAATATAACTGTGGGCATTCAGGACGAGCCACCCTGAATTGCCACTTTGGCATATTGATGATTTTGAGCTGTAGGCACCTGAAAAACAGCAAATACAGGAAGAGGCTTTCTCTGAGTTCTCCTTAACTGCCTAAAGACAGATCCTGCAAAAAGAATTCAATTGTTATAAGCTCCCTCCCCAGGAGTTTGATCAATTGGGGAAAACTGAGTCATCACAGGAAGCAAGACAAGAAGTCAACATCACACCCAGACAAACTGCCACAAAGTATCATATCTCCCATCTCTTTTCCTAAGAGCCCATTAATCTTTTCTAAAAATGATTTACTTTCTCCTAAGAGACCTACTCCTCTTTCCTCCTTTCCTATTAAGACGTATGTGAGCCTGAATTCTAAGCCACTCAGAGAGTTCCTCACTTTCCCCTGGGGATCTCTCATGTGTATATGAGGTGTCCATGTTAATAAACTTCTGTCTGTTTTTCTCTTGTTAATCTGTCTTTTATTATACGGACTTCAACTAAGAACTCAGGAAGGTAAAGAGAAAATTATTTCTTTTCCATACAACTTAAGCTATAAGCTTCCTAAATTCATATACAGAGTTGGAATATTCACAAGAACATAAGGGTCAAAGTATTTGTATTTTAGTTCATTAGATTTATGAATAATTTAAATACATGGGAAGATTTTAAGTCAAGCAATTGAAGTACTAAAAAGAAATTAAATGTATTAAATTTAAATATGCAGCGTAACAAGTTTAAATAAATGTAATTAAATTTATAATACTAAACATTTTCAAAAACTTCTTTATGGTAAAATTTGCTAAGCTTATAACTAGAATAATATGATTATGAACCTAAAGTTAAAGGTTATCTAAGGTTAATCTAAGGTTAAAGAATTTAAGATTTAAAAAAATTGTGTAACTTTCATAAATTGGATTTAATTACAAAATCAATATAATCATTTGAAGGTTTTTTTTTTTCCTACACACAAAAAAACTCACATTTGACATCAATTATCTTTTGATAAAGATATAATTGTGTCCATTTTATAGATTAAGAATTGAGGCTCATTAAGGGGAAGGAATGTGTTAGGATTCAAACTCAAGTTTCTGGCACTAAAGGTTAAATGCTCCTTCTACCACATTATGCTGCATGGGGTCCATGAGATTTAGTTTAACCTAAAATGATCATGAGTGGGTAGGACTCAGAAATGGCCTAAAATTCTCCCCTGTTCTGCTTTCTTTTGTGTCTCAACTAATAATCAATAATTACAGAGAATGTACTTTTTCTAATGTATTGTCATCACTGGATAACCACACTCCCAAATCAAAGTTTCTAGGATTAAGAAAATTGAAAAGAAACTAAGTCAGTAATAATTTATTGTGAAATATGGTGTTTATGCCCAAACTGCTCAAAACTTAAGTATGCAGCTTAAAATAGCATAAACACCTATGTAGTCAACACCCAGGCCAAGAAATAGAATATTTATAGACACTCAGAACCTCCTACTCCCAATCCTCCACCACATACATATCTTTACATTGTCCCTAGATGTAAATATCATCCTGAATATTTTTTATGGCAAATTATTTCCTTTCTTTTCTTTATAGTTTTTTCATTAATGTCTGTGTTCACAAACAATTCAGTTTAGTTCAGTTTTATTTATTTTTAAGTTTATTTTCTAATTGTTGATGATAATACAATACAATTAATTTTTGTATCCAGTGAACCTGCTAAATTGTTGTTAATTCTAATAGTTGTTTTATAGATGGGTTTGAATTTACAGTCTTGTGATCTTCAAATATTGACAGTTTTATTTTTTCTGTTTTATCTTTATAACTTTCCTGCTATTTTTCTCTCTTTCTTCTACCTTTCCCTCTCTCCCTCCTGTCTTCGTTCATTGGTTCCTTCCTTTCTTTCTTGTACTACAACTCAATTGTACCTTGAGTTTCCTGAAAACAGACTCTGAGCTGAAGATGAGCATGCAAGAAAATTGTTAAGGAGTCCTCTGGAGTTCATGAGGGAAGAAAAGGAAGCAAGATTGACAAGTTAAGCTGAGATACAATCTCAGCGGAGGCCACCTCTAATGTTATGGAAAGCTCTAAAACTGGGATAACCCTTCAGATACGTTCAAACTTGGGGCAACAGGAAAAATCTTTTTGCCTTTGCCTTGATCTGTTATTGGATGTAGACCTCCCTGGAAGGAAGTGTGACCTTGAGGGAGGTGTCTCTCTCCAGCCAAGGTAATCTTCCAAAGGGGCTGGATGACAGCTGAAGGTTGTCTGCTAACAGCACTCCAAGGATGAGGGGAATAAGTAAATCCTTTCTTCCTGAATAGGGATCTGGGCCAAGAACTTCAAGTCAATGTTAGATAAAAGTGGTGAAAGTAGATATTCTTGTCTTATTTCTGATCTCAGGGAGAAGCTTCAAGAAATCACCATTAAATATCATGCTGTGTGTGTGTGTGTGTGTGTGTGTGTGTAATTTGTGCATACTATCAGATTAAGGAAATCATATTCCTCTGCGCTATGAGGTTTTATCTTGAATAGATATAGTTTTAACAAATCCTTTTTTTTTTCTTTTATTAAGACCATTATGTGATTTTTCAGTTAAGGTGGTAAATTAATTTAATTTGATTTCTGAACATTAAAGCAAGCTTGATTTCTTGGACAAAATTGAATTTGTAGTAACATATTTGTATATCTTTGGATAATGCCAAACTATTTTTCAAAGAGGTTAAACCAATTGACCCTTCCACCAGCAATGTATGAAGATTTCCATTGGTCCATATTTTAATCAACACTTGCTATTATGAGAATTAGATTTTTAAAAATAATTTGAACTATGCATAGTGAAACCTCATTGTATTTTTATATGCCTTTCCCAGACATCCTTCTTCTGCTATAAGCCATGGTACTGAATATCTTTACTAAGACATCAGAGGAGGCAGGAAGCATCTGTGTCTTTTGTAAATCAACATTTAGAGAGGTGTCAAGATATGAAAGCTGTGAGGAAAGAGGGTGTCCAAATTACCATTAATCTTCCCTTCGATTTCCTTGGGTTTATTTTGTTCTTTTTCTGACTTCTTGTGATTGATGCTTAGCTCATTAATTTTTCTTTTTTCTTTTCTAATATATGCTTGTAAAGTTAAAAAATTCCCAGCAAGCATTTCTTTATCTGCAACCCACAAACTTCGATTTATAATTTGTTTTATTCATTTCTAATTCAAAGTTTCTAATTTCCATTATGATTTCTTTATTAATCCATGAATTATTTAGAAATGTTTCCTGAATTCTAATATGTAGGGTCTTAATTTTTTTCTTTTTTTACTCATGTAATGGTTAATGAGTACAGAGTTTCTCTCTGAGGTGATGAAAATTTTCTGGCAATGAATAATGTTGATGGTTGCATAATATTGTGAACGTTCACAACGTTGCTGAATTATACACTTAAAATTGTTAAAACAGTAAATTTCATGTTATGTGTATTTTATCACAATAAAAATATCACCAAAAAAATAAATGCAGTAAATTACTTGCTTTTAAAAAATATATCTTCTCAATATAGAACATTTTATTTTTATCCAGTTCTAAATCAGTGTCGTTTGGGGGTATGAAAGAACATGGTCACAGTGCATGACCATTTATTGAGAAATGGGCTATATAGATTTTAGAAGTTTCTGTCCAACATAGTTAATTTATACTCAGTTCTCAGTGAATGTGAAATAATATGCAAAATTAAAAAAAAAATCTGTTCCAAAGGATAAATAGATCAGAGAATTAAGGAGAAATGAAAGTCATACTAGAGTAATAATAAAAGCTAGGGGTAAATATATTACACAGAAATGTATCACTTGCTCTGATGAGAAGCTAGGAAAGGTCTACAAATTTGACATTCAGATTTCTAAGGAATAAAATAGAAAAGAATGAGCAGCCAGTATCCATAAGTAAAAAACAAAGTATTAATTTTTTCTCATTATTAAAGGGAGATGTGAAAGACATTTCTCTTATGAATCCATGTCAAGAGACCATTGTGTGATACAGTGGATGGTCACTGTCCCTGAGATGGAAACATGAGGACCACAGTGCATTTCAAGGGAGAAGACTCAATTATATAAGTCAATAAATACTTATTGACTTGGGTCACTGAGCTGTTTTATAAATGGGACAAATTCTCAACCTGTTCTCAAAGATTTCAATCAGGGACCAACTTTAGGGTAGAAGCCTCTAGTGACTAAGAAAGAACCAGTGTTACATACAAAGGTTGTCAACTTGCTTTCTTGCCTGAACCTGGCTTGTCTTGCTTAACTAGCATAGTGTTTTGTTTTTTATTTGGGCAGGTCCCACAGCTGCTATTGTATTACCCTTAGCCTGAGTTACACATTCATTTCGCTTGTCTGGCCTCTGCATATGTTTACTGGCAACTTTTGAATGACTTCTTACCTGCTAATTATTGCTGCATGATAAACATACAGCCTGATTTTTATGGTTATTATTATTATTGTTGCTTAGCTGGTTCAGGTTATTCTTCACCATCACCTTCAGCATTTCACTGAGGTTTTCACATTTTATGCAAAAGCCAGCTATTGAATCAAAAGACCTTTTCACATGACATTCGGTTTGAGACTTTTATTTAAGTGTTACAGACCTTGGGATCTTCTCACTTGAGATATGCTTTTCATTTTCTCCAGACCTCACCGATCATTACTTATATGAGGTTGGCATAAATCAAAGTGTCCTCCTTTTTTACGGCCTGTAGGTCTCTGTCCTCATTAACTCTGCATTTATGATAATGATGACAATCTCATTTTGCATTTATTGCTTCATGGGATTCATATAGCACCATTCTCCAATGCCTCAAAAAGACTAAACAAAAAGCAGTCTATTTGATTTCTACTTCTAGAATGAGTTTCTGGGATTTGTAACAGAGCTCAGAAGCACTAGAGAGCTATTTTAGTTGGTGAGAGAGAAAACAGAATGACAAAGGTTCTGAATATGGGGCACATATTTGGTAAACTATGTCAAGTATTTTAGAATCTGTTCAAATAAAAGATGCTGTTAAGATTCTCAGTGATAACTTTTGGCTGAGTTGATCAGTTATTCCATTAATACATTCTTCTTAAATGCTGTGTCTTTTACCTGAATTCTCCTCGTTCAAAAGCATTTCTTGTTTTCGATGGCTTTGATGAAAAGAGTACAATCTGCTCTAGTTTCTAATGTCTGCTATCAGCTGGATATCAGGACTGCTGCATTCTTGCCTTCACTGACAAGGTGTCCTGGGACATCAGTAGGAAGAGTTAAGCTTTTCATACAGCTATTGTGAAGCTGATAACTAATTTACTTTTTATTCCTTTGAGGTTATGAAAATTTGGAGAAGAAAAAAAATGAGGAAGCAAGCAAGAGGGAGCATTTTAGCACTCTGTTCTCATCTCCCCTGTCCCGCTTTTGATTTATTATAGTTTTTAAAGAGAAGGGGTCCTCTTCTGAAAGCAGAGCACAGTAAGAAACCAAACACTGAACTATTCTGGGGTCCCTAAGCAGCGGAATTTTTTTTCTTCCAGTACAAGAGAGGGCAAACTCAAATCAAATCTGGTCTCTTGGCTCTTCACATAACCCTTTGGGTATCTAAGTAATTAGCTTCTCTAGACTTTTCAAACCAAGAGCTTACTTTCTTCCCTGTGTTTTTCTTGATGTTGCAGGGCTGCAGTTGTTAAACAAGATTGCAGGAATAACAGCCCCAAACTCAGACAAAAAAAGAGCTAAATATCTACATAGCATTTGGCTTCTGCGGGTGTTTAAAAGGCTACACAGTTGTCCCTTCTCTGTTAATGGATAAAGACCTCACCTCTCAGCTCAAACTACTTTCTTTACATGCAGCTTGTGGAATGTATAAAACAAGATGACTGTCACTTTTCTTTTTACTACTTGATTCATTGACTCTCAGCCCATTTCCTTAACAAGCTCTTGTTACCTTTGCTTCTACTGGTTTAAAAGTCTTTCTTCTCCTACCTATTACTCACAATATTTCATTTGTTAAGAATCAGTAAGATCTAATCTTCAAGCAATTTAAATCTGTTTCTTGACATGTTGAATTATTGTGTATGTGTGCATTCTTGTAGCTAATGTAATATTGGGCATAAAGCAGTTAGGCATGAAACAGCCCTGTGCAGTGCTAACTTAAGTTTCTCATTCCTCATAAAAAGCAAATTCAGTTTATACCAAAGGTCACAAACGCACATGTGTTATCCGAGGCAAGCAGGAAAAATAAACTAGTTAACTGGTCCTGGTATAGATCGTTGTTTCTTGGCTACTTCTCTTAAGCTTGGAGGAGACTAGAAATAGGGTTGAGGGGATTTTAAAGTGACTATCAAAGTTTTCTGGACAATTTATGACTTTGAATAGAGTGGGAGTAGAAAAACAAGAAAAGTATTTGTGACATAGACATACCCACAGTTCAGTGGTTCTTAACTGGAAACAATTTTATTTCCCTCGGGGATGTTTGGTATATCTAGAGACATTTGTGGTTGTCACAACTGGGAAGGCAGGATGCCAGTGGCATTTAGTAGGTAGAGACCCTTACAATGCACAGGACAGCTCCTCCACAGAGAATTATTTGACCCCCAAATGTCCGTAGTGCCAAAGTTTAGAAACCCTGCTCCAAAGAGATAAGAATCTTCACCTTCAACTTTGTTTCAAGGATCCTTCCAAAATTTTATGATTTATTCTATATAATTTTAATTGATACCCCAAAATTTAAATCCTAAGTGTAGTTGCAAAGGCTGTAATTCCTAGCTTATTTTGTGAAACTGTTATATAATTTTAAAGCCATATCAAATGAAAACTAACACCATGACTACTTGTAACCCATCATCATTCACATAAAAAATATATTAAAGATTCTACTTTCAGGGTTGAAATTTTATATTGCCCCTTTTTGTCCTTGAATTCCTAGTTCCATTTCATATCCCCTCAGGAATTTATCCTAAATATAATCCATTTCCAGCTTGATGAAATGAATTTGCATTTGGATAAAAAGCTTTTCCTAATCACACCATCACACTTCTCTGCCACAAAAACATATAAATCAAAGTTAATGTTTTCTTTTTTCCTGTGATCATAATGACTTCAGCATTAACATTTTCTTTTGGGTTGAATTATAAGTTCGACTTTTATTAGAAACAATTGATCAAAACAACTTAAATAACTTACATATATAAATAATTATCAAATATCAAAAGGTTCACCTTTCATTGAGACTATCAATCTGGATGGACTGAATTATATTTAGATACTTAATGCAGCACAAGTATATTTTTTTCTCATATTGAAACAGAGGGTCCTTATGACTTTGATTAAATTTAGCTTTAAATCTTAGGTCTAGAAATCATCTCTCTCTCTCTCTCTCTCTCTACATATACATACATACATACATACATACATACATATGTATAAACACATATATATACATATGTGTAAACACTGATCTATCACAAACATTAACTTATAATAGTGATCCATCTTCAGACACCTTGATTAAGCCTTTTTAAATTTTTCTTGAAAACAAAAATGTAGAAACCAAAGTTACCAAAGGATGTGTACCCCACGGTAAGAATCATCCCCTTGCATAACGCCCACGCTAACATTTCAAAGAGCACTCAGGGCGATGCAACACAGCTAAGGAGGAGGGATGTCTTTCTTTTGAAAAGTAGGAAACATCAATTGTGCAAAGGTGAAAGGATAGCAGTGGAAAGGGAACTTGATTCTCCATCACAGGTGTTCTCAGACAGATTGGTTTAAGAAAAAAGTGAATGGAGAGTGAACATAATGAAGAAAATTGATTCTCTCTTAAAACAATCGAGGCCTGGGAGAAAAAAAATGGTGTAGATGATAGAGGCTCTGTTCATCCCTCTGGTGACCAAATCAAAGTTGTGATGGAAACAAGGAACAAACAGCAAGGAAAAATCACCTGAGATTTAGAGGAACAAGCCATACAAATAGGGAGAAATCCAAGAAATCACCCTGCAACAGCAGAAGGTAGGACGGGGTGAAGACATGGGGTGGCCTGATCTCAAGAAGCTGAGTGAGTTGAAGGCAGTGGCAGACGCCTCTTAAAAGGGCCGTGTCTGCGAGCAGGTTTTAGCAGTGACGGATCGGCTCTCCCTGTCACCAGAGATTTACAGGGAGACATTGTTGGAGTGAGGGCAGAAGTGAGACTCACAGAAGTGCCTCTGGTATCTATTGCTACTTGTTGAGCCCTCTCCCACTACCAGTGCACCGGACACTGGGCTGTCATAGTCATGAGGTCATCAAGCTGGATAACAAAGGTCACTCTGCCCAGAGGATTCCCTGAAACTCCTCCTCCCGCAACTCGTGGCCCCACCCAAGTCCATCCAGGTTTATCCTCTTTTAGTCAGGTTTCCTTTGCTGAGCAGTGTCTGGATTCACACTGGAGGCAGTTGGCCTCAGTTTCTAGTGCAGCCTTTTGAGGCAACTATAAGCACAGCATCTGTGGGTTGCTTGCTGAATCTTAACAGGTGGCCTTGGATGGGCAGAGGTTTGGGCTAAATTTGGCCTGCAGCTGAACCCTTCTTAAGACTGTGCCACTGGACACCTACTTCACAAATCCACACTAATAAGACTGGGAAACTTAGGAGCTTTGGTTAGTACATAGAAACAGACACGGAAAGGCAGCCAAATGGGAAGACAAAGAAGCAGAAGCCATATGAGAGAACAGAACAGAGATCCAGATATAATAGAGTCAAGTGATCTAACAGATGCAGAATACAAATCACTGATTATAAAGATACTCAATGAACTTCTGGGAAGTGTAGAGAACTTCAACAAAGAGATAAAAAAAAAACCATAAAAATGGAAATGGAAATTAAAAAAGAGAACCAGTCTGAAATGAAGAATACATTATCTGAGATGAGAAGTATATTAAATGAAATAAACAAAGGAATAAACAAAGTCAATAAAGAAGAGGATCAAATGCTTTATCAAGAAGATGGGAAAGCCAAGGACACACAATTAGAACAAGAGATAAGATGCCAAGACTTTAAAAATAATTTAAGGAGCATATGGGACACTGTTAAAGGTCCGAATATCCGTCTGATCAGTGTAACTGAAGAAGATTAAGATGTTGAACAACTGTCTGAAGAAATAATGATGGAAAACTTCCCTAACCTGGTGGAGGAAATGGACGTAAAACCCCAAGAAGCTCAGAGAATTCCAAAAGTCAGGGATTTAAAGACACATCATAATTAAAATGCCAACAATTAAATACAAAGAAAGAATATTAAAAGTAGCAAGAGAAAAACAAATAATTACTTACAGGTGAACACCCATAAGACTGGCAGTTGATTTCTCAAAAGGAAATATGCAGAACAGAAGGGCTTGGCAAAAAAATATCCTACAGGATGAAGATCCAGGATCTACAACCAAGAATAATTTATCCAGCAAAGCTATTATTTAGAGTGGAAGAACAGATAATGAGCTTCCCAGACAAAAATAAACTAAAGGAATTAATCATCACCAAGCCAATATTACAGGACATGTTGGAGGGACTTCTTTAAGAAGAAAAAATACAAAAGACTCACTTCAGATTAAAAGACACACACAGACTAAAAGGAAGGAAATGGAAAAAGATATTGGTTTGATGGACCTAGAAGGTATATAAGTCAGGTAGAGAAAGATGATTAAAAACAGACTCACAAATATAGTGGAAAATTTGGTGATGGACAGAGAGGAGGGATGTTGGGAACTGAGAGAATGGGGTGAAGGGTTAAAGAAGTACCAATTAGTAACTGATGGATGATTACAGGGATGGGGAGCACGGTATAGGGAATGAGGTTAGCATTAATACGTTGGCTAGGTGGAGGGTCAGGGGAGGGAGGGAACAATTGGGGGGATCATTTTACAAACTTTATAGATGTCTAAGCAATATAATATATACTTGAAACTAATTAAAATTAAATAAATTTTAAAAAATTGAGGCCTGCATATATTTTGAAATAACTTCATATAACCCAGAAGTGTAAGTACCCCAGTATGAAGCATTCTGCATTAAAATTCACTGCCTAAGCCCATGAGAGCATAGATTTTTCTCTGTTTCATGCACTATCTTACCGTTCATTTAAAGTTCTCATTTATTCTTTTATACATTCAACACATATGGATCAGAAGGACTAAAAATTTGGTGGTGATGTGTTGTTTAAGAGATCTAGATTTTTAGGCCTTCTTTTATTTTTAAATGCCAGTATATATTTTTTTATACTGTATATACACAATTTTTTTAACATTTTACTATTTTATTTTTCCTCTTCCTCCTCCCCTCTCCCTTCTGGTAACCACTAGTTCATTGTCTGTGTCCATGAGTCTCTGTCCTGTTCATTTGTTGCTTTTAGGTTTATATCCCACATATAAGTGATGCCATGTGATTTTCAACCTTTTCTATCTGGCTTATTTTGTTCAGCATAATTATCTAGAGGTCCATCAATGTTGTTGCAAATGACAACATATCATCTTTTCTAATGGCTGAGTAATATTCCATTGTATATATGTACCACGGCTTGGGGGTTAGGGTTTCAGCATCTTAATTTGGGAGGGATACAAACATTTAGTCCATAGCATCTTTTAACAATTTCTCATGGTAACAAAATGCAGGAAATTCATACAAAAAATCACATCTATTTCAAAATTCAATGATTTCACTCCTCTCCATCTGATCAGTGGGCACCTGGTGAGAAATGCTTTAATGATGATGGCAGCACTGCTTATAATAAGCAGAATCTAAAAGCTTTAAGTGCAGCAGAAGGTCTTTTATAATTCACAGACCAGATAATTAGCTTTTAAGAAATCAAAAGTTGAAAGTAACTATTTGCTTAGTACCAACTCAGAGAGTTTTGCACCATATGCCACCGCTTTTGGGGTATCACTTTCACTTTTTGCATGGCAAGCTTTTGATTTCTTTTAATAAATTCTATGTTGCCATTCTGTTGATGCTAGCCAGCACCTCATTTTCACAATAAATAAAACATAGCTAATAGAAGTGTAATACTGAATCATTTTTAAAAGAAAATAACCTTTTACCATTCCTCCACAGAGAAACAATTATTTTAATTTTTACTTTTGTAGTTTGTAATTTTTATAGCTTCAATAATTTCACATTGGTCCATTTCTACATTAATCATCATTTATTGTGTATATACTCTCTGCTAGCTAGTATGCCTTGTGCATTTCATCTTGTGCAGTCTTTTGAGCTAGGTAATAACCTCCTTTAGAGAGTGTGATGGGTTAAATTATGTCCCCCAAGAATTCATATGTTAAAATCATAACCTGCAATACCTCAGAATGTGGCCTGATTTGGGAATAGGCTCATTGCAGGTGAAATTAGTTAAGATAAGGTCATACTGGATTAGGACGGGCCACCCAACCCAATAGAACTGAAGTCCTTATGAGACTGCCATGTAAAGACAGAGACTTAAGGGGAATGCCAGGTGAAGATGGAAGATGCTAGTTATGCATCTATGAGCAAAAGAATGCCAGTGAAGAGACAGGAAGGATCTCTCCACAGCTTTCAGAGAACCCATGACCTTTCTAACAACTTGATTTTGAACTTCTAGCCTCCAAAACTGTGAGATAATACATCTTTTTTGTTTCAAGCCACCCGATTTGTGGTACTCTGTTATGGTAACTATAATATAGAGAGCTCAGTGATTTATCCAATGTTGTTCAACTAATGAGTAAATGAGTCAAAATCTGAAAACTTGGACTCTATAGTCCAAGTTCATAACCAGCTCCCCACACTGTCTCCTCATGAACAGTTTCTGCTTTACATTATGTAAAAGAGCATTTTCACTTTTATACATCCTTCACAATTACTACTTTCTTAACTCATGTCTGCTGAGTACCTGTAGGACAATTTGTGGGTGTTGTTGTGTACAAAGTAACTATTTAGAGATTTATTTTAATTTTTAAATTTAATATTTAATGGTTGTAGATTATAAAATTGATCTCATATTTTTAAATTCGGTTTACTTATATTCTATTTTTGAGTATATCTAATTAAAAAAATTTTTGCAAAGCCAATCAAAAAAAAAAAAACAATAAGACTTTCAACTCAGAATTTTAAAACTTTGCCATTTTTAAAACTTGCATTACAGAAAGGAGAAGAGGGTCACCAGAGAGGAGCTCAGGATTCCTATGCCCCATTTCCTTAATCATCTAAATTACAGGCTTTCTGCTATATCTGGGCGCACCCACGAGCTCTTTCAATTCTGCCTGTGGTCAGGAAGGGCGGTTCCAGGGAAAATGAGACATGATATGTGGTTCAGCAGATGGGGGCAAAGTGTAACTTTTCGACACAAGGTGGCAAATTTCAAAAACGGCTGTTTGAAAGGAGTGCTAATAACATACATTTGAAAGAGGTCACCATATTTGTCTAGCAAGACATTTCAAATATATAAAAGGATCTAATATTTTCTTAGAAGATGAAAACTTTAAGGATCTCTCTGTTGGCTGAACTTTTAATTTTTAGACTGTGGAACGTGGAGTTTGTTGATTAAGAGGAAAGGGGTCAATTTCCTCATTATATTTCCCTTTTCCGTGGATGTACAAGTGTGAGCATTTATACCAATGTTTTATGAGGCTATAATAGGCTCCTACACTGGTATCCTCACGTGACTCCCTCCTCTTGGTAACCATGCCCTTGTTTTTTCCCTTTCTCTTGAATGCAGGCCAGACCTGGAAATTGCTTTTAATTGTCCCCTAAAAGATATGTTAAAGTTCTAACCCCCAGGACCTATGAATGTAATATTTTGGGGGGTGAATAAGCTCTTTGCAGATGCAATCTGGTTATGATGAGGTCGTTTGGGTAGTCCCTAATCCAATTTTGCTGGTAAAATTATGGGAAGAAGACATAGAGACACAGATGGGGAATGCCAGGTAATGATGGATATAGATAACTGGAGTGACACATCTATAAGCCAAAGAATGCCAAATGTTGCCAGTTGTTGTCAGAAGCTGGAAGAAAAGTATGCAACAGATTCTTCCTCAGACGCCTCAGAAGGACAGAAGGAAATTACAAAATAAAGATAACATGATTTCTAATCTGTATTAGCTCAGAGCTTTTCCAGTGCATGCTAGTTGTCATAAAGTTATTTATTCTATATTTCTGTGCAATCCTTTTAGTGTTCACTGTAGACTTTCCTTAGTTAATCATGGATAGAATGGAATTGTCCTTTTCTATCTTTTAGACTAAAGCTGCCACAGGGTGATGAAACCTGGCTTCTCGAAGTGACTTGTGGAGCACTCAGGCCCATCTCTTTTGGGTGGTGCTGATGACGTGATTGGGGTTTATTGTCTCTGGGTCTCCATTTTGCATCACGGAGCAGACTTACAAAGAAATGCTTCCTTCCCCAGGGATGGTAAGATGAACACAGCCATGATAGGTAATTATGAAAAATTGATAGGCCCCAGTTTGTCTGGGGGAAAGGCAGTTAGTTTTCCCTGAGTCAGTGTCCTGGCAGGAACAAATATGTCAGGGCATCCACACCCATACTTCAAACAAACTCAGAGGAGAAATAAATTTCTGATGACGACAGTAATGTGTCCTCCAGGTGCTCCAGTTACATCTGGACTTTGAGCTGAAGCCTTTATGGCACATCTCCTGACAATTGCATGTATTCTGAGCCCTTCAGTCAGAAGAATCATGCCTCCCTGTTCATTCTGATTATTGGAAAGCCACTTAAAACAAATGTACTTAATCTTTGTTTTGTAGTCTTAACTTCTTTCTTTCTACCTTGCCAGAGCTCTGAGGATGGTACACGTTGCATGAAGTTTGCATATACGTTGCAAAATGTGTCCCTTAGAATGAGAACCTTGGGCTGAGTCTAAGTTAAGAGAAATTTCCTAGCAAGGAAATTCCCTAATGGGATACTATTTCTGGAGCAATTTGTACTATAGTAATAGCATTGCTTTTCTGCAGGGGAAAGCCTGGGACCATCCAAACACAGGCACTAAAAGCATTACAACAAAGACATGGGAATATCCTTTTGATCAAGGAAGCCTAACAGAGTGTATCTGCAAGGTGGAGGTGTGTGAGTTTGACAATCTCAGTTAGATGCTATGTAGCAGTTGGACTGTTTTCTTGAATTATGCCGGGCACAAATGAGAAGCTGCTAAATTGGAAAAGCCAGAAACAAGCAAACATTTTTGATCTGTCCTCTTTTCTCCTCTTTGCCCAAGCATGCTGTCCTGGATAGGGAGGAGACACAGCAGCCATGAAAACCTATCTGGTTGCAGCTAGAATTTGTAAACAGATGGAAGAAAGAGCCTGCTGGAGCTCAGGCAACCTTTTCTATAATAGGCCACATTTTGTGAACTGGAGGTAGGGACCAGATAAGGAAATAGCAAAAGTACCAAGGTCGAAGGTGATCTTTCTGTTAGAGAAGTGTCTTTAGCAGCTGCATCAACTTAAGCTTTTCCCTTTTAAGTCTTCATTGATGTCATCTACCAAACAAAAACCTTCCTGAGTACTAAGTAATTGTTACAAATCCAATACACTCGAGTAAACCTAAAGTTCTCTTAGATGTTTCAATATTGAGAATGACTTAGGAAGATTTCACCTTAAAACCATTTGTCTAATCCTAAAAATCCGATCAGGTAAAAATCATCAAGGGATGCCACATCTAGAAAGAAAGTTTGATAAGGAGTAGGATGTTTGCGTTGTCTTAAAGCGTCTCCTCACAGATTGCAAGTTAAATGTGTGTGTGTGTGTGTGTGTGTGTGTGTGTGTGCATGTGGAGAAGACACAGCACCTTGACTAAGTGATGAAAATGAAATTGCCAGTGAGGGGTGGAGGGCATTATGTGCCTCCGGATGTGATGTCCAGTGAAGGACACAGCATCACCTATGCAGTATTCCAGCAAGGATGCATAACCTGGATTTAATCATGAGGAAGCATCAAAGCCCATATGAGGAAGGTTCTGTTTAAAAAGTGGGGAAGAACAGGAGCAGGGGGCGGGGGGGGGGGGTTATTCTTAAAAAATGTCAGTGTCATCAATGACAAAAAACAATGGTTGTGAGAAAATTCCAGATTAAAAGGCTTTCCCATTAAAACAAGCAAACAAACAAAATATTGGTCTAAATCAATTGCACTAATACACATTTCAATGGTAAAAAGGCTTTCATAAAGGCAATATGCCAAATATGCCGACACTTTCTTAACACAAATGTACTGACACTAGTGTTCTGATTCTCTTAATCATTTCTCTGCTTACTTTTAAATTTTCCCATGTTGAAAACATTCATTTAAGGAAGACGGTTATCCTACCAGCTAACTGATGTTCTCACTGAGGAGATTTATACCTGAAGGTTGCCTAGATTCTCCTCTGTGACCCTAATGGAATGTGCTGCTTTTTGTGAATGAAAAAGGACTATGCAACAAACCTGACACCGAGCCACATAGCAGGCTCCCTTGAACTTGTCAGACCACCACTGAACTCATTACCTTGTTGCCTGCATGCCATCTCTACATAAATGTTAACTATCCTGTAACCCACCAATGTAAAAGAAGTATGTGTTGCTCCATTTTTCTTTTTATCCAATCCCAGAGATTTCCCCACTTTGCTTTCCCCTGCCTTCTTAATTCACCACCAATGGATTCCATGTAACCCTCCTTACATCTTCTCCTTTCATTCAAATGTATAAAATAAGTGGCAAAACTACCGTTCTCCAGACCGTTTTCTCAATCCATTGAGATTTAGCTTCCCAGCAATTGTTGTCAGCTTGGCTCAAATAAACTTATAAAAATTCTCTACAGGTTGGATGTTGCTTATGTTGACATTCTTATTATTTCTGGATTCCATTACAAGAGAGGTGTGATCATTTACCTCTGTCCCTGGATTTAAATTATACACATGACCTAATTTTTGTCTCTACTCTAGAAGTAGGCAGGAAGATCTACTTGCCACCTCATTGAGTAAGTTAAGATAAATAAATGTTTGTTTCCTGTAACCCTGGAGACTTTCGAACTTGATGGTTTCTATGAAGTTTAAAGAGCTCCACACCTCATGGAACCTTTCATTCTTTCGTACTTAAAAAGAAGATGGCAGAGTACTTTTAGACATTGAACATTATATATACAACTAAATTTTGTATTTTTATGTGATTTTCACTGACTTAAGGTTATAGTCTATGAGGGTGGCTAACTGATATTCTCTTTCAGTCAGAAAACACTTTATAATTGAAATATTCATATTGTCTACTTTCTGTATTCTTCATTAATACAATAAATGAATCAATATAGCAATAATGAATCAATAAAATTCATTTTATTCTATTTATCTGCTTTTACAAATTTTAACATTTCTGCTAATTCTTACACTTTGCACACCATTCTGGACCCTACATTAATGTCAGAGGACACAGTCATTCTCTCTCTCTCTCTCTCTTTTTTTAATTATTATTTATGCCTACAGCACCTGGTCTTCCTAGGTGGTCTCCCATCCAAGTACTAGCCAGGATCGACCCTGTTTAGCTTCTGAGATCAGACATTGGGCTTGTTCAAGGTGGCATGGCCATAGACCATGGACCGTGGCTCTACTGGGGCATGAACCCAAGACTTTCTGCATGCAAAACAGACGTGCTAACTGCTACACTATGGAACCACGTCCATTCATTCTTTTTTTGAAGCTTAAATTGTATCAATTTTGGCAAGCAAGAACTTTGCATATGATTCCAGTAATCTCCGAAACTTCTTTGTTTCTGAAACAAGCTGTTCCAGGCCTACCTGTACATTTCTGCCATAGACAAGGATTCAACTATTTCTCCCAAGAGCTCTCTTTGTGAAATAGAAATTTTTAAAGTTGAGCAAATGTTTTGTGAAATGACTTTTTTTCATAGAGTATTTGGATAGAGAGCTAGAAAATTTTATATATGTAATATTGTATTAATGTTATATGTAATATAAAATTACATTATTAATAATCAAATACATTACATTATTAATAATCAAATAATCATACATTATTAATAATCAAATTACATGTGTATATACATACCCCCTTAAATTCTCAGTTTTAAGATTGTTCATCTTTTACTTTTATATTAAAAGTCTTTATTCCTAAAATTATATAGATATTTTTTTGTTTTACAAACAATACAAGAAAACAGTTTCAAATAATAATATAACACAAAGAATAAAATTACTGACTAATAAGCTCAAGAATTGTTCTGCAGTTCTTTTGTCTTTGGAATGTATTCCACAAAAAATGTTCAAACAAATTATTTTGTTCCTGAGTCATCTATAATACCCATTTTAGATGGCTCTATAATGACTTATTTGGCAGATAGTTTAGTTCAGTTGTTTCAGTTTCTTTTAATGTGAGGGAATATTCCAACAGCTGATATTTCTATTTATTAGGAGGTGGAGGCTTTTGGCTACTAGGCAACTAGCCTTTTCTTGCTAGAGATAATCAGCTGAGAGACAGGAATCTGTTTTACCAGGCCATTTAGAGATATATACAAGGGTTACATTCACTACCTTTGTGCCTTCAATAATGACTAATATAAACTAATATAATTATACATACAAGATTTGCATTATATGTGTATGATTTCTGTTTCAACAAACCAAATCTGGCAGCCATTTAAACATTTTCTAGTAATTTTAGTATTTTTATTCAATGTTATTTTGTAAATTCTACTAAAGCCAGTTCCATTCATAAATATTTAAAATCATCCTACCCTTTTTTTATGAGCTACTGGGTCTTCTTATTTTATAAAATATAACATTTCCCTACTAAGTTAATATATCATATTATTCTAAGGTTTGCAATAGATATAGCTAAATTGGGATCTCCCAATTAGTGTTGTCCTGACCCAATGCTAGTCAATTTTCAAATGTTCCTGTAAGGGTATAAAGGAGATCCCTTGTTATATTGAATTCCATATAATTAGCAAAGGATAATATATTAAAATTCAGCTCTTGAAGTTTTGCCTCAATTCCTCCTTTGACTCCTTTTGTGAGATGTTATCTTTTATGTTATCTGCATCCTTGTTTTAATTATGTGCAAACCTAGTGCAGAACACCAATTTCTCCAGAGGCATTTGGATTAATATAAATATCCATTAACTCAGTGGTACACAAATATAGGATTCCCAAGTTCAATTAAGAATGCTATAAAGTACAATCAGAGAATAGAAAAATAAAGTGCAAAATTAAAACAATAACTAGAAAATGTCAGATGTCATGCTACTGAATAATTCCTAGAAATCTAACATGAAACCTTTTTCATAGATTAATTTCCAGATTACCTGAGTTATGCTAGAATCTGTCCCGGACTGAATCTCCCTCAGTAGGGATTGTCAGTTAACAGGTAGGGTAACTGCTTTCTTAAATGAGTAAGCATTCTATACCCTTCCAAAGTTTTCCTTTCTATGAGTAGTGGAGAAAGTGCCTGGTGCTGTTCAGATGATAAAATGTGGCCCTGGTGCCCAGCAGGTGACCTTTTAGTCATAAGATAGCAAACTTTAGAAAGGCTACCTAAAAGGTTTACTTCAGACAAACATTTGAAATATGGTATTCATCAACAAAGTATTTAGAATTTATACAAAGTTTTATTAGTCACCGTTCCCTAGGAGAGGAATAACGAGGCTCTACCAAGGGGTTATGGTATTGTCCAGGAGAGTAAAACAGTAATAATTTGATTGGCTGAGACTTAGAATGTTTAATTCATGTGATCAGAAGTTTTGTTGATAACAGAGGGCTAATATCCTCATTAGGCCTTTGAGTTATATTCAGTCCTACTAACAAATAATACCTTCGACAAATTTAATCTTTCATCTATTTAATATATTTTATTCAAATATTTTAGTTTTCTATCTTAACAAATATAACCTTCCCAGTACTTAAACTACTTTGACAAAGGTGCAATGCTTATCAATACTAGGGCAAACCTTATAAATGTAGTGAAACTTAGGTTTTATTAAATGTTCCAACATTGTCTAAAAACACGGTAAGTGTTCCGCTTTAAAGTTATAGGTGTAACTACAATGAAAACTATTACTTATCCCCTAGCATATATTTTTCCTTTCTTCCATAGTAATAGAGAATTTGATTTCTATCAGGGCATATCATCTCCTACAAAACAGACTACATTTTCCAACCTCTCTCATACTTAAGTGTGGCCTTGTGACCAATTTCTTTCCACAGATAAGGGACATGTCCTTGTTCTCTCTCCTTCCTGGTTCCTTCTGGCTATCTGAATGTAATGGATGCTATCTTGTTCCCTATGTGACTTCAGGAATAACAAAGAGTACAGCAACGTAATAGAAGGAGCCAGAGTCTCTGCCATTCATTGTGGAGCTCATCCCAGTCCTGGTGGGTTGGGTTCTGGGCTTCTTGATTGCAAAAGAGAAATAAGCTTACTTTTTGTTTAAGTCAGTGTTATTTTTTTCCCTATTTTTTACAACTTCATTCCTACAGAGATACTAATATATATTTCAAGTTGGAGTTACAAAATCATTTATCTTTAAAAATTAAAAATACCTAAATACCACATATCTACAGATTCTTGCTTAGTTCAAAACATTAATTAATGCTATGTTTTTGATTCTTGGGAACATTTTATTTTATTTTTATTATAAAACTTGATAAAAATAGTATTTCAAACTATACAGTCACCAGAAGTACAGTTATTAAAAGGGCACACACTTTACTTGGTGACTCCAGCATCTTCAGCTTACTGTGCCTGGCCTGATCTGGCAGCTCCATCTTCTGCATGATTCTTCCCAGCCTAGCCAGAATCAGCTTTGCAATTTTTCCCTTAATGTACCTTCTCTCCCTTCTTCATGGGTTTTTTGTTTGTTTGTTTGTTTGTTTGTTTGTTTTTGGCTTGGGCTCTGGCTTTGGAGGTGAGGTTTAGCAGATAAACTTGCAGATCTTCTCTGTGCTTCATCCTTCATCTTAGTTTTATCTCCTTTAGCATCCCTTTCAGTTCTTCTCTAGGGCATGGTGGTGATGGCAGCTGGAGGACAGCAGCCAGACACAGGTGCTAAATGCAGGGATGTAGCAGTGGACGGGCTTTGGTTGGTCGTTCTTGCTTCTTCTTTCTACTTCTTTCTACAGCAACTCTTAAATGTTTTAAACATCACAAATTAACATATTTTAACACATTTAAACATCTCAATTACTTCTAAATAATGATTTCTAAATATGTTTATTCACTTGAATCCTTTGGAAACTATAGACCCTATACAATATCAGGGCTACTTTCCAATGTAATATTTTGGACAGCTTCCTAACTTGCCTGAGGTTGCACAACAACCATCAATATTGGCCAAGGACTTGTCAGCATTGTGTCGGTGACCATAATGGAAATTGCTGAGCTGTAACAGGGAAATGAGAACCTGAGGTATTGACTGTGTCAACCACAAAAGAAAGTCGACTAAGTATTCTATAATCAAAAAGGATTTTTTCAGGAAAAAGAAAGGTTTGCAATTCAGTACATGCAGACATGACAAGCCACTTGCACAAAGAAGCACAAGTAGAAGCAGAAAGCCCTTTACAGAGAAGGGAAAAGGAAATTAAGGAAAGGGGCTGTTACGGCTATAGAGTTCAGTTGTAGACACAGAGTTATTTCTGTAGGGAGGTCCATACTAACATATGATGCGAGAGCTGATTTGATTTGTGTCTGGGTTAAGGTCTCTGTCATAAATTTTGACAATTATGTAGCCTGAGTGCCCCCCATGTTGTAGGAATATCTGTATACCCATGGAAGTCTACAGTTCCCATTCAGACTGATTCCTTGATTCGATGATTTTCTCTTAAGACCTTTAAATGTCTTTTCTGGCCAATTTTAAAGATCTTTAAACAATGGAATCTTGAAATGTTTTCATAAACTTCCTGCCTCTTATGACCATGCTAATCTTACAGATTTTAAAATGGTAGCTAGTCGAATTTGGAATTCCTCTCAAGGCTTTATCTGACTGATGAGTCCCAATTTACAAGGTCATTCTGCTGACAGGACGCACCTGGGTTTGAGGCTCAGCTTCACCACTTGTTAACTGTGGGATGCTAGACAACTTCTGCATCTATTCTGAGCCTCTGTTTTCTCATACAAAAATGCAGAAAACACAATGCATATTTCAAGAGGTTTACTGAGAGAATTAAATAATATAATGGATCTATAGTCTTTATCGCTTTGCCTAGAACATAGCATTTAATAAATGGTTAGCTGTAACCATTGATTAACCAGATGGATTAACGAGTACTATAAAAAATGCGTATAAAGTTTAAAGATTAAACTAGACGTTCATGTGCATTTCACTCTTCTCTATCTTGGGCTCCTTCCTGCCTCCCAGACCCTATGAAGTGGCTGTAGTCCTTGGAGAAAGTCTAGCATGAGACTTTTTCTCATGTGAAAATGTCAAAGCCTCTGTGAAAAGTAAAATTTTTTGTGTGTCTCTAATTCTTTTCTGAGCTAAAACACAGTTAGAGGAAAAAGAGGGAATGCAAACACAAAGGAAGGGCCTGTGAGCTGGGAGGAGACTGGGTGCTGGGAGTCGGGAGTGGGCAGTTTGGAGCACTAAATAGAGAAGCAGCAAAGACTTGAGTAACGTATATTCTATTCTTAGTTCAGCCAAGGATCTGGTTTCTAATCCGTTTTCTTTCACCTCTTTCGACACATTAGTCAAATACTGTCTCCTTCAAATCCAAAGCATTTCTTGCTCCCTTGTTGTCCTGGAAACAAACAGCTCCTCTTATCTATCCATCAGGGTTTTATTGATTTCTCTGCATCCTTTCAACCTCTCTTTAAAAATAAAACAACATCAAGTAAAAAATCCAGTTTTGTAAGAAGTTCTCCATGAGAAACTGCAACATTTACAAATATGCATATTTATTTACTTTCTCTTTAGTAATGAAACAAACTGACACTTCTTTTTGGTTTGTGTTTGTTTCCTCTAAGTCTATCTAATCAAATTTAAGACTACCTCTAATTTGTGTGTGTGGCATCTCCTATATTTGATCGAATATGCTCTTTTATTACATTTATATTAATGTTAAAATTAATTTGTGACATCTGCCCTATCTCTGACTGATAGCTTCACATAGAAGCAATGCATAAACCTGACTGCATACCACCCTGCTGTATAAATAAAGGAATTTCACATTTCAGATGGTGAACTACTCATCTAAAATAATATTTCATGTACTAAAATTCTGGTACAATTAAGCCTAAGTTAAAGCCTAACATAATAACCTGAGTTTAGAAAAGCCTTAGAATAATTATATTTCACACCTGGAAGCATTCTCAGAGATCACTGAAGCCTTAGATTCTTAGGAGATAATTACTTCAATCAAAAATGGAAATTAATTGTATAGCTAAAGTTACTTTTCAATTTAAAAAGGAAATAGAAAAGTCCTCTAAAACATGATTAATTGATAAAAACTGATGTGCACACATCTCCATCTCCATTATTAATATTACTAAGTGCATCTGCACACAAAAGCTTTGGACAAATCAAATTTGTTTCCCTTCGCTCTTCTGCAGTCAAGAGAAGGGGTCAAAGAAGTGTCCACTTCTTGCCCCCAAAACACATAAGGCGTCCATGTCCCACGTCTGTTCAGGAGAGACTACTGTGCCCAGGACTGGCTGCTGTGGGTGGTGAACCAGTGGGTCCACACCCGAGAAGCTTGTCCCTTTGAGTTCCTTTCTTTCTAGGTCCTGATACCCAAGCTGGAAGTTCTTCTCTCTCCTCTTTGATGCCTCCTTCCTCCACTCAGCTTGGGCTTTATTTTCCTCATTTGAGTAACTCACCACTTTATCTCCTCTTTCCCCGGCACCTGTATTTTCTAGATTCAGATAGAGGAAAGGAGGCTATCTAGACTAACGTGCCAGTGTTGGTCCTACTTTTACCTCAGCTTGATTTCTGCTTAGGACTGGGCCAGGAGAGAGTAAGCTGGAGTTGATCAGGACACACACACACACACACACACACACACACACACACACACACGTTACTTAAATATACCTCTGCCAAAGGATTTTTATAAATTAGATCATTTTATATCTGCAAAGGGTAACAAATTATTAGTCCAGGTTTTTCATTTATTAATGGGGAAACTGAGACCCAGAGATGTTAAAAGACTTGCTTAAAGTTACCTAGTTACTGTCAGAGACAATACTGTGGTCTGTATCTCCTTCAGGCCAGTATTTCTTCCAGTACAGTGTGCTGCCTCTTATGTAAGAAATCAATTAGTACAATAAAATTTCTAATCAACCACAGATAATTTATACTGGCTTTTAGGATATTAATGAAAATGGCACAGTCTTGTTACCCATTACCAGAAGAACTCAAATACCCAAAATGAAACTCTATTTTTCTCAAAGAATTCAGAAAGGAATATTTCTTATTCATTCTAGATAGTGGGTTATTTGTCACCAAACTGAAGTGGCTTAGTGAAGATGCTCCCTCTAGGTCAGTGTATAATAGAGCAATAAATCATTAAACAATCAAGTTATGTCACTCCTAGCTGAAAAACTGCTAACAGAACTCAATTTTTCTGAGCAGACTGACAAGAATGCCAGATGCTTATCCTTAGCATACCATGGCGGGTATTTCATTTTACACAGCCTCTTGTACTCATTATTCTACCTGGTCTTGGATGCCAAAAGCTTCTTTTTAATTAACTTAAATCTTCAAGTGTCATATCCTGTCTGAATCTCAGGGTTTCTGGAGAAAACTGAAAATAGAATTCAAATAGCCAAGCTTCCAGGAGGCCTGTATCTTTGCAACTTGCGTCCCCTTTTGCTGTGGAGAAAGGATTCTGTGGGTCAGTATGCTGTATGCCACTAGAGGGCACTTTGACACTTGCTTTTGAATCTCCAGTTCTTGGCATCCCCAAATCTGTGATTGTTGTAGTGACAAGTTAGGAATATTTTGTGTTGGCACTGGTGAAATTCTCTCCCTGTAAAACAGTGGCTCTCTGCAATCCTTAACAAATATTAGTTGTTGATGGGGCTCGTTCTAATGGAACTTAATTAAGAGGAAATTGATGAAGTCTAAATGCAAGGACCAGAAAAGGACTCAGAAGAGCTTGTGCCCTGCTGTGCTTTGGTTGTCTGCTTTAGTAGGAAAGCACCAGAATAATAATGTGATTTAAATTAAAAAAACAAACTAGACAAATAGGGCAGACATATAGGGTAATACACATACATATATTCACTAGGAATAAAAGGATCAAAAAGATTTGGGTGAAATAGGTCTACAGAGTGCTGTAAGGAAGAAAAGAAAGACAAGCATTTTAAAAGGTTTAAGGTCAGCGATGTTCTCCTATTCCTTCACCCTAAAATTCTAGAAGTCACTGCATAAAAACTACATAAGGCCAAGATTAAGCAAGTCTCAGAAGTATAGGTAAGTTGTGATTTATTCCTTCAGATAGAAATGATTAATATTTAAAAGGACAATGGGTGGAGAGTTGTCACCACACGCATACTGAGAAACTTGAACAAACTCTCAACACACAAAAAACCGGGAGTTAGAAATTTTGGAGAATGACCCTCAAGCACCATTGAACCTTGCAAAAAAAAAAAAAAATAATAATAATAATAATACAGCTCTTCATGGTGGCCCAATGAACTTGAATGATCCAGTGTCACCACTCTGATGGCCTATCTCCATCCAGTCTGTCCATCCCTTCCAACTTCCAGAACACAATCGTCTTCAGTTCCAGGAAGAATCTACTCACTAAAAGTTTCACCATAAATTTTTCTTGACATAAATATCATGTATCACCTGCAATTCTGGGCATGATGGGTAATTTTCAGGTTAACTCTTCTCAATTCACCATGATCTCTATCCCCACTCCCATAAACTGCTTCAGTAGGGGTGGTTTCCCCATTTCCAGACTTGTGTGTATTGGCCTTTTAGGTGAGACTTTTGAAAGTCAGGGTCATTTTACCCTTCACATTCTCTCATCAGCTTAGAATAAAATCATAAAATCATAATAAAATCATAATATTTTTTATTTGAAATAGAACTTAAGAGTCATCTAGTCTACCCTTCTATTAGAGCGTTAATGTTAAATGCCCAATGACTGTTAGAATTCTATCAACCTTTTAAATTTCTTTTGTAAGATGTTTAAAAGTACTAAAAACATTAGTGTAGAGGGTTGTGCCCGAACATAACTTTTCATTTCTTTGGGATAAATGTTCAAGAGTGAAATTGTTGGGTCATATGATAGCTGCTTGTTTGTTTTCTTTTGTTTTAAAATGCTGCAAACTGTTATCCACAGTGACAGAACCATTTTATATTCCCACTGGCAACATGCAAGTGATCCAGTTTCTCTGCAGCCACAGCAGCATTTCCTGTTGTCACTATCTTACATTTTAGTTATTCTGATAATTGTGTAATGACCTTCCTCTGGTTTTAGTTTGCACTTTTCTAATGGCTAATTATGTTGAACTTATTTTTATGTGCTTATTTGCTATCTGTAGTATCTGTTTCAGTGAAAAGTCTGTCCAGGTCTTCTGTTTTGTTTTGCTTTTTCTTAATTGGGTTCATTTTTTTTTAACTATTGAAGTTGTATATTTTAGATATAAAGCCTTTGTTAAATATGTGGTTTGCAAATATTTTCTCCCAATCCCTAGTATGTCTTTTCATCTTAACAGTTTTTAATTTTGATGATGTTCAATTTGTCAGTTTTTTCTTTTATGAATCTTGTTTCCAGGTGGCAAGTATAAACATACTCTGCTTACCCTAGATCCTGAAGACTTTCTCTGATGTTTTTTATCTAAAAGTTTTATATTTTTGTGTCTTACATTTAAGTCCAAATTCATTTAGAGTTAACTTTTGTATACGATGTAAGACTTAGATCAAGTGTCAGTTTGTTTGCCTCCGGATATTCAATTGCTCCAGCACCATCTGCTGAAAAGACTTTCTTACAATGTATTCCTATTACATCTTTGTCAAAAAGCACTTGGACATATTTGTGTGAGTCTATTTCTGTTTTTCTTTTTTTAAATTTGGTGTCATTGATTTATATGTCTATCCTTCACCAATACCACTGTCTTTTTTGTAAAGATAGAACATAATTTAGAAATTTTGTTTTCCAAATGTCTAGAAATTTTCTACATAAGTGATTATGACACCTGTAAATAGGAGTACTCATTTCTCCTTTCTAAACTTTTTTTTTTTGTCTTATTGTACTGGCTAGAACTTCTACCACTATATTAAATAAAAGTAATAAGAGCAGAGATGCTTTTTGTTCCAAGTCTTATGGAGAAAGCAGGCTTTCACCATTAAGTATAATGTTGTAGATGTTTGTAGATTTTAAAATTATTATCAAGTTGAGAAAGTTCTGTATTCCTATTTTGGGGAATATTTTTTTTATCACAACTGAATGTTGAATTTGTTAAAATGTGGGTTTTTCTGGCATTAATTAATGAAACCATGTGTGTGTTTTTTTTATACATCAACCTGCTAATGACTGATTTTTGAATACTGAATCAAACACACATCCTTGGAATAAATCCCACTTGTTCATGGAGTATAATTCTTTTTATACTTTGTTAAGTATTTTTGCATCCATATTCATGAGGGACATTGGCCTGAAGTTTTATCTTTTTGTAATGTCTTTGCTTTTGTTATCAGGGTCATACTTGTTCTATAAAATGAGATTGGAAGCGATCCCTTCTCTTCTATTATCTGGAAGAAATTGGGTGAAGTTGGTGTGAATTCTTTTTTAAATGTTTAGTAGAATTTTCCAGTAAAACTACCGGGGCCTGAAGATTTCTTTTTTGGGAGTTTTTAAATCACAAATTTAACTCTCTTAAGAGTTATAGGGCTATTCAAATTATCCCTGCGGCCACCTTCCCTCTTCCCTCCTCCTCTTCATCTTTAGCCTACTTTCTCTTTGTTATTCAAATTAAATAATTTTATTGTTCTATATTCCAGTTCATTAATTCTTTCCTATGTACCTTTTACTTTGCTCTTGTGCCCACCCATTGATTTTTTAATTTTGGTTATTGTATATTTTAGTTCTAAAAATCTATTTGGTTATATTTGGTCCTTTATTAATTTTCTTTTTTGCTGAGACTTTATTTCTTAACTGATACTTTTTATTTTTTTTCATTTGTTTAAAGCATATTTTAATTGCTTGTTGAAATGTTTTAATGACAGCTGCTATAAACTCAGGTAATTCTATCATCTGTTATCTTAGCATTGTCATCTATTGATTATCTTTTTCAGTTTGAGACCTTCCTAATTTTTGGTATAATGAGTAGTTTTCTATTAACTTGAACTTTTTGGATATTATGTATGATATGAGACTAGATCTTATTTAGACCTTTCATTTTAGCTGTTTTTCTTTCTGACACTGCTCTGACTGGGAAGAGTGGGACACTACCTTGTTACTGCCAGGTTGAGGGAGAAGTCCAAGTTGCCCACTCAGCCTCAGTTGACTCTCATGGTAGGCAGGGGCTTCTCATTACTGCTGGGTGGGGGTAGGGGTGCCACCTTCTCATTAGGCCTCTCCTGATACCTCCTGGTTGGGTGGAGCAGAAGCTCCCTATTATTGATTCTAACATGGCCTCGATTAACATAAGGGGGGGTGGTTACAGTGTGGTGGCTTCATCACGTGTGGGTGGTAGTGAAAGTCCTGACTCTCCAGTAAGCCTTCTCTGATGTCACCCCACTGGGAAGGGGAAAGAACACTCCCTCACTGTGGGGTGGGTTGTAGAAGGTTCACCATATCATCTCCATTAACACAGTGGGAGGCAGGGAGGAGGGGGAGGAGCTATTACCTAGTGATGATGAAAGTCCTGGCCCTATCCTTGCCCTTCCCTGACACCATCCCTATCAGTGTTGGGGGCATGTTGGGGTGCCTCATTACAGTCTGATGACAGTGGAAATCTAGGATCTCCACTTTGCTTTTGTAGGCATGGGTGGGATGGGGCTACAGATTTCTCTATGTTGTTCAGCTGGAGTAGAGAACTTATTAGCTAAATGTTTTCTCTCTTGCTAGGTTGCCCCATTCCTGGGCCTTTGGCTAGGGAGAACAGGCTTTTCTTCTGCCTTCTATTATCTTTTCCTGTTGAAGTTTCAGTGTTTTTGGCATCTTCAACTCTAGAATATATGAGGCAGAAAAATCTAAGCAAACAACAACAAAAAAAACTTTCTCACAAAAACAAACAAAACAGGGAAGTCACCTCTCTCTTGGCCCTTTGGGCCTGAGGCCTCTTGCCAGTCTGCCTTCTTCTTTCTCTCCTTCAGAGTTTTCTTATGTTTATCTTGTATACAATGTCAAGGGGTTTCAGTTGTACTTAAGAGAAGCAATAGGGAAAAGTACTTCTGTTTCATCTTCCTAGAGAAGAAATTTGATTTCCTATTTTAAATAAGGCAATCTGTCTGTAAGGTTTCTTTAGATCTTTAAGTTCAAAAAATTCTGTATGTGTTTACTAGGGGATTATAGTTATGACACCATAAATGTGGTTTTTAGTTCCAACTTTATAATGTATCCACTTGCCCCCACATGCTTTCTGTTTGATTGGGGAGAAACAAAGAACAGCTCTTGAGATGTTATCGCTCCTCTCTTTAATAAAAATTCCAAGCGGTTGCAGCTTTGGGGAAGTGACGATGATTGCTTTGGGAGGAACTCCACTTTAGAATATATAAGGTTCAGGAACTCCCAAATTAGGTGAAGAGCATTAGACTTTGAGAACCCCCCGATCGAGGTAAAATATCCTTTCTCTAGAAGCACAGGCTTTATCCACTCTAGAGACAGTTCTCAGTACGTTAAAATGCTCATTCAAACACTGCTTGTAAGAACTAACATCAGCACATGTTTTCAGAATTCCTTCATCATTCTGCTTCAAGCTCCTATCCCAAACAATATGGTCTAGTCTTTAAAATTGGCTATAATGGCATGCACAGCAGTGTAAAAGTTTGTTCAAATGTTAATACAAGCAATTGATGGTAATTTCCTGTTTACTCTAATCCAAAAATGTGAAACTTTATTCATCCCGCCTACATTTATTCTCCACTCAGATAGATAGCCTCCCAGCTCCCTTAGACTCTCCCTCCTGTGGTTCCATTCTTCTTCCCCTTACATAGACTCATTCTTATAGAAACACCTTTGATTCTTTTCATTTCTTCCATGTTCTATTTTCATTTAATTATTTACCAATTCTTCACATTGAAACAAATATAATAAAACCTTTTTACATCAGTTATCTAAACATTAAAATGTAATCTAGCTGAAACAGTAATTATTCTGTTCTTTAATTTTTTCTTAGTTGTGCTTTCCATAGAAATGATTTTTTAATATAGTTTAATTTTTTGACATATAATTTATATACCATAAAAATCACTATTTTGAAATGTAAAATTCAACGATTTTCATAATATTCACAGGTTGTGTGATGTCCATGAAGCAGCTGAAGAAGTTGATGAATGAAGGCTTTGCAGGGTAGAGTTTAAGGTACTGGGAAGCCATCTATAATGTTTTAAAGGATATAGGAATAAAGGAGAATATGCAGAGGTGATAATATCATGGAAGGGTGTGATCACCTTGATACCAAGATGAAAATGCAGTTCCAGCAGGTAGAAGAAGAGAGTCAGTCAAGGATTCCTTGTCCTGATAGAGTTTTAATCCAATTGAGAAGCAAAGTGTGTTCATGCACAAAGCAACTGGGGACCCCTTTTACAGATTTGTGTTAGTAAAACCCTGGGTTAGAGACAGAGTTCATTACTTCCCAGCCGGTAGTTTGCCCGAGACCACCAGGTCTACTCCTATTGCTGGCACAGTAACAAACTCTCCTCCACTGAGCTGTTGCTCATACTGTTTGAATTCATCCCTAAAGCTCTCCTGTCTGTTATTGCTCATGTCTTTCAGGAAAGTTTTAACTGATCCATCCTGCCATGAGCTCTCTGAGCGCTCACTGCATTTTAGCAGAAACCTTATAATATAGGAGTCATTGCATATTTGTCAATAGTCTGACCACTAGGCTGTTGATGATCTTGAAGCCTAATTAATAATCCTGCCTCACCTGTATCCACCAGCAGCCTGCATTATCAATTTTTCTTTCCAAGTGATAATTTAGAGAAGGGGTTCCCAATCCCCAGGCTACAAACCAGTACTGATCTGTGGCCTGTTAGGAACCCCGCCCGCCCCCCAAAACCTGGGCCACACAGCAGGAGGTGAGCAGCAAGCGAAGCTTCATCTATCTGTATTTGCAGCCACACCTCAGCGCTAGCATCACTACCTCTGCTCCACCTCAGATCATCAGGCATTAGATTCTCATAGAGGCGCTGATCCTTGGTGCCAAAAAGATTGGGGACTGCTGATAAAGGATTCTCACCAGGTTTATTAGTTTACTAGAGCTACTATAACAAAACACTATAGATTGAGTGGCTCAAGCAACAGACATGTATGTTCTCACAATTCTGGAGGCTGAAAGTACCAGACTAAGGTGCTGACAGGGCTGATTTCTGGTGAGAATTCTCTTCCTGTCTTGTAAATGGCCGTCTTCTTGCTGTGTCCTCATGTGGCCTTTCCCCTGGATGCATGTGGAAGAGAGGGGAGAGATATTTCTAGTATCTCTTCTTCATACGAGGACATCAGTCCTATCAAGTTAGGGCTCCACACTTATGACCTCATGTAACCTCAATTACCTCTCTAAAGGCTTTATCTCCAAATACTATCACATTGGTGTTTAGGGCTTCAACCTATGAATTTTAGGACACAATTCCATCCATAACACCAGAAAAAAATCTGGGGATCACTGTCATAGGAAAAAACTCTAGAAAGTAAAGTAAGATTCAACTTCCTCTATATTTCCATAGACTTAAAAAGCTGACTCAATGGAATAATCACACATATACATACACAGAATATAGAATAGATCAGTCACCTTTGAACTTTTTTTGTCTAAGTAATTTTGACATGTTATTCAATTCCTTGAACATTTTTTAGAATAACATCTAAAAGTTTTCATCATAAGTTTTAAATTCTTGCAAAAGATGAAATGTCTGATGTATTATAAATATTAAATTTCAGAAATAAAACTCTAACATCACTAATTTAATCACCATTTTAAAAATTACAAGTTCTTATTTTAATGACCACAAATTTTAAATTGCTCCTTTTTCTCCTTGAAATCATATTTTAATTCCACTTCCCCCATCATAGCCTATTGTAATAATACATTTTATACCTCAGATTCTTTTACTGATCACCCTGTTATATTTTTCAGCAAAGAAGTAAAATTAATTTTTTAAAACTTCCTGTGATTAAAAGTTAAGGTGCTAAAACCAAATATGGATTGAGTTATTATAAATTTAAATTATTATTGTTATACATAATCAAAGCTTTGTATACTTTGAAAATGCTAACTACATATAAAAAGTAAAATTTCATTAAAAGTTCATCTCTTAATGAGTATTTTCTTCCAATTAGTGATTAATCTATAAATGAATATTATTTATTTTTAGAGCTCTGGGACATGGTTAGACATTAACTCTATTTCTATTCTTTTATAACTAAATGTACACACTGATAAAACTAGCTTATATAAATAATTGAATGGGAATTTCTATATTCTTGTTATAGCAAATTACACAGTTCCTTGAACTCGGAATTAGATGCTAAGAATCCATGATCTTTCACCAAAACTTTCTTTTAGTAATTTATTTATCATCTAACAAATCCATTATATACCCCTTCACTTTTGTTGAATGAGAATTGGTAATTGAATTGCAAAAGTTTATTACTGAGCTATCCAATTCTTTATATTGTCTTTTTCTCTGTTTTTGGTGACCCTGAGAAGTTTTTATACCCAAACACGATGCCCCTTCATAGACTTCAGTGGGAGAGGTAAAGAGAGAAAAGTGCCAGTGTGAGAAAAGGAAGTCTTGACCACAGGTATGTTCTCAGAGAACTCGAAGACGTTGAGAGTCTGGGAGTGAGTTTTCCTAAATGAACACAGCCTGTGTATTTCTTCCCCAGAGAAAGCTGTCCCCCAATTGGAAGACTGAGAGCATAGACAGCATATCAAAGAGTTGAAGTTCAAAAGTCAAACAGATAGAACTTTGAACCCTGACTCTGCCCCATTCTGCCAGAGTGGCACAGGGCAAATTAATATCATCTTGCTAAATCTCAGTTTCTTCTTCCAGTATATAGGGCTAACAAATGTACCTGTTACTTAGTGTTGATGTGAGCATTAAAGAAAAATATACAGATAAAAATGCAAACAAAGTGCTAGAACATAAAAAGCATAAGTGGTCAACTGATGTTTCTTGTTCTCGCTCTCGCTCTAGCGCTCTCTCTCTCTCTCTCTCTCTCTCTCTCTCTCGCTCTCCTAGATGCTAGATTCTCTTCAAAGCACTTTACATAGATTATCTTTTATAGTCTCCCAGAAACCCTATGAAATGTGGACTTTTATTATTCCTATTTTGCAAATCAAGAAATTGAGGCACTAAGGAGATAAAATCTCAGTCATAAATCTAAAACTTGGTAATGCATGAATTCAAAGCCATCCAGCCTGACTTCAGAGTCTGAACTCTCAGCCATGACCCTTCACAGTGCATGGCATAAGACACTCCAATTCTATCCCAGTGCTTAGAACACTTACTTGTTGGCCAGTTCTCTAATGATAGTGAAAACTCCAGAAATAGCAAAGTCCCATGCACTTTGTTCAAAAGTTCATTCAAACAATCTTTGATCTCCTGAAGTTCTGCTATCTAGCAGCTCCTGAACAAAAGACCTGCTTGCCCGGTCCGTAAATTTAGGTGGGAGAATTGCCATGATGGAAGATCCTTTTGCAGTGTTTTCAGGGATTGTCAGGTAACATTTCTCCCACTTTACATCCTGGCAAAATACAGACTGTCCCTGACTCTCCATCCTAGACAGCCTCCTGTGTTCAAGGTTTCAAATGACCAATGAGATGGTCTAACTCAGCTTCATCACCTCCTGCTGAGGTCTCTAGGGTTCAATTTCTGGACCAGGAACTACTGAAATGTTTTCAGTTAAACCCACCTGTGTTAGGATCTTGAGGTACTTGGCATGTTTCTATATTTATTTTCACTAGATTCCAGTAGTTGCAACATGGGTAGCCTTGATGTCTTTGCCCACTGTTCAAGAAATTTGGAATTGGGGCAGTTTTGCAGCAGACCTGTGAGCATTAGGGAGGGTGTCAAGGGTGGCTGGAGTCACGTTTACAAGTAAGAAGAGCCGATGGAAAAGCTGGATTCTTTACTGCGTCCAACTGGCCAATGAAACAGCTCCAGTTTGGTAACTGGCTGTCCAAGCCTGGAGTCTGGCTAGCAACAGTCTCGTACATCTGGCAACACCGTGGCCTGTCTCTGTGGCAGTTTATTTTGAGCTTCATGGTTATTACCCAGAGTGAGGAGTAATGTCTTTCATTCTGAGACGTCTAAACCCCCAACCACAGGCGTGCTTTCCTCCAGGGCAGAGGGCAAATGCAATTACATCTGTGACCAATTTGCACAGCTGGGAGCTCAGCCTCCTGACAGAAACATTTATTTGAGATTCAAATCTCCAGGGAGCTGGGGAACCATACAGGAAGTGAGGTCCAGCAAGTATTTATTGTCCATGCTTACTAGTCTGAGCCTTGAGAACAAAACACAACAGAAAATATCAACTTAGGCTTTTATAAGCTGAAAATGACACCACTCTCTCCACAAACCAGGAGGTTTTTTGAGGCATAGAGGAAAATAAGAATATTCAAATAAGACATAGTCACCATTGATCTTGTACAAAACAGCATGCATGTCACATATAGAACTCGGGCACTTTATATGTGAGAGAAGTGCAGTATTCAGGCTCAAGAGCTTTTTAAGAAACTTAAAAATTGTTTACAACTAGGAAAAAAAAAACACCTCCAAATTTAAAAGAGAAAATTGCAAAACTGAAAAACCCTTGTCTATAAAAAATGTGTTATTATGCCTGGTTCACCAATTTTAAATATTTTTAAAATCTATTAATTTCAAAAGAGTTTGTTGGGTTAGATTTTTCTCACTCTATAAGAATTCCCAAGTAGGTTCCAAAATTGCCAAGAAATCATAGTTAATTATAAATGATGTGTTATTCATAGCCAAATAATTTTTAAAGCAAGACAATGAAAATCTTGTCAATTTTTTAGAGTAAAAATTAAATTTAAATTTAAGTGCATTTTAATATGTTTGATATATGATGTGGGATAGGGCCTACAAAGATCTTAAAATATCCTTGAACTTTGCCTGTCTGACCCTTAGTTGCCTTATGGTAATATGAGGCTATAGAGTGGATGATCCGCGGGCTCCCCTCAGCATTAAAAATTTCATCACCCTGTGTGGGACATTGGCAGAGGAATTGTAAACAGATACATTCTCAACAAGGTCGAGCTAATCTTTTGGAGGCCAAGCTATGTCAGAAAGATCTGTTAGTTTTAAAAATGTTGCAGACATTCTGGCTGAGAATAGGAGTAAGCACGCAGGTGTGTTTACTTGTGGCGGGCTTTTTGCCATGGCAAGGAGCTACTAGAACCTTGTGCAAACCACAAAGAGAGAGTAAGCTAGAAATATCGAATGATAGGCCCCTGGACAGGGAGACTCAAGTGCAGCAGCATCGCCACCCCTGTCCTTACCAACACAGCACATGTTAAACCGAACCATATGAAATTGCTGTAGTGTGGCCATTTTTGACCTACAAAATGGCAGCTTCATATAGTTCAGCTTAAAACTTGCAGGTCTGAGTGTCAGCCAGCAGCCCATCCTCATAGCTTGCAAGAACAGACTGATTTTAGAAATAATAAATGTATCATGATGTTTGTCTGCTGGAAACTTCCATTCCATTTTAAAACAGGAGCTCATCATTTTCCCAGTTACTCTTTGAGGAGTCTGAGCTTAAAAATGGTTGTCCTCCAGAGTGGCCCCTGTCCCTTTCCCCCTGATCTTCAAAGGATCCAACTTTGGATTTCTGAGCTGATTATGTTTCCTTTGCCACCACTCTGCTTAATCCCTTAGGTTTCTAGTCACCCTTCCTAGAGCTTTTTTGAAGGAAAGGAAAACCCTACAAAAACATCAAATATGCAAGCCAACGTGGAATAGCTTATTGACTCTATTTAGTATTTGGCCTTAAAGTAGAGACTCTGGCTTTGGTTTGCTGTTATGCTCTTTTATCAAACAGCTACATTGAAATATAATTTATTTACAATACCATTCACCAATTTAAAGTCTACAATTCAACAGCTTTTAGTATATTCCCAGAGTTATGATCATTACAATTTTCAAATATTTCCATTACCTTAAAAAAAAATCCCCCACACTTTTTAGCCATCACTCACTATCCCCTTAGCTCATCCCTTCTAGCTTAGGCAACCAATAATCTACTTGCTGTTTCTATAGATTTGCCTATTTGGATATTTTATGTAAATGGAATCATACAATATGCGGGGGGTATTTTTGGTGCTGACTTTTTTCATTTAGGATATCGTTTTCAAGAATCATCAATGTTGTAGCATGTATCAATACTTCATTTCTTTTTATGGCTGAAAAACATTCCATTATATGGAAATACAATATTATGTTTATCCATTTGTTCATTATAATGGTTAATTTTATATGCCAACTTGACTGCGCTACAGAATGGTCATATATCTGGTAAAACATTATTTCTGGGTGCATCTGTGACGGTGTTTCCAGATGAGATTCATGTTTGAATGGGTGGGCTGAGTTAAGAGATCCACCCTTACCAATGTGGATGGCATCATCCAATGTGTTGAGGGCCAGAATAGAACAAAAGATGGAACAAGACAGATTTTCTCTCTCTCTTTCTGAGCTGGGATGTCCATCATCTCCTGCTCTCATACATTAGAGATTCTTGGACCTTCAGATGCCAGGACTTAACACCAGAGGAACTCTCAGCTCTCAGTACTTGAGCTCTAGACTGAATTATACCACCAGTTTTCCTGGTTTCCTGGATTCTCCATCCTGCAGAGGGCAGATTGTGGGACTTTTCCAACTTCATTACCATGTGAACCAAACCCATTCCTACAATGAATCTCCTTTTATATCTATCTATCTATCTATCTATCTATCTATCTATCTATCTATCTATCTATCTATCTAATCCAATTGATTTTGTTCTCTGAAGAACTCTGACTAATACATTCATTGATGGACATTTGGATTATTTCCACCTTTTGGTCATTATGAGAAATGTTGCTATGAACATTGGTGTATAACTTTTTATGTGGACATATGAATTCATTTCCCTTTGGGCATACACCAGAGAGTCAAGTTGCTGGGTCATATGCTAACTCTATGTTTAACCATTTGAGGACTGCCAGACTGTTTCCAAAACAACTGTATCATTTTGCATTCTAACCAGCAATGTAAAAAGGTTCAAATTTTTTCTACCTTTTTGTCAACACTTGTTATTTTGTGTATGTGCAATTTTTGCTTTGTTTTTAATAATAGCCATCGTAGTGGATGTTAACTGGAATTTAACTATGGTTTTGGTTTGCATTTCCTAATGGTTAATTATGTTGAGTATATTTTCATATGCTTATTGAATATATGTATATCTTTGGAGAAATGTCTTTTCACATATTTTGTCCATTTTTTAATTGGGTTGTACTTTTATTGTTGAATCACAGTAGTTCTTTATATATTATAGATACAATTCTCTTATCAGTTACTTGATTTCCAAAAAAATTTCTCCAATTCTGTGTTTGTCTTTTCACTTTCTAGATGGTATCCTTTGGAGCACAAGAATTTTTAAAACTAATTTTGCTTAGTTTGTCTATTTTTTTAACTGCTTAGGCTTTTGGTGTCATAGTCAAGAAATCATTGCCCAACTCAGGGTCACAAAATTATACACCTATGTTTTCTTCTATGATTTTTGTAGTTTTAGCTATTATACTAGGTCTTTGATTCATTCTAATTTGTATATGGTATGAGGTAGGGATTAAAATTATTTAAAAAGTTTATATTTCTGCATGTGTATATCTGTTGTCCCACCATCATGTGTTGAAAGACTATTCTTTATCCATTGAATGGTCTTGGAATCCTTGTTAAATGCCAATTGACAATAAATATGAGAGCTTATTTCTGGACTCTCACTTCTATTCCATTGATCTATATGTCTGCCTGTATGTCAGTACCACGCTGCCTTAATTACTGTAGCTTTGTAATAGGTGTTAAAGTTAGGAAGTGTGATTCTGCCAACTTTGTTATTTTCTTTTTAAAGATTATTTTGACCGTTTTGAGTCCATTGAAGTTCCATGTGTATTTAAGGATTAGCAATTTCTGCAAGGAACTCAGCTTGGATTTTGATAAGGATTGCACTGAATTGGTAGATCAATTTGGGGAGTACAGTCATCTTACCAGTATTATGTCCTCGATCCATGAACATGAGTATCTTTCCACTTTTTAGGTCTTATTTAACTTCTTTCAACAATGTCTCAGTTTTCAGTATGTTGATTTTATCTTTTTTTTTTTCTTTTTGGTAAAATTTATTTCTAAGTATTTTATTAATTTCATTTTTGGTTTGTCCATTTTAGGATTTTCTATATCCAAGTTTATTTTACCTGAAAATAGAGATAGTTTAACTTCTTTCTTTTAAATCTGGATTTCTTTATTTCTTTCTTGCCTAATTGCTCTGGCTAAAGCCTTAGTTTTATATCTCAGGTGTCTGAAAAATTGAATGTCTGTTATCAGTCATCACAGAACAAATTAGACATTCTAGCTCCTTTAACCATGCTGTTAATTCTTAATATTCAGCCCATTACCCAAATCAAGAGATATATACTTCTTAGGGTGTATTTTCAATAGAGCATAAGTCAAAAGTGTGCTTGGACAGATGACCCTAGTGTGCCTGAGTGGGATGTTGGGACACCAGGAAAAAATGAGAAAGGACTTCGAACATGGAACCCTTGCTATCAGAGCTAATGTCCTTAGGACCTCAGCCAGAGAAAGATGTGGAGGAACTCACAGAGAAAGAAATTGGGACTCACTCACAGAGAAAATTGCAGCTATGATCTGGACACCTCCCAGCTTCTTCCCACCATCCATACCACCCCACTGCAGCCTGAAACAGAAAAGAAGAGAAAATCACTGCTTGTTCAGTCTACCAACCAAGAAAGCCATTTCTTTTCAGGCTTGAAATCAACACTTTCTGTAAGCCGTCTTGATTAATGAGGAAAGTTCCAAGTCAGTCCTATTTCTCTGGTGCTTTTAAGCACTCTGTGCTTCTAACACTTCTCTGATGGGACAGGTCAAGAAAGATATCCAAAGAGATTTCTGGATTTACACATATTCGTGGAAGCTCCTGCTCCCTCATTGGAAGCAACACTATGGCATCCATGACTTTAGAAATGAGTCGAAATAAACATCTTGGTTCATGGGCAAACTGTGCAGAGAAAGCTTTGTGTGGGAGCCTGCAAAGGTGGAAGAGCTATTCAAAGGTTGCCAGAGCCTGAGAATAAACTGGCTTTGATGAGGTTTATGGACACGATCCAGTTCTTAGTAAAATCCATGCCCAACCTCCGTGAAGTACACCATTGAGAAAATGGCTTGAAAATAGGTTGAATGACATGGGGAGCAACATCGGTAGAATGGCTTTAATGAGCCAAGAAATGTGGTTTCAAATGCCCCTGTCTCTGAATACCACTGACTGGCACTGCCAGCAGATGTAAAATCTGTTCACTGGTGCAAACACAGAAAAAGATATGAGGCAGTGCTTATGTAAGCTCCAAGTCAGTGAGTCACATTCACGTTCAAGTCCAGAAAATTCATTCAATGTGAAAAAAGATATGTCTAAGCTGAAGGGGAATTGTTTGTAGTCCTGAATGCATGTAGAGTTGGAGGGTGAGTTGATCACAGAAGGAAATCTTCTCTTGGGTCTCCAGCAGGGCGAGTTTTTGGCTGGGCCTTGCCTTTGGCTCCCAGGGAGATGGGGGCGGGTGTGCAGAGGGGTGGGGGTAGGGGGCGGAGTGGGGGGTAGCACAGTTGTTTACTGTACAGTCTGATCCTGATTATTTAGGGGCTGATTATTTATTTCATTGATTCACTGGCCTGGTGCCTCTCTTCCTTCTTAAGGGGTTTCTGAGTGATGTTGCTTCTCAACTGATACTATGTTGTAGAAAGAATGAAAAGAGAATAAAAATCATTTTACCATATGTTAGTAATTCCTATAAACTATCTGATCAGGAAAGGGAGCAAAGTGTTGGTTAAAATAGAATCTGGGATTTGTGGGGAGATTTTCTTTTCTGTTCTCTGTACATGGTTATCTTGGGCCCCTATGGCTGTCGAGACTCCCTTGCAGATTTACTGAAGAAGACTCCATAAGGTAAGGCTTGTGAAGTAAAGACAGGGTGAGAGAACAGACGGCTGGGCTCTCAGTAAGAAATGGTGATTGCAGAGAGCTTCAAGCAGGGCAGTGAACCCTGAATAAACATCCGGCCTCTGAGTGGCTTGGCCTACAGCTGCTTATGTGTCATCAATAAGTTGCAAGCTCCATCTACTTTCTAGATCACCAAAAATGACCTAACAGTTTATAATGATGATTTGAAGGGGTTGGTAACAAATGCCCAGAGGGAATAAGCAAAAACACAAAGCTATGAGAACATTTGGTAAGGCCATACCCCAAGAAAGTCATGGAAATGGAAAATGAAAATACTACTCCACAGGAGAGCTTGAATTAACAATTGTGGAAGTAAGTGGGATGACCTTTCAAACAGAGGAGAAGAATCCTATGACTTAAAAAGATTTCTTTAATCAAAGTTACCTTTCATATTAACATACTGAAGATTTAGGACCAATTAACATAATTACTTTGAATTATAATTTCTCATTAGCTTCTCTCATTTTGTTTATTAGTGACCACTTGTATTTTTAATTTATACAATGTATGTGATAAAATGATTGCAATTATACTTTAAGTTTGTAATAAGAATTTTTAAATAATTCAAACTGAGCTTTTCAAACATAGTTCTTCCCTACTCCACTGCACTTGTCCTGTCCTTTAATACCATCACTTTATTTAAAATTAAAGAGTTTTCAATTGCATTCAAAACAGAACAGGAATTACAATTTAGTCTTCAGTCTTTAACCTTGCTCTTGATTTTTTCCCCTTTGGTATCAAATTTATGAAAGTTCAAGACTTTTGATTTAAATATCTATCATTGTTATTGTTGAGATTGACAGAAGCACCCACTAAAGACAAGATTTATTATAAACTAGATTAACTGATCTTAAGAGCCCTTGTCTCCCAATACTTTCTGGATGTTGCAGGAAAAAAAACAAATCAGACAATAATAATAGTTCTTAAATGTCTTGGGCCCAGTTGACTTTGAGGTCCTAATACAATTTATGGGCTTTCCTTCCGGAAACCTCCACATGAGCCCAAAAGCATAAATTCCCTGGAGCACTGCTACCCCGGTTAGAGCCACTTGAAGCAAAAACTGTGGTCTACAGCTACATTCTTGGGAGATGAGCTTTAAAGAGGATTTTGAAAGTTCTTTCTTTGTAACTGAGGTAAGGAAATGAAGGATTGTCAAAAAAAAAAAAAAATAGGAAGGAAAGCAGTGGGGAACTCAAAAGAAAAAGAAGTAGAAAAGTAAAAATAAATAAAATGCATTGAGAAAAATGCAAAGATAAGATAGAAAACCTCTTGTAGGTATTTATCCTGTTTTAACCTTAGCAGCACCCACGGAATAGAGGATCCCTGAGTAAAATGGTCTGAAAAAACTGCAAGTAGAAAGCAATACAATGATGCTAACAACAGTTTGAAGAAAACATGTGAGAGGAGAGAGTCTGAATTCAAAAGATCCCAGCAGGAGATGCTCTGTGACAGAATCTGACTTGACAGGCAGAGGCATTTACTTCTGTTGTCATCTCTAAACAGAAATCTTGAACGACATATTTAGTATGCTCTTGAGAGGCCACCATGTGTCAAAGGAAGAACAGGCATATGTTTAAGCCACAAGGGAGAAACTAGCCTGAGACTGGTCAAGATGACTCAGACTTCTTTATATTCCTAATAAAACAGAGGCAGCTCTGCCCTGCTATGGAATGGCTTGTTTAAATGTAAATTGATTAAATATGCATGAGAAGTACTTACTATATTTATACAAACGGTACCTTGGGGGCTTGCCACAGAACTAGCCACTGGCCTAGCAATAACACATATTAGAAAGGCTGCCAAAGACATGCCTTTCGTCAAGCAGTTTGAAACTGATAGATTGTGTGGAGGAGTCTGTTACTTGATGCTTCCTGAAATAACAGCAAATGAATCAGGAACTTATAACAGTTATGCCTTGCTCCAAGTAGAGTATGTTGCTGTAGAGATAAAATTCACAGAAACGTTACTGAGTTTTCAATGACAGCATGATTTCACATTTATATAGGATTGATACTTGTCTTATCAGGAATAGAAAATGTTATGAAGAGATTATTCAAAAATCATGATCAGAAATCTGGCCATCATGGCCTCATAAATTGATTACCTGAGATATCCCTTTTCCTCAAAACACATTGCATTGGTATGTCAGATAGAAAAAGAAGACAGAAAATTAAAAATACATAAATATAAACACCAAATTAGAATGACATTGTGCATTAGCAAGGGAAATGCCAGCTGCTGCAACAAACTGAAATCTCAGTGGTGTAATGCAACAAGAATTTCTTTTTCGTGCAAGTAAATTTCAACCAGGTAATCCAGGGAGCTAGGCTCCTTTCATTTCATGGCTCCTCCATTTCTTAAGATCTCAGAATCTATCACTTTCAGCCAATGACCAGGAGAAAAAGAGAGCAGGGAGCATGAGATCGGAGATTTTCTGAGACAAGCCTGGAAATGTCAGTTATCACTTCTGCCCACATGTCTTAGCTATAACTCAGTTGCACAGTCAAACCCAATTGCAAAAGAGGCTAAAACTTTCATTAAGTTTTGTGCTCTGGAAATAGAGGAAACAGATTTTCATAGACACAAAAATGTCTTCCTACATAGCCTGACTTTTTTATAGGCCAAACATCTCCATGAGGATACTCATCTCCATAAGCCAAGACAGAACAGAAACACATAACAACAAGCGGGAAGTAAAGTCACTGGCTACTGCACTGCAGGAATGAAAAATTCAAGGGTGGCAAAAAGATTCAGCTTCTGAAGGGTAAACAGGACTAAAAGTACTTCACATAAATTGAGAGGATGGGGATATGCTCGCTGTTTGAAATCAGACTGGGGCTCTCTGACTCAAAAGAAAAATCTACTGAAAATTCTGCCTGGTGAAACAATATAACATCCTGTATCCCTGGGGGAGTGAAGAGACACAGCCTCCACCTACATCTGTGACTTCACCAGTCATATCAAAGGGCAGGACTGGACCATTCAGACTTAGTAACAAAGGAGGATGGAGGCCTTAGCAAACCCCTTAGATAGGGAGGAGTCAGCCAAAAAGTGATATAGGGGAAAAGTCACACATAAAATTAGCCTACAAATCAAAATTCCAAAACATCCCAAAGAATTTAACAAGGAAAAAACAAACAAAAAACACAACAGCAACAAAAACAGCTTCGAAATTAACAATCGGAAAATAAATCGATTCTGTGTAAATTTGTAAAGAAGATTCTTAAAAAGACCTTAAAATAGTTATGCTTGGAACACTCAGAGAGATAAAGTAATTAAATTCATGAAGTAGAATAATAAGTTATTTTTCTAAAACTCAGGCAAATATAAATAAAATAGGAAGATATGAAAGAGTCAATTAAAAACTTTAGAAATCAAAAATATTAATTTAAACAAATTGTTATTGAAAATTTGAAAATATTGGAAGTTTAAAAAAAAACTGAAATTACTACCTATCAAGAACTGAGGAGGCAATTTAGGTGGTAGACCTAAATCTATTAATTAAAAACCAAGAGAGAATGAAAATAAATATGTTAAGGTTTAACTCTAGAGGCTAGAAAGACAATAATAGAGTAAACCTAATGTCAGTAGAAGAAAGGACATAATGAAGAAGAAGTGAGACGAAGTGATAACTGCAACCACCAGGTCATGCACTTTAAACAACAGAGGTGTGTTTCCTTCTTTCTCCTGCCAAGACTATTGAAATGGTGGTGAGACCTGGACAAACCATTTGAGAGCATGGAATAAAAGCCATGAATTGAGGACAGTAGGATGACATGGACTTTGGTTCCTGATACCGTGAAGCCACCAGATCTGCCTGGATTGCTTAAGCTGTCAAGGGAGAGAGGAATGCATTTCCATTATGATTTTTTTGGCCTTTGTACATCAAACATGTACAAAGCTACATCCAATCTAATAAAATTATGACGACTCAATTTAATAATATAAAAATATGAGGAAGGATGGGTGCATGGTGTTTATTGTTATTCTTTAAACTGTACCATTGATATAAATTTTTAACGCCCTGAGGGATCGCTTTTATACACAGAACTGATCACTCAGTTTTGTTCTGTGAGCGTTAATATTCAATTATTAAGATTATAACTTCAAAATTCTAGTTTGCTTTAGAAATTCCAACATTTTATTCACATATAGGTTATTTTTCTGATGACTTTTAAGAGAACTTCAAGTTATATTTGTTTTCTTCTATAAACTAAAAGCATCCTCCCACTCAATAAAGTACATAACTCTGATATGCCAACATTTATAATTAAGTTGTATTTTTTTTCTAAAGAAGAAAAGTTTGATTAGATTTAAATAAAACTATCTCAAGTATTTAAGTAACTCTTAAGAAATAAATACATTAAATTGAACTTTAAAATATTGAAAAATAAAGTTTTTAAGAATGTCTCCAACATATAAAATGCCAGATGTATGTATATAATTTCTCTTTTCTTCCTTTTTTTCCTCCTTTTTATTTTTTAGGGTATCATTTCAAACATATACAAGAAAGAAAGAATATCCAGATTCCATAATAATTAAGTTTTTTTTTTTGCCTTTTTGTTTAATCTATTTTTGTTTTCTCCTTTTCTTTCATTGGCTAACATTTTTCTAACAAATTCTAGGCATTCTAACACCCAAAACACGTCAATATGCCTCTGTAAACTATAAATATTTTCTTAAAGAGCCCAATGTCATTATCTCTCCCAACACAATTTACAGTAACTTTTTTCCTATTACCCACTTCCAAGTTCATAATCACAATTGCTCAATATCAAAAAATTATTTTTACACTTGTTTTGGCCTAATCAAGATTCAGGCAAGATCACACATCAAATTTGATTATTACATCTCTTAAGTTTCTTATCTCTTCCTGTTTCTTCTGTAAAAACTGGGTCAGTTGTTTTGTAGAATAGTTTATATTCTGGATTTTCCTGTTTACTTCTTGGTGTCATTTAACATGTTCCTTTATCTCCTCACATTTTCTAAAATGGAAGTTATCTCTAAAATCTTTAGGTTAAACCTTGGAAAACACTTTTATTGAGATATCATTCACACACAATACAACTCACCCACTTAAAGTGCACAATTTGATCATTTTTAGTATGTTTACAGAGTCATGCATTCATCACAACGATCAATGTAAAATGTTTCATTGCCTAAAGAAATACTATTTCCATTTTCATTGATTCCTCATTCCCACCCTTCACTCCAGCACTTTCTCTTTTTATGAACTTGCCTATTCTGGACAGCTCATATAAATGGAATCATACAATATCTCATCATTCGTGACTGGCTTCTTTCACTTAGCATAGTGTATTCAAGGGTCATCCATGTTGTGGCCTGTATAACTACTTCATTCATTTTTATTACTGAATAATATTCCATTGTGTAGGTATACCACATTTTATTTGGTCATTCACCACTGATGAACATTTAGGCTGTTCGTCACAAATAAATGTTCATTTTTATGTGTATGAGCCACCTTAAAAACATGCTGTTAATATGAAATATTTCAAACATATGCAGTAGAAAGAATAGTATAATGAATTTCATGTACTTATCTCTTGATCAATAATTGTCATTTTTTATCTTTTTTTTCATATTACCACAGATTCCCCCAACCACTCACAATTATTTTGAAGCAAATCCAAGATATCATATGATTTCTTCTACAATATTTCAGTATGTACTGCTAAAGACAAGGACTCTCCTTTTTAAACATAATTATAATATCATCATATTCTAAAAACTCCAACTATAATTCTTTAATATCATCAGTGTTCCTATTTTTGTAATTGTTCATAATGTTCTGATTTCAGTTTCTTTTGTTGTGCTTTGTTTTACGATTTGTTTGAAATCGGATCTGAAAAGGTCTATATGTTACCATTGGTTGACAATAATTTCTTAAGTTTCTTTTAATGTAAAGGTTTTCTCTCCTTACACTTTTGCTCTTGTTATTGTTAAAACAAACCAAATACAACAACAACAAAAAACTGTTCCCTTTGTCCCTATTTTCCTCTGTTCTGGATTGTACCTCCATGGTGTCACTTAGCATGTTCCTCTGTCCTTTGTATTTCCTATAAGCTATAGCAGCTTAACAGATTCTGGTTTGGTTTCTTTGGCAAGACTATCATATAGGTAGGTAGCATGAATACTTCCACAGAGAAGCACATAATGTCTCTTTTTTATCTTATCAGCCATTGTTGATTGTTGCCTGGAAACACTAATTCATTAGGAGTTTCAAATTGTGATATTTCTATTATCCTTTTTCATTTCTTAGATAGATTACTTCTATAAAAAGGACATTTTCCTCTTTAAATATTTGGTTACACTGAGATGCAGTTTATGTAGAAAAAGCAGGGGGGAAAAGTTTTATTCATTTTCTGTACTGATCAGTTATTAAAATAGTTTGGTTTCCTAGAGCCTTTAAAACATATAACTGTGGGGTTTTTTGTTATTATTATGAATTGATAGATTTAGAGATAGTCCCTATGTTTAAATAAACATATTATTTGTGTTTAAATCCATTTTAGTCATCACCCTTATTAATGCTTGTATTTGTCCCTCTTGACTTAGTAAGAGCTCTTGAGTCCTTTTGGCACAATGACAATAATTTCTGATGTATTTCTTGCTATTGGGTAAGACAAGATGTTCTAGGCTCATCTTGTACATTTTCAGCACCAGACTCAGAATGAGTCATTTCTTCAAAGAACCCCACTGTTTTGTTTTGTTTTGTGTAATGAGAAATGGCATTCAGAAAACATGATCTAAATATTACCCTTTTGAGCTTAATATAAATAAAATATAAAAAAAGATCTCTTTGGCCTTCAGTTAAATATTTCATATAACGAGAGAAAAATGTTTATATTGAATATACTCTCTGAATCTCAGTTTTCTTATTTGTAAAATGCAGATTTTGCTAATCTTTACTCACAGGTTTATGGTGCAGATTAGACCAGTCAATACATGTAAAGTATCTCCAATAGTTCCCAGGGGATTAAACACATAATAATAATAATAATAATAATAATAATAACAATAATAAATGTTAATTATGATTTAACCCCCAGCACTAACTTTATATTTGGATTTCAATATATGGTGGTTTAAGATCAAAATATTATTTTTTGACAATTCATTGCTCATCTTGATTACCTTTCCTGACACCCCACATTTTCCTGACCTGATTTGATCATTCACACTCTCATGCAGCAGAGTTCAATTATGGAAGCCAGGAGAAAGAGCAATCAACTCCAGAGTTATTTTTTGCTTTTTAGAAGGCCATCTGCTACCATGACCCATTTCAGAATATGCAAATTCATCAGCCCAGTACAATTTCCCTTCAATCAGTGGTCCAGTAAATATAATTACATTGCTAATTTTAAATCCCATATGGTCAGCTCAGGTTAAAGAATGCCCATTCATCAGTCAAGATTCTACAATTAATTGAGAAAACAAAGGTCTGCATGCCAGGAGTCTGACAAAGAAGTGGAAACAAGTTTGTTTTCTTTCACCTCTTAGGCCACTGGCATACAACAAACAGATGGTTTCAAATCTTTCCCTCTAATTGTTTTTCCCCATTGGAAAGAGCAACTTGACACTGTAGTGAATGAGTAAGGAAATATAACTTCACAAACTTGGTCCTTTCAAGACTGGACCTTTCTCTTTAAGGGGGATGGGTTGGTCTGTCTTTGAATAAAATTTATGCAAAGCCCATATTATAAAAAAATTAATTCATGACAATTAAGTGTTTTCAGAATAGTATACTGGTTCCCTAGAGCCTCTAAATAATATCAGTGTGTTTTTGGACTGGATAATGTACCCAAAATTGCTTTGCAAGGTATTATTAAGACAGTTGATAAAATTGGCATAAGGTTGTGCATTAAAATTATGTCAATATTAAATTTCATGAATTTGGTAACTGCTTCTTCTTAGAAAACACATATTCAGTAAAAAAAAAAGTAAAAAGACATGATGGCTGCAAAGTGCTGTCAAATTCAGAAAAAAAATAATGTGTATGTGTGGAGAAAGAGAATAAACATGCACAAGTGCTCATTTGTGGCAAAATGTTAAAAATTGGTGAAAACTGGTGAATTTGGGTAAAGGGTACAGAGATGTTCTTTATATCATTACTGAAATTCTTCTATAAGTTTAAAATGATTTCAAAATAAAATGTTTTAAAGAAATTGTTTAAAAAAATTGTAAATAAGTTTAAAAACCTAAACCAAAAAAGTAGGTACATGAGATGCTACTCAAAAGTCAAAGTAATTATCAACATATGGAGAAGTGGGTTGTTTAATCAGGAACATTTGAAGGTAATTATTTGAGCAAAGCACTAAGAAAACCAACAATGCAAGCTCTAATTCTCCCCTGACACCAGTACTCTTATTTATAAATTGCCCACCACACAGTTCTTCCAAGACAATACCATAGGCAACTTAAATTTAACAACCCTTAGACCTATAATGTCTAAGAAAATGTGGGGACAGAGTCTGCCTTCCAGTGTTTAAGAGGCCTGATTTTGATGACTGGGGGAAGAGGCATGCAGCCTTAAAGTCGGCTCTGCAGTTGGAGAGCTTGTTAAGCAAGGTCCTGTAAGACCTAAAGCTCTTGGCTTCTGAAAAGAGTGAAACTGACCTCTTAGACTGTGTGGGAGAGTTAATGGACAAACAAATGAAGAACACGAACTCTGGAATAACATCTTGGCCATCAGAAGGAAGTAAAATGGTTGGTCCAGGGGGAGGGACTGTTTGAAAAGCTTCCTGGACTTTTATGAGACTGGACTATTACAGAAGAAGAGTATTCTTTATTCAAAAGGTCATTAACACTCACAGATGGCCTACAATGTACCAAGTGGTATGCTTCTGTTTCACATTCCTTATCTCACTTATTCCTCACAACTCCTTTAAGATCTCATTATAGAATTTTCTGTGGAAGCTAAATAACTTGTTTGGGTTCCCATGGTTGGTAAGAGACTGAGACTTGATACAAACCCAGATAGGGCTACTTCAGTGCCACGTGATTTCCACTAAGCCATTGGTAAGCTCATGGGTTCTCCTGGCTAGAGAAAATGAGGCACAGAATTTGGTACTAATCTACAGGATACAGACAATAGAAATGTAAGTAGAGGACTTAGACCTGTGCCTGACCTGTGCAGGAGGTAAGTGCTCCATAATTATTGGTCTTGTGAAAAAAGGTTTGAGCATTGACTGGATAGTAATATTAGCTGTCTGCACCTTAGGAAGAATCCTTTTCCAGAGAGTTCTGTTTAATGACTCAATAAAAGAAGTTCTCTATGTGGCTCTATTTGAAATGTTACTTCAAGTGAATCACTGAATTTTGCTTCTGCTTCTTCAGTGTAAGTGGGAATAATAATTCTACCAATATCATAAAGATGTTATTAGGATGAAATATTTAACATATATAATAATGTGCTTGTTGTTCTTGTTTTGGTTACTATTTGCTTTTCCAAAATGGGATAATATATATAATTTTCTTCATCTTCCTTTTCTTACTTAATAATATCTCATGAAAATCACTTAAAATCATGTGGTATAATACCATGGCTGCATAATATTCATAATGTGGATGTACAATAATTTATGTAGAACATGAGCTTTATAGTTTTTCTCAAAGAACATGCATTAAAAATCTTATGCAGGTGACAGACAGTTGCTTGGAAACAAAAATTGGGTGCACAAATTCAAGGTATAGAGCTCAACAAATTTTTAAAAATAAAACTTGTCCATAAAATCAGCATCCAGGTCAAGAAATAGAACATTACCACCTTCCCAGAAGCATTAGTCATGCCTCCTTCTGGTCATTAACAGCTACTCTCCTGACTCCTCTCAATTTTACATGTTTTTGAACTGTACGTAAATGGAATAATACATTTATATGCTATCATGCCTGATTTGGGGGGAGAGGTTCATCATGTTGATGCTTGGAGTTATAATGTGTTAATTCTTATTTCTTTACAGTGTACCATTAAATAAATATGGCAATTAATTTGTCCATCCTACTCTTCACAAGTGTTTGGGTAGCTTCCAGGTTGGGTTTATATAAATGGTGCTATATTTCTTTTGGTGAACATATATACACATCTTCATTGGGCATACTTGGAAAATCTTTAATAACTATTAATTTTCTTCCATTCTTTTCCTTACTGTGACAGCAAAAGTCATTCTATTTTTAATACAGCTTGTTCTCTTATTTCTATAATTCAGGAAGTCAGAAAGTAAGTTTGATCTTGGTACAATGGTTTAAAAATATTACAAGCATTTAAAAATATTTGGCTCATTTTTTTAATAACTAATGAAGGTACACAATGTTTTAGCCATAGATTTTGATCAAACATTTCAAGGATATTTAAAGGAAAATATTCAAGGAAGGGAAATATTTGGTCTTAATTGGAACACTTCAAAGGTCTTAAAAGAAAGCCTATTTGCAGAATATCCTCATCTGTTCTAAAAGGATTGAATAAATTAGCCTATTTTTTAACTTTCAACTGTCATTTTGGGTGGTTTCAAGTTTTTCTTTAGGTCTAATATTCAGTTAGTCTTAAGTTTAACTTTCTAACTAATTTCTTTTACTAAACCAAGACATTGAAGCCACAGCATGCCCAACTGTCTCCTGCAAGCATGGGATTTTTGACCCTGATCACTGAGTCTTGAGTTGTATGTAGTAAATGGTATTTACCTCTTGGTGTAAGAAGGAACACCCAGAACTATTTCTTTTGAACCAGGTGAGAAAATAGGTAAGTCAGTCTCAGTGTTAACCTGGTTCTTGAAGGAAAGGAACTGTCTTATTTGTCCTTGTAAAATAAGTACATGACACATAGTAGGTATCTCAGATGAATGAATGAATAAATGGCAAAGGAATTAGCATCTAAGAATTGGGAACAAGTAAGCCTGAAGTGAGTTAAAAAAAAATAAAGAACAATATTGATTAGTCTGTTTCTAAGAATATAGAAAACAAGAAGACTCTAATCAAGTTGCTTACATCATGGTTCAATACAATGTCAGGATGTCAGGCAATGAATAGAGCAAACATCCTCTAAAATTCTTCTTGCAAAGCACTGTATAAATCTGTAAGAAATCCTTTAATAAGCCCTTTGAAGTATAGGGGAGAACTCCAAGGGAGCTGGTGTGGTCATAATTGCCAATGTAAGTAAGGCAAAGGAGGAAGAATTTATTTATAACTCCAGAATGGTGAGAAGAGGAGAAGAGGGAGTGATAGAGGAGCCCTAACTTGCCTGAACATTCCTGTGTTGTGATATGAATAAAATCTACAAAACAGTCAGAGATACTTGCTCTGGTTGAACTTTTTGTTGAAATGAGAGATGAGATGTCTTGGCAAGCTGTTTAAGGTGATACAAAACAGAGGTGGCAGTAGGCTTTGAGGCAAGAGCATTAAAGTTGAGAGACACAGGAGGAAATGTCGTGCCAGAATTTGCAGAAATTATGAGTTTGGGATTATATCAGGCCATAGCATTAGAATTTAAACAAGTTTATCAGATCTCTTGGTGGCAGGGAGCAGCGAGACTCTGCTGACGTTTTGATTAAATAATCTCCAAGAAATTACACTCTTAAAGTTAAAAGAGCCCTTTTGTAGCTGAGTCTTTCCCTGTGCCAGGCATTGCTGCTTAATTTATTAAATTAATATCCATTGACATCGTGACATTCATTGTGGTCCCAAGACTATAGAGAGCAAAGGAATAGCAATAATAATAATGATAATTATAAAGATAATAATATACATTATTTTTAAGATACAGTAATAAAACATATGTATATGCACATATTTTTTTTTCTCCAGAAGTTTACAATCTAGTAGGATGGATAAGACAAACTTACTAATAATATCTATGCAAAAAAAATATCTAAGCATCCTGAGAAATAAAGGCTTTAAAAACCCATAAGAAAGGAGAAGTAACTTTAGGCTAGAAAGGATTCATAAAGGAAGTAGCTTTTGAGTGACTAATCTAAACCCAGTGCTTTTATTTTTGGCCCATTTTACTGGTGTCCTGGGATAAGACAAGTTCGACTTAGATTTTTTTACCTAAGTGATTATTACCAAACTCTAAGACTAAATGTCCTGGAACTTTGGGGTTTAATTTGTTTCTGCAGTTGAGTTTCCAGATATCCTCAGATTGTTAATGCAGAGACATCCTTCCTCTTCTCTATACTGTACAAATACCACAAACCTGCAGAAAACAACATTGCTTCCACCAAACAAAACGAAAGTATTGTTATCTCAACTGCTGTGACAATTCTGCAGGAGAAAATCAGCCGAGAATCAAAGTCTGCCATCTGATCTTTCTTTCTACTGTGTGTACCACATGAGCAGCTGTTCCTTTAGGTTTTTGATAGTGCCGGGATTTAGCAAATATTACCAAAGGCCCCAATTCAAGCTGGGGGATTGAGGACGGAGGGCTAGCTCATTCCTTTGCAGGATGATGTCACACTATATTTTTACTGTTACGTACTCTAGTTTCCTACCCCAGATCTCTGAGCATCGATGACGTGTCCCTGGAAAGCCTAAAGCTGTGTTTAGAGCTTTGTTTGTTTCCTTTCAAGTTTATGTTATGAACTGAATAGTAAAATCTGCTTAAAGTTCATACTTCTGGAACTCAAGCTTTTGTTTTATGAACTCGGATAGTCTGTGTTCCTGGAAATGATTCCATTGGAAACCAAAATGAACAGCCTATTCTGTAATAGATAATTGGCTTTTGAAAGCCTCAGTATTTTTAAGCATTTCCCCAAGAGCCCTTTGATGTGGCCTTTTTTTGAAGTCCTTTGGTTGTACAGAAATATAAGCCTCTGTAAATAAAACTGAAACATTTCAAGTTGCTAAATTTTAGATTTACTTTTTCATTGGTTTTAATATGTCTTCCTCTCTATTGCTTTGATAAGGTTAACCAAGTTATGATTACCTGGCAGGTTTGGGATCTATATTCTTTGGATTTCCAAATATTTTCTCCATCCCCACTACACCGTTGAGTATCTTTTCTAAAAGACATTTGTTTGACCATGAGCTTCACAATGACAGGATTTTCTTTCATGAATAAATAAATAAGTAAATGTTTGTACCCCAAGCATGAATCAACCATCATTTTAAACATTTCAATTCAATTCATTTCAACTCACTTCAATTCAATTTTAATTTGTGTCAAACAGTAAAAGAATAAGAAGCTGGGCAGAGTGACCATACTGTTTTCCTCCACAAGGGTCAGGATCTGTTAGGAAGGTTCTACCAGAGAAATTGCTTTGGATCACTATTACCAGCCACGCATATACAGTTTGGGCTACAGAAAATATAGGACAGGCTCAAGATGAAAAAGCGTAATTCTAAATCAAGGGCTTGTTCTTTCTTATCAATTTTCCATTTAAAGAACTTATAGCTTGTCACAGTTTTGTGGTGGGGAGCTGAAAAGGAAGGGTGATTATTTTAGAAAGGACCGTTAAATATTAAAATGGAAAACCATCAAGAAATCCAGTTTTTTCAGTGACATAAGAACGTATGATTTTAGATGTCAGTATCCCCAGGTACATCCTCCCTCCCCAGTGACATTACTAGGTCATTTTACTAATGTGAGTTTCGCATAAACTAAATCAAGTATAATTAAAATTCCACATGAAAGCTGGGTCTCATTAACAGACAATCACTAAAAGAGGCAGTGTTGAGAGAGAGCTATATTCACTGATGTCTTATAGCAGAACAAGGGTCAAGAGACAATGTCTCCAGTCAAGCAACACTCCAGTTGTCTTGGATCTGTCACTTAAAAGTGTATGTGTCTGTTTTTGCATATATAAACAGACTTCTGGCTGTATATTATAAGGGTTCTGGGAACTGGTAAGTTTAAATTACTGTGATGCTTTATGTCTTGTCTAACCATTTCAACAAGAGGTTATAATTAGTTATAATAATCCTGACCACCAATCACTGTCATCACAGAAAAACAAATGCTCCATTTGAAACCCTATTTATATTATGTCTTCATATAATTCAGTCCAATGTACTTTTAATGAGTGTTTATTTCTGCTTCCTCCTACTCTCAAGTCTACAAGAAAAAGAAATCTACTTTCTCAGGCATTTCTGTTTGGAATCACTTTACTAAACCCAAGCCTCTGTAAGTTTTAGTTCACAGGCCTAAGCTTTCACAGTGTAATTTAAATAGATTCTGAATTGTAGTTTTTTTTAATGAAAAACACACAGTCTGGGATAGCCCTTCAAGGATAAAAAGGGTCATTCTAGTTAGGGTGTATGTCTTGAAAATGGTACCAAGGCAATGGTTTATTTGGGGTCTAATTCTCTCTTACTTTCTCCTTTCTGGCTTCTCTTGTAGGTTTCCAAGTTTCCTTAGGTCAAGCCATGTGCCCTCACTTCAGCTCATGACTTTTAAGGCTTGTGTTAGATTACCCATGGTTTAGGAGACATCTCTGAGAATCTCTCTTTGCATAGACTGATATTTCTGTTATTGTCCTTGTCTAGTCTTAGAAATACCAAATGTGACTCAAGAGACCCTCACCTTTGCATGATTCCAACTCAGTTGATGTAATTCTCTTTCAATTATACTCATTTAATACTATCTGACATTCGTGTTGCATTGTATTTTTCCCTGTTATTTTGGGTATTACTGAAAGAGGGTTTGTTGCAAACATACATGTCCAAACCTCTCTCATTGCATTTTCTTTGCCATTCTCACTTCTATTAATTTGAAAGTCATGCCTCAAACCTACTATCTGTTACTTTCCATTCTTGTTTCTAAACTATACTAATTCTTTCCCTTGGTAACTGGCTCCTTTCATATAAGGAGGTTTAAATGGTTTGCTTATAAGTGAAAGAAGGGTGCTGAACTTCCGTCTGAGCACCATGGGCCTTAAGACAGTTAATTACTAGCAGTGTGTCAGTGAACTGTATTGTCTTCACGTTTCAAAGAAGTGTATTGGGTGGAAGACACTTTTCTTGAGTGGAAAGATAAAGTGTTTTGAGGTCCCTGAAGCCAACTGTCCTCTGGTATCACTATAAAAAGAGAGAGCTTGTAACCACAGCAGACTATATGATGTCCCATCATAAATCCAGACACAGTAAGTATGAAAGTGTGGCAAAGTGCATGCTTTCCAGTTACATGGAATAAATACCACTTGCAGACGTTCATTTTAAATTATCCAATTGGGAAGAAAATTAGTTCTTGAAGTCTACCTGTTCATTTTGCTCGCTAAACTCAAATCATGTTGACTGTCAAATAGTCATTCATTATACTACACAGAGCATCCAGAAGACACAGGGAGATCTGTATGCACTCCCCTCCCTCACTTCCTAAACAGCCCATGGGCATAGCTACACTAGGCTCTGCTCACTGTAGCCTCTTCTGGGGAAAAAGCTGGACCACTAGGTGGCACTGTGATGGTTGTTGACTTTATTTTTATAAAGTATTTTATATTAATAACAGTCTATTTTAAGCTTATAACAACTTAACTTCGAATGTATACAAAGCTCTAGATTTGTACATCCTCCCACTCCACTTTCTGGTTTTGATGTCATAAAATACATCTTTTTACATTGTGTATCCTTTAACAAGTCATTGTAGTTAAAGTTATGTTTAGCCCTTTTTTTCTCTTAACCTTCATGCTGGAGTTATAAGTGACTTACCCTCTACCATTGTAGCATCAGAATATTCTGAATTTAACTTTGTATTTACTTTAACCAGTGACTTTTATACCTTGATATGTCTTTCTGTTACTAATTAGTGTCTTTTGGTTTCTTCTTGAAGAACTCTGTTCAACATTTCTTATAAGGGAGATGTGATGATAATGAACTTTAGCTTTTACTTGACTGGAAAACCATCTCTCCTTCAATTCTGAGAGAAAGCTTTTCTGGAAAAGTATTCTGAGTTGGCAGGGTTTTTTTCTTTTAGCGCTTTGAACATGTCACGTCACTTTGTTTTGGCCTGCAAAATTTGTGCTTAAAAATCTCCTGAGAGTCTTGTGGGTGTTCCCTTGTGTGTAATAAATTACTTTTCCCTTACTGCTTTTAAGATTTTCTCCTTGTTTTTAACTTTTGACAATTTAATTATAATATGTCTTGGCATGGATCTATTAGAATTAACCTTGTTTGGAATTCTCTAGATTTCTGGATCTGGATGCCTGTTTCCCCAGGCTAGAAAAGTTTTCAGACATTATTTATTTGAATAAGCTTTCTGCCTCCTTTTTCTCTATTTTCTCCTTCTTAGATCCCTATAATGCATTCAGTATTCTTCAGTGGTTTCACTTTCTGTGGTTTCAGTTACCACAGTCAACCGCGGTTGGAAAATATTAAGTGGAAAATTCCCGGAATAAACAATTTAATAACCAATTTTAAATTTGTGTCACTCTGAGTAGTGTGATAAAATCTCGCATTATCCCACTCTATCCTGCTTGAACATAAATCATCCCTTTGTCTAGAACATCCATGTCATATAAGCTATCTGCCCATTTATCACTTAGTAGCCATTTTGATATCAATCAACTGTCATGGTATCACAGGGCTTATGTTTAAGTAACCCTTATTTTACTTAAGAATGGCCCCAATGTGCAAGAGCAATGCTGCTGGCAATTCAGATATGATAAAAAAAAAAAACTGTAAAATTCTTTCTTTAAGCGAGAAGGAGAAAGTTGTCAATTTAATAAGGAAAGAAAAACAAATCATATACCGAGGTTGGTTAGATCTCTAAGAACAAATCTATCTGTGAAATTGTGAAGACAGAAAAAGAAATGTGTGCTAGTTTTGCTGCAGAAGTTATGGCCAAAGTATGTGATAAGCACTTAGTTATGAAGAAAAAAGCATTAAATTTGTGGGTGGAAGACACAGACAGAAAACATTTTCTAATTGATGATAATGTGTTGCATTGAGACTTCAGCAAGGGATCCCTGCAATGAGTGACTACATTTACATAATTTTTATCAGAGTGTATTTTATTATTAATTATTATTATTAATCCCTTGCTGTACTTAATTTATAAATTAAACTTTATTATAGGTATGTATAGGATTTGACATTATCTACAGTTTTAGGCATCTACTGGTGGTCTTGGGATATATCCTCTGTGGATAAAGGGGGACTACATATATTGGTTTGTTTTGTGGTGTCCCCTAAGTCTCTAAAGTTTCTTCACTCTTTTTAACTCTTTTTCCTTTTTTCTCCTCTAATTGGATGAATTCCACTGCCCCGTAATAGAGTTTGCTGATTCTTTCTTCTGCGTAATCTAATCTGAAGTTAAACCCCTCAATCGAGTTTTTCCATTTCAGTTATTATATTCTTCAAATCTATGATTTCTGTTTAACACTTTTTAATATTTTCTATATTTTTGTTAAAATTCTCACTTTGCTCAAGCATTGTTCTTCTGATCTTGGTGAACATCTTTATGACCATTATTTTGAACCGTCTATCAGATATATCACTTATTTCTGTTACATTTAGGTCTGTTTCTGGACTTTTGTTTTGTTTGGGGAATATTCCTTTATTTATTTTCCTTAGCTTTTTGTGTTTGTTTTTGTGAATTAGGTAAAACAGCCACCTCTCTTAATCTTGACAGGGTGGTATCATGTAGGAGATGAACTTATTAATCAGGCTGACTCTTAAAGTTGTCTCTCAAACATTTGTGATTGTCCAAGTTGCCTTCTTTGTTCTTGGTTACTCCCAGTAGTTGAGGGTATGTGAAGACATGTCTGTGTCCCAAAGACGAGGATTGCAATCAGCACTCAGGTGCAGGTTGATTAGAACCCAGTCCTTCAAACAGCAGCTGGGATAGTATGTAGTTAGGCCCCTTCCAGAGAGAAACTTAAATATGGGCATTTTTGCCTGCTTTCTTTAGGCTAGGCCCAGGTATATAGCCATGGTGGAGTGTGGGTGGGGAGAGGAAGGCTGATCCTGTCTCCATTAATAATATTTCTTTGCTATAATCCTATAGAACTCATGAATGTAAGCCCAATTGTCTATTATAGCCAGACAATTCAAGGCACATCCCTTGAGCAGAAACTACTAAAGCTGGGGCACCAGACATGTGCACAAGCTCCTTATAGGGAGATGCGGGTGACTTGGAGATGACTAGAGGGGGAGAGCAGGAAAGGTGCCCACAGACTCCCCTGGTCTCCAGCAAGGTCCTAAGGGTCATTTGCTAAGTGGTTATGGATTAATGAGATTTCTATAGACTAGATAACAACCTGCTACACTAGCCACAGATACTAAAAACCCAGTGCAGAAAGAGGTTTATTCCAGAACTTCTACCAGAAGGTCTAATTGGTTGTGGGAAGGGTTTTAGTATCTGGTAGCTCAGAACTAACTTGTTTGCTATTGTTCCACAGAGAAGACCCAAGGTGAGTTCAGAGTCAATAGCAACCTTAGTTAAGACTGATGCTGTGTAGGTGCAAATGGACTGAGACCCTTACTGAGAGCAGCCACAGAAACATAATTTTTTAAAGTAGCACACAGAAGGAAAAAGGACCCTTTCTTATTTTTATTTCCTTTCTTTCTCTTAGATGTCTCAGATGGAAAGCTTTTGATCTGTTTCCTAAACATTAAAAAAAAGGATTTATTTTTTTAAAGGAAATAAAATCACGGGAGATGTGTTAAATTTGCATCTTTTAACTCACTTCTGGTCTTGCATAAATACAGTAATAATGGACTGAGATTAGGGTATAAAGAATAATACAGTAGGATTCTACAACCATAAAAAGGTGCTTCATAGGTCATTTTATACCAGGAAGCAAGATGATGGTATGATTGCTGCCTTTCTGGAGCAAGTGTTGAACACACATCTACAAAATGTAGGTGCTGCTACAGGAAGTGGCAACTTTAACTTAAGTCAGGAAAATCCTTGGAACAACATCTATTCCAGCTGGTCTTCCCCATTCCTTGACCTGCTTCTCCAAGGGTTCTAACATAATGTCAGTTCAGTATGGTATATGGAGAAACCATATATGTCTGGGACTTTACAGACACTTTAATAACATTTCTTTTCTTTTTTTTTTTTTAGCAGTGCTGTTCAATGACCTCTAAATGGTGGTAAAGAATGAACAAATGTAGTCCTCAAATTACTCTATAAGGTTTTTAAAGAGTTAATTGAAAGGACTCAGATGAGATTGATATTTTTGTGTGTGGTTTCAATATCACCATTCCCACCCACTCAATTCTCAGTAAAACGTGTATTGCGCAAAAGTCAAGGAGCTCTGAAAACCAAGAATAACGTTGAGAGCAAGGCTTACAAAATGCTTATTTAATTTGAATAATTAGGACAATGCATTTCAAACCCAAGTTTTAATTTGTTTATAGTAAACAAAATATAATTTTCTGTTTTAATGGAAAAATATTTGGTCATCAACTTCCATTAACTGGACATCAGTTTGATATGCAAAGGAAATAAGCATGTAAGTTAGATTCCTTTCAGAATATACTTTTAAAAAATATTAATAGAAAAAAACATGCTTAAGAAGCATTTCTTGTGCAAAAAAAAAGTTTCACAAAAAATAGGAGACATTAGTAGCTCACAAAACACTTGTGTCCTGATTTGTTCTTCAACTTTAATTTAGGAAAGAAGTAGATATAATAAACCTGACTTTCTGGAGGTCAGCCTGTCCCAAGACACCAATTTCTAGACCAAGTCCTAGATATGTTGTGAATTTCTATAGATTATTTTTCACATCTATCTCTTACTTTGGTGGTGTAAGTAACCAGTCTCTGAATAGTACTTCTCAGTGAGTCTTAAGCTATTTACTTGGTAGGGCCTGGCCCAGAGATTTTGATAAAGATTCCAGTGCACCTCAGAAATTAGGACATAGAGCACTCAACCCTGAATCTACAGGTTCAACCTGTTATTCTTACTTGTTGATTTAATTAGACCACAGCAAAATATATTCCTTTCACTTTAGTGAAATTAATTGTATGCATGGCAACACATGACTACTAATAGAATGGCCAAACTGAATAAGTGATTCCACAGATTTTTTTGAGCACCTACCATGTGCAAGGCACTCTGCCAGGATTTGCTGCTTAGATTGCTGTTTTCTGCTTATAAATATAACAACCCTTACAGATTTTATCTCTTCCTCCCAAACAGTTTCCTATCTCCATAATTTCAGTTTTCTGACTACATCTACTTACTCTTTGGAGGGTCTATAAAACTTGTTCCCAACTTTAATATAGACCTATTAGATGTAGTTTATGCCTATAATACTTGTCCCTGTCTTTAATATAAAACTATTAAATGTAGTTTACTTTGCAGTTTTGCTTTTAAACCTGAATCCTGTGTGTGTTCTATTTATTGTCCATATGTTCATGTGTATGTGTATTATTCTTAGAAAATGCCTCACCCTTCTCTAACTCTGTACCCTTTCAGGGGAGGCTCTCAGAACTTCTGACCCTTAAATTTTGATGGGGACCAGAAACAAATATGATGAACTGCATGACAATTTTTGAAGAAGGAAAGGGAGAATTTAGAGAAACTAACATTTACTGAATGCCTGCTTAGCACCTTCTCACATGTTCATTTATTGTCACAGTAAAACAGGATGTTGCAATGAAAAGAGCATGGACTTTGGAACTAGCCAACTAGAGTTGAACTTCTTAAGCTGCCTATTCACCTATTGACCTTGGGCAAATTATTTATGGATATAAGACCTTTCAGCTGAAAAATGGAGTCTTTACAGCAATCCAATTTTATATTGTTGTATGAAGAGTATCGAGTACTTAAGAGGCATTTAGTTTTATTGTTTCTTTTTTCTGGTGAAGAAAAGTAGAGAATATTGGAACTGAGAGTCCTTGTGACTTTGATTGAAGTTAGTTTTAAATCCTAGCTCTAGAAATAATCTCCCTCTCTTTATACATCCACCCCGCAGAGAGCTAGCCATTAACACGGGATAATCAGCAGCCCCCCAGGCAGCACAATACAGTAACCCAGACCTGCCTAATGGTCTCAAGGTCCCGACTAAGAATAACATCCTGACCCAAGTTATGTTTCAGTTTCTGAGCCCTAAGGTGGACCAGTCTCATCTGCTTTTTCATGAGACCAGCCAGAGGGACTCTAGGAAAGACCTTGGAATTGTCCTCAAGTCCCTAAGAAATGATTCATTACCCATACCTCACCTCTGACCAATCAGCTCCCAGGACGACTCTAACCCCCCAACCCATAGTTTCTTGTGATTTTGCTTTATGTAGTCTATAACCTATATGCCAGCAGGGAATTCAGGCTTTTGAGCACTAGCTTCCCATTCTCCTGGTTGGCATGAGTCACAATAAACAGCCAATCTTTCTCCACTGCAATTCTTGGTTTTTAGTGTTTGACTCTGCTAACGGTGGGTGGATGGAATCTCCATTCTATACAATATGTTATAGGCTCAATATACATGTTTCAGAAAACCAGTCTATAGCTCTAATGAGACTATATAAACTAAATGGTATATTTCAACCACTTCAGTAAAACTGGATTCCAATGCATTTCTGCTTTTATGGAAATAAGTTTAGGTTAATTCTCTCTTCTCCATAGTTGCCTGAGAGGTGCAACTTTACATTTCCATAGGATGGAGTGACATTCTCAAGAATGTTTGACTGGGTCCTTTGGAAGAGATAACTAATTTTCCCTAGAGGAAATCAGGTCAAGATGTTCCAGTTCAACATATAAGATTTTGATGTTGCCATTTATTATAGAAAAGATTTATTTGCCTAGGAAAATTTGCTAAAAGCTTTCAAACCTCTACCATAAATTGTCTTGAAAATGGCAATAATATATCAACCAGAGTATTTTTTTCTTTCTCACTCATATGTAATTTTGAAGGTCTCCAAAAAGGTAGAAGTGCGATAGACATAAAATCAGAACTGGGATGGGACAAAATGGCCAGTAGGGAAGACATTTCCATTGGGAGTTTTCACCTGTCTTATCCTCTATGCCTTCCTCTCTGCTTTTACATATTCTAGTTTTTTTCTTGTAATCCCCTATGTTAAAAAACCCTATAAACCCAACCCAGGGAATAACTATCCTGTAGTTTTGTCTCTTCAGCCTTTCCCCTTGAAAAAAATCTATTAATTATTTTATTTCAGCTCTGCTATACTTAGAAAAACTATGGCAGATTAATTCATGTTATTGACTCAGAAATGGTTTACTCTATTACTGCCTGGGGTGAGAAAGGGGAGGAAAGTTTGAGTTCTATATATAATTGATATAGGCTGAATGCACTACCTCATTTTCATCTGACAACCACATGAAGTATATATTTCAATTTCCTTATTTACAGAGGAAAAAATTTGATGTTTTGAGAGGTAAAATAGTCCAAAGCAGGAATGATTATAAATGGCAGAGAAAGAATTTGATTCCAGGTTTTTAAGATTCCAGAGCCTTCACACCATTCATTTTTCCATTATCTGAAGGGTTTGCACTTCATCTGCAGTGAGGGTCTTGGTCACAAAGGTCATGCAGTCCCCAGTGTAATGTCAGGCCTAGGTAGGAAGCATCCTCCTCACTGAGCCCACTCCCTTAAATTAGCCAGCCTCCATTTCTTTCTGTTTCTCTCCCATTCTAATTCAAGAGATTACCTTTGTTTTAGAAGCAACACAATAGGGACAACAGGTTCCTTGATCTGCTATTGTTTTCCTTTGACCAAGAACCTTTAACTTAAGTACAACCCAGTGTGGAAAGAGAGGAGATCATGGGTGTTGAGAAAGATGATGAAGAACAAAGTCTCTTGTGAGGCAGCACTGAAGTTTACAGGCAGAGCTCTTTGGAGAAAATGTAGCTAACCCCGATTTAAAATGGGCTAAGCAAGATGCTCTGCGAAATACTCTGAAAAACTCCTCTTTTAGTTGCTCCTTCAAGCCCTCAATGGCCAGACCTTGCTTAAGGAGGAAGAAAAAACATAACTCCCAAGAGTTTAGGGAATTGAACTGATAATAGGTCTATAGCAGGATAGAAAAACTAGCATGTTTAAACAATGTTTTTTTTTTTTAACTGAATGAACTGTCTTAATTTTTTGAGGTCAATGTTCTATGAGGTCATTGACAGATAGTGTTGACCATGAATCTGACCCAAACCCCCAACTGGAAAACAATTTAGCATTTTCTTCTCAATAATGCTAGTCCATTGCCTTTTAATGAAACCATGCAGGGATTGAAGGGACAGGTAAGAAAGGAAGGAAAAAGAATAAAGGGACATGGAGCTTATTTTATTTTATTTTACTTTATTATTAGTTTCATGTAATAATAATGTAGTTAGTAATAATGTAATAATAATGTAGTTAATGTAGTTATCATGTAGTTAGATATTTATATAGTTTATAGAATGATTCCTCTAATTGCTTTTTCTCTCTTCTGACTCTCCACCTCGCCATTACATTAATGTAACTGCATTCCATATGCTATGCTCCCCATCCCTGTGACCATCTATCAACTACTAATTGGTACTTCTTTAACCTTTCACACCATTTTCCCAATCCCCCAAACCTCCTTTCCTTTGGCCATCACTAGGATTGTCCTCTATATTTGTGAGTTTGCTTTTGATTAGTTTGTTCTTTTTGTTCCTTAAATTCCACATATAAGTGAAATCATATGGTATTTATCTTTGTCTGATTTATTTCACTCAGCATATTTCACTCAACTCTAGGTCCATCCATGTCATTGCAAATGTTAGGATTTCATTTTTTCTAATGGCTGAGTAATATTCCATTGTACATATGAACCATAACTTCTTTATCTAATCATCTGTTGATAGGCATATATTGGCTATTGTAAGTTATGCTGTCAAGGACATAGGGGTGCATAAATCTTTATGAGTTATTGTTTTGATTTTCTTAGATAAATACCCAGAAGTGCAATTTGTCCCAGTCAGTACCATGCTGGGTCAAAAAGTATATCCATTTTTAATTTTTTGAGAAACCTCCAGACTGTTTTCAATAGTGGCTGTATCGGTTGACAATCCTACCAACAGTGCCAGAGAGTTACCTTTCTCCACATCCTTTATTGATGATAGCCATTTTGACAGATGTAAGGTAGTATCTCATTGTGGTTTTAATTTGCATTTCTCTAATGATTAGTGACCTTGAGCAACTTTTCGTATGTCTATTGGCCATCTGTATGTCATCTTTGGAGAAATATCTATTCAGGTTTTCTGCTCATTTTTTAAATTTGATTGTTTATTTTTTTATTGAGTTGTTTGAGTTCTTTATATATTTTGGATATTAACCTCTTTCAGATGTATCATAAGAGAATATCTTCTCCCATTTTACTGGTTTTCTTTTTTTGTTTTGTTGATGGTTTCTTTTGCTGTGCAAAACTTTTTAGTTTGGTGTAGTCTCAGTTGTTTATTTTTTCTTTTGTTTCTCTTATCCAAGGAAATATGTCTGAAAAGAAATTACTATTAGCAATATCAGAGAGATTATTGCCTATGTTTTCTTCTAGAAGTTTTATGGCTTAAGTTCTTTCATTTCTATTCTTGTAAATAGTGGTCCAGTTTTTTCCTTTTCTCTTTTTTCTTTTGCATGTATCTGTCCAATTTTCCCAGCACCATTTATTGAAGAGATTGTCTTTACTTCATTGTATATTCTTGCCTTCTTTGTTACATATTAAGTGAGCATTTGGGTGTGGATTTATTTCTAAGCTCTCTATTCCATTTCATTGATCAATGTATCTGTTTTTATGCCACTACCATGCTGTTTCAATTGCTATAGCCTTATAGTATAGTTTGATATCAGGTAATGCCTACCTCCAACTTTGTTCTTCTTTCTCAAGATTGCCTTGGCTATTTGGGGTCTTTCATGGTTCCATATAAATTTTAGGATTATTTTTTCTAGCTCTCTGGAAAATGTCATTGATATTTTGATAGGGATTGCTTTGAATCTATAGATCGCTTTGGTTGATATGGTCATTGTAATGATGTTGATTCTTCCTACCCATGAGCATGGTATATGCTTCCATTTATTTGTATCTTCTTCAATTTGTTTTTTCAGTGACATAATTTTCTGGAAACAGGTCTTTTAACTCCTTGGTTAATTTGATTCCCAGGTATTTTATTGTTTTGATGCAATTATAAATGGGACTGTTTTCTTAATTTCTCTTTCTGAAAGTTCATCATTGGTGTACAAAAATGCCACTGACTTCTGAATATTAATTTTGTATCCTGCTACTTTACTAAATTTGTAGATCAGTTCAAAAAGTTTTTTGGTGGAATTTTTAGGATTCTATGTAGATAGTATAATATCATCTGCAAATAACAAGAGTTTTACTTTTTCCTTTCCAATTCAGATTCCTTTTACTTCTCTTTCTTGTCTTATTGCTTTGGCTAAGACTTCCAGTACAATGATGACAAAGAGTAGTGAAAGTAGGTTTCCTTGTCTTATTCCTGATCTTAAGGAAAATGCTTTTAGCCTTTCTCCATTGAATATGATGTTAGCTGTGGTTTTGTGATATATGGCTTTCAATATGTTGAGTTATATTTCCTCTATTCCAAGAGTTTTTATCATAAATGGATGCTAGATGTAGCAAATGCTTTTTCTTCATCTATTGATATGATCGTATGGTTTTATCTTTTGATTTGTTAATGTGATGTGTCACATTAATTGATTTAAAGCTATTGTGCCAACCTTGCATTTTAGGAATAAATCCATCTTGATCATGGTGTATGATATTTTTAACATATTATTGAATTTGGTTTGCTAATATTTTGTTGAGGATTTTTGCAGTAATGTTCATAAGAGGTATTGGCCTATAGTTGTTGTTATTGTTGTTGTTTTTTGTTTTTTGTGTTTTTTTTTTGTAATGTCTTTGTTTGGTTTTGGAATCAAGGTAATGGTGGCCTTATAAAAGGAGTTATGGAGACTTCCCTCTCCCTGAAATTTTTAAATTTCAAGAATATTTGATAATACTTCATTGAATGTTTAGTAGAATTTGCCTATGAAGCCATCTAGTCCAGGACTTTTATTTTTGGAGAGGTTTTTGATTACTGGTTTGATTTCATTTGTGGTTATTGGTTGTTCAGATTTTCTGTTTCTTCTTGACTCAGTCTTGGAGATTGTATGTTTCTAGGAATGTATCCATTTCTTCCAGATTGTCCAATTTGTTGGTGTATAATTGTTCATAGTATTTTCTTATGATTCTTTGTATTTCTGTGGAATCTATAGTTATTTCTCCTCTTTCATTTCTGATTTTATTTACTTGAGTTTTCTCTCTTTTTTCTTTGATGAGTCTGGTTAAAGATTTGTAAATTTTGTTTATCCTTTCAAAGAATCTTCTTGAGGAAGGTTCAGTTACATCTTTTGGGTGATGACTCTAAGCTACTTACAAAAGAACAAAAGGGCTTTATCTCTATTCCGGACAAGAAGAATAACAGGACAATAAAAACTAAGGCTCTTTGTAGACACCTACTCATAGACCTAATTGAGGGACAGTGCACAAAATTTCATAGACCAGTATTGATGGTTGAACTGAAATGTTTTCTGGAATAAGCTGTAGGAAACAAGCCAGTGGTAAACAGGAGACCAATGAGTGTGTCATGACTTGGAACCATCATAGACTGACCAGTAGGCAGCCTCCCACAGACTCACTACTAGTAGCTGAAGAATTCTCATGGTATTGTTGCCATCTTAATTTGAAGGCTTGACTCACCAAGTCCCTCAAATAAAAATATGAATAAGAAACAGGAAAGGAGCAGAGAAAAGAGAGCTGCTGACCAGCAAATGCTCGTAAAGGAAAGCAGTGTGTCTGTCCTCCTGGGACTCTGCTTCTGCATCTTGTTTTTTTTCAAACCACTTTCCTATTTTATTCCATCTACCACTCTTCTTCACCTAAAAAAAGTCTAAATATATTTCTAAATGAAAAAGAAAACTGTTCCCTGAGCTGACACTCATGGGTAGTTTTAAAAAACTCATAGCAAATTTAAGAATATAATTCTACATTTTTTCCCAGTTTTATTGAGCTATAATGGACATCTAACATTGTCTAGTTTAAGGAGAAACACATAATAATTTGATATATGTATATATTACAAAATGATTACCACAATATTTAGTTAACATCCAGTGCCTCGCATAGTTACAAATTGTTTTCTTGTTTTTTAAAAATGAACCATGTCTTTTAATTTCTGCATTATAAAGTTATTTTTTAAACACAGAATGCTTCAAAAATATGTGTGTCATCATTGCACAGGAGCCATGATAATCTTCTCTGTATTGTTCCAATTTTAGTAAATGTGCTGCCAAATTGAGGACACATATACTATACTCACTTTGCTGTACATTACATCTTCAGGATTTAATGTTATAACTGGAAATGTGTAACTTTTGACCTCCTTCACCCATATACAACACCCACCACAACTGCTGTCCACCATTGACAACCATCAATCTGTTCTGTTTCCATAATTTCTAGTTTTAAGATTCTACACATCACAAACTGCATGATACCATGCAGTCTTTGTCTTTCTCTCTCTGGCTTATTTCACTTAGTATAATGTCCCCAAGTTCCATTCATGTTGTTGCAAAGGCAAGACTTCATTCTTCTTTTTTTTATTGCTGAATAATATTTCACTATACGCACACACCACCACCACCACATTCCTTACCCATTCATTCATTGACAGATACTTGTTTCCATATTTTGGCTATTATGAATAATGCTGCAATGAACATAAGAGTGCAGATATCTCTTTGACATAGTTTTCATTTTTTTGGATATATATCCAGAAGTGGAATTGCTGGATCATATGGCAGTTCTATTTTTAATTTTTTGAGGAACCTCCTTACTGTTTTCCATGATGGCTGTATCAGTTTGTGTCCCCATTAACAGTGCACAGGGTTTCTTTTTCTCCACATCTTCGCCAGTACTTATCATTTGTCTTTTTGATGCTGGCCATTCTAACAGGTGTGAGGCAATATCTAATTGTGGTTTTGATTTACTTCTGATGATTAGTAATGCTAAGCACCTTTTTGTGTACCTATTGGTCTAATTTTACATTTTTGATGTCTGGAGAAAAGGTGTACCTATATTACATTTTAAGTTTCTTTAACTTTAAACAATACACTTTTAATTTTAGAATAGTTTTAGGTTTACAGAAAAATTGTCCACATATCCAACATGCATTTTCCTCTGTTATTACATCTTACATTTAAGTTTAAAATCTTACATTTGTATGGCTCATTTCTCACAATTAATGAATCAATATTATTATTAACTAAAGTCTATAATTTATTCTTATTTTCTTACTTTTTACCTAATATCCTCCTGGTAACACATCCAGGTTACCACATTACATTTACTCTTTATTTCTCCTTGAGCACCTCTAATGTGACAGTTTCTCAGTTTTCATGTTTTTATGACCTTGACAGTTTTGGGAAGTACTGATCAGGAATTTTGTAGAATGTTCTTCAATTAGGATTCAACTAATATTTTACTCATGTTTATGGTTTTTTTGTGGGGAGCTCTTTAAACTTTTTATCATGGCTGTTCCATTAGCTCTCTTCAAAGCCTTTATTCAATAAGAAACTTACTCTGGGCATGTGTTGCTCCTGCACCTTTCACATTTATTATTATTTGCTTTCAATACCTTTTGCTGTTTCCTCTGCTACAGAAGAAAAGCATTTTTAGAAATTGGAACATGTTTGGTAATAGCTGCTTAAAGGAAAGGTGTATATGGAACTCACTTCTAATTATAGTTGTGCGGTGAGAGTTAAAAAATTAAACATTAGCAATAGATTATTTTAGTCACAAGCATGAATGGTATATAAATTCTCTTTTCCTGTCAACTAGATTTAGATTTCTTTTTCTAGAATAAAGTGCTTTCTTCCATTTTTAAATTTAGTTGCTATAGAAATTGATATTTAATACTCTTTCCTGGTGCTGTGTTTTATGCTCCAACAGAACTGAAGTTTGAAAAGACTATACTAAAAAGTATACTAGACTGCATCAAAAAAAAATTCTCTAGACCAATATCACTATGAATATTATTTTAAAATTTTTAAATAAAATATCAAAATGTAATATTAAATTAGCAGCTTATTAAAAATAACATCTCAAGCAAGTGGGATATATTCTAAGAAAGCAAGGGTAATTCATTATTAAGTTTGATGATATAATCCTTCATATTAAAAGAGCTAAAGAGAAAGATCACATAATCATCTCCACAGAGGGTATATAAGGCATTCAATACATTTGATAAGTTAACTTTCATTCATGTTAAAATCATTCAATGAAATATAAATTTGTGACTACTTCCTTTATATGATGTGTGTGTGTGTGTACATTTCAGCAAAAGACAGCATTTTAGTTAATGTTGTAACACTAGGAACTTTCCAATAAGTAAGGAACAAGGCAAGGATGCCCATTATCTTTACTACTATTTAACATTAAGCTGGAGATACTAGCCAACACAATGAGACAAAAAATAAAAAGTAATCAGAAGGATAAAACTTGGAAAGCAAGAAGCAAATCTCTTTGTCTGCAGGAGACATGTTTTTACATATATGTAAATTCCAAGGAACCAATAAAAAAGTAATAGAGTTACAGATTACATAACATATAAATACCAACAACCTTCTTATATACTAATTAAAATCACATAGAAGATATAATGAAAGATACTGTTTTTGATAGCAAAAAACACTAAAACAAACAAAAAAAACCACAAGAATGATCCTAAACATTCAGAACTTTTATGAAGTCAACTATAAAATGCTGCTGAAGAAACAAAAAGACCTGACAAGTGGAAAAACATGCCACATTCTTGAGTAGGAAGAGTCAACACTATAAACATGTCAGTTTTTTCTAAGTTAATTTATAAATTTAATGTAATCCCAATAAAGTTAACTTTAGGGCTTTTTCCTAGAGCAAAACAACTTGATTATAAATTCATCTAGAAGACCAAAAAAGCGAGAGTTGTTAGGAAACCCTCAAATGCAGAGCAGGAACAGGGTAACTTTCCAAAAGTAATGTATAAATGAAACCTCTATATTAAAACAGTGTGATATTGCTCATGAATTGACAGATAGACTAATGGAAAAGAAAATAATGAAATAGACATAATTATTTATATATATAAATGAAGAATATCATGAAGGTGGCATCTCAAATAAGAAAGGGAAAGCTGGATTTTTATTAGTGGTGTTGGAATAATTAAATGACCATATAGAAAAAATATGTCTTTTTCACACAGTATAACTGGATATATTCTAAATGAAACAATGATCCAAAGGTTAAAAAGAAAAACTATTGCATTACTAGAAGTAAATATAAATGAATCCCTTTATCGCTGGGAGTGGAAAAATTTCCTTTATTGTAATTTGTAGTCTAGAGCAACTAGAATATTTTTTATTACTTAACAATACAAATTTGCATAGTAAAGAAAAGAAAACCACCTTTAGTAAAGTAAAATTGAAAATAGCAAACTTGGGGGAAAAATATCAGCAACTTATATCACAAAGTATTATCAATGCCCTCTAATCAAAGACCATGAAGAACACAGTTACAGATGAACAAATTAATATTAAAGCATGTTGCAGCAAAAGAAACTGCACATCATAGTGCACCATAGTGGGACTCAGGACGAGGATTTGTTATGGGAGATGAGATTTGGTTAGATAACTTTGGGCAGAGTTCAATGGAGAGGGGCTTTACTCTAGATTGTACGCTGTCAAGAAATAGAGAGTGAATCTGTTACTGAATATCTTAACAAACCTTATCTACAACGTGGGAAAAATGAATTGGAGCTAAAGTCATAATTGATAGAGAAGCATAGTCACTCATTTGGTATTTTTGTGGTTTGCAACCTTGCTTTTTTTTTTTTAATTTTAATGCCGGTTTAATTATTTTTTTTCATACTATATATAGTATTTTTTTAACATTTTATTTTTTTATTTTCCCTTTTCCCACTCCCTCCTCCCTTCTGGTAACCACTAGTCCATTGTCCATGTCCATAAGTTTCTGTTTGTTTGTCCTGTTCATTTGTTGCTTTTAGGTTTATATCCCACATATGTGATATCATGTGATTTTCAACCTTTTCTGTCTGGCTTATTTTACTTAGTATGATTATTTAAAGGTCCATCCATGCTGTTGTAAATAGCAGTATTTCATCTCTTCTTATAGCTTAGTAATATTCCATAGTATGTATGTACCACAGCTTCTTTGGCTAATCATCTATCGTAGGACACTTTGGTTGCTTTCATGTCCTGGCCACTGTGAATAATGCTGTTCAAAGTAACTTTGTTTTTGTCTGTACTTAGAAAAAATTTTCAAATGATGGTTTGTTTTATTTTGTTTTGTCTCACTTCATTGTGGTTGCAGAGTAGCCTTGTCTGATGTTGGTGCTCTATGAGATTGTTTATATTCAACAGAGGAACACCCAGGTTTAGCTGTAAGTACCAGCCGTGGCAGGCCACCTCTCAAATGTCAGGGGCTGATTTTCTTTTTCTTGGGACTAATACCCCTAATATAGAAAGAGCTTCTAAAAGGAGAGACTCAACTAAACACCTGGTGCAACGGGGCTATCCAACACAGTTGCCACTGGTCACATGTGGTTATTTAAATTTAGATTAATTAAAAATAAACAATTAAAAATTCATTTCCTCATTCACAACAGCCACATTTCACATATTCAATAGCACATGTTTAGTGGCTACTGAATTGATAATGCAGGTATGGAATGTTTTCATTATTGTAATTATATTGGACAGCACTGCTATGGACAAAATTACTAAAGACAATAGTTCACTGAAAAAGAAATGAAAATGGCTTTTAATCATTTGAAATGTTTCCCAAACTCACCTCAAACAGAAATGCACATCAAAACTGCACCAGGATCCATTTCTCCCAAAAATATTAGCAAAAATCTAAAATTTGACAATATACTATTTTGGTACAGCTGTAGGGAAACAAGCATCCTCATATATTGCTGGTAGAGATGCAAAATGGTACAAACCATACAAAGAGGAATTTGGCAATATCTAGCAAAATTACATTTAAATTACTTAGCAATTTCAGAATCCCACCAACGATTCCTGGGAAAGCATAAAAAGGCATGTATAAGTCTTGTTATTACTGGCCCACTTTCAATATAAAGCCTAGAAACAAACCAAACTTTGACCATTAGGAAAGTGGTGAGTAAACTAGGGTATACCACATAAGAGAGTACTCTGCAGCTGTGAAAAATATGGAGGACCACTTCTCAATGCCAATATGAAGTGATTTCCAGGATATATTTTTAGATGAAAAAACCAAGATGGAGTAAAATATGTTTACTCTTTAGCTGAGAAATGGAACACACACATGCACAAGCATATGCACATATACATACACATACTCTCATATTTAAAAACCAACAAGAAATGGAAGGCTAAACATTAAAAAAAGTGGCAATTTTATTAGGGAGGTGGAAAATTCAGAAGCTAAATTTCTCTGAACTAATCGTGCCTTATTTATTTGGCTTTGGAACCATATATTTTACATAATTATAAAATCTGAAATTATTGGATAATTCCAAATTGAAAGTAATAATTCCTAAGAATTGAAAATAAAAGAAAAACAATAAATCTTAATGTATATTCACATGGTGGCAAAAATCACACAGTGAAAATTATTGCTAGTGATTTTGCACACAAGAGGTTGAATACATTCTCAGTTAAATACACAATAAGAAAAATAAGATCTTTCAAACACACAAAGAAACAAAAGTATCTTAAACTGTTTTCAATAATCACATTGTTAGGGATAGTGTTGGTATGATTATTCTGAAACTGCTGTGCATGTTTTCTGAGATAAAGCAAATGAGTAGTTATATTTGAATTCCAGCATTCCTGCTATTTTGAGATCCAAGATTCTCCATGTGGGAAAAAAAGAGGTCCAGGTGAAGATCAAAAAGGTTAGACATGAATTTGAATGGGAAGTATCAGCATAAACTCATGATATATTACATCTTACTATAAGTAAATACATCTTAGCTTTGTTTACCAAAATAGCTTGGAAATAATGACCAGCTTGTATCAACGAGCATGTTTAGCTCCCAGTTAAAGGTTTCTCACTTACAGTGCACTTTGTAAAAGTGGCTGATTCTCTGTATGGAGCAGTAAAGGTACAAGAGGAGCCCAAAACATCTTGTATAAGACAGCAAGGAAAGTCTCAAAGAGTCATATCTAATGTTTCAGGAGCCAACTCAAGGAGCCTCCCACTGGCCAAAGATGGGACCATTTAATTATCAAAAAGGACAATAATTGCAATGAGTTGAGACTCATTAAATACATTAAATCCATAAGTTTATAATGACAAACAAACAAACAAAACAAACCTAATTGATCATCATTGGAAACATGTATTATTTTGTAAACTGGTTAAGCATTTATCTTGCCATTCCTAAGGAACTATGCAATTGCTAGCCAAATAATAGATGTGAGAAATTTTCTCTTCATGGAAATATTCTAGCTGAATATATGAAGGAACAATATATAATTGCAACACCTAATGAATTAATGGATCTAAGCATTGATTAGCAGGGCTATTAACATCACAGAAAGAGACAACCAGATATTATTTGCCTCCTAATGGGACATCACCCTCCCTTCCATCTAATAAGATGGTTTTGCTCTATGGAAATAATCAGAATCTGAAGTAGCCTATAAATCAAAAACCTGACTTATAGGAGATACAGAAGACACAAGAATATGTTAAACAACACAACTGGGATGCATAGAAAAATACACATTGTGGGAAATTCTACAAGAAAAAATGATCTAATTTCTTTAGCAAATAAATTATAAGAGATAGGAATTGGTGGAGAAAATAAAGAGGATATTTTTAAAGATAAAAAGATACCTAAAAGATGTGTCAAAATCAATATGTAGACCTTATATAAATTCTGATTCAAAACAAAAACTGTAAAAAATTATTTCTATAATAAGATGTTTGGAAATTTGAACTCTGGATATTGGCTAACATTGGTAAATAATCATTATGTCTAAGTATGATAATGCTATTGCAGCTATGTGTTTTTAAGTTCTTGTCTTTAAGAGATATATACTGAAGTATTTATAGATAAATAATATGATGGATGGAAGTGAATGGGGGTATGACTCTATATAATCTATAATTATATCATAGATAAAACAAGATGGGCCATGAGTTGATCATTTTTGAAGCTGGTTGATAGATACATGAGCTCATTACACTATTCTTCCTACTTTTGTATATGTCTGAAATTTTCCATGTTAAAAAGTTAGAACAAGGACGTGGTTCCATAGTGTAGCAGTTAGCACATCTGCTTTACACACAGAAAGTCGTGGGTTCACGCCCCAACGGAGTGATAGTCCATGGATTATGACCATAACACCCTGAACAAGCCCAATCCCGTCTGATCCCGTCTGGTCATGGAAGCTAAGCAGGGTCGGGCCTGGTGAGTACTCGGATGGGATACCACCTAGGAAGACCAGGTGCTGTAGGCATTAAAAAAAAAAAAGTTAGAACAAGATTTAAAGCAAATAAGGCTAAATAAATAACCTTGATGGTGGGTACATAGATGTTCATTGTATTATTTTCTATTTTTTCTTTCTAATTGTTCATAATTAATATCAAAGCAATGTAAAAGAAACCACAATGAGGATAGCTGTGGGGTAACTTAAATTGAAGAAGGGCTTAAGCTCTACAAAATCTTATTTTTTAAACAAATAAGATTAAAGATCTAAGGTGAATTAGCAAAATCTGTTTGTGCCTGGTGGTGGGCATACAGGTATCTGTTTATTATCTTGTGACTTTTGTTTGTTAGATTTTTTCATAATTTAAATTATAATGTGTGTGTGTGTGTGTGTGTGTGTGTGTGTCTATATAGCACAAAAGTCACATTAGTCCTCTGTGGAAGCTGCTTATGACCAGTCAAGAGGTTACAAATAGATTTTGTACCTGGACATTTTGTATCAGTGAGAAGTGGATAGAAAGGACAGTGTGGCTGGAGAGAAGGGGGCACTCCCACACCTGTATTCCACTGTACACTTTTCCATACTCTGTAGCTTTTCCAGAAACCCTCTAAATGGTGAATAAACAAATAAACATGGGGAAGAAATATCTCAGGGGTTAAGTATTTTTTATATTCCCTTGGTGGGTGCCTAAGGCATCCACTTCCACACAGGCCCCCATGGTGGTCAGCTCCTGGGCCTAGAAACTGCACTCCCAGAGCTGTCTTCTCTCCCCTAGGTCAGGCAGGTCCCAGACCTGTGAGGTTCATCCAATGATTCATTGGTTGGAGTTCTTGAATAGTTTACTTAGACTTTCCCCATTTTTTTTTTTTTGTTGTTGTTGTTGGCTAATTCCAGAAAGCACATCTAAGTCAGATTTGGGAAATTGTGCAAAAGAGTGTATTTCTGGAGGAAATTCAAAGAATATAGTTAAAAGATTTTGTTTCAAGTGGTAAGACACAGTATATTTCCCAATGACAAACAGAATTTAAAATAAACCTTTGGAATTGCTGAGGGGTGAGGGTGAGGGTACATTACCTCAAAGAGTAGAAGGCCAAACTGTGACCTCAAATTTTGCCAAACAAGCCTAGAGTCAGTAGGAAAGATTCTGCCTGGACACTGGACTGTGGACTCTGAGGCCGCTTAAATTGTGGCCTCGCTCTGAATCCAAGGCAGCTTAGGGAGGTCAAAGCCATTGCATACTTTTGTCTTATCTGGCTTTGTTCCATCTATCTCTCTGGCGATCCACATATCATCATCAATTTATCTGGGGAAAAGGGGCCACATTAAAGAAGCACGATTGTCAAATTCTTTCTATCATAATTACTCTTTAATATTAATATTTTTTGAAATGAACATTTCAAAAAAAAAAAAGCCGACTAAAAGGCTGGATTTTTAAAAGGAAATAAAAAGATCTTTTAGAATCAGACCAAGCACACTTATTAAGCATTCATGCATTCACTTATTCATTCATCTATTAAATATTTTTAAAGCACCTACTGTGTTTCTGATAGTGCTCCCAGCTCCTGAAGTTACCCAGAGGGACACAGTGGCCTATCACAAGGAAAGGCACTGGGTAAGGTTGTGGTAAGTTTTACTCCCATTAAATTAAATTAAAAACCAGTTGTTATTTACACATTCATATAATTACAGGCAGTCATTATCTGGGTTTTTTCCTGACGGTCAAATTTGACTCAGTGAGCATTGATTGCTGAGACAAGACAGCAGCAACACAAAACATCTCTTTAGAACAAAGCTCACCAAAGAAACTATTACACAGGAGGTTTAGCTCAGGAAAAAGCAACAGAGAAATAGCCAGGAGTACAAAGCTCTTTATCTCCATTCCCAAAGTGCAGTGGCTTAACATTTTAAAAGGCCGTTTTGGGGAACAAATGTGTTCCTTTCACACATTTACAGACAAGAAGTACAATAGAGCCATGAACATCTTCCACTCTGGAAGCGAGCGGATTTTCCTGCCTTTACTTAGGTATTAGATTAAAATAGCATTTTACTTCTCATCAAGGCTGAAGATACGATTACATTTGAGTCTGGATTTTTCATTTTAAAATGTGAATTGTTAACCAGGAAATAATGAGATGTGACTTTTAATCAGGCAGCCCTCACTGTTGTGAGAATTGTCAGCTTTTGTCCATGAAGTTCCCAAAGGTGAAATGAGCACCAGAGGTCAGTAAATACCCAGACTGTTGCCTCCTTCCTTTGCACTGACAAATATTTTAGTGGTTGTCTTTTCTGGTCACATCCAGTCACCTCAAGAGAGTTCAATATTTATTTCTTCATTTATTTTTCTCCTTTGATTCCTGAACTTTTCACTTCTTAAAAGGAAATGAGAGAGAAATAGACTAGATCAGGACCCTTTAGACTCCTCTCTGGTTTAATTTATTGACAGTCTAAACCTGATCCATGATATGTTACCAGTTGTTATCAGCATGTCTGAATCATATTCCTAATTCATGGAAATGCTAGAATTGCACCAACTTTAAAGAATTTATGGAACAAAGTGATCTAATAGATAATTTCATTTTAAAAGAAGAATATTGACCACTTAGATTTCTGATATTAATAAAAACTTTGTTAACTCTTGGAAACTCAGATAGTAATTTCTTAACAATAAAATTTTCTGATATCATCATTAAACATTATAAAGTTTTAATAATTTTTATTATTATACATGTAATGCAATTAGTTAATACATAATAATGTTATAAAGGTCTAATAATAACTTTCATGAAGTGTTATAATTTCAGGGCTACAAAGAATCTTATTCATTATCCAGCCTCTTTTTTTCTTATCATGGAAAGAGAGGGCCAAAGAAGTAAAAAGACATTCCCAATGCCATATCACTAGACTCCAGTCTTTCTATTTCTTGATGCAAGATACTTGTACTGGAGAGCAAAAGAAGGAAATATCTAAAGAATGTCCAAAAATAAAAAGTCTTCTTTTAAAATAAGGCCTTAGTTTAAATGGCACCTCTTCAGAGAGGCCATCCCTTAGCAGTTTCTTAATCACCCTTATTTATCTAAAAGAAATTGAGCTCTTCCTGAGTTTATGGATTATTATATTCCAGTGTCTTCTGCACTTGAGTGAAGGTCCAAAAGGGCAAGAGTCCTCTCCTCCATTTTGTTCACGGATCTATACCTGGAGCATTTAGGACAGTGCTTGCCCTCCGGTGGTGCTTAATACATAACTGTTGAATGAATAAATAAATGAATGAGAAATGAATGAAATGAACTCTGGCTGCTACCAGAGGTGAGAACTGAGAAATAATAATAATAGAAGAAATGAAAACTAGATATGAAAAGTCTGTATGTTTTCATATTGCAATCAAAAATAATAATAAACCAAGTGGCCACTTTAAGAATCTTTAATAAATTCTATCCTCCTTCCCGTTCTATGAAGGTTAAGAAGATCTTAGATGTTACAATCTCCTTAATGTCCCTAAACCTTTATCATTAGGGGAAAACTCCTGGTATTTGACTAATAAATGAATTTATACATGCTAGACATTTTAGATATTAGAAGGAAAAGTGTCAGATGTGTCAGCAAGCAGAAGGTGAAGCAGTAAATTAGAATCAGAAAATCCATATCATAAATATTTAGTTCTTGATGATCCTGAGTTGCTTAAATGTAGGTATTGGGATCTCAAGTTACTGCAAATATTGATGTCCTTTTCCATGTGTTCCAAAAAAGCCAAAATGTACGTTTCCTGTCATCTATTAGTGACCACACAAATTCAATTTGATTTAATTCAAAACAATTTAAGTTATTGAGCAATCACTCAACAAATTATAACACTAGGCATTTTGGTGAGAGATATGTGGGAAGGGTCGAGTTCTGATTAATGTTGGCTACTTGATATATTGTCTGCTTGGCACAGCGCCTGTGAGACGCAATTGGTAGATAATTTTTTTTTTTACAATTGTGGGGCTGGAAGGATAAAGGAGAAGCCCTTTCTGTTGGATTAATAAGCAGATAGTAAAACCTGAGGACAGAGATGTCAAATCTGAAAAAAAAAGTTCAGTAGGAATAGAGAGACTTCCAATGACCTGGATAAGCATTTTCAATCAAGAGAAAAGTATGAGAAATAAAAATAACACATTAAGGTGATGAATAAAGTGGTTTTTAAAAAGGTACAGAGGACTTAAAGATTGTTTTATTAACATCTATTCTTAACATTCAGTAGACAATCTTGATTTTATGTAAGATCAAGAAAAAGGAAAGAAAAAATATATCATTTTCAAATGATGATAAATGCCAAAAAAAAAGATGACCTTTAGACAACAACAACAAAAAGTCATTAGGAGGCCCCATTGGGAGCAGACTCAGCAAGAAACTACCCATCTGAGGAGCTGAAAATGGGATATTTGGCATGCAGCAGGAAAGAACCTAGAAAAAGAAGAGAAAAATGAAATTTATCATAAAATCACAACAAGATAAACTTTGACAGCTTTAAAGGTATTGTCAGCTTAAGTTTCCAGCATTTTTTATTGGTTGAATTAGGTACGAGTGGCTCCATAGGTAGCCAAACTGCAATCAAGAAACAATTTCTGCAACAAAACAAACATAATGTATCTTGGCGATAGTATTACAGACACCTGTTGTTTATTTGTTGTTGACCTACAGGAGGACACTTGTCCCATTTCTAACAGTATGGAGCCAGTGTAGTAATCATAAGGTTTTTGGCTGTAGGTAATAGGAAAGCAAATAAACCAGCTTCAACAATAAGAAGAAAAATGTATTACCTCCCATAGCAGAAAGTCAGAAGGTGATAGGGATTGATTAGGTACCCAGAGTCAGTAAACTGAGCTGCTCAGTGCTGGCAGGATGACCTAGATTCTTTTTGTCTGTCCGCTCTGCCATCCTCTACATGTGTGTTAGCTCTCCTCATCTTCATAAGATCTCTGTGCAAGCTCTAGGCATCACATCCTCACACAATACCAAAAACGAGAAAAAAAGAGGCCCCTTTTTAAAGAGGGAAAAAAAAATCTAAGCAGAAGAACCCAGACCCTTCCATCTTAGATTGGCAAGAATTCTATCAAATGTCACTCTTAAATCAGTTAGTGATGAGAGGAATCAAATTACTAATTAGCTTAGATTAACCAAGATATATCTCCAAGAGGCTGGGAGAGTCCAGCATCCACTAAAACAGTTAGGTGCCTGTTAGGTGAATAGAATCAGAGTTTTGTTAGTAAGGAAGTGGGGTTTCGGATAAGACCATGGGGTAGGCAGCAATGGTGTCTGCCATATCCTCTTAATTTTACGCACAATTATATTCACTTTTTGTGGTGAATGGGTCTGTGAGTTGTGAGATGTTTGTAGAGTTGTATAGCCACCACCACTACAATCAAGATACAGAAAAGCGTATTATGAGTGTGGGTGGATGGATTTATGATCAACCAGCAAGGACTTAATATTGTGGCGTAAACAAGCAAGAGGGAGTCATGCTTCTTCTACCCTGTGCTCTTTGCCATTTGTACACGTCCAGGAGGATGGCCATGCATTGTCTAAGTCCAATATAAAGAGGTACAAATGGCATGTTATGGGGACTTGAAGAAGGAAGAGACTCCGACTCCAGAGCTGTGACCGATCTTGTCCTGATAACTGTTATCATTCCCCAGTAGCTACCCAAACTCTTACTGCTACCCTGTGGTTGACCTGATGACTTACTTTATTCACTAGGACTCACAACCCTTGCTTCATTTTGTCCATTTTCTTGCCACCCCTCAGCTGGCTGGGGTAGTGCAGGTCCTCTGTCCAGATTCAGGACCTGTTTTCAACCTAAAGAGCGGGGCTGATTCTGCAAAAGGCCTTATTCAGGAGGATCAGTAGGCTATCAGATGGCAATGTGCTAACTTGGGTGTGCTTTTCCTTATGATTAAAGCAGGCAGGTGATGACAACAGACTATTTTAGGACAAGGTGTGGCCTCTGGGATGAGTTTGAACACAGCAAATAATATAGTAAAATAAAATAATGACTATAACAAGGACAGCAAACACAGTATCATTTACAAACCCAAAGACTATCCCATGAGAGCAGCTTTTCAGTCCTGTTTAACAATGCTTACAGTGTTTAGAGTCCCATGAATGAGCCCATCTGTGGCTGAAACCACTCTCTTCTAACCCAGCTTGTTTTCTTCCAGGGAGCTGGCGCCAATGTGCATTTTATTGCCCAGGGCCAGCACTTGCCCATATAGTGCCTTTATGCAAAGTAGAAAAAGTCTCTCCTTCCTCATGATCCTTTTATTTTTATCTATTAGAATATTGTTGTAATATGAGGTAAAATTGTAATAGTCAACATACAGACCCTTGGGGCATCAACTTCGAATGCTGTCTCTTAAGTTGCAACCAGCACAGCTGTAAACAGTAGTCTCAGGACCTAATTGTTTAGGGGATGAGAAAAGTCCTATTGCCTCAGAGATGTGGCAGGTCTGGAGCAGTTTGAAGGGTGTCTGATAGTTTATTAATTTATTCATTCATCACTTATGAAGTGGTTACTATGTTGTAGCTGTAGTGCTAAGTGTTGTACAAGTATTAATCTCCACAAAATAACTGTGGACAGGTATTATTTTTACCGCTATTTTACAGATGAGAAAATTAAAGTTTAGAGAATTCATATAGCTTGCACTAATTCACACTGTTACAAAGTAATAGAGCTTACCTAGAATCTTGATCGAGCTGACGCTTAAAGTTCCACCTTACTTCTAAATACACTTGCACATGCACACAGAATGCATATAAATTTTTATCACGTATAACAATTCTGTTGGAACTGATGTTGGTGATTTTTATGGATATTCATATCATTGTATTTACTGTAATATATTTTTGTTGGATTTCTCAGAAAAAAATAAAGAGGCCCTTGTCTGATGCATTGCCATCTATGACACTTAAGGTACTGCAGAAGCAGATGATATAAACACATTAAAAAAATGCCAGTATTAAGGGGAAAAGTTATTTCAGACCACATAAATTATGACAATATAAGTGTTTCAGTGACAGAGGTAAATTCTGTTGTTGCTTGCTTCAGTGGGAAATGAGTGTGTTTTTGCTTGATTAGAGGTTTGGCCCTCCAAATTGGAAGCATATTGGCAAAAATCTTAAGCTTGAGAGGCTGAACTTTCACAGCAATAATCCTTCAGAACTCAGGAGAGGTGACAAGGCAACTCCCTCTCAAGCATATGTCAAAAAGGAACTTAGTGGCCAAAGATCAGGTTTTCCTTCCTTTTTGGATTCTGTAATCATGGGACCATAGCTTTTGGCCCAATAAAACACTCTTGCTAAGTCCTGTTTTCTTGCCCCCTTCTCTGAGGAAGCTGATTGAAGTGAATGAGAAAAGAAAAATTTTGCCCAGCAGCTTCCTATTTGGTTCTTTTACAAGAAGGATTCTTAATTGAACTGATTTCCTCTTTTTAACTAGATTTGCAATTAGAGTTGCCCATAAAAGTTTAACCTACACTTTTCCTGTGAGAGTCTCACCCTCCATCGTGTCTGCCTGCCTTACAGCACCAGAGCTGAGTAATTGCAGTTAAATTCATATCTTCTTTTCAAAGCAGAGGAGATATACAGGGCCACTTCCAGGTGGCTGGTTCTTCTATTGGTTAAATTCAAGAAGCATGTGGAAAGCACCTTGCCAATCACTCTGAGCAGTACAGTCGGAGACCTCTAGACGTCCATGAATCATTCACCAAATATTTATTGAGTACCTACTCTTTGCTAGTCACTATTCTACGCAAGGGTGATACAGCAATAAACAAAGCAGACAAAGTCCCTGTACTTACTGGTAGGGGAGACAGATAGTAAAAAAAATAAATAAGTCAATGATAAATGCTGTGCAGTACCTACTGTAATCTAGGAATATGTATTATTCTGATGCTATGCATTGTTGCAAAGTGCTCTGAGTTATAATGGAAGATGAAGTTCATTTTTGACAGAGGAGTGGAAATTCATGGAAGAATTTGTGCAAGTAGTGAGATTTAAACTGGATCCTGAAGAAAGTTTAGTCCAGATGAATACAACCACAGTGCAGGAAGGGAAGGAAGGAAAGCTACTCGGTCATTATGAAACATTTCAGCAAAAGTCCCGGAGTGAGGAGAGGGGATGGAAAGCTCATTCAGAAGAGCTGAATAGTTTATTCCACCCTCAGCACTGGGTGGGATAATAGGTGGAACAGGAACCTTGTATTATTGAAGGGGATGTGGAGGCCAAGTGATGGAGGATTTTGACTGCTAAGGTGTATTATTTGAGTTTTGCATGTGGTGGGGAGTTCTTGAGTGTTTGATGTGGTGAGTGCTCTGAGTAGATATGTTTATAGATGGCAATGCATCAGTAATGTGTCAGCTGGATGCTGTATCTAGGTGCAAGGAGACACCTAGGATGGTGCTGGCCCTAGTGGCTGGCACCTAGAGGCTTTGAGAAAAGGAGAGTCTTTGGTTTCCCTTAAAAATCAGGTGGCATTGTCTTATTATTCAGATGATTTCAGAATTACTAGAATGTAGTTAGACATTTATATTCAAATGTGATCTTTCCCAAGGCACTGACACTCAAGTTCAAGGGTAATAAATTAAGGCTCTGACAGGTTCACAGCTTTCTTTTTATAGCTGTAGTTGTACAACTGGGGAGCTGAAAACTTAAGACCTATCAATAATTCTTAATGATTTCTTGTACCAAGCCTCAGTGAAGGCTTATATAAGCATATCTTGGAGATAATGCAGTTTTAGTTCCAAACCACTGCAATAATGCGAGTATTGCAATAAAGCAAGTCATAATCTTTTTATTAATGGAGGGTCTTGCCTTCAATTTGTAAAAAAAAAAAAAAGCAACATCTGTGAAGTGCAATAAAGCAAAGCACAACAAAATGAGGTATGCCCATAGTAAGAGTTGTGGCTTCTGCCTTCTCTTAATATATTGTATATAGATGAATAGATAAGTTTTGGAAAGAAATGAATTTCATCATCTTCACTCTCCTGACATTGCAATTTACCCTTATGGTTCATAAGTAAATACAGAGCCCTAAAGAGAAGAAGCAAATACTTCAATTTTATAAGTTTATTTACCATCATCCCCCAGTTGAGTCCTCTTTGCTAACTCAGCCAACAAGGATATTTGGTTCACCTAACTTTAAAGACGAGCATTTCCCATTCCTTTGTTTTTTCTCTTCTTCCACATTTTCCTTCCCTATGTTTATTAGGCTCATTTCCGCCTGCCCCCTTTGTTGGTGTTTATAGTGTCTGGAAAGGAGAAACAGAGTTGCTTGCACAAGGGTTTAAGACATTCTTGCCAGCAGTATGTTTAATGTGACTCTCTCCCCATCTTTTCTCGAAATCTTGAGTGAAGAATCCATTTGTCAGAAATACTGTGTGGAGTTGGCTCTAGTATTTTGGCCTGTTTCCCAGTGGGTGTGGGCCTGGAACAGGGCTGTCTTTGGGGAATCTACTGTATTGGTTACAGAAAGAAATGTGATGAACATACATTTTTCCTTCCATCTCAAAGACTAATCAGCCCAGGCTCTTGTTCTCTCCCCAGGGATTAGTAGTTGAAAACTGAAGCCATTTGAAGAGGGCTGGCAAAGAAATGGGTATTAACATTGATACTTTGAAAGTGCAAAGTCTTGCCAAGACTTAAGTCCTTCAGTAATTTTTGAGGACATTTTTAGTCAGTGAAAAACACAGTGCTGGAAATCCCCCAACATTTGGCTCTACCTGTATACTTTGTCACTATTGTTTAAGTTTTCTTTCCCCCCTGAAAATCACATAGTAGTTAAAAATAATATTGTAAAATTGCTTCATGGTGTGGAGTTGGGCTGCTTCAAAGGGGCAGTTTGAGAACCATAGTGAGAATTCCTGAAATCCTCAAACTTAAGGGGTCTCTCTCTTAGAGAGAATTTGGGCCGTTAATCACACTCCTTAGAAACAAAACAAAAACAAACAAAACAGTTTATTTGCCATTGTATCCCTTCAGATGTTCTGCATGAAACCATCTGAGGCCAGGTGTAATTTAAAGCAGGGTTGGGTGGAGCTTAAGAGCTCCAATGGCCTGTATTTGTAAATTGATTCTGGTACCAATTCCAGTGTGTGTGTAGGGGGGGACGACAGGGGGTTAGTTCCCATATAACACTAAGCAATTCTCAGACACTAGCTGAGTGTCTGAGAATTCAGCTCAATTCTGACACCATCTACCCAGAGAGAGCATCAGATTCCACAGATTAAGGGTTCAGTCCTATAAGACTGCCCTCCCACCCACAACTTCAGACTTCAGTCCAAGACTAGGCTGTGAGCTGCACTTCTGACATACTGACTGGAAACCAGTTTCCATAACCTCCTCTCTAGGTTCAGTTAATTTACTAGAGTGGCTGGCTCACAAAACTCGGAGAAACATTTTACTTATTAGATTACCAGCTTATTATATATTCAGGAACAGGCAAAAGGAAGAGATACATAGGGCAAGGTATGGGGAAAGGGAACGGAGCTTCCATGCTCTTTGAGCTGCCACTCTCCCAGCACCTCCATGTGTTCACCACCCAGATGTTCTCCAAACCCCATCTTTTTAGGTTGATATGGAAGTTTCATTACATAGAAATGATGATTAATTATTGTTGACTGATTCAATCTCTAGTCCCTCTTCTCTACCCAGAGATCGGGGGACTGAAAGTTCCAACTCTCTAAATCATTGGTTGGCTCACTGAGCAACCAGCAGCATCCTTAGGTACAGCCCAAAAGTCAATCATTAACATAACAAAAGACATCTTTATTACTTTCATCTCTTAGAAAATTTCAGGAGTTTTAGGAGCTCTTAGCCAAAACAGGGACAAGGAACAAATATATATTTCTTATTGTAAATCACAATATCACAGTTTGACTCCTGGTTCTACCTCTTTCTATCTCTGTGATCTTGAGAAGCTACTTCATCTTTCTGTGCTTCAGGTCCTCATCTATAAATGAGGCCATTAAGAGTAGCTACTTCAGAGAAACAAAAAAATAAATAAATAAACAAATGGGATTACATCAAACTAAAACATTTTTGCACAGCAAAGGAAACTACCAACAAAACAAAAAGACAACCTTTTGGGAGAAGATATTCACTAATGATACATTTGATAAGGGATTAATATCCAAAATATATAAAGAACTTATACAACTCAACAGAAAAAAAAAATCCAATTAAAAATGGGCAGAAGACCTGAACAGATACTTCTCTCCAAAGAGGAAATACAGATGGCTAATATACATATGAAAAGATGTTCAAGGTCACTTATCAGAGAAATGCAAATAAAACCACAATGAGAATCAACTGACACCTGTCAGAATGGCTATCATCAATAAATCAAAAAATGGCAAGTGTTGGCAAGGATGCAGAGAAAAGGGAACTCTCATACATTGTTGGTGAGATTGCAAATTGGTACAGCCACTATGGAAAACAGCATGGAGGTTTCTCAAAAAAATTAAAAATGGATATATCGTTTGACCCAGGAATTGCATTTCTGAGTATCTATCCAAAGAAAACCAAAACAATAACTCATGAAGATCTGTGCACCCCTATGTCCATGGCAGCATAACTTACAACAGCCAAGATATGGAAGCAACCTAAATGCCCGTCAACAGATGACTGGATAAAGAAGTTATGGTTCATATATACAATATTACTCAGCCGTTAAAAAAAATGAAATCTTATCATTTGCAACAACATGGATAAACCTAAAGGTTATTATGCTGAGTGAAATAAGTCAGACAGAGAAAGATAACTACCATATGATTTCACTTACATGTGGAATTTAAGGAACAAAAAGAATAAACTTATCAAAAACAGACTCACAAATATGGTGGAAAATTTGGTGATAGACAGTGGGGAGGGATGTTGGGGGCTGAGAGAATAGGGTGAAAGGTTAGAGAAGTACAAATTAGTAGTTGATCGTTGGGCACAGAGACAGGGAGCATGGCATAGGGAATGCAGTTAGCATTAATATGGCTAAGTGGAGGGCCAGGGGAGGGAGGGATCAAATAGGGGGATTGTTTTACAAGCTATATAGATGTCTAACCAATGTACTGTGTACTTGAAACTAATTTAAATAAATTTTTAAAATATGATAAAAAAAAAGAAAGAATACCTACTTTATAGACATGTGAGGGCAAGGTGAGTTAATTCCTGTAAAGCCATTAGAATGGCCTAGCATCTAGTGCTGGACCTTTATTAATACCCATGCTAAGGGGCCCTTCCAAAGATTCTTAAATACTGGTTTAAAGTTAATTTCAACTGACTAAATTTAAAGATCTAATTGGGCAGCATCCCATCTAGCTGATAGAAAGACGTTCTCAGAAGCTGTACAAAATGGAAAGCTTTTATAGGCAGAAGGGGCAGAAAACGTTTCTAGCAATGGGTGGATTATTTCAGGCAAGGTCATCTTCTTTGAGGGCAAAGTGGGGACTATTAGTCCAATTACCTCACTAATGCTGACCAGGTAATTCCAGATTGACTAGTTAAAGGTCACATTCCCAGGAAAGGCTGAAACTGCAATTAAATCTTCATTTGCAGAAGAGCTTAGCACAAGTGAGTCCATTTGGGACCTCTTGTTTCTTTTTTAACAGTACTGCAAGTAAATTTATGTTAAATAACGGAAGGAAGAGGGGAAGCAGGGTTTTTTCTTAAAAGGAAAAAGATCTTTTCAAACATAGGAACAATATGAAGAGTTCTGGAAAAGCTTTCTAGAATCAATTACTAAAATGGAGGTGACACTCATGGCTCCCACAAGCTAGATTGTAGGAGTACACCTTACACTTTCTCCTGCAAAGAGGGGGAATAATAGAATATGGGACATTAAAAAAGGTTTATAATTCTTCCGCTCTAAGTTTCCTTTCTTAGTGTAGTTGGTTCATTTATGTAAGTTACACTTGCTTTTGGTAGAGCTTATCTAATAACTAAAACCCAGGAAAGTCATAGTTTTACATTTGTAGGGACTTAGGCTTGAATAGATAACCTGTCATTTCAGAAAGCACTGCCAGGCTCTAAGAGTGTCACACACCTATGAGCATTTAACTGTATGTATAGGGTGGCCTTTTGAGAAGCTTAGATATGGTAGCTTTGCCTTGACACACACTCTCCCCTCTACTCTGTAACTTTCGCACACATACTCTCCTGACTTGTATCAGCAGCAGCCTCCAATTCTGAACACAAAGGATACTTACGGCATGCAATCATTTTACAAAGCTGGCCTATCTCCATTAGACATAATCATGAAAATGGGGGTGAAGGAGAAAGGCAACTTCACATTTGAAGCTACAAAAAGGCTGTGATCCATTTTGGTCTCTTTATTAAGAAGCCTAGTCTCAGATAATTTGCAGCAAAGTTTTACCCTGGAGCAAGTTTCCTCAGTCATGTTAAATTCATAGGGGAAATCCTCCTAGGATTTAGAACTGAAAAATAGACAGCTCTAATAACAGAAACACTGATGGAAAAAGCAGGGAAAGGCAGCATGCTCTAACCGTTTAGGGAAAAAATGGGTAAGATGTTACTAATAAGCTCTGCTATATTTGATCTTGCCATTTTCTTCATCTGAAAGAATATTGAGATGAGCTTTTAAATTCTGAATGACTATCTGACAGCTCCCATCTCTAGGGCAAATTATTAGCAAGGGTTTTATTTTGCTACTAACTTTACTCAAAACTCAGAGGACACAGGCTTACTAGAGCCCAGAGGAAGAAATAAAATCTACAGACAAGAATGCCATGAACAGAACTGTGGAACACAGCTTCTTCTAGTTCCCTTTCACGACCTGTGTGGACATGGACCTTCATAGCACGTGGGGCTGGGGTAGAGATTGGCAGGGCCCGTAGCACCCTCCTGGATATGGCCCCAACTGAACCTCCCACCTCCATCTCTCATTATTCCACTCTAACCCATCCTACCATATACTCTGTATTCCATCATGCCAAACTGTCCGCTGGTCCCCAGGAAGCCACATTTTGAATGCTCTCTTTCCACCCATCTATCCTGTCGGGGGAAGCTTCTACTCATCTCTTTAGACTTTTTGCCAATGTGACTTTATTCCAGAAAAACTTTCAACCCCAAGCAAAGTTAGTGGTATCTTTTTCTGGTCTTCCATAGTACCCGGTATCTGCTTCATTGTGGAGCTTAGTAGACTGAAGTATTAGTTTACAGTGTCTACTGCCCCTGGCAGTCCAGAGAGAGCAGTGATGTAATCTTGGGTATCTGTACCCTCTAGCCCAGGGTTTCTCAACGGCAGAAATACTGACATCCTGGGGCTGAAAATGTTGTGTTGGGAGCTGTCTTTTGCATTGTAGAATGTTTAACATCACTCCTGGCTTCTACTCATTAAATGCCAGGAGCACCCTGTCCTCAGTGCGACAGTTAAAAACTGTCTCCAGACATTGCCCCATGTCTCCTGGGGTAGAAAATTGTCACTGGTTGAGAACCCCTGCTCTAGCCCTAACAGAAAGCCTGATATATATTAAGTGCTTAATAAATATTCGCTGGTTAGTAAATCAATGCCCAACTTAACGAATAAAAGTGGGTGAATCAACAGATGAAGAAAGACTTTACTGTAGCTTTTACATACTCATCAAATAAAACTCAAAATCTTTATGTAGGCAGTCAAGTCTCTTTATGAACTGCCTTTTTTCTATCTTTTCTCTCATGTACTTTGCTCCTCATCTGTGGGTTCTTCTACATTCTCATGCTGTTTTCTTCCTGACAATCCAAACTGTACTTACTTCGAGACAAAGAACACTCATCTACTTCTGAAAACCTTCCCTAATCCTCTCAATCCAGTGATTTCCTGACTTCACATTCTCTAAATATTTATAAACAGGGCTTATAATGGAAAATTACAAGAACACATATATACGTATATATGTATTACCTGTATTTGTAATAGATGTCTATATGTGCACACACATATATGTATATACATTTATATATTTTTTTCTTAGGACTATTTATATTTTTGTTTCAGAAATTTGTATAGGAATTTTCTTCTCAACCAGAATTGCTCCTTGATACTCATGCCCATGAGTTTTTCTTTTAGCATCAGCTCAAGTTTTATGAACAGCAGATGTTTAGCTTTTGCTGAAGTGAATTTTTTCTTTAAGCAAGTGGCTGATGTGTTAAATCTGTATAATTTGTGTGGTCCTGACATAGTTTTGTTTTTAAAAGGCATAGGGCTAACTCTTTAATACCTTACAGTTTTAAAACAAACTCTTTTCAAGGAAGACTCTGCAAATATGAATAAAAGTAATTTGCAATGTTTTAGGGTTTCTGTGGAAAGACACTAAATATGATGAGCAATGAGAAAGACAAAAATGATTGCATTTTGTCTTAAATTTTGACTGTGCTCAAACTCCATCTAAGCTGCTTTTTCTATTGCTCAGTAAAACTACATTAAAAACCTGGCCTTCCTAGTTGACCATGAGAGTATCCTTTGCATCCCTCCTTCCTCGGGCATAGTCGTAGTGACTTGTATATGCTTTCCCTAGGCTTCTGTTTGGAAATTTGCCCAAACGTCTGTTCTACAGGGTATTTCTTTCTCAAGTTTTCCTTGGAAGAGTACATATTTTACCCATGAGTACTCATTCAAGGGGCTTCTGATCCTCAGTGTTCAATAGCAGAGGTTAAGAGGACAACCTCAGAATTCATGAGCATTATATTGGTGCTCCCATCTGCGACAGGACGTTAAGGTAGACATACTGGGTCGGGGTAAGATAGGAAAATACATTCCTAGTGTGTGCACTAATTTTCATAACACTGAATAAAAGGATTAAAGAATGCTTTTGTTCAAGTCTCATAAATTGTGCCTTTTGGCAGAACAGCCTCTTGAGACTTCAGTCTCTCTAGAGTTCCAAAGGTTCAGACTCTCCTTATATTCTCTGCTATATCTTTTGAATCACCTTCTCCATGGCTATCTCCTCCATGCCCATCCATGCCCTCCCACTGAAAAGCTTCTCTTGACTCTGCCTCTCCTTATGACACCATCTTGATTTATTGCACCTCACCACAAACACATTGACTCTCAGTGGTCACTGCCACATCCTGTCTCACATTTGTACTCAGCTCACTATATCCTGGCATCCTTGTAGTACCCCCTCACTTTTCATAATGCACCCACGCTTTCTTAGAACCTAGGGCTTCCTAATCTTGTCACACCTTATGGTCCTTTCTTGGTACCCTCACTCCTTGTCTCTGCTGTAGTCTGACATAGCTGACCTGGCTATTTGAAGACTGTCTTCTGGCTTAGCTTTCAGTCTCTTGATTTTTCTTAATCCTTTGTTTTCTCAGACTCCTTGATAGTCTCACAGTCCACTTTGGATGTAGGTCATTTCAGGGATAATTCTTCAGTTTTATTTTCTTCCCCCTTTAATGCTCTCCTGTAGATGATTTCTTTAGTGTTGTGTTTTCAAATACCAATTAAACGTGACAGTCACCAAATGCTTCTCTTTACCTTTATCACCCTCTGGAGGTTCCAACTCGTTTTCAACTGATTCCAGGTTTGCCAGTTACCATGTATCTGAAATGCATCGTGGCCAAAACCAAACTCAATTTCCTTCCTACCCCCATGATGGGGATGGTCCAGCCCCATGAAACTGCATTCAAGACCTGCACGTGCCTTACACGTTTTTTCCACCTGGTAAAATCCAACTAGAATATCAGCGCTTAGCTCTAAGCTCCTTTTGTCAAGCACCCCTATCCTCATTTTATAAGCAGAATTAATATCTTCTCTGCCACCATAGCATTTTCCTCATAGTTCTATTACACCACCTAGTAAGATAGTGGTCTTCATGTCAGTCACTGAATTTGAGAAGTACATGGTCTATTGGGGATGAACATGTTATTCTTCGTTGTCCTGTCATTCATCCATCCATCCATCCACCCACCCACCCACTCACCCATCTACCTGGCTAGTATTTAAAATCTAACACATTTTAAGATCTCCTCTAGTGCTAATATTCTGATTCTGAATGTTATTTTCTCTAAGTAGAGAAAGTAGTGTATGTTACCATCTATGACACAGGCATCCTGTATCATTCATGTCATAATCATTGTTACATTTCCAACATTCAATAACTCTGTAGGTGCTCAATAATGTGTTGAATGAACAAATGAGGTAATTTCCAGAAATCAGTGGAAGATTGACACAGGTATAGGAATATAGTCACATGCAACATAATGACATTTGGTCAACAACAGACCACATATATATATGATGGTGGTCCTAAAAGATTATAACTGAGCTGAAAAATTCCTATTGTCCAGAGATGTCACACTTAGAGAGCAGTCAGGACCTAGCAGCAGGCTAGTTGTCCTATAGAACAGCGAATCCCAACCTTTTTGGCACCAGGGTCCAGTGCTGCTGAGAATCTACTGCCTGATGATCTGAGGGTGGAGCTGAGGCAGTGATGCTAGCACTGGGGAGTGGCTGCAAATACAGAAACTTCGCTGGCTTGCCTCCTACTGTGTGGCCCAATTCCTAATAGACCACGGATCAGTACTGGTTCATGGCCCAGGAACTGGGGACCCCTGCTATAGAATATAGTCCGAGAATCTGTAACCTGAGACCTTTACTGCTAGGACCTAGACAGGTACCATCTGTTCTGACCAGGCTGCTAACTAGCAGCATCATTTTGGTTTAAATTGATAATTTACAATGGCAAATAGTTAATTTGCCATTCCCTTCCTTCTCTAATACTTTCTAGTCCTTTCCCCAATTTTTATTTTTCATTTGTTTATATATATGTATTTTCATACACATTCTAATGCTATAACCAAAAAAACTGAATAACTAACTGGATGAATGTTCCCCTTGATTAGGGTATCTTAAACATTTTCAAATTTTTATATAGGACCAAATTAGATACCAACTATGATGTCATCAATGTTCTTTTTAGAATGACTTATTAAACTGGTTTAAATAACATTAACTGTGATACAAACACCCATGTTTGCTTTAAAGTCTTTATTATCCTGAATATAAAAGACAGAAGTCCTCTAGGATATAACAGAGTTCTTTATGTGAAAACATTTTTTTACAAGTGAAAAAATAAATACCTCTTGGAATAAAGGCTTATATGCTAATATGTGCCATAAAAAAGTAGAGTTTTAATATCTGACAAAATGTCTGTGCAAAGAAACAAATGCATAAACACATTACTGCTACATTAAGGCAATATGAAAAGTATACTCAGGAATCTCAGTAAAGTGACAGTGTAGTTTTCTAGCTTTAACTTAGCTAGTATTGCACCCAATAAGTTCATCTAGGTTTCCCGACAGCCTAGAAAACCCACACAAGCTGACCAGCATCTAAAATGCCCAAGTGGGAGTGGAAAATATGATTAAAAATATAGAAACAAAAATCCTGAAACCCCTCTAAGGCACACAGAGGGGACAACTGAAAGTTAATACTTAAGCAGTTACCAAAAATAAAAAAAGAAAAAAAGAAAAAGAAAAAAAACAACAAACATACAAGATCTAGATCCCTATAATAAGGCTATAAAGTGCTTGATGACTCAAGCAAAAGCAACCCACCCTGGGTAAAGCTGGAGCAGAGTGCTTGGGAGAACTGAAGGGCCACCCTCCTTTGTACACCATGACGCTTCATCTCAGGGAACAACTCTCTCCCTTTCCAAGAAACATACACTCCCTTTTGGATCTTAAAATATTACACTAGCTCAAGGGGCCCAAAGAGTGCTGACTATTCCACAGAAATGTTTTAACCAAATTGGTAGCATTTTATAATTGAAAGGCCTGGGGGTAAGGAGATGGGGAGAAAAGAGAAAGCCACCCGCATTGAAGTTATCTGTTTTCTACTAGCCAGACTGGTTTAAATCTGACTACTTTGCTGTCAACTTTTTTTAAAAAGCCACAGAAATGATTTTTAAATGCCTCCTAATCATTCTTGAACAAGTTATAAAAACAGAAGTGACATTAAAATGACTATTTCTTTAAGAAAAATCTTCCTGTTAAAAATGCTTAGAGCTCTGTGACCATACAAAGTAACAATAAAACAAAAACAAAACAAAAAATCCACCCAAACAAAAACCAAAAAAAAAAAAAGCCAACCAAGTAAATTCTTCAAATCAATTCTTACAAAACTGGTTGTTAAGTAGAAAACTTACCTTGGGATACATTAAGGAGACTTACAACATCACTTCCTAAAAGGTACCAGTACCCACTTTTTGGCTATGTTGTCACTTAACTGACATCAGGGATTTTACAATTCCTTTACTTGATCATAAAAAGAATGAAAATCTGAGGAATGTGTCTGTGTCCCGAGGTCTTCCTGGTCCCCACCACTGGAGCTGCTCATGTTTCAGTGATGAGGAGTATTGTATTCTTTTTATTCTTCCTTTTCTTTTTTAAATGTTGCATGGCAGATGAGTGTTGGAGTATTTATTTTACTCCACAATCTATCATTTTATAGTTAATAATAGGGCAGTTCACAGAAATATGGCCTGTCCAGCAAGTGCACAACAGATCAGATGACAGTTAGGTTGAGAAGACTGGTGTGGGTTGGAAGGTAGACGTGCTGGACATGCTCTACCCGTGACCGGCACACTGGACATGACTGGAAAAGAGAAGCCAACAACACCTGTCAGGACACCTTCAAGATGTATTTTCAGTGTTCATCCGCGGTACCCATTACGTTGTTTTCTAAATAAGTTGTGATCATAATTACTTTTAGTTTTTAATTGGTAGAGATCTTTGATTTCCCACTAATTTGAAAGTTTATACTTTATAAGGAATTAAAAACAAATATTATGAAAAAGCATAAATTGAAGGCAATTAATTAGGTTTTCCATCAAACTCTCAATGAGGCATGAGTAAAGTGATTCCCAAACACATCTTACTATGCAATGAGGCTGTGGTCCCTACATGGGCAGATTACAACCCCTCAAGCAGTGATGCAGGACTGGGTTGATGCCACACGGCCGGAGTATGACTCTGCTACTATAGTCAAAGGTACAGGTCCACACCCTGGTTGGCTTCCCAGCAAGCACACCCATTCCCCAGCCACAAGGGGAGCATTGGGCATGAGGGTCAGACTAGGTGGGCAGAAAAGGACAAACCCATGATGGTTCCTGGGGAGATAACATATCATAGTAGCATAAACTATGTTTAAGAAGGACATAGGCATCCTGTTGCCTCATTATATAGCCCTAAAAATGGCTCTGAAATTAGCACTTTCTGAAGGACTAAATGTTATTTAGGGCTAGTTTTACATAAAACCAAAGTGAAATTTAGCAAACAGTTCTGGGAAGAGAAAACAAATTGAAAAAATTATTTTAAGAAAAAATGTACAGTGGAAGGCAGGAAAAAATATTACATATGCGTTGTTTTTCTTTTTCTGTGTTAACATTAAAATTTGACTTGCTAAGTTAGAGCCAATCCAAGGGGCCCCTAGAGGCATATAGAATAATAAAAGGAAATTCATCACAAATAATCACAGAGTAAATGACCTATTTGTGGATAACTGAGTTAACTGTAACTGAATCTTTTAAGTAAATAATAAAGACCATCCCTCCTAAGTGTCAGCAAACATTAGGCAACATGAAATGAAAGAAGAAATGCTGGACCAGCCCTCAGGAGGCCTGGATTCAAGTCCCCAGCTCAGCCACTAACTCTGCATTACCTTGTGACTCTGAGCCTTGCTTCCAGCACTTGAAAAATGTCTGTAGTTTAGAGTCATTACATTGTCGAAAACAGTAATGCTTAATCCAAAATGTTTCCAAGGGCAATCAAACGTAAAGACACTTTTAAGTCACCAAATGTAAAGACCCTTTCCAAGGAGGAGTGGACTTCCTTGGTTTGTGCATTAGTGAGCCAACACCTGACACACAGTAGGTGCTCGCTGGCTATGAACTGGAGGGATAAGAGGCTGCCATAGAAAAGCAGGCCAGCTGACACCTCCTCACCTGGAGCTGGGCGGCACAGCCCTCACAGCACACCGTGTGGCCACAAGGACAGAAGGCCGAATTGATCTCCTCCTCACAGCACACCATGCACAGCATGGCTTCCTTCAGCTTACGCAACTTCTCCTGGAGCACTCTGGTCTGCTGGCAGCTGAGGCCCTCACAGCTACTGCAGTTCATGCTGCTCTCCGAGGACTTGAGAGGAGAGTTTGGAGGACTGTGGTCACTTCTTGAGACGAGGTCCACAACGCCGGCATTGTACAGAGCCCTCCTGGCATGGTCATACACCTCTTTCGATGTTCTTTTAATATCGAAGACATACTTCTTGCCGAGGTTAATGTTTTCATTCAGAAACAGAGATGCCAAGTGGCCCTTCAAGTCTCGGCTATACTGCATCATGACAGCACTGGTCACTGTGTCACACCTACAGGGAGAGATTGAATGGCCACCTCAATACTCAAAGCCCTGCATTCCCGTGATTCAGACTATTAAACGCTGCAATGAATAAGAATATTTGTTTCAGTAGACATTTGATATTCTCGTTTTTATTCTTGAAATATTCTTGAAAGTAAATTCTTCCGGTTTTATATGTGTTAAAGATCTCTATGATTCTAGCAGCCATAAATGTTGGAGACAGTGAATGTGCCCCTTCACCTGCACAGGCATGAGCTAGTCCAAAGCAACTAGTGGCAAGAAAAAGGACATTTTTCTTTGAAGTCTTGGCTTCATTTAAAAAAATTGCTACAAATTTTCTATTCTGTTCCACAATTTGTGTGACTATTTTAATGCAAAAAAAGGTTCAGGTTGCCTGCCAATTAAATTTCTTAGCTTTAATTTTCCAAATATTCAAGTGAAACCACAACTTGACTTTAAAGCACCTCTAAAATGAGAGTATCAAAATTATTTTAAAATTCCTATGATGCAGTGGGGATTCAGGATAGCAGCTCCCCCCACTGAAAGGAAAGATGGCTTAGGTCACCCTGCTGGGAAAGGGCAGAGGCGAAACCACCCAAGTCATCTCGGGGAGACGAGGTGCTGTGAGGAAGGAGTTGGGGGAGATAAGCAGGGGAGGGTATCTGTGTAGCTCATATGCACGCACTTTCTGAGGGAAAAGTAAGACGACATTGATAAGGGCTCCACTGCCATAGTAGAAACGAAATGTTTGAAAGCAGCTAATTTCTTAAACTCTGTACAGGATTCACTGAAACAATGATACTAGAGACTACAGGAGCCTCATTGTCACCCGAAAACCTTAGAGCTGTGGACGGATGCTATGGTAACAAGATAAATAGCAATACATGCCTGTAGAAAGCATGCGTCTCGGTGATTGCTCGGTAGAGCCCGCTGGCTGCCCTGGTGCTGATCATCTTAAACAAGAGTACGATGCTGTTCCCAGACTCCTTGGTGACGGTCAGGTACACATTCTTTCCTGACTGGGTGGCCATCTGCACTACAGGGTAAGCTATCCTGAAGACAGAAAGAGAAAAGTAAGCAAGGACAGATTTGTCACCATGTGTGTACCTTGGTAGGATTCTCATGTGTTCATGACCCAGCAATAAAATCAGACTTTCAAGTCTGGGGCTATCACTTAAGTAAGCATTTTGCTCTCCAGTTACAAAGCCACACTGCAAGGCAATTGTGGATCAGTGAAGAGAAATGCTGAAGTGATTTATCGGGGAGTGTACGTGTGTGTATAGGTGAAAATGACATTTTTTTTAGCAGTGAGTGACTTGAAAATATTAAACCTGTCACATCGATGAGTTAATATTTAAAAAATAATTAAATGGTTATCAAAGCCTGCATAAAATAAATGTTATGTACCAAAATGAAACACTGTATTCTTAAAAGGTAACTATTTAGTAAATCTCATTCTATTTTCATGATCAGAGCTACAAAGGTATACATATACTTAGGTCTAAAATTATTTAAGACATGGGTTACCTATTAATTGGGCTAAAGTCATCTTTACAAATTGAGATTCCTTCAGGTCCAACCCCAATGAGTAGTTTCTGCCCTTCGCTGTCCCTCACAGAATGCCATTCTATGCCATAGTTTTCCATTGCCGACACAATTTGCAAAACTTGGTATTCAGCTGAAGCCTGGCTGGTCCCCTCCAATTCCTTATGCTTTGCAACAATGCTGTAGAACACCAAAAAGGCACAGAGATATACAGAATAATTAAATTATACTGTCTTTAGAGATAAACCTATATTGTTTTCACTAGTGAATCAGACTGACACTGTCATTTATGAATCACAAGAACTTAAAGCTACATATTAACATGTTTCACTTAGCAAACTTACTATAACATTTTGTCTAAGACACTAAGATATTGACTATTAAATATTCAGTAGAAAAAACTACTGGGGATGCTTCATAAGGGTGATTTAGAAGAATTACAGAAAATCTCTAATTTATATGTAGGAACCTCTCATATATTTGTCTACTTTTGCTTTTATAAGTTTCATTATAACAGCATTTTAAGGTATTGACTGGATTTTTTACGACTGAAAAATGCAGCATTTATTTTATCTCTTGTGGCATATAGCCTCTAACATAGTCCTTACAGATCTCCATGTCTCGGTGCTCTCGCTCTTGGTGATGTCCTTCACCTGATCATGGGCTGGATTAATCACCTGCTTCTAAAGAACAGGATATGGCAGAAGTGATGGGATGTCACTCACTTCTGAAATTAAGTCCTAAAAAGACTTTTAACTTCCATCTTGGTGTTCTCTCTTGCTCTGACTTGAACTGCTTGTCCTAGGTGAATCCAGGTACCATGTAATGAAATGGTTCCATGGAGAGGCCCGGGTGGTAAGAGAACAAGACCTGCCTGGAAGCAGATTCTTCCCTCAGTTGAGCCTTCAGCTGAGACTGAACTCCACCAACAGCTTGACAGTAGCCTCATGAGAGATCTTGAGCCTGACTACCCAGCAAGCCAGGATCATATTCCTGACCCACAGAACTGTGAGCTAATGTTTACTGTTTTAAGCCAATAATTCAGGGTAACTTGTTACCAAGGAATAGATAACTAAGACACCTCTGTTAGGTCACTTGGTTTAATCCTTGCTGGGATGAAGAAAATTCCAATATACATGATAGGCTTTTTATTTTAGGAGACTTGCATTCTTAAAAGGTCAGAGATTTAAAAACTTCCTGTTATATAGCATTTCGTATAAAACCATTTTGTGTGGATTATGTGTTACATTTATAAGTTTCTCAAAGAAAAGGCTAAGAATCTTTTGAAAATAACCAGTTAAGTTGGGCAATGGCCTCGTCTTAACCTCACAAATTATCTGTCTATACCATAGATTAATTTTCTTCTGAAAATTCTTATAAATTTGCTAGATCTACAGGTATAAACACTAACCTTAACCACAGCCTTACCTGTTCAAGGTGGCACTGGAGAGTTCCTTTGCACACAGCTCCTCGTAGCTGTACTTGGCAGTGTTCTGATTGTAGTCTCCAAACTTGGTCTGGGCCAGAAGGGCACTGAGTTCCACGGCCTGCTCTGGGGAACATTGGAGATGGCCGGCCAGGAGGGCCTCTTTGATATGCAAGAAAAAGATATGTCTGCAAAGCAATGCAAGAATGAGGTTATGCAGGATACCAAACCCAACCTTCTAACTTAGCATTTTCATAATCACTTTTAAGAAAACAGCAATTTAAAAAGCTACCCTGAAAAAGCTTAAAGAATCTTTTTTATTGTGAGTATCCAGGCAAAATAAGTTTAAGGACTAAGTTTCTCTGGAATGAAAAGTGTAACCTAAACAAAACAAATCTAAGACAAATTCAATAGCATTCGAATTACAAGATGTGAAATAATTATACACAAGTGTCTGTATTAAAAATTTTTTAAAGAAATAATCTTAATCAGAAAAACTTTATTTTGACCTGTAATTGATATCTTAAGATCCTCATCTTTACTCAAATGACCCCCAAATTTCTAGTCTTAGCCCCAACCTCTCTCCTAGGAATCATATCCAAATGTTCAACTGCCTGCAGACTTCTGCACTTGGATGTTTTTAGTATCTCAATTTTAGCTGATTCAAAACCAAACTCAGTGTCTTTCTTCCCAAACCTACTTTTTCTCCCAACCAAAAGCATAGTCTTGTTTGTTATTTCCCTCAGACTTACTTTTGACTCTTAATCTTCTTTCCACCTACTTTCTATCTCTGAAAACACTTTAAATCCAATTCCACTCTTCCTACTTCTACCTCCTCTGCCCTACTTGCATTTCTAAACTGTCAGATAATTTACAATATCCTCTAAGCTTATCTCTCTTCCAACGTCAGTGCTGATCTACTTTCCAAGCTGCTTCCTTCTGGTATGCATTTGCCATTTCTCCACTCAAAATCCTTCAAGGGATCCCATTGTTCCGAGGAAGCACAATGTCAGTCTGAACCCAGGCTTCTCCACCCTCTGGCCCTAACTTTCTAGCCACATTTCCTGTCATTCCCTCCAACCACAATGCCCTGGGGGGAGAAACAATTCCTCTTCCAGGAAAAACAAAGCACATTCATGCCTCCTGGCTGGTCTCATTGCTCCTTCAGTCCTGAAGGCCATTCTTTCTGTCCTCTTTTAGCTACATTTTCCTCTATATCACATGCAAACTATTTATTCCTATATAGTGGTATTTGACATATTCTAACTTCTTAAGTGCCTCTACTATCAGAGAGCTCCATTAATGTAAGTGGAACTGCATATTGTCTGCAATTAGTTTATATTCATTTCCACTTTAGTTTCATCCCATTTGACCTGTCTTAATCATATACAATACTATATTCTACATTTACTAAAAGGTATGCTGTACTCAGAAACTCCTGGGAAACCAGATATTGTTGCCTGCCAATCCACACTGCCAAAGGTTCTCAAGAGAGCATCTAAACCACAGATAGACAGGGCTAAGTTATAAAATTTGTCTCTGGCAAATGTATAGATATAACCTCCCTTTGATGACTTGTTATAGCCTCTCAAACATGCTTAAAATGCCACAATAGGACCATTGGTAAAGCTGAGTGTTGCTCTGAACAGTGCTCCTAATTTCAGTTCCCCACTGCAGATGGATACCCTCCATTCCAGTCCTCAATAATGCTTTTATTTATGGACTAGTCTGTATTTGATGTTCAAGGTAGAAGGGACAACATGAGCAATGTAAGAAAAGGTAGAAACAAGGCTAGAACTTTAAGGAGGGGCTCTATGGAGAGTCTCAAAACATCAGGCTGACAAAAGCCATTGATATCCTTTAAAAACTATTTAAATTTAATGTTTCATGCTTTCTATAATGATAAAGAAATGTTTTAAATGATAAGACTCTGCCAAATACTGCAGTTTTTTTTTTCCTTTATTCAAAGCCCCTATGAAGAAATCACAGTAAGAATGCACAATAGAAATGAAAGAAGATAAGCATGGTTTTTATTAACCCAAACATCTGCTAGTCTTTAAAGTATTTCTGACATTCTGCTAAACTGAGAAGGGGGTCCCTACTGGGGCAAAGCAATAACCACAAAAATAACTTGTTTTAAAATAGCTATCTGAGGACTGAGGCCTAGGCACTCATAAAATCTTGCTGTTACAGCACTGTTTCAGCCTTAAAAATACTTTTTTGATGACCATTCATTCAGTAAACTTCACCTTGGTTAATATACCTCTGTCTCTGTATTCATGGGGGATTAGTAGGAAATAAAAATCTGGATATATGCTTACATTAAAGAAAGTTATTTTTCCCCCACCCCCACCTATCAAGTTAGAGACTCGTTTCTGCTTTATTAAAGAGTAAGCATAGCTTGCAAAGGAGTTTCAAAATCGATCCAAATTTTTTTTCCAAACTATCCATGCCTACTTCTGGAGAGACAGCTGCCAAAATCAGAGGCAAAGCCGCAGTAACAAAATATTAACAGGTGGTCAGTAACTCAGGAGTAATGCTGATCCTTTCCACAAATGTGAGTCAGAAATAAAAAAGGGGACAGGGGACAACTGGCCTTTTCTACGTACTTTACATTCTAGGCTGGACTGCAATCAATATCCTATGAGCAGGAGAATCCTCCTCCTTTCTGTTGACATAAGCTTTCTGACAGAGACCTTACTGCATTTTTCAGTTTTATGGCTATAAAGCAACCTTCTCATTTCAAGTCAAATATTTGTTGTGCTTTTTGCCTCTGTGCCAAATCCTATGCTGGTGTTACAGGGTGAACATGGCTGATGTTCCTTTTCAGATGAAACTTTTAGTGTGAAGGAACATATCCTACCAAAAGAACTACAGCCACAAATTGGCTTTTGGGGAACCAGTTTACGCTCTCTAGAACAACACAATGAAATGGTGACAGCAAAGGAGCCACTGGCAGACTCTAGTTAATGTGCTCTTTCCAAAAGGGAGGATGGCAGAGCACAGAGACACATTTCCAACAAGGAATCCAGTGATGGTTCAACAGTTAGGAATGGTTTTAAATCAAATATTTTCTCCTATTGTTTTCTCAAACCATCTGGCCTGTAACTGTCTGGCTTATGGGTTTTTACCCTACCCCCACCCCGTCCTTATTTTGTAAAATGGGTGAAATGTTATTAATATTATCAAAAACAAGCAGATGTGGTCAAAGAAGTCATACATACAGTGAATTGTTTTTGTTTTTTTTACTTAAGATCAAAAGTGGTTAACATATCTAACTCAATTTAGGCTACATGCTAGAATCACAAACAGAATGATAGTCTTTGGGGAAAAAAAAATTTTTTTTGTCTGTCTTAAGCAAATATCTGTAGATATGTCCTACAGACATAAGCTCAAATTACATTCTCTAAACATTCTCCTGGTCCCACCTTGAAATTCATGATTATTCAAGTTTTACCCAGTAAGTATGAAAATGAATATTTTCAATAGATGAATCACATTTTGGCGCCTGAAGTGAAACATTCTGGTTAACTCATATCTTTGCTTCATGGGTACAAATGAATTCATACTTACTGTAGCATTATGGACATTATGGAAGACTGAAAAAAAATGAAGTGAAATGGATATGCCAAACTTTAAGAAAAGTCACACATTCTTAATATAGTTTGGTTCCAAAGTACTTCAAATTCCCTCAAATCTAAAAATTCCTTCCCATAATTATAAGGAATTATGTAATTTATCTTTTAAGAATTGTAATTTTGAGAACTCTCCTTTAAACACTGGCTTGTCTCATAATCAAAGCAGAACTTTCAGCAAACCTATCTGGAGTTGTCTATCTACTCATCACAGATGGTTACTCTCAATTACTGCCCTCTGGGTATCTTCCCAGTTACATCACTTTTAAGAGCTTTTTGTGGTACAAATGTAAAGTAACTATATCCACATGCACTATTAAACTAAAAATTTAAGTAACTAACCTAAAATATCTTTAAAATGGGTAAGTAGCTATTTTTAAAAACATCCCAGTCCAAAAAATTGAACTGTATGTCTCCCTTAAAATACCTGTGTGAACCTAGCCACCCATTAGTAGTTAGTAATAGCTAGTTTGTCCCTCACCTGGTTAGATAGATCCTCTGAGATCATGTGTATGCCTGCCCCAGTCCAATGAGTCACAATAGTTTACTTTAAACAAAACTCTGCCAAGTTATATATGAAAACTACCAAATCAAAACAGAATTACTGTAAGTTTTTTGTTTTGCATCTTAAGTTCCAGGGAAACAAAAATCAGTTCAAGATGGATCATAACCTAAATATAAAAGTTATAAACATAATGCTTTTAAAATGAAACATAGGAGAGTATTTTCGTGACATAGGGGTAGAACAGGTGTCTCAGGATGCAGTCAGCAAAAATTATCAAAGAAACAAACAGATAAACTTTACCCAAATTAAAAACTTCTCCAAAAGGCATCAAGGCAGCAGGTAAGCCACAGGAGAAAATACAGTATTTACACAACTGACAAAGAACTGGTATACATAGAGAAGTTGTACAGCTCAAAAATAAAGACAACTCAATAAAAATGGGTGAATGACTTGAATAGACACTTCACAAAAGATGTATAGACAGCCAATAAGCACATGAAAAAATATTTAGCATTATTAATCAATAGCAACATATAAATTGAAACCACAGGATGCTACCCCACATACCCACCAGAAGGCTGGCAGGGATGTAGAGGAACTGAACTCTCATACATTCTTGGTGGGAGTACAATATGGTACAAGTGCTTTGAGAATAGTTCTGGCAGTTGCTTATAAAACTACATGATTACCTCTTCTATGACCCAGCTATTCCAGTCTTAGGTATTTATTGACTCAAGAGAAATGAAAACACATGTCTACCAAAAAAAAAACAAACTTGTACTTGAATGTTCACAGCAGCTTTATTCATAATAGCTGGAAAACAGGAGGTTGAATAAACAAACAGGAACAAGCCACTCAAGTATACCATATGACAGATCTCAAAAAATATATGATGAACAAAATAAGACAGACACAAAAGTGTATACACATCATGATTTCATCTACATGAAGTGGAACAGACATAATTAATCTATACTGGAAAAAAAATACAACCCTGGTTGTGCAATGGGTGGGCAGGGATGGGAAAGGAGGTGGGTTTGGCTGCAGAAGGGCAGGAGCAAATTTTCTGGAGTGACGGTAATATTCTAAATCTTTACAAGGGCCTTGTTTGAACAGACACATCCAGTTGTCAAAATCCATTAAATAGTATGATTAGCATTTATGTATTTTATCATATATAGATTTTATATTTAAAAAACTGTAGATAGAGTTCTCATTAATGATATACATATTGAAGTATTTAGGGGGAAGTATACTTACAACTAATTTTGAAGAGAATCAAAAAGACGGAGTAATAGATGTGTCGAGGGATCAATAAAAGGATAAATGTGTGATAAAGCAAGTAAATTGTTAACAGTAGAATCTAGGTGGGGTTACTGGATGGTCACTGTAAAAATTTTCAACTTACCAATAATTTTGAAAATTTTCATAGTAAGAAGTTGAGAAAAAAATACTAGTGAAAATCTCTTAGGTCTACGTTCAGAATAAAAAATGAATAGCTATACCTAAAATGAACCATTAAATCTATACTTCATGGAAGGCTTGCAACTGAGAAAACCTGTCAGCCAAATAATCACCAAGTCAGGTCTCCTTACAGGCTTAATGAAATCCTTCTCAAAGCCCAAAATGCAAAATAGGAATCACTGATAAATTTGCTCATCTTCAGGTTCCAAAGCAGTTAGAAGATATGGAGATAGCAGTGTGGGGTGGGCGGGGGCCCGGGAGAAGGAATATTTTCAACTTCAAAAGTCATTACAATCCAAACCAGAAGAATACTATTACTTGGAAGCACTTCTAAAATATGATTACTCACAACAGATACCTGTCCTAGGCAAACAACAACCCAGGTAATCCTTTAGTTTAGAAGTGTTAATTACAAACCTTTTCTCAACAATCCAGATTAGTAGAATGCTATTAGTTCTAGGAGAGATCTGGGACCAGGCTGCAGAATGTACCTGGTACCCTTGGAGCTGCATACTACCGGGTCATCCTGAGTCAGGCCCTAAGTGCCATCTAAATATTCAAATGTTAAAAAATAAGTATATGATCAAGATTAAAAACTCATTTTTATTACATAAAAATTAATTCCTCAATGTTCTTTAGGGATATATAAGTATCAGAAATTTGAAAAAACAAGATGGTGCCCAGATGGGTGATCTGTGGCTAATATAATAACACAAACATTCTATAATCTAAGCAAATAGAGAAGCTTAATAGATATATTGAAATTCAGAAATTTAATTAATATTTTCTCTGGCAATAATATACGAATGTTTTTACCTTTTTGACTTGCCAGGAGACTATTTTGTGTTTAAGCATTAAAAAATAAAAACTGCAATAAACAAATTGCTTGGGGTGGGGTGGAGGGACAAAGGAAAACAGCAAAAGAATGCTAAGCATTGAGCAAATTCTTAATAGATAATAATCAGTACAAACATTTTTTAATGGTGAGATTTCTTTGATAGTCTCAAACTTCATTTTATATAAGCAAACTGGCAAACATTTCAATATCTGTGAGAAAATATACTCATCATATCAGTTAACCTGATTTTTTTTTATTTCCTAGTTCCTAACTCACTGATTCAATGAATATTTATGCACTTGGCACTTGCTAGACTGGAGATTCAATATGGATCAGTTCCCTGTTTCATGGAATTTGGATGATTACAGTGGCTGACAAACTGTCACATCAGTAGAGGCAGTGTATTATGTTCATTAAACACCATCAAGTAAAACTACATGATGTCTTGGGAGTGTTTGGTCTCCTGAGCAGGCCTAGGGATGGCTCTCTGGAGAAGTGGTGACTGAGCTGAAGTCTGAAGAACAGTGAGATTTAACCAGGAACGTGTAAAACTTCCTGCTCACATCATTCAAATCTTAGTGAGATTACAGCATTTTCATGAACTTTGAATTCAAGACTAAGCAGGAGCAGGAGTGCCCCTACCAAAGACCACTGTGCTCTACTAAAATGTGGAAGTCAGGAAAAATAGATTTTATTGGCAGTGGATGGTATAATTACCATCTCTGAAGATGAAGCATACAATTCTCTAATCTTTGGTTCTGAAAATGTTGACAAAATCTGGTCTGAGTTGCTGTAAATAACTGAAAGCTCTTGAAAATGCAAGAATTCCAAAGATTATTACTTCAGATCTACTTCCAGAATACATTAGATTCACTTTTAATTTTAATCCATAGCATGGCAAACATGCTGAAAATACCTGCTGCCTCTATCTCTGAAAAGTGCCAGCTGAGTTTAAACAAGGCTCCAGTTACTTTCCAAACTCTGCTCAAGAGCAAATAATCATCTGGGTGAAGAACCAGACCTAAAATTAGGCCAAAACAGAAACCAGATTAACTCTACCTACCAATCTAAGCAGACACTTGATATGTTTTTTCCATCTTCTGAGAAATGTAGTTAGGAAAATATTGACGGAAATCATATATAGAGGAAACAGAAGCAAAGGGAAAAAAATCTATTGCTAGAAGAGATTCTAGAGACCATCTTTTCCTGGGCTTTCAATTGAGATGAAGAGCTCGCTCAGTCTTGGAAGTCTGCATACCCTGGTAGTTGGTGAACAAGCTGGACCTAGATTGCTGGACTTCTGACCGCAGTACCCTCCTATTACACACAGGCCGTCCTGCCATCATTCTCGCAGCAGCCTCTCTAATCCAATGTGAACTAATATATTAAATGGCCCCAGTGAGGCTGAATCTATTGTAAGCAGGCTACTTTAATTGTCCACAGAGGACAACTCAGCCAGGATATTTCAGCATCATTTAATAAACTGTTCAGAAACTTTCAGTATACCAAATGCACCCTTATGATTAGACTTGGAGATGGCAAACAACAACCTTTTATAATTGGATTGGTAAAGTTGAGTTTACTCACTACATAAATGAAGCTATTTTATTTTCATGTCATTTTACCCAAATATTTTATAATGAATAATTAAAAAGTTTATCAACCAGCTTTATCTTGGTAACATAATATTAGGGGAAATAAGTATATTTGTTCCTTAGTATCATGCACATAAAAACAATGCTAATTGTAACTTCCAGTACAACTTCTGATCCTAATTAAAAGGTAGAAATGTTAATTACCAATCACATTATCTAGTTATTAAAGCAGAACGCTATATAAACTTTAGGTGGCATTTTCTTAAAATTCTGTATTTCAGACAACCCCACAAAAATAGGTAAAATTCTCCAATATTTTAAAAGCAAGTCAAAAGCTTAGACCACACTAATTTTTCAGTAAGCTTCCAAAAGGATCTAAGATCAATTAAAATTACCTAGTCTAACTACATATGTGTATTCTTTGAGTGATTAATCTCAAGAGTCAAAGTCAATTGAATCAATAAAGTAGAAAATCTGATTCCAATTCTAATTCATAAAATGTCTCTATTTCTTACATGAATAAAATGGATTTGATAATAGTTATTAACTCAAATACAAGAAAGCACAGTAAAGACCATCTAGTAGTAAATTTTAAAGTCTGCAAGCACTCATACAAATGTATTGTTACTACTGTAACTGCAGCCATTGTTTAAATGATGTATTTGCTCTTCCAGCTTCTACAGATTTAAAAAAATAAGTCTGTGTTATCAAACTAGATGCATCTGGAAGCCCTGAAATGATTGCAAAATCATGCTAAAAGTACACAATGAAAATCCCAATACATTGTTTTATATATACACATGTGTATATATGTATATGTATATATGTATATGTATGTATGTATATATGTGTGTGTGTGTGTGTGTGTATATATATATATGTATGTATGTATGTATGTATGTATGTCTTACTTGACCGCCAGTTATCACACTGAAATGTAAAGTGGAAGCTTTCACAAATTGGCTTTAAGTAAAAAAAATCCCAACCCATTCTGATTATTATATAACGAAAAAGCATCCTTAAAAATGCAGTCACTTGAATATTTTGCAAGATGTTTTCAGCAGCACTAAGAATTCAACATACCAGTAACTTCAGAAACAAAACTGAACATTTCACTCACTCTTTAAAGCTCCATAATAAAGCAAAGCAGACATTTCAAATTCAAATAAGTAGTATTTCAAAATGTTTCTGAGTCCTTGCATAAACAACAAAAAAATGATACGTTAAAAAACTCTTAAAGGATACTGCTTACTCATCATTCCTCAAAACTTTCACACTCACATTTTTCATGTGCATGGCAAATTTCCCGGCCAAAAGGTTATGAAAAACATAATTCAAACCCAAAGTTTGCTGTTATTATAATCAGTTGCTCTCTCTCTCTCTCTCTTTTTTTTTTTTGACATGCCACTATAAGATTTAGGTCTCCTGCATTTCAGCAATAAATATTAAACACTAGTTTCCTAGTTTTCTCATCCTTGAGAAAAGTATTATTGTCAGTCCAGGGGAGAAAACGTTGGGTTTGAAAGGGGGAAACTACATGCTCCAGTTGTCTACTTACAACTGGTGGTTTTTTAGAAGAGATAAATTCAACAATCTAAACTCAACAGTCATGTGTAACGTATCTGTGGGTTAGAGTTCAGTTACACTGACTTGAGTTCTCTTACCAAGTTTTTGAGAAACTTAAAAACTTTTAGAATTCTGCATTAACTCGGACAGAGCTCTTTGCTAAACATTGTAATCTGACACTGGGCTGAAGAAGTTGACTAAGTTTAAGTAACCCAAGAGGAAATGTTTCCTGCTTTCTGTTAGAACTGTCTACAATGACCTACAATAACACTGCCAAGAGGCAGAGGTTACTCTGGGGCATTAGATGCTGCTATCAGGAAGTCAGTTAGGTCTTCTCTCCCTTCCCGTCTTTTCTGCCACTGTGGTACTAATCTCAAGTGTGTAAGAATTCAACCTTGCTTTCTCATTGTTTATAATGACAAGAAATATCACAAAAAGAGTTAGAAAATACACCCCAGGCCAACTATATAGCTCTCTCTTCATTTCAATGAAAGGGCTGTGGTATGGAAAACTTCTAAGTTATGAACCAACTCACTCTGTATCAAAACAAATTTGCCTGTGAACTTCTCTGGAAAGGCGCAAGAACCCTTTCTAAATGGAACCAAAGGTCTATTTGACATTTTATTTAATTTTAGCATCACTTTACCTAGTCTGCTCCTGTAAGATGAGATGAGGCTCCACGAAGAACTTGACTCTCAGTTTAAGCCGGTAAGGGGCTAGCCCATCCATCTGCTGTGAGATCCGGTTTCTCAGATTCAGCCATAAACTTTCACCTTTGCTACCCACAAACTGCAGGCCAAAATAATCAACTTCTATAATTCCCAATCGCCTGCACACCTAAAACAAAAATGAATGCAACACAGATAAGCAAATGGTCCATGCAGTCAAAGCAAACCCAAGGACTCCACTGAGTCTAATATTACTGCCTACTCTTTACAAAGTTCAACAACAGTGTTCAATTTCTGTCATAAAGTGGAAGAACAAAGATGTAAGATTCCAGTGATGCTAAACCACTACGTGAAGTACAGAAGCTCGTCCTTCCTTTAACTCCAAGGACATGACCAATGACAGGAGAGTAAAAGGAGTCCTCAAAAGTAGCCTTCCCGAGAGGCTGAGGAGACTTTCAGGCAATTTTCCTTCTTCCAATCATCGGAATTCCCTCCACCAGCACAATCGACACAGCTGATTTGGCAGCTTAGGATCCGGACAATTTTAACCATCTGGACTCCAAAAATACAAACAATTTGAAGAAACATGCCACAAGTGTCAGCTAAATTCTCCAAGACGTTTTCCGAACATCTCAGGTCCAGGGGTTTGGAGGGCACAGCGTTTCCCTTGAGATCAAATCTGCTGTCTGCCATACCAATACGCACAGTTTGGAAGGGCTGTCCTTCACTCGTAAAGAAACGCGCGCTTAAAGACAACCGGTGAATAAAGGACCCCAAACCTAGGGTCCTTTCGTATCCTGCAAATCCGGAGAAGCAATGCAGGTGAATGATCCATCTGACAAGCAGCAACAGACAAGGAAGGGCACGGCTTGTCCGCCAAGCAACCCGAGGGACTTGCGACCTCCTCGGGTCACCTCATCCCGGGGCGCTGGCGTCGTGGTCGGGCCCCGCGGGGACCCGACAAGAGAGAGGCATCTTGTACACACCTGCGGCAGGTGCGCAGGGCCGCCTTCTTCGGGGAAAGTGCCCGGCTTGGGGGAGGGGGAGCAGGGAGGCAGCGCCGCGCGCATCCTCTGCGGTCCCCCACGCTCCCGGCGCCCCAGGACGGGGCCCGGCGCCCCACACCCACGGGCGGGAGGGGGCGCGGACCGGGCGCTTGGGGCGCCCCCCCCCCCGGGCTGCCGCAGCGCAGCCCGGCAGGCACCCGGCGGCGCGGAGAGGCCCCTCGGCCTACGGGGACCGACCGGGTGCCCACCTGGCTGGTGCCTCGTCCTCACCTGGGTGAGGCAGTCCTCGCCGTTGGCTTTCGCCTCCACCTCCACCTCCATCAGCACCGCGTCCGGCCTCGTCACATAGCACAGCATGGCTGGGGCCGCCGCTGCCTCCGCAGCCGCCTCCTCTCTGGTGTGCGCGGGGATGCCGCCTTGCCACCAGGGAGTCCCAGTCCGGGCTCGGCGAGGCTGGCCCGGGAAGGGGCCGCGCCGCCCGCCCGGTCCTGTCCTGTCCTGCGCCCCGCGGCCGCCGCGCCCGCCCTCCGCCGCCCAGCCCGCCCGCCGGCGCAGCCCCGCGCCCCACGGCGGCGCCGCACTCCGCAGCCCGACTGCCGGCGCCGCGCCGGGGACCCCTCTCTTATAGCGGCCCCGCCCGCGCGGGCCGGCGGCCCCGCCAATCACGGCGCGGCCGCCCCGCCCTCCCTGCGTGGCCGCCCAATAGGGGCGCCCGCCCGACCCACGGGCCCGCCTCCCGGCTCTGGAGGAGCCCCCGGGGCCGCCCGGGGAGGCGGCAGCTGGTCGGCGCCGAGCGCCGCGGGAGGAGGGCTCGGCAGCGCCCGCCGCCCCTGCCCGCCCCCCCAGGCGCCGAAGCACGACGCGCACGCTCAGATTTTCATCTGCAGGGGTCAGATGTGAGCCCCGGCTGCCGCTCGGCTCCGTGAGCCTCGGGTCACTCCAGAACTCGCGTTCAGGAGGGGAAAGCAGAAAGGAAAGGGAGCGACGCCCAAGCCCGAGGAAAGCGATTCCCCCGGGGAGGGCCACCGTGGGTCGCTGGGAGGCGGGATGGAGGTTCTTCATTTCAGACCCCGTCCCTGACAGCCAGGCTGAGTGTAAAAGTTCAAGCCACGGCGCTTGTCGGGTGCTTCCGTGTGCATCCTCTCCCCCGGCTCCTGTTTACCTGCTGTGCTGAATCAAAACACCTTGCAAGGCGCTAAGTCCCCCTCTCGGGTTTCTCGTCCTATCTCCTGTCTTATCTCTTCGCCCTTTAAACATTCATGGAGCACCTGCTGTGCTGCCGGTCCCTTCTCTCAGGCAAACAGATGTTATCCCCATCTCAAAGGTAAGGGACTCCTCTCAGAACCTAACAGGTGGCGGAACCTCCGTAGTAGCTCTTAATAATTGAAGATCTACAACTCTTGACTGACTACTCGTTCCTCTCTGCCAAGACAATACTCAGCCTAGCTCTTTGGTTAAGAAAGCAGATGGGAGTTTCAGCCTTGAACCTTTAGAAAATAATTCATCTCTCTGAAGCTCGGTGTTCTCAACAGTGCAATAGAGACCACAACATCCGTTCTGCCTTCCTTCTCTCCTACCCCAGCATTGCTGTGAAACACAGCAGAGAAAATGTTCATAAAAGCATTTGAACAGCCCTGTATACATAACAGGGAGATGTATAGTGTCAGCTCTGTCATTGCCTGCCATGATGCTTGCCCTTACCTTTTTTCCTGACTCCTGATGACCTCTGTCTCAGTTGCCTTTTTTTCCCTAAAAAAGTATGAAGGATATCAGAGCAGAAGGCTACAGGAAAGGATCCTTCCACAGCCTTTGGCTAAAGTCAACTATGGGTAAAACCGTAAATAGTCAAAGTTCTGACTTCCAGTATTGTAGTGAATATGTACACTCTCACATCTTCCTTTGTGTCTTATGGATACACCAAAAGACGTTGTGCTGCTGAAACAGTCTATCTTATATCAATCCTTATTTTCTATTCCTTTAATTCCAGTTTACTGATCTGGAAAATTTATCTGGAAGATAACATTCAGATCACTGTTACACAATCAACGCTTAATCGCTAGAAGTTTTAGAACTAGGGAGAAGTGAAGGCAAGATGGAGGTGAGGTACATTGGTTATATTTAGCTGGCTAACCCAAAGTCAGCTGACCAAAAGTTGGCTAACTTAAGCAAAAAGGAATTTAGGGCACAAATTTGCGGGAGCTCAGATATTCAGTGAGGACTGGCCATGGAAGTAGATAGAAAGGGAGAAATATTGGTTGGGCAAGAAAAAAACACAATAATAATAACAACAAAAACAAGCAACCTCCCCCATATTCATTTTGTGGAAAAACGACTTTAAAGATAAGTTATATATTTTATTTTGGCAGGCATATTTTTAAATCAAATCTAAATTACGTTTCTGCTATGGGATGGTTGGTAAAAATTTTAATCGTTTTTGAAATTAAAAATTATGAGATAAGACTGAAGAGGAAAAGAATTTCTTAAAACAAAGCAACAAATTTAAAAACAGGAAAATGGCATTTGGGGAGGGGAGAGAACTCCTGATAACTGAGGGGGAAAAAAAAGAGAAGAAGAATACTAGCTTCTACTAGACTATACCAGAAATATGAGACCAACTTCTCATCCGTCTGTCTCTTTCCTAATTTCTTCCTTGAGTAGAGATAGAAACTGGTTAATTAAGGAATGCAAAGGCTGAGTTTGTTGGATTGGGTGAGAAAGCACAGTATGCTCAAAGACCCAGTTAGGGACTAGAAAGCCCACAATAGAATTACTTCCTAGAGGATCTCACCATCTGGTCATGCTACTAAAAGTCTGGAGCCAGCTTCAAGCCCCAGCTGGGCCTAACTCCAAAATAAGGGACTGACACCCTGGCCTGGGGGTGGTATTTGATCAAGCTGTGACAGAAACAGTTCTGAATTAGTCATAGAGGTGCTACATTTTATCAGTGTCTGCTTTCTTTTGCTCTCAAAAAGCTATTGCCTTTTAAAGATAGCGTTAAAACAAACCAGGGAAGTACAAGGATCATCTGCATGAAGGTAGATTTTGTTAAATAGAAATCATACCTAAGCAGTAGAGTCTGCTAAGCTAGTGGAGTCTTGGCTATTCAAAAACACCCAAGCACCACATTTGTTCTTGGGCTCATATACCAGAGCTAAAGACTGAGCACTAGCTAATTGCAGAATGTGATGCAGTGGTTGTCTGGCTGAGAAATTTTTCTGGCTGGTCAGATACCTAACTTTGCCCATTTCTCTCTCAAAACTGCACATACCACTGCAGAAACCTCGTGTCAAAGAAAAGACCCTTCTCTTTACATCTCATTGTTCATTTGTAGGAGCATGGAGGGAAGAACACTTAGTGACTGGCTAAAAAACTGTTTGCTTTCACACATTTTTCATGCTAATTATTCACATAAACAATACTTCATTTTGCACAAGTGTGTTAGAATGTGTAGAGTGAGCCGAAGTCTCTCATTGAAATTCCTGGACTTATGAAATTCAGGAGTAGGTTAATTTGACTCTGGCCTACCATCAAAGCAGAGCATTTCATTTTCAAAACTGGCTGTTTGAAGAGTGAAAGAAAGGATGGAGAAAGCTTAAGTATTGCTCATATTACAAACTTTGGAAAATACCAAATGGCATAGTCCTAATTAGACAATTTAAATGATGTTTTTCTATTTATGACGGTAGTTCATATTCACATAGACAACTTGGAAAAGATTGAAAAGTTCAAGGGAAAAATGTACCTGTAATTTTGTTAGGCATTGCTGGTTTATATTGATGTTTTACTTTTGTACTTTGCATGCAATGTACTCTACATTTTGATTGTGATATAAGCAAATATAGCACATAAACTTCTGGCGACGTTTTAAGAGACACGGGGTAGGGAGTTTCAAATCTACACCTAGTGTTATAGACATTAGGAAAATTATAAACAGAAAGAATGATCACTACGAAAGAAAATTACAAGTAATACTGTTTCTTTGCTGTCTTCTTGTCTTTTATAAAATACCACCCTTTCCTCCGTTTGTTTTTCTTCTCACTACTCATATGCCCTGAAGTGTCAGATTTTGTGACACGCTTACTTCTTTGGCATGCATCATTTAGTTGAGAGATGCTAAGAGCTGGGAAATCATTTCCACTTGGCACATTTTGTTTAACAACCAAAATATTTTGTTTAATATTTTGATACCTGTATTTTACTTATGAAGAAGATAAATAATTAGGCCTGTGTGATACAGTTGCCTCTCAAATGTGGTGATACGCAGTGTTGATCCACTCACAACAGGATTCAATTGGAAGCAGAACAGAGGACCCAATATGCCTGAGGCTCAAACCCACAAACCTGTTCTAACTGGTAGGTGTTCTAACCAGCTGACCTATAATGACACCTCTCCCGGGCCCCTCTCACTGTGCCTGAGCATGCCTTTTTGTAAAGGAAAGTGGGCCTAACATGATGTATTATGTGGATGGGGATGAAATTGATGGGGGTAGTCATTTTCCAAACCAATGCAACATTTAAGAGTACCAACCTTCAGGAGAAAAGCAAAACATTGTTAGAAATGCTATAGAAATACCAAAAGTATGTGAAATCAGTTACATATGTTAGAAAAAACACAAGCTTTTAATAAGTGAGAAAGAACAAGATAAAACTATGAGTGTTTTGGAATAAGATAACATTTCACTCTACTTCAGTTACACCATCTCTGCCCAGCTTATTTATCGTTGCTGACATTTGTAGAGTTTATATCACTTGATATAAAAATCTTACCACTCCTTCAGTTATTCATTTTGTCTTTGCTGTGTTCTTAGAGATCATGATTGTTTGAAAATGACTTGACAAAAAAGGTCTATTTTCTCCCTGACAATCTCTCAGTGGCTATGAGGACCCAGCACTCTTCCAGTTGATTTCTCCTCTCAGTTTTCTCCCATGGTTCAAAATTCCTGGAAGAGCTCAGTCGGGTAGCCATCTGCATCCCAGGGTGAGAGGAGGCAGCCTTGTCTCTCCGTTTTTGCTGTGATGGAGCTAGCCCTTGGACCTTAGCCCTCTATTTCCAAAATGTGGAAAACAGCCATGTAAGCTCCCAGAGCCCAGGAGAACAGCAGTAATTATGTGGAGTTTGTGGGCATTACCCCGATGGACACAAGCAGGAGACCCTGCCCTTCCTTGGGTCCAGACTTCCAGGCAAAGAAAAGTCTGAGCATGTACTCCTCAGGAGTGGGTATGAATCTGGTGCCCACCAGAAGTTAGGACCACACGAGTACTTTGAAGCCCAGAGAGTAAATCGGATCTTGCACTGACCTACCTAGTTTTTGTGTAGTTGCCCTTGGTCACCTTAATAATTTGCAAACTCTTACCCAAACAGGCCAGTCCTGTCTTATCTTTGTAAAGATGAAGGTGAGAATGACCTCAGAACCTCATTTGGGTTTGATTTTTAAAGTAAATAGCCTCTGCCCCAGCCCCAACCCCTACCCTGGGGCCAGTGTAGAGACAATAATAGTAATTATAAGGAGTTATTCTAGAGAAAGGCGAGAAGTCTAGCTGCTTACACTCCATGGGATGTTTGCTTCTTATTTCTCAGCGTGGAGAATCTGATTTTTAATTTTGTTCAGTATCTTAGTCTGCTCAAGCTGTGATAACAAAATACCGTAGACTGGGTGGCTTAAGTGACAGAAATTCTTTCTCTCACAGTTCTGGAGGCTGACAAGCTCAAGAGCAAGGTGCCAGCATGATCAGTTTCTAGCAAGATCTCTCTTCCTGTCTTGTAAATGGCTACCTATTCTCTGTATCTTCACCCATTAAGAGAGAGAGAAGCAAGCTCTCCGGTGTCTCTTTTTCTAAGGACACTAGTTCCTTTATGAGGGCACCACCCTAATGACCTCATTTAAATCTACTTGCCTCCAAAGGTCTCACATCCAAATACCATCACATTGGATGTTAGAGCTTCAACATATAAATTTGGGAGTGTTAGGTAGATAGTCAGATACAAGTGATGGGGGAACAAAGGAATAGGGGCCCAGCTTGGTAATCATAGAAATTTCTCTTGAAGACCTACCTTAAGGGCTTCCCAGAAATACCTCCCTTTTAGGGTTATAAATTACCCCAAATCCTAGAGCACAAAGGCCATAAAAGCTACTGGCTTAAACTAGCTACAAACGCATGCACAGAAAGTACTGCCCGTAACTTCAGCCTCATTATATCATCTTTATAATATGATGACTATGCCTGGAAGTTCATGAATCTAGTTATAACAGACTGAATTCTGGGTACACACATGTGCACAGGGCAAAGTTATTGCCTAGTGTCAATCAGGTGTCAGTTAAAATGACCTCGCTTGCTAATCACCTAGGAATGCCTTTGGAACCACTCATCATAGCCCAAATACAAGGCAGATATTCCCACTTCTGGGTCTTTTTTTGCTCTTTGGGGCCTTCCTCTTTTTTTGGTGGCCTTTTGTGGCCTTATTTCCTTTTGTAGCCATTTTAGCCCCTTTGTGTTGGTTACAGCACTGGGACCATGGGCCTCTTTGGGTCATACTTTGTCTTTCTCCATGTGCCTCCTTGGGGCATTCTTTCTCTTTTTAAAATATATTTTAAATAAAACTATTAAATCTCAATGACCTGTGATTCTTTACTGCCATCATTTGAGGAAGAACTGAGGAAAAATGCTAACTACACGTCTGGTTATCCTTCTCTCTCCCCTTTACCATTGAGGCAATACCAAACTCTGATCGGCCCCAAAGGTGACAGGGAGACACAATTCAGTCTACAGCATTCCGGAAGGTAGAAGTGTCATATACTCCCACATATTTCACATCTTAATATATTTTCTATATAATAGATAAGATCAAATATATATAACTATGATTGTTAATCTGGGGAGGAATTATTAATAACTTATCAATTAAGGTTTAATTCACATTTTCCCTGAGCACCATAGTGACTTGTTAGCCAAAGTTAAACTCTTTCTAACATATGCATACAGGAAATGCAAGTGTTGACTCAGCTGAGGGTCTGCTTTAGAATTCACTACTGTGAATTTGTTTCTCATTCCTTTTTTTAGATTCCACATAATAGCAAAACCAAAGCTATTTGTCTTTCTCCTTCTGACCTACTTCACTTAACATTATACCTTCAAGGTAATGTAGGGAGGAGGCAAGAGAATTAAAAATATTAATCTAGCCACAATCAGAGACTGCAATATGCTGGTCAGCCCTGCAGCCAGGCCAGGAGGATACCTGCCAAACAAAGGAAGATTTCTGCTGGATTACTAATAACCCATTCCCCACACCTGTGAAGGGGAAATAGGAACCTAGAGTCATTCCCTATGGCTAAAACTATGGGGAACCTATGGACCAAAGGCTGGAAACTGCAAACAGGCTTTTCATTCTACGAGTTCTTACTTTTTCACACTCCATATTATTCCCCTTCCTCACTGTATGTCCATATCAAAGGAAATGGGTTAACAAAGTTTTTTTAAACTATAACTGACAGGTTCTAAAGAATGACACATAAACTGAATTACTTGAACACCTGGACCGCTGACTCACTGTCTTTCACGTCTGTCTTGGTCCCTCTCAGTCCCTGCCTCTTAGAGACCACACTTTGTGGGGTGTTACACCTTTTCTGATAAATTTACCTTTTGCCTCTAACTTTCGCTGTGTGTATTGAGTTCTTTCTTCACTCTCCTGCCAGAGGATCCTCCCCTGCTCTCGGTTCAGGGCTTGATCTCTCCTTTGCTGCTCTGTCTTATAGGAAAGGTCCATTAATGTTGTTGCAAATGATGAGATTTTATTCTTATATATGGCATATATATATATATATGTGTATATATATATATATACATATATATATATATATATTTGATCTTATCTAAAATGTACACTACATCTTTTATACCCATTTATCCACCAACGGATACCTAGGTTGGTTCCATATACTGGCTGTTGTAAATAATGCTGCAATGAATATAGGGGTACACGTATCTTTTTGAACTAATGTTTTCACATTCTTGGAGTATCTAGATCATATGGTAGATCTATTTCTAATTTTTTGAGAAATCTCCATACTGTTTTCCATAATGGCATTCACTATTGTGAAATTTGAATAGTCTCTTATTTGTCCATACTACAAGAAGTAAAACGTTAAAGACAAATCAGCAACAAAATAGTTGGAACTGATAGTTTTGGCTGTAAGCAGTTCATAAATTTGCTCATTGCTATTTTTATTGTTGTTGTTGTTGTTGTTGTTGTTTCTCATTGCTATGAACCTTTATTTGGTCTCTAGTATTTACTCATACATTTATTCAATAATAAACAAATGGCATGCCAGACAAGTATTAGGCACTGGTGATATGGCACAGAACAAAATTAACTCACAGAAACTTACATTCCAGGAAGAGAAATAGACCATAAACAAGATAAGCATTTAAACTGTAAATCTTAAGCAAGAAGATGAAACAAAGAAGGGGGACAGGAAGTATGGGGATTAGGGGTGGGGTATGATTTGCAGTTTTGAATAATTAGCCATGGAAGTCTCATGGTAAAAGTTACAGGAGCAAGACCCAAAGGATGCAACAGAGGAACAGATGGCGTGCTGTGAATGGATATTTGTGGCATAAGCCTTCTTGAAAAAGGAAATTGCTGGAGCCAAAGCCTTTGATGGTTCTGTGTGGCTGCTGCAGGGGGCAAAGGAGATGAGCTTCAAGGTAAGGGGGAAGTCGGGCAGAGGAGTGTCACCAGAATCAGAATTTTATTCATCGTTAAAAATTGCTGTTTATTTTCCTCAGGTTTTGAATATAAAGACCAGTAGAATTAAACATGTAAATAATTGACAAATTGTCTTAGAAATCCTTACATTTGAACCTACCTTCCTTGCAAAATACCAAAAGTTAAAATTCATTGTTATTCTCCCCAAAAAACTAAAAAAAATTTTTTCATTTTTTTCTCAGAATCTGGCTGCCAATGGTAAATGTAAGGAAGACAATTGTCAAACACCAAGTGACTTCATCTTGGGGTCTGATTCATATGAAAAGACTCATAATACAAAGTTATAATTAGCATCACTGTAACAGATTAGGGCAAACATATACTGATGAAAATAAGATTTCACTTGGGTTCTTGTCATGACTAAAAGACATCTTGATTTATTGTAGAGAGATTGCCCAAGGCAGAGGATAGGTTTGAGGATTGTGATAAATTAAGATTAAGCAACACTTACATTTCTAGGTGCTTTGAGAATAATATAATTCTCTCCCTTTTCTTGCTCCGATTTAGTCAATAGTCTTTCTCAGATTGTAGTTGTTTTCCATCAGCTTTAAGTGTATACTTCTTAAAAATCCCATCTAACTGTTAAAATGTTTGCTTGAAAACATATATGCAAGATATAAAATAAGATAATATAGGCAAAAATACTTTGAAAAGAAAAAGTGATATTCAAATATACAGCGGTGAAATCATATTATTCTTTTAAATTGTTCACCTGTGTTATATGTCTTTGTCATCCATTTGATGTCTTGCTGTGCAAATTAGTTCTTTAAGTGTACAATTTCTGCTGGTAGATGACTGATGGGATTTGCTGCTTTTGGTGATATTCATACAGTAAGACCAGTTAGCTCTGCCCTTATTATAAATATAAAATTATAATTTGCCATTAGAATTTTAGTGTATGTCATGAAAGGGAAACACATAATCAGCAATCAAAACTATCTTAAATATTTACAATAGTGCTTTGCAATATTTATGTAATGTTAATAAGACCAGGTTAAATGTTCTTAAAATTTTAAAGTTGTCTTTTATTATTTAAAATTTTTTATTTGATATAATTTTAGACTGACAGGAAAGAATAGTACAAAAAATTTCAATACAGTTTCACATCAAAAACCTTAAATATTAACATTTGATTAGGTTTAATCTCTATATAATCTTTTTCTGAATTATTTGAGAGTAAATTTCAAAAATGATGCTGCCTTCAACCCCAATACTTCAAGGATAAGTATGAATCCAAATAAATATTTAAATATCCAAAAATAAGGATCTTACCTTAAGAATCATATACAATTATCATAAATGAATGAATATTGTTGCAATACTATTATCTAACATCCAGACCCTGTTCATATTTCATCAATTGTTCCAGTAATGACCTTCTCCGTGAAGATGCTCACACATTTTTGCCATTTTTTAATTCAATTGTTATCTAAGAGTCTTTTAGACCTGGACTTTTATGTTGAGGTCATAAGGCAAAAAGACTAAGAGATGTGCCTTTAATAGCTGTGACACTCTTCTCACTTCTCACCTCATCCCCCTCCCCAATCAAATTCCAGCTATATGGGTTAAAAATCAACTTTGTTAAGGGTTGGCTAGTTCTGACGGGACTGAACCTTCATGTTGCAGGTTTTTCAAAGCTACGCTAACCCTCACTGATGCTGTCATCAAACAACACCAAACTACAAAAAGAGTTCCCAGCTCACCATTCCTCTCTCATCTGCTGAGACTATTCAATTCCTTTGGCTTGCTATTGCTTTCAATGACCTTGCTACCTTACCTAACAATGAGACTCTGATCAGTTGATGATATCACTATCCTGCTTGTGCTTCTGTTTTCAGCTCTCCTTTCCCACATGTGGAAATGGAAAGAGAGGTGTCACATTGACCTAAGTAGCAGAAGTATGCCAGCATTAAGTGACATGTAGTAGGCAAGTCCTGTACAGATGGTTTGAAATACCTCAGCCTAATCTAACCCATAGGTGCTTACCTTCGAGGTACTCCCAGGCATGGTCTCCATATTTCACCCAACAGGAAGATTCTCCTGCAGGCTTCTGAGAATGAGCAGCACTGGAGGGCTCAGCATCCTTTATATTCAGCAAAAATAATATAAGAAGTGAACAGAGAGCAGGCAGTATCTGCTCCAGTTGCCAATGGAGCCAGCAGAGCCGTTAGGATCAGACCATAGCTTTTCTTCTCCTTCCTCACTTTATTGCCAATTGAAGTTGAAGAACCAACAGACTATGATTACTAGTATGTAAAATACACATTAAATCTGTACATGAAAATACCTGGAAGGAACTATGACAAACATTGGTTGTGATTATTTTGATTAGCAGGAATTTACAAAAAAAATATTAAAAAGAACCACCTAATTTTCTTTATTTCAGAACTTTTTGTGAGTGACCATTGCTTTTATTATCTAAAAATAATACTTCAAAGAGCCAAATGTTGTAGTTCTTTAAAATATTAATGTGGCATTTTAAACTAACCAAAGAAACAAAGACTTTGATATGAACCTCCACTATGAATAGACTGAAACTCCATTAGTTGTACTTCAAAGGATAAATGTTAATATTATTCTACTCACTCTGTCAATTCAAGTACTAAATAACTATTTAGATTATTTATCTCAGATAATGTTTAGTAGATATTCATACTTAGACAAGTAGGTTACTGGAAATGTAGTAGGGAGTTCCAGCAGTCTCTAAATTCTATTAAATTCATGTTTCTTATTTAAAAAAAAAAAAAAAACGTGCATTCTAATTACCTGAAAATCTTTTGGACCTTATTAGCATTGCCAGGACAAATATTAAGACAGAACCTTTTGAAGGCTCTTCCTTGAAAGGAATACTGACATGCAGTATTAGATACAAAGGAATGAACAAATTTAATTTGAGGAACAAGTTATATCAAGCCAAAGAGCTTTTCATATAGATACATCTTTCTATATGGAAAGTATATATTTTAATATAACAGTGTCAGAGATATTTCTATAAAGAAATAAAAGCTTATGAGTTGAGTTAAACATTTTTAACCAGCCTCCAATATTTTCTATTCCCCACCTCTGAGAGATGCTGTACATTCTTGTTCTAAGTCCTTTATGCAACATCCAAAAAAACAAAATGAAAATGTGGTCAATGAACATCACCAACCTTTAGCTCAATGGGCTAGAAAAGCATACTCATGTGGATTTTAATGCTGACCTTGCAAATCATATCAAAGTCCCAATCCAAGGCAAATTTTCAGAGCTGTAAATTGGAGTAATACCAGTCCACTGTACACACTGAGTTTATGTAAAATTTGAATAAGATAAATGAAAACACTACCAAAATATAAAGCAGATGTATTTTCCTTAATGTACAATAGGAGATATACTTAATTTTCTGTTTCTTAAAGTTCAAAGAATTAATCTACATGACATAATGGAAATAAAATAATGTAAAATCATAAAAACAACATGTTTGTAATGATATCATAATCCATGTGTGTTTTCTCTTAAGAGTCATATAGAATATGGGGTCCTTCCTGCCAAATTTCCGTGTAACTACCATAGAAGCATCAATGGCCTTTAAAGGAAGCCCTGCCATTTTCCACACTGGCCTGCACAAAGAAAAAGTACAACCTTTCCTTTCAGAGGAAAGAATTTAATGACACTGAACAAGACATGAGCAAGACTTGTTTTGATGTTTGAAATGTATAACCCAAAACATTAAAAAAAAATTCAAGCAGATACAAACAGACCTAATTTTCTTTTCCATATTGCTGAATTTGATTTTATAATATTATGTAAAAGATTTTTGCATCTATGTTCATGAGAAATATTGGTCTGTAGTTCTCTTTTCTTGTAATATTTTTGGTTTTGGTATCAGAGTAATGCTGGCCTCATAGGATGAATTGGGGAGTGTTCTCTTCTCTGTGTTTTCTAGTAGAATTTTTGTAGAATTGGTGTAAACTCTTTCCTAAACATTTAGTAAAATTCACCAACGAAGCTCTACTTTCTTTTCTAACAAAGACCAAAATCTCAAGTTTTCTTACCCATTGCAGCCAGCCTGCTCCCATAGAGAAGTGAACACATGGTACCAACTTCTTTTCAAGAATGGGGCTATTCTAGGGCAAAGCAAACCTCTCTAGACACCAGGGGGCTTAATGCCCCTCTTCCTAATAGTGAGCAGTTAAGCCACATTCTTTCCATCTCCCTTTCTGTATCTTACCCTTAAACTCTTAACTGATATTTGTAGAAAACTGAATTTTGAATAGAAATTTAGAATATTAAAATAATTACAGTTAAATGGAAAAAAGTACAACTTTTTAATAAAATCATCTCATGTACACATGTCCAAAAATTTACCATGCTCCTTATTCTTATAGTTATAGACTTGAGTCTCCCTAGCTTTGCCCCTTTCTATGTGATTATGTGAAAATTACACACCTCCCTTAGCCTGAGTTTTCTAATCTTTGAGGAGTTTGCTTACTTGTTTGATTTTGATAAGGACTAAATGAAATTATGTAAGGTCCAAGGTACCCAGTAAGCTTATAGTAATTATTGGCTATTATTACAATTCCTTAGGCCTTAGTTTCCCCAATGGCAAAAGGAGGCAGTTAGATTAGATTATGTACAAAGTCATTTTCAAAATTTCCTACTACTAGTCTATGGCCATGCCACCTTGGATGGGAGACCACTTAGGAAGACCAAGCGCTTTAGCTGTAAAAAGTAAAAAATAAGGGATTGTAAACTGACAAGGTCCCTGCAACATGTGAGATCAACCAAGGGTTGCCTCAACTAAAAAAACAAAATTTTTTTTACTGCTATCTACAAAAGAAACTGCATCTAATATGTTTATGTTTAGTGGGGCTTACTTTAAATGAATAAAATCACTTTTGTCCAGTGTATACATTCTAAAATTTCATTATCAAAATTTGAATTACTATATTTGATTTTTTTAGTTTAATTTTACTGGTTTTAAATTTATATTTCTTCTTACATTTTTTTAATTGAATATGTGAGAAAATATTTAACCTGGGCTACATTTTGTCATGATTTTTGAATTTGATTTATCATTTTATTGAACTGATTGCATCTATAAAAATAACCTTCTGCCTTGGGCTCTTGGAAAGTAGGTCTGTTGACAAGATCCTCCCTGGTGACCACAATTTATTTAGCATGGTCATGGCTACTCATATAATCTGAGCAGGTGGTACAGTAACCAAACAGCAGCAAACCACTTTCAGATCATGAATAGACACTATAACTTAATTGAGATAAATGCAGATGATCCAGTATGGACTATAGCTCTGAATCAGACTTATTTCTATACAGCATTTTGTATTACTATAGACTAGTAAAAAAGTCAGTAAACTGTTATGCTGACAGTTTCATCATTATTGGACTTAAGTAGACTTTTAACTTAAAAACAAGAACAAAAGGACTTGTTAAGCCAAACAGGCCAATGCCAAATGGTTTCTTTGAACTATCAATACTGATCTTAAGAGTAAATGCAGTTTTAAAACTATATAATTCTTTAATATTATGTGGGTCCCAGGATTTTCTTCTCCTATTTTGTCTTTTTATTTCAGTGAAAGGATATCATTCATTTTCTGATCTTCACCTTCATGATAGTGACTTAAATTGTACTTTGTACAGGTCTTCTAAAGAGTGAGCTAATATATAATCTAAAATTATACAAATGCAAGGAGGCAAAGCATTTTATCTTTATGATCTATACATATGGTTAAAAAACTCTACTTTCCTGTCTTCATGAAAAAGAATCTAATAGCATGGCCTTTTCTTCTCAATCAGAGGTTATTTTCCAGGTCATCAATATAATTTCTCAATAGTTAATATTCTTCAAAACTCTTAGATTGAATAGAATCATCACTGATTGTTATTTTATGTCTGTCATTTCATTATCTGGTGTCCTCCACTTCTAATCAAAGCTTTGAAAAATTTTTCCCCCTGGTCTTGAAAGTAGAAATTGGGATGTCATCTGGGCTAATATAATCCAAGCTCTCCTTGTTCAAAATGTATTTAGAAACCCAAATTCATTTTTTTCTGGACTATTTGACAAATAGTAGTGGTACATTGAATACTTTTTTTGAGTTAAAATGTTCAACTTTCAAAACAAATTTTATTTTAGCAACTTTATGAATAGATTTATATTAATTGAATCATTTTTAAAATAAATCTTTTCTTTTAGAATAATTTACAAAGAAAGTACAGAGAGTTTCCATATATCCTTTACCCACTTTCCCCCAGTGTTAACGTCTTGCATAACCATGGTACATCTGTCAAAGCTAAGAAATTGACACTGGTACATTACTATTAATGAAGCTATACACATTTTTTTGAATTTCACCAGTTTTTTCACTACTGTTCTTTTCTCTTCCAGGATGCCCTCAAGGACAGCACATTCATTACCTTTAGTTGCCATGTATCCTTAGTCACACCTGATCTGTGACAGTTTCTCAGACTCTCCTCATTTTTTATGACCTTGACATTTTTGAAGAGTACTGGTCAGGTATTTTGTAAAATGTCTCTTAATCTCAGTTTGATGCACAGAAATGAAATGTCATTCTTATTGCATCATATAGGGGGAAATGAGATATCAGCATGATTTATCTCCAGCCTTGATCTCTTGGTTAAAGTAATGTATATCAAGTTAATGTAATTATTTCTAAGTAAAAAAATAAAACTCTCAGTGCAGCTTTCAGAGATAGCAAAGAACTTGATACATAGAAAGTACTGAATTTTAATTACAATTGCTTAAAACATTCAAATAATGACTGTATATTTATCCCAGTGATATCTTCTTCTCTCCTTTAAATAAATTGTTAAATGAATTACTTATCTTAAAATATCTGGGCAGTGACTGAATGGAAATATGTATTAAAATTATTTCTGCTTTTTCTTAGTCATATTAAAGTAAAAAAGCTTTAAATATAAACTATATACAAATAAAAACATTAACTTATCTTTACAATAATATTGAAAAAACATATCAACAATCTCAAAACTGTAGCAAGTCACTTTAGTTGTGATCATTTGGTACTTATAGTTATCTTGTACTTTTCTAATTACAATATTTAAAAATATTTTTATATGCACCATAGCCTACATGGCATACATTCTGAAGTGGCGTCTATGTATAGCAATGGAATACTGAAAATTTAGTCCAGCGTGCTAATTTAATTTTCTGATTCAGCTTGTTAACTTGTCGTTTTAGTGCATATACATTCTCAAACTTTTAAACATTTTGTTTTAAGCACTTCCTTTTCCCAATAGCCAATATCCTCAATTTTGTAGTTAATCAAGTAGAATATTTTAAAGACGCCCTATAGTTTTTTAAAAAATAATTTCAGAAATGCAGAAAGTTGCAGGAATAGTTCAATAGACTCTTTATACAGTAATTATTCTGAATGCCCTTCCAATTCATCCCAATTCTCCAATTGTTAACATTTTACCGCAATTGCTTTATTATTCTCTTTCTGTGTGTAATATTTTTCTATCCTACCTGACAGTAAATTGCAGACATGATTCCTTATCTTCAGTGTGTATTTCCTAAGAAAAAGGGCATTCTCTGAAATAACCACAGTATAATTTATGAAACTCTAGAAATAAACACTGAAAATTCTATAATCTAATCAACAGACCTTATTCAAACATCTACCAATTTTCCCAATAATGTGCTTTATAGCAAAAATAAGATAAAACAGAAGAAGAAAAGAATCTGGTCCAGGGTCCACTCTGGGATTATGCATTGCCAAATCTCCTTAGTCTCCTTTGGTCTGGAATAGTTCCTTAATCTGTCTTTGTCTTTTATGACCTTGATATTTTTGACAAGTACAGGCTAGTTATTTTATAGACTATTTCTCAATTGGATGTGTCTGATGTTTTTTCAGATTAGATTGAGATTATGAATTTTTGGCAAGAATACCACTAAAATGATGTTGTATCCTCAATGCATTATATCCGGAGACAGGATGTCAGTTTTGATTTATTGCACTAACATTGGTCACTTGGTATCGGTGATATGTACTAAGCTTCCCTCTATAAAATACTATTTCTCCCTTTGTGATCAATAAATTCCTTGTGTCAAGATACTATGAGATTATATAGATGTTCTATTCTTTACCAAACACTCACCCAATAATTTTTAGCATTCCTTGATGGTTTTGTATGAATCAGTCATACTATGAGGTTTGTCAAATGATTATTATTTTTTATTTCATCATTCTTTTGACATTTATTTGTTGGTATCTTATTGTAGGAAAAAGCTTTTTTTTTCATTTATTTTTTTATTTTTTCACTTATTTACATGTAACAGTATAGACTGGTGGATTTTTATGTCATTCAGTGGCTCATAATTTGTTACTATCATTTTTTATTTTGATTTTAAAATTGTACCAGATTTGGCCAGTGAGAACCCTTCAAGCTGTTTCATGTGTCCTTGACACTGCCCCATTCTTCTTTGCATAAACACTTCCTTATGAAGCAAGATGTTTCAGGCATATCTTTTATTTTCTCTTTTCTACCCCTGGAATCAGCCACCTCTTCTTGGTCCTTTTAGTGGAGAATAAAGTCTGGAAGCCAACATGAGCACTAAGTATGCTCATTGCTACTAGCATGTCAGTGTGTGTGTGTGTGTGTGTGTATGTGTGTGTGTGTGTGTGTGTGTGTTGCAGGTTGGGTTCCCTGAGAATCAAATCCTGAGACAGACATTAGTGAGCAGAAAGTTTATTAGGAAGCACCCTAGGGTTGAATTCCTATGGAATGAAAGGGAAGGAAGCATGACTGGGCAAAAGGAGAAGATGGGATCTTATATAATCTCTACAAAGGCCTCAACTGACCTATGCAGCTCTGATGCTTGGGTCCTTCAGAGTTGTTCTGAGTTGGGGTGAGAGGTTCAGGCCTTTATATTCTTGCATTGATCATTCATTGGACATGGGCTGCCTGGAGAAGGGGTCATGACATTGGGCAAGGCAGCTCTCTTTGGGAGAGGCATTCTAAAGACGGCTAACAGCTGAGAGCCATTAGTCAACAACATTTCCAGCATTTTCGGTAGTAAATCCTCTAGTCTTGAAAAGAGTCTGGACAGCATAGAGTATTCATGACAAATCCATGCACGTGCTTATCTCTGTCTCTAGATCTCTCATCCATCTACCCTTCTATCCATCCATCCATCCATCCATCCATCCATGCATCCATGCATGTATCTATCTATCTATCTACCTACCTATCTTAAAAATCAGGAGTTTATAGTGATACTTCCAACTCCAATTCAACCCCACGGGTTTGTTCTATAATTTCTCCTTTCCATATTTGTAACTCCTATTACTGATAGTGAGAAACCCGGCACCCACTATCAATCTAGGCTCAAACCTAGAATTCACTGGAAGTAGTTTCAGAATTACTCAGCCATTCCACTGAAAAAAAACAATCTTACTAACTAGAATTCAGTATGTTTAGAGTTTTTTCTGTCTTTAGTCTGAAACTATATAATTGAAATTTCATGTTCAAAAGTTACTTGGATTGGCTCTCCTCCAGGGTGGTTTGTTATTGATTTCAAATGCAGTTAGGTTCATTTGTTTCTGTGTGCTTTCCTTTTTAGGGTTTTTCTCTATGTGTGTTGACTTTATTGTTATTATTATTTGGGAGGTATGTAACATATTTACATGGCTCAAATATCAAAACTATATAAAAAATATACTCAGAAAACTGGCACTACTCTCTCATCCCTTCCATCCCATTCCATTATTAACCAATATTATTTGTTGTTGGTATATTTTTTCCATATTTATTTTTGTGAAAAATAAGTAGATTCTACATATTTTTTATTTTTTATTTTCTTTGTTACATAAAAAAGTACCATGCTATAGAATATCATTTTACACTTTGCTTTTTTCATTAAACAATATATTCTGGAAATCACTCTTTATCAGTTCATAAAGATTTTTTCTATTCTTTTTTATAGCTACATAGTTCTCTATTGTGTGGATACATCATAGACAATTTCTCCACTCTCTTGTTTGGGCATTTTGATGTCTCCAATATTCTACAGTTACAAACCATGCTGCAATAAATACTCATAGTGTGGGGGGAGCCTTCTGAGGTTTTAATATACTATCTTTTTGCTTTTTTCTTCTTTGTTCTTTTTATTGTACTACTAGGCTGGCTGAAAATGTCAAGTGGCAATGTATTCTGTTCTCAATAGATAGTTCTCTGGGGAAAATTGGACTGTAGTGTAATACTTAGACCCCAGCCATATGCAGATAACTGCAGCATATTAATGACACAATATTTTTATTAAATTACTATTATTTTAATAATTGTATGTCTTTGTTATTAAAATGTGTTTATAAATGCACCAAGAGAGAGTCATTTTAGCTTTTATGATTGCAAGGGTGACCTTGAGCAGGTCACTTAACCTCTCTGTACCTCAATAACATGGAAATAATAATTTTACAAATTTGTTAGGTTATTAGGCATCTCAAACTGAGCACATCTGAAAACAAATTTCTGATTCCCTTCTAATCTCACTCCCCCTCAAAACCTGCTTCTTTCTCAGTTTCCCCACCTCAGTAAATGGCAACTTCATCAATTGTTCAGGCTAAGAGCCCAGGAGTTATCACTGACTTTTCTCTTTTACACACATCCCACATTTAATCCATCCACAAATCCTGGGCTCTTGAAGTCATCTCCTCCCTGTCCTTCCTGCTTCTGCTTTTGCTGCTCCACAGTGTATCCTTCATAAACAGCCCCAATCATGCTTTTAAAAGCAAATTTTTTAATATTACTCCTCTGTTCATAACCATCTAATGGCCTCCAGTCTCACTCAGAATAAAAGCCAGAAATCTGGTCTGGTTCCCTGCATTCTCCAACCCATTTCCTACCTCTCTTGCTTGTTGCTTCCTTCCCTGAAGCCTCACTGGCCTCCTTGCTGAAGTGAACTGAATACTCTTGTGCCTCTGGGCCTTTGCATTAGCTGTTCTCACTGCTTAGAAAGTTGTGTCCCCAGATAGGTCCATGATTCACTTTCTTATCTCCTTCAGCAATTAAAGCCATCATGACTCCAATGTTTAAAATGGCAAGCCCCAAACCCAACATTTCATATCTCCTTTTCTTCATTATTGTTCTCCATAGTACTTGTTACCATCAAACACATCGTATAATTGGCTAGTTTATTTTTTATTGCTTGACGCCTTCCTCATTTCCCTGTCTTTCTTCCACCTCCAAATTGAAAATAAGTCCCTTGGCACAGCTTCTTTTGTTTTGCTCACTGCTGTAACCTCAGCTGCTAGAAAAGTGCTTGCCCCATGGGAGATACTCAGTACTTCAGTATGTGTTGGGGCCCATAAGATCACTCCTAGGTTTGGTGATTCACTAAGAGGACTCACAGAACTCAGCAGATTGTAGTATTCACAGCTAAGATTGCTCACAGAGATAGGATACCTGGCTCAATCAGCAAAAGGAAAAGGCATGTGGGGTGAAGTCCAGGGAAACCAGACACAAGCGCCTGGGATCCTCTTTATGTATCCATCAGTGAGTTGTGACTGTCCAAGTGCAATAATCTTTGCTGGGAAATTTCATCAGAGACTTGGTGCCCAGGGTTTTTATTGCTGAATGGTCACATAGGAACCTCTGCCTGGCAGATACCAAAATTTCAGACTCCCCAAAGAAAAGCAAGTATTCAACATAAACCGTATTGTTTGCATAAACAGTTGAGACATATGATTCATTTTTATCAGGCTGGAAATGGTAGAAACCTCCCCAAATCCCAATTCTCAGATGCCAGCCAGTGGCAGATGCTATAAGCGTGCCCTTCTAAACAGTTAAAGGCCTACTACCCTACCTTTTTTCTGCACAATATGTTTGAATAATGTCACTTTTTCATGAAAAAAAAAATGAAGCCCTTTAGAGTTAAAAAGAAAGATAAGGTCAATTAAAGAAAATAAAGTTGGTTGTTTTTTTGTTTTTTTGTTTGTTTTTTTTTTGCACTTTGGAATTCTGCTGCATACATTTTGACCTCATTTCAGCACATCAACACAATGTGCAATTTTTAAAGTAGCATGGCAAGGAAAGAAGATGTGGTTAAAACTTCACACATTGCTTGGATTCTGTACATTTTACAATCTATTTTTTGAAGGGAATGCAAAGAAGCAAAATCTAGATGAAACCAGTGTCTATGAGAGGGTGTCTCGTGACAGCCTTTAGTATAATATCTTTATTTGGGGAATTTTGCTTTTTGAATACTCAGTACTCAGCAAAGTACCTGGCATACACAAAGGGCCACATAAATGTTTGTATAGTGCATAAATAATACTGCTATAAATGTTTTAAATGGTTCTATTTTATAAGCATGTGAATAAATTTAACTCATATTAAAAATAAATGTGACTTGTAACAGATGCTGAATACAACTGGAAAATTGATATATAACTACTGTACTAAAACAGGTTAAAATATTTTTATTGAATCTTATTTAAGTAATTTGGAATTGTAAATACATAGTTGGCATGCACTACATTTGTTTGGTTGAGCCAAAACAAACATGTGAGCACACACACACACCCCTAAAAGCCGTCTGGAGTTTAGGGTTGGGGGAGGGTGGTCCTAGTGTTTGAAATCTAGACTTGCTTAGAGCAAGCTTCTTAAATGTGAGACTTTCATGGTCTCAATTTAATATTGAGACTATAGGGAGACTTCTCAGGACAGAATCTTCAGGAAATTTAAGCCAAGTCATTTTCCAAGTTGTAGAACCCATAGAGTCAAGCTGGTTTACTAGGGTCTGAAATGGTACAAGGAGAGATTTAAGAAAAGTATCTTAAAATCTTGACTGATATTTGATATCTTGTGGTTTTAGAATTTTTGTCCACTAAACTTCTTTCTTATAAATATCACATTTTGCCTAATATGTGATATTTGCCCAATATGTGATAGAGCTTCATTTAAGTGGAGTTTGGTAATTTGCTTTTAACTTCTAAAGAAATTAATATGGCTTTTATAGATATGTATACATGTATGTATATGTACATACATGTATACATATATGTGTCTGTATGTGTGTGTGTTTTAGCTTCCCATGATTGGTTAAAATGTTTATCTACTACTACCCTGTTATGAAATCTAAAGTTTATGACAAGAGAGAGTAAAACACTCTAAAGGGGTAACATTAACCCTTTTTCTTATTCAAGATAACTCAACCCTGTCCCATAGTTGTGGCTGATACAGGTGTTAACAATATTTTAATATTGAATATCACAAAAGGAAGAAGAAACAGCCTGGCAAAAAACACAGTGTAAACACACAAAAAGGTTATGTGATGAAACACAAGAATTTTGCATTTCTGCAAGAGTGACTACCCCTTTAAAATATTATTGTGGAAGTTCTGTGCAAATATTGATTTGACAAGTAAAAGAAACTTGGAAAATAAATTTCTAGACATAAGACTTGAAAATGAATGCTGAACAATTTGTCTAGGCTGTAGCACAGTTATAAATTCCTGGAGTTTTAGGGCTGAATCTGATCTTAAAGGACCCAGGCATAATTTTCCATTGTGCAGATTGCAAAAATAAGCCCAGAGATTTAAAAGTGCTTGCCTAAGATCACACAACTAATTTTGGGTCAGGGGAAGAACCCATGCTCCTACTCCTAGAATTGTCTCTAGGATATCCTACTGCTTTCTCAGGAATTAAGGCCATTATTATCTCCTATGCATACAATAGTTTAGAAGATTCTGAATTAACACAGCTTTAATCAGAAAGTGATCTTATGCCTCTTAAACTGAAGTGGGTCAGGCTTTGTCTGTGATGCTATTTTTGGATTATACTCAAGAGTAAATAGCAAGGGAAAGTATACTTTCCTTCACTTGCCATGAAAACTGATATTTTCCAAATGGCCATTGAAACTCCAAAAACTTTGATGTTAACTATGTGTTTTGGAAGAAGAATCCAGGGATTTGAGAGTTTGTATTTTTCTTAAACAAATACCATTTTGTAACAGACTTCCTCCCTTTGGTTGGCAGACTATTCTGAGTTAGCTGAAGCTGGTGAGCCTAACTTATACAGCTGGCCCACACAACCTGCATTTGGGCAGCAGTCTGAACATAGTTGTTAATGCTATCTTAAAACCTGAAGGGTATTTTTGGTGTGTAGTAACATAGTCTTAACAAACTTGTGCCTGGGGATTCTCAGTGACAGATGACTCCATAAGTAGAACCTGGTGGCAGACAGATGTGATAGAGCAATCATCCAGCTTGAGCCATTGTGAGGCGTCTGCCCACACCAGTTGTAGGAGTGCTGTATGTCCCCTGAGGTGTGCCTGCAGATTTTGAAGATATTTCCCTTTCTGGCCCCCTTGCATGCTCAGAGCCCCTCATGGAGTAGTGAGAAACAGAATCTCTATTCCACTCCTTGCTAGCAATCTAATGGTGCAGGGATAGTGGAGCACTCAAGTTTGCTTGTGGTTCAGTTGTACCTGGTAAGTACAAGCCTACTCTCTGGGCAGCTCTAACTTTAGCAGCTTAGCAGGTGAACCTACTCCTGCCTCAACCTCCAAAATGAGAAAATTAATCTGTTATTACACAGTCACAGTCTGTTCCAGAAATAGACACTCTCACCACCCCCTCTTCTACCTCTATCAAATTAGGCTGGTACTTTTCCAACAAATAATTTTCATCACAAATATTTCATTAACTTGATATTCACCTAGGGACAATAGTAAGACTGAAATTAGCATGAAGAGTTTTGCTTTTTCAAGTGAAAGTGTATCAACTTTCGGGCCACAGTAAGAGTGTGCTCTTACTGGATTTCCTTACCAGGACCCAAAGGATTCAACGAAATCTTTTCCATCATTGTCGCTGCCCCCATAACCAATGATTTCCAATTTATTTAAGGAAATTAATGTTTATAGACGTTGGAATAAGCAGTGGCTGGAATAAAGGGGAAAGTTTCTTGTCAGCTATTAGTAGATCAATTACTTTTCTTGATTTGCCATTGTGATAACACTCAGCCCTTGCTGGAGAAGATTATGACATGACCATCTGGTAGGGTAAGTCACAAAACCTCTAGCTAGGACACTCTCAGCATCTTCTGGTTGAAATAAGACCACAGTGTGATCAGATTCTTTGACCAGTACTCTAGAGTCCCAGTGCCAAAAGTAAAGGGGGAAACACTGAATATCAGAAAGATGCCATCCCCTAGGTAACAAATTTACCATGTGCATCCTCAGATGTCTGGCAGAGCATCTGTGGGGATGGAGGCCAGAGAGATGACCATCTAGTCTGTCATTTTCCTTTTACAGTACAAAAAATAAAAATGGCCACACAGTTCCTGTGATCTGTATATTTATACCACAACAAATTTGACTGATGATATTATTTGGCATTCTACACCTGACAAAGAAAGATATTCTTCCACCCGTCCGAGCACTACAATGGAAACATTCTCATGCTGAATCAAATTAATGGAAAAAATTCATCTTTATATATCACATGTTAGTTGGAACTCAGTGATGAATTGAGAAATTATCTAAAGTCACATTTACATGCTTCCCCTTCGTTAGCTACCATTTAACTACCTAACTGTAACAAAAAAAAAAAAAAAACTGCTTTCGCAAACTCTCAGTGCCTAGATTTTTATGTTTTTAAATGCTTATTTAAAAATCCTTCTAGTTTCTCTATATGCTAAATTTTAGTCAATTCTACCTCAAGATAAAGCCATAAATTTCAGTAATATGTTAGACTAAGAGAGAAAGCAATTTGGCTTTAAGAAAACAGTTCCAGTCTCCTAATTTAGAACAGTATTTTGAAAAGGGGAAATATTCTGTGCTTTTAGAAGTTTTTTTATTTGTTCTTCAAAAGTCATGGTCTCATTTTTGGTGGGTAAGTTTTAAAATACAAAAACAACCGCAATAATAGCTTGACTTCCAGTATAACTAATATAAGCATGAATTCAATAGTCTTCCTTTGGACATTTCATTTTGGCATAATCCATAAACAATATACCTATTGATCTTAGAAAAGTTAGTTATATTTTCAATTGATATAAAAATTACTTTTCTTGATTTAATTCATATTGGTACCCACCTTTGTGTGTCAGCCAAACTGATATTATCTTACAGATCTCTGAGTGTTAGAAAAGCTAAGTTAAGAAACTTCTTGGAATACACTCTTTCAACTCTTACCTCTTATTGTAGTAGTTAACAAGTTTCCACCAAAGCTTTGGTTCTGACTTTTTTTTCATACTGTATCTACTGAAACTTACAAGATTTCACATGCTTGTTGGTCTTTTGTTGGACTTTGTCTCACCTTTGAAGCAAGATTGACCTGCAGCTATACTGCCTATCAGCTTTAATCCTTTGCAGACTGACTTCATACTTGTACTTTAAATCTGATATTGTTGTCCAACTGAGCTGAGAGATTGATACTGATTTCACCTTCATGTGATCAGAGTGTTTTGATGTGAACATGGCTCCACTTGAGCAATATAAAAGAAGCCAATAATATGTGTACAGGAAAGAGAAGTGCATTACTACTTCCAAAGAAGTCTGTGCTCTATGCCTGTTTTTCTTCCCTTATAATTACAAAGGAAGGCTGAATAATTACATTCAATAAGACATCATGGTCTACTTTCTTTTGATTATCTGTAAGATAAATCATTTTAATAACAATTAAAATAGTGCTCAGGATAAATTTGTGTGGGTGAGCCCCCTTATTTTCACATATCTTAATATATGTCAGCAAGGGTTTTGGATTATTGCTGATCTTGATAAAAATTAAACAGCTCCTACAGACACCTCGTCTTCATTCCAAGATCTTATAATGTGCTCGCAATTCAAAATGAAAAATGTTCTCAAAGCAATTCTGCGATTTTAAGTGATTTAAAAGAATTCTTAATCTTGCATGCAAATAGTTTGGTATTTTTAAAGAATGTCTTTATTTCCAAATGTTATTTTTCATGGTAAACACAGAAGAATTTAACAGACCAAGAATAAAATAAAATAATTGAGGTGTGGTAGTATATACTAAACCATGTGTGTTGACAAGCATAGCTAACAATTCTTACCCACTTTGATCTAAAGCTAGAGTGTTAACTCAGATAGTTGAGCAGGTTTTAATAAAGACACCATTTGAAGAACACCTGCAACTTCTCCCTACCTGAATGGGGCAGAGTTGAAGGAAGATAGCATATTTCATGGAAAAATTTTTCTATGTGTGTGTGTGTTACTAGCCCTCAAGATAGCAGGGATTTCAATATGCTCTTTTATTTTCATGCTGACAGTCAAGACAGAGGGTCAAAGGAAGAAGATGTAGAAATGGTCAATGGACAACACTAGGTCCTCTTCTCTGAATCTTGTCAAGGAAAAAAGAGAGCAGTAAGCTGTCACCCAAGATCCTGGCAGGCACTGCTTTGCTTTTAGAGGAAATGGTCCAGGTGATGCTTAGTATAGGTTAATTAACCTCAGGTTCTCCATGAGAAATATTCCCTCTTTCCTGCTATGCATTTGCTAAGGCAAATGGTGGAAGGTATTCCAGAGCACTGAAGAAAACTGACCAGTAAAGAGAAAGAATGACTGTTTCTTTGCCATCCTATGTTACAGTTTTAATGATGTTCCCCCCAAAATACACTAGAGCCCTAATCCTCAGAACTGTTGAGTTTGATCTTATTTAGAAAAGGGTCTTTGCAGATATAATTAGCTTGAGTTCATACTTGATTGGAGTGAGCCCTAATCCAATGACTGGTGTCCTTAAAAGAAGAGAAAACAGAGATACAGACATGCACAGGAGAGAATGCCATGTGAAAATGAAGACAGAGATTAGAGTGATGTTCCTACAAACCAAGGGACACAAAGGATTGCCCACAACCACCAAAAGGTAGGAGAAAAGCATTCTCTCTGAGTCTCTAGTAGGAACCAACCCTGCCCACATCTTGATTTCAACTTCTAGATTCTCGAGCTATGAAAAAATTAATTTCTGTTGTTTTAAGCCACCCAGTTAGTGGTTATAGCAGGCACAGAAATGAATACATGCTACCTTACAGCAAGGAAGTAACCATGTTCAGCTTTCTTCCTTTTCTTTCATAGGATAGTAGCCAGAAAAAGTAGAGCAGCAGTGTCTCTTTTTGCTTAAAATTTCAGAATGGGGCTCAAGCTCTAAAGTCCATGTGGGCATCAACCACCACCAGAGTAATAGAGCCACCTTTTATTGAGGGCTTGCTACATGCCTGCCTTGGTCTAAAGAGCTTTATGTGGTAAGACAACCATTATGTGAGGCTGCCCAGATCTCACAGAAGAGAAAACTAAGGTTTAGATTCAGTAACTTGTCCAGGTCACAGAACTCTCACATGGAGAACATGGGATAGACACTCCAGTTCCACGCTTCCAAAGGAGACAACCATCTTCTTAGCAATTACACTGGAATATTCAATGGCTTCTCACATACAGGCACAAGGAGGTGATTTCTAGTGGTAGCAGGTGGTAACATTTTCCTTACATGTCTGGAATTTAACTCAGCGATCCTTAAACACATTTGCCTTGAATCCATTCTTTTTCTTTTCTCTTTTTTGGAAATAGTAAGGAAAATGGAAAGGCAATAAAGGAAACTAGTTGTTAAATTGGGAAGAGGAATAAAGAAGAGATAGAGAAGATTCATGATATTTTTACATTTCTTTATTTTGGTGACATTTTAAATGACACATTAAGTTTTCTGTGAAACATGAATGATTTAGCTGTAACACTTAAAACTAATGAGCCAAGAGGCAATCTAGTCAGTGTAGGACAAATATTGAAGATTTGGGGAGGCTCTGCTTTTGTTGTAATGAAATGGTCTTGTTTCTTTTATGAAATCTCTAGTCTTTCCTGAAAGAGCAATCGATGTGACCCGCACTAAAAGATATGTTTTTGACTCATAGGATGGCCAAATGAAGCCAAAAAGTAAAAGTCATATATATATAGATAAAATAATTGTACATCTATGGGCTTACATAGAAAGTATCCAGCCCTGCACAGTTAGAACCAGTAGATTTTATCTCTGAGTTACCATGCATATGCATGTGGTACCTCCTGCATATTTAATTGAGCACAAACTTAAGCCTTGTGCACAAGTCATAAATACGCCTTCACTTGTACCTGAACTGCCCATAATCCAAAAAAGTTATAAGTATGTTGAAGCTCAAAACTTGAGGAAGCCTTGAGCACCTATGAGTAGTACGTCTTTGGCCTCACCACAATCCCATGCTGAACACATTCTATGGAAGGGATTAAGAGGCTTGTCAGCAGTCATTGTGAGTATAGTCTAGAGTAGTCATGTGGCAGAGTCTTCAGGCAATTCCCCCCAAATCTACTTCCTCCTTTTTTTGAGTTTATTGTTGAACTACATTTTCCAGCCTCCTTTGCAGTTAGGGGGGCCATGTGACTGTGTTTTAACCCATGGGGTGTGAGTGGAAGTGATATGTACCATTCCGGGCCACAGTTTTTAAGAAGTGGGTGTTTCCTACTCATTCTCTTTCCTTTTTTGCTAGATATAATCTATATCGAGAGGAGGTCCTAGAGGATTGTGGACTGAAATATGAAAGGAGCCTGGGACTCTGAGTCACCATGTGGAGGAGAATCAGCCATCAACAAGGACCTCAGACAGTTAAGTGGGCAATGGGCAGGGGACATATTCTTATTGTGTTAGACCACTGAGATCTGAGGACTATTTAAAATTTATTTTGATTGTACTCTAGTGTAGTCCATGAACTAGTGCTGATTTGTAAATTATATATATATATATATATATATATATATATATATATATATATATATACATACATATATACATATATATATGTGTATATATATATACACATATATATAGATAGATAGATAGATATAGATATATAGATATATATAGATATATATATTACTAGCCCACAAGAAGAAAAGTGTAGAAACTTGAAAGTAAACATTAAATGGCTTTTATAACAATTCGACATTTATAACAATTCGACACTGTTGTTGCATCTAAGTATGTGATGAATAGATTCATCTCATTGAACAGTGTAATCAGTTTGGATACTGACAAAAATTACATGGTGAGATGCATATGGAGCAAGCAACATATTAGTTATGTGCAGTGAGTGGGATCACAAATTGTTTTTCAAATATTGGAAAGAAAAAAGAAAAAACTCATTTTTCACTACAACTATGTGAGAAACACTAGTCTAGCATACTGTAATGAGTACAAACTAACCACTAAAACTCTGGCAGGCCACCCTGACTTTCTGCCTTGCTAAATGCACTAGCTATCTATTGTTTGAAAGCTGCTAATCTTACCTCCCAAATATTTTACTGCATATTCCCATCCCCCACCAGTCTTTGCTTGGGCCTCATTCTCTTTTTCATGAGCTATTACTGTTGCCTCTCTGCTTCTCCCCCAGACTGTCACCCAGATTGTCACCAGATTTATCTTTCTAAATGAAAATCTGACTTGAGCATGTCCTAGTTGAAAACCTGCTATAAATTCCTTCACCTGCAGAATAACTTAGCCTTAAGGTTGATTATTAACTGAAATTGTAGCCTTATCTGCTGCTCTCTCCTTTGCAAAGTTTGCTCAAGTGCTAGTTGACATTTCATAAATGTGCCATGCTAAATTATGTCTCTGTGCACTTAGCATGTGCTCGTTTCTGCCTAAGATTTCTTCTTTCCTTCCCTCTAAAAACCAATGGAAAAGAATCTTCATTTTTTAAAGCAACTTGAAGTACCCAAAGATCTTTTCTCTGTACTACTCTATCTCATATAATGGTTCATTAAGTTCAAGAGTGGAGCAATCACCTGCCCTTAACCTAGATTCAACTTAAATACTGACCTGTTCTGTCTGCCACTAGAAGCCTGGAGCTCTCACTCAAGTCAGCAAGTCCCATAGATACATAAACTATTGCTCTCTTTGTAACGCTACACCTCTGAATAGGATGGAATTCTAGGAAATGCCCTTTTAAAAGTCTTGGAACTTGATAGATTCTTGCATTTTTTTATATTGTTAGAACTTTACAACACTTAAAGATATGTAAAATTACATTCAATTAAAATTTGGATTCTTTACATGGTTTTGTCAAGGTAGCAACTTGTGGACTCATTCTATAGACGAGTTAGAAACAACATCTAACTGACGTGTTTACATTTACTATTTTCTGTGTCTTTAATTAATACAGTACGTAAATTAACAATACCAATTTGATTAAAAACAACACTCAACAGGATTATTAGTTTGAGCAAGATAAACAGTTAAATATTTCCCATGGTTCAGTCAAATACATTTATTCTACAAGGTGAAATATTTTGAATGGTATGGTTATGGTCTGGTGGTTTTGTTTTGTTTTGCTTTTCAGCCTTAGAATTCAAATGAAAGAGTTCACCTTTGCCCAAAAGCAGAGTAAATGCAAACTTCTTCAGGGACATCTCCACCCTGACACTTTAAACCCCATGTTGAATTGTGAAATGGACAACGATCATCTTTCCTGCTGGCCAGGCTCCCTCTCAAGTCCTGTGCTACGCTGACTTCATGTTGAGCACTACCCCTCACCTCCCCTGGACACACAGATCTTTGGCCGACCTTGGAATGACTCATTGTGTTATCAACATCTGTCAGACACTAGTGTTGGTAGTTTTCCATTCATAGCAGCCACTCCCCATATCTGTTCTGCTGAATGACTTTGCTCTGTTTTAATGAAATCAATTGAGGTATGAATTTAGAAAATCCCAGAAGAAATAACTTATTTTTATAGAACTAAGTTCTGGTCTCAGGTTTTATTCAGCCATGTAAAGTAAATAATTATGATTCTAATTGCTGTACAATTGCTTCTCTTTGCTCAAAGTTTTTGGCCAGAGTTTCCTGGAGTCTAAAAGTTGTTCAGCAGTGAAAGCCTCTGCCCAAGCAGGTAAGCATAGAAGTCAGTTAAAATGGCTACAAAATGTTGTGCTAAATCCACAGAGGCCTCTGTGTGTCAGGTACTTGGTCACTTTTCTGGTTCTCATCTGACCTTTGCACTTTGACTGTGTCCTCTCAGAAGGGTCTGGTCAATTCTTGGTGCCTGCCTTGCCAGTTCAGTCATGACATCATGTTGCCCACCTATGACATCACCTCCAGGGTCACAGATAACTTTAGATCCCAGTTATTAACCTATAGAGCCAAGAATTGACCTCTGCCAATTTCTAATATGCCAGGATCTGATATGGTTAGAAAGTTGTGACATATTTATGACATATTTTCACTCAGATTATATGGATCATTGGCTTACTAATTAGTTTATCTTCAAAATGTAGACTAAACCTCAGGATACATATTAATATGTGTGACAGAACTGCAATGTAATAAATAGTCCAGAAACAACAATAACACAGAGGTAACGATAGCAATCCTTTCTTTCCCCAATTATAAAATGATGGAATAGTTTCTGAAATCAAGGGACCAGTTGATTCCATGAGGATTACACACATATGTGCGTATGTGCACACACATGGTTGGTTTTGTTTGTTTATTTAGTTTTGGAAAGAAATTTAAATAAAGGAAAACTTTATTCTAACAATCTACCCTGGTCCTTGGAACTTTCCATTTCTTAGAAAATTGGCCGTTTCCAAAAATAAGTGCAAAGGAGACTGACATTAATTTCCAAATCGCATTCCATGTAAGGTGATTTTGAGTTCTTTATCAGCAACAAGTTATTATGTATAAGAAGACACAGTGTTTGTAATGTATTTTCCACCAAAGAGCTCAAAGTAGTTTACAGACATGATCTCATTTGGTTTTACAACAGTCTACAAGATAAAACTGAAACAGACTCTATTTCTTTTTGAGATATTTAGGTAACAGATACTGAAGTAATCGAATTGACACTCCCACACCAAATCATTGTATTACATATATACTGGAAACAAGAATCTCCGTTTTGACTCCAAACTCCTTAGTTTATATTGGCTAACCATGACTGCAAGTGGCTGAACATCAAACTATAACAGCAGCCAACTTAAATTACAATAATTCAGTGTAAATAAAGGGGCCATGAGTAATGCTTTGTGAGGCAAACACTTGTGCTCAATTTGAGAATAGCACCATACTATGTTACATACTAAGATATATAGAAAAACATCGACATTAAAAAATAATTCCTTTTCTCAAAACAGGGAGGTCTGTTGGTTACAACCATGTTGTTCTCTCCCTTTGCTATTTAATAATGACTTAATAATTTGCAGGTATTTCCTGAGTATCTAATAGAGACTGTAGCAGTAACTCAAGTTGTTGCTGAATACAGAGAGCTGATGCTGGGCATGATGGCAGTACAGCTGAAATATGGACTTTCTCTAGGTTTATAGGTTAACAAGATGATACAGAGTCCTGATAGTGCTCAGAGGACTTCCTTACTAGCATATACAGACAGACCCTGTCTGCATACAGATTAAGCGCTGAGTGTAGCTGATTCACCGTTTTCATTGTGCCTTTGGACCATAGAGTGTGGTTGTAATAAGCAGTATTCTAGTAAACTTCCTGGGTTCAAATTCTAGCTTCATTGCTTACCAGATATGGGGCTTTGAGCAAGTTATTTAACCTTAGTTTTCTTATCTGAAAAATGAAGATAATAATACTGACCTCAGAGGGTGAATGTGAGTTATTAATTGAAAAGTGCTTAGAATAACGACTAATACGTAGTAAGTGCTATGTAAGTGTTAGCATTATTATTATTGTTGTTATTGTTACTACTACTTATCATTTGGGAAAAAAGGGCAGTTTCACTAGCAAGTGAGTTATACTCTCAGAGGACCCAATGCAAAAACTGTCTGGAGTAAACAGACTGTACAGACTCAAAGCAAGATTCCACAGAAGGCACTAAAGGTATGTGGTAAACAGAGTGACAAAAATAATGGAGGAGTGTCTGACAGTGAGGCAAAGGTATAACGACGACCTTAATGAGATGTATTTTCAGACCAAGAGATAAAGCAGACCACTCCATAGGGCATAAAAGAATTTATTGCAGGATAATTTACTTACAGGAAGATTAGGCTAGAGCTGGCAGACAGCCCAGCAGTTTGTGCAAATTATTCTTCACTACCATACTCTTGTTACAATACTTTTTTTATAGTATAGCTCAGATACTAATCATTGACAAAACAGAGGGACAAAGAATGTAGTAGTGATAGGGGCCATACCTCTCCTGGTGATCTTGTGGTAGATGATTGCTTATAATCTATATTATCACCAGTCTGATATTTACCTCAGTTGTCATGCCATTCTGGCTGTTGCTAATAAAAGTATTTATGGCTACATTTTAAGGAACACGGATAATCATCAGCTACTAAATTCTGACATGTGTGCTAAGGACAGTGAAGTTGGTAAAAAAAAAAAACAAACTTAAAAATGAGATGAAATCCAGACACAGAGATGGAGTTGGTTTTGTTCACACTGCATCTACAAGAAAAGTTTTCTGCCTTCCTCAAGGCAATGATATTAAGAATGAGTTCTTCAAATAAATGAATATTCAACTAAAGCTCACTGGGGCTTTTCCCCCATTCCTTAGGTAGAAGAGAGGGTTCTAGTAGAAAAGTTACATATGTAGATATATGCCAGTGTTTCAGTGAAGCGGCATTTAAGTAGCTGAATTACCTTAGATAAGTCATTAAAAATGCTGTTTTTTTGCCCTCATGGACTCGACAGAAAGTTTCTGTATATTTGAAGTATGTATTAGTAGATAAGAAGTGCTTAGAGATCTTTCACATAAAAAGTACTCGATATAATTTGATGAATGCATGAATGTGAATTCCATCTATACTCATATTTGAAAGAGAGACAATCTTCTGGTTCTACATCCAATTTTTTCACTTTCTTTTAACATATGCTTATGAAACAACTTTCAATTGTAAGACGGTGGCCATACAGTGATGAGTTTGACAAAATCTGTGCCCTTAAGGAATTCATAATCAAAGAAAGAGCTAAAATTTACACTACATTAATCCATGCATGCTAACCACAGACAGATTATAGGATTGATAGAAAAAGAGTTTCTGTCAAATGCAAGACCCTCTTTTATTTAAATTCTCCTCATGGCAAGGTGTGGAGGGCCGTTAGGGACAGAAAGAACAGGATACAAAAAAGCCCCATTAAGCGAGTGCTTACAGTGCACATTAGGACATATGCTCATTGGACCTGCTACACCAACTCAGTGGTCACTGTGATTATCACCACCTTCATCTTACATGGATAAATCGGCAGTTCAGAAAGGGCAAATCTGTTGGCCTTGATCATGTAACTAACAATGGGCAGAAACAATTTCCACTTATTTCTGCTCTACCCCAGAGTCCTTGGTGCCTTCTCGGCTGCCCCACCCCCCACTGTCACATCAGCAAAGTATATCTTTTATGCCAGGTCATCTGAATAGCCTACATCCAACATATTTGAGCTAAATAATAAAACTATCACCTGATCAATAATTCAAAAAAAAATTTTTTGGTGGGGGAGGTAAAAAGAACCATCAAAGGCAGGAGCTGACCACTGTGTCCCAATGAGTACCTATTTGTACTCAATGGTTTTCTTAAATGCATGCAATCAAATAGGTAAAATCTAGCCACCCAATTTTGATAATATAAACTTCTTGGTAAAACATAGATAGGATATATGAACTGTGCAATGTCAAAGAGATGCTTTAGAATTTTTGTTATTTTACTTTAAAATTATGCCTGAGTTACATAAAATATTTATGTTCTTTTTCTAAAAGAAAGAGAAGAAAACAGGAAATTAGGGAGCAGTTTTTCCTGACAAAAACAATCATTATAAACAGGAGAGAATTCCTGTTTTCTGGGTCAGACACATTCTAAATTCCAGGTTGGTAGAATGTCATGCCCAACCCTGTTCTCAATTGCTAGCTCTCTACATTTTTTATATTTATTTGCTTCTCATTTTTAATGTACACCAAAGTGATTAAGAAAGTTCACCATCTAAGTAACTTATAACATAAGGTAAATAGTTTTAATAAAAAAATAAGTTGATCATTAGAGAAAATATTTATTTATAATAAAAGTTATAAGCATACAAAGTGGGGTCACAGTGGAAGTAGAGAAGAAAAGGAGCCCACACCTGTGCAAAATGTGTGTCTACGAAATGTTAAATCACATAGGCTTAGTTAAATTGTTTGTTTGATAATCATTGCTATTGACTTGATTGATGTGATAGACTGTTAAAGTAGATTATTTAGGTAAAAAACAAAAAAGTCCTTTCCACAATTTTGATAATTTTGATTAGCTATATTTATTGATTCAATTAATTGGTTAATTGACCAGATCTTTATTTTACATGCAGCTGTTGAAACATAGATTTAAATCCTCCAAAGGCGTGCCTCCCAGTCTTCATCCCAGAAGATGAGTATGACAGGCCTAGAGCCATTTTCTGATGCAAGCCAGGCTGGGAGAAATTGAAAAGAAGCATTTCTATCTGCAGCACACCATTGCTAGTGCTGCCTGAGACTCAGAGGAGCAAGTGAAGGCCAATGTTGACTCAGATTCTCTACTACCCTTCTTAGTAGCACAAACCAACTTAACATTAATTAAATTATATTCTCCTTGTATTTAACTATGCTTTAAGAATACTACACGGCACATCCAGGCTTTTAAGGTACCCAGCAACCAGAACAGTGGCAGACACGTGACTGGTACTGAGCAAATAATTCCTGAATAAGCATATAAATGAATAAATAAATTTGCAAATATTTAAGCCCATTGTTTTAAATATTTCATCAGAAAGACAAATGTACTTAGTATATTTTATGAGCTTTTATGTACAAAGAATCTGAATTCATTACATCTGTTATCTTTAAAGAATCCTAATGCAATATAAAAAACTAATTAATTTTTTTTTTTTCAAACTTACCACAACAAAGTTAAGTGACTGGTCAGAGTAAACAGTCAGAAACAGAACCTGCCCCTTAGGTTAGTATTTCACAATCTACTTCTCCGTGACTCATTAATTTGCAATTTGCTAAACTAGACAAATAAGAGCCTAAAGAAAATACAAAAGAGAATGAAGGATTTATTTGATCAAACTCTAGATTCTTGATTGTACATATATCATTGATTTCTTGATTAACTGAGCTCAGTTGGGCAAAGGATAATCAAATTCAGATAATGATATTTTTATTTTAGTCAATCAATGAAACTCTCCATCAATCTTTTACCAGAGTTGGTAATTGTTAAATTGACTTGAGTTTCACGTCCCAGCTCCTAAGGTAATGCACTTCCCTGCCCCCTGAACCCTCTCCCCAAAAAAGGCCAGAGAAAAATGGAGAAGAAAAGCAAAAGTCTAATAGTCTACACGCTGGATAATTGTCCCATTAATAATTACAGTAGGGGCCCTCTGGTTATAAGAACATCTTAATGGTAAGCTGAAAAGTGGCCCCTAAGATATATATATATTCTAATCCACAGAACCCATGAATGTTACCTTACATGGCAGAAAAAAAAGGCAGGGGCTTTGAAGTATCTTGAGATGGAGAGATTATCTTGAATTATCCAGGTAAGCCCTAAATGCAGTCACATGTATCTTTATAAGGGGAAGACAGAGTTGATTTGACACACACAGAGGAGAAGGTGATACAAAGACAGAGTAGAGAGAAATCTGAAGTTGTTGACCTGGAGGATCAAAGTGATGTAGCCATGAGCCAAAGAATGCCAGAGTAACCAAAAGCTAAGAGCCAAGGAATGGAGCCTCGAGCCTAGAGCCTCTAGAAGGAGTGGGCCCTGCTGACACCTTGATTTTAGCCCCGTGATACTAATTTCAGACACTTGGCCTCCAAAAATATGTTGTGGAGAAAACACAGTTTTGTGGTAATTTGTTACAATAGTCATTGGAAATTCATACAATTTATATTTAGGATTCTAATCAGCCTATGTGTGTATCTATTTATCTGTATAAGAGAGAAAGGAGTCTTATATCTTTGATTGATTATAATGATAACAAAGACATTAAATTTATTGCTCCTTCTTCTGGCTCCCAACCATATCAACCATTGGAAATGTGGCTTCAAGGGAGCATAGTCTTTCTGCAATATCTGATAACTTTTCTATTGGCTATGAAGTTCACACAGCAAATTAGAACCTTGTGCAGTGTGATATTAAGTACAAATAGCATACAAAATAAAAAACTCTCCTATGAATTTGAAGTTCTCATTTACTTACATGTCTTTTGAGGCATGTATTTGTGTGTGTGCGTTGGGACAATGGTTGCATTCAAGAGAAGCCACAGGCTCCTGTCCATGTAGGGTTGACCCTTGGTAATATGCTGGGCAGTCTTGAAGAATATTCATTTCTTGTCATTCAGTAAATATTCATAAGTGCTTTCTATGATCATACAACTCGCCTAAGTGCCACAGAAGATAAAAATATGTAAACCTATTTATTGGCTTTAAAGTACATTCAACACAGTTGAGTTAAAAAATTGATCCAAATAGTTAAATAACAGCAAATACAGCCATGTGAGATAAGCTATAAAATACATGGTTGTTTTCTTGAGATATTACCTTGAGTTTTGTTCTCTGTATTTCTACTCTTCCATCCCTGTTTTAAACAGGGAGCTATGCCCTTGCTATTCTTTTTAGCACAGAGCCAACAGCACTCCTGCCATTTGCAAAAACCTAAGTTTATTCCATAAATTCTTGTTATGGACTGAAAGTTTGTGTCCCCCCAATATTCATATGTTGAAGCTCCAAGCCCCAATGTAATGGCATTTGAAGGTAAGGCCACTGGGAGGTGATTTAATTTTGATTTGGTCCTAAGAGTGGGACTCTTGTGATGAGATTTGTGCCCTTATAAAGAGAGGAAGAGACAGGAGAGTTCTCTCTAAGTGCACACACTGAGGAAAAGCCATGTGAGGACACAGTGAGAAGTTGGCTTTCTACAAGCCCAGAAGAGGTCCCGCAGCAAGAACCAAATCTGCCAGCACTTTGATCTTGGACTTATCAGACTCCAGAACTGTGAGAAAATAAATATCAGTTGTTTAAGCTATGCAGTTGGATGACAATTTTTATTGTAGCCCTAACAGATTAACATAATTTTCCTAGGGGGTCCTCGAGGCCCAACAGCAATGAAAGGGCTGCCTTTGACGGTAACAGAAGGGGAAGGGTCACTTCTCCAAAGTAGAGAGGTGACAGAAGCCCTGGGAATGGCTGCTTATCAGGAAAGGTCCCAGTAGGGTCAGGGGCCTCAGAAATATGTAGCTGCCTGGTGGGCCCAGACAGGATGGGTCTGTGGGTGACCAGCCAAGGCAAAGATGCCTGCTTCTTAGGCTCCAAATAAAAATGGCAAGAATTCACATGCCCATTCAAGCTTTGACACTTAAGACCTCAGTATTGACTCTGTTTAATAGAGCATAGAGGTGCCTGCTCTATTTTCTGTGTGCCCTATAAGTATCCATACTCCTGTGTAATCCTAGGGAGAGGGAGAACAGCCAACAATGGCTGCAATGGGATTTTCCACCCGTTTGGTGGCAGAGAGTCTCAGAACTTAGATTAAGCTGATTTCAGCATTGTGAAAAAATGTGAAGTTTTGCACATCTCAGTTTAGGGATACAGATTTCTTCCTGTTTCAATAGTCTATCCCACTCTATACCCCATGTTTCAACTACATTGGTCTGCCGTGTGTTGTCTCAATCCACCCAGAGCTCATGAGACTTTATCTAACTACCTTTATAACCTCTTCCTGTATCCCATACATTTTTCAAGGCTGCTAGAATCTCATTTCCTCTATGAAGCTTTTGTAGACACTCCCAGCCAGAATTAAACTCTCCTTTCTCTGTACTCATCATTTGATATCTCTATTTTTCACTCATTGCTACTTGCCCTGTAGGGTGTGAATGTCAAGTGTGTGTCCTTTCTCAAAGTGTTAATTCTCACGGACCAGGCAAGTACACTGTTAGAGCTTTTAGCCCAGTCTCCACCTGGGATCCTAGGGAGAGGGAGGGGAGTTTTCAATAATTGTTTAATTTAATCTAATCAGTAGAGAAGGAGAAATGCCTGAGATGGCGTAATCACAGCCAGCTTTTTGGATCCCCAAAGAGAGGCAAGTTTGTTTTACTAAACCCCCAGGATAATACTTTGCAAATAGGGTAGCATGCTAAATGCCTGAAAAAGGTAAAGGACTTCCCAAAAGGCTTTCTTACTCACAAGGAGTGATTCACCCTGGATAAAATCTGACTGAATAAGGTCTCTTCACACATGAAATAAAAAAAAAATAAATAAAAATAAATAGAAAAAAGAATAAAAGAAAAACAAAAACCTCATTAACTTGGGCTTCAGTCATCCAGATTTTGAAACAGTAATAATACTCCTCATTTGAATAGTGTTTTCCTGTTTGAAGAACAGTTACACATACTTAAAACCTATTCTATTCTAACACAATCTTTTGGGGGTATGTATCAATCCCAAATTGAAGTAAAAATAAAATTAGAGTGAGTAAATAATTTGTCTCCAACCCAGGTTTTTTCATTTTTTTCTTCCACTAAACCACACTTAACTGAAGGGTCTCATCAAATTGGAGTTAAAGATCATTTAGCTGCAGTACCATCTCATATTTACATGCCCTCTAAACCGTGGCTATATATACAGTGGTAAGATTGAAATCATGCTTTATTAAGCAAACTAACAGTGTGTAAAAGATTAAATGGAGAATTTTAAAATTACTTAAGTGAATAAATCTGGGAAGTTTCCTCCTATAGAAGCAGGATTGTTACAAAATTAGAATAAACCAGGGGTATTAGTGAACTAATAATAAGCTGGTGGTATTGAAGAATATTAATTAGTCAGGGAACTGTGATAATTATACTTCATTCTTGTTTATTGCTAAAGCAAGTCCTTGAAGGACCCTTATCAGACACCACTTGATTAGCCTAACTTGAGTTTATATGTGCTTAGAAGGAATAAAATTGTATTTCTTTAAAGTAGAGTCATAATTCAAACTATTTATTGATTTATTCTCCTCTCTCACACAGTTAGTTAAAAAAAATGTGATGCTTAATAATATTTCTTTGTTAGACTTTGCTCTGAAACTGTAGTGTTTAGGGACCTGACTTTATCAGGAAAAGTCTGAATCCTCAGCTTTCATAGAAAAACCAGACTCTGCCCATGCAATAGAACTGAACTGCATAATCACTTTATTTTTCTAAAGAAAATTCAAGGGCCAAAACCATCACATGCCATGAATTATGAAAGAACCAAATCTTGGTTTTATATAAGATTTCAGGACAAAGCACAGACAGGCAAATAGTATTATAAAAGCTGAAATAAAAGCCTTGCTTGTGTTAAAGGTTTTGTCTTGTTTTTTTTTTTTTTTTTTTTTTAATGGAGGAGGAAATTTTGTTTTGTTTTGTTTTAGAAATCTGTCTTTTCCAGAGTATTTTAAGAAGCATAAAAATGCAACATTATTCACTGAGTAAACTCACAAAAGGTTGTCGAGCCGAAGTGGTGACTCTGGTTCTCTGGTGTATGGTGGATCCCTCCCTGAACAGATTACAAAGCCATGATTAAAATCTAATTTTCTTGGAAGACTTCATTTCCATGGTTAGTATTATTAATCTTTGCACACTTTTCAGGCTGGAATAACTTTTGTTTTCCTGAAAAGAGACGTTAAGTGTACTCAACTTGCTTTGGGAAATGGTGAAGCCAGGTCTTAATTGTTACCACTTCTGTAAGAGGAAATACTCCTGCTTCTCCTTTTACATAAGAAATAAAAGAAAATGCATAAATCTCCTTAGTTGTTGCCTGGAGTTTAACCGACAATTTGCAAGAGTTTTTCTAGTCCTGGTAATAAACTTTGCATGAACAAAGGTACAGACCAGAACAGTTCTGAATAATTGACCTGCCAACCCTGCACCAGCAAAAATATGTAGAGCCGTCACCCATGGTGTGTTTTATTAGCCTAGACAGTTTCCTGGACACAGAGACAGATGCTAACATACGAAACTTTAGGTTGGGCTGTGAGACTGTCTCGTTTACATCACTGACTGACTCTGGAAAAGCATCCCGATATCCCCTAATCTCCAGGTTTCCCCACACAGCATGCCTGCAGTTCACCCTGCCCCTTGACCTCCTGCTTCCCAATCTCCTATAGTCCAAGTACCCCAGACAGGGTGCCATCCCTCATACTTCAGTGTGTTTTCAAATATCCTTGGGGGAACTTGTTAAAATTCAGATTCTTATCCACCAAGTATGGGATGAGGCCTGAAATTCATTTCTAACAAGGTCTCTGATGCTGTTGGTTCATGGAACACACTTCGACTAGGAAAGCTTCTAGACAAGTTGACCTTTGTTTGTCTACTCCCTTCCTTTGCCAATATTAAATGTTTACCTAAATTTAGATAATTTGCTTTCCTTCTTTAGAGCCTAGCAAAAGAATGCATGCTGTCGTATTAATAGATCGGGGTTAGTCCTGGATCTCATCTTGACTTCTGCAAAATGGGCAGTAATAGTCCATGGACATAACATAAGGAGGAGGAAAAATGAGAATGTGTTTATGAACATAAACTGCCAAATGCCTTGTAAATATTTGTTAACCTGTAATATCTCCTAGACATAGTGAGAGGGGGAACTTCTAATGCCACAAGCTCAGTTGCCCATTTTGTAATGAAGGAGAAATTGTTATTATTGGTTGTATTTGTTTCATTCATCAGGCTGTATTCTACCAATGAGTGGGGTTATTCTGTCACAAAGACAGTTTTCCAAATGCTTCCTTCTAACACTCATGTTTCTTGTCTTAGACCTGTTCATTCCATTTGTTTTCTATCTCTTCCTTGCATGGAGCTGTGAGTAACTTTCTCTGCAGAAATGGCTTGTTGTCAAGCTTGCTCCCTGACCTCTCCATCCTAGTATAGGATGAAGCATACATATGTATGCTGTGAACCTCTAAAAAGCTTCATAAATACAAAGACTGTTTTTCCACTAGTACTTGTTAATAATTCTTGATCATGTCCCATGTGAGAGGTATTCAAAATCATAATCACTAAAATGACAGATTCAGGCACATGGATATATAAACACTTATTACAGTGAAAATATTAAATATTCTCATTGAACGCTTAAAAAACACTTTATGCATTGTAGTAAGGAGAGGCTTATGAGCAAATCATTTCTCCAACATCATGAAAATATAGAAAACAAACTTTATCTCTCTGGCAACAGTGAGGTGAACCCTTCACGAACCCAGAAGATGTCATTAACTTAGTGGCTATCAATATGAGTCCCTGAGCCAACAGGAGGTTTATTAGCAGACTCTTCTCACCCTGCTCTTAATAACTTCCCACAGCTTTTCAGCAAGAAGTGAGGATAACAAAGCTTCCTACAAAAAAATGTTTTTGGTTCTTGTGAATAGACTTATTCCAGAATTGCTATTTTTACTGAGTTGAATTTTGACTCCCAGGAGATTTCACAGACATGTAAATTTTATCTGTTTCAAAATATTTTCATATTTCATCTTTTTTTTATACTTAGGATTCCTGGAATATGAAAAGAAAATATTTTTTTTCAGTCATACCTTATTGTTCAGCCTGAAGCATTTTCCTTTGTAGACACAGCTGGAATTAACCAACATCATTCTTTGCCTCTAGTAAACCAGAATATATATAAGAACACAAATGATAAAAATATCTTTGACTCATAGCTAAATTCACATCATTGTTGATTAGAGCCTGACAGTCCAAGATGACTGTAAACGGAGTGAGAATCTATAATGCTAAGCAGTAAGTTTTAATATAACCACAAAGCTTTATCTCCCCGCTAATCTTTGTTTATACATCTGCATTTTATGTCATGTTTTCAATTTAAAATATAGCATCAGGAACACGTGGTGACATAATGGAGCTTTAGACAGAGATTGTGTTTTCTAGAATTGAGGTTATTTTCTTTAGGTCATGACTCATGAATCCTTTGAAAATATGTAGTTAGTTAGTTAGTTAGTTAGTTAGTTAGTTAGTTAGTTAGTTTACTGCTCACAAGGCCAGAAGATTCTGGAAAGTAATTCCTTTTGTTTTCCTCATACATGCATGTGATGTACAAGCTGAAAAGAACAGGTAAAAAGAAAGGAAGAGAGAATGTTTTCTTTACTTTGACCATTGAATCCATTTCTTCTCCAGTCTGAGCCTTCAGAAACATTTTGGGTTACTTGTGGAGAGTTTCTTTGTAATTTGAAGCTAGCAAATGTTAGCTTGGGAATTGTGACAGGGAGGCTGGTGTGACCACATTGGATCTGGTGGTGACAAGTGTGAACTGCCTGGCTCTTGTGTGTCTTTGGCTGCAAGATACATATTTTCTGTTTCTTAGTAAACTTCTTTGCTTCTAGGTTTAAAGGCATCTTCATGTTGTAAGATGAAAGATACATGAACAGGCATGTGAATAGGAGAAAAAGTTTACCTTGCTTTCCACCCTCAGCTATGTAAGAAAAAAAAGAAAGGCAAGAGTTTGAGGAGAAATCAAGAAAGCTTAGAAATTGGTCTCTGCATCCTACCAAGAGGACACCTGAGCAGGTAGGAAATGGTTCTAGAACATGCGCCCATGTGAACTTTGAGGATCTGAGAGAAAATAAGTCCCATTCACCACAGGTTCATCAAGAAACCTAAGAGTCCTTTTGTTGAAGGATGGTGAAGGAATGGGGTAAATGATAATCGTCCTCCCTGAGATGGTGCCATCTTCCAAATGGGGGGGGTGGGCATCTCAAAGTTTCCAGGGCCCCCAAGTGGGAGAAAAACATTATGTGAGTTTGAGAATAAGAGAGGAACCACTGTGTCTGCAAGAGTTATAAGAGTGGAAACAAGAACAAGGTAGTGGGGACGGCTGCCATCTGAGCAGATCCCCAGCACCAGGGAGGTGGGGAAGCAGGGTCAGCATCAACAGAGTGCCTGGGTATATTAGGGCTCTCCAGAGAAACAGAAATCAGTAGTAGATATACTACTGATGTATTATAAGGTATTGACTCACATGATTATGGAGGCTGAGAAGTATGATCTGCCATCTGCAAGCTGGAAACCCAAGATGGCTGTGGTGTAGATTGAAGGCCTGAAAGCCAGAGAGCCAATGGTGATTCTAGTCAGAGTCTGAAGGCCTGAGAACCAGGCTGAAGGAAGAAATTTGATGTCCCAGCTCAGCAGTCAGGTGGTGAGAATGGAGAGGAGAGGAGAGAAGAGAGGTGGACAGAGAGAGAGGGAGAGAGAGAGAGAGAGAGAGAGAGAGAGAGAGAGAAAAGAAATCCTTTCTTCCTCTACCTTTTTGTTCTGTTCAGGCCCCAGTGGTTTGGATGATGTCCATCTACATTGTAGAGGGCACTGTACTTTATTCAGTCTTCTCATTCAAATGTTATTTTTTCCACAGACATACTCAGAAACAATGTTTAACCAGATATCTGAGGATCCTTTGATCCAGTCAAATTGACATGTAAAATTAATTATCACACTAGGTCATTGTTTAGGGCAGAGCATCTCAATCTTGAGAGCTTCTAAACTTCCCAATTCCTGGGCCACAACCCAGTCTGATTAATCAGAATCTCTGGTGATGGTGTACGGACATTACTATGTTTTAAAGCTACTCCCGTATCACATGTGTGTGCCATGCTTATTGACACAAACTATTTGAGCCAAGCTCTGGATTAATTGCTTACTTGTCCTCAGAAGCTGTCCACATGGTGGCTTATTTGTGTGTGTGTGTGTGTGTGTGTGTGTGTGTGTGTGTGTGTGTGTATTCGTTTACGTGTGTGTGATTGTAAGTACGTTCTTTATTTGTAGAAATTATTCGAGGTTTGATAGGTAATTTTGTTTGGCTTATCCAGCGAGTATTTGTCTTGGCTTCATCTAGGCTATGGTGGGCATTACCAACCCATGAAATTTAAAATAACTTACCATCTTGAAGTTTGTAGTACAACATAAGTAGGGTGAATTTGAGCAGCAAATCTGCAAAAGAGCTTTGGATATAAAAGTCTAGAGTTGAATTTTTCTCCCTCCCACCCTGAGCCAAGATGGAAGCAGCATTTTTCCTCGTTGTCTCTATCTGTGAGGCAGGTTTATTTCTGGTAAACCTGTACAATGAGAGTAGTCCTTTGACGTCCCAGCTTTATTCAGTGTCTCTTATTAGATTCCCACCTGGGGCGTGCCCTAGTCTTTTCTCCCTGCACCCAATGCTGCTATCAAAGTAGAATCTTCTTCAACCTTATCCAACATTTCAGAGGGAAGGTTTACTAAAGTAAGTTATTCACAATATTGCCAGAAACAAAATACCTCTTAATTTCTGTCTCAAAAAAAAATTTTTTGCAAACTTTTAAGGCCCAGGAAGGGATGTGAAAATGAAGAAGACATATTTTAAAAGCGTGAACCTTATTTAGAGAACCAAACGTTAAATTTACACTCCCTGTGACCATTATTCAGTGTCGTTCTATAATAATGAGATAGACAAAACAAATTTTGTGAAGTAGTTTTGCTTTTTAAAGAGTGTTGGTCATTTAAATTTTTGTAAAAACAGCAAAAATATTCCTGATCTAGAGCCAAATGAAAATGAAAGCAATAATCCTACCCTGATGCTGATTTAAATGTTGACAGAAAGCTGAGTGTGAAATTCTGTTGCACATCGCAAGGATGAAAAACCACTCCTTTGCTAAAATCTCTAATGAAAATTTGAGAAAACATCAAATAGAGGACAGTAACATCACTCACCAAAAATAATTGTTTCAATAGGGATCATTTTATGAAATTTATTGCCATGTCAATGTATTTTTCAAGTCCCTTAGTTTCTTGGTCCCAAAGTGACAATTTAAAGACTTTCTATCTCTGTTACTCACATTGCCATAAACAGATGCATGGCAATCTATGAAATGTCCCATGTTTAATATCAAGAGATTAGAACTAAAGGTTCTCCAAACAAGTAAAACACGTTCTAGACCTGTGTTAGGTAAATGCTGCAGTTAGGTAAATGGATAAAATAAATTCATCATCCTACTTGAAACTTTCTTTCTGACTAAAGCCACTGTGGAGATTTTCAGTGACTGGAGATGTTGACAAGAGTTGTTACCCAGGCTTAATTTTTTGCATAGTTTTTAAAATCATTCATTATATTTAGAAAATGAGAATAAGAGATAAATTTATTTTAAACTTAATTTGTCAAACACCAACTGGACTGGCCTTTCTAAAGCTAACAAAAGGTAGTCACGAGGAAGGCAGGGCATAATGTTAAAAATAACAAGTTCATCCCAGGGGTGTTTGCCTAAGCTTGGATAGTGGCCCAGGTACGCCTTGACCCTGTCATGGCTCTATTCTCCTTGCCTGCTATTGGCATCTGTGATAGAGTGTTCCGTGTTGGCACATCCTACCATGTGGTACCTCTATCCAAAAGTAACCTTGGCAGAAAAAGATTGGACGCCCTGCCCCCATGTTTTATTGCTGCATTGTCCTCCTTGGGGGAAACAGTTGATGTGGGCTCTGCCAGTAAAACAAACAAAAAATTATCTAGATTAGCCATGAAATTACATAATTTCCTTTGATGTTCTGAATTCTTAAACATACTTATCTGATTTTATGATATGATTTGATGCCACAAATATATCGAGAGCCAAAATGAAGGACAAGTTAAGTTTTAATTGTAATAAATAGGCAAAAGCCATTTTCAGTATAATTTTGTCATTTTAAAAGAAATGAATCTTACTGAAGCCCTCTTTGCCCCTTTGTTCACGTTTGTCTTTATGGTTTTTTTTTTTAAACTGTAGGAAAATATAAATAACATAAAATCTTTTATTTTAACCATTTAAAGTGTACAATTTAGCCTCATTAAGTACATTAATGTGATTGTGGCTACATGTACCCTTTGATTATCCCAAACTGAAACTCTGTACCCATGAAACAGTGATTTCCCATTACCCGCTTCCCCAAGCCCCTGGCAACCACCATTCTACCTTAGGTATTGCATATGAAAGAAATCATATAATATTTATCTTTTTGTATTTGGCTTTTTTTTCCCTTAGCATAATGTCTTCAAAGTTCATCTATGTTGCAGCATGTGTCAGAGTGTCATTCGTTTTTGTTTTTTTTTAATTTTAAAATTTTAAGGGGTTGGCGCAATAGCTCTCATTCATTTTTAAGACTGAATAATATTCTATTGTATATGTAGACCATATTTTGTTTATGCATTCATCTGTTGGTTGTCACTCAGTTGTTTCTACCTCTTTTCTATTACAAATAATGCTTCTATGAACATGGGTGTGCAAATATCTGAGTCCCTTCTTCAGTTTTTTCAAATATATGCTCAGAAGTGGAATTGATGGATCATATGGTAATTCTGTGTTTAATTTTCTGAGGACACTTCATACTGTTTTCCATAGTGGTTGTACCATTTTACATCCCCACCAGCAAAGTACAAAGGTATCAATTTCTCAACACCCTCACTAGTACTTGCTATTTTCTGTTTCTTTCCTTTTTTAAAAAAATAATAGCCATCTTAATGGGTGTGAGGTGTTGACTTTTTGTGGATTTAATTAGCATTTCCATGATGATTAGTGATGTTGTTGTGGCTCCTTATGTTGTGTGTGTGTGTGTGTGTGTGTGTGTGTGTGTGTGTGTGTGTCTGTGTTCCCATATATCTTTATTACAAAACAGAAAGTGGCTGGATATAACTGTAGGCTGGATTTGCCAATACTGCATGTGGGACACCTTTCTGGGAATATAGCACAATTTATCTGTTTAAGTGTTGATGAACATTTGGGTAGTTCTCAGTTTTAGGCTGTTACAAAGAGTGCTGCTGTGAACATGCTTCTACATGTCCTTTGGTGCACATGTCTTCATTTTTGTTTGTTTGTTTATCATGTGTTTCTTTGCATCTGTTTGTTTTGAGAAAAGACTTGGGGAGCAGATAAGCTCAATTCCCAGTGCTCCCTCATTACTTTCCAGAAGGATTTAATAGAGATCAATTATCTTTGACAGATTTGGGGAGGCAACTAAGCTTGTGGACACACAATCTCATTCTTTTAATTCCCAGAGAAAATGATGTACCAGCCATATACTTCTCTTTGTTCTTTCTCGTCAATCACTGCCATGAAGGTAGCCTCCATTTAGGACAGTCAACATGAAAGACTAGTGAGAAGGGTTGACCAGCTTCTGAGGACAGGTAGGCAATTAACCCAGGGCTGGGCTCAAATAGGCTGTGTCAATGACTGTGGTACACACATGTATCACTGTAGAGGGAAGAAGCCTGAATGTGTCATAAGCAATATTGCACAGGGGAGACCAAACTACACAGCAGATTTATGACAAGAACAAATGCCTGAATTTGGACTGTGCCCAGAAAAACTGATGAGTTGTAGTATAATGGTGGAGCTGGAGAAGTCATTTATTAGTGAAAGATGTTCAAAGCTGGTTAAAAATAGTTTCAGATGTCCAGGGAAGCAGAATTCAGGTGGGAGCTTGACGGTTGCCACATATCAGCCTTTCAGAGGTTGTTTTCAAAGATGTATTGGAGAACAGAGACTTTTTTCTTGTGACAAGTTTGCTTGAGGAGAAATTGCTAGATTTATATGATCTGGGGGACAACCCTTACTAAACAGATTCTATTTCCTATGGACCTTAGCCAGAACTAGAATCTGCCTAGAATGACATACATTTCACGATTTTAAAATAAAGTACAACCTGAATCACCCTATATTATGTGTTAAAATAAGTGGAGTTAAGCCAGTAATGTATACTAATACAATTTTCAATTTATGCTCTAATTAGTATTATTAAAGGCAAATAGTGCTGCTACGGAGTATTTTGCTTTCTTGATAAGTTAAGTAGCCCATCTAAATCCTTATTCATATTTAATTTGCTAAGCAATCTGTTTCCCAATAGATGGTACAAAAGTAAAGTTTAGCTTAGTTCTTGCATGCATTAGAGGGATTTAAATTATTGAGATTTTACTGTGGAAATTGAATCATCAGGCTAGGTTGAAATTTCTATTGCAAACATCTAATTATCCTAGTTATAAGAATATTGCATTTAGAATATTAAACAACACTGTCACTTCATGTGACAGTAAAAGACCCACAATCAACTTCATTACAGTTTGAGTTTGAAATTGTATTTTAAACAATTCATAGATTGACAATTTGCCAATGGGACTCTCTTTTTATCTTAAAATTAGAGGTTTCCCTGAGGCCACATAAAAGCATCAAATGGTCTTAATAGTAATTCAACATGATATGTGGTCCTCCTTCTATCTTTCCTTCTTCCCTTCTGTCTTCCTTTTTTTTTTCTCTCCCTCTCTCTTTCCATTCTTGTCATTTGGCATTCTTACATAGAAATAGACCTCATTGAGGACCCATTCTATAAGGGATGTTGCTTGCTTATCCTGCCCAGCCTAGATACAAGAATCTTGGTAGTCAATGGCCATTTTAGGTCATCTGTTTCAGATCTTAATTATACCCTGAGCAGATTAGATTTCCACTCTTCAACTACATAGAATTTCTGAATTGTTTACAATTCAAAACCCACCATATAATATACAATTTGGATACAGAATGGTCCTGGTGTTTACTTACCATCTTCCATCATGAAAAAGGTGAACACCGTTCCCAGGTATGACTGAGAGCAATGCCCCTGTCCTGGTTCTGGTCTTGGCCTTCTCTCTTTGTCTGCTCTATCAAGATCCATCCCAGCCCAGTAGTTCACATCAGTCAGTTCCCATGAAACTACTATCTGAAACAATGCTCACAAGAATTTTCTGTCTTTGTCTTTGTTCTCCAAAGTTAAACTTTAAGGAAAGGAGAGATTTCACTAACTGAGTATCAGATAAATTCATGCAAATGCCTGGCTTGCAACCTCCAACTCTCTAAAATGTTTTAGCATTCGCCAGTTACAAAATATTTCCTCTCTGCAGTGCAGAGGGAGTACTGGTGGATGGTTCTAGACTTCTCTGACTTTTGTTGGAAAGAGCATAACTTTAGTAGAGGCCATGCCTTTTAGTATCACCCCCATTACTCAGGAACCATCTGCTGGAATACTTCCCACGAACAGATATTCATTTAGTGCATTTCTTTATCACCTTCAAGTGATTGTTTGAATTTTATCTTTTTACCAGGGCTCCCCATTTAATGTTACAACCTGCCCTTCCTCTCCTATCCTATTTATGTTGCTTCACTTATTCTTTTATCCACAGTACTTACCTACCTCCTTCTAATCTACTACAACATTCTCTCATATTGATTGTGCTCACTTTCAAGCTCCTGTCCCACCCTTAAGAAACATAAGTTCTGTGAGGGCAAGAATCTTTGTATGTTTTATTCACAGGCATATCTCAAGTGCCTAGGACAGTGAGTGCTGGCAAATAGTAGAAAAAAATTAATCAGTGAAACATAGCAAATTATAATTGCTAATATTTATTGCATACTTCCTTGTACTTCAAGTGCTGCACGAAGTATTTTAGTACATTGCTTCATTTGATTCTTCCAACAACCCTATGATATTGATATCATCATCATCATCATCATCATCAACACTTTACATTGCAGTAAAATTGACACTTAGAGATATTAAATCATTTGTAAAAATTACTCAGCTAGTAAACCAGGATTGGGGCCAGATGAGCTTACTTTGCATCCGGGTTCTTAATCACTTTTCTATAATGGACTATTATGGGACCAGCTACATACTTCGCAGGGCTCAGTACAAAAATAAAATTCAGGGTACCTTGTTCAAAAACTGTTAGAATATCAAGATGGTGGCAGCAGAGCATTAAACCAAGTACAGGGCCCCATGTGACTGCACAGACTGCATGTTCATGAAGCCAGCACTGGCCTTATAAATGTACCTGCCTAGCCATGGCAACCAAGGAGTAGGCACTACTCTTTAGCCCTTTTGTCCCCATTTTAGGATGAATGACATTCACTCCGGTTTAAAATGTAGAGCCTGAAGGAGCATCAGAAATGAGTTTATTCCATTCATGTGACAGATGAGGAAACTGAATCTCAGAGAGGTAATATTTAGAAAGGAAAACATTTTTCCTATAGTTGACTAAAGTATGTCCCAGATGCAGCCCTTTTGGTATTGAAAGAGACCGGAGCAACTAAAAGCAGGTATTTTTTTTTTTATTTTCATAATCAATAAAATCAGAGTCATTGTTAATATTCTAAATACTGATATTTATCAGGGACTCATTTTTTAAAAAAACTAAAGAAAATTCAAGTGTATCCTCATGATGCTGTCACTCATTTCCTTTCTTAAGGAAAAAGGGTGGAAAGCATCACACAAATATCATTTGTTTAGTATGTTTGGTAGGAAAAAAGTTGAGCCTACAGATTCATATGATTATTTTAGGCTAAAATATATTCCCCTTTACTCCTTCCTGAGTCCCTCTCAAATTTCAGGGTTTGATTGAAATTTTACCTCCTTAATTTCAATCTAACCTAAATCAACATACATACCTTGTTATGTGGTTATGTTGATATTTATTTGGGGGAAATTAAGACTCAGAACACTTTAAAACAGAGTACTAGACAAACATACATTTCCTTAGCTATCAGAGAAGTGATGGCAGTAGCCATCATGAACCCTGGGGAAGTACCACTGTACATACAGGAGAAAATAAGAAAGATGTCTTAGTATTATTGTAAAATGTTATTTTTACATTTTTATTAATTTATACATAACAAAAATTGCCATTCTAACCATTTTAAGTCTACAACTCAATGGCATTAATTGCATTCACGACATTGTGCAACCATCACCACTACCTAGTTCCAGAACTTTTTCATCACTACAAGCAGAAACTTTGTAATCATCTAATAATAACTACTATTCCACATTCCCCCAGCCCCTGGTAACCTCTAATATACTTTTTGTCTATATAAATTTTTCTTTCCTAGATGTTTTATACACATGGAATCATACAATATTTGTCCTTCCACATCTGGCTTACTTCATTTAGCACAATGTTTTCAATGTGCTTCTATCTGTCAGAATTTCATTTCTTTTTATGGCAGAATAATAGCCCATTGTATAGATATATCACATTTAGTTTATCCATTCATCTATTGATGGATACTTGAGTTGTTTTCACCTTTTGGCTATTGTGAATAATACTACTATGAACATTGATATACAAGTATCAACTTGAATTCCTGTTTTCAATTCTTTGGGGTCTATGCCTAGGAGTGAAATTGCTAAGTCATATAGTGGTTGTATCTTTAAGCTTTTGAGAAACAACCATGTTATTTCCACAGCATTGTACCACCTACATTCTCACTAGCAATGCACAAAAGTTCCCATTACTGCACATCTTCACCAATACTTGTTTTCCATTTTTTGGATAATGGCCATCTTAGTGTATATGAGGTGGTATCTCATTATTGTTTTAACTTAATATTTCCCTAATGATAATGATGTTGAACATCTTTCATGTGGAGAATATTTTTGACCTTGTGGATTCCTACTGTAGACAGTGCCAAGTCTACAGTATCCCTGACTGTATTCCAAAGCTCCCTTAGAGTTTATGACATAAATAAAGTGAATGTCTTACTTCTATTTCATATAACACCCTCTATGTGATAAGTACACCCAAAATATTTCTGATTGTTTACCTAAATCCATCCCTTCTTTTATAGAGAGAGAAATGCAAATTTGTTCAGGATGATAATATGCCCAATTAAAAATACCTACCTCTTTAGGTTCTCTTGCAGCTAGGAGTGCCCATGTGACCCAGATTTGGTGGCGTAATTAAACACTACAGCGTGGAGACTCTGGGAAACTATTGTTTCTCTGATAAAAAGGGCTAGTCTCGGCTGGCATGTGCCTTTTCCCCTCTTCTCTTTCCCCTTTTTCCTGGTTATAATGTATACATATAGAGGACCCCTGGGACAAAAGCACACAGTAAGAACTGTGAAGCAAGAAACTAGGCACCTGAGCCCTAGATAACTTCAAGTCTCTGCCTAGGTTTGCTAACATTTAAATTTTTTATTTAGCTAGTAAAGCCTGATTTGGTTAAGCCTTTGTAGTTCATTTTTTTTTTCATGTGACCCAAAGGGATCCTAACTGACACATTGTAGTAGTCATAAAAATTTCTGACAAATGGGAATCTAGAACCAACTGAACCTAAGGTTAGAAAAGGAGGCAGAGAAGAGAAATTGAATATGTCCCGGAGTCAACTGCATGACAAAACATCTCTGTAGGTAAAGTCCTCGTGTTTTATTTACTGTCTGCTCCTGGTCATGCAGCCTCCCTCTACACTGATAGGCACCTCCAGGTCTCTTCCTTCTCCCTGTAGGAGCTTGGAGCATCTTGTTTAGATAGTCAGGCTTCCTTGGAGAATAGTTTAAAACATCGTGATTTGAAGCAAGTTTACAAAGAAACACAATCCCTGAATCATTAGCCTAAGTTCCTATCCATGCAAAGTAGAGCGGTTCTAGCAGTGAGATTCTCCTTGATTCTCCTTGAAGAGTAAGGGCAAAATTGAAAATAAAAAAAGTTTTTTGATTTTTTTTGAACAATGAAGTTTTCAAAATATTTAACTCCTTTAAATCTCTTGATTTATTGTAGAATAAAATGAACAAGGAACAACAGGGTTTTATTTTCATGAAAAATCTATTCTTATAAGTACTTAGGCCCTTATAGCAAACTTCAGCTGCTTTGCTCATTAATTCTGTGGTGTGTATGAGTGTTGCCATATATTTGCTTTTTCAGGTCATTTAAGATTATTGATTCCTGTTTCTCTAGTGTGGAATTCAATTCTCTAAGGACTGGTTAGCAAAACATTTCCCAGCTCACATGGTGCCATTTGAAAATGATTATGCTCAGTGTCTTCAGCTTTAAGTTTCTCTTCTTGGCTTCCATATGCTAGCAGCTTACGCACCTCTTTTTCATGCTTTATTTTTTAGGGCCAGTTCCAGGACATTTTGTCCTTTCAGTAACATTCCCTCTGACTGTCTTTTTCTGGTGGCTGAAACAGCGACAGAAAGCAATGGCTACACAAGGCAAGCTGCAGAGATTTTTTTTTTCCCAACAATCAGAAGTTTCTGGGGGAAATAAAATCATTGTAAGTAGTTGTATGCAGTCTTTTGGCTCAAAAGTAAAATGCTAAATTACACGTCAGTTGTTGCATAAATTTGCATATTGATAAATACAATCCCTACAACTTTAATAGCATCACAGATTAGCAGAGGCAGATGTAGACAGACACTCACAGGCTGACATTCAAAGACTCCCAACCAGAGACAAACCAAGCCGAGAAAGGGGTAAGAGGGATTGTAGGTTTGATGAGAACAAGGAGGATTGGGAGGAACACAGAGGCTTCTAAAGAAAAGACAGAGAGCATGGAGGACAGAGGCTACTGGCTAGTTCTTCTGTGGCCAGTAGATTGCTTCAAGTCACCTCCCATCCCCAGACCCACATTTTCATGCTCTCTCCTTCGGTCTTTAACCCTGGCCTGAAGCAGAGTATGAAAAAGCAGAAGAGATGATGCATGAAAGCTCAGAGTGAATTGGAAGTTTCAGAAGTAGTTTGAGGCCCAAAAGAGCATTTAGACTTATTTTAGTAAAAGGAGAGTTGGGCTCTTAAAAATTATTGTTTTTAAATGTTTGTTTTTGTTTTGATCTTTCTTTTATGTCCCTGAGTAGGGCATATAAAACCAAGCTTTAGCACAAACTTATTAATTTTCTGTGGAAAATATACATGTCATGAAGACCAGAGTGTTTGTCATTGAATAGTCTACTCTCTCCTAGAAACCCAGGTGCTTAGAAAACAAAGGGCAAAGAATTCCTTAAGGAATATTTTCCATGTGCTTCAAGAGGCTACATAGTATTACCTCCACAATAGTTAAACACATGCTAAGTGGTCTCGGCACAGGGCTGGAAATATAGTCTCAAATTCTTAGTCCTGGGCTCTCATTTTAACCAATTTTTGTTTTTTGTACTTACATTGGTAATTGAGAAATAAACAACTTTTAATTTCAAAGAACGTCTTGTATTCCATAAACATATGTTAAATTCAATATGGGCTAAGTGCTATAATGGAGGTTAGGTACTTCAGACAAAGATAAATGAGACACAGTGCCAGGCCCTAAAAAAGCTCACAATGGCAAACATAGGATTACACAATACAAAGGACTGTGCCACATGGGAGAACATTACTTTAGAGAAATATCTGGGAAGTGCTATGAGGGTGCAAGGATGAGAAGTTGCGTCTGTTTGCCAAAATGAAGGGAAGCTGGTTCACAAATGAGGTGTCATTTAAGCTCAAACATAAAGAATTGGTATGATTTTAAGAAGCAGAAATGTTTGGATGGAATGGTAGGGAAGAAGTGGAGGAGACAGAAGAAGAGGGACAACAAGAGGTAGTCCATGCAAAAAAAGAGACAGTGGGGAGGCATACCTTGCATTTGTTCAGATAAATGACTCATGCTTAAGCTTGAAGTATAGAGAACATTTGAGAGAGTAGTGGGAGGCAGAGATGGAAAGCCTTTGGGGGCCAAAAGATTGACAGCATCAGTGCCAGGAACATCATTCCATGGGCACTGGGCACTAAGGGGCTTTTGCACAAGGGAAGGCAGTGATCTTCGGTTTCTGAGGATTATTTTGGTCTCAGTGTACAGAACGGAGAAAGAGAAGGCCAATGTGGAGGTTGCTACAGGATTTCAGATTAGAAATAATGAGAGCCTGCCTGAACCTGACAGTTGCAGTGGGAAGTTAAAAAGTGGAGGTGACATAAGATATCGTGAAGGTAGAATCTGTAAATTTTGGTGATGGGCTGAATGCAAGAAGTAGAAGGACGAGTCAAAGATGCTTAATAGAGGCTAACATTTATTTAGGGCTATGCTAAGCACATTGCATGTGTTAACTCATTTGATCCTCCTAACAGCACCATGAATTGCATACTAACAGTGTCCCCATTTTGCAGGTGAGGCAAAGAGATTATATAACTTCCCCAGGGTTGCATAGTTGTTGGAGTCAGAATTCCAACCCTCATCTTACTAGAGTCTTCTGTCACACTGCTTTCCATGCTGCTCTGCTCACTTCTGCCTCCACGCCTTTCCCTTGTAGGTATCCAGTTGGATAATTTCTCTTCTTTCCTCTCAATCCATTCAATAAATTCTTGCTGATTGAATTGTCCTCTCTCCTAACTCACAGAAGCAAAAGCAAGTAACTAGTCCTGCAAACAAATTTATTTTTATCACTAAATCAATATAGCAGTACTTTTAAAAAATGGAGCATAAAACCCTACCATTGTATTTATAGTCAATTTTTAAAAATTTCATAACTGGTTAGCATAAAATTATGGTTTTTAGTTTAATTTATCACTTTGTTATAGTGAAAACAAAACAAAACAAATCCCAGCAGCATTATCTTTTACGTGTCAGTAGAAAGACATTTTTTTTTATGCATATACTTCCTGCTAGGTGGACATTTTGGTAATCAACCTGATCTTAACTCAATGACATTGATCCCTTGGGCTTTAGGCTAAGTCTGAGTAGTTCGAGAATAATTAAAGGTCATCTTCCTTTCTCTAAAATGGCCCACAGGCTCTCATCAGTTATATTCAGTTTTAAGCATTAGACTCCTGCTTCATCTTCTTTCTTTCTGTTTTCTTTTTCATACAGAAACTACAGCACTGAAAATTCTTGATTAGAATTCAGGTACTATGAGGATAATCATAGTGTCACTTTCTTAAACACATGGTATGCCAGAAGCTTTCAGAGTGAGAAAATGCAGGTTTATTGTATAACTAATGTTCTGTTCTCTGTAAATAAGAAACTAATTTTACCCAAAAAAAACCCCAAAATGCTGGCATTTATTTTTTAACTAAAAAGTCTCTTATGGCTTGCCAGCAACCTGTTTTATTGCCCTAATAATTGGAATAATCAAATCACTGTAGTAACAAGATTATTATATATTATGAACAAGAGCAGAATATGCAGAAGCAGCTGAAAGAAGTCATACAAGTGCACATATGTGTGTGTCTGCTTGTGAGTATATCCAAGAAATTATATGTGTGTGAATTCATGTGTATGTATGTAAGCTTGTATATAAATCTGAGCCCCAAATACTTGAGCAGTGAAAAATGTCCCCTGCTACAGAGTGATGAGTTATGGGAGGACTTCTTCTTGAACAACAATAACCATCATGATTTCACTCTGCATCAATACAGAAGGGTCTTCAGCTCTTCTGAAGATAGTCTTTTTCTTTCATTCCACATTTCTGTAAATCAGAGTTCCTCTCATTTAACACTTCAAATTCCTTTTAATAAGAAACAAATCTTAAAGCCCTAATTCTTTAAGCAAAACAAGGGTTGTGGGGGATTTTTTTTTTTTATCCTGAACGTCTTACTCCTTTTTCATACCAAGGGTAGGGTCAATGTTGGGTAGGCTCTTACTGTCTTTTGCATTTACTTGGCATAGTAATAAAATGTTGATAAATACCTTTTGAGAATGAGACACCAAGGGTGGAGAATTAGTTGTTTAGTGTCATTAAGAAGCAGTACATGTGGTTTCTAAGAGATTCTTCCTGCTGCTTAGACCCTAATGTAATTTTCTTCTAGAGCTAGTTGTTCTCTAACTTCATGTTACATCAGAATCACCTGGAAAACTTTAAAAAGTTAAAAAACAAACAAACAAACAAATAAACAAATAAAAAACCCTCTAATGCCCAGAGATTGAATTGGTCTGAAGTGGTGTCATCCATATTGTTTCTGATGATAGAAATCAGAGGAGGATTAAAATCCATTGTTCCAGACTCTACACCATTGGTTTTTAAATCACATTAGATTACCTGGAGAACTTTAAGAATGATTTCAAGGCCCAACTTGAGATCAAATATATTCAAATATCTGGGATAGAGCCAACACCCTATGTATCAGAAGTTATTATATGTATTAGAAGTTACTTGGGTGACTTTATTGTATAGCCAAGATTGAAAACTATTAGTCTAGATTCATGAGTTTATGCAAATCTGTATGATGTGATTTTACTAAACCATCAGTCAGAAAGTGATATAAAGGGTTCTAGTGTATGCCATACAGCAAATGTTCTTAAATATTTTCTTTTTAACATCTTTGCTTTTCTCCAAAGTTTCTTTTGCTAGATCATCTCTCCTCTGTCACTCCCAGAAATCCCATCCTTCTCTGTTTCTTCTTAATCCTTCTTTTCTCCATACTGCCTCTCAAATCACATTCAGCAAAATATCTTTTATTTCTCATTAATATATCAGGAGCCCAAGTCATTCTTCCAAAATCAGGAATAAATTATTTATGCAATAAATTTCAGAAAGATCTAAGGCCAGAAAGAAAATGGAACCCTAAACCAAGACAGATAACTTGCAAATAGAACTAAAAATAGCCAGTGATTGAAGAAGATGCTTCATCCATGAAAATTCATTCATGTCAAAGCACACGAGGGCGGGACTGGCTGTCTAACAGATGCCTCTCACATTCACTCTTTCCTTTCTGTTTCCATCACAATCCCTGGATCAGGCCCTCTTAGTGCTTTCTTGAACAGCTCATAACATTTTTCCAGCTTGATTTCCATTTCCACACATCTTTGGGTCCTGTTCTTATCAATGGGTTAAGCAAGTATGAATGCAGTGAGTTTTCCAGGTTTAATTAAACTTCAATAGTAATTCTTAAACTTCTTGTGGTCATGGATCCTTTTGAAGATCTGATGAAAAACAGACTCACTCTTTGAACACAGATTCATATAATTTTGTGCAGAATTTCAGAGACTTCTTAGAACTCCCTATAGCACCCTGAGAGAATTGTGGTCCATGGACTCCATACAATAAGGACCTTTGCAATCAAACTTGGTTATATCAACTGATTTGTAATGGTCGTTATCTAAGATTAAATACTTGGAGTAAAAAAAAAAAAAAAAAAAAAAAAACCTCACAGGAAAGGGAAGTTGGGACTATCAACATCACATTGTGAAACACTGACTATAAATTTATAAATGTCTATGAAGCTTGGGAAAAGTCAAGATTGTCAAAATAGTTGTTATTTAAGTGTTCTATATTGGAGTTGATCTATTTTTTCACTTCTTAATTTTCATATGAAGAATGATATAGTGACATAAAATTGAACATTACATATCGCTTAACAGTTTTCATTAAATTTACACAAAAAAACTCAGCATTTAAGAAATGTAATGGCTTAATTGAGGTGATACAGCAAGAAGGTGGTTGATCAGGGCCTACTGGAATCTTGGCTCCTAGGCCAATGTTGATCATTTAAATCTAAATGTTCGATATGTTTTTATTTCATGGCTTCTCAGGCTTTTTCCTTCTGATCCAGTCAGACTTTCAACATTACAATTCATTAATTTATTAAATAATCTTTAGTGAGTGACTTGCACAGGGCAACGAGTGTACATCATTGCAAGTTATCATATGAAGGTTCTAAGTTAAAGAGTGTTAATAAAGTGCCATGGGACTTAAAGACCTGATCACCTTCAACACAAAGGCTCAGGGACAGCTTACTGAAGATGTGATATTTGATTTTAGGTGCACATAGTCTAAAGATGTAAACAGATAATTGAGGGAGGAAGGCAATAATCCAAGCAATAATCTCTGGGAAATAGCCCAGATCCATTCTGACAGAAGTGGCCTTTAGGGAGTCTTAGGCAGGAGAGTAGGCAAGGCTCTGCAGGCCAGGCTGAGGAATGCACTCTCAATTCAAGTGACACTGGTGACCACAGAGGGTTGGAAGAGAGAAAAATGCACCCTGCACTATGTTTAAGATTCTTTTGGTGGTGGTGTAAAATATGGCTTAGGTTGGAAAAGATCTTTTTTTTTTTAATATTATTTTCTATTAAATTCATTCAACATCTCTCCAAAGTTTTAGTTCCTAAGGGCAGACCTGAAAGTTAATATTCAGTCCAGAGTTTAAAAAGCTAGAGACTGTGGCCCTTTACAAAGTCCACTGACCAGCTTCAATAGGTCATCAGATCTTCTAAAAGTATATGTACTATGTGATGTATTTATGTATAGAGTCCTCTTCTTTTTTTCCCTCAAACTGAGAGAAATTTCATAGCTTTTATCAGTTTGTCAAAAAAATACATACCCCATGAAAGGACCACTACTTTAAGCTTAATAGAAGTACTAAAACAATTTTGAATTTGTCCAGCATAAAAATCGCACCAAGGATGAAGGTGTATGTGATACTCACTGGAAAAGACTGTATGGCTAGCCCTACTAAAAAAAATTTTTTTGACCTCGTTCAGGTCAAAGGGGTCATAGAGTATTAAAGATGAAGAAATCTAGAAATATTTCCCTCATCTAACAGAAGTTGAAACTAGAGACCCTATTGTGTAGAATATTCTGCAAAATCACCCAGATTTCCTTAGTTCTAAAACTAAAGAAAACCCTTACCAAAATATACAGGGCAGGTCTTCTCTTGTATTGACATAATCAGCAAAACTAAATTTACTATTAAGTATTATTGTTAGATAATAGTAATAACTAATAATCAGTATCATTACCAGAGTGAGGATTTGCTCTCTGCGCATTGTGCAATTTCTTGATGTCTCGAACAAAGAATAGAGTAAGAACCAAAATTCGGTAGAAAAGAAAAGTTTTATTAGAAGGGAGCATATATTTCTAGAAGTGGAAGCAGGCCTGAGCAAGTGGACCATGGCTCAAAAGCCCCGGTAACAAAGCCTTTGGGGTTTTTATCTCTTTTTGCTTGTGGGTGGTTACTTTTCTTAGTGGAATGGGCTTCCTTGATTGACAACTAAGATTGACAGGACTCAGTGATTCATCATTTTGCGTTCTGCGAATGTTTCTTCCCAGAATTCAGTCTGTTATAATGATATTAACGAACTTCTGGGCATATGCATCATATTATAATGATAGCATAATGAGGCTTAGGTAAAATGAAGATCCTTAGGATCTTCATTGAACTGGTGCAAGTGACTGGCCTAAACTGGTATCTAATTCTCTGCCTACTGGTTTCTTTGTGAGCTAAAAAATATGCCTTTTGGTTTACTTAATTATGGGCAGATTAGGGCAGCCCTTTCTAGGATAGGATGACCTCAGTGTCTTTACAGGCAGACCCGAAACCCCCTAACTTTCCTGTTTAACTCTTTTCTAAGAGCCATGAACCTCTTTATTAGCAGTATGGATGTTGAGGGACAGAAGTTCTCTTCCGTATCAGCTTCCTGCTGAGAACAGCCATAGTTCCTGCCTACAGGGGTTTCATGGAGCTCTTTCCTTGTCTGCCTCAGTCAGGTTTAGGTCTTGGGTTTCCTGCTGAAGTGCCACCTCAGTCCCTAGACAAGGAAAAGAAGATACAAACTTATTATTGAAATCATGCCTAGTAATTTCTATTATTGATTTGCCTATTAAGTAAAGGAAAGCAGGCTTGGTTAATATATTTCTTAAAGAACAAAAAAAGACCTTTGGCTTAAAATCCCCTCCCCCCTCATACTCTAAGGGTCCTGCATGGCTTAACACCATTTCTGCTTAACAATGGGCTGATGACCCTTATCAATAGCCAGAAGACTTGTGTCACCAGGGCAATTATCAGGATTCCAGGAAGAGGGCCTTTTCCCAAAGAAAAGAGGGAAGAAAACTTAACTAGGTTTACTAAAAAGATTAACTCTGCAAGAGATGTTCCATTTCATTTCCTGCTAAAAGATTAAGACTTTTACAAGTGATGTCCCGTCTCAGTATTATTAAATTACTATTGTGCTGTTAGAGATATTAAAAACATCACACTGCTAATTTCTGCATTTGATTATAAAAACATAAGCTCCCAAATTTTATAAAAAGTTAAATATTTTCCAGAAATCACATCAACAAATTTTTTTCTGGAGTTAATTCATTCCCTGCGAAAATAGACTTTAGAACCATTAGACTTATTGGTCTTTACTCACAGCTAGACTACTGTTGAAGTACTTTTGGCAAGTCTTTTTCTTTAAAAATAAATATGCCTACGTAACCTGTTTTCAGATGAAGCAAATGCTCTGTTCTGCCATTGATCTACCCTTTAGGACACCTGTAAGTTCTCAGATTCTGAATTTAAAAATTGAAAATATAATTACTTCAAGGCACCATCAACAAAAATTGCTGGCCATTGCCCAGGATAGGAGGAGCCTCTTGTGTTCTCCAAGAAGAGCTTTCACAAGGAATAAACCTAATTTTACTAATAAAATCCGAATATTATCATAGAATCCACTAACTAGAACTCTCATTGAAAGATGATTTTTAGTTCCAACCTTCTGGATAGTTTAGGGTTAATGAGAAAACGTCCGCCCTCCTCTTCTCCACCCTACCCCCACCTCATGGCCTTGTAATAAATGATCTGCAAGGGCAAGATGCTAGCTGGAGGGAGGAGGAAGAACTACATCACTTACCAGGTCTAGTACAAAGCTAACTAGTCCTTGCGGGGATTAAACCTGGGCAGACCTCATTAGCACCTAATTGTAACTGACTTTGCTCAACTACCCTGACCAGAGGGAGGAAATCAAAAAATATTGTGGTCAGACTGTGGCTCATATTAAAGCAATTGCAAAAGAGCCAAGTAAAGATATGCAACAGGGAGAAAAAAAAATATGTTGGTTTTAAGAGCTGGCAGCAATTTATTTTTTCTTGAAGGAGAAACATCTCCGTATTTAAAAATCCACTTATAGGTCATCCTAGTTGGGTGTTTGCTCTCTAGGTATTGTTAAAAAACAAAACAAAACAAACAAACAAACAAACACACACACACACACACACACACACACACACAAACAGCTCACCTGCTTTGCAGGAGCAATGCCTATGAAGTTGAGAGTCTCAGAGAGTGAATGTGAAGAGGGGCAGGGGCGGGGAGGGGGCGCCCAAAGCTGAAGAGGAGCCACATAGCCACATGGAGGGAGATGTGGCCTGAATAGAAGAGGAGAAGGTGGGAGGGGATTGACTGAAGGAGTTTTAAGAATAAGGCTGCTCCATACTCAGCTTTATGCAATTAGTTATTCAGTAAACCTGCTCATTGCTCTTACTCCTTGTCTCTTAATTAGTCCTCACGCTGCAATAAAAATTGGCTACCAAATCACCTTTAATAAGTAGGGTTTTGGGGAAATCACATGGGCAAGAAAATACACACACACACACACATACACACATATTCATATATTTTTCCTTCCCTCCATGAAGCAGGTAACAGCCATTGCAATTACTGGACTCGAAGATTTGGGGAAGGCAGAACATTATAAAACCAGTGGCTACTTGCATATTTGGATGAACATAAGCCATTAGAAATAAGTGAGAGAGGAAAGAGATAGCAGATGCCAGCAATGAGAAGTGGGTGAGCTCACAGTTCTAAAGAACTTGGCCCAGCTTGTAGCATTGTCACAGGAGGGAGCAGGACCACAATAGGCATGTAGGAATGCACACAGAAAATTTAGGGGTGGGTGGGTAAGAGCATGATGAACTTGAGGTGACAGGATTTGTCCAAATAAAACAGGCAGTTGAAATCTTCGGCCATGATCCTGAGAGAAAGATTTGAGCTACGAACTATGGACATCTGTGTACAATGACACTCTCCCCTCCTCCAAGTCCTCTAGAAATGGGGCCCCAAATCATGGCTTTAATCCTGTTTCCCAGATGATTCTTAAGCACACTGAAATTTGATCACCACAGCTAGATGCTAATTAATGCAATGAGAGAGAGTAGTTGAGTTCTGAGGAGATGGCCAAAGGAAAGGGCAAAGAAGAGATCAAGTAGGAAAATGAACGATATTATCCACTAGCTTGGCAATGAGGTTGTTGCTGAGGACCTGATGAAGGACAATTTCAATAAGATCGATACGAGAGCACGAAGTCTGTGTGGATGACTTGCAAATAGGGGTGTGTGTGTGTGTGTGTGTGTGTGTGTGTGTGAATTAGCCATGCCACCTTACTTGGTTGAGACACCGCCTTTTTTTTTAGTCTTAAGGTACACGTGACCTTCATTCAGATATTGCATGTCTGCCCCATTCTGACTCCTTAAACCAACTAGGAATACACTTGTAGGCCACCACTACCACTGGCCTTTGCCTTTTTTTTTATTTAGTTTCAGGTATACAGTACATTAGTTAGGCATCAATATAGGTCATAGAATGATCTCTTGAATTATACCTTCCCTCCCCTGACCCTCCACCTAGCCAATGTATTAATGTTAACTGCATTCCCTGTGCCATGCTCCCTATCCCTGTGACCGACCATCCAGCAGCTACTAATTTAAACTTCTTTAGCCCTTCACCCCATTCTCCCAGCCTCCCAAGTCCCCCCTCCCCCTCTGTTTGACACCATATTGTCCACTAATTTGTGGGTCTCTTTTCGATTAGTTTGTTTTTTTTTATTCCTTAAATTCTGCATTTAGGTGAAATCATATAGCGTTTATCATTCTCTGTCTGACTTAAATACCTTCTAGGTCTATCAAAGCAAAATCTTTCTACATCCACTTCTCCTTCATATGTAGGGGTCTTGTTTTCTTATCCTTTCAGCCATTCTATCTTTTGGTTGGAGCACTTAATTCTTTTCCATTTAAAGTACTTATTGATAGGAATGTAGTTGATACCATTCTTTATTCTTGTTTTTGATACATGTTTTTTCTTCTTAAAGAGGTTCCTCCAACATTTCCTGTAATACTGGCTTGGTGGTGATAAATTCCTTTAGCTTATTTTTGTCTGGGAAGCTCTTTATCTGTCCTTCCACTCTAAATGAAAGCTTTGTTGGATAAATCATTCTCAGTTGTATATCCTGGGTCTTCATCCTGTCGAATATGTTTTGCCAAACCCTTCTGTCTTGCATAGTTTCTTTTGAGAAATCAGCTGCCAGTCTTATGGAATTTCCCTTATATATAATTATTTGTTTTTCTCTTGCTGCTTTTAATATTCTTTCTTTGTAGTTAACCTTTGGCATTTTAATTATGATGTGTCTTGGTGTGGGCCTCTTTGGATCTCTGATTTTTGGAATTCTGAGCTTCTTGGGGTTTTATGTCCATTTCCTTTACCAGGTTTGGGAAGTTTTCCATCATTATTTCTTCAAATAGCTGTTCAACATTTTGATTTTCTTCAATTATACCAATCAGATGAATATTTGGAGCCCTAATAGTGTCCTATATCCTCCTGAAATTATTTTTATAGTCTTGGCTTCTTTATTCTTGCCATTCTGATTGAATATCCTGTCCTCTAGATAGGGCATTTGATCCTCTTCTTTATTCACTTTGTTTATGCCATTTAATTTGTTTCTCATCTCAGATAATGTGTTCTTCATTTCAGACTGGTTCCCTTTTATAAGTTCCATGTTTGTTTTTATGTTTTTTATGTCTTTGTTGAAGTTCTCACTGAGTTTATCTACACTTCCAAAAAGTTTATTGAGCATCTTTATAACTACTTGTTGTGCCCAAAGTTGCGAATTCTAGAAGACCACCAAGGAGCCAACACCGATGCAAATAAATGAGGGTCTTTATTCATACTCGAGTCTGGACTCTCAACCATCACTGATGCAGCAGTGTTGGAACGAGAGCCCCGAACTTTGGGGAAGCGGGTATTTATACAGAGCAAGTGCGGGAATTCCAGACTTGTCCCTACCTGATTGGTTGTATCTAGGGTGGTGTAAGGTTAGGTAGGGTTTGATTGTTTTTTTTTTTTTTCTTTAACTAAAGATTAGCAAAGGGTCACAGCAGCTGAAGGCATTTTTAACTAAAGGAGGGCTTAGAGGAAAGCTAAGTCTTAAAGAAAAACTAAGTCCCTTTCACACTGTTTTGAACTCTGCATCTATTAGATTACTTGACTCCATTATATCTGGATCTCTGTTCTGTTCTTTCATACGGTTTCTGCTTCTTTGTCTTCCCATTTGGCTGCCTTTCCGTGTCTGTTTCTATGTACTAAGCAAACCTCCTAAGTCTCCTGGTCTTATGAGTGAGGATTTGTGAAGTAGGTGTCTGTCCCGTGGCACAGTTCTGAGAGGGGTTCAGCTGCAGGCCAAACTTGGCCCAAGCCTCTACCCCTCTAGGGCCACCTGTTAAGATTCAGCAAGCAATCCACAGATGCTGTGCTTATAATTGCATCAAAGGGCCACACCAGAAATTGAGGTCACTGCCTCCAGTGTGAGTCTAGGCACTGCTCAGCAAGGGGCACCTGACTCACTGAGGATATACCTGGATGTGGCTTGGGTGGGGGTGCAAGTTGGGGGAGGCAGGGTTTCAGGGAATCCTCTGGGCGGAGCGACCTCTGTTATCCAATTTGATGAGTCATAGCTTTGTCAGCACTGTGTCTGCACACTGAGGGGAGGGATCAACAGAGAACAATGGATACTGCCAGCACACTGCACAGAGTAAGTAAGTCTTGCTTCAGCCCTCACTCTGATAGTATCTCTGCATAAATCCCCAGTGACCCCTGTGCACAGCTGAATCGGCACTGGTGCTCAGAGAGAGCAGGTCCATCACCATGAAAATCCACTTGCGGATGCAGCCCCTTTAAGAGGCTTCTACAGCTGTCACTGCAGCAGCCTCCATCTCACTCAGTCGCTGGAGATTGGGCAGTCCCTCGTCTCCACCCGTCCTATCTTCTGCCTTTGCAGGGTGCTTTCTTCGATTTCTCCCTAGTTGTATTTCCTTCTTTACATTGAGTTAGGAAACAAATTCTAGAGTTGTAGAATAATGACACCATCTTTTTTTTGGCCATTAACCAGAATACATTCATTAGTTATTTTATTTTCTTATTGTATGGTATTTTTAATTAAAATAATGTTAACTTGTAAAATAATGTTAGTAATTGCAAAAATTTGGGAAAAAATAAAGAAAGAAAAAACTATCATTTGTAGTACAATCACTGTTAGCAGTTCAGGTGCTTTCTTTCAGTATACATGTGTACACATATGTGTATACAGTATATGTGCATATATACATGCACACACACATGAATTGAAAATTTATATATAGTCTTGTACACCCCCCTTCACTCAGTATTTCCTCACACCATTAAATATTATTTGCAAACAGAATTTTTGATGACTACAAAGTTTCATATTTGGTAGGTCTCTGCTTTATGAGGTCACATGTGTTCTCTTACATTTGGGGCTATTAAAAGGTCATTTTAACAAAAGAACATGTTCTGTACTCTTTCAGATTCAATAAGCTTCTTTGTAAACCCCACACACATCCCCAATCCATTCATCTACATTATTCATGAACGTAAGTTCAGTCTTTTGTTCAAATTCACAGAAATTGTTTTTTCTTTCTTTGCTGGGTCTTGTCTGTTGGACTCAGCATCCATTCTTAGACTTTTCCTGTTTCACAGGAGTTAGAAAACTAAAAATGACACTTCTCAGACTCCCTTGCAGCTAGTGTACTAGATATGAAGCTGGCACTGACAATAAGGCTAAGGATGACTAGAAACAAGTTGACCAAGGGATGTGGTCACTGCAACAGGTGACAGGATCAGAGCAATGACCAAAGTGGTTTTACCTTCAGGGATATTTGTGGTGGATAATTGATCAGGTATCTTTAGCACTAAAATAGATGGGCAACCTACTACGTTTTAATTTGATTTGATGAAACTTTAGATCTGGTGACTGTTCACCAGAGGGCACTCAGATTTCCCCCACTTAATTTCCATATCTGAGCCAGTTTACAGACTCTAAACCCCTAAGTGAACTGGAGGCTGTATTCTCTTAAAAAGAACTTGCAACCTTTCCACATATATGTATTATACATCCTCTTAGCTTTCCCTAAAGAGTTTTACAGTCATTTACCAGAGTGCATATACATTGGGGAAAGAGGGATACTGGATTTGGGGGCAGTTCTGAGTACCATCTTTGAGTGGAATCACATGCATGTGAGCTCCTTTCTTCTCTTCTCGCAGTAAAAGGATTTTTTTGGTCAGAAGCAGAATAGTATGGGCACCACAAGCATTTTGGAATCTGGAATTCTCTGGGGACCTTAGGAACTGATCAGATTTGGAGTTTTGGGATTCTAGTGAGAAACAGAGTTTTGATCAGCATTTGTCTCACAGTGGGCCCAGTGGGTCCACACTCTGCATTTATTTCCCCAGTTCCTGAAGGCATAATTGGGGAGTTAAAAGATCCCACATTTACTCTCTTACTTACAAAATGAAGGTGGAAAAAAGGACTAGATAGAAATCTTCTTCAAAGTTTTGAACAAAGCAATACCACATCTTAGGGGGAATTGAAGAATTAGTCCCCACATCGAGGAAAGTATGTGGGAATGAATTTCAGACATATCCTTATTTATCTCTTTGGCCTGCACAGAAGTGCTAGAGGTCTTGGTAAATAGTCGGATTTTTAGGAAACTTAATTAGGTAATTGCTCCAGTTGCAGTTGCGGTTACAGATGTGACGTTTTTATGGAGAAAATTAACACAATCCCTGGATTCTGGTGTGCACAAGTCAATCAGGCAACCACTTTTTACTAATCAATAAGTAGACACTACTCAATGCAGTTTTTTTTATATATATAGGAGCAATATACCTTCACTGATGACTGCCTTAATCTAGTTTATAGGGGCCCTGATCACTTCACCTTCCCATGGGACATCACTCTTCCACTATATTGATTAGATCATGCTGATGGACAAAAAGTATCAAGTACCCTGGATGACGTAGTAAAACATATATGTGCCAGAGGAATTCAGACCTTAGTGAATCTCAGTGAAAACTCCAGGGGCTTAGTGATGTGCAACATTCAAGATATCCCCTCCAAAGTAAAAGACAATTGTAACATGTTGTAATGCCTGCCATTTAAAAAGAGGCATAATGCTTCAACTTATTGCCAAGTAACCCTTAAAACTGCTGGTCATGAGTTTGGGTCAAAGCCAGAGACATTCTGTAATTGTTTCAAGTTGAAATTCAAGTAGCTCATTCATGAAAAGGTCTGTGCTCCTGGCCTGATAGCTGGGGAAAACAGGAGCTTCTTATTTGGAGTAATTTAAGAATTGACTGAAAGGTCTGCATCTCTTGACCAGAGTGTAGATTCCATAGAGTCAGGAAGTGTATGTTCTCAAAGGAGCCTTAAAAAAATCTATTCTGGATGTTTTCAAATGACTTTCATTTAGAAATCAGACAAAATATTGGGTGAATATGAAAATAAATGACACCAAGAGAAACAGCTGTCTTGACTAAAAAGCAGGGTGGTATGCTGGTGTGGATAAGAGCCCTTCAGTATGTGGGCTGCAGAGTTAGAAAACAACAAGCCTTGCCCAACTTTCATTTTTTGGGAGATTCGGAGAAGTGAAATGACTGTTTTACAAATAGATAACTAGGTCATATTAGAACAGAAACTAGAACTCACATACCCTGAGTTTTGGTGTAGTGGCTTTCCAGAATTTTAAATAATCAGTGAGAAATTTGGGTAAATGTGCATCACCAGTGGGGGCATTTAAAGAGGTACATGAATTCTTCTAGATACATGACTTCTACATAATAGCGCTATAATCGAGTCAGTGTGTTTTGGTCAACCATTTTATAAGAATATTATAGAATTTTCCTTCTTTCCTTTTTTAAGTATGTTAATAAGAAAAATAAATTTTTTAAAATGAAACTTAGAAATACTCTCTTGCCTCAGTCTCAAGCTTTTCCCTGGAGATCACTGCTGACAGTTTGGATCATCCAGGCATTTTCCTATGAACACACACCCACACATACATCCACATATATGATTATAGTGTTTGTTGTTATTTACAAAAATTTAAATAGTGTATATATTGCCCTGGAACTTTAAAAAATAAAGAAGGTGACATCCTTCCATGTGAGAATACTCTCACTCATTTTCAGCTACTTTGTACATGTGACATGATTGTACCTTAATACATTTATCCATAACTCTGTTAGCCAATTTGAGATTGTTTCCAAGACTTCAATAACACAATGCTGCAATTAAGATATTTGAACCTATGGCTTTGTCTACTTTTGCAAGTGTTTATGCCAGAAAGATCGTTGCTGAGTCAAAAAGAAACGATAAATATTGCCAAACTGCTCTGAAGAGAAGTGAGGCCAGTTGACTCACTTTACACTGACAACTGACAATGCTGTTTGCCAACAATAATGCTAAACATTAATCTTGTCAATCTGAGGAGCAAAAATCTTGCATATCTTTGATTAGTTAAGTTAAGCTTCTTTTCACACATCCTTTTTTTTTTTTTGAGTGGTCTTTATTTTTTTTTTCTTGTATGAATTAGGTTTGTTTGTCCTTTGCTTATTGAGAGCTAGGAGCTTCTCAGGAGCCTTAATGTAACCCTTTGATTAAATGGGGCAAGTATTTTCTCTGGGTCTGTTGTTTGTCATGTAATTTTGTTTATGGAATCTTATGTCATACAGAGATTTTAAATTATGAAGTCTAATGTGTCAGCTTTTCTCATTATAGGGAAGGTAATGTTACTAATATTCTTTTAATATAAATCTTTAGTCCACTAGTCACTGCTAGACTAACTACAGCAATCATATACTTTTCATTGAAAATACACCATTCTAAATTTAAAATACAAATTTAAACTTGCTTCTGATGCCTCAACTAACAAATCAACCTTTACAAAGAAGACAAAATTCTCCTCTGAAATCATAGCAGATCAGCAAAGGCTCCAGAAGGCCCAGATAAGTGGTGAGTATTTCAAATTGGAAATTGTGCTATGATTGAAAATTCCATTTTAAAAAGCACAAGCAGTTTTACAAATCCCAGGTTCCTACTGTATGTTCACGTGTTTCAAAATGTATCGTCTTTGTCAGTCATTGCTCAAAATCTTGCTTCTAGAGGTCAATATATTATAGGCTATTGTTAACATATAAAAATTGTTTATATTTATTAGAAAGTAACAACTTTAGAGGAGCCTAGCAATCATTTTGAGGAAATAGAACACAAGAAAGTTGAATTTAGTTGTGTGAAATAAAGCTGAGACATGTCAGGAACTTTGCAGCTGTGGAAAAATTGAGGTCTTCATAAGAAATCACACTGGGTGTCCCAGGAAAGTCAGCAGTAAGTAAAAAGGTACGAGTACATAAAGTGATGTGGGGACTGGGGGCCAAGTAGTTGGGGGAAAGTGAAGAAAATAAAGAATGAAGAACTGAGGAAGATTCTTGAGAACTTTTTTGTACTTAGAGTTGTGTGACATAATTATTGTCTGATTTCTCTACTGCATTGCAAAGGTCAGTATTCCATCTATATTTACATCCCTAGGAATTGACACATAATAAGCTTTCAGAGACTACTTGCTGGTTTTTTTTTTTTTCGCATAAATGTTGTTATGTTCACCCTACATTACCAAACAGTAACAATGGTAAACTAGGCTCTTTGTGACTGGATACTCACAAGAGAATCAAAATTAAGAATAAAATTTATGTTTGAGTATCACTATATTCCACATTCACACAATAGTTTGGTCAAAAATGGAATTGGAAGGAAAATTTGCTATTTGTACTTGGAACTCAGTGCCCATTTTAAAGCCTAATTCAGAGGTTTGAGAAGTCAGAGAGGGTTTTCTGTCCCAGTGGTGCTTATCAGTTATGACAGGGATCATCAGCAGGGACTCTCTTTCTCTCTTCATCTCATTGCCTCAAGGCAGATGGAAATGAAGACTGAATGAGGACTAAAAATACTGCCTAAACTCAGGAGTAAAAGACAGGTAAACAAATAAGCAGCACTATCACCATTCCTTTGCAATGCATTCTAGAAGAATGCCAGGATAAATATATATATTTAGCAACCTGAGGCATTTAGAGGCATTTAGAAAAAGACTCAGAAAGGTGAAAAGGGCTTCAATAGGAAATAATAGTTCAGTGCTATGCTAAACTGATGTTGCAACTCGGATGAGCTTATCATCTTTCAGAGCATTGACTCCGGAACCAGAGCCCCTGGGTTCAAATTCCAACTCTGTCACTTGCGAGCTATAATTGTGGTCAAATAGTATAACCTTAGAGGCCCTCAATTTCTTCCTTTCTAACAAGGAGATAGCAGCAATATCTGCCCACAGTGGTGCTCTGTGGGCTGAGGAAGGGAATGCAAGTCACACACTTAGCATAGTGCTGGCTCATTCACCATTATTATCTCCTGTTTACTTTGAAAAGCTCAAGCTGTGCAAGGTTTGAGTTTGCACTTGTGTGCCCTGTTCCTGGATTTCTGCAGAGTCGATCTAATTATCGAATGTGTGCTTTAGAGCCAAAGGTGTGTTGGCTGTCAAATAATCAACTCTACCCAGTAGAGCTCCCAGTGAAGAAACAATCTTGGGTACCCTACCCTGGAGCTCTGAATTAAAATACCTTAAGTCATGTGTTGAACAGGATACAGATGAAAGATAAGAGTCGATGCTTCATGTCTGCCTGTCTGGCAAAGGTACCAAACTGCTTTCCACACCTCACAAGTCTGTGAATGCTCAGATAGCTTTCGATTTTGCCTTACTTGCATAGGGAACTGCTGTGGTATAATTGAGCCCCATACCCTTATAGCTAAGTACAAAAAAATTTCTCTGATATGCACTCATTCAGGTCTATCAGCATGATCTACATATCTCAGAGAATATAGATAAAGGGACAACTACAATAAGAAATTCAATATCTTTTATCTAACAATATGCTTAATGTACACAACTTTCAGAGAAATATAAAACAATTTAAAATGCAGAAAAACAGGATTTCTTATATTACAAAAATATTCATCATAGACTTCCTTTAAATAATAAGTTATTCTAGCACAGCAAATAATGTTGTCTTATCCAAATTTATTATTTATAGCTTTCCTTGGTATTTCTGAGTTTACTTAAAAATTCATTGTTATTACTATCATGTAACTCAAATTTTAGATCTTTTAACCTGGAATAAAATATGGCAAGATTCACAGATAGTATATATTTAGAATGTCTTATACCCTCTTTCTCAAGTCTGTGTACCAATTTCCAAATAAACAATGTGAAATAAAGGCAAGGCTTCTGGCTACATCTTTGACCCTGCCTATTTGTGCTCTCTGCATGACTGACGGATTTGTTGCCAAGTATCTCCAGCCCCTTGCAGACGTGTCAAGAGAGATGGCTGTGATCACCTAATTAGAGTAGAATCAAAGGGACAAAGCCCAGGCTGGTTATCCAGGATTCCTGTGATTGGCTATTATCAAAGTCCCCAGGCTTTCTCTTCTGATGAAAATGTCAACCTCAAGAAGAAATGTCTGCCACAGCTTCTTGAAATATAGAGAACAGAGGAATTTGGAGAAAAGTTTTTAAATTTTTTTAAATCAAGATTATTGATTATGAGCATCAGTAAAGATCTTGCAAAGGGCTATGAAATTTTATAACAATTGTTCTCCTTTATCTCTCTCATCTTTCCACTCCCAAAGGTCATGCCAATCAAGCAATTACCAGTTCCATCTTAACTCCTGTCACATCCTCCCTATCAAACATGTGAACAGTGTGAACAGAATCCAAAGATTCAAAAGTATGGCTGCCTTGCCTTTTCCCTTTACTAGTGACATTAGTCTTCATCAGTAGACACTGTCAAACTCATTTCCATCCTTTCTTATGAAAACCATTCTCCACCATCTGCACATACAGTTAGGTTATCCACATGGTAGCATGTGTCTGACTTGCCTTCTGAAGAAGGATGTGGCATAAAACTGCAGTATCTTTTTTTTTTCTGAGTAGAGAAATGTCCTGTTTATATCACATCAAGTGAGTAGAATAGGCAATGGAGAAGTAGGACTGCTTGGCAAACAATTTAATGAAATTTGTCTTTAAGAAGTGTCTCTGAAGTTAAGTAAGAAAGGGAGTATTCAAAGTGCAAAACATTCAGGCGTTCATTAAGTTCTTTTCTAATCATATACGCTAAATATTTCCCCAAACAGACCCATTTTTGTTAAAAGTGAGTTTTACAGTTTACAGGGAATGCATCCCAATACAGATTCATCAATTCTGAATTGGGAAACAGACAACACATGTGTCTGATGGGCCATTTCATTTCATTGTTCGTTGCATTCATGCCTCAAGTTTTAATTCATTTAGAATTTTATGTTCATGGCTAAGGTTTATTATAGCAATGACACAGAGCAAATGCAGCAGGAAAAAAGTTTGCATCAGTGGAATCCAGAGAGCCCAGGAAGAAGCTTCTGTGTCATTTCCCTTCTTGGACTATACAGGTATGCTCTCTCTGGCAGTGAAATCTAGAAATACGTGTGGTATGTCTCTGCCCTGTTAGTCTTGGGGCGGGGGAAGGGGTGACTTCTGCTATACATCCAGCCATGGCAACAGAAACTCAAGGCCCCCACGGTAAAACCAGACACTCATCATTGATCTTGATATTTGTGCAAATCAATCTAAGAAACTGGTATGACATGGTTTACTGCCCTAAATATATATATAATGAAATTATTAGTTGTAAAGAATACTCCGAGGGCCATATTCCCAGAGGTTGGCCATGACTCCATCATGGTTCTAGATTCCTTTGGAGACAGCAGGACTAAGGAACCAGACCTGATCTGTTAACTCTTTCCTTATATTCTCCCTACGTCCAACTGATTTGAGGAATTAAAAAAATTTATTGCTGCTATTGTTGTTACTGTGTTCACTGACTCTTTTATTCAACAAATATTCACTGAACTAACAACCATGAGTAAAACCTTGTACCCTGAGGGAATGTTCAAGAATTGTGTTAAGGAGTCATACACATAGGCAAAGATAAATAAAAATACAGTAAATCAATCATAATACAATCGTAAATATATAATGCACTCATAAACTTTATTATAAAGTTATATTTGAAAAAGTTTGTATTTAGGAAATGAGTCATACACATAAGCAAAAGTAAATAAGAATACAATAGCACAATCATAATACAGTTGTAAATACATGATACGATCATAAAATTCATCATAAAGTCATATCGGAGAAAGTTTATGTTTAGAAAACAAAGGACTAAAAACTTAGAGGGAAGGAGGCTGGAGGCTTTGAGTGGAGTTGGGTGTCAGTGAAGGACTTGGAGAGCAGGCAGACAGTGCACACAGGAGAGGGGAGCCTTCTAAAGGGGATGCTGTCATGACCCAAAGCTAGAGGTGGGGCTTCACTAGGTACCTGCATGGCCACTGAGATAAGTTGTTAGATGTACATGAGGACCAAATTCTGAAGGATTCCAAACATCAAACTAAGAAATTTGAATTCTATCATGCAAGTCAGTAATTCCCTGTTGCGTATTAAAATAACACGAAGAGATATGAAAAAATATTGAGATACTGATTGTCTTAGTTCATTCAACAATAACCAGTTCTAGAGGCTAGGAAGTCAAAACTCAAGGGAACAACAAATTAGATATCTGGCGAGAGCTTCCTGGTTCATACATGGTCATCCTCTCCCTGTGTCCTCACATGGCAGAGGAACGAGAGGGCTGTCTTGGGTCTTTATTTCTTAAAAAAAAGTCCTGATCATTAGGGTTCCACCCTCATGACCTAATCACCCCCTATAGACTCCTTCTCCTGATACCATTCCATTGGTGTTTCAACATATGAATTTAGTGAGTGGCACACATTCTGTCTAGAACACTGATACAAGTGTTTTGGGCACTGGTGTTGAAAACTTCTCTCCAGAGCTGAGAACCACGATGAAGGTGCTGAGGAGTCACTGGTAGTTTTTAAGCAGCAGAGAAGCCTGACAGAACTGATATTCTAGGAAGCCGATGCCCTGGAGAGGGTGGCCTGGAGGGAGGATACCAGTTTTATAGTTGTGAGGATGTGATAAAGGTCTGTACTGAAGTTTGTATTTGATTTAACCCTAAATTGTGTTGAAGAACACGATTCTCTGAGTTTGTCCCCATTATGTGCCCAAGGAGTGATCCTACACTCTATTTCAGCCTCCCAAACCTTCACAGTATAGAAGGCCAGGAGGATGACAAGCAAACCTTACAAGTGATCCTTTCTCTACTCAGCAATGCTGATGCTATTTATAGCAACTATTAGCGATGCTTCAGGAAGAACAACTTGACCAATGTCCTGAACTTTTCCAGTACAGACCCAGCTATCAGTTTCTTCCTCCCAAATTCACTTGAAACCTGAGTGCACAAGAGGAAAATTTTCAATCCAGTAAAACAGACTTAATCCCCAAACCATGTCAACCCTCACTCTACTCAGCACAGAGTGTGCCAAACAATTCTGCAGGAACTAAAGTTCATCCAGCAGCTTTCTAATAACAACCCCACAGACTCCCAGTGAGACTGAAATGAAATAGTCACTAATTTGGGGAATTAATCCTTAAAATTCTTTTTGTTCTTCTGAAACCAATTCTGGTATACCAGAGACAGTTTGTGTGCACATGCTGAAAACATTCTAATGGCTTTCTATCACACCGATAATTAAACGCAAAGTTTTCTTCTCAGCTTACAAGGTCTACCAAAATCTGATCCTCCATTCCTGAATATTCTCTGGCCTCCTCCTAGTGTACTGCCCTCGTACCACACCCTCCTTGCAATTCACCCTTCGATGAAAGTGCTTAAATTCTCTTTTCAGTTCATTTTTGCCTCCCTAATTTCTACTCATCATTATGTCTCCATTTAGCTATTGATTCTCTCAGGAAACTTTCTCTGAGCCCCTAAAAATGACCCTCCTGGTGCTCCAGTAGTACTCTGCCTTTGTAACACTTGTGATACCACGGTAAACTTTTTTTGTGTGTCTGAAATGAGCTTGTGTCTCTTAAGAGGGCAGAAATCATATCTGTCTTTTCCACATTGTATCCTTGGTTCCTAACCTAGCTCCTGGCTTATGGTAGGCAACAATAAATATTTGTAGAATAACTGAATGCAATATACCCTTACTAGTTATGATCAAGCATTCCTAAACACTACAGGGATCACTGACTGGATTTAGGGAAAGAGATAAATGACACTATATACATTTAGCTCTAAAGTTTACTCTTCATTCCAGTAGAAATGGATTGTAGAAATGGTAAAATTGGTGCTCCTTGATGAAATTACTATTCTTTTGAATAAATAGATTGGCTAAGTATTGAGAATACCTTCCTCTTTTGTACGTGGTGGTCAGTGTGAGAGGTGTAGGCAGTGCCATGCAATTCCCCATGAGAAATTCAAGAGCAAAAGAATATGAGGCAAAACTTTATCATTCTTTTTGCTATAGCAACTGCCCAGAAATTTTGAGTAAAAAAAGGAAACTCACATATAATAACATGAAAAGGCAGCAGACTGGTTTTTTTTAAAGAACTGACAGAAAAATAGCAGAGATGAAAAGTGACTCTGCTATATCAAATCCTTGGAGAATGAACTTTATCATTCATTACTATTGCTATGGGGCTTGTGCACTTTTAAAACCTGATTAAAATATTTAGCTTTACAAGGAGATAGATTATTTCATTTTTCTCTCTATACTATATAAAAAGAGCTGGTGTCAACCCAGAAAAATGCGTTAAAATGAAACATCAGTGAGTTACACCAACTTAGAATACTGTGGTGCTTTGTCATTTATAAAAACATCAACATTAACTATTTCAGAATTTTAAAGCACTTGTTCTGAAATAAATTATTCTATCTGTGCAGAGGAAGTTTGTTTTGATATGAAAAAAATAAAAAGATACCATTTTTTACTTATAAAAAATGTAAAGACTTCCAATAAAGTGAACTGAAAATGAATATGCAATATTGAAAATGACTTATATCGGCTTTTATTACAGCATACACAGTTTTAGATGATATCATTGCTTATAATAACTCTTTTTGACCCTTCTAGAACATAAATAATAACATTAGACCATACACTTAATGAACACTAAGGTATCTATTCAACTGCTGGAAATAAGAATAAATCTCCAAAATGTTCCAGCAATGTAACTTGACTGGTAAATACCTCCCTTAAATAAAATATATATTTTTAGCTTTATGAGCCAATAGGTTTAAAGGACACCTAATTGAGACCTAGATGTCTAACCCACAAGATTAGAATACTTGCATCCCATGCATGATCCATATACGATGTTAGGACCTGCACATCTAAAGCATCTCTGCAGTTGCAAGACTTCAATCCCAATAGGCACAGTTTCTGCACTTCTTTTGGGTGGGTGGTGTAAACAGTCCCACTTGAGATGCAGAGCAACAGCAGGGCCTACAAACAGAATGTGATTTGGAAGGGGACTCAGACCAAAGACTGGGTAAACAGCTTAAAACCGTAGTCCACCCAAGGGGCCAGGCAGAAAATAAACAAAGTAGGAGACAATATGGGCAGAGAAAAGCCAAGAGAGTTGCAAAGGAGTAAAGAGAGAAAAATAGCCTGATCTGGAGGATTTTCGTAGTCAAGAGTATTATGGTGACAAGCGATATTCAAAGGATGTTACATGATCTATTATTTACCTTATAACACTTCTTTATAGCAGGGATAATATTTTTCACTATTGTGGTATTGACGTTTACCAAGAAAGACCATTTTTGACCCAAGCGACCTACAATAGGACATTGACACAAGTTCGCGTAGCCTGGTTGATTCATTAAAGGGACTGACAGAAACTTCAACCAAACTTCTTGAAAGAGAAGTCTATATACACTCACTTTCTCCTTTTTATCATTTTCTATTAACATAAAAACTGTTTGTTTTTTTTTAATTGTAAAATAGAACACAAAAAAACAAGGGTCTATATAAATTATCAGGAAGCACACACCCATGTAACCACCACATAGGTCCTGGAAGAGAACGTTCTCAACATCCCAGGCACCACCTTATGCCCAGGAAAGCTACCCACTATCTCGACTTCTTTACTTTATGGTTTTACCACATACAATGACATCTCTAACAAACTAGAATTTTGTGTGTTTTTTTAAACAGCTTTATTGAGGTATAATTAATATACAAAGAACTGCACATATTTGATGTGTACATTTGGATGAATTTGGACATGGGCAAATGCTGTGATATCATCCTCACTATCAAGATAATAGATATATGCAACACCTCCTACAGTTTCCATGTGTCTCTTTGTTTCTGTTTTTAGTTTGTTTATAGTTTGTTAACTATAGGATCTATGCTGTACAGCAGATCTCTAGATCTTACTCATTTAGCATTAATTAAACTATACCCATTGAGCAATCATTCCCCATTTCCCTCACCCTCTAGCCCCTGGTAACCTCCATTGTAGTCTCCACTTCTATGAGATTGGCTATTTTAGAAAACTTATATAAGTGAAATAATGCAGTATTTGTCCTTCCATGACTGGATTATTTTATTTAGCATGATATCCTCCAGGTTTATTTGTTATTGCAAATGGCAGGATTTCATTTTATTTAAGTCTGACTAATATTCCATTGTATGTATATACCCCATTTTCTTTATCCATTTATAAGGCTAGAGTTTAAATTTGCCTCTTTTTTTGAACCTCATATAACTAGAATCATGCAGTGTGCATTATTTTGTGTTTGGCTTTTTGGACTCTTCTGTTCAGTATTTTGTTTCTTAATTTATATATTCTGGATAAATTAATTGTCAATTATATGTATTTTAAGTACTTCTCTCACTCTATGTCTTGTCTCTACTCTGTTAACAGCAACTTGCTAAGTACACTTTCTTAATTTTAAAGTATTAAAATGTATTTATAGTCTTTTATGTTCCATTAAAACATTAGGGGGATTGTGGTTTGGCTTGACTTTATAATAAATGACAGGAAAAATTAATATATTTACAATAATTGTTTTTCAGTTCTTCAACAGAATATATGCCTCCACTTTCCTGCATCTTTAAAATCTCCCAATAAAATTTTCTAGTTTTGTGACTGGAGCTCTTCCACATCTTTTGAGTCCAAGACAGTGGAATTATTCGTAGATTATTTGACACCTGGACATCTATAATACTTTCCTTACGTGATGAGATTAGTTTTGGAAAGAATTACATAATTATCTCGGAAGCTAAGCAGAGTCAGGCCTGGTTAGTACTTAGGAGACCATCTAGGAAGACCAAGTGCTATAGGCATAAATAAATAAATAAATAAATAAATAAATAAATAAATAAATAAATAAATTGTGAATAAATAATTAAATAAATAAATGTAATAAACTTAAATTTCAAAAATGTTATTCAAATTTAATAAAATAGTTCATGTGTGAAGTAAACTGTGCACTTACCAAACTAAATTACACCTTGCAGTTTGTTCCCTGCTACATTGCCTTAAATTGTAAACACAAATTAAAACTCTAAGTGGTCAAATAGAATAATAGAGTTGAAGTAACTCAAGTTCTAGTTGTTTGTCTTTACTATTGCTGAGCTATTACATTCTTTATTTTTAATCTATTGCTTAAATTTAGAAACAGGTGTTACCCTAGGGGGTAGAAAGCACTGGTACAAACTGCCCAAAGTGAGAGCAAAAGAAATTAACTGTCTCAAAAGAAATGGTGTTTAGCTGAATATGCATGCATAGTTGTTTAATCTTTTCCTTCTTGAGTTGTAAGAATTCTGTATATGTTCTAAATATAACAAATATCTTCTACTTTTTTACTCACCTTTTCACTCCCTCAATATCTTTTGATGAAAATATGCTTTTATTTTTGATGTAGTCCAACTTAATCTATTTTTACAGTTATAATATTTGAATTCTATTTAAGAACTCTCTATATGCAGTATCTTCTAAAAACTTTATTGTTGTACTTCAACTTTAGTTAATAAACTTCCTAGAATGGGTTTTAGTCTATGACAGGGGGTAGGGGTCACGTTTTTTTTCCATGTGGACATCAGTTGACCCAGCAGCATTTATTGAAGAGATCATCCTCTCTCCACTTTTCTGTGGTGTTAGTTTGGTCAAAAATCAAATGGCTGTAAATACATGACCTGTTTCTGGACTCTGTTCTATTCTATTGTGTTGTCTATCATGATAACAATTTCACACTATCTTTGGTTATTCTGTATTAAGTGTTGATGTCTAGTAGTGCAAGTCCTTCCACTGTGTTTTTCTTTAGGCTTCTCTTGACTGCTTGTGGTCTTTGCTATTTACCAATTAATTTTAGAATCAGTGCATTAGTTTTTTTTTTTAATCAAACAAACCCTGTTAGGCTTTTGATTATGATTGTTTTGACTCTCGCTCTTTTCATGAATTTTCTTTCATGAAAACAGCAAATGAATGTTTATCTCTAGATTTGGGAAGTAAAACATATATTTTACTTTTCCAGAATCCCCAGAACTGTACAGCAATAAGAAATGGAAATCCAATAATCTCTTATTCTAAATATTTACTTTGTAGCAAAACAGTTTATTCACAAAGATAATACCTCGGTTTTGAAAAGATTTCTAGTAAGCTTCTGAAATAAATTGTTTTCCTAAAACAAATAAGATGTTTTATTATTCTAAGCAGCACGACATTTCCTAATGCTTTGAACATGGGAGAAAACCAACAGCTCAGGATCCATTAAATCAAGTCTGATTCCTTGGCAGAGAAAAAATCTTTGTGTAATGATAGATTTTTTAATATTTGTCCTTGTCAAAGCATATAAAGCAAATTATACAATTTAATAAGTTATTTATAGTAAGTTCATTTAAATTTATTAAAAATAATGTTTATATAATCAATCATTATACGATATAATGATAGTGCCTAAAAATTATTGACTTGTCAAGAGAACTAGATGTGATTCCGGCAAGTCATGAACATTTACCAGGCCTCAGCAACTCACCTGTAAAATAGGAGGGTTGAGATGATCTCTGAAGTCCCCTTTGGAAGCAACAGTCTATGCTTCATCTCCTTTCACGGTGCAAAAAACAGCAGCACCATTATTATGCCATGGGTAACATTTAATTTTTAGCCTTTATTATTTTGAGAAAATTTTAATATATTGTATATTGAAAAATTTTTAAGGAAATCATCAAAAAGATCTTTCACCAACCTTGAAAAATCCATATGTTATAAAAATCATAGAAAATGTAGCATAATATAAACTTCGAGTTATAAGATGAATAAGTCCTGGGGATCTAAAGTACAGCATGTTGATTAAAGTTAACAGATACTGTATTGTATACCTGGAATTTGCTAAGAGAGGAGATTTTAAGAGTTCTCACCACACACGCACCAAGCGTAACTTTGTGAGGTGATAGATGTTTAACCTTATTGTGGTGATCTTTTTGTAATATATACATATATCAAATCATCACTTCGTACACGTTAAGTTTACACAATGCTATATGTCAATTATTTCTCAATAAAACTCAATCAAAAAGAATGTAGCATAATGTTGAAACAACAGGTGGCTTTAATATAATATAACATGTGGTCTTGGGGATCACTGGAATAGAAATAAAGATTGGTGAAAATAAGAGGCACCCCTGCTTAGATTAGTGAAACCCAAGTGCACTGTAGTGGGACTATAGTATTCTTGAAAACTTGCCCTCCAACTCAATTTCCCAGGCAGTTACTTTTTCCCAACTCAGAAACATCATATATTTAATAATATTTAGTCCATCTCTCTAAATTCTTTTCAATTCCAACTTTCTCTAGGTCCCTGGACATAGATTCTGTATTCTTGTAGCTTTTTGTCTTTCCATCCTCAATTATACTAATATATTAGTTATAAATATGGCAAAAGGCTATATATATTCTCAGCTAAATTAACTGTCTAATATTCAGGCCTCTGAGTACAGGGTCATGAACACGATCACTAATTTAAATGAAATGAAAATATTAATTGAGTTACATCTCTGCTCTTGGCATAGAAAGATGGAATAAGACCAACTAGCCATCTTTAAATGTAGTGAAGACGAACTCTTTGTTACAACCAAGGAACTCTGACTTCATGTAAATGTCAGCATACTGATTAAAAGACCCACCCCAAGGGCCTGCTAGATATGTGTCCTAGAAAAAGGTCATAGAAACATGGCTCATCTTTTAGTTGTCTAGGGATCTAGGTGTGTTTTGGTCCTAATAAAGCCATAGAAACCCCAACAAAGTAGAGGGCAAATAGGGTCAACAAGAGAGGAGCAGCCAAGAATCAGTTTTCTCCTTAAAGCCAAATCACCAATTCTAAATTGAGATGTTTTCTCCTAGAATTCTAATTAAATATTTATTATTGACTCCTGGCTATGGGGTTTAATATTTTTAGAACTGAGAAATGAAATGTATGCCTTGTCCATCAGGCTATAACATACGATTGGAGCTGGCAGGCAGGGTGAACTTTATATCATTTGAACTTTATTTCCACAAGATATTCAAAAACAAAAAAACAAAAACAAGAGAAAAAGATGTTCAAGGTCATACTTAAACTTTAGAGAAAAAATTACTTACAATTAAAAGGAGTTCAAGTAATAATCTAATTACCAAAACCAAGATAAGAGGCATGCTGATCTTTTCACAATTTTTTATTTATTCAAATTACCTATAGTTTAATATAATTTGTTAGTTGACTGTTAGGAGAGCTTTTAGGAGTCTGAATCACTTTTAGCTGCAGAATTTTTCTAGTTGTATTAGTTTAAGAATTTTGTTTTTGTTTTGTTTTGTCATTTTAAGAAGGATTTTATTATGTTTAAGAATCCAATGGTCCTTAGCAGCATATCCGCAAATCTTTAATTTCAGAGACATTTAGATTCCTGTTATAAAAAACAAAATTTTAGTTGAAATAAAATGCCTTTTTTTATTTTGTGTCTTACAAAATCTAAACAATTATGGGGCTGTGGATTTTGAATCTTAGAGAAATTACATATGTATGACTAACTTTATATAACATACAACTAATTTTTAAAAACTATGTATATATAGTGGCTAAGAGATGACAAAGGATTTTCAGAAATAATGTATCATCTGCATCAGGCAATATTCAAGAACTTCAACTACTTTTAGAATTATTTCTGTGGAAAGAGCAAATAGATAAAAAATAAAAGTAATACATTAGCTTGTATAATATGTATGGTGTGTACATGTGTGTTTTATGAGTGTGAGTGTGGAGAGTGCATGTGCGTCAATATGGTGTGTATGTGGTATGTGTCTGTGTGTGTCTGCTATGTTGGGGGTACTTAAGCCAGAGGAAAGTAGGTGGTCAGATGACAGCTGTAAGGAATGGATAGCAGCGACCCAGATTCCAAAGCCAGACAACCAAATTAGGGAAGACAGATGACACACAGGAAAGAGGATACAGCAAAGTCAGTAGAAATAGCCTGGGCTAGGCTTTCAGTTTCCCTTGTTGCCTTCTCTTCCCAGGTAGAAATGGTCTCATGGAAGCATGAGAGAGCAGCCAGTTGGAGAGGCCCCATTGATCCTGATGATCAGTATGGGTGACAGAAGTCACACTCAGATTGTCCACCAGGTCATCAGAAATTCACATGCTCTTGATAGTAAAGAGGGCCCTGGGGCAGCTTCTTAGAGTCTAGTCAAATATAAGACATTGAATACATAGTCAGGGTAAAAAGCATGACCACAGTAGCTAGATAAGATGCCCACTCTGTGCCAGGTACTTTCATTATCTATACTCCCACCCTACAAGGTAGGAATCACTATTCTTTTATAATAAATGAAGTAGTAAGTCTCAAAGAAGTTAAGTGATTTTGCCATTACTACAGAGCTTTTTAAAGGTAACTTGTTCTCTTTCATTGCCAGCTTACTCAGAACTCATTGCTGAGGTTTGCTGATGAGAAATCAGATCCAAATTGGGTCTCCCCAAAAACAGAGTGAGAACGCATGTGTCAGTGCAGACAGAAGACTTAAATATTTCATTTTTAGAATGGCATTTTGCTGAACCAGAGATTGTACTTCATTTGGTTTTTCTATGGCTTGCATGAAGGATCAGCAAATAAGTAGGGAAAGTAATGAAGGGAAGGGAGAGAATTGGATCAGTTATCGCCCCTTGAACTATATTGTGCTAGTGGCTGCTTTGGACGAGTTCAGCTAACTGAATGGGCATGGGTCGAAAAGGATGAAGCTACTTGATGGTTCTCAAGATGGCTCTGGCTACCCTCAGGAAGATGAGGCTATGGCCTAGGGCAGCCATTCAAGCTGTACTATGTTCCATTCAGGAGCCAGTTTATAAGAGAGTCCATTAACCCACTAACCCTATGTGAGGCTCACCTGAAAATATTGACCACGGCTCCAGCTCACCTCCCAGGTACACATATATTTAATTCTCAACATTTACTGGGTTCAGTGAAGACCTATCCAACGAGAGAACTGAAGAGCAGTAGAGAACATTGGAAATGCAAGTGCCCCTTTGAGACAAGGGAACATTTGTTATTCTGACTTGGTTGTACCTCCAGTTTGAGGTTCCATGATATAAGCCTTTTGCTGGCGTGTCTTCAATAAGAAGCATTGACCAAACTATTCTTTGGCTCACTATTAAAAGTGTGGTCCTCAGACCAGCAGCAGCTAAAATGCAGACTCTCAGCCCTATCACAGACCCAACGAACAGGGGCTTCATTTTAATAAGCTCCTAGGTCTTACTCTGTATCTTCAAGCTTGAGAAGCATAGGTTTGCAGGTCACTGGTGCTGTGCACAGAATTAGTAAGGGTTCATGAAGAAAATTTAAAAAATATGTTTTTCATGGTTACACACATATTCAGTAGTTGCCATCAGAAAAGAAACCTTTCCAACTTTGTTTAATAGCGTTTTCCAAATATAACATAAAACTCTTTTTTTTTTTTTAAATAAAAACGGTCTCAACCCATGGGACATTACTATTTGTTCCTGATAGATATATCCTGCTAGAGAGTGGGTGGTGAAAAATTTTATTGAGATCAACCCTAATAACAGAAACAGGGTAAGAAATTTATTAGAGCTTCCAGATGCCATTTCAGAAGTGAATTAGAAGACAGAAAGTAGAAAAGCATTATAGTATAAAGGCTAACAACTCAGTTGTGGATCTGCCACTGGCTAGTTGTGTAATGTTAGGCAAGAATTTTAATCACTACGAAACCTCGATTTTCTCCTCTGCAAAATGGAGATAATCATAGATCATAGATCCTACTTCATCTGCTATGTTTAATTTAGATAATGCTCATGAGAAATTAGCACACAGTAAGTATCCATTAATTCTCAGTTATTATAACTACTCTTATTATCTAGGGAGTAAAATGGTAAGAAAATTAAGAGACTGTATAACTTAGAACTTCCTCATATTTTTACTTTTTATTTTTCCTATTCTGGTTCCTAAAGCAATAAAATTCTTAAAAAGTCTATGGTCTGTGCATTAGTCTTCAGATACAGCAAGAACTTGGAGAAATATTCCATTTTGGTGGTTCTAGGTACTTTTATCATAAGGATTTTTTGCTGTAGGTATTTGTGCCACAAGCATTTTTGCCAAATTTTTACCACATAACTAATTGACTATCAGGCAATTTTTCCACCAAAAAAAAAAAAAAAAAAAAAGATAATACCAGAACAAAAAAAGAGGGATGCTAAAAAAGACATAATGAAATTTGAAAAAATTAACAAAATTAGAAGATTGTATTGAAAAATACAAATAATTTGAATACATTTGAGATATGAGTTGATTCATGGAAATACTGTACAAATAACTGATTTTATATAATGGATTGTGTTTAAACATTTGTCTTCATTTTATGGAAAGTGTGGGTTCGACTTGCCCCCTCGGCCTCTCTTTCTCTTCCCATTGTCGCGTGTTTAAAAGAAACCAACTCTGGGGAAATCATCATCATCTAGAAGAAATGCTGACAACATTAAGACCACTGTCATGTCTATTCATCACTGTGTAGACCATTATGAGGGCTAGCTAAAATTTATAGATAATATAAAAATGGGAGAAACTGTGAGAACTTTGTCAATAGAGAAATGAAACCAAACTGACAACTAACTTAAATGCATTAAGTTGGCCAAAGGCAGTTGATTCATCAATAGAGACATGAAAACAAACCAAACAAAGAAACAAACAAAATGGTCAACCAGTTATTTTATCTTTCTTACAGCAAAATTGCCTTATGGTCAATTTGTTATTTGGCATAAATGTTTTCAGTAAAAATGCTTATGTCAAAGATGTCTATGGAAAAGACACTATAGTGAAAATACTGCACATATTTTACGGCAGTCAGTCTGGGGAAAAACAAAACACGAAGAGACAGAGTAGCCACTTGCCACCACCAAGAGGAGAGGAAAGCAGGCCGAGTCCTTGAATCTGCTGCAAGGAAGAGAGAAGACTTGAGTGTGAGAGGTGGCCTTCCTTGGTATAATAGTAATAGAAATCTCTTTGAAATTCCCTGATACCTTTTTAAAATTTTAATTTGTCTTAAAAGTAATTCAATTAAGAGAGCTGAATCTATGCTGTGGCATGAATTCTCTCTAATATAGTTTGTAGGTAGTCAGAATTCCAGCTTTAGCTTTAGCTTTGTAAAATTATTTGGATTAAGAATTGTCCAAGCATTTACAATGAATTGGTGGAGAAGGCCTATCAGAAGTCTGTCTGCATGTAGCACTAAGGAAAGAACCCATGAACTCAACTTAATAAACTTGACAAGTTATAAAATTTCAAGGTAAGAGAGATCTCCTCAGTCTAGCCCCAATGAAGATGGTCTAAATCTTAGGGAGGAAGAGATTTGGGGTAAAAATGGAAAATTCTGTAATACATCCTAGTGAGAGGCTTTGGTAGCTCTCTCACAGAGTATACGCCTTCTTCACCTGACTTTGGCCCTTTAAGGGCTCCAGTTCTCCAGCAATGCTGGAGGAGGAGTCCAGGTAATGTGGGCTATAAGACCTCCAGACTCAGGAGAATTCAATGGAAGTGATAGTTATGCTCAACACAGATAACTCTCCCCCAAAAAAGTGGCCCAACCAACCTAGGAAAGGCTATGAGGTCCTGCACGGGCCCTGTGGTAGAAGTTTGAGAGCACATGTGCAACTCCCTTGAGAAACCACCCCATATAGTTTTGGGGCAACCTTCGTAGTAGGCTTGGGTCCTGCAACATCAAGGAGCAGTGGGAGTCAGCAAAATATGGGCTCTTATGCCCAAACTACCATTTTAAACAAGGTTAAGTTACCCTCAAAAAATTTGAAAGATAATATGGTGCCTCATAATAACACATAATAGCACATAATAGGCAACACATTTATATAAGAGGCTGATTATAGGTAAACTTAGAATGGAACAAAATATAATTTATCCCACTGAGTCACTTCTCTGTGCATTCAGAGTCAGCCTCAGTGTGCTCCAGGGAGGCCCTTCACATCCCTCTCCCTTGATTACTGTTTTTGACCCCACTTCTCTCCTTCAAGCTCCATCATGCCAGTGCCCGTGCCGTGAAGGTTGTGAAAACTTCATTCCTGGCTTCAATCTGGAGGATGACAGTGGCTTTTTAAAGTCACAGAGAGTCCTTCAGATTTTTTTAGAGCAGCCTCATCTACAGCATAGGAACCATCAGCTTTCTTGTTGAAATGTAGATTTTGATTCAGTAGGTCTGCGGGCAGGGCCTAAGATTCTGCATTTCTCATAAGCATCCAAGTGATGCAATGTGGCTGGTCTGTAATTCACACTTTGAGCAAAAGTGATCAAAAAGACAAGAAAAATTTTATATTGCTGACATTTATTACTATTTACAGCATAACTTCAGGTCACCAGGGGCTAGAAAGAAACAAAAGAAATGAAGAAGTTTGAGAACACCATTCTGCCATATGTGCAGGGAGACACGTAGCAAACTTGAAGCAACATTCAGATATAACGAACAAGTACCATGTTGTTCTACTGCTAACTAAGCATCCTGCTCTCCTCTCCCATCAGAAAGACAGCAATGAAACCCACAATGAGAAGTGGCGGGAGGAAGCCAGACCTGCCTCTGGCCTGGGCCCTGTGCTTTTGCAGTCCCTCTAGGACTAGTTCCCCTGCTGATCCACAATAGCTCTATCAACCTTATCAAACATGTATTAGTCGATATGCAAATTACAAAGATTTTTCTTTCCATGTTTGCAATTGTTGAGATTGCAATCTTTGAAATAAAGGATTTACCAACTGTATTTCCATTGATGCATTATTTTTGTTCATAATTTTTATGAACTGCACAATTTATTCTATAACTCCACTTTACTGTAAAAGTACTCACCAAAGAAGAGAAAGGTTGATGCAAAAAGACTGTAACTAAAGGCCCATAAAAGCCATCCTGTTTTTATGTATCAGGATGATCTGTGGCCTTTCCTTAAAAGCCTCTCACTCTGTGGTTGCTTTTTTTCCCTTCACTATAAACATGCTGATTCCGAAAGCAATTATTGTTTCAAAATCTATCTACGTGCTGTTGTTTAAACCTACAGTACTTCACTTGTTTGGATCACTCACATGTAAGTTATTTGGAGCATGTGAAGTAATAAGAGGAAACCCAGATTCTGGAAATTAAGATATTAGATTTTTGTCTTTTGATTTGCATATAATCATTTGAGCATGAGGTAAAGAACAGTTGATGATATTTCAATGATAATAGGTATTTAGGAGCTAACAGAGTGAGAAAAGAAAAGGTACTATTGATTATAGTTATTTAAGCTCAATTACCATACAGCTCAATAGCAAATAGGCCTACACTTATATACAGTGAACACACCATTAAATGTTAAGGTTTAGTGTGTATTGTACTTGTTCAACATAATCAACTATGTGCAAGTGCAGGTCGTGAGCCTAAAATGGTGAGAGTATGCCACAAGCCTTGTGAGACACATTTCATATGCTCAGTGTCCTAGTTCTTTCGGTCCTCTTTTCAATTATTTATATTGTTTGGATTAATGGCTATTGCCCTGTTGCCCTCAGGAATGTGATCTGAAAGCCCACATCAATATTCTTTTCTCACCATGCGACTCCACCATGGTTTTTGCTTCTTCCTCTGTCAATGGCCTTTGCACAGTTACAGTCGTTTGTTCCTGCTCTCTGGGATGTTCCTGCCCCTGTCCCTTTCCCTGGCTTCCTGTTAAACCTTCCTTTAGGTCTTTGCTTTAGATGCCCTCCTCTTTTCTCCTTTTTATTCCTAAGACTGTATTAAATACTCCTTACCCTTGATATGACATTCCTTGTCTGCATATCTGCATTCTCTTCTAAACGGAAGCAAATTGGGAGAAGTGAATTAGTTTTATTCATTGTTGTATTCTCTGTGCTTAGCACAGTGCATAACATTTAATAAAACCCAATAAGTATTTGTAAAATGAGTGAGCAAGTCCTCTTGTTCTGCCTTGAGCATGCTGCTTTTTCTTGCCTCAAATGAAAATGGCAGGCTGGCTGGAATAAGTCATTTTCAAGATTAAAATTTCACCAATTATTTTTTTACTTATAAATCAGTATCAGTATGGCTGTGTCCATGGTCTTCATTTCATTGCCATACTAAAATCCTTCACTATTGTTTCACTGTGAGTTTTTAAGTATAAGAGCTGTAACATAAACTGAAATGACTTCCCTTTGTTTTAAAATGCTAGGGTAGATTGAAATACCATGAAAACATATTAGAAATTATTCTCATAATTAAAGAAAGAGTTACTTAAAAGCACATGGGTCCAGAATTTCACTTTATTTCCCTCATATCCCGGTAAAGCATCATCATAGTATTTGGTCTATAGTAAGCTCCTAGTAAATGTAAGCTACTAATCTTCTTCCCCAATCCACCCTTTCCCTTGAAGCACTGACTTTAGGAAAATAGACTTCAAAATCTAAAGAGGATAGAAGACAGAGCACTGAGGTTTAATTTATTTCTGAAAAAGGTTAGAGGCTCTTCTTTTATATGTGCTTTGGGACTTCTTCTTACGTTTCAGCTAAATTCAACAAGTTGGTTATTGTTAAATCTGCTATATGCCCAGACTACATTAGGTTAATCCAGTGTAGCTACAGGGATAATTATAAAAATGTATGATGCTGCCAGTTCTTAAGCAGCTTTAAAGTTTATCTGTAATTACTCCCTTAGGGACTAGTACTAAGTGTTCCCATAAACTCATGTTCTTACCACTGGTTTTCATACTTTAAATATGCTATACACTTCTCTCTGATTAACTCCTCTCTTTGGTTCCAGAATAGAAAGCATATTCTCCTGGGAATAGGCATTCACAAGCTTTAGAGTGATCACCACAATAGAGTTTAAAAAAAGAATCCTACAATGTATATATAATACAAATATACACTATTAAATAAAATTTGCAAAATATAACCCAGTTTCATGAATTAACGAATCGACCAGCAGAATCAGAGAAGCCTGCGTAAGTCTGTAACATTTGCAGTGGAACAGTTACATTCGGTTCTTTCTTCTGAAGTCTATTTCGAAAATCAAATATATATCGAAAATTAAAGCTTAAACTCACACAGCAAATAAATCACAAGGCATGTCTGGAATTCATTTTTCTAATGTTTCCTGCTGTTATAAGTTATTGTGGGGGTGGCCAGATGGGAATTAACTTCAAATAATTTGCAATACTTTTTCACAGTGAGGTGAACTAAGGACACAGCTCTAATTTGGGTCTCAGATTTCTTTGTGAACTTTATAAACCCTTTAAAGTTATATAAATATCAGTATCCTTTTGTATGGGTACAAAATGGAATCAGTTGTAGAAGGGTAAAGAACATTGGGTTTCTACTAGGTGGGCTTCTACAAGCACTTACTGAATTTATGAATGTTGCAGCTGCTGGTTTATACACACTGACGCGGGTAATGGGGAGATGTCCACACAAACTGGCTATTTGCATGAGATGTTTATAAGCCCAGAACTGCCTCTTATGTGTTTGTGGACACATAGGTTTTCTTTTGCATGTTGATGTAAATGTGAATTTGATGAATCCTTCTTTATAATAGATGAGGTGGTGATTGGCAAAAACAGAACAATGGGGATTATGGGTCTCAGGAAGAAAGCGGTTGATGGGAAAACCAGGAAATGTGAGCCTATTAAAAAAAAGGTAAAAGAGGAAATGATAAAGTCAGCTAAAATCAAAAACCATAGTGGTACACTAATAGTTAATAGATGTCAAACTATTCTGTAGACTGTTATTTAGTTAAAGATAAAGCAGAGAAATGTCTTTGGAAACTTGATGCTGATTGAGGACTTAAAAATGAGAAGAATGAAGAGGCTAAAAAATGCAGGAAAGAGGTCATAACTTAAGGGGCAGCTATATGTGTGGGGCAGGGTCAATAGATCTGGATAAATACACTCAAAAATGTCATCAGGAACTGGGACCAAGAAAAAGTACCTATTCAGCCTGAGGTGGAACCATTCAGACCAGGAAGAGTCAGACTTGTATCTGGGATGTACACTGGGCTGAACAATTTTCATCATAGTTTCTACCAAGGAGGGCACATGAGCACGTTGGTAAGATGATAAATACATGCCAACCTGTGCTGCTTGCTGAGGATACAATACAAATAGTAGTCTCCTGCCCATAATGGTCTCAGAGAGTGGTAGGGGAGATATATAAGTACTTTACCAAAATGTAAGGTAAATACTATAATATATATATGTATGCAAAGAGTTATGTCAACACTTTCTGATATCTAATATTCTTCTTCCCAAGGAGGAAAAGTTTGTATACTAGACCTTCCCATGTAAGGGAAAATCATCCAATTCAAACTCTTTTCCAGCCATAGTCATGTTTTTGTGCTTTTCATTCAAAATTGTGAAATAAAAGGTCCCTTGTTATTTAAAGGAGTTTTAGCTATCTGCAGATAGGTAGAAAAAGTTGGGGTAAGTAAGAGAGTCTGAGGTAGGCCTTCATGATATCTTTAAAATCATGCCATTGGTTGTCAGGTCACATTCACTCCACCTGCTTCCTTGCTGGCAGAGCATCAAATTTGGTTTGGAATCTATTTCTCCCTCACATGAATTCCAACCCCAGCCCAGGTCTAGGGACAAAGCCTAACCCACCTAAGCTACCAGTAAGATCCTATTTCTCTTGCCCATGGGTTGCTTAACACTAAACTTATGGTCCATCGTGACCAATAAATTGGGAGAGATGATCTCTTGGGGGACTTTCGTGGAGGATTTCCTCACTCTTGAAAAATACAACCCAGAAGACATGATCTTTCTCTGAATGTGTCTGTGCCTGTGCAGGGTGCATAAAGAGGTAGCAGTCATGTTCGACCATGGGAAAGCAAATCTGAGAATGAGGATAATACAACCAGGTTGGAAAAATAGTCTGGATTCTTGATGACCACTTTTTGAGCCAACAAATTTAGCAGTCTTAGGTGCTTTCTTTTGTGGACTAGTAAATTTCCTTACAGTTTAAGCCATTTTCAGTTGGTTTTGTTTCTGTTTCTTGCAGCCAAAAGCATTTGATGGAGACGTTGTCCAGAAATGTCTCTGAAGATTATTCTGATTTAGTAATGTGCGTGCCCGGTGATGCAGGTTATAAAGAGGTTATGTAGAAGGCATGTTTATTTTATCCTCATCCCACTCTAGATGATTTCTCTAGTCCTTGGAAGAGGTTGATTTTTACAGCTTCTGATCTATGCCAAAGATTGTTGCCCAGGCTTTGCTGATAGATCTTGGAAACAAGAACCACCTTGTGTGAGCACTGTCTTTTCATTGTGCTACTTCTCATTAAGATCAACCTTTTGTCCTCCATCTACCTTGCCTCCTAGATGCAAAAGGTGCAAGGCTCATTCCCACTATGCTCCCCATCCTCTCCTGCATACCTTCCATCAGAGATCCCTCTCTCCAACATGCCACAATATGGAATAGTAGCCCCCTTATCCACGATTTTGCTTTCCTTAGTTTCAGTTGCCCCTTGTCAACCATGTTTTGAAAATATTAAATGGGATGTTCTAGAAATAAACGATCTAAAAGTTTTAGATTGCACGCCATTCTGAGTAGTGTGATGAAATCTCATACCATCCAGCTCTGTCTCAACCAGGACATGAATCATCTCCTTTATCAGTGTCCACTGTATGCACTACCTTCTTGTTAGTCATGTAGTACCTGTCTCAGTTATCAGATAGACTGATGTGGTATCACAGTGCTTATGTTCAAGTGATCCTTGTTTTAAAAATGGCCTCAAAACACAACACAAAAGTAGTGATGCTGGCAATTTGGATATGCCAAGAGAAGCTGTCAAATGTTTTCCTTAATGAAAAAGTATGTATGTACAGGAAAAAACATAGTATATATAGGGTTCAGTACTATCTGTGGTTTTGGGCACCTAGTAGGGTCTTGGAACATTTCCTCTGAAGATAAAGAGGGACTAATGTAGTCTGAGGCCCCCTCCGCAGACAGAGCTCATCAGCAGCAGAACACTCAGGAAAAAAAGAAATGGAATATGTAGTTATGCTTTAAAAGCCCAAGGAGAAGTGAGAGGGAAAGGATGGAATCATGTGAGAGAGACATGATAGGATGAGAATGCATGGAATTGAGAGTTAGGAAGGTTGTAAATTATAAACAAGGGAAGCTCAAAATACATGGGATAAATTTAGGGCCTTCGTCCTTAAACACAGGGACTGTGATGATTAAGTCATATTAGGGACATTGGTCAATATTTTTCTAGTTTTAGATGGAAAGACTAACAAAATGAGAAGGACTAACAGAGTTAGAAGAGAAAAACTTTTATTCAGCTGTATAAAAATATAAGTTACAGTAATAGATGCAAACAGCACACTATTTGTATCTAATTGCCCTGTCACACTACAGCCAGCTTACATTAAATACGGTGCTGGTTTTGTTTAGTAGCCCATGTCCCCAGCCTTCCTAGGGTTACTCTGAATCATTGTGATCAGCTAATGTAGTACATGGTGTCGACTCACAACTTCACAAAGTTGGAGACGCCACCACTCACAACTTACCTGCCTGCTTCCCAACATTTATAGTGTTCCTTCATAATCCATTGTGGAATTTCTTTAAATTTTTAACCAGTACTATCTTTAGAGACATATATTTCCAACAATTTAATTTTTGTTGTGCTTAATATTCTTTCCTACTGCTTCAAAAGATGCCCACTCTTTATCTGACAATCACTTAAATTGCACTTACTAAATGCTAGAAAATTTTTTTCTAAGTGCTTCTCAAATATTAATTCATGCCATCTTTAAAACAACCTTGAGAAGTAGTGTGGCAGACACTATTGCCCCATTCGTGATCCCTTGGTCCATCCCAGCCACCCCTCTAATCACTGTGGACAGTTCCATGTGGACTGGCAGTGAGGGCTGATTGTTGCTGGTAAATATCCTAGTTTCTCCATCCTACACGATACCTTTCTTGCTCTTGAGAATGACTCGCTCTTTAATGCCCCTTCATGAGCTTCTATTCTTCACTATTTAATTTGCCCTGACTTATGCTTCCTGGGATCACCTCTCAAAACTATCTTCGCCTAAGTCCTTCTCTCAGGGTTTGCTTTGGGTCATACCGAAACTACAACACTAAGTTTTATTTCTATCCTCATTTTATATATAAACAAAGTGAGCCATAGCGTGGTTTAATAATTTTCTCAAGGTCATCTAGTTAGTAAGCGGTCTGAATTCAGGGTTCAGTGTCTATATTCTTAACGACTACCCTATGCTGCCTCTAAATCTCGTATTCTATAATCTGGTGAACACACCCATCTTCCATTATTTACATCATTTTCAGTAATATAAATTGGGGGTAAGGAGGGGTTTAGCAAACTACAGCACTCGGCCAAACCTGACACTTGGGCTGCTTTTTTACAGTTTTATTGGCACACAACCATGTCCATTTGTTTACGTATAGTCTATGGTTGCTTTTGCACCACAACAGCAGAACTGAGTAGTTGTGATAAGATCATATGACCTACAAAGTGTAAAATGTTTACTATCTGGCACTTCACTGGAAGGTTGTTGACTCATACTCTTTCTCTTTAAGGTGAGATCTCTTCCAGCTAGAATTTTTTAGCAGCTATCAGTGGGACTGCCAGATTGCACTTGACTTCGGTGTCGGTAGCCTCAGGGATTCTGAATGTCTAATCAATAAGCATGTTTTTTGCTGTACTCTTCTGATGAACCCAAGGATCTGTCACATACCCAAATGCTGATCCTGTGTCTTAACTTTTCTCTCAGCTGCCAATCAAATGGCTTGTGACTATTTCTCTTTTTCTCAAACTTGTCTCATTTTTAAGAGATTCAAGGTATCATTACTGAGTGTACAGCATTGGCCATGCTTCAACAAGTGGGTTAGGCCCAAAGGAAGCATCTGCGGGAGATATAATTATGCAAAAGAGGAGCTTGACTAATTCCATGCAGGCAAGAGGGATCTCATCTCATTTTAGACGATTCAATGCAAACAGTATGATTAGATTGGTAGAGTTGTTATGCTAAATGTTTGTTTAGATTTCTGTGTCTGTGGCAATTTCTGCTTGGCCTAGCACCACAATATTTGTTTTATGCAAGTGCACACAGGTGTCGAAAGAACATTTACAGACATTCACATCAAAGGCACCCATTTGTTATCCTAGGCAATCAAAAAGATATCTCATTATGCCAATTTATGCCAATCTGCCAATTTGGAACTTTTTTTTTCTTCTTTCAGGAAACCATAGTAACACTGTAAATCATTGAGAGTGTTGATATCTGTTTAGCCACACTTTGATAATAATATCTGTTTTTTCCAGTCAATGCTTTGAGAACATTCTAGAATATACCTGTTTTAATTTAAGATGCTGTAACAAAGTCCTATAGACTGGAGGGCTTATGAACAACAGAAATATGTTTCTTACAGTTCTGGAGGCTGGAATCTGAGATCAGGGTGCCAGCAGGGTCAAGTTCTGCCCTCTTCTGGGGTGTAAACTGCCAACTTCTTATTGTCTCCTCACATGGCAAAGAGAGAATCTCTCTTGTGTTGCAGGATACTCGGACAGAGAGACGGGACACTGAGGCAATAAGTAGGAAGTAATGTTTATTGGTGCTGGCACTGGCTCAGGGGATTTACATCCAAAGGTTGAGCCCCAAACAGGCTTTCCCTTTGTTCCTTCTATATAAGGAAAGTGTGTTTTGATTGGTTGGCCAGCCGTGAGGGGAAGTGAATTCCTTTCAACCGTCCTAGGAAGTGAGTAGCTCAGGCCTTGTTACCACAGTGTCTCTTCTTATTAAGGTCATTAATCCCACTTATTAGTACCTTAGGATGTTACCTAATCTTAATGACCTCCCAAAGGCCCTACCTCCTAATATCATCCCTTTTGGAGGTCAAGTTTCAACATATGAATTTGGAGGGGGGCTGTTACACTACCATTCAGCCTATTACGTTACCATTTTATAAAGCAGAAAAAGACATTACTTAGGAGTGAATGAAATTATACCAAGAAGGGATAAGGATTCTCTATGCCAACTTTTTTTTATAGCCAGGTTCATATAGTAACTATGTTTTCTAGACTAACAGACCGGGTCTTTAGACAGTGTAATAAGCACTTCTTAATCTAAACTCCTCTGCCTTCTAATGAAGGTTTTTGCAGGTTAAATAGGTTGAAATAGAGAATCATACACATGTACTACTTCCAATACCTGAGAACAAAATTCATCCAAATAGGCACCTGTCTTGCCCCAGCTCAACTGCAGTTTCATGGAGGTCATTTATTATAATTAATTGATAATGAAGAATCACCAGTTCAAACAAATTTTTCATAGTGAGGTCCTCTCTTCAGTAGACTGTGTCTAAGAGAAATTGTATTATCCTGAAACCACGTAGCAAGAAAACAGTCACCATTTGCTAAACTATTTCAAGTTCACACAACTCCTTCATTCATAGCCTGTATTCATTCCCTTGCTGGGAATCCACCAGAAGCAAATTTCAGAAAATTTGTCATTTGTCATCCAAAAGACAATGATGTTCCTCCCTTTAATTGGATTTGGTGATAGCCATGACCAAAACTGCGGTCAGTCATAGAGTGAAAATTATTTGAAATCACTATCTGCCACTCTTACCAGTTTGTTCATTTACATAATTGCCTGGGAAGTGCAAACGATGTGCTAATAACAAAGATTCTGATGTTTTGGAGACTTTGGAGTTGCTGGACACATAGCTGAGTCCTTGTGAAGACAGTAATTTTTAGAGAAAGGATAAAGGAGAGCAAGGGAAATGGATAGGAAGGAGTGTGTCTAAATTGCCAGAGCTTTTCAAACTGAGCGAGGCCCCTCTCTTCTCTCTGTCACCCGTAGATTTTGATACACTTTTCCCTACACCCTGTCCCTGAGCTGACGGAAGACTGAGGATAGTGCTACTGAATTTATACTGCTCTTACAGCTTCCCCGATCAGTCCTGGACATGCTTTGAAGACCTGGCCATGACCGTCCTTCCCATGAGGCACTGGCAGCCTGTGGCTGGAGCTTGTCAGTCATTTGTAAGAGCTGATATCCCTTAGGTATCCCAGATACTTATTGCTCCGAAGTTTCAAAAAGACAGGATTTGCACACTAGCTTTCCTTCTTCCATTTGTATTCAAACCCACAGAGCCTTCCCGAGTGACCTTCTTATTACATTTTTTTGGCTTTGCTTTCTGCCCTAGTTCCTCCAGCTCTTTCCCTTTTTATATAATTTATGACTTATATTTCTCACTTAGTAATTTATTTTAAATTTTATTCATGCTTTTATGCCCATTTAATCCTGGTTCTTATCTTGAAAAATGACTGCTCTCGACTCGACTGACCAGAGAAGAAAGAAGTAGCAAATTATCAGTACTTAAAAAAAAAGTTTCTAAAATTATCAGGTTTTTATTTTCAACAGTTTGCCAGTAGACAGTGGTTTTCAACCTTGGTTGCACATTGGCACCATCGGGGATGCTTTAAAGAGTACTGATGCCTGGACTCACTCCAGAGATTCTGTTTTTATTGGTCTGGGGTAAGACCTGGTCACTGGTAATTTTAAAAGCTCCCAGGTGATTCTAATATATAGCCAAAATAGTGAGTCATTGCTGGGGCAATGCTGGGAACAAGACTTCTTTGGAAGTTTAGAATCCCTCTACCTCCTCTTCAAGCATAATTAACTTCCTTCACAATTCCACCACCACTGCCTAACCCTGGGCAAGTCCCTCCATTCACCCGAGCCTCAGTTTCTTCATCAGTAAAAGGTACATTTCCCACCTTGATAAGGCTATGAGGTGGTACTACCCACCAACACTGCAAGTCAGCCTCCTGGGTTAGAACCCAGGTCTGAAGGTTTGTATATAGAGTCAGTTTTCGGGGAAACTAATGACACTGGACCAACTAATGTTTCCTATGGCCATACAAGGATTCCCTCTCTTGCCAATATGATTCTACAGTATGCACCGAGAAGAAATCACCTCCTAGATCCCCAGATCTGTTTTTTCTAGCTTCCAGCTTTCAGAACACCCGTGCCTCCCACAGGGTACCCAGTAAGTATCCAGAAAATTTTCATTGACCACCATGATGTACATTAGCAAAGCTTTCAAATTCATGGTACAGGCCTTGAAGGGGTCAAATGGAATTCTTTCTCCTGCCAGTCACTTCCTAAGGCCACAGAACTGGAGAGGAACCAGAAGGCATGGAGATAGTCAGCCAGGGAGCAGAAGCTCGCTCTTTCCCAATTTAAGAACATTCAAGTTGGTGCCTCTTCTGCCATAAAGCAGAGGGTCACTGAATGCAAACAAGAGACTGAGATATATGGATCCAAACTCCTATTTTGTAGGTGAGAAAAAAGAAGTGGTTTCTCTAACTACACCCCATCAATCTCTTTTTTGATTTCATGCTATCTCTCTAATTACAAGAGATGATGGCTAGGTTAACGCAGGTCCTGAAAAGTATTATGTGTTTAAAAAAGGAAAATGAAAATAAGAAAAGATGAGAGGAAAGAAAAAACATCATCACCCATGAACTCACTGTGCTGTGACATTTGAAGCTTACTCTCACTCAGGGCATTTGTTCCTGCTTTTCTCCCCGCTAAAATATTCTTCACCCATTGGCCATTGGTTTATACCTTCTTTGTTTAATCATCTCTTCACTAACCCTATCACTCCATACCCCCTTGTCCTGCTATTTTTCTCCATGATAATGATTGCTGCTTAGAACTATCTGTTGCTTGTTTGCTAAACCATGAGCTTCCTCAGGGATGGATTTTGCTTATATTGTTTATAGCTCTGCTCCAGGGCCTTGACAGTGTCTGGCAAAAAAAAAAAAAAAAAAGCAAATGAGTAAATGAAAAAATTAATGAATAAATGATTGTGACCAAATAGTGTTGTCTGCTGCAGGCATGAGACAAAAATGCCCCATGTCACAGACTCTCCACGACACCTCACTTCCTGGCCTGGCTCTAACTTCTCCATAGTACTTACCACCTTCGGGCTTACTTTGTTACTTCTACTTGATCTTTCCCACTAGAATGCACATTCTATGAAAGAAAGAATTTTTAGTTTTGTCTGTAGTAGTCCCTGCTTTCCCCCAAAGCTAGGAGAGTACCTGGCAACATAGTTGGAATTTAGTAAATATCTGTTGGTAAATAAATGAATACCTCATTCAGGAGAAGGTAAAGCTAACCAATCTTTGGCAAGGTGGTATTTTTCAGGTGTGTTTCCTTTGTCATCAGTCTCCAGTTTTTAACTCACTTTTGTCTCCTTGGTGAAATTGCTGTCTTCTTCCATGGTTCCTAGTGATCTCTCCTCCCAACCAAATATAGCAGGTCACCACTTCTGCCTATAACAACTGACCCTATGTTGCTTCTTTTATATCTTTCCTCTTGCTCTTTTGCCCGTCCCCCCAATGCATTTCTTTGCCACCCATCAAAGGCCTAAGTATCCCTCAGCATCAGCTCTTTCCAGAAGCCTTTTCTGACCCATAGCCAAAAGTGCAGTTTTCTTTCTCAAATCTCAACAGGACTTGGTATTCAAGTGATACTCAGGACTTCTGAGGAAAGGTGATTGGTTCTTTGGAGATTGTGTTGGCCATACTGAAACCCAAGAATGTGTTCCCCAACACCTGGGTAGGGGTCTCAGTGGCAGGGAGTTGGCTACCAGCTTCTCCTCATGTTGACACAAGAATCTTTCAACATCACCAACATCATTCTCCCCACACTGTTAAGGCCACTTTAAACTCTGGGCAGCAGGGCTTTTCCTGTTCTAAAGCTTTGGAGAATTTCAATGATTTGTTACATAAAAGGTAGAAGTACTGATCCCAGAACTCCCCCAAATTGCATCTGCTGTCCCTTCCTTTCACCCCCTGACCAGCACCCCAGCCTCTCAGTCCCTGGGGGGCTCAGAACTAGAGGGCATTATTTGTTTTCTTCTTTCAGACTTTTCCAATCTCTTCCTCCTCCAAAAGTTTATATACTAGCAATCTCTCATAGCCTGCAGGCAGCATTGGGCTGCTCATAATAAATATCCTCCTTCCTCTACTCATCAAATTAGCATTATATTTGTTTGTTTCTTTTCCTGATAACCAATGACTGACTACAGTGTAAACTGCAGGTTTCTATAGATTCAAAAGCCTAAGGATTAAGACAGCAATTGCCTCCTTAAAACAGACCATGAAATTAGGGGTCTCCAAAAGAATCTTTTAAACACCTCCCCAATATTCTTGCTCCCCTGCTTGTCCTCCCCCAGTTTTTATAGGAAGCAAAAGGCAATCAGGAATGTGGGTGTTCATTTTTATTTTCTCAAGAGAAGTCCTATCAAGAGTGGGAAACAGTGATGAGTGGCAAGATTTTAATAGATGAAATGTTTTCAGACTTAAAGTTTATTCAAAGCAACCAGACTTTCCTTATATATCTTCAGAGGCAAATTTAATATCTCTGTATTGTCATTTCCATTTTTGATTCCACAGCCCATTTCATCCTTAGTCTCCTGCTCACCAAGTTCCATTCTCAGGAGGCACCTTTTCCAGAGAAGTGACAATATAAATGTAGTAAGGCTTATGTGCTATTTCATAATATACCATTTTGTTAATATAGCTATATTTAATGTTTTCATTTATTTACTAATTTACTCATTCATTAATTCACTCAATAAACGCATATTGAGTAATGACTATGTTATAGCAGTGAGCAAGAAGAACCCAGGCCTTGCTGTTGTGGATCTTACATGGAGGTATGGGAGTCAGATAGTAATTGAGTAAACATATGAAATTATTATAGAATAGAATAAACGTGATAACTGAAATGGGGGTGCCTATTTTAGATAAGGTAGATAAAGTAGGTAAAGTAGGTAAAGTAGTCAGGAAAAGCACCTTGATTTTTGAGCCAAGACTTGGAGAAAGAGAATGATCAGGCTTTCAAAAAGCTGGGCCCAGAGAGTCTTTCAGGTAGAAGGTACAGTAAGTGCAAAGGCCCTGAAACAAGAGATGACTTCATGTGTAGTTCAAAGGCATAAGAGGCCAGTGAGATCAAAGCCTGTTGAGCTGGCTGCCCTGAAAAGGCAGAGATCTGCAATTGCTTTCTTGTGTCGAAGGACCCTTCCTATTTTCAACCCAACTCTCTGAGTTACTTGAATGGATGGAATATTTATTAATCCATGAGTGCCTGTACATCAGATATTTCAGACACTAATAGGAAACTTTCTTGGCAAAAAGCACACAAAAGTTTGCTCAAGATATCTAAAAACTTTGCCTCATGAAAACTCCTTCTATAGTAACATTTTTCTCAAAAAAGTAGGTCTGAATTCATTGATGGTATATTACTGGGTTCCATAAAGTACAAAATAGAATCTGAATTTATAACAAACACAGCTTTCTGTCCTTCAAGCATGTGAATTCTAAATATGCCTGGTTTTAGAGGAATAATGATTATATTCACATAAGTAATCTTGCACTTCAGATAATCACCAGAAAAACAGTGATGCCACATACTGCATTAAGAAATGGCCTATTTTCTTTCTTTTGTTTATCTTGAATCTTTTATCATGCAATAAAATGTTTGTGAGAAACACTAGAGCAATGCACAATTTGACTCACCAATAATGCCCTATATTTCTATATAATTCATTTCACCATTCCTGGCAAATAATTAATATTAGTCATCATTATTATTAGATAGAAAGGATTAGCGCCAGCTAAAATCTAAAGATTTTAGGTATTCAGAAGACAAAGCCCTTTTAAGTTTTATCTGAACAAAATCTCAAATCATTTTATTGAAAAAGAAACCACAATCTTCAAAGCATAAGTAAACATATTTTCTTTTGAAGCTCAAAATGAGGTATTTAGGGTGCCATCAGTGGACATGGTTTCGTTAACTTGTTTGATTTCTTTGAGATCAAAAGTTAATATCCTAATTGTTGACTAAAACAAAAACAAAAACAAACAAATAGACTAAGTGTGATTGTGTCAATCTGTCCCATTCTGGACCTTCTCAACAAAAATCTCAACTTAATTCAGAGGGAAAATTTCAAGCTTAACAAACTGTTTCAATGAAAGGAAAAACATAGATAATAAGCCCACCTTAGGTGTTTGGCTCAGAGGAAAACTGCTCTACTTTACCCTGCTTTCTCTCTGACTGCATATCTATAACTCTGGTCGGACAGGAACTGGCATTAAACTTGCTCTCCTGCTCCGTGGTAAAATGTGTCAGATACTGTGGGAGCCTCTGGAGACTTGGATCTGAGGCCTGCAGAGTAGGATGCCAGGATTAGCAATTTAATGAACCCATGATTCTTCAATCACATAATAAACAGCTATATGACAAAGAACTATAACCCAGGAACCCAAACCTGCCAAGAGGAGTTTACTGAGACCAAGGGTCCTGCTGCTTCACTGTGTTCATCTCTTGTTTGGTTTAGAAATAAAGGAGAGAATAGATGTTCCTTGATGAAAACCAGAATTGTGTATTGTGTGGGGGCCTTTCTTCAACACGTCATGTTGTGATTATTCATATACACACCCATCTCTCTCTCAGGTTCATTGGGGTCGGAGTCCTACATTATCTACCTTTCTGTTTCCAGAGTTTATCACAGTGTCTGTGCTCAACAAATATATGTTAAATGAATGAAAAAAATTTTTTTAAACTTCCACATTTTAGGATCAGCTAGATTGTCTTAGAGAGGACTGGGTCAGCACTTGGTGAGAGTGAACCCTTAGACCACCTGGTCATATTAATGTTCCTGTTTACTGTGATAAGAACAAAGAATGCGTTCTCAGCAAAGCATGCCAGGAGACAACAGGCAGAGGGAAGCATAAGTCATCCATACCCACAGAACATGGCCCCTGGTGATCCTGTGTAGCTACCCAACACCAGTACTTCTCAGCATTTTTTTCACATAGGGACATACATAACAAATGAGGATATTTGTACAGCAAATTAAGATAAACTACTAAGACTGCTTGAGGCAAAAAAAAAAAAAAAAACTGGCCAGAAGTCTCCATTTGCCCAGGCCCCACCAGCCTACAGAGAAATTACAGAGCATCGCCTCGAAGCACATGGCAACCATCTGGCAAGCCTGATGCCTGGGACAGACTGGTGGTCGTGATGTCCCACTGTGCTTGTTGCAAAAAGGAGTCTGTAGCCAACTATGACTTTAAATATAAAATCCATAATCCAGGTGCAATTTCTTCCTATGCTACTAGAGCCATCTCACTGCATTTACTCAGCCATGTAATGGTGATAACTTGTCCACCAGCATGTAAGCAGATATGATCAGTTAGTGGCTTAAGAAGGCTGGGCATGGCTGACTGGCATCGACTAAATGCAGGTTATACAAAAATCTCTAAAGATATTCATACTACCTTATATGTGTACAGCTTTGTATAGTTTATGAAAAGTTTCAATGTATTTGCACATAAGTTGATAACAAGGTATAATCAAGAAGCAGCAGAGTAAAAAACTATACAAACAAAAACAAATTTTTAAATAAAATATATCTTATAAAGTCCAATCACTAAGGCTTATATGCCTTCCTCTTAAAACTGCATTCAGCATCACTTACTCCTAGCTTGCAACTAGCTTTCACAAACTTAGATATGACTTACCAATCACTAAAAGAAATAAGGAGTGAGCAAGAGGGCACTAGAGACAGACATATGACAGAAGTGAGAAGTGACAGTGGGTAGCAAGGGCAGATACAAACAAACACACAGAAAACTGGGAATAATAAAGAGGTAAACAGTCTCGTGTACCAAAACTGATTTTGAGGGAATCTTTGTATTAACGCCGGACTGTATAATGCATCATCTCCCCCTTTTTGAAGTTTCACTTTCTGTGGTTACTCACAGACAACCATGGTCTGATGATGAAAAATTCCAGAAATAAACAATTCATAAGTTTCAAAATGCACACCATTCTGAGTAATGGGATGAAATCTCATGCCATTTCACACCATCCCACTGGAAAGTTGAATCATATCTTTGTCCATACTGTTTACTTTCACACCCATTAGTCATTTAGCCTTTTAGGTTACCATATGGACTGTTGTGTTATGCTTGCATTGAACTAACCCTGATAGTAGCCTCACACCATGTCACAATGCCTACTTCAATCACCTCACTTCATCTCATCAAGTATGTGTCATCTCACATCATCACAAGAAGTGTGAGTACAGTACAATAAGATTTTGAGAGACTACATTTACATAACTTTTATTACAGTACATTATTTGTTATAACTGTTCATTTTATTATTAGTAATTGTTAATCTCATACCATGCCTAATTTATCAATTAAACTTTATCATAAGTATGTATATATAGGAAAAACATAACACATATAAGGTTCAGATTATCACAGTTTCAGACATCCAGTGGAGGTTTGGAATATATCTCCCACAGATAAGGGGGGACTACAGTAGCTGATATTAATAAGAATTAATTGAGATCCCAAGTCAAAAAGATGTTAAATTGTATTCTTCATACTCTATTTAAGAACGCATGGGAGAGTGTGATCTATTTTAGAGAGCTTTCCATTTAAAGTCTTAAAAGATCATTGCTTGAAAATATAAATCCTGAGCTACATAGAAAAGTCAGCCATCAGCTCCGTTCTAAAGGGCTCCAGATAATCAAAATTTTACAGTATGTGGTTTTATATTTTACCATATTTGTTGAAGAGTTTTATGTTCTGTATCTTTTATTTTAATAGCCAATACAAAAAAATGATTTCCATTTTTTCTCTTGCTTTGTATAAGCCACTACATTTAGTTGCTATTTTTTAAAAAATAGACCTTGATTCACTTTGAGTGCCCCTCAGCTAGATTTTTTTTAAAAGTTTCCTCACCACTGCTCCAGATAATGAAACCACAGTATCCAGATATTTTTAGCATCTGTTGGGAAGTTAGAAGCAATGTTCTGATATTTGTTTAACATAATTCAATACTTGCAATAGAAACAATGAGCTCTGGTACGTCGATAAGCTTGGACACACTTATCTAACTGAAAATCATTTATCCTTCTGAGAAAAATCGAGACTTTCTGTATTTCTACTACAGGGAAGTCCAAAAATTCAGCTCTCTTAAAAACAAAAACAAAGAGGGATGTATGAATAGCTGTTTTGTGGATGGCCTCAAAATAATAAATTTCATTCAAAGCTTCCAGTGGGAGTTGGGGATGAAGGAGACACTCAGCCATTCTCCACTCCAGCAGAGATATCAAGAAAGAAAAAACACTAATGATTACCCACTATGTGCCAGGTGCTGAGATTTATGTTAATTCCTACATTTCCGTGCACATCCCAGGAAAACAGAGGTTGATGAGGTGATAAAACCAGTCTGAGTGTCTCAGACAGCAGATAGAGGGAACCATCCATAATCAAATGACCAGAGGCGGGAGTGCACAGGCCAGGGAAGAGCCTCTTCGGTGGTTTCCTCCAAGGAAGGCATTAACAGATAGCTTTTTAAATTTTTATGGCTAGAGAATGAAATTCAATGAAGGCATGAGGCGCCAAAACATACATGGAAAGAACCACTGCTGAGACTCCCTGCTAGGTCTCTGCCCATAATTACCCTAGAGCGGTGCCCAGTTTCCCCAAGGACATTGTGAAGGAGGATGCAGAATAAAATTGTGTGAAGCAGTGGGAACTGCTGAGCAGAGCAGCACAGCGTGGTCTGTCTCAGAGATGAACCAGTGAAAGGTTGGGGGTAGCTGGAAGGTTGTGAAGGTCCAGGGCTGAATCTCTTCAGGGGGTCCTTGATAAGCCAATTATTTCCTCCTTGGGAGGTCCTTGTTTGATTAGGTTTCTATCCAACTGTTTAACCACAAATATATATATAAATACCTGCTTAAATACTATTTGATTAAATTTGTCCACTAGTAAAAAAAAATATTCATAATAATGTGTAAGAAACCTCATAGTAACTCTATTCACTCGTGTGAGGCCCTCCCAGAAATGACACCTTTTTCTTACAGTTTCTTGCAGGTGATATAAAATCAAGTTCAATTTTTTTTCTTTTTTTTTTTTTTAATAAACTGGGTGACATACAATTTTGTAGTGAGTTCATGCTTTTCAGCCTATAAACGGAGGTGTGCTGCGTTTGGAGAGGTCCTTTTTTTCTTCTTTTCTTTCTTTCTTTTTTTTAAGCCCAATTTTACTTAGTTTTTGTCGAGCCTGATGACAAAAAAGGAAACTTGGCAATCCAGAGCTCTCTGAGTCATTTCAACTCTTTAAACTCTATCAATTCAGAACTTGTCCTTTCCTCTTCTTGGGGTGCCATCTAAATTCTGTGAAGGTTATGAAAAACAGTGGAATTAAGTGGGTCAGCTGATCCCTACCAGTGGTCCGGGGACATGTTGCTTGTGTATTCTTGTCCTTAGAGCACCGCCCTCCAGTCCTCTGTCACTCAACTGCACCCTTTACTCTAGGACCTTTGAGAAAACATTGCTGCCGCTGCTCTGCATAGGTCTGTAGGGGGCTCATGTGAGACCACCTCAGTCCCAACTCTCTAGGTGTCACATGCTGTCATTCTCTCCTATGTTACAGAGGAGCAGGAGAGACACCTTGGGTGCCTACTGTCATTCAGAGCCCCAAAGGAAATTCAGGGCACAAAATGCCCAAACTGGGGTTCTATGGCACCCTACCTTCCAGACTGGGCTTCCAGACTGGGCCAAAGGCAGCAAGCAGGGTGCAGGGCCTCATCACTGCTTCTCTAATCTCCTTCCTGACTCTCTTTCCTGTCCAGACAGAAATGTGCTTAAGAGCTGAGCACATTGGCTCTTATGTCCTTATGATTAAGCATTTTCCCCCTGTCTGTTGCTATGGCAGAAACATTTGCTTTTAATACCCAGAAGCCAGGCATGGAGACACAAAAGCCCTTCTGACAAGCTATGCTGGGAGTTTGAAAGCCTATTTTGAACCTCAAAAGCTGAAAAATGATAATTGTTCTGCTGTGGCCTTTCCTCCTTGAAGCTGTAAACTCAGACAAGCCTGAAAATATCTCTCCCTAAGCCTGGGGAAAGACAAGCAAGATTGCCTCATGAATAACCCAGAGAAGATATTATGCCTGAGTCCAGCCTTCAAGTGCCTGAGCCTCCAGATCCTGGAGTCCCCAGCTTTTTCAGCCTTGCCCTCGACAGCTGACCTGAACACTCAGACTCAGGCTCCAACAGTCAGTGTATTTGCGGGAAGAGGAGGCAAAGAGTGGCATCCCTCTACTTCACGTCATGTCCAGGTGTGCTCAGCCTGAGCATGTGGCTCTTCAGGACACTTCAGGACACTGGGAGGACAGAACACACATCCACCTGAGAACATGTCTTCCCATGGATTCCAGTCATGCCATTGAGGCTCCCAGTGCCCTCTGCCTGATAACTGCATTTCACTGCTGCTTCTACACTAAGAAGTAACCTCTCTACCAACATTGTAACCGAGAATCACTGGCCCGTGATGATATGAAGACCATTTAAACCAGTAGGCTTGTGGACCAGAGCTAGGAGCTAGGAGATACAGTTTGAGAGGCATCAAAAGATCCATGCAGCTCTTCAGCTACCTAGATTACAGGCTATGCCAGAGACTGCTGGCTCCCCTTCATCCTTATAATAGAACTTCTGCTTTTAAAAAGGGCACAAGGCTACCAGGAATCAAGACTATATTGCCCCACCTCCCCTGCAATCAGGTATAATGAAGTAATTAAGTGCTGGTCAGTGAGCTGTTAGTCCAAAGGTTGTGCAGCCATTGTGGTAAAACCTTGTAGAAAGCTAGTTGGCACACACCCTTTGCATCATCTCTTCCTTCTCTTGCTACCTGAAATGAGCCGTGATGTCTTTTGCACCATGAGGAATGGATGGTGGGGCAGTTTACTGGAGGGAGCCTTGTTTCCCCAAAGACTCTGCTGAGCAACTGTGGATGCACGAGGTGGCTTACCTCCAGGTGTTTTTTGCACGAGAACAAAACCTGGAGTGTTTTAGCCTCTGTTCACTTGGAGCGAAACCAATTTCTGGTATATCTAAATTATAACCAAGTCCAATTCTGTTTGAGCACAGGGTGGTAGACGAGAGCGTCAGAAAGCAATCTGAAGTTGTCACTTACAAGTAGTGATGTTCATAAATGCCTCTTGAACTTGGCAGCAGCTTCAAGAACAGGCTGGGTGCAGAAAGGTCGTTATTCGGTAGCTCTGGAATGCGTGTTTGATGGTGTCTCCTGTTCTAGCAGTGAGAGGAATGGATGTGATATAAAGGGTCTGTCTGTTGTGCTTCAAGATGTCAAGTGCCCTCTTCCTGTGACTTGTGGGGATTCGTTCTGGTTGCCATAGAGACCAAGTGAATCCAAGTTCAACTACGAGAGCTAAGCCTTTTTATCAAAGGGACATATTTTAAAGAGGAAGCCAATATGCAAGACAGTAAAGTGACTCATCTTTCATTAGTGCTGCAAAGCAAGCCAGAGTCTTCCTCCAGGATCTTAATGGATGTTATCCCAAGAAGCCCATATTTATGAGTGAATCATGAAATGATTAATTAAATACATTTTCCCCACCCACCCAGCACCTGTTTTCAAAGAATTCTCTTTTTAAAGAATGTTAAGGAGGAAAATTCACCTTCTCTACCATACAAAATAATACATTTTTTTTTTTTAAGCTAGCTTTACTCTCTCCCACACACTTCAGAGTTGTTCTCTGAACCTGCGGGTTGTGATGGAGATAGCACTGGACCTTGAGTTTGAAACCCAGAGCCTATTTTTGACCCTACCTTTAATGAGTTGTATGTGTTTGAGTAGAACTGCTCTGGGCCTCAGTTTCTTAATCTGCACAAAGAGAGGTAATGTGAGATGACTGCTAAATCCGTCTAAATCTAAGAACCAAAAATCCCTCCTGATTTTAATTCTTCTCTCAGCCATGGCAAGTACCTTTAATCAAGTTTCTCAGTTTCTTTCTTCCCTGACTAGAATGCAAGCTGCTGCTCTAGGTACTTAATTCATCTTTATTTGATGAATGAATGAGTGAATGAATGAATGAAACTGACTTCAAGACTGATTTATTTAAACATTAGAGTTTTTTTCCTTAATTGGTCAGACTAAGAAATTGATTGTCCCACCTGGAATCAGTTTTTAGTGGAAGCAACTTTGAAACCAAGACCAGGGATTACTTTTGTTTCCTGTCAGCATCCGTGGCCATTCTTTATCTCTCAATTGTAGATAACTTTGGTAGTCCCAAGAACCAGAAGGTACTTCTGTGTCTCTGCCTCTTCTTGAGACTAAATTATATAAATGAAAAAATGATCCCAGATCTGGTCCCAAACACATCTAAACTGATCTCAAAAATTTAAAAATCTGCAGGCTCTTTTCAAAGCTCATTTCTTTCCCTGTTGCAGATACTGAATTACTTTTCTCAGTCAAAGATGAACAGAAATCAAAGAAATCTGAGGTCCTTCACAGCCTTCCCTGGGAAACTCCAGGGAGGAAGGGAAACCACGGTGCCAAGGAATGAGAAGGCAGACAGTGAAGCTAGAAGTGAGGGGCTTTAATTTCTATGTCCCTGAGCTAGTGTTCTTGGGGCCTCCCACTCCTCACAACACACTGTCCTGGAAATGCCTCTCAATGCTCTCTGCAGAACTTTGTGTTTTCAGTGTTTGCAGAATCTGGGAGACTGCAACCTAAATGGCTAGATATGCCATAAAGAAAAGTGTGCTTTCCTCCTGAGTCTCTCTCCTCCCTAGACTATGTGCCTCCTGACTTCATGGTCACATTTTGTTCCTGAGATTTGTAGTTCCTGCCGCAAAGAGGGGAGATGGGACTAATTTATTGTATGGCAAGTGATACAATGTACAATATTTCTCTTGAGCCCTACAGTACCAGTGTGAAAGGTATTATCACAAGTCCTTTACAGGTGAGAAAACAGGCTCAGAAAGATCCAGTCCCTTCTTTCTTTTGTTTAAATTGAGATATAATTGACCATTGTGTAACTTTGAAGAGTACAAAATGTTTATGTGAGGCCTTTATATATTGCAATATGATTATCACTAGTTAGCTAACAACTCTATCATGTCACATAATTACCTTTTTGTATGTGTGAGAACAATTAAGATTTAGTCTCTTAGCAACTTTGAAGTTCATAATACAATACAATTGACTCTTGAACATCGACCCCCGCCATGCAGTCGAAAAGCTGCATATAATTTATGATCCCTTGAAAACTTAACTATGAATAGCCTACTGTTGACCAGAAACCTAACTGATAACATAAACAGTCAATTAACTCATATTTTATATCTTATATGTATTACATACCATATTTTTACAAAAGCTAGAGAAAAGGAAATGTTATTAAGAAAATAATAAAAGGAAAATATATTTACAGTACTGTACATATTTATTGGAAAAAATCTGCATATAAGTGGACCTGTTGTTCAAGGGACAACTGTATTGTTAACGATAATCACTATGCTGTCCATTAAATCTTCAGATCTTATTTACATACTAGCTGCAAGTCTGTACCCTAAACAACATCTCTTTCTCGCACCCTCACCCCTCAGCCCCTGATAAATACCATTTTACTCTCTAGTTTGTTTGTTTTTTTTAGATTCAGGTATAAGTGATGTCATACAGTATTTATCTTTCTCTGTCACTTAGCATAATGTCACTCAAGTTTCTTTCATTTTCTTGTAAATGGCAGAATTTTCTTTTCTCATGGCTGAATAATATTCCTTATGTGTGTGAGTGTGTACACACATCCTGAAACTTCTTTATCTATTTATCTGTAGACAGTCTCTTAGAAGTTGCTTTCTTAAACTCACTCCCAGGAAGTGGCAAAGGAGGAAATTAAACCCAAGTCTGCCTGTCTCCAGAGCCAGTAGTCTTTACTGTCCCATTCTCTAGGCAATTTCAGAGTTGGTTGTGAGCCTGTCACTGGGCAACTTGGCTGAGTGCTCTTTCTTCATATTTCTTAATATTTCCAAAGATTGCTGAGTGCCTGGGGTGGTATGTGTTGTTTATCATTTATGGAGAAAGTTTCAACTCAAGAATCTCTATTGTTAACGACCTAGTTAACATGTTAATTTTCTTTTTTGCTTAATTTTACTTTTAACTGCATAACATGTTTTCATGGTTCAAAATCCAAAATTAATATAAAGGCTTCCTAAGTGATATCTAACTTCCATTTCTATCCCCTATGCCCCAGTCCCTTCCCCACACCGTTATTAGGTGACCATGGTTTCTGGTTTATCCTTGCAGTGTTTCTACAAAAGAACCAGAAGGTATATACATATGTACATGCCTGAATGCATAAGTAATATATTTATATATGTATATTTATAGTCATTTATTCTGGTCTCACATACAAATATAGCATACCACATCACTACGTAGTACCTTTTTGCACTTAGCAAGGTATCCTGGAGAACACTGTGTCTATAGAACTCCTTATTCTTTTTATATGGCTTCCGAGTACCCCATTGTGTATTAGTCCCTTACTCCTGGTTTACTAACCAAGTCCTCACTTATGGACATTTGTGTTTCCAGTCCTTTGTTAATACAGATAATTCTGCAATTGATGGCTTTGCGCAAACTTGCTTTCTACTGGTGGAGATGTATTTTATGAGTTTTCCAAGAAGCTAGGTCAAAGAGTAAATGCATATGTGCTTTTGTCACATGTGTCACATGTTGTTAAGTTCCTCTCCTTAGAAGCTATACCATTTTGCACTCCCACCTGCAATATGTGAAGTGCCAGATGCTCCAAATGTAGCCAACAGAATGTATTGTTCAATTTTTGGAGTTTTCGCCAGTTTGATAATTGAGAAATATCTCAGTGTAATTTTAATCTGAGTGTCTCATAAGTCTGGTTGAAGATTTTTTCATGTGTAAAGGCCATTTTCTTTTTTTATGTGTAACTGTCTGTTTTGCCCATTTTTTCTGTCAGTTTTTCTTTTGTTGTTGATGATTTATTTTAAGAGTGTTTCAACTATTAGGAAGCTTAGTACCTTATTAAATAAGTTGCAAATATTTCTGACAGTTTGTTATTTGTCTTTTGACTTTTGTTGTTCAAAAGGTTGTATTTATGCTTAAATGTGTTTGTCGGTCTTTTTATTTCTTCTGAATATTGAGTCACAGAAAGGCTTTCCAGCTCCTAGGTTGGAAATTCACCCATGCAAGTTTTCTCAGAAAAATAAATGGATTTATTTGTTCCAATGAGACCACCAAACCCGTTTGGAGTTTTTGCTGGTATTTTGTGTAACGTATGGTGTTTCAATTGTCCCAAAGCCCTTAATTAAGAAGTTCAACTTTCAAGCAACAACCTCTTCTCTTCCTCTCAGTCATTTGCTTAGCATCTGCAAAGCAGCAACCATGCTTGAGCGCATCTCCATCCACACTGGCCAGGTTGGTGTCCAGATCAGCAATGCCTGCTGGGAGCTCTACTGCCTGGAACATGGCATCCTGCTCCATGGCCAGATGCAAATGATAAGACCATTGTCGGGGAGGTGACTCTTTCAACATCTTCTTTAATGAGATAGACACTGACAAGCCTGTGCCAAAGGCAGTGTTTATAGACTTGAAATTCACGGTCATTGATGAAGTTCACACTGGTACCTGCCACCAGCTCTTCCACCCTGAGTGGCTCAACATGGGCAAAGAAAATGCTGCCAATAATTCTTCTCACGGGCACCACTCCATTGACAAGGATGTTGCTGACCTTCTCTTGGACGAAATTTGGAAGCTGGCTAACCCCCTGTGCATAGGTCTTCAAGGTGCCTTGGTTTTCCACAGCTTTGGTGAGGGAATCAGTTCTGGCTTCACCTCTTTGCTGATGGAATGTCTCTGTCGATTATGACAAAAAGTCCAAGGTACAGTTCTCCGTTGACCTAGACCCCCAGATTTCCACAGATGCAATCGAGCCTTACAACTTCATCCTCACTGCCCACACCACCCCGGAGCACTCTGATTGTATTTTCATGGTTGGCAACAAAGCTGTCTACAACATCTGACTTAGAAACTTTGGTACTGAGTACTCCTATACTATACTAACCTGAATTGGTCGGTAGGTGAAATTATATCCTCTATCACTACTTCCCTCAGATTTGATGGAGCCCTAAATGTTGATCTGACAGAATTCCAGACCACCCTGGTTTCCTTGCCCTGCATCCACTTCCCTCTGGCCACCTATGCCTCCTTCATCTCTGTTGAGAAAGCCTACCATGAACAGCTATCTGTAGCAGAGATCACCAATGTGTGCTTTCAGCCAGCCAACCAGATGGTGAAATGTGCCCCTTGACATGGTAAAGACACAGCTTGCTGCCTGTTGTACCATGGCAGTGTGGTTCCCAAAGATGTCAATGTTGCCATTGCCACCATCAAGACCAAGCATACCATCCAGTTTGTGGACTAGTGTCCCACATGGCTTCAAAGTTGGCACTGTCGGTCTCCCACTGTGGTACGTGGTGGAGACCTACCTAAAGTAGAGCTGTGTGGATGCAGACCACAGTTATTGCTGAGGCCTGGACTCACCTGGACCACAAGTTTCACCTGATCTGTGCCTTTGTCCACTGGTATATGGGTTAAGGCATAGAGGAAGGAGAGTTTTCTGAGGACTGTGAGGACTTGGCCACCCTTGAGAAGGATTATGAGGAAATTGGTATGGATTCTGTTGAAGGGAAAGGTGAGGAAGAAAAAGAGGAATACTGAAGTTAAAAATGTCACAAAGGTGCTGCCTTACAGAAAAACTTATTCTGTTTTAAATATTGAAAGTTGTTATCCGATGAGTTAATTTGCATGTAGCCACGCCTACTCTCATATACAATTGCTGGCTTATGCTTTAAACCGTGATGCTTCGTTACAGACCCAAACTGTCTGTTTCTCTGATGAGTTTGAATAAAGCATTTTCTGTCTTTAAAACAAAAGTTCAACTTTCCCCATATATTTGAGATACCACCTTTATCACTCCTTACACAAATTCTTGTCTGTCTTTCTGGACTTTTAATTTTGTCCTATTTGCCTTGCTATTCATTCTTAATGCAGACTCAATATGAGGACAATAGTTATCTATGTTCGTAGGTGAAATGCCACTTTTTACTAATTTGTCTCTTTGCTGTTATCTTTCTGTGTACATTCTGTTTTATTTTTACTGAAGTCAGATTTTATGTATATGACAAGCAATGAGGACCTGCTACATTCCAAATACCAATTGGTTGCGGGTAGAGAACTGAGATTCCTGAGCCCCTCAATGCCCAAGTGAGGAGACACATGGCTTGTCTCTGCATAGTGATTATTCAACCTTCCCCCAAAGCCTCCTGGATTATTCTGAAAGCTCTCACTGTGTGTTGTGAGTTGAGGTTCTTTATTCACCAGAGATTTTTGACCAGGACACACATACCTGCACATAATTCTCCCACTAAGTCTTTTTATAGACACCTTTTCCATCAGGGCTGGTTTTATAACTTGCCTTTAGGGTTCACCTTGAATCGGCTTCCAATTATGGCATTGGATATGTTAGAAGTCTGTTACTTTAACCCCAAGTAGAAGCTAATCTCTTTTAAACATTCTCTTTCCAACCAGTTGTATTGTGTACCCTTTTCCAGATTTTTCTTGTTTGGCTGGGCCCCTTCATGGGGTTGAAGTAATGTGGAATTAGACTCCATATATGTCTTTACTTTGCTCTGTGGTTGTCATATTAATGACATGCTTGAGAACTGCCAAACGAGTACCCTTAGTCACCCGGGAGTTCCACCCCTTTTCCTCCTTTCCCTCCCTCACCTTCTCCCAGCTTTTGTGCTTCATTCATTTCCTCACAACCCCCAGAATTTCAAAGAGATTTGTCAGGAAAGCATTCTTTTAGTTCCACTTGACACTACTTTTTCAAGGAGCTGTAGTCTAGGTCTCACTGCTCTGGATGATATGAATAGGCGGAGTCAGTTTCTCCAGGTTCTGTCTCGTCTTTCAGCTTGTGAAAGTTTCTGTAGCTTCCTAGAAAAGAAATGGACCAGTCACCAAAAGCCTCTAAAGAACAGAGTTAGTTATGCAACAGAAAGGAGAAACAAAATATATTTTGATACTGAAAGCATCTCTGATCCAAGGACACATAGAAGGACACTAAGAAGACCAATTTTCTCTTCAGACAACCTGAGGAGGTCCTTTATCAGGATAATAAAAAGCCCCCACCCCAACAAAGGATCAGTTTCTTTCAAACCCAAAGAAACTGAATTCTTCTTGCTTTTTGATAAGCAGCAAGAGAGTTGGCCCTTTCTGGCAAATACTGAGACAGTCCTATTGTCTAACAGGTGCTATATCTACCCTCTCCAAGGGGACGAGAGGGTGTTCAGAAAATGGTAGAAAGATGCTCCCCTCTAAGCCCAAACATTTTCAGCTTTTAATAACATAAACAGTATCATCTTTCCATTAAAGCCAAGTTAAACAGTTCAGTGCCGCTATGGGATGAAATCAATTTCCCCCACCCCCACCAATTCATATATTGAAGCTCTAACACAGGGGTTAAAAGCTTCATTTGCATTAGTAGCCACTCCCCAGGGCTAGCATCACTACTTCAGCTCCACCTCAGATCATCAGGCATTAGATTCTCATAGGAGCACTGGTTCCTGGTGCCTAAAAGGTTGGAGACCACTGCAGTTTAGTCCACTATGACTGGGATCCTTAAAAAAAAAAAAAAGTAAAGAGAAAAGCTTGGGGAACACGGCCATTTGACAACGGAGGCAGAGAATGAAGTGTTGTAGCTATAAGTGAAGGAAGGCCAAGAATTGCCAGTAAGCCACCAGAATCTGGAAGGAGGCACGATTCTCCCCCATAGGCTTTAGAGGCCATGCTACCATGTTGATTCTAGACTTCTGGTCTCCAGAACTGTGAGAAAATAAATTTCTGTAGTTTAATACACTCCATTTATTGTACATTTTTACAACAGTCCTGGTAAATTAATATAACCCCAGAATTTTTTTTTCAGGAGGATTTTGAGCCACACAGTTCCTTCCTTCCCCAAGGTACAGACACAAGGGACAACATAATACATTGAAGTGGCCTTTCCTCCCTTTTTGTGAGACACAATTTTTTATTTCCCCAAAGACTCAAGATCGGCTCATATGGAATGAGGCCCACATTTCCTTAGCGAAATGGAGTAAGCAGAAAGTACTTTCACACTAGCCAGTAGGGAATGGTGCTAGCAGACACATGCTCTCTTCTCCAGCCAGGTGGTCTACTGCTTGCCTGTTTTCCCGTTTGGAATTATCCTCACCTCTCTCTTTTCTTACTCAAAGCCCCACAGACGCTCAGTTCAAGCTCCTCTTCCTCCACAAAGCCTTTCTCCACTGAACCAGAGCACAGTGACCTCTCCCACCTCTGCATTCTTGTAATAATCTGTGTTTTTCTCACTGGCATATGTAGTGCGTGTTCCCTGCTGTCTTTTACAGGTCATCATATCTCCCTCATTCTGGCCTGATGATGAGAGTCTTAAGGGAAGGGATTATGCCTCTGGGCACTCAGTACAGTGTTTCGCACCTTGAGAGAGTCCAAAAAACTCAGTAACAAACAGAGCAGGTCTGAAAGTAGGTCATCAGTGACAAACTAAACTAAAGAGAACCCAATGGCCATGAGCTGGAGAGTAATTAACAAGTGTTTCTATTGAAAAAGATGAAATCAAACAAAAATACTTGGGAGGGAAACATCTAAAATGACTTTTTTTTTTTTTTTTTTGCTACAATAAACTTAGAAAAAGCCGGTGACTGATGAAACCTGACAAACTAGTTAAAATTGATCTGTCTTTACTCAAATTTTCTATTTTGTTTGTACTTAGAGTTCCTCCTCTACATGGGTTTTGGCCAGTGATTGTTGTTTTGATCAGCTTTGTACTCTTCTCTTTTAAAGTGCCTTGAGTTTAGAGAATTTTATTGCCAGAAAAGAGCTTAGAGATTTCTCATTCTTTTTGAGACAGGAAAAAGACATAGATTTGGAGCCAGTCGTGAGTGAAAATCCAAATGCTCTGTTTCTTAACTATGAGATGTTGTATTATCTCCTCAAACTTGGGTTTCCTTACTATAAAAATGAGATGGTAAATGTCTTCCAGGCATGGTTATTAGAAGGGTTATTGAGGGTATTGGCTGAGTACATAAAGAAGTCACTTAAAATAGGAGCTTTTTCATAGAAACTCATGCTTGGAATAAGTCAGGTCAATGGTTTTCAGACTATGTTCTCTGAGTCCTAGAGGTATGGTGATGTGGCCCTGCAGCTACCATGCTGGCAGCTGCTGAAAGCAAGGGAGTTAGTTGCCCGACAGGCAACTTCAGGTCCCTAAGCCTTCTTTAACCAGGGCAGCCCCCACTTTTGTCTATTTTATTCCTTAGAGTTCTATGTACGACTGCCCTATTTAAACAAAAAAAAATTCAAAAAGTTTAAATTCTCAGAGTAAGACAGTACATTTAAGTCTACGCTTACCAAAGCACATCTGTCTTAGTTACTAAAACTAGGAATATTTATCATTCAGAACAAAGGCCCCAGTGTCCAAAGAAATACGTTTGATTTCAGTGGGTCATTTGAAAAACTTACGTTAGTTGGGAAAACTATTATTGTCCCCCACGGTATATGCCTAGAAAAGTAACTTGCTCAAAAATAAAAAAATAATAATAATAAAAGTGTATTGAATAAATATCCAATAAATACCTAAACTATGTACATTATAATGTTTTGAAAGAATAAACAAGACAAATGCTGGAAAATCTTTGCTATAAAAACATAAGTCATTATTATTACGTTCATGCTGTTCCATCACTTATATTTAATTTGTACTCCCTTATCTTTACAATACTCCCTGCAACCTGGAGATTAAACCAGAGGCAGGATTGAAGGTCATCCAAACAAAATTCAAACCCATAAAGGTCTCATAACTCTGACTAATTAGAACAACAATATCTAAGAGAAGATAGGAAAACAGGGAGAATGTCTCATGACAGGGATGATAATGCTACTATTATAACTGTTGCTGCTGCTGGCTATAATTATTAGTACCAGGCACTATGCTAAGTACTCAAATCTTCCTAACCCCTTGCATAGAAGGTATCATTATCCCCAATTTACAATAAGAAAACGGAGGCCAGAGGGTTTAAGCAATTGCACATTGTCCCCTAGTTAGTAAGTGGAGTAACTGAGAGTCTACCCTAGGTTGTCTGACTCAAAGACCCAGTGTTTAATAACTATGCTACTCTAATCATTAGGAAGGTGATAATGGACAAGATAATTCTGACTTTTTGACCTGTCACTTTTCATTAGAAGAAAAATTAACATAATTATATTCTCTCTGTTTTAGGGAAATATCAAAATGCTTTATTGATTGAATAAAATATTTTTAGGCCTATAAGTACAATTTTAGTTCAAGAAGGCAAAGTATATGCATTTACCTACCCTTTCTACCAAGATCCTATTGAAATGTCGATAAAGATGTATAAAGGATGAATAAGTCTATCAGAATGCTGAAAACAAAAAGCAGAAAATCGGATGACTTAGATAAATTTTGGGAAGTCAAAAGGCAGATGGGATTGTTTCAATGTAGCAAAGCAGAGTAATACACAAGTCAAAGCATGCAAGTGAGAAGGCTTCAGCTTCAGCTAAAATCCTCAACAGGATATACTCCCAGCTTGGGGCCTGGGGCAGAGATCAGGAGAGTTAATCATTGAACAGACAAACCACACAACAGCTGGGCCACTTAGGTCCTTCCTCCCCATTCGGAAGATAGAACCGCTGTTTACTCTCAGCTGGAGCATCAACGTCTGCTTCCTGAAGGGAGTAGAAAATCTTCCTGAGAATGGGAAGGGGCTAGGGTAGAGACAGATTGTCTAACCTGAAGGGCTTTAGAGCCTCCACAATAAATATAAATCCCAGCTCCACTCCAAAGTGGAATTCCACCCCCTGCCCCCTTCAGCAATTGTGATGGTTCTGAACTTTCTGGCTAAACGGAAGCTTGTCTGGGCAAATCCATCCACTTACACAGAGCTACAATTAACTGTCTCATTCAGAAAATGGCCTTATGAGTAAACACACCTATTAGCGAAATTCACTCAATTGACCTATATTAATTAATATAGTTTTTCATACATATGGACAGTCAACAAAGAATCACCAGGCATTTAGGGAAAATCAACAAGAGGCAAGATACAGACTTTGATAAGCACAGATTGGCCTTTGAGGACACAGAAAAAATAATAAAAGATAACTTGTACAATGTTGAATCATCCTCACAGAGATTTTAAAGGTTATTGCATCCTTAAAACAAGTACTGGTTGCTATTGGGGAAAGGGAACCAATTAGAAACAAGAACGAATTATTGGAAATTTGAAATAATTACCCAAGTTTTTTTTTTTTTAATTCAATGAAGGAGACTAATAGTGGAATGATGTACTTAAAGACCAAATTAGGGACATGGTTGATAAAATGAAGAACATCTTTGAGAAGGCAAGATAAAAAATGAGATGGATAAGAGGAAAAAAAGAATCAGTGAAAACAGAAACAAAAGGCTCAGTGTTTGTCTAAACATAGTTATGCAAACAATGGAAGAGAGCCGTAATCAGACATAATAAAGAAAAGTGCTTTGATCTGGAAATAAAAGACTCTACTCTTCAAACTAAAAAAGCTTAGCTAATGCCAAGCATATGAACAAAATAACATTCAGCTATACTTCTGTGCATCTGCAGAAATTTTAGAACGTAGGGCTTAAGAAAAATCTCAGCATTTTCAACAGGAAAATATAAGTTACTTCCAAGGACAAGTGTAAAATTTACAACAGACCTCCTCTAATAACACCAAAAGCCAGAAGACAATGGAGTAATGTTTTCAAAGTATTGAGGGAGAATAATTTGGAGTCTAGACAATAAAGGCAATCTTAAATATGGCATAATTTTTGAGTAGTTATAGAAAGCAAGAAGGAAGTGATTAGAATATTTTGCTTTGAGGACAAGTTTAAAGAAATTGAATTATATTCATTTTGTCTAAGGACCCAATCACACCAACTGGTTTTATAGTAATTGATTATTCCAGTTTTCTTAAAGCTATATGATAACAAATCACTCCAGAACAAAATGGCTTAACACAATAACAATCATTATCTCCCACAGTTTCTTTGGGCAAGAGATTTGGGAGTGGTTCAACTAGCTGATCTGTCTCCAGATAAACTGGAGACCCAGGAGGGCCAATAGTGTAGTTCCAATCCAAAGTTTGGCCAAAATGCTTGAGGCCCTGCCAGAGCCCGCCGGCAAAGATGGAACAGTCCTGAGAGGGGGAGTGAGGATTAAGGAAAAAAGACAGAAGAAGAGAAAGAATCAGGAGGACTGACAGTCAATACTGCAGTCCTGAGTTTATTCAGCACACTCCATTTATCCATCATGACTCCGAGGGAATCCCAAATATACACAAACAATTGATAAGAAACCTGTTGCTAATCCTATCTTCCTCCTTAAAACATTCAGCTCACTCCCTGGAGCCACAAAGGTGCTTTTCGGATTACAATATTAGCAAAGTATTTGCCAGCTATGGAGACATCCTGTTGAGTAAACAATCCCTTATCTGCCCCAAGGGCAGCCATCAGGCAAATAGCTTCCAACAGGGCCCAGGAAAAGTTGATGTTTCAGTTTGAATCTGAAAGCAGGAAAAAGCTTATGTCACAGTTGGAAGCAGTCAGGCAGGAGGAATTCTCTCTTACTCAGGGGAAGGTCAGCCTTTTTGTTCTATTCATGCCTTCAACTGATTGGATAAGGCCCACCCACATCAGGAGGGCAATCTACTTTACTAAGTCTACTGATTTAAATCTTAATCTCATCCAAAAACACCCTCACAGAAACACCCAGAATGTTTGACCAAATATCCGGGCAGCCCTTGGCTCATTCAAGTTGACATATAAAATTAATCATCCCAGGCCCAAAACTAGAAACAACCAAACTATCTATAGCATAGTTATCCAATAAAATTAAAGCAATGATAATGGATGGAATTAACTACCACAATGCTACAAATGCATTTTTAAAACATGGTCAGTGAAGAAATCAGACACAAAAGGGTTCATATAGTATAATTCTATTTACATAAAGTACAAAACAGAAAAAACTAATCTATAGTGTTAGAAGTCATGATATGGTTGTGATTGGGGAGGAAAAGGGAGACTAAGAATTGGGGCAAGGAGACAAGAGGAGTAAGTGCTGGTAACATATTTGTCCTTGATCTTCATAATGGTTCATTGGGGTGTTCACTTTGTTAAAATTCACTGAGTTGTACACTTATGATTTGTGTGTTTTTCTGTATGGGTTATACTTCAAAAATTTTTTTAACTTTAATAAAAAAGAATGATTGGAGAGCTGTTTGAACTGCCTAAAAAATGAGCAAATATTACTTTCCTAATTTAAAAAATAACCAGAAAAGCAAATCCCCATCAAATCAATATGCCAATATGCAACTCAAAATAACCAAAACCGGTCTTGAATTTGTTCTTAATAAAAGAGCTATTTAAAAGATTCATTATTATAAACATTCAGAACAAAAAATTTTCAAGTGAATGATGAATTATTTACCAAAGTATTATTGCTTTGCATAAACTCATTAACAAACAATAAAAAGATCACAAGTATCTGGGAATTTGCTAAAACATTTATTATAAAATAGAGTGGCCTATATACAAGTTTTACTAAAATATGTTCTTTCATTTTCAATCTATCTTCAAATTAAACCAAATTAAAGACTACAAAAGGAAAACTTTGGGATAATAACATAAAAGGGAATTAACTTTAGTCGGGAGATACATTCAAGCAGCAGAAATATTGAAAAATGCAGTAAACTAGTTGTACAAACACAATGTAAACCACTTTAATTTTTAAAGAGTAGGATGTGTTTATTTGGACTGAATATTGTCTTTGTTTATTATATTAACATATGTTTTTGAATTTTAAAGTTGTAAGAATATTTAATGTTGGAAGTGTGTTTTTACTTTATCAAAACATTTTTAAAGGACTGGAAGAAAAAAATGACAAAAACAAGTCTGTGTGTATATATGACTCATTTTAAGTCATTTGGAATCCTGAGAGGAAAAGCACTATGCAGACCAAATTAATTTTTGTCCTGTTAATTCATGTAAATAATATTTTGTAGCAAAATTAATGTATAACAAATGACCTTCATAAACATAACAGGAAATTGAAAAACAGATATAGGGTATTAAAGCACTCTTTCTAAAACTTTCTAAACTTACTTCTAGCTTGTGAAAGTGGCAGTACACTGGTTCATGTGGAAGGAACATAGTGTAATGTCCTATAAAATACTCTTTGAACAATAAACAATAAACACAAACAAAGATTTCCCTCTTTTAACAACTTTATCCTTGATGGACTGGATTTCATAATAGTGTCAGGAGACCTAAAAGGTTTAAATCAACATTTGCTCAATGGAGTAGTTTTGTAGCTGCTCACAGAGTAATGGAATTCTTAGCCAGATACAAAATCAAGAGGTCAAAGCACTTGACCAGTAATGGAGGAAGATAAGAGTGTGAGGTCTATCCTTTGGCTTCCAGGGTTCAGGCTAATAAAATAATAAAATAGAATAAAAGACCTGCACTCTGATCCTTTTATTTGTGTGTCATGCCAGAGAATGGAATGGTGAATCTTCTCTGGTTTCTGTTACAGGGTAAAGGTGAGCCTTGGACATGTTTTCTAGTAGCAACAATACCCAAAAGCATTAGAGGAGTACACATAAATTTTAATCCTTGGGGATAAAACTTTGAGCAAATTAATTCAAGGTGGAGCAGCTCTCATCTTGCTTCCATATTAAAGTTTTGGGGTCATATCTGTTGTCTCCTTTCTGGTGAGGTGGCCAAACATTTACTAGGACCTCTGGTCTTGTCCGTTAGGAGCCTCAATTCTCTTACTACTCCAAAATAAGCCAAGAGCAATAAGAATGTGAGTTTTCTTTTTTTTCTGTCTGTGGATCCTCCTTTTGGTTCTCTGGTTAAATCGAGGTGGAGGAGGAATAAGGACTAATATTCTGCCAGTGAGGCTTGAACTGATTGTTTACCTTTGCCAGTGCCCCTGCTTGTTACATATTTTTTAATTTTATCCCTGAGAATAAACAACCTTTTATAGAGGCCACGCTCCTTTGTCTCCTGTTCTTGAGTAGCTGTGAGATCAAACTGTTTGCTAAGGAAAAAGAAAAAGAAAGCTTTATCAAAACGTTTGAAATGGAAAATTACTTAGTTTTCTATAGAAGTACAAAGTGGAATTGTAGTTAGTGGTACAGGTGAGAACTACCTATAACACAGATGCCATCCATGGGAGGATACCACCCAGCACTGGTTTTCTACCTGGAATCATAGGGACCTGGGAGGAGCCTAGGCAACATGATTTCTATGGCTTATTTACTATTTGTTACAAGTCTTCACCCTTAAACAACATCAATTTTGCCCACCCCCCCAACTCCCATTTTCTGGTAACCACCATTTTACTCTGTGACATGTTTGATTTTTTAGACATCTCTTGTGTGTTTTCATCCACCAACTTGTTCCCCCCAATCTGGCCAGGTTTCAGCGGCTAAGGTGGTGCTTTTTAATGTTCTCATACCTCAGACAATTAGAACCTGTGACTCAGACCCGGATGCTGTGTGTGAGGCTTTGCTGTGGTCCTTTGGCAGCTGCTATAGGGCATAGTGGGAAACCTGGGATTCATAGGAAAACCAAAAAATAAAAACTTCACAAAAAAGTTATAGAAAAACCCTGTTATGGGTTGAATTATGTTCTCCCCAAATTTATATGTTGAAACCCTAACATCTAGTACCTCAGATTGTGACTTATTTGGAAGTAGAGTCTTTGAAGATATAATTAGTTTAGATGAGGTCATACTAGAGTGGGGGGGGGTTCCCTAATCCAATATCTGGTGTTCTTATATAGAGAGAAAATTTGGACATAGAGAACACTCACAGGGAGAATACCATGTGAACATGAGGCAGAGATCAGGGGGATGTGTCTATAAGCCAAGGAATGCCAATGATTGTCAGCAAACCTCCAGAAGCTAAGGGAGAACCATGGAACAGATCCCTTCCTTGAGCCTTCAGAAGGGCTGTGGCCTTACTGATAACTTGATTTCAGATTTCTGGCCTCCAGGATTATGAGGCATAAATTCCTGTTTCAGTTACTCAGTTTATGAAACTTTATTATGGCATCCCTAGAAAAGTAATACACCTTCCAAAAACCCTCCTCTTCATTACAAAGAAAAAAACTCATTGAAAGATCTATTTAGCTCATTAAAACACCAAGCCGAATTCTATGGACACCCACCTTTATTGTATCCAATGAATGTTTACTGAGCAGCTGTGCTGTGCTCAGAACTTATGAGCTCCTGAGAAAGAGTAGAACCTTAAAGATCCAGCCATTATGATGGAGATAATGCAGAAACATGATAGCTTTTAATTTCACTGCCTGTAGCTCCAAGCATTTCAGATCTTCCATCTATAAGAGTGGTCAATATATTTCTCCCCTATATATCATGAAGTTGAAGAATGTGTTAGATCAGGCTCCCTGGAAAACAGACTCTGAGGTTTGTGTGTGGGGTGAGGCAGGGGAGGAGATGTTTGCAGGAACAAGATTTGTATGAAGGTGCGGGAAGCAGAACTGGAAAGAAATCCCGCTACCATACAGCTGCAACAAAGGCCTCAATCAATCTATAGGGAGCTCTAGAGCTGGAATGATCCTTCAGAGACATCTAAATGAGGTAAGGGGATGGACCTTTGTACTTTTGCCCTGACCACTCATTAAATAACTTTTGGGTAAGGTACTTGCTTCAGGCAAAGGCAATCCCTGGGGAGACCTCCCTGGTGGACTCTCATCAGCCAACATTCTCAACCGCTGGAAAAATAAATGCCTCAGTTATAAGGGGAATTCTGGGTAAGTCACTACAGCATTCAATTAAAAAAACATTCATTTCTGGATGAAAAATAAAAAATCTCTTAACTAATATTTATCAGCCACCAACTGGAATTAGTAGGCAAAATGTAACTAAACTGGTCCCCTAAACAATCTTCGTGGCAAGTCATAAAGACAGAGATAGGCGATGTTTGAGACAGAAATTTCAGAATAAAGAATATAAACTAACCCTAAAGATAGTGGTGCACAATCAGATAGGCTAGGAACAGGCACTGGGTCAATGAACAAAAAGAATTGACCTGTTCTATTTCTTGTTAGGAAAATGGCCCTAGGCACAACTGTGCAACAGACAAAGTTGGGCCATCTCCTCTTTCTTTCTGAACCTGTGCAAGCACCTGATCTTTTGTAAACTGTGCAGCTCTTCACAGTGATCTCAGGATCTCCCCAAAGGTGATACCCCAGAGCCTTAGCAGAACTTTGGCTGGCAGGACTTCTCCCAGGTGGAATGAATCGCAAGCCTGAAAAATTAACCCATACAAAGCTGTTGGTGGTGGTTCCTGACTCTAACTTACAGCATCAAGAAAGATGGTGCCCTGCTTTCTAGTTCTAGAGATACTTCTTCTGCCTTTGGGCCAGCTTCTCCTTCCCATCTGCATTGGTTTCCTAGGATTGCCTTAACAAATTACTATATCCTGGTGGCTTCACACAACAGAAATTTATTCTCTCACAGTTCTGAAAGCCAGAAGTCTGAAATCAAAGCGTCATGCTATCTCTGAAGGCTCTAGGAAAGACTCTGTTCCATGTCTTTCTCTTAGCTTCTGGCATTGCCAGAAATCCTTAGCTTTCCTTGGTTTGTTGACATATCCAACCATGGTCAGTCTCTGCTTCTGTCATCACATGATGCTCTACTCATGTGTCTCTGTGTCTCTTCTTTTTTTATAAAGATACCTGTCATATTAGATACTCCCATATAAGCTCATCTTAACTTGACCACATCTGCAAAGACCTTATTCCCAAATAAGGTCACATTCACAGGTACTGGGGATTAGGACTTCAACATATCTTTTTGAGAGACACAATTCAACCTGTGACACTATCCAAGGTCATACCTAATCTAATTACATAACATGTACTAATAGAGGAAACTCTGAAAATAACCTTAGAGCCTCTCAACATAGTATTTCCATCTTTATATTTATGAGAAAATTTGAAATCCTGAAGCTGAACATCTGAGCTCTATTGTATAAATAAGCAAACGGTAATTTTAGCTCAGGTAAGAGGGGCAAGATGAGCCAAAGTGAGATAAAAGTGTAACGCTAAAAATAAAAGGCAAAATTAAGAGGGAATAAGCATTTTTTGGAGATCAAAAAAGAATAGCTATTCTGAATGCACTGATTCAGACAGAACCTGAAATAGCGTTCCAATTAGAAGATAAAAGCAGTGGGTATTTACGATAAAGGGAAGCGGAACAATAACTTCAGTAGAAGGAAGGCATTTCTATTGGTGCAGATAAGCTAACACAGTGACATTAATTCTAAACAAGGTTTATAATTTTCAGTTTGGTAGTCATCATTCTGGTAGTCATAACATCTGCTTTCTTGTTATCCTTACAAATAGTTATTTGGGACACAATGTTGTTTTAGGCCCAGTCCTGTTTTAACATTTCAAAGGTTTGAGGAATAAAACATGCAAGGCAGTTCCTCTAGGGTGGCAACTTTGACTCCATTTTAAACTGGCTCCATATATTATTTGCTATGAAAGGAAAGGTATTTTGAGGTATCTGGGGCCTTAGTGGCGTCTCTCAAATAGAAGGTACCAACTTCACCAACTCTTGGGCAAACTGCATTAATTACTTCCATTGATGGAACAGCTCATATTGGTAATGAGGCCAAGATTTGTCTTGATCCAGAACTATTATCTCTAAACTACAAGCCAAATCTTCACTGACCTTATGACAGAGATAGCAGAAACAATAGTGCAGAGGAGACCAGTCAGAGAAGCCAGTATAAAACCCATTCCAGCCACGAGCTAAGCCAACCCAATTATCTTTTGATGATATTGCGTTGCCGAGTTCTCTATATTGATAACGGGTCTTATCTTTTTTCAAGACTGCAGCATTTTCAGTCTACGGCCATGCTACACTGAACAAGCCCCATCCTGTCTGATTTCGGAAGCTAAGCAGGGTCGGTCCTGGTTAGTACTTGGACACGAGACCACCTAGGAAGACCAGGTGCTGTAGGCATAAAATTTTTTTTTTTTAAATAAGAGATTGTAAATTGACACTGACAAAGTCCTTGCAATCTGTGAGGTTAACCAAGGGTTGCCTTGTCTAAAAAAAAAAAAAAAGGCTATAGCATTTTCATCACGTTTTTAAATAGAAATGATGATGAGCTACTATAGAACTCCAGCCACCGATGTGTTAACACATATCATTGTGAAGCTGGCACCAGAGGTTGATAACAGTGTGCTGTGAGTTTCAGGGAGGAAAAAAAAAAAGGGTTCACTTTTATATTTTGTTGCTGGAAGAAAGAGAGAAATTAATTGTTTTTAAGTCCTCTAATTTCACCTGTATTTTAGATCTGCTTAACTGCTTCCTGAAAAGGTCTTCAAACGGATAAGAGCAAAGAAGGGCTCTATCCTAAAGCCCTGCAGTGATTGGAAATTTCAGGAACTAACCCCTCAGCCCTATCAGAATCCATAAATGGTGAGATACCTTCCACCCATGATTAGGTTCTTGACTGTCTGAAAACAAACAAACAAACCAAAGAGCAGAGACAGAGAAGTATGGCAGCTGAGCAAGTTGTAAACTGTTCCTGTTAGAAACTTCCTGCAGGTTAACTAGAGCCTAATTTCTTCTTCCATAAAATAGAGATGATTAGAATTTTCCTAAGAGCAATGAAATGTAATGGCCAAGCCATAAATTCCCTTTCTAATACTGCCAAGACCTTGGGCAAAGAAATTACTTAGCATCTCAGAATCTCAATTCTCTCATCTGTAAAATGAAATTATAAAAATATCTATTCTCATAGGATTGCTGTAAGAATTAAATTGGGTACAATATGTTAAATGTTTGTTCTATACTAGGTGCAGGATAGGCAATTTCCTGTTCCTGTCATGTACAAAATAAGGCACCTCTAAATTAGAGATGTTTGCGTCTGTCATATCTTTAACCTAGCTCATAAACATGCCTACTACCTGGATATACTGCTTTATGGAGCATAGTAAAGTCAGGAATTGTGCATCTGTGATTGCTGAGTGGGATCAGTAAAATTTAAAAGTAGATGGAGACTGAGTCACCAGGGTGTTGGAGTTCTCTTGTTCCTCAGGCTATGGATAAAAATGCAGCCCAGCTCCAGAATGCTTAATCCCATTCCAGGAAACCATGAAGTGCAATGTGACATGATAGGAGCCATGAGGTTCAACATAGGTAGGTAAGCATAAATACAAATTAAACAAATAAATGAAGGAAGAGATCATTCTTTTGCTTTTGTTTCCCTTTTAGCATCTCAGTTCGTAATTCCTCTTTGAGTGCCATCTGACCTGGTGACTTGAGGTAGGAGAGGGAACTGAGAGAACTCTGAGAAGTAGAATAGACTTACCCCTTGGGAGGCACTATCTACCAAAATAGTAAATGCAACTCTGTGCTTTTACAAGAAATTTGGGCTTATGCAGAAGAAAGCAGAAAATGAGATTTGTATTGATCAGGAGGCTGACTCTGACAAACCCTTCTTCATTTATCAAGGTTTGGAATTACCCTACACGGCCTTAGTTCTCACCCAACTAAAAAGGCCCATTCTACAGCCTGGTGGATTCTTTAACACAGCCTTTGAAGATTCATTAACATTTAATCACAAAGCGGGTAGGATCTCCATGGTAGATCAGAACTTTTGCAAAAACTTAATGAGACCACGTCTTGTTCTTTGTGACTCTGCAGTGAAGGCTTCTGTTTTCAACTCCTTTGCACATCTACATACACATAAAGACAGCTGTACTCTTTCCTCCAACACAGAATAGACCCCGACCTTAACCCCCTTATTGTCCCTAAAATGTTTTCTTGGAGCAGTGGTGCTCAACCTTAGAATTGCCTGGGGGAGTTTTTTTAAAAATCCTGATTCCGAGGCCACACTTCAGACCAATTAAATCAGAATCTTTGGGGATGGGACCCAGGCATGGGTATTTTTTAAAGCTCTTAGATTATTTCATTGTGCAGCTAAAGATGAAATACACCGATTTAATGAAAAAGTAAATTGGAGCACAATGGTATTGTAAAGTACATTGTGGAGAGCAGCCAACCTATTTGGGCTTAGAAATTGTCACTTGTCAGGTCCTAAAGAACAGGGGCGTCTTTTTGATTCTCCTAAATGTTATGGGGTCAGAGCATTTGGGATAGGCACCATAATGGCTCTATTAGTCTGCTCGGGATGTCAACACAAAATTCTATGCACTGAGGGGCTTAAACGACAGTTTCAGAGGCAGGAAGTCTAAGACCAAGGTGCCAGCATGATCAGTTTCAGGGGAGAGACCTCTTCCTGATCCACTATGTCCTCAAGTGGTCTTTCCTCTGGGATCAAGTTGGGAGAAGAGGAATGGGAGGAAGAAATAAAAAAAGAGGGAGAAAAGAAGAGAGAGAGAGCATCTCGTGCTCCAGTCACTTCTTAAGAGGACACTAACTCTATTGAATCTGGACCCCACCCTTATGACCCATTTAGAATTAATTACTTGCTTAGAGGCCCCATCTCCAAATAAAACCACACTGGTGGTTAGGACTTCAACATTTGATGGGGTAGGGGAGTGGGGGACACACAGCATTTAGTCCATAACAGTGGTCATGGTCCGATAGACACTCTTAGCAATTATAGCTTCTTTAGGTGTCATATATCCGTGCTACTCATAGTGTGGTTCATGGACCAGCAGCATAAGTGTCCCCTGGAAGTGTGCTGAAAATGCAGAATGTTGGGTCTCAACCCAGCGAGATCCACTGAACCAGAATCTTCATATTACCAAAATCCTCATATGATGATTGTATACATGAATGCATGAGAAGTTCTGGAATAGACTTCTATTCTAGCAATTCTTCTAATTTTTAGATATTTTAGTAGGTGAATTTGTAAAATACCTAACCATACCTTTCCCCAAACTTGATTTCTGGATCTCAGAGAAGGGCTCAAACTTTCTCTTCTTGTGGGTAATCAGAAGTGTATCTCCTGGCTGTAGAGTTTAAGAAGACAAAAAGTTCAGAGAGACTATATCCCGTCTCCTCAACCCTCCTCTCCCTTTAGCATGCTCCCACCCTCCTTCCCTTTCCTCTAGCCAAGATCTGTTTTGAGCCAGCTACAATAAGCACTTGTGAGAAATCTTACCTAATAGCCCAGTCAATCCCACTGGTTGAGTGAAAGTCTAATGATCAGGGTCTCATTCCCTCAGAGCCAAGAGGACCTGAAAAGGGCCCAGTTGAGAGGAGGGTGGGGTTGGCACAGGCACAGCCCCACAGCTCCAGTGACTAAACAGCAGTGAGTGAGGGCAGCTGGCCCTGGGTCTTGGGGGAAGGTGAGGCTTTTAAAATCAGGGTGAGCAACAGATCAGGGCTAAAGAGTCCTTCATCTGTCTTGTCACAACTGTTGACCCTAGAAAGATGCCAAGCAGATATCATCTCTTTAGAAATTCATTTTTCACTAAGAATGAAAGTGCAAGCGGTTTGGGCAGTTAGCATCAGTGTCACGAGGGAGACCCAGGAAGACCCATCTACATGCCAAAACTCTCCAGCCTGGTGTGAATGAAATCCTGCCAGAAGAGTCTTCTCTCCATACCTTGAAATTTAAAGGTCTGGTAAAGAATACACACCTTTGGTGAATGAGAATTTTAGGCTTTATTTCCATGATGAGAGAAAGGAAAAGGGAATCTCAGATCTCCTGAAAGAAGGTCTAAGTGGAATGCAGGGAGGCAAGAAGACCCCAAGGATCAAATTCACCTACCACAGAGGGGATTCTCCTGGGCTCTGCCTGACCCAGACATCTGTACTCGGGTTCTCAGGGAGATCTCTCTCTCTCTCTCTCTCTCTCTCTCTCTGCCCCTCCAGGTGTCTGTGTCTCTTAGAGACTCAATTCCAGCCTTGGTTTGCTCCAAAACATCCAGATTCTTCAGAGCCTTTGACCAATTCTGCTCCCCACTTCCTGCTCCTCATACCCATGCTCTGCTTCACATTAGTCACACCCAGGGAGATGGAGTCAAACTACTGAGTAGAATCTGCCTTACCATCTACACACACATGCACATAGTGCCCCCAAACACATACATATACAGTTTTGTTGAGATTATAGTGAGTTGTGTAAAGGGCAGCCTGAAAGGGAAAAAATTGTCACAGAAAGGAAGTAGGCAGCCAGAAGAGGATATTTGGAGGGTGGGAAAGACTATCTGTTTAACGGCCTTTGTAGTGTTGTGGTCCCATTGTTGAAGAAGGAGCATTCCCATATTAGACTCATTTCTGAATCTTAAGTAAGAGAAATGTGAATAGCCTTGAGACAATGAGACCACACCATCCTAGATTTTTTTCATAGACTCCCCCCAAAAAGGAAGCACTGAATTTCATTCAGAGAGACAGTGGGTCTTGTCCAATAGCTTCTGATGAGATGTTCCAGAAAAGCTGAGGTTCTAGGGATATGCCAAGGAAGACAGGGAGGACATTTTAGCCATAATCAGAGCTAGAAGGACAGGAAGGGTGAAGCCCACTGCTTGGTACATACAGTATAATGCTAACAAGTAACAGAGAGAAAGAATAGCCCCATCTATTCACTTTCTGTTTTCTCTACCAAAGGAGATAAAGTCAAAATAGAAAGGATAAGATGAGAACCATTAAGAAAAAATTATATGAGGTAGAAGGAGAGTCTTCAACTGTCTTAAAACAGTTGAGGTTTTCAAATTTGTATGTCCACGTAGCTTAGCTGGAGCACATTTCCCCAAATCTCCTTCCCCACAGGGTTCTAGGTAAGTGAGGGCCAAAGAGATTTTTCATATCAGAGTTGGAAGGGAAAAGGGAAGCAGCAGTCACATTCTTTTCACAAAGGTGGAAGCAGGTCCTCACAGCAGCTTCTCCCTGTCCCTAGTGTGCTGGCTCACTTTGTCAGCAGTGAGAAGAGCTAAACTCATGCTCCTCCAGCTCTCAGGCCTGCAGCCAGGACAGGGTTAGGTCCAGAAGTGGAAATAGTGAAAGACAGAAGTGGGTCCCAGGCTGTCCTCTCTTCCATGCTTTATCCACCCTGCCATCCAGATTTATGGTCCTGCAGAATTCAGCTTGCAGTAGTAGATGCAATATTTGGACATACACAAATGCCCAAGTCAAATCCCTAGAACGAATCTCTTATTCAGTGTCGCTCTGGTAGTTCTGTTTCTGTTTGAACCCCAAACGATACAAATTATAGCCCAAGAAGCTGGAGAAATTTGCAAATGTAATTATAAGCTTTTTGTTGATTTAAGAAATCAGCTTCTTATAGAAGAGATGGGTGTGAGTACTGCTTTCCTGAAGGGGAAGATTTTAAAACTACTTAATTTGATGTTAGTTCTCCAAAATTCTAGAGTGGATTTTAAACTTATGGGTTTTGAAAAATCAAGGGAAAATGAATATGATAATCATTAGACACAAGAATGGGTTTATTGAAAATAATTTTGTCTAACTAATTGCATTAGACTTTGGATAAGATTACTAGAGTGGTATACCATAGGATCAAGGTAGTTATGATAACCTTAATACCTAACAGAGACTTAACAAAATTTCTCTCATGTCCTTCCAGAGAGATGTTGGCTAGATTCCAATTAAGGGAAAGGTGTAGCCTGACATGGGAAGATACTGCCAATTGCCCAAACAAACATTTATTCATTTCATCATCCTTAGTAACAGATACCAAACGTATTCAAGAGGAAGGTGCCTCTTTTGCCTCTGTTCTTTCTTCTTCCTCTTGGCTGGATTAAGGATATAATGGCTGGAGCTCTAGTAGCTATCTTGAACCATTAGATAGTCTTAAGGTTAGAAGCCACATGTAGTGAAGCTGAAAGAAAGAAAACCCTTAGGTCCTTGATACCTTTCAGTGTTGTTGTATCAGCTCTGTACTGAGTCTTCTCAAGTTTAAGTGAGAATGAAACTATCATTTTTAGTTATTTAAATATTTTTGGGGTATGCAGCTGAACTTAACTGATACTGAAAATAAAGAGTGCTATTATCTTTAAAAGTGAATATGTATCAACATAAAAGGGATTTCTAATGACCGTATTTCAACTCTTTTTATTAGCTCACTGAATAAATTCATGGATAACCATTTTACATTTGTAGATAAAAAATCTTGGAGGGGCAATTATATATTGGATAATAGGTAAGTATCAAAAGAGATCTCAAGAGAGGGAAACAATAGGTAAAAACTAAAAAGATAAAATTTATTAGGGGTAAACATGAAGTCTGTCTTTGGGCCAAAAAATTTGTTTATGTCCAAAACGAAAGTACCTGATTGAGAACAATAAAGTTCAAAATAAGGAGTATTGATACAGAGTTCCACTACCCTCTGCACTACTATTATGTTAACATAGTCCTGGATATTACATTTTCTAAAAGGTCATTGTTGGGTCAGAGCGATAGCTTGAACATATGTGTTTATCACTTCTCCCCTGCCACCCCCCACTTGAAGCAGTGGACACAGCTGTGCATATTTTTTGTTTGTCCTTCCTGTCATTGTTTGCCAATCTGGGCACACCTATTAATTTACTGAGTTTATTCATTCATTCGTTCAATAATTGTTGACTACCTACGATGTGCTCTGGTATGAGACCTTACATAGATGCATATCACATGGTTACAGAGGGTATCAATGACCAATAAGACTCTGTTCTTCCATTCTAGTCACCCTCTTCACCACCCCTAATTCTGGAGAAACCAGAAGGAGCAGAGAGAAGAAAAGGATTCACAGTGAAGTAACAAATGATGCCTTTCTCCCCTGCAGCTGGTCTTCGGTCTGAAGATTCAGTCTGACCTGGAGGGAAGAGAAAAGCATTGTATTGAATTTAAGGCCAAAGCCTCCATCTTAAACCAGAATAGACCTTTTAATGCCTAGAGGGTCTGAGCTGATATACTAGTAAAAAGAAAAACTTCTTCTGAATGGGTTTAAAGATAGTAATGAAAAGTAAAAGTAAAGCTATTTCCTCATTGTGCCCTATATGTTTGACCCACTAATGAACATTAAATATATAGCGACTGTTTAGAAGAAAGGACAAGAAATAAATGAGTGGCCGGAGGCAGGGAGTGGTAGCTGGGGGCTGAGTGGGAAGGAAACGTATTTATATCTTTTGAATTTTGTACTTTATTACCTATTTAAAAACTAAATAACTTTTCTTTAAGGACTTGTACACAGAGATGGACAAGATGGAACCTATTCAAAGGAGGATAACTAGAATAGTAAGGGGTCTGGTCACTGTGCCTGAAGAGGAGGAGCTGATGAATGGGAAAATGTTTAACCTGGAATAAGAAGACTTGGGGTGTAGGAACAAGCTTAGTCTATGTGTTTTCGGAGGACAGGACTAGGACTAAAGGGAAGAAATCATAAGTAGGTGATAGTATGTCACTTTCACTTTCCTTTTCAGGCATAAACTTCCATCTTGTTAATGACAAGAGGTTTTTAAAACATTTGCCACATCAAGTGAAAAGTGGCCTAAATGACTAAAGCCACTTTCAATCTGTGCTTCAATGACAATGGAATTTCAATGTGATACATACATGGAGCCTCAAGACCTTTTGTTGAAATTAACATCAGCCAACGCTAGGTTCCTAATTCCCATCTGTCAATTCTAGTCACTGAACAGATTCAGAGATCGTAGCAAGGGAGGCATGGAAAGCAAGAGAATGGTGGGAAGATTCGAAGAGGTCAATTCCAGTCAGCTGGCTGCGTTCACTCAGCACTGAGGGAGGGGGAAGGAGTACCATGTGCTGGTATGTGTGTATACTAAGGTGTTAGATATCAGGAATTGTCAAGGTTCTGACGTTTTACCTTGCTTGCAAGGTAACACATTAGCCTGACATGGTTTATATGCTGGCAGAAGACACAAGACTTTGGGTCAGAGATAAACGACCTTATGACTCATGGCCACAGCAGTTCTATGGAATCTGTGTGCACTGTGGGTCTGTGTCATAGCTGAGGAACCTCAAGCTGAAACCCCCAATCATATAGGGGAGCACTAGCAAACCTGCCCAGCCTTTGCCCTTGAGGGAGATATTATCTTTTCCTATCCTAGTCAGGAAACAAATTTGCCCTCTGCCCTAGAGAGACCTCTATCTTTGCTAAACAGACATCCCAGAAAACAAAGTCTGGGATAGACACTGTCACAAGATGTCACAGTAGAGAATTGCCTCTCAACAACATCTCCCTCTGGGAGTAAAGTTCTGGACTAATCTCTTCATGCTGTTGCCAGGTGTAGAACTGCCAGCTGGCTGCACAACTCTATGCCCCAGTTAATATCTTTCTGGACCAAGAAAGCAAGCAAAGGTCTTAGAGTTGAACAGAGCTGAATTAGAATTTTAGCTCTGTCATTTAACGGCTGAGTAAGTTATTTGCTTAACATCTCTGACCTTCAGTTTCCTAATTTTGGAAATGTGCATAATATGCATAATAGGTATAACTCTGAGTTAATTTTCCACCTAATATTCTCTGATTTTTACTTAGAAAAAATAACAATCTGAATATTCAAATTGTAAAAAACTTATAAATGCATGTACAAAGTCAGCTGTCTTTTCCTGTGATTTGCTTTTATATCTTATAAGGGGTGGGGAATAGCAAAGAAGTCGTTAAACTTCTCCAATTCGAATAAAAAAAAAAAAACTCATTTGTGTCTCTCAGTAACACTTGGAGCAGAAGATCTCAGATTCTAAAATTTCAAAAACTCTCCAGATTACAGAACAAGCTGTCTTTGCTTTCATTTCTCTTGGCTCAGATTACTGCTGATCATCCTCTTCTCTCCACCTTCCCACTTCTTTACCCTCTGGTGGGTACCTCAACTGTGCTAGCTTAGAGTGAATTTAGCCTCTCCTCTCAATACTACACGATAAACACCCTGCAATATCATAGTTCTCCCTAAAGAACTCCAACCCAGCATCTCTCTAATTAAAACTCATTGAAGTATATTTTTTCTAGCAGCTCCAAGCTTGATAGATGAAGAAACAATAAGTAAAGACTATAAAGCTGCACCTTATAAAAAAATACTAAAACAGACGAGTTAATTATAGGAGATCAAATAATTTACCTCTGTTGCTTCATAGGGTTATTTTGCTTTGTTGGTTCCCACTCCATAAATAACAGTAGGGACCCAGGTGGGTCTGTTGTGTTTTTTTCATCCCAGGTGAGCCAGGACTCATTGCTTTATGACTGAGAGTCATCAGAAAGAGAACATTGGTTTGCTTCAGATAAGGAAACTAGAGGCAACAGTTAACAGTTTAAGCATCTCAGCAAATTTTTGTAAAAATACATCCTTGTCATCTAAACTGGTTCTCAAACTTTACTGTGAGAATCACCTAGAAGCCTTGTTACAACTGATTGCTAGGGCTCATCCCAGAGCTTCTGACAGTAGGTGCAGGGAATTTACATTTCTAACGAGTTCCCAGGTGATGCTCATGCCACTGATTCCAGGACCACACTTTGAGAACCATTGCTCTAAAGCGGTGATTCTCATCCCAGGCCCTACATTACAATCTTCTGGGGGAAGCTTTCAGAAAGGATTGCCTGGGTCCTGACTCCTGAAATTCTGATTTAATTGTACTGGGGATGGGCCTGCGCATCTAGATTTTTGAAAGCTTCCCAGGTGATTGAATGTGACATCAGAGTTGAGAACCACTGTACTTCCAGATACGCATACTCTTCTCTTACTCCCAGCTCAGCAACTCAGGAGGATGAATTTAAACAAGTCATTATAAGGCTTGTTGGATATAAACAGGCCATTTGAAAGCCAACTGGAAAGAAATTCTGCTTGGAATTTCCTGCTGGTTAGGACTGATGACTCCAGCTTATGGTGACACAGTTTGGAATGCTGGGCTCCTGAGCAAATATCTCCTGCAGAGTTGTCTTAAATTATAAAAGAATCAACTTGGCAGCCCCTCCCCACATTGACAGAAGGGCCCAGTGTGTGAATTTCAGCCTAGTCAGAGGAGAAAATAGGCAAGCTGCTCCCTGGGTATGGTGACCCTCATGGAAGAGAAGGTGCCATTTGGCCAGGACTTCTCATTTACAAGGATGATAATGATGATGATGACGACGACGACGACGACGACGACGACGATTTAAAAAGAATCCTCTACAGATGAATAATATTTTCTCATCGTAAATGATCTCTCTTCACTGTGTGAATTAAAGTTTAGGAGTTTACACCAGTGGTTCTCAACACTAACTGCACACGAGAATCACGAGGGACACTCACAAAGAACACCTGTTTTCACTGAGGGTGACCAACTCGTTCCAAATTCCCAGATGTTCTTTGTTTTAGCATTGAAAGTCCTACATCCTGAGACCTTCTCAGTCCTGGACAAATCGGGATAGTGGTCACCCCACCCTGCCCCAGAACAATTAAATCAGAACCTCTGAGGATCCATCCTGGACAACCCAATTTCAAAAGCCCCTGAGAGAATTGTAATGTGCGGCCATGGTTGAAAAGTGGCCTTTCTTCGGTTAAAGGAAATTGTGTACAATGCAGTGTTTTGGTACTTTCTGGAGCTCTGATAATCTCGGGGGTGGGGGGAGTGCACATGTGTGCCCATGTGCACTCACACTCCTATAAATATACTAGGAGGTTTTCAAGAGGAGAGGAAATGTGCTTCCTCTAGGTACATGTGATTTCAGGATCATTTTCTGGGAACCATGTAAACAATTGTGATATTTCTAGTCTCACGGAGGCTCTATCTTTAGCCCCACATCATGTATGAATATATAATAATGTTTACCATTTGTGGAGTGTGGCACCAACAGGTTCCTGCTGCCTAACTTAGTAGGCACTTCAAAAGTGGTCAGAAGTGAGTGTGGCCAGCTATTTTAGTCCTGTTTGCAAGGACAATGGAGGTTAGCCTTGGTGATTCTAACAGACAAGCCCTTTCCAGAATGTCTAGGAAGGTTTTAAAAGCTGGTGCTAAGGTGTAATTAAAATTTTTTTTTAAACCCTAAAAATAAAGTTAGGGAGATAGTCAAGTGGACAAGATGAAATATGTAGCCCACGAGCTGATGAATGATGCTCTTTGGGGATAATTTCAGAAATGAACTTCTTTTGTAAGCCAATAATCCCATTTTCACAGGAGCAGACCAAGAGGCCTTAGGCTGAGCAACTTTTCCTCAGTATAAGAAAAGTCTCATGCTCTACTGGCTAAAGGAGAACATTCATCCTGTTGTCCTGTGTATGACATGCTGTGATAGTTCATTTCATTTCGTTGTCCAGATGAGAACAGCTGGATGAAGAAAGGAACAGGCTTCTGGATTCATTTCAGGGTTGGCCAATACCTCAAACAAGTGACTCCTCCTCCCCCAGAAAGTCTAAGCCTGTGGGAATATGAGGCAGTCAAGGCACAGGCAGTCAGCACCTAGAGAGAAGAGAGTGGTAAGTAGGCTCTGCCCCCAGGAGTTAAATACACTAACATCCAAAGAAGAGCTGCCAACTGGTTGGGCAGGAGGGTAAAGCAAATTATGGCTTCTTCCCCTCTGGATAAGAGAAATAAGCATTTCTATAGAGAAAAATAAAAAATAAACTTTAATTAGTGACTAGCCAACACTCAGAAGCTTAATTACAAAACAAAGTTGGCCTCTGCCTCTTCTGACATTTTCTGGTATCCATGTTCTGAATGCTGAGACTAGGAGTGACAGCCTGGTATACTGAAAACAGCAATGAATTTGGACGTTGACAATTGAGAAGTGGTTTCCTCAGGAGGTCACTTGATGTCTATGTAGAGCCAAGAGATTTCAACTTGGCTCGACAAACCAGGTTTCTCCAGTTGGGTACAAGCCTGACTGAAAGGGAAACCATGGTCCATTAGCCACACACTTCAGTGTGGCGATAAAGAACGTGAGTGATGAATCAGACCACCCGGATTAGATTCACAGCCTTCTACTTACTTAGTTGAATGCTCCTGTGTATGTCACTTGACCTCTTTATGCCTCAGTTTTCTAATCTGAAAACAATGACTATAATTTTACCAACCTCATACAGTTGTCATGACGATTAAATGAGAGAATGCCTAGAACTTGCCTACAGCAGAGCCTGGCACACAGGCGTGCCCTGTAAGTATTAACTGTTATTAATTAGAGTAATTTGGCTTATTCGGGATAATATAGAGAAGGACCTAGATCACAGAATATCTCAAAAACCATGGAAAGAAAGATGGAGAATATTAAAATTAGTTACAAGAAGCAAGGTTTTTGGTAGCAAGGAACTATGCAAAAATGTCACCCTAAGTCCCCTGGCTAGCACACAAAATGCATTCTGGGCAAAGCAAACCCATAATCTTTTTTGTTCTTTTTGATTCTCTTATTTCCACTGCTCACCCTACCTGTACTGCACATGAAACAGTGCCAGGTTCATAGAAATATGTCAGTAAAATTCATAAGTCATTATGACTTTCGTATGGTGATTGTGACTTTTAATATTAATACTGTTTTTCATCTGGATAAAAAACAACACTCAAAAGTAAAGAGCAAATTAGATGCTATGAGGGAAAGTACTTTGCAGACTAGAAAGCATTTTACAAATCTAAAATATTATTATTATTCTGCCCTAGTGAAAGTGATTAATTAGCCAAATATTCGTGAAGCACAAACCACAGGCTCTCATTTGTGTAGAAAAACCTGATTAGTGTTACCTTATCTGAACTTTGATTCTAACAGACTCTCCTGCAGTTTAGTGAAGAACGACTGGCAACAGCTTTCCTCAAGGCTGAGAGATTTTAACCTCGTGGGGTACATGATGTCAATTGAGATCCCAACAATTAATTATTGTAAGGTTCACTGAATCAGGCATATGACATAGTTCTGTTCTTAACGGCCTGTTTAAATATTTGGAAAAAAAGAATGATGAAACCTGAGAAGTAAGAGGACCTGCTTGTTTTTGATCAGGCAACGAAAATGAGAACCCATGCTGGGAGGCCCGTAGGCCCCCAGCCCATGCCCTTCCCCCAGAGATGGGACAAATCCAGGCTCAGACTTGTGCCAAGCAGACACTTGACAGCATGCCAGACGCTATCTAGGCAGCTGAGTAATGAGACTTGGTTTACTGGGAGCCTTTAATTACCAGTCTAATGTACAAACACATTTCTCTCTAGAGACATTAACGCAAGCACAGTCTTTGTTCCTCAGGAAAAGCAAGCTGTGTCCTCCTCCTGGCAGAGAAGACATCACTCCAGAGTGATATTTATCTCTTGATTGGTGAGATCCACCCTGCTCCAGCCATTACACCAGCACATTCTTGCTCCCCTACCCAAGAATCCACTTAGCTGAGTCTCCACTGATGTCTGCTAGGTGACTGTCCCCTCACCCCATCTTTATTCTGTGTGATGGACATATGACTATATTTAGAACATTGTCCTAATTACTTAGAAGTTTGAAAAAGCAAGAGAAGCATGGATTCATCACGTTCTTGGAGCACTGAGTCTAATGTAGAAGGTAAAAGACATTCCCATAGTTTAACTGTCTGAACACGTTTCTCTTTGTTGATACAATAAAAGGTTTTTTCATGAAAAGATAATGGAAAGAAATAATCATACTAGTAATAGTTAGCATTTATTAGATACCATTTGCCAGCCACAGTGCTGGACCTTCTTCCTGGTAGGTCCCTGAATCTTCACAAAGACCTGCAAGATGGGGGCTATCTATCACCACCACTATTGAACAATAATATTCCTATGATAATTTAGTGAATAATGAAGCTGGACTCTACCCCTTACAGGAAGGCTTAATATCTATGCTCTACTATCTCAGTTTATTCATTAATTCAGTTGGAAAACTTTTGAATGAAAGTGTATATGTGCCAAGGCATTAGGGATAAAATAATAGAAAAAACAAATGTGTGTTGTGTGTGTGTCCCCGTCCTATTAGAGTTTATATTACACTATGTCAGCCACGCCTGTGTGGTGACCCAGGATTGGGGGTAAAGTATACTGCTCAGCAGTCTCTTGAAGAGAATCTGCTTGGTGGACAGCCTCCATCTGCTGTATCTTCAGATCTACTGCATTCATGCCAAGGCCATGACTGACAATGCAGGGATGCAGAGCCTGGCCATTCCTGTCTTCTTGGGGATCCCTCTGATGGGCGGTCTTTGCTCTGAGGCACCTCCATCAGTCTGGCAGAGACTTTCTCAAGAGGGGCATTGCTCTCCAAAGCTACTCTTACTCAGTCCTCCTCCCTGTCTTTTTCCTTTCCCAAGTGTCAGACCTGCATTGTGGTCAGAAGGCTCTCCCTATCTACTTCTATACCCCCTCTCCTTGATCTTTCAGTGTTACCCCAATAAATTTCTTGCACATCAAATTTTATCTTGGCATTTGCTTTGCAGAGGACTCCAACTGATGCACCCTTTAAGCATCATGGGAAACTGTCATACCTCTGAAATCAGGGGTTCAGAAGTCCCACTCTCTGACTACATCGCTAATCCTACAGGATTGCATGTTCAGTCTCTCCCAACTAGATCTGCTCTTGTCTTTATCTCCCTGTCTATATGGTCCTTCAGTTTCTGTGTTTATCAATGGGAGAATTGGGGGAGGGGAACAATGGTTTATTGTACCCTACCACACATTGCAGGACTTTTAGCATCCCTGGCTCCTGCCCACTAAATACCAATAGTGCCCCAACACTGTGACAACCAAAAATATCCCTCCCTACCTGCTAGACACCAGGGCAGGCCAGTACCACCCTTCCCTCATCGAGACCCCCTGGTTTGTTCTTTTGTCAGTTTCTTTTGCCATTGTCTTTACATTATCACGACCTGAAAACACCCCAGCCCTGGATGACTGGAGCTGACAACCTGCTCCTTGCCAGCGAGCAGATGCCTGAGTGCTGCTGGGAACAATCTCACATTTAAATGGATTGATCTCATTGTCAAATCTTCATCATGAAACCCGCACAGGCTCCTGACATTGATGGCAAACTACTGATGAGCTTGCTCTTTCATTCTATAGGATGATCATTAAGACCTTCTTTACTCTCTTGAAATCTCTAATCCTCAGCCCCACAAGCCCCAAAAGAGCACTTCATCTATTACTTCACAAAGAGGGGAAATACCATCAGATTGTATATCCTGGACTTCCTGCCCACAACAACTAATTCCTGATGCATCTGCTCTCTTTGCCCCATCTTTCTTGTGTCTAAAACCATCCCACTATCAGGTTCCTACCCTCTTCTATATTTTCACAGCTATTAAAATCCATAAGTATTTTCTCTTTTTTATCTTCACTCACCCCAGCCCTATCTTTACTGCATCTCATCACCATCAAACGTGTGCTTCTTTCTCCAACATAAAAGATCTATTTTTAAATAAAAATGAAATACAATTTTATATAACATTTTACTAATGCTTTATCATGGAGGAGTGACTTAGGCTGATTAAGGATTTAAAAACCTTCTCTCCCTCAATTCTATATCACCCTCTTTAAAAGACTACTTATCCCCATGATATCTATTTCCTTTTCTTTCCCTTATTCCTAAGTCTTTCTAATTTGAATCCTATATCCAACACTGTAATCAAAACTGCTCTTGCCAACGTCACCAAAGACCAGATTCAGTAGACATGCCTGACCTCCAGGAAGAATTTGCCGTATTGATCCATTCGTATAGATGCATTTTCTACCTTGCTTCTATGACACTGACACCTTCTAGTTTTCCTCCTACCTTTTGGCCATCTTCCTCCAATGGCCAACTTACATTTCTAATCATCTTTTAAAAACTGGTATTTTCAAAGTTTCTGTCCTTGCTCCTCTTTTTTTATCACTCTCCAAATTTTTTCTTGACAATATCTCCTTGAACAATCTCACCCATTATAATCTGAATGCTAATGAATCGCAAATTGGCATTCCAGTACTCTCTCCTAAACGCCATATGAATGTATCTGAGTGTCATTCACATATTTACCTCCGGTGTCTTGCAGTTTCTACAAATTCACTATTTCTGTATTTGTTAAGCTTCCACTGCTGATAACATGAGCTATCCAATACATTTAAAGCTAAAATTGGTTTCTACAGGGAATTGCATACTTAAAAATGGTTGGAAAGCCTGAAGAAAGCTCTAGGTAAGGTGTCCAGGAATGGCACTCAGACTAACACTGAGGAAGTAACCCTCTAGGAGAAGTGCGATCTTTGCTGTAGCAGGAAGCTGAAGAATGAAATAGTAGATGTTCCAAATTTGCACTTATCTCTGATATACCTGGCAAGCAACTGTGGCTAGATCACTGGATGCAGATACTCTTGTAACTGCTAAATTTGCATCAGCAGGATGGATGCTTCAGTTTCTACTGTCTCAATTCTGAATTCAAGGCTCATATGAGTGTACCTGATTGATGAACCTAAACACATTTGAAGACTTAATTGTAAGGGGGTATGAAAAATGTAGTTTTGGCTGTCTAGACTCTGGATTATAGGATGGGACACAAGAAAGAGTATCTAAAAGAACTCATTGTTTCTCTAACAGAATACTTCTCTCCTAATGTCCTATAGTTCTGTAAATTGTACCCCTCTATCCTGTTAGTAAAGTCTGAAATTGGGAGTAATGCTCCTGCTCCGTTCTCCTTTAGTCCATACCAATTCTACCTCCAAATATCTTTTAATTCTATTTACTACTCTCCCATTCATCCATTGTCTCTTACCTAAACTACTATAACAGCCTCTTAACAAATAACCAGTGTCTCTGTATTCATCTCTGCCCTTTTCCAATGCATTATGCACAACATAGCCCAGAGAAATCTTAGTAAAATATAAATATGAAGATGACCCTTCTCTCTTTAAAAATTTCAATGATTTGTTTAATGTATGTGTGTCATCTGCTCTAGCTGGGAATCACCATGAAGGCTAGCACTGGGTGTTAGCCACATGCATGCACAGAACGTTGCACAGTGGCCAGCACAGAGTAAATATTATTGTCATTATAGCCAAAGATTTTGCTCTTCCTTCAGCCAAACAATTCCATCCTCATGTGGTAACTAGCAAGGTTTCTTTCTGCCTGGTCATAAGCAATAATTTATCAAGAAAAGCATAGCATTGAACAATATGAGTCAATAGCAATATAAGCATTTTTACTTTTTGAAGTCAATCCCTCAGGTTGAAGTTGCCTCTTAGAGATACATGTATTGTGCTTAAAAAAAAAAAAAGTTGAAGGAAGGCAGAAGTCAAACTTTTCTTTCTGCTATTTTATTTTCTCTTGCTCTCTAACACTCATTCTCTCTTCTATCCCTCTCTTCTTACTCCTTTTTTCTTTTTTACTCCATCTGGTCTCTTTACTTACTTTTTCCTCTCATTTAATAGTCACCTCTTTACAAGCCTACTGTAAATCTACAGGGACTTTCTATTGATTCTGGTGTGCTGTAAGCATCGATTTCTGTGTCAAAACTTGCATTGCATTTGTAAGGATTTCCTTAGTGCTTCCTCTATAAAACACTCTTCTCTCAGAATCTGTTTTCTTCTGGAACCCATACCCCAAGATTCCACTCAGAGCTGAGATTCTGCCAGCCCCATACAGTTGTGTGTATTTCTGCCAGTTTCTCTCTGCCAGTGTTTTTTGAAAAGTCTTTGAATAATCTCAAAGTATATTTTTGGAATCAGATTCAGATTTTTCCCTGGAGGAATAAACAGGTTTTGAAAAGGCTTTAGAAGAAAATAGCAATTTAATTCAAGGTATTTCTACTCTTAGTTATATCAAAACAGCCCCAAACCAGCATCATGACAGGAAGCACACAGACATGTGGACCACAGGATGCCCGGATGAATGATCCTGAGATGCATGCATGGTGGCCTCCACACAGTGAACTGTGTTCATCAGTTTCCTGCAAGAGATTACAGCCTGTTTCTTTATACTGTTATCTCTTGAGCTATGGTTGAATGATGCTATAGGAGGAAGTGAGAGCAAGCCAAGAAGCTAAAGGATGCCAAAAGACCTTGGAGCTTCTGTTACCTATATATATATATATATATATATATATATATATATATATATATATATATATATATAATCTATTTGCAAGGTGAATGCTCCTTATGGCTAAGAGGGATACTGCTAGGAAGAAACTCCCTGGCCTATAATTCCTCTTTCCTTCCACTTTTTGGAGCAGGAAAACATGTACCATGTCCAGAGCCATACATGCATTGTTTGAATGTCCCATACCTCCTTTTTAATATATGCTATGTTTTTATGATCTTTTGTGAATCTATGACACACCTATTAACTTGTTAAGGTAGTTCATTCATTTACTCATAATTTTATTCATTTGTTTAAAGAACATTTACTAAGTATCTACTGTGTGCTCTGCTTATACCATTTTTTTAAATGCTATACATTTTTAAATACCAAGCAAGCACTCAAGAAATACGTGTTGAGAGACTTCCAGCATAGATGGCATAGTAGGTAGACTCTGTGCTCTCCTCCTCTCATGACCACATCAAAATTTCAACTAAACTATAGAACAATCATCACTAGGAGTCATCTGAAGTCTGACTGAACAGAAGTCCTACAACTGAGGACATATATAAGAGGAAACCTCAAGACTGGTAGAAGGAATGGAAATGCTAAATGAGCTGGTCACAGAAACATGTATGAAGGTTAAAAATTGGAAGGGATATCTCAGCTGCAGAGGTCCCCCTCCCACCACCTGGAGGAACAAGGGGTCCCAGCCCCACACTCAGGGTCCCTTCCCATTTCAGGCCTCCAGTTCCAGAATGAGAATTCCCCCCTGCTTGTGAAACCAATGGAAATTGTAGCTGTGTGAGGCAGAGGCCTGCAAAAATCACAGACATTCTTCTTAAAGGGCCTGCATGCAAACTCACTCACTCATGGACTCACTCTGTCTGAGCTCCAGGGTTGGGGCAACTGCAAAAAAGTGCCAGGGCCATGCAGGAGGAACTAAATTGTCTGGCTTCAGAGCAAAAGCTAGAAGAGCAGCTTTCTCCCAGACAAAAGTATGGGCACATTCCATTGTTCTTTTGATGAGTTTTCTCACTCCTGGTGTGCAGACGCAAGGAGTCACCATATCTGAGTCTCTGTCAACCTGGCTAACACAGAATGCCCTGCCCAGATGATTACTTGAAACCCTGTTCCTTCTAATTTGTGAGCCCACCCAAGCAGCTGCAAGTGGCTTTTCCATACAAATGGTTTGTCTCGGCTCATGCTGAGGACTTTCCTAAAATCTTGCTAAGGTTCACAAAACCCAAGCAAGCATCATCTGTCCTCGGCATGCCCCGTACCTCTTGCTGAGCCACCCCAAGCCTGGCACTATGAGCAGCTGGCATTGGTTCATGGCTTGGCCTCCCAAGGCACCTCTAGGCTCAGCAAGGGTGGTGGCCATTTGCAGATTGCTTGGTGGCCCATGCCAGGTGGCCCCAAGCAGTGCACAGGCAGCAGCTGAATTTAGCCTCCAACAGAGCCCTGCCGAAAAGGCTCAGAGGCCAGCACAGCTGGTGGCCAGCTTCCACCAAAGCTGGAATACTACCTGAGGCTACACCCAGGATGACACACCCAAAGGGCAGACTGGGTGGACACCAGAGCCCTGCTAAAGCCAATTCTGCTCTGTTGGGTTAGTCCCTCACAAGCCAGTTCTCACAACCAATCAGCCAAAGGGTCAATCCCTCCTATTTGAGAGCAAACAGCAAGAAAGTTTCGACTATAATAGGAGGGTACACACAAAACACATAAAGGACATACCTGGAGCACCCGGTTCAGGTAAACAGGGAAAACTATGCTACTGGATTCCAAAGGACAGCTACTGAGGCCAGTCTTTTAAGACTGTGAGACTTTACACATAGTACATAGGAACAAACATAGGGAAGCAGCCAAAATGAAAGACAAAAAAACATATTGCAAATGAAAGAACAGAATAAAGCTCCAGAGAAAGAACTAAACAAAATAAAGACAAGCAATCTACCAGATGCAGAGTTCAAAACACTGGTTATAAGGATGCTCAATTAACTTAGGGGAAGAGTAGATGAACTTAGTGAGAACATAAAGAGATAGACAACATAAAAGTGGAGATAGAAAACAAAAAAGAACCAGTCAGAAATGAAGACTACAATACCTGAAATGACGACTACCGTAGAAGGAATTAACAGTAGATTAGATGAAGAGGAGGATCGAATCAGCGATTTAGAAGATAAGGTAGCAGAATACACCCAAACAGAACAGCAACAAGAAATGAGAATCCAAAAAAAGAGGATAGTTAAGGGGCATCTGAGACAACATCAAGCATACCAACATTCACATCACAGGAGGAGAAGAGAGAGAGAGAGAGCAAGGAATAGAAATCCTCTTTCAAGAAATGGATGAAAATTGCCCTAATCTAGTGAAGGACATAGACATAAAAGCCCAGGAAATGAGAATCCCAAACAAGATGAACCCAAAGAGGCCCAGACCAAGACACATCATAATTAAAATGCCAAAGGTTAAAGATAAAGAGACAATCTTAAAAGCAGCAAGAAAAAAAGCAATTGGTTACTTACAAGGGAGCACCCATAAAACTGCCAGCTGATTTCTCACTGGGCCAGAAGAGACTGGCAGGAAATATTCAAAATGATGAAAAGCGAGGGTATACAACAAAGGTCACTCTTCTCAGCAAAGCTATCATTTAGAATCAAAGGACAGATAAGAAGCCTCCAGACAAGACAAAGCTAAAAGAGTTCATCAATACCAAACTATTATTATAAGAAATGTTAGAGGGACTTTTTTAAGAAAAAAAAAGAAAGAAAAAAAGATAAACAATATGAATAATAAAATAGAAATAACTACATTTTTATCAACAATTACTTTAAATGTAAAAGAATTAAATATTCCAATCCAAAGACAGGGTGGCCAAATTGATAGGAAAACAAGACCTGCACATATGCTGCCTATAACAGACTCACTTCTGATCAAAATACACTCAGAGACTGAGGGTAAAGGGATAGGAAAAGATTTCTCATGAAAATGGAAACAAACAAACAAACAATCTGGGGTAGCAATACTTATACCAGGCAAAACAGACTTTAAAACAAGTCTGTAACAAGAGACAGAGAAGGACCCAGTTATCCCACTTCTGGGTTTTATGTGAAGAAAAATAAATGAAGGTGAGAAGAAAAGAATATCATGGTACATAAATGTCTGACCACAGAAACCAAGGTGGTAAATAACCAGGGCTAGACTTTAGCTACGACAGGATCAACAGCAGCTGAATCAGCCAAGATATATTTTTGAGTCCAATAGTTAGCATGGCACTACTGACAGGAAGTAAATAGATATGATGATCTCCAGTCTGTAGCAGCCAGAAGTCAAAGACAGACAGTATTGATCTGCATAGGCGACATAAGAACAGAGAACAGCTGCCATGCATTAACAAGGGGCGGTAGCAGCCACCGCACATGTTAAATGGAAGCTGACAGTAAGGAGTATCTGGGAGATTCTTATATTGTGTAAGGAGTGAGTTTCTTCTCGGAGTTAGGACTGAAATCAGGAATGGAATCAATGATTATTTCTGCCCCAGCATTTCTGCCATACCTTCTTCCAAAGCAGTCTATACAAGAGTGGTGGGGTTTCTCTACTTCATAGAGAAATTAATAAACCATATTTTTGAGTATCTGCTTTGAATAAAACATCATTCGAGCTAGAAAACATCAAGCAATATGGGCTTAGTACCCACTGAGAAGTCCTGGTCCCCAAATCTATGTCACCAAGGCCAGTGGCCCATCCACTTGACATGCAGAGACAGCACACCTAGGCATCTCAACCTCATGTATACAGCTTAGTGCTCTGTGTCATCTCTGCCTATGAATTAAGTAGTATCATCCCCACCTTCAAGATGAGGCTGTGAGACTCAGAACGACCCTTAGTACTGACAACTATTTGCTGAGCTCCTAATGTGTGCTAAGCAACTTAGGCTCATTAGGTTAGAAAAATGTGTGGTAAAAAAGCGGTTAAGAGAACAGACAACCTGTTTCAAATGCCATCTGTGCCCTTTAACAGGGATGTTACTGTGGGCAGGTTATCCCTTCCATTGTAAATGGGGGGAGTAATCCTACCTATAGGTTGTTCTGAGGATGAAAGGGGTGAAGAATGTGAAGCACTTAGAACAGTGCCTGTCTCATGAAGAACACTTGGTAGAGGCTGGTGAGCTCAGAAAGTTGGTATGTTATAGATGAGGCAGCTGAGGATTCTAGAGGTTTATTAAGGCCCAAGGTCACAGGCAATTACAGGAGGAGCTAAATTTTGAGTCTCCTTTATTCAACTTGCTATTTATCATAGTATTTTCCAAGTTGCTTCATAGTTTTTATATTGTTTTAATTGGCTGTAAAGAATTTCGTAAATGATTGCACTCAATCATTGTCCTTTTGACCAACATAAAAACTTTGATGTGAATTGTCTTTAATTGCAACATTTTAATTATTATTCTAAATCAAGGGTTAGCAAACTGTGTCCTGAGAGCCAGATCCACCCATCTTATTTTTCTACTGCCTGCAGGCTAATAATAGTTTTTAAAGTGTTAACTGGCTGTGAAAAAATTTACAAATCCAGGAAGTCTGGCCTTTAGAGGACAAACATTTACCCAGTACATCAGCTTTCTCTCTCACAGCTAACATATAGGAGAGCCAAGATTCAGGTTCTACTATGCCATATAGAAACATCTTGCCAGTATCCCACAGATTTTCAGTAACAGAACTAGTATTAGAAAGCAGATTGCTCTAAATTTTACTCCCCAAATCCCTACTCTCAAATTTCTTTCTTATCTTGGCCCACTGTGGCTCCTGTTTGCAGCTGACATCCTCTACCAAAACGAGATCTACCTAGAACAGTGAGCCCTTGAGGCCCTGTGTTCTAACAACATGTATAACCAGCACCCTCATGCCCAAAACTGACAGCAGAGTCCCTGGGGACCTGTTCTAACTTCCTGCAGCTGAGCTTTGACGTTTATAAATTACCAACTGTTTTGAACATTATTGCATGTAAAACAAAGTACTTAATATTTTTTAGTATAAAGAGAAATAAGATAGTTACTTGCTCCCAAAAGAGTTTGTTAGCTAGTGGAGGAGATAGGCAAGCATTCAAATAGCACAGACACACAAATGAGGTTGGAAGGAGAACAGAAAGGGGCCGTGACTCTGGAAGGAGCCTCCCTACACTGGCTGTCCAGTGGGGGATGTCACAGCACTCCCAGTTACAGGTGGGGGTGGGGAGACAGGCTCTTTTCAATCCATCCCTGTTCACCTAGAAGCCAGAGAATCCTGGGATCACTGAAAACCTCCCTTTAAGGCTTCTGAACAGCTTCAAGGACACAAGGGTCACAGAACAATGCCATTTGGCAGATGGCAAAAGTTGCCTTGGGGAAAGAGAAAGGTTGGCTCTGATGCCAAGCCAGAGATGGAAAACATTTTCTCTGAATTAGGGAAAGGGAGTGTCCTTTTCTGTTTAGAAGCAGCAGATGGACCCAGTATTTCAGTACTTCCTAATTATTTTTTAGGTCACATACCCTTTTGAACATAGAAATAGCACTGCAGTTCCACGCCTAAGAAAGAAAGAAATTGAGCTTATACAACAGGTCGCATAGCTTCTACAGTTTCTCAGACCCTTTGGAAGCTATCCATGGATTCCCAATGGGTCCATTAACCCTAGGTTAAAAATTTCTACTTGTAGTGACTTTAAAATGGCTGCAAATTCTCTGATACTCCTCTAATCTGGAAGTAAAGCCTATGACCTTCTCTTGATTCTGGGCAAGCTTGTGATTGCCAATAGAGTATGGCTTCCAAAGCTAGCTCATAAAAGGCCATGCAATTTCTACCTGGTTCATCTAGAAGGCTTGCTTTAGGGATGCTCCTCTCAGAACCCAGCTCTATGCTATATGGACAAGCCATGTGTAGGTGCTGTTGTGGTTTGACTTGCATCCCCTAAAAGATATTGACATCCCAACCCCCAGTACCAGTGAGGATGACCTTTTTTGGAAACTTTGTAGATGACTCAGTTAAGATGAAGTCAGTAGGGTGGGCCCTAATCCAATATGACTGATGTTCTTATAAAAAGGAATTCATACACAGAGATAGGTCCACAGGAGAGGTCCATGTAAATATGAAAGCAGAGATAGGTGCGATGCATCTACAGTCCAAGGTACACCAAAGATGGCCAGCAACCCATCAAAAGCTAAGAAAGAGGCCTGGAACAGGTTCTCCTTTATGGTCCTCAGAAGGAACCAGCCCTACTAATACCTTGACCTCAGACTTCTAGCCTCCAGGACTGTGATACAGTACATTTCTGTTGTTTAAATGACCCAGTTTGTGGTAATTTGCCATGGCAGCCTTCAGAAACTACTACACCATTTTTGAAATTATTCCTGCCCAGATTCCATGTAGAAAGTGAAGAATTCATCTCAGCAGTGAATCCTCCAGCCCTCAGCCATTCAAGTCATTTGCAGGAGCTCCAGTCTCCCCAGATGAGGCCACAGACATTGTAGGGTAGAGGAACACAATAGCTGCTATGCCTTGATAGAGTTTGTGGCCCACAGAATCTGTAAGTATAATACAATAATTGTTGTTTTAGGCCGGTAAGTGTGAAGTTGTTTGTTTTGCAGCATTGATTCACTAGAACACTCCTTAAAACTCTCATGATATCTGACCAAAGTAAATTTTGTCTTCTTCCTTCTTTGTTTGCAAAGGGAGTCCACCCCATGAACTAATTTAAGCTAAATGTCCATGGTAATGACATCATAGAACCCGAGAATTAGAAGGAAGCTTTTTACTCACATTTAGGTAAAAACAAATTACCCTCAGTCCCAACTTTATACAAATCAAGCAGCTTTCATTTTCCTTTTCAATCTTTGTGTATACATAATTTGCACAGTTTATTCAAGATTCATTCAACATAGTTATAATCAGAGTAGACATAATTTTTTAGTCTGCTTTATTCAACTTGCTATTTATCATAGTATTTTCCAAGTTGCTTCATAATTTTTTATATTATTTTAATTGGCTGCAAAGAATTTCGTAAATGATTGCACTCAATCATTGTCCTTTTGACCAACATAAAAACTTTGATGTGAATTGTCTTTAATTGCAACATTTTAATTATTATTCTAAATCAGGGGTCAGCAAACTGTGTCCTGAGAGCCAGATCCACCCATCTTATTTTTCTACTGCCTGCAGGCTAATGATAGTTTTTAGTGTTAACTGGCTGCGAAAAAAATTTAAAATGAATAGTATTTCATGGCACATGAAAATTATATTAAATTCAAAATTCAGTAACTATCAATAAAGTGTTATTGGACCACAACCATGCCCATCATTTATATATTGCCTATGGCTTCTTTCACAATATAATGGCAGAGTTGAATAGTTGGGACAGAGACTGTATGGCCCACAAAACCTAAAATATTTACTGTAATGGCTCTTTATAGAAAACTTCTGCAGATGAACCCCTGTTCTAAATGTAAATCAAGCCACTTACCCCTTGCAACATTCATGTCTATGTTTTTTTTTTTAATTTGTCATGAATCTCTTTTGCTCATATTTTTATCATTAGTAATTTATTCAACAGTGATTTGTTAAACACCTGCTGTTTGCTAAGTACCTGTTCTTGCCAGACCTTGTGGGGGATATAAAGCTAAATAAGGCAAAATCTTTGCTTTCAAGGAGTTTAGAGTCTAACAAGACATTCAAGACAGAGACACACACAGTGGAATTACAGGTTTGAAAGTCCTGTGAAGCATAGGAGAGGCAAAAAGAAATGCTATGGGGTGCAGATGTGGGATAATTCCTGACAGCTGGGAACATGACATTTGAGCTTCAGAGAAGCAAAAGGAATGGCAATCTCGGCAGAAAAAAACAACTGCAGCATGGCAGACTATTTAGCATGTATGGCTGCAGTAAAGATGATTTAAGAAGCCACAGTGGGAGATCAAATGAAAGTAGGGAGTGGGAGAAGGGGAGTGGGTGGCAATGGGGGAGGAGAGGAAGGAGAAATAAGAAATAAGGTTACATTTAAGAAGTCTGGATGTTTCTAAGAGGAAATTATATATATATATATTTATTTATTTATATTTATATTTATATTTATATTTATATTTATATTTATATTTATAATATAAATATATATTATAAATATATTATCTAGTAAGAATACTTTTGGAACTACTGAATGCAGCTAACACACCTATGCAAGAGGTGACAGAATACAAATCTACAAAAAAGAACTTTAAACTTTCAAGTTTAGTAAGTCCTAATTTATCATCAATAGCTTTTCTACTTTAAGTGAAACAACCACTAAGGAAACCAGCTTTTCCACAGGTTGATATAAATAAGAGTTAAGTTCCCACAACATCTCATCATTATAATGAAATAGTGAGTGAAATGATATTATTTGAGACCTTTAGGTCAAGATGGTGGAGTAGGTAAACATTGTATTTGCCTCCTCTAACTACATTAAAATTACAACTAAACCACAGAACAGCCATCATGGGGAGTTGCCTAAAGTCTGGCTGAACAGAAGTCCTACAACTAGAGACACACAGAAAATGTCACCTAAAGACTGGTAAGAGGGTTGGAGATGTGAAACAGGCTGGTCCCACACTGGCGTTGGCAGTTGAGATTCAGGAGAAATGTTTTAGCTACAGATGTATTCCCAGAAGAGAGAGGAGACCAAGCTTCATGCTGGGAAACCCAGCCCAGTATTCCAGTGCCAGTAAGAGAAGACCCCACAGCTTCTGACTATGAAAACCAGTGGAAATTATGGCTGAGTGAGACAGAGAGCTGATGGAATCACAGGCATTCTTCTTGAGGGGCCAGGTGCAAACTTACTCAGTAACAAATTTACTCTCTCAGCTCCAGAGCTGGGGCAACAGCCCGAAGGGTGCCAGGAGCTATGGAGAGGAAATGAGTTGTCTGGTTTCAGGGAGAAGACTGGAGGGGTGGCTTTCTCTCAGACAGAAGTGCTGTCAGAGGACATTGTTCCTTTTTGAGCCCTTCCCTGCCTAGCTTATAGATCCAGGCAGGTGCCACATCTGAGTTTCCTATGGTGTAGCTAACACTGGTAGCTCTACCCAGGTGATTCCCTGAGACTCCTCCCGCCCCCCTTCCAAAATGCAGGTCCACCCAAGCAGCCTCCAGTGGTTTTCCATGCAAATGACCTGTTTTGGCTCATGTGGGAACTTTCCTAAAATCTCTCAAAGGTTTACAAAATTTAAACAAGCAGCATCTGGTCTCCGCATACCCTGTACATCTTGCTGAGCATCCCCAAGCCCAGAACTAGTGGCAACTGGCCTCAGTTTGGAGTTTGGCCTCTTGAGGCACTTCCAAGCCCAGTGTAGGTGGTGGCTATCTGAGGACTGTTTGGTGGCTCATGCCAGATGGCCCAGGGCAGAGCCCAGGCTGCAACAGAATAGGGCTCCTTCCAGGAGGCCCCAGCCTGCATGCCCGGTGGCCAGCTTCAGTCTGAGCCAGAGCACTACAGGGGTCACATCTGAGGACGACACATAAAGGGCAGACAGGGTAGGACCAGAGCCCTGCTAAAGTGCATCCTGCTCTGTAGGGTCACCCTTGCTCAAGAGCTCTTCTACTGTTAGGTCATGGCTAAGCAACACAACCAATAAGCTCAAAGGTCAATCCCTCCAATTGACAAGGAAACAGCAATCAATGCTCAACTATAAAAGTAGGGCGCACATTACCCATACAAGAAACATACCTGGAGTCCTTGGCTTATGTAACCAGGGAAGACTGTGTCACTGGGACCCACAGGACACCTACTACATAAGGCCTCTCTACTAAGACTGGGAGACATAGCAGCCCTACCTAATACAAAGAAGTAGGCAGCCAAAATGGAAAGACAAAGAAACATGTCCCAAATGAAAGAACAGAACAAAGCTCCAGAAAAAGAACTAAACAAAATAGAGACGAGCAATCTACCAGATGTAGAGTTCAAAATACTGGTTTTAAGGAAACTCAATGAACTTAGGGAAGAATAGATGAACTCAGCAAGAACTTTAACAAGGAAATAGAAATCATAAAAAGTGGAGATAGTAAAGAAGCCCACAGCAATGTTATAATTAAAATGCCAAACGTTAAAGATAAAAAGACAATCTTAAAAGCAGCAAGAAAAAAGCAATTAGTTACCTACAAGAGAGCTCCAATAAGACTGTCAACTGATTCTCAATAGAAAGTTTGCAGGCCAGAAGGGATTGGCAGGAAATATTCGAAGTGATAAAAATCAAGGGCTTAAAACAAGATTACTCTACCCAGCAAAGATATCATTTAGAATCAAAGGACAGATAAAAGAGCTTCCCAGACAAGGAAAAGCTAAAAGAGTTCATCATCATCATGCAAGAATTGCAGGAAAAGTTAGAGACTTCTTTAAAAAGAAGGAAAAGAAAAGAAAAAAGATAACATGAATAATAAAATGACAATAACTACATACCTATTAACAATTACTTTAGATGTAAATAGATTAAATACTCCAGTCAAAAGATAGGGTGTCTGAATGGATAATAAAACAACACCCTTACATATGCTGCCTATAAGAGAATTACTTCAGATCAAAAGACACACACAGACTGAAAGTAAAGGGATGAAAAAAGATGTTTCATAAAAATAGAAACAAACAAAAATAATTCTGGGATAGTAAAACTTATACCAGACAAAATACAAAGGCTTTAACAAGACACAAAGAAGAACCTAGCTATCCCACTTCCGGTATTTATCTGAAAAAATCCAAAACACTGCTTTGAAGGGACACGTGAATCTATATGCTCATTGAGCATTATTTACAATAGCCAAGATATGGAGGCAACCTGAGTGTCCATCAATGGATGAGTGGATAAAGAGGCGGTACATAAATATAATGGAATATTACTCAGCCATAAACAAAAAATAGAAAAAAAGAATAAAATCTTGCCATCTGCAACAACATGGATGGACCTAGAGAGTTTTGCACTGAGAAGAGTAAGTCAGAGAAAGAGAAATGTCATATGTGGAATCTAGAGAACAGGATAAACAAACAAACAACAGAAACAAGCTCATGGATGCAGAGAACATCTTGATGGTTGTCAGATTGGAGGGTGAGGGAGTTGGGTAAAAGGGGAGGGGATTAAGAGGTACAAACTGGTAGTTACAAAATAGTCATAGGGATATGGAGTATAGCATAGGAAGATAGTCAGTAGTATTATAACTATGTATGGTACTGAATTTGTTAGGTGATCACCTCTTAAGTTATCTAATTGTCTAATCACACTGTATTAGACAATGTCCAATAATTGAAACTAACATAATATTGTATGTCAACTGTAATTTAAAAAATAAAAATATAAAATTAATAAAAATGATATTATTCAAAGACCTGCTATATCTACCAGAATCATCAATATTTTTATTTCCCTTTGACCCACAGCATAAAAAAACAAATAAAACTTTAAGTCCTTCTATCAAACAAAAGAATCTATGCCCTATGAAACTTCAGGAGTTAAAGATACCAATTATTAACCATGAGAGGCAGTTGTCATGAAAGTCTTTGAGATGAACTGTTATGTTTCATAAGTAATGAGATTAAATTTAAGTCTGGATATTTCCAAGAGGTGCCTCTCTCTATAGATGATAGATAGATAGATAGATAGATAGATAGATAGATAGATAGATAGATAGATAGATAGACAGATAGATAGATATAGATGATATAGATATAGATATATAGATAGAGATAGAGATACAGATACAGATAGAGATGATAGAGATAGAGAGAGAGAGATACACACACCATCTCTCTCTCTCTCTCTCTCTCTCTCTCTCTCTCTATCTCTATCATCTCTATCTGTATAGATAATCTTAGCAAGAATACTTTCAAGGTTACTGAATCCAGAGCAGGATAGTTACATATATAAACTTTCCTACAAGAGTCTACATTCAGAAAAGCAGGTAAGGTTTTATTCTTGTATTTTCAGCCTTTGTATCTAGTATCTAGATGTTCCAGGTGACCTTACACTTTGCAATTTCATCTTATTTTTCATGAATACCACTACCCACCCCCCATACACACACATTTCTCCAGGCTTCTTTTTACTAATCAGAAGGGCTTTCCCTATCCAAGGTAGCACGAGGATTCCATTTAGTAAGACTGAAATGGAATACTAAGCCTAAAGATAGCTAACACTAATAAATATTAAGCTTCTATAAATCTTACCCATTCTTTACAGTTTGACTCACAAACCAACTCTCCTAAAGCAGTTCTTATTAAACTTTACAGTACATACAATACACTGAGGAACTTGTGAAAATGTAGGTTCTGATCCAGTAGGTCTTGAGTAGTGCCTGAGATTCTGCATTTCAAGCAATTTCCCAGTCACACTGATGCCACTGGTTCAGGGACCACACTTTGAGTTGAAAGAGTTTAGATTATTCCAACTGGCATTTATCATCCTTTTTTGAATTCCAATGAAATTTATAGCCTATTTTCTTTAGTATTCTAGTCTTGCATTGTCTCCTGTTTCATGAAAATTAGTCTTCGCTTTTCAGATTGCGAACTCTTAAAGGAAAGAATTTTATCTAATATGTATCTGTCCCCTCAACATGCAACACAGCTGAGTGCTAAGCAGAGGAGGCACTCAAAGAGTATGTTGAAAGTCAGTGAACAAGCCATCTGAGAAAACACAGAACAATCTCTAGTAAGAGAACCAGAGCCTCGGGCAAAAATAGCAATTCAATGCCCCATCTTCACCACAACCCAGTAGTGGTACCTATGAGAAGTGATCATTGTTTTGATATACAGAGCAGGTACAAATTTGCAAGCCTTATACTTGGATGAGCAAGAAATGGAACCTATCTTTTATTCCTATAACTGAATTAAATCACAGTTTTAAGTTTCACCTTTTGCCTGACTTCAGAAAACATTATCTTGTCCCAGTTGAGGTGAACTCAATTACTTCCAGGTTTCTCTGCCATTTTTAAATTTCCCCTCCCCCTCTGTCTCCCCTTATCAATGTCTTCCCTGTTGGCATTCATTGCTGTTGTTACCCTTGCCACTGGTCTTCAGTTATCAGTCCCACACTGTGTCCTCCTTTTGGCACCTTATGTCCAGTGGTCCTTTTGTAGCCATTCCAGGGCTCTCTTGTAAGATTCAAGGACTTTAGAGGTCTGAAAGCCTGCCTCAAGTTCTGGTTTTAAGCAGGGAAGTCTGTAGGGCATTGTATCAAAATATTAGCCATGAACCTGAAGAAGCATCCATCTTGCTTTTCGGGAGCCTCTCCTCAAGAGAAAAACAGAGAGTTATTCAAACACACATGAGTTTAGGTGAGTAAATAACATAAATGATATAATATAAAGCTCAAGCATCAAGGCTTCCCAGTTGCACTGCCCCCTTCCATGACCCTATTTCCAATTTTGTAGGGTTATTTTCTCAAAAAGTTCCCCTCAAGTTGTATAAGCTTCAATCTGCACAAAACCTGGCTCTGCCCTGGTGTATTATCAAAGGACTGAGTGTGATGGTTGATAGAGATGATATTGGTGAAGAAAGAACCAAGATAAAGGGAGGGAGAGCAAAGCTTAGTGCAACATACCATGGTAGACAAGGATAAGAATGCACTGTGTGAGGTGCACATCTAAAACCACATATACCTCCTTCTTCCTTCAGAACCAGATATTTCTCTTCTCAGTTGTGCATGTCTGTGACTGGCAACATTATTCATTTGGTCTGATCTCAGAACCCCAAAGTCACACTGGCTGCTCCCTTAGTAACTAGTGGAGTTGATTACTAGCCATGATTTTAGCCCATGTCTCCTCCTCTCCAGTACCACCACCATTACCATAGCTCAGGCTGCTATTATATTTAATCCCAAACCTCACCATAGTCTGTCAGAGGTCTCCCTACCTCCTCCAGCCCCACCATTTCTAGACTTTAAGACCTGATCTACTAGTTTCATTTCACTGGAAAACCCTGGCTAATACAGCATCTAGTACACATTTGCTGTATTGAATGAGAGAGAACCTGTACTTTCAAGAATGTTGCTGGGCTGTTGGGGATTAGTTTAGAAAGCCTCTGGCATACTATACCTAAAGGAAAGAGCATGGCCTTGGAAACTGGTTCACTGAGCAATTGTTTGGTTGGAAAGAAGGGAAATCTACTCAAACTAGGTAGAGTAAAAAGGACTTGTTGGAAAGATACAGGGACCCTCTCAGAAGCCAAGGGCAAGAATCAGAGCAGAGCCTCACAGAGAGTAGATTTTACCAGGCAGTTTCTTCGTCACCTCTCTGACCACATGCAGAGCTTCAGAGTCATTTTCTCTACCTGAGTATCTTTTATTGTTCTCTGATGGAAGGCTGAGTTGCTCTGCAAACTGTACCTCCAAATACAGTCACAATCTAAGGTGCTGGGGATTAGGACTTCAATCTATGAATTTGAGGCAAATATAATTTAGTCCAGAATGCACCTCTTCTGACAAGGGATCCAAGCAATCTAGTTAATATCTAGTTAATGTGAAGTTCCTCTTCAAGAGTATGGAGACAATATTGCCTCATACAATTTATATGAAGACTGAATAAGGGGGTGGAGTTAGAACATAAATGATAGCTATTATGACTATTATTTTCTCTCAAACAGGCAGGCAGGGCATCCATTTACTGTGCTCCAGAAGTGTTCTTGTGTTGCATCAGATGGCTTTGATCCTGCCCTCTTCTTCTGTCTTGGGTTAATCATAGTCACTACATATTCATGCCTTGCATGGAATAAGTAGAGTATTTTGAACATCAATTTTATTATCCAGTTATGTTAATGGTGCGTGAAATAACATGTGAAGAGCCCATTAAACATTGTGAAAGAGTTTCCATTTCTTAAAAATGAGGGGATAATAAGAGAGGCCAACATAATTCATTGCTGAGGGAGAGAGAGGCTGACTTTCATCTTCAGATGCCCTTCGAGGAGGCACAACTTTCATAGCTCGGAACTCAGCTTTTTGAAACATGTGGGGAACAGCTAGCCCTCCCAGGCATTATCCAGCAGCACATTTTGATCAAGAAATAATTGACATTGTGTGTAAAGAAACACAGGTGTAAAAATTAATAGCTTGTTGAAATAAATTTTTATCCAAAATATTAATTTTTTTCTTTCCTCAAACTGTATTCTGATCTTTGACTCATACCTCATTGAAGGACCACAGTCTGTCAATCTCAGGTGTAACCTGCTTATAAAAGGTTGAAGAAAAGTCCATGAACAACTTCTACCGAGATCCCCCTCCCACCTGAGAAAAATACCAGCTCCTCCCTAAACTCTCAGGAATTACAGGCAATGAGAGATTCTAATCACCTACACATGAATCTTTGGATAGCTACAGACTGTTTTGTGTCCAAAAATTATAGGTTTCTGGGAATACTTTGTATATATGGCTTCTAGGACACCATACTCTTCTGGTTTCATTATACCTCATGGGTCACTATTTCTTGTGAACATTTGCTGGCTTTTCCCTTTACCATTGGAGGCCCCAGGACCCAGGCTTCTTTTCTTCTCTATCTATCACCATTCCCTTGGTGCTTGCATCCAGTCTCATACTTGTAGACACCATCTATTAGTTGATAATTTCCAAATTTAACTCTCTCCCTAGACTCCAGACTTATACATCAAGCTGCCTACATGGATGCCTAATAGACATCCAAAAGGTTACTTTCTTACAATCAAACTCTTGATCTTCTCCTCCATCAACTTATTTTATCTCAATCCATATCATCTACATCTAACCAGTTGCTCAGGCTAAGGACAAAAACTCTTGATTTGTACTTGACTCATATCTCTGTTCCACACTCAATTCCCAATCCTACAGCAAAACCTATGAGCTCTACCTTTAGAATGCATCCCAAACCTTAACCTTTCTTAACACCTGCACTGCCTGAACACCAGTCCAAGACACTGTTACATTTCATCTTGAATATAGTTCTGTCTGCCCACCCCCTATACACTATTCTCTACACAGTAGCCAGAGGGGTCTTTTTAGTATGTAAGTCTGACCATATCAGTCTTCTGTTCAACCTATCTATAGCTGCCTTTACACTGAGAGCAAAAGTCAAAATCTTTACAATGATCCCAAGACCCTACAGGATCTGGCCTCCCTCTATCACTGCTCATATTTTATCTCCTCTCCTCTTTCCTCATCTGCTCTGGTCACACTAATCTTCTCTCTATTTCTTGCCCCATACTAGGTATGTTCCCCCCACAACATATATGCTATTTACTAGGTGTTTTTCCCAGGTAGCCACATGGCTGGGCTTCCTTACAGCCTTTTGAGGCCTTAATGAAGTGTCACCTTCTCTGTGAGGACTTTGCTGACAATGCTGTTCAAAATTATTGCCAAAACAGATTAATCTATTATTTGAATATATGAATACATAAAAAAATTTTAAAGAATATTTAGTTCAACCACCTCATATTGTAGTTGAGAAAATCTATGCAAAGCCAATGAAAATTTGCTGAATATCACATAATTTTTTAATGGTAAAGTTAAGATTACAACCCAGGTTTCCTAAGTCTGAGTCTAGCCTTTCATCAAATAAAACATCATCTAACTCTGTCCAAATGGATTACAGTGTTTAGGAATAGAGATCATGGTCTCAAATTTCTCTCTAATCATGGTAAGTAATGCAGTTAGAAATAATTGTAGATGATAAAAAATATATTGATTTAAGGGTAACTAAACCAGTGGCAAATCCAAATAGTTAAGAACATTAAAAGGGGACATTTTCCCTCTGAGCTTTAGAGTACACATGATTTGATTTATGAGTCAGTTTATAACAGAATGATGGCAATAATACTAATGATAGCTCACCAAATTCCAGACCCTCTATGTATATTATCAGATTTAGTTTTTACAGTGACCTCTAAGGAAAATATTATTGTGTTATCATTTTACAGATGAGTAGATTGAAGTACAGAGAGTTGTACTTGTACAGCTTTATACAACTAATAAGAAGCAGAGCTGAGATTCAAGGCTATGTTTGCTTGACTTCAAAGCCTTAATATGCTACTATCTCAGTTTTTACACAGAAGGCACAAAGACTGTTAAAGACATTTAAGTTCTTGGAAAATACAAAGTCATTGACATTCCCTAACAAGGAAGGCAGACATGAGAATAAGTAGTTTAGTTCCATTGTGATGTGTACTGTGGCAAAACCATGAATAAAATACAGAAGGAAGAAGTGATTCATACTCTATTAATGAGCAATACAAATTATGCCAGACTTTTTAGTTTATAGACCAAAGGAAGTCACACACAGAGAGGGCCCTCTTGCACAACTGCCAAGCCAGCGTTGGTCATTTCCATTAAGCTTTCCATAATTCCTTCTTTCTGACAGCTACCAAGGAACACAAAAATGGGTCATGGTATTGGGGAGTTTACAACGTGAGAGGAAAGAGAGATGAGAACATAGTATAAAGTACTATTAATGATGTCTAAGTGGGGTAGACGTCAGGGGAGCTGCTAGTGAAGGGGAGCTAGGACAAGACTAGGGACACAGAAAGTTTATTGATGGAAGAGTACTAATGGGAAAGCCTATGTATTTCCAAGTCAAGATTTGAGGTGGGCAAGTGTCAGGGAGAGATGGGAAAACTGAAAAGAAATAAGACAAAGTAAGGATGCCAAGCTTGTGGCAGAACAACCTTTATGAAGATTCTAGTAGACTATGCTCAGTTGAGGTGATGTCGGCAATGATCTGTGACAAGTGTCTGTTGAACTATTTGCCTCTTTTACAACTGGCATTGTAAACATTGGCAAACACAACCTTCTGCCATGCCCCTTTGGAATGCTTACAAAATGATGATGAGAACAGTACAGTCTGTATTGGAACTTTAGTCAACATTGCAGAATGGAAGAATGACAATGTTATATCAGGTCTACCAGCTTACCTATCTGGAAGGCCATTCGTATTCTTATTTTAGTATAATCATTGGTGTCTGGAATTCTGGTGGTTCCCAGGAAATTGTCCAGTGAGGCTTAAAGAAAGGGCATAATTTTACCATTGAAGGGTGTTTTCCTGGTATGCTGTAAGGGAAGAATAAATCCGAGCAAGCCTCTCCTTCCCATAGTCTGGGCAGAAAGCTCTTGTGAGGAATGTATGCATATTGCTGAGACCAAAAATCTGTTAAATTTTAAAAATAGATTTAATTGTGTGACTCACATTTAAGTTCACTCTACCACATTTTGGACTACATCTGTGTATCTTAGTATCAGTGGGTCTTAGAAAATTTTAAATGCTATCAAAAATGCCTTAAGTATTAAAGAGGAAGGCCTGAGCTAGCAGAGCAAAAGAACTGATGGAAACCAGGTGACTAGAGCACATGAGGGAAAGGCCAAAACTGCATCCCAAGGGAAACCTAGTGCCACCACACCTGTATGGCTGGCAGGCCATTCCAAGAGCCTTGGCCTCTGGCCTTGCTCTCAAAAATGAATTCCCAGGGAGGCCCAAATGGCACATCCTCATAAAGCTGGATCAACCGAGGAAGCCATCAACAACCCTTTTCTTATCTACATTCCAGGTCATACTCTTTAGAAAACACCCAAACTTCCATCTTGTCACTGACATGTTCATTGTGAGAGGTGAGATTCATGATTGGTCTGCATTGGTCATGCCTTTTCATTATGAAACTATATCATTTCGTAGGGCTGCCATAACAAAGTACCACACATTAACTGATTTAAGCCACAAACAGTTATTCTCTCACAATTCTGGAGGCTGGAAGTCAGAGTCAAGGTGTTGGCAGAGCCATGCTTCCTCTGAAGGCACCAGAGGAGAATCTGCCCCAGGCCTCTGTCTGAGCTTCTGGTAGTTCCCTGGCTTGTGGTCGCATAACTCCAGTCCTCACATGGCACTCTCCTGTGCATATCTGTGTCCAAATTTCCTCCTTTAATAAGAACATCTGTCATATTGGATAAGGGCCCAATCTACTCTGGTATCACCTCATTTCAACTTAATTAATCACATCAGTAACAGCCCTATTTCCAAACAAGGTTGTGTTCTGAGGCACTGAAAATTAGGACTTCAACACACAAATTTAAAGGAGGATAAATTCAATCCATAACAAGAACATTGAATTTGTGTTCTGGTTTGAGACAGAGAATAAATGTGGCATAAGGTTCTAGCAATAAGCTACAAGGGAAGCCCTATATTCTTGAGTATTAATTAGAGTACAACAACTTTGTCCCCCCCTTTCTCTACCCAAAGTAAAGGTAACAAATTTAATCAGCATCTTTAACAAAAAGGGAAGGGTTAAATTGTACATTTTGAAATAGAGTTCAAGAAGAAGTCAGGAAAAAACGACTTGTGGGCCAAATCTGGCTTTCCATCTATTTCTGTAATTAGAATTTTACGGGAACACAGTCCTGCCCATTTGTTGACATATCGTCTATGGCTGCTTTTGCACAATATTAATAGAGTTGAGTAGTTGAAATAGAGATTGTGTGGCCCATAAAGCCTAAAATATTTACTATCTGGCCCCTTCCAGAAAATGTTTGCCAATATCTGGGCTAGCACGTGGTGCTCAGAAAAACAACCATAGTAGACAAAAGAGAAATTCTAAGGAGGCAACCCAGTATAGCTATTAGATATTATTTTACAAAGTTCATCAGGATTGGCCTGCCTTCTTCAAGTGGATTGAGCAAACTCTTAAAAGGCCAGCCCTTTGGGAATAAGTAACCCACCAAAACCTTATATGCCTTCTATCTCCCCAACATAGAAGGTCAATATTCTATTTCCCTCAAGGCACAGCAGTTCTTGGCCAGCTACAAAACCCTTTTGCCCATGAAATTTAGTGTCTAATGAAACAAGTCACCTAACTGGAAAGAGTTACCTGGCATTGTGCTCTAGAGCAGTAGTTCTGAATACAGGCTAGTTCACTGGGGCTGGTCTCTAAGGAGCTTTCCTCAGTCCTTTGTGAAACAGGAAAGTAAAAGATGTCTTTTATAACACTGTTAACTTCACTCACAATGTTAGCCTTTATTTTAGTCCCTACCCTGCATGAAATAATGGTGAAAGTGGTCAGTAGTTAGTTTACTTATTTATTTTCTCATGCCTTCATTTGACCAAATAAAAAGTTAGCAGCCCAACTTATTTTTTTTTTCCTGAAAATTTACAAGCCCTAAATATTAAACATATAAGAAACATAACTCTGGCAGGACATATGAGTATGGCTGCTTTCCTGTGCAAGGCACCAGGCTTTGAGAACAGGTGTTTTTAGGTGACTGACCTCTAGCAAATGCTGACTGTACCCCTGGCCCTCTGCTTCAGAGTGGCCAGTTGGTCCCCTTCCCTGTAGTTGCACTCTTTGTTTGTAAGTCAACAGAAATTAAACTAGAGTTAGCTTAAGTAAAAGAAGGAAAACATCTCACATAAACAAGCTGATGAAAAGATAGGAGCACAGGTGGCCCTAGGGCCTGTGTGAACCAAAGTCTTTAGCTCCTCCCCCAATTACCCCTTCTCCATTTGTCTCCTCTTTCTCTGTGCTCCATCATTATTTTTTCATGAAGTAGGGTGCATGGATTTAGCAGCTCCAGGCTTCCTCTCTACAGCTTTGAGAGCAGAGAAAAAATATGGGTTTGGTTGGCTTTGGTTAAAAAATTCCAGAGAGACATTGTAATTGGTTTGCCTTGGATTACATGTGAATGGCTCATGGCTTCCTCCCTCACTTTCTCTGGTCTTTACTCAAACATCCCCTTGAAGTGGGCCATTCCTGGCAACCCCTCTAAAATTGTACTCCTCACCCCGTAAAATCCCTATTTCCCTTTACCCTGCTCTGTTTTTTACCATAGCACTTATCACCTCCTAACATATAATTTACTAATTTACTAAGTTTATTGTCTAGCTCCTCTTCTATACTACAAGCTCCATGAAGCAGAGATCATTGCCTCTTTTGTTTATTACTATATTCCAATGTCTACAACAGTGCCTGGCATATAAAGTCTCAGTGACTATTTGCTTATGGAATAAATGAAGGAATGGTCTTGATTGTTAATCACCCACTCACTAGACAATAATCTTCCCATTAGGAGGGGATTTTTAAAATCTTTTTTGTTGTTGTTGTTTTTTATTTTTTTAACTGACAAATCCCAGTTTCTAGAACACTGCCTGATACCTAGAGAACCCTCACTGAATATTTATTGACTTGGCAAACCAATGAATCCCTGTGGCTATGGAGTTGGCTCAGTCACAGCACTCCATCTCCATGGCTGCAATGATTCATTGATTCACTTCCCAGAAGTGGAGTTGCTATTGTGGTTAATAAATATCCAATATGCTTTCCCAACTTGGAGAGAGGTAGACTCAAATTTGAAGTTCTAGTTGTATATAAGGTTATATTTGGGTACAAAGCAATAAAAATATGGCTGTTCACATGAATTATAGTACTGTAAGCATGTGCACAATTGAGCCAGACTTGACAATTGCACTTGACATAAAACACCAGGCTTAAAGCCTTTTTCTAATCTTACGGGCACTTCCTATAATCTACCTGGATCCTTCTGCACTTTTCTCAACCTCATATTTTAAGAAAAATGCAGGTGTCAATAGATGAGCAATATTAAGGGCATGCTATACTATTCTAGATATATATTAGCTTTCATATCTTCTGTTATAGACATTACAATTTGGTTTAATTTTTTTAATTATCCATATACAAACCTATTAAATCAAACCTTTAATTTACCCCACTCTGAATATCTCCATATGATTTGTTACCATAGCAATGATCACATACACATCATTTAATTGTGTAAACAGCATACAGTTCTATATTTCTTAATCTCTCGAATTGGAAGTGTCATTTCCCCCCGTTTTGCTGTAAGATTTTATCTTAGCTTAGATGAATTTAGAGCAGCATGCTTAAGGACTCAGGTGTTTCAAGTCAACAATGAAATTAAATTTCTCTTGATGAATTAACTAGGTTTCTCCTAATTCAATATTCAATTAATTCAGACATAGAAGAGACCATCTTTAACAAGCTGGAACCAGAATTCACAAGGAGATTGGAGTTTCTATTTCAATTTAATTATCTGAAACTTAAGACTGCCTTATTAGAGTCAAGAAGACAAAAAAAATATTTTTAAAATAGAGGTATTACCTAGATATAGAATTTGAAGAATATTAGATGGCTGCCATAACAACTCTTAACTGCAGCCAAACAACCCAAAATATCTACTGTTCTAATCTATTTCTGATTGTGACTGTCAGATAAAATACAAAACTTAGCACATACTCCTACTAAAAACTTATTTTTAGTATCTGAAATGCAAATTTAACTGGACTTTCTGTATTTTTATTTGCTAAATGTGGTAACCCTATTTATGAGACACACTTGACCACCCAATACTCCATAAATTATTCAAGTGTTTCCTAGTTACTAGGAAAAACTAAGGAATCTCTACTAGGAGAGAAAGGAGAGATGCCACTCAGAAACCAATGAGTCTGCTGAGGGGTGAAATGGCCCAGCTCAGATCTTGGCTATTGGTTTCTTGACACAATATAGGATCCTTAAAATTTGGTATAGCAATTAAAGACCATTTATTCAGTTTCGTGCAGGATGGAAGTAGGGAAAACAGTTTCAATTAAAGCCTAATGGTGTTAGGGTCTATTGGGCAAGTGGTCCTATCATGATATGGTATCTTTTCTGATGCACATTGTCACTCTCTAGTGACGTTGGTAAGGAAAATGATGCAAAATTCTCAGGCTCTTGCTTCTTGTTAGATTTGCAGTCAAGTCTAGAGAACAGAGTTCTAGCTCCTACTCTGAAACTAACTCACTGAGTGGGCTTGGGTAAGTTACTGACTTTCCTGGCTCTCTTTGAGCCTCTTTTCACAGTCTTTCTTCTCTCTCTCTCTCTCTCTCTCTCTCTCTCTCTCTCTCTCTCTCTCTCTCTCTTTTGATTGCACTTACATACAATATTACATTAATTTCAGATGTACAATATAACTTACAAAGTGACCACCCCAATAAGGTTAGTACCATCTGACGCCATACATAGCTATTACAATATTACTGACTATATTCCCTATGCTGTAGTTCACATCCTCACGACTATTTTTATATCTGGCAATTTGTACTCCTTAATCCCTTCACCTTTTCACCCAGCACCTAAACCCCACTTCCATCCGGCAACCATCAATTTGTTCTCTATATCTATAAGTTTGTTTCTGCTTTATTTATTCATTTATTTTGTTGTTTAGGTTCCACATATAAGTGAAATCATATGACATTTGTCTTTCTTTATATGACTTATTTCACAATCTTTATTCATAAAATAGAAATTGCACTGTCCCTATCCAACTTATGTTGCTATTATTTTGAAATAAGATCATATATGAGGATATAAAATGATATGACTACTCTATAGTGCATACGAACATCACATGGACACAAGACAGTGGTGTTATTATTGCTCCTTTGTGATTTCCAAAGGTTATTCAGTCCTGTATGTGACAGGAAAGACCAGGTTGGGTGGGGTGGGGTGGGTGTAGGTGGTAGACTGCCTGTCAGAACCAAAAGGCCTCATATTTTAAAAAAATTCTACTCTTCCTAACAGGATCCTGGGCAAGCTAGGCCCCAGGGACCTTATTAATATCATAAGAGCAACCCAGCCTGCTCTGGGAAAGCCCTCTGGGATGGTCATGGGACTAAGAGCTGCCGTTCTCCCTGGAAAGTCTAAGTCACCAAATGGCACCTCAGCAGGGCGGGCATGTTGAAGTAATTACAGTCACTGCCACGAAACCAGATCACTTTTCAAATCACAGATCAAGTCACTGGCTCCGATTCTGAGATCAGGAAACGATAGGTTATGGTGCAAAATAAATAAGTAAATAAAATTTAAAAATTATCTTAGCTCATAGCAGTTAAAAAAGGAAATGGAGCAGGAGAGAGAAATGTTCTTGCTTTTAAGTTTTAGACAGTTGCTCTGTGGACACAAAGGACCTAACTGGTCAAGAAAGAAGGTATTTCCAACTAATACTTGAATTCAGAACTTTTAGTGGCATTATTGTGTGCAGTTAGGGTACTGGTTAAATTATGAATGTGGGTAAGAGATATGAAGAACAGTTCGACTAGCCCCTCAGATCCTCTGCTTCTGTCATGTGCCTTCAGTAAGGTTTCCCCTGCTTTTCTTCTTTATTTTCTCTTTATCCATCTTTAGTCATTATGGGGACCTAGTGAAAGTATATATTTATACAGTTGCACACTATATATTGTGTGAAATCTTATTTCTTAGCCTTCATTTAGACATAAATAACATTTAATAGCTCTCCTTAAAAAAGTCTACCTAAAAAATTAGGTTGACTTTGACTGCTAAATAGTATTTATTCGTTTTAATTTTCCCTTGTGCATCTGTAGCTCTCAATAAAATGATTCTCTAACTTTGCCCTAAATAGTATATTTTCATAATTCAAATTCAAAATATTCACATATCCCTTTCAATTACAATTATTTTTAAAATTCTGCTTTGGTAGTCATTAACAATTTAGAAAATAGTCCTTTATATGAAATCAGATTTTTGTTTCTAGATATGTATACCTACTCTGGAAAACTGACATTAATTTAAACTCATGATAATTCATCTATCTTGAATCAGGTATTCTTTTAAAATTTTATTTGCATTGTGATAAAAAACACATAAAATTTACCATCAAAACAAAATTTAAGTGTACAGGTCAGTAATGTTAAGTACATTCACATTGTTGTACAAACCATCTCCAGAACTTTTTCATCTTGTAAAATTAAAACCTTGTACCAACTAAACAACACCCAATTCATCATTCCCCAAGCCCTGGGCAACCACCATTCTGCTTTTTTTCTCTATGATTTTGACTACTCCAAGTACCTCATACAGTACAGTATTTGTCTTTTTGTAACTGGTTTGTTTCACTTAACATAATGGCTTCATGTTTCATCCATGTTGTGGCATGTGTCAGAATGCCTTCTTTTTTTAAGACTGAATGATATTCTATTGTGTATGTGTGCGTGTGTGTGTGTACATATACCATATTTTGTTTATTCATTCACTGATGTACACTTAGGTTGCTCTACCTTTGGGATATCATGAGTAATACTGCTATGAACATGGGTGTAGAAATACCTCTTCGAGGCCCTGCTTTCAATTCTTTTGTGTGTATACCCAGAAGAGAAATTTCCAGATCATATGGTAGTTCTATTTTTAAGTTTTTGAGAATCCTCCATGCTATTTTCCAGAGTGGCTGCAACATTTTACTTTCCCACAGTGCATAAGTGTTCTAATATCTCTACGTCTACATTATCCTTTGCCATTTTCTGGGTTTTTTTTTTCTTTAATATTAGCCACCCTGATGAATTTGAGATGTCATCATTGTGTCTTTGATTTGAATTTCCTTAGTGATTAGTGACATTGAGCACCTTTTCATGTACTTGTTGGCTGTTGTATATCTTTTTTGGAGAAATGTCTATTTAAGTTTTTTGCTTATTTTTTGAGAGAAACATTTGTTTTTATTGTTGTTGTTATTGTTGAGTTATAAGAGTTCTTTGTATATTTGATATTAACCACTTATCAGAAATATGATCTGCATCTTTCTCTCATTCTATAGGTTGCCTTTTCACTCTGTTGATTGTATCCTTTAATGCACAGAAGTTATTCATTGTGATGTACATATATTCATTCTAAAGGGGAAAAATAAATATACATGTTACATATATTTCCAGTTAAAGAATTGTTGACTACACACACACACACACACACATTTCCAGTTAACATTGATGTAAGAAACTTCAATGTTAGCTTTCCAAGACATTTTGAAATACCTTTAACCACAAATTATTAATTCCTAGAATTATATTCACTTAGGACATATGGCAATATGTATATTGCTTTTAAAGAGAAAATTCCAGGGAGCTAGGAAAATCTCAACCATTTCTCCAAAGTCTTTTTTAAAAGCACAGTTGGTAGTTTCACCTGTTCAGGACATTATTCTCAGTTAATATGAAAACATACCCCGGGGAGGTAATACTTTAACACTGTTATCAATCAATATAAATGAGGCATTTTAAAGTAGAGCAAGTTTTCTACAAGGGAGGAAGCAGAAAGCAGGGCAGAATAACTAAGGAGGTGAGGAAGAACTATAATATAGGCCATTGGTACAGAAGCCACATAAGCATTTATATGGTACTTATAATGTGCCAGGCATTGTACTAGGCACTTTGCATGTATTACCTTGAAATTGCTAGAAATATTTTTATAAATGATAAAATGAAGACACAAGAAGTTCAAGTGACTTAACTAAGATCACTCAAGTAATAAGTGGCTGAGCCAGACTTGAAAGGAATCAAGCGTCAGTAAATATATTCATTATGTTCCCAAAAGGCGGATGATCCCCTGTAGGTCCTAGGTCTGGCTGTGATTCAGGCTCGCAGCTAGGGATAGGACTCTGGATTTAAAGTGTTATATTAATATAGTAAAGCGTCTGCAAGTTTGACTAACTTCTGTAAGTATGACTCAACTTATTGTTTATTACGCATATGTGGCAGAATACCACTATTGTTTTCTGGCATATAGCCCACAATGGTCCCCTAGCACAAGGATGTGCTCCCCATGAGAAAGTTGGTGCCTGCCTTTTCATTCTCATGTCAACTCCTCCTGCATTCTTTCAATTGGGAGTCTCACCACTGAAGCCTTTCCTTCTTGATCAGCTCAGTGCTGACACCCCCACCTTCCTGTATTCATTTCTTTGTGTAGTCCCTGACTACATTATACTAGGGCTGCTTTATGTGACCAATAAGACACAGTGGAAGTCATGGTGTGTCATTTATAAGATCAGATTATAAAAGACATGTGGCTTCTCTCTTGCGCTCTCTCTCTCTTTCTCTCTCAATCTCTCTCTCATGACTTGACCTGAAAGAAGCAATCTGCAAGGTCATGAGCAGTTCTATGGATAGGGCCATGTAGAAAGGAAGTGAGGCCTCTAGCCAACAGCCACCTAAATGAGTTTGGAAGTACATCTTCAAGGCCCAGAAAAGCCTTAGGATGATTGAAGCCCTGGTTTATGTCAACATTCCAGCTATAATCTCATGAGAAGTTGTGGGCCAGAATCATTCAGCTAAGCTGCTCCCAGATTCTTGACCTTCAAAAATTACATGAAATAATAAATGTTTGTTGTTTTAAGCTACTAAATTTGGGGATAATTTGTCACACAGCAGTAGATAACTAATACAGCTTCTTGATATTCTTGATCTAATTTATAATTTTGTCCAGAGTAGAGGCTTGATGACCAGGCTGAAATGCCACACTGTTTCCCATACCTCAGTTTGATTCTCTATTAAATGAATTGCCTTGCACATTCCATCTTAAAGCAGTGCAGCTAAGGTAAGCATGACCTTTGCAATTATACTGGGCCTAAGCTATAATTCATCTAAGATACTCAAACTCTTCTTTCTCTGGGAATAAAAGTCTCATTTTCAAATTGCTTGTTTTAAAAAAAAATACCAAATTCCTCTTATTCTAGAAAATATAGCTCTCTATCTTCCTTCAAAGTGACTTATCAGTGAAATAGTTTCAAGAAATGCTATTTTTAAAGGGGAATCTATTTTAAATATTTCTTCACAGAATGAATGGTATTCTCATTTGTTTTCTGCACAAAACACCTCAAATCTCATTATTTTAAAACATGCAGAATAGTGATTCCTAAACTAACATTTTTGAAACTTGGGGAAGGGAACAAAGTGGATCTTGGCTGTTCTTTTAAATGATTAAAGTTTAGAATGTGCCACTGAACTCATCATCCCTTGAAACTTCTGCAAATATTTAAATTAAAGTTAATTAAAATTTATTTCTTTTGAGAAACTTATAACAATCATTGAGATCACTAGAGATAATCTATTGTGCCTTTAGAGCTGAGATCTAGTTCATTCTAAAATGATATTCTAAACACAAACAAAAAGAATTCAAACCAAGATATTTAGGCTTTCCTCTAAGTAACAATTTATTCATCTTCGTTTGCCTAAGGCCAGATTTCCTCTATATCAGTCTATCTTTAATTGATTATATCAGAGAGGTTATCATACCATGGCCCTGTTTTAAGTGCCTAAAGAAAGCTGACTGTCCTGAGGGCCCACAGACTCTAGGGACACACAGGAGGAGTTTATGTCATCCTCCGAACATCCCTGCTAGGCCATCATTTACTTTCACTTCACAGATGAGGAAAGAGAGGCTCAGAAACAATAACCTACTTGCCACAAATTGCTAGATCAGTAGGGGGAGGGAGCAGGATCTGAACTCAAAACACTGTCACCAAGGCCACCTTGCCTGCTGCCTACCACCTGGAGCTTCAAGGAGCTCTCTCTGCTGAAGGACAGCTTGGCACACTTTCCCTGAAGCAGACCTTTAGAACCTTGGGCTTCCTAAAAATGAAATATCCCTCAGTCCTCTTACCCCTCTCTCTAGGCTCTTTACTCATTTTCAGAGCTTACTTTATGGTCTTCCATCTCCAGGTGCTCAGGGCTATAGTTATCAGAGATAAAAAAAAAATAGCCTTCTATATTTCACAAGCATGTGTTTCACATAAAAATTGATATCACAAAGTCTGTTTCTCTGTGATCTAGTCCCTGCTCGCAACTTCCACCCTCACCTCTCATCAGTTCCTGCCTCCACTTCACATTAGCTGTGTGAATCTGCCTATAGACATCCTCCACTGCTACACACACACACACACACACACACACACACACACACATCAGAGACACATACATAAACAGACACAATTCACATACTACACATACAAAACCTTCTCACACATATACACCTCCCACATATCTCATGAAAACACAAATACACACCACTCTATATATCATTTACGTGCACACAACCCACATTTGCACCTTATAAAGACACATAAACCTCACATAATTCACATATGTGCCCCCCACACACATACATCTCATACCACACACACTTTGTAATCACACACACACACCCATTTATACCTCATACAAACATATCACACATATATGCCTTAAAGACACACATAAACAAATACACACACCTCATATGCTGCATACAAATTCATACCTGCCTTAACACACATATACAACACATGCCATTTGCTTGCACATCTATACTTCATCTGCTATATACACACCCCCACATATATACCTCCAAGACACACACACACACACATTACACACACTAGACACTCACACACTTCACACACATATTTATCTCTCACACACACAACTTACACCACACACACACCTATACCTCACAAGCTATACAAATACCACACACACCTCATCCACCGCATGCATGCTCTTCCCCAAAGCTCTGCCCACGAACTTATCTTTGAGACCGACCTCCCTCAGGAAGCCTTTCCTAATGCCATTACCACCAGGCTAAATCAGGAGCCTTCAGGCATCCCACACAGCTTTCCCTGCCATCCCCACCATCGCATCATTGTCTGTGTCTGCCTTCTCCAACAGAAGGTGGGCTCCTGGTGGCCAGAGCTTGTGTTTTATTCATATTTGTATCCCCCACCTTCCCCTCTATCTCCCTGAACCAGTCATAGAACCAAGCACACAGTAGAATCTTAGTAAATGTTTCTGGAACAAATAAGCAATTTCTGCTATTTCTGTGATAAAGAGCCCACTGGATTAGTAAACCAGCATAGCCTACTGGTCCCAGAGGATCTGGTCCAAATACTAATCATTGTAAGCTGATATTTACCCTCAGAACAGTCCAGCTGTGAAGGGAAGAAGATGTTGATATTAACTAGCTCCTGGCTGGCAGGGAGGTTCAACAAGGTTTTAAATGTATATAATACTATGTATAGTAGTACTAAAGTAATATTATCAATCATTATACTGGGAACATAAAGTCACACACACGGCTCTATTTGTGCGGAAAAGTCAACCTGATATCTGGTCTAACCAGGCAACATACTGATTCTTCCACCTTCCTGGGCCTCTTTCTTATCTCCAGCAGACAGGTGTCCCAAGAATAATAAATTGCAGGAAAGTGACACTGAATACAGTCTAAATGGCTGGGCATCTCTGCTCCCAGGTACTGAGCCCTTAGTAAACAGATCTGCCTTCTATCCCAGATCCACAGAAGTGTGTTCCTGTTTATAACTGTAGTCTTTGTTCTAAATCCATACCAGTGCCCGTTTGGTATTTCTGACAGGTTTGTTCTTTCTACTGGGTGACTTTCTGAATAAATGGAAAACATTTCCCTGTGGCCTGCTTGTCATGTTTGTTTGTTTTTTTTCCTGTCTTCTAATTGGGAACACTTTCAAACCTCTCCTACTCCTGTTTGCTTCACAGGGAGGCAAAGATTTGATTTTTTCCCTATTAAAATTTCCTTTTGAGTCAAAATGGTTATATTGAGAAATAATATATAGCTAAGGAAGAAGGGGAGAGCAGAAAAACATACTATTCTGTGAGTTAAAATATGGTTAGTGGTTCATGTCCATTAAGATGTCAGCATGAGGGAGATTCAGACAGGAATCAATCTGGGTGGTAGATGCTGGTGGGCCTTCTTATGGTTTTGCACTGACCTCCTCCTGGGACATCTACCTCCACAGAGACCTGCATCCCAAATTCCTGCATGGCAATTTTATCCACTGCAAATGCCACATATTATAGCATATTAGAGAGATGGGGAAAAAGTCATGATTTTCTTGCTGAAAGTCTAGATTGTAAAGGGGGTGGGGAGGCCTAAGCAAGCACAGCTCTGCTTTAGCTTGCTGGAAATAGATTTCATTCCTCCTCATTCTTTTTAAATGTGCTGCCTTCGGCATTTCAGGCCCACCATGGGCACAACTCATTCCTGATTCAATTACATTGCTTGATATTTCATAGATTCTGAAGGCTGGGCCTGAGAGGAATTGGGGGTGGGTAGAGTTATTTTGGGGTGCTGCTCTTTCCACATGCTCACATTCCATCTACGGTTACAAAGCCACAGGGGAACGCTGCCTGGGGTCCAGGCCAGCTGAGTGCAGGGAGGAAGCCTGCACCCATTAAGAATTAGGGTAGAACTCCACCTACCTACTCCAGGGCATTTCATCTGAGTACCTGCTGTGGGCCTGTCTTAGGCACATGACATCATGTCACCATGGGAGCTATTTGACAAATGAGTGGAGGTTCTGACTCTGTAGAGAATGGATGCATCTTGCTTTCCTTTACACAGAAAACAGAGATACAAGTAAGAAGTGACACATAAGCAAGGAGAAGCCAGGTACAGGAGCAATACATACTGAACACTTAATCTGGAATGATTCTCCTCGTCCTTGGTCCCCAGCCCATTGAGACTTGGTGCCTCTTACACTTTGCTTTATCAAGCAAGAGAAACAGAAGAAGGAAGAAGAGGAAGGTGAGTCATGAACAATAACTGTCACATAGTTCTTTATGATTTAAAAATATTACTTTTAAAAACTGGTAGTGTGTGAATAAGGTACCTAATTCAATAGTACAAAAAATAAGTTCTCACCCACCCCTATCCCCAGCCGCCAGCTTCTCTACCTAGAGACAACCTCAGGCACCACATTCGTGTCAATGCTTCTCGACGTGTTCTACACATATCGAACACTTGTATTGCTGAACTTTGTGAAGTGCTTTAACACAAACAACAAAGTATGCTGAGTACCAAGGATTATGTTGTGGCAAAAGGGTTATTATATTGGATTCTCGTAACAATCAGCGCCATCCAGGATCTCTCTGATGAGTGAGTTAAATTATAGGTTAGTTGAGGTCACTGCCCAAGTCAGTGTCAGTTAAGCATCTATTAGACTCCTAAGTGACTGTATTAGTTTGCAAAGGTGCCATAACAAATTTCCACAAACTGGATGGCTTAAAACAACAGAAATTGAGGTGTCAGCAGGATTGGTTCCTTTGGGGGCTCTGAGGGAAGGATCCCTCCAGATCTCTCCCCCAGCTTCTAATGGTTGCCAACAATACCTGGAATTCTTATTGGTAGCAGCATAACTCCAATGTCTGTTTCTGTCTTCACATGGCCTTTTTCCTAGATGTATCCTCTGTGTGTCTGTGTCCAAATTTCCCTCCTTCTATAAGGACAACAGCCATTGGAGTTAGGGCCCATCCTAAGGCATTTTCTGGTCACCTTCCCATAACTGGCCTCCTCCACCTTTCTCTCTTCAGTCTTTGGCTGCAAGTGGTATTTAAGTTTAAGTTCTAAACCACTCTGAGAGTTACTCATTTTCCTCTGGTATCTCCCATGTAGACATGAGATATATATGTTAATAAACTTCTGTTTATTCATCTCTTGTTAATCTGCCTTTTGTTACAGCGACCCCAGCCAAGAACTTAGATGAGTAGAGAAAAAATTATTTTCCTCTTCTAAAGCCTCATCTTAACTGAATTGATTAAACCTTAAAAGACACTGTTTTTAAATAAGATCACATTCACATATTCAAAGTGGACATGAATTTGGGGGACACTATGCAACCCAGTACAGTGACCTTAATAAGCCATTTCATCTTTCCCAGCCTTAGTTTCTTCATATGTATCTCAAAGGGTTCATGTGAGAAGTGAAAAGACCCATATACAGAGCTCAGCACTGACTTTGATGGTCCATTAATGTAAGTTACTACTTTGCTAATGTGTCCTCGTCATCACCATCATTATCATCATCATCTTCATCATTCACTGAAATTATAAGAGCTGTGAGACAAAGAAGGACAGCACATAGTCTCCAATCTCAAGGAGTCTACAGTTTATCTGTGGACACTATGCTAACATACCTCAAATACTAAAGTGCTGAGCTCTCTGATACCTGTTAAAATGATGAAGGGACAGAAAGTCAGTGTGGAAGTGGTCTGAGTAGACAATACAGAAGGTTCCCATGCAAGTCAGCTTTTAAAGAATTCTCAGGAGCAACATGGACCCCTATGGAGCTGAGACCCACTGTCTCAAACAGAGCGCCTCTTTATTCCCACACCATGAAACCTGGTCAAGTGCATTCAGTCACATCATAAATGACACTCGTATGCTTTATTACTGATGGAGTCTGTACTGCTGATTCTGAGAGGCTTTCACTTCTTTCTACAAAAAGTACATCTCGAACTAAAATAACATAGTCTGTCATTTTTGTGAAAAGTCTTTGATATTGTGGTTCACGAGAGTTCCCAAGAGAGGAAGAATCACCTGATCTCCTTTATTTACCTTAAAGCTTCGGACAAAGAAAATCAATCATACTATGGGTGGGGCTCACCCCTTCTAAATTTGCAGCACCTGTGCAATACTCATTGTGATGTGAAATCTGTAAAATCTGTCATTAGAATGCTTCTACCACTCTTGGAAAGCCTAAGATGTTGATAAAACTATTAGTCATGTAGAAGACTAAGACTATATTTGTCTTTAAGAATATATATTGCTAAAAACCACATTTCAGATGCACTTAGTGGTTCTCGAATTAACAGTGCAGTTGGCATTTGCCCTGCTCTAGCCTTTATATCTGGGGAGAATTTGAACAATCAGCCAGTGTCAGCCTATAATTGTGCACTTCTGAAGTATTCTGCTGAAGCAACTGGCTTCCTTTCATCTGTACAGGGACTTGCCTTTCATGTTAGTTGTTAAATATAAAATGAATCCTGTTCATCAATGAGTAGGGGCTGAAAGGCAAAATTGTTCCTCTAATAATGATTCTCTGAGCAAAATAATCTGATTTGCTCTCTTTGATATGAAATGAAGGATAAATTGACTCATGTCGGTGCATTTTCCTTTGAAGAGTACGCCAGTGCACTGAGTTGGAGCGAACGCAATACATTGGTTGCCTAGAAGTGAGGTATACCCTTATAATTCAGGTGTGAGTTGGCTGCTAGGATTTCACAATACAAAATGGGGCTGGTTTTATAGACTCAACCACCAAAGCTTACATACATCCACTATATCTTACTGTAGAGCCCAAACCATAGTCCTCCAAGCAAAGGTCAAATGTACAATGACAATATGGCCAGCATCTTTAGAAAGGTTTAGATATTAACTCCCTCCCACTGAATGGCCAGATCCTGATGTTCATTTAAAAATATGGTTGCTGTAATCTTTTGGTGTGGTAAAGCAGGATGAAGAGATGAAGAGGAGGAAGGATGTTACTTTAAAATTTCAAGGTGTAGAGGAAGCCCTTGACAATTCTTTAAAAAATAAATAAATAAAAGAGCTCCTTCTACTTTATCTTCTACTTCTACTTCCTGGTAAAAATAATAATTGCAAAAATAACAATGGTGGTAGCACAAAGAATCACAACAATGAGGATAATAGCTAACATTTACAGTGAGTTCAATATGTGTAAGGCACTGCACTCAATGCTTTCCAGATACCTTCTCATTTAACCCTGTCAACAATGTCATGAAGTCAGTACTGTTATTTTCCCCATTTTACAGATTAAAAACTGAAACCCAAGTCACGCAGTTGGAATTCAACCTCAGCAGTCAGCTCAGGTGCTCACAATCTTCAACAGTATCCCCTGCCTTTTGCATTCTTCTCATGCTTTGAATCTCTTAAAACATCTGTGTACAAAAAAGTTAAACACAGTCTATAGGAGAAACTGTAAGAGACCAGGACATGTGGAGACTCACAGAAAGGCGACTGCACCTGCATGTGGAAGTGGAATGATGTCCCACTGGCAGTTACACACAGAAGATGATGACAGGCAAGAGGTGAACTTCTGGGCAGGCAGGTGATGTTAGAGCACAGAGACAGAACACAGCAACTTCTAGAAAAAGCTATTTAAGAGGCAAAGAATGGCAGGAAGTACCAGAGACCTCTGTGACCCAGCAGAAAAGGTCAGCCTCTGGACAAAGATTCAGAGACATTTCCTGATAGTGTGTGTGTGGAGCCAACTGGAAACCCCGTTGCCGGTACTGGGTCAAGGTCCAAGTTAGACCACAGCACACATGGATTGCTGCTGTGTCTCTTGGTTGTTGAACAGTAGATCCTTGTATCGTCCCTGAGAGTGGGCTAACCAGTGCTTCCCAAACTTCTCCTCTGCATTCCCAGTGAATTTACAGATTCCCAGGTGCTAACCTAAACCTCTGAATAAGAATCTCCAGGAGTGCAGCCTGGACAACTGTGTTTTTACGAGCACCCAGGTGATTCTGTGACCAAAGAACTTTGGAAACACTGAAGGAGATTATTCAGAGCCTGGGAGGGGGCCATTACTGCAAGTAGAAGTGAAGAAGGTTTAGCTGTGAGAAGAGGAGAGCTGTGGGAGCAGGGAGCCAGACAGGAAATTAGGAATATTGTCCAAAGATTTTAGTGTCACCAAATGTCCCAGTTTACCTGGAACTGAGAGGATTCCTGGCAGCACATGGGGTTTTCAGTTATAAAACTGGGGCAGTTCTAGGAGAACACTGTTGCCTTCATGAAATCACATCCATTCTTGCCATGAGCTTCACATGACCCCAGAATTCTAAAACTATTTTTCTTTCCCAGTAGAATCCAGCTTCCCTGGCCTTAGAAGGAGAACCTTGCTGAACAAAGTATTGCATATAAAATTGTGTATGACTGATAGCTCCACTGGCCTCCCAAAAGTATTTGCATTTTTTAAAAAGAGGAACTATAATTTGTTTTGCCTCCTGCCTTTCCTTTGCAGCTGAAATTACTTTACAGAGAATCCTCAAAAATCAGCAGTAAAAGTTATAGCAGATTTTAGAAAAGTGATACAAGTACTTAATTTGTAATTTCTTTTAAGTTTGCTGGAGAAAATAAAAATTTACACTTTACTCTCAAAACTGCTTTCCGCTGGTCAAACTTAGATATAAATTTTATTGTCCTTTCAGAACAATTTTCATTTCTGTTTAATTTCCTTTTCTTAACTTCAGTACTATGACTTTAAAAAAAAATCTTTCCACACGTATCTGAACTCATTTGCTTGGGGCTCGCTAAGACAAATTAGAAAAGCAAGGTGGATAATTAATCCAAACACTGTATGTAGAGCTAATACAAATTCCAGAGGAAAATGATTATAATAAAATATAAACAGAATAATGGAATGACCCAAGCCTCTGAGTTGACATTTTCTGGGGCACTTGCCTCACAGCAGACTGGTGAAGAAGGCATCTCAGACATGACTTTTCCCAGAGCCACCAAGTCCACAGTTGGAATAGAAAGATAATTTGATGAAAAGGAACATCGACTCTGGAGCCTTGAGCCCATTTAAAAGGAATAGAGTCTTTCTGTCACCTTCTATCTCTATTGCTGAAGCTTAATGCAGGGCGGAAAGAGGATGGTCACCCCATGGGGGAGGCAGTTATAACATAGTGGTTTTCTTGTGCTGACTCTAAGCTTCATGTTGCCTAGGTTTGAATCTAGCTCTACCACATGTTAGCAGTGTGACCTTGGGCAAATTACTCAACTTTTATTTCCTCAAGATGAAATAGTCATAGCATCTACCTTGCAAGGTTGTCATGAGGAAAATTCATAAGCTAATATGTATAAAATTCTTATAACAGGATCTGCCACTTAGTGCTATATGTGTCTACTTATATTAAGAATAATGGTAACAAGCAATAAATAATTCCTAAGATCTAATGTACAGAATGAATATAGACAATAATACTGTACTATAATTATGTCATGTGATACATACCACTACGTCGGCAATCATATTACAATACGTAAATGTATCACAGTAACATGCTGTACACCTTGAACTTACACAATGTTACATGCCAAATTTATTGAATAAAAAGAAGGATAATGGTAGAAATCTCTACACCTATGTTTTAAATATATTGCTTAATTTTTAAAAATTGCTCTGCAACAGAAGGTGCATAACAGGGCCAAATGCAGTTTGCCAAGTTGATCTGCTGGGTACCCAAAGTGGTTGTTGTCTGAATTAATTGCTCAAATTTTTAAAATTGGAAACTACCACATAAAAATCTAGATGTCCAACTGTTTTTGAAAAATCGAAAGATCTGGTCACACAAGGCTCCCATTCTGCTGAAGCTGAATGGGGTCACTTATTAAATGTGCTTCCTGATTTGTCACAGACCCCACTCAACCTGCTTCACTGTAGGCAACTGGATTCATGATACTTATTTTAAGGGAGGGGTCAGCAAATTATGGTCCATGGACCAAATCCAACCCACTGCCTGATTTTGTAAATAAAGTTTTATTGGAATATAGCCACACTTCTTCATTTACATATTACCTATGGCTGCTTTCACATTATAACAGCAGAGCTGACTAGTTGCAACAGAGACTGCATGGCCCACCAAACCGAAAATATTTACTTTCTGACTCTTTATGGAGAAAGTTTGCCAAATCCTGTTTCTATCTTTTGAAAGATAATTTGCTTAAAGATAGCTTACTTTTATATTTCAGACAATATGTGGTTTATTTAAAATTCGAAAATGTATTCTTATCATTTAGATAAGAAAATGAATTAACCAGAGACCCACTACCTTGAATCACAGAAAAACTGAAACACTTAGAAGCTTGATATAAGTGCCTGTAGTTCTCTATTTCTTCCTGGTGGCATGTGCCTAAATTGCAGAAATGATTTGTAAACTACAAGACAAAGAGTAGGCAGTATAATCTTTATGACGCCATCTTTAGAAGCAGACACTATTACATTTTGTTATTGATTATAGAAATCTTTTTCTAGAGCACCAAATGAAATGACTGTTTCCTCTCGCTTCACCTTGAATAACTTGAATCTCCTTGCTTTTTCACTACAAAAACAAAACTGGACAGAAGCATAAAAATCAATTTGTGGATCATAGTCATTAGAAAAAATATGTAAAAATCATAATAGTGATGGATCTACATATCTCCCCTCATAAAGTTTATTTTTTAATACATAGAATAGCATTATTTTACTAAATCACTTTGACATATACAGTAAGTCCACATTTAAGGTCATCAATAGGTTTTTGGAAACTGCATCTTTAAGCAAAACGATGTATAATGAAACCAATTTTACCATAGGCTAATTGATATAAACAAGAGTTAGGTCCTTACGGCATATTTCTGGTCACAAAAACATCACCAAACTTCTAAATAAAGACCCAAAATGTTTCTAATATTAAACATGGAAATAAATGTGAGCTATATATTCATTTAGGAAAGATAAATAAAAACAAGTAAGATAATTATTTTACAACTCACTTATGCCAGTCTAGGTTCATATGTAGCCAGATCCTATCCTGACAGCTCAGGGTATGAGAAGATCCCAAGCCTGGACAGAACGCCCTTCCGTCACTGGAGCACTGACACTCACACTGAGATAATTTAGACAGGTCAATTCACCTCATGTGCACATCTTTGAGATGTGGAAGAGAGTTGCAGTACCCAAAAAAGCCCATGCAGACATAGAGAGAACTCAAACTCTACATAGATAGTGGTCCAGGCTGGGAATTTATTATTATTTTTCTTATCAATGTTATAACAAATTGACGTTGAACGAAAAAATGTTATTTGGGGACCTGCTGCAATACATAATAACATGTTTTGTGTAGTATTTATATGTAGACATTATTCATTCTGCTATAAATTCCTACAATCTAGTGTCCATATGCACTCAGCTAACTCTGCCTTTGAACTTGGAATACCTATGTTACTCATTCTTGTAGGCTAAGGCAACAAAGGTTTATCCCATACAGGTAGACCCCAGATGTTACCTAGGACCTCTACAAAAGTAAACTATTAGGTTCCAGTGATGGTATCTATTGAAAACTCCTTTTTCAATTAGTTCGGGAAGAATTAATTTAATAAGATGCGGCTCAGTTCCTGTTTTTTGTTTCAATTAAATAATGATTAAATGTAGCCTCTGCCTCTTTTTTTTTTTCAGCAGAGAATTTATACTGATATTCTGCTAGATTCTTTTTATCCCTGAGGACATCTTTTGCATCATGAAAATGATGTGGAGTACACTATTGAATATATTTCCTATATACCCTTGCCTGCAGACTCTGGCCATAAAAGGTGCTCAATAAATACTGGTTGAATGAATGAATGCATATGCTGGAAACAGGGTTGAGGAGGGGTTGAAAGCAAAGGTCAATGCTGCAGGGAGTTCTAAACATGACACCTTTCAGAACTGTCCTATGTGGGCAAAGCAGTATTATCTTTGGAGTATTTGATAAATGGGATTTTTCCAGCACTCTTGACACTGGATCACAACCAAATCTCAGGCAGACCCCAAATATTAAATTCCCCCACTATTACAGTTTTGTTTTATTTGTATACTTTCTCTGTAAGAAATAAAATAAGTCTCTAAAGTTTATTCCAGCTCTAACATTCTATGATTCTATGATCCAGAAATTATGAGCTAACACAATTGCCTGTTTGTTATGTGCCAGCTACAGTGCCAAGCACTTTGCATATATTAGCTCATATAATCTGTTTCTCCATCAGGAAAATGCAGATAACAATAGTACCTTCCTCATAAGTGAGAATTAAATAAAGAAATAGGTAAAATTCATAGGACACAGCCAGGCATGCAGGAAGTGTTCGGTAAAGTCTAGCTATTATTATTTTTACTTCCTTTTATTTCTGACCACTCAGAATTCACTATGTGGCCTCATTAAGGTCTACACTTCACAGAGAGGTCAGAACTCTATAAATTTCCTGAATCTACCCCATCTTAAGTGTCTTGTCTTTCCCCATAGCTCTCTTGGGTGATCAAAATAACCTGAGTTTTAGCCTCAACCACTATTTGTATGTATCCATGATCTGTATATTTACACAATAAGTTTTTGAAGGGAAGTATTTCCTGCCGAGTATTCAACACTCTGAATTAAGTAGTTAGTTAATAAGCGCATTGTGTTGTATATCCCCAAAAGCCAACTCTTTACTGTCTTTCATTATAGCCTGTACTTGTCCACCTTCAACTAAATTGCCACATGATGTGATAATTAAAACTTCACATCTGCAGCTTTCTGCAATATACATAAGCCAAACTTATCTGTGTATAATTAAGCTAATCACAGGCATATTCAAAATACATGTTTACGAGTTAGACTTGTAAATTGATAAGCCAAATCTCTAGTCTTTGTCTTATTCTTGAGAGGAAGAGAGATATTTCATAAACTCATGGACATTTTTAAAGTGGACAAAATAAGCCCCCAGGAACTCTTCTCAGTCTCACATTTGTTCTTTGCTTTAGTACTATCATTTATACCTTCGGTTATCAACATTACCTACACGTTGAAATCACCTGGAAAACTTTAAAATACTAATGCCTGGTTATACCCCCACAGTTTCTGATTTAATATGTCTGGGTGCAGCCTGGACATCAAATTTTTAAAGTTCCTTTGGTAACTCTAATTGCAAAAACAATTCAGAACCACTGATCTATACCATTGTCAAATGAACATGTTTGTTTAATTGGTCATAGTTTCCTTCTTTTATATATAGTGCATCTTTACCCCTAAAAATTTACAAAATACCTTAAAATTTTCTACAACTATAGTTTCTACTGTATGTTGAGCCATGTACAGGAAGCTCTGCATTTCCAGAACAATCTGTACTCTGGTATATTTTGGAGTGTTGCATAATTATACAACCCAGTAATGGATAAAGAAATGTTCCACTAGACATTAATAGGAGTAATAGGAAAGAAAGAGGTTCAGAACCACAGAAATAAATAAAATAAAATCGTTCTTTAATGTGGGATTTCTCAGAAACTTTGATATAATTATGTGCATATAAATCTTCAAGAGCATTTCCCAAGCTCCTTTGATCATAAAATTCCCCTATTAGACCCCTCACCATCCCAATGGTTAATAATGTCTTCCAGAACATTCTGCTGAATACACTGGTTCAAAGGGTTTGTGTTCTGGTAAAAGGAAAAGGGTAGGGATACTGAAGGAAGCGCAGGGCACAGAGGATAGGGCTGGTGCCCATAAGCACCTGATTCTGCATTGGGAACAAGGGCCCCGACTTCTGGATAGCTGACCTTAGAAGTTGATGGGTCCTCTGTTACCACTGCCTATTGAGGCTGACAGCAAGGCACTGGGTTGTTCAGCTCTTGCCTATAACCAAGTGAGCAATGTCTTCATCTCCCAACCCGAGTGGGTCATAAAGAAGTTTCCACATGTGAAAAGTATAAGTTAATGGCAAGAGACATTTAGTGTCCCCATGAAGAAAGAGTGGGGATCAACGCTACCATTTGGTGCTCTTCTTTGGCCAGGAAAGAGAGGAAAGCATAGGGAAATAAAAAATGCAGACCAAAAATTTTGACTGGGCCAACTTTCTCATCAGTAAAATGGGGATACGTAATACCTAAGCATTCTTGTGGAAATTAAATATGGCCATGTAAGTGAAAGGGCTGTATGAACCTATGCAAATGTTGGAAATTACTTTTATTATCATGGTCATTATTATTAATATGATTCTCTCACTCAGTCTGATTAAGAATTAAAGAGGAGCTTGATTTGAGAATCCATAACCATGCAATTCTTTTCACTAGTTTTTAATAAATGTTGCAAAGCAGGAAAGAGAAGAGAGAGAGAGACAGAGACAGAGACAGAGACAGAGAAGAGATATTGACTCAAAGTGAGAACTCTTGAAGTCTTCAGAAGTATTCTGTTTTACTTGTTCTCCTCTGAGACCTTGAAAGTGAGCTGAAAATTTACATCTTTTCACAGTTTAATAGTCTGTCATCTCCTACCATCATTTCAAATACATCTTATTGACAGATGGTTTTTTGGAAGAGCACCTTAATGATTAATTGAGTGGAAAACACTGCTCATCTTCTCAGGTCACACTTGTTTAGTAAGGTGAGATTGAAGCAATGCACATGAGTTGACAGAATATGAATAGCAGTTTATTTCCCTTCAGATCTTTCTCATTGTTCCAATTCTATTTCTGCAGACATGACTATGAACATGGCTGGGAGGTGGTTTCCATCTACCTTCGCCAAACATCTGTAGTTCTGTGCTTACTCTGAAGCTACAGTCTAGCTACGCTTTAAGTCATGGTTCTTATCATTAATAATCCTTCTTGAATGACTGTTTCTCATCCAATTCCATTTGCCAATTTGCCAGTATAAGCAATTTACTTATTCTCTAATTGGCTCTGTAAACTGTTTTTCTTTAATTGTGCAATTTTGTATTAGATGTGTTTTTTGTTTCCCACTCAGTGGCTTCTCTCTCTTCCCCTACAAACATCCTGTGTGACAATCCTCCCTTTCTTTCTCTGGCACCACTTTCAGGCCACTTGATGCTTGGTCCTGAACAGCCTTCTGTCTTTGACGGCCACCCACAGAGACAGCTCCTGGGAGTTTTTCTTTCTGTTTAGACCACTCTACATAGTATTTGGTCTAACATGCCCCAGTTTTCTCGGAGGGTTAGAAATACACATATACATTGAATGGTTTTCTCCAAATATGCCAGAGAATGACATCTTTCTGCCTGATAAACACAACCATCTTGAGTACCCCTGACTCCCAAGCTTATAACAATAAGCAGAATAGTGATAAACATCCACGTGAATATATGTGCTGGTGTCTCAGAGGTGCTGTCACATTAGAGCTCTCATCACTCCATCTCTGCCAAGCCTTGCTAAAAGAGAAGTAGGTGGTTGAGCAACTTCCTCAACATTCAGAGTCAACAAGAAGCAGGCAAATGTTAAGTTTTATTTTCAGTGAAGTGCCATAAGCCAATGGGGGCCTTGAAGTGAAGAGAAACTAGTTACTTTGAGGACTTAAGGTAATGTCTTCAACCCATAAGTTCTATAAAATGCAAGGGAATCTATTATAAAATGCAAACATCAACATTATAACTTTACTTAATCTATAAATTAGGCATAAGTGTGCACGCATAGCTAAGTGCACCCAGCTAAGAGAATCCTTCTCTCCCCACCGCCCACCCCCTATAATTTCATTGATTCTCTCTTTCCATTCATTGAGGTTTCTATTCAAATATTATCTTATCAGGAAGATCTCATCAGAACCCTGCTTATAAAGAAACATTCAGACTTGTCACATCTCATCCTCTTATCTTGTATTTCCCATTGAACACTTATTACTACATATCCAGTGTCCTCTTGTTAGAATGTAAATTCCACAAAGCAGAGATTTTTGTTTGTTTTACTCACATAAGACAGTGCCTGGCATACAACGGGCATGCATATATTTGTCAGATGAGTGAATCAACAAATATCTTCATAAAACCAAGAATTACTAAAAGCAAAGCGGTTTTCTCTTCTCTGCCACTTTTAGTAAATTTTAATGCCATGTAAAAGTAGTAAAGATTATAATTCAAAAACTATATAAATGATTATTTTTTTAAATGATAGACCATGGCAAGTTTAAAAAACAAGGAAAATACTTTTAAATGTCTTTGTGCTGTTTCATTAGTTATACCATCATCTGAGATGCAGTGTGATGTAGGGAAGAGAGCTTAGGTTTGGGTTTAGGGAACAAAGACTTGGATCCCAATTCCAGCTCTGTCACATCCATACTCAGCAGCTTTAATTTAATCCCTTATCCTCTGAATATCCATGTCCTCATCTGCAGATAGAAATAACTATTCTTATCTTGGCAGGATTATAATGAAGATTAGCAATAAGGTCTACAGTGTGCCTGGCACATGGTTGGCCTGCATTAAATTAGAGTTACTCTTATTATCTTGATCAAATTTCATGAGTGATATGTTTCCTTATTTAATTCGAGTAGGTGGTAGCATTTAATTTGTAAAAACAGCTTCAAGAATGACATTTCTAGCTTTAGACAATAACTGAATCTGCTTATTACCATGGAAGAATAAGCTCATTCACTTTGCAATTACAACATTAAGGAAGATTGCTAGTAAGTCAGAAACTGTTCAACCTTGCTGATATGTGTTTTGAAAATTAAAATGAATAATAGTAACAGAGAGAGAGAGAGAGAGAGAGAGAGAGAGAGAGAACGAGACAGAGAACAAATGAGACAAACAGAGGGAGAAAAACATGTCCCAGCACCTAGCCTCATAAAGGAGCCAGAGAAGGAGGCTTAAGCTATAGAAACAGATCCTTAACCTTGGGAAAATGACCCAAAGTACAAAGTGAACTGATGGTATGTTCTTAATAACTTACCTACTCTCTGGGAATCTTGATTTTTTTTTCAAGTAACCTCTTTCTGGATATTATTAAATTTACTTATAAAATATTGTTAAGTGCCTATACTTCATCAGGCCCTATGCTTGGCCCTGGGATATCATTATGCATATGTCATACCCAGACCTGTATCTCCAAGACTAAAAATATAATGGAAAATAGGGACAAATACAGAGGCCATTACCATCTAGTGTGATAAAAGTAGTGATGGACAGGAAAGCAACACACGTTACAGTGTTAGCAGCCATCTGATTCTTAAGGGGGGGTGGAAGGTGCACAGGTGTTTGTTTTTTTATTTATGCCTCATAACTTATGTATATGTAACATATTATTTTGTACGTACCAAATGTTACATCATTTAAAGAGTGAAGTACGGGGGGCCATGGAAACATCCAGGGTGTCCCCATTATAGCTTAGTGAGTGTTACATCTAAGCTAAACTCAGAATGATGAGTAGGAGTGAGCCAGAGCAGAAAGGACAAGAAGGAGATAGTGTCCTCAGGCAGCAGGACAGAAGTGTGGCCTAGATGGAGGTGAGGGAGAGCAGATTTGTCTGAGGAAGACAGAGTAGTCTGGCATGGCTGGAACATAGAGTATGACAGTGGACCTGAGCAGAGGCCTAACACTAAGGACCTTGTGAACTGGTCAAGGAAATGGAACTTAATTCCAGGGACAGTGAGAAGTCATAGAAGAGTTTTATACATCTGAGTTACAGTATCAAATCTTTTTGAGAAAGATCACTCAGTTTCAGGGTGAATAGCAAATTAAAGGGAGCAAGACTGGAAGCAAGAAAATTATTTGAGACACATTTGTTTACTTATACATTTGAAAGATCAGAAAGTTTGAAAATATACACCAGTAAGAGTGCAGAGAGAGAATATAAATTGACATGCTCTCTTTAGAGGGTAATTTGTCAATATGTATCAAAATAAAAAATTCCTACACTCTGATCTAATAGTTACACCACTAGGAATGTATCTGGCAAATCAACTTGCACACCTGAAAAGAGATGTATGTATGAGATATTCACTGCAATATCCTTAATATAAAACTTTAAAACATGAGTTAATCTGAAGGCAGACAGAAACATTTTGATGTTCTCTATCCATCCTCCTGTTCCTTTGCAATTTGCAGGTTATTCTAAACACAGAATGGTTTGATCACTTGAACATCTGTAAAGAGATATTAAGTTTGTTCTTTTCTCAGATTAGTATTTATCAAAACTCAGTGTGCATATGTATTACTGTGTTTGTTTCATATATAAAATAAAATTATATATATGAAAAAATTAAAAATGGTGAGTTATATCATTCTGTATAGGCATGAAAGAGTTCTAAGATACATTGTTAAGTGAATAAAGCAAGATCCCAAATATTGAATATGGTATTCTCTTTTGTGTGTAAAAACAACACATATGTTTACTAATACATGTATATTTTTACTGATAGATAGAAACGCATTTAGAAGGATATAGTGGTTGCCTCTGAATAGCAAGCCTAAAGATCCAGGAGAGGAGAAAGCTTACTTTTAATTGAATACACCTTTTTGTGTGTATGTGGTAAGGACACTTAACACAGATCTACTCTCTTAAATGTTTAAATGTAAGTACACTGTTGTTGACTATTGGTACAGTGCTGTACAGAAGATCTCCAAAACTTATGCATCTTGCTTAACTAAAACTTTATGACCACTGATTAGTGTTTAAGTAAAAATTAATACCTGTGATGAAAAGATATCATGATATAAAAACACATAGGAATATGTGTATGTATTTGGTTTTAGTAAAACATGAGGATTTCATGTATGTGTGTTTAAGACAGGTTTTCCAATAATTGGTAAAATACAACATAATTGATTATTTTTCACCTGAGACCTGGTCAATTTTTTCTACCTCCAAAGGTCTAGAGACTGGGCATTTCCAAGGTGGCCTTCATGCTTCATTGTGGTGAGAAGAGAAGAAAGCAAAAATGGTCTGTGGCCCATAGAAGACCCTTCTGGAGGCCTAATCCATAGGAAGTGTCTGGTCTGCTTTGGAAACAGAATAAGGGATCTAATGATAAACCTTGTACTGTTCATCCTTACATTTCAAAAAAATATTTTAAGTCAAGCTGTCACACCCTATCAGGTTGTTTCCTGTTCATCTGAACCTTGTTCCAGGTAGCTGCTGAAGCCCTTTGCCTTAGATGGGCCATGGAAAGGCTGAAAATCAGGCCTTGTGAAGGCAGCCTAGAGAGGGATTCCCACAAACCAAAGGCCACCCCAATATACCTCTGCCCTGTCACTCTGGGCCTGCCTTTTCCTCTCTGAACCCTTAGAAGATGTAGCACATCTTCGTTAGTGTCAGTGATGCTCAGAGTGGAAACCAGGCCTGGAGAAGACAATTCTTACCCACTGCGTGTGCATGTACACACACACACACAAAGTGTGCTTCTCTCACTAGACTCAGAGACAGGCGCATTACCAGCAAGGATTCCCAAAAACTTTCCCAGCAGGTGAAATCACACTGATGCTCAGGAAGTAATTTTCCTCAAGTTTAGGCAGGGTTTGGAATCCAGCCCATCTTCTTACATCCCTGCTCCCCCACTCCTTCAGCCTATTTATAAAGAGCTCTTCATTTATGATTTGTTGTTTACTTCAATATACTCCAGGGAAATTTCGTTCCATCTTCTACCCTCTAAGACTCTGAATAATTGATTTTAAAAGTACCTCACAGAATATATGCTCTATGAGCAATGGTAGGAGAAAAGAAAGTGTCACTTAGAAAGGTAATTTAAAGGGGCAGTAAGATAGCAACCAAATCAAGTCTGAGACAAAAACAAGGAGCAAATAGCAAGGAAAAAAATCAACTGGGATCTAGGTGAACAAGCCATGCAACTAGGGAGAAATCTAAGAAATCACCCTGCAACGGTATAAGGTAGAATGAGGCAAGGACACAAGGCTGCCTGGTCCTGAGCAGCTGAGTAAGATGAGGCTGTGGCAGCAGCAGAAGCTTCTTAAATGGGCCCCATGTGCCAGCGGACTTTTGCTCTGACTGATTCTCTCATTCTAAGCACCAGTGCTAGGTCACTTCTAGGGAGGCACCAGGGACTTACAGGGGGACACTGAGTTGTTGGAGTGAGGACTAGAGGCAAGGCTTTATCCCAGACAGAAGTGCTGGCAATATCCATTGTTTCTCTGTTGCACCCTCTTCCCTTCCAGTGTACAGATGCTGAATAACAGAGGTCCCTTTGCCCAGAGGAGTCCCTGAAACTCCACCTTCCTCTGATTGTGGACTCACCCAAACCACATCCAAGTGAGTCCTTGCTTAGTCAGGTGCCCCTTGCTGAGCAGTGCCTGGACTCACACTAGTGGTAGCTGGCCTTGGTTTCTGGTGTGGCCTCTCGAGGCAAATATAAGCACAGCATGTGTGGATTGCTTGCTGAACCTTAACAGGTGACACTGAAGGGTCACAGGCTGGGGCTAAACTTGGCCTGCAGCTGAACCCATCTAAGGTCTGTGTCACTGGACACCTACCACACAAAGCCACACTAGTATTACTGAAAGATTTAACCGCTTTGCTTAGTACATAAAAATAGACATGCAAAGGCATCTGAAATCGGAAGACAAATAGCAGAAACCATATGAGATAACCAAACAGAGATCCAGAAATAATGGAGTCAAACAATGTAACAGATGCAGAATTCAAGACATTGATTATAAAGATGCTCAATGAACTAATGAAAAGTGTAGTGAATTCAGTAATAACTTCAATGAAGATAAAAAAAAAACCATAAAGCTGGAAATGAATATTATAAAAGAGAACCAGTCAGAAATTAAGAGCACATTATCTGAGATGAGAAGTATATTAAATGAAATTAACAAAATGAATAAAGAAGAGAATCAAATGACCTATATAGAGGATGGGAAAGCCAAGGGCACTCAATCAGAATGGCAAGAAAAAAGCCAAGAATATAATAATAATTTTAAAAGCCTATGGGACACTATTAAAGGTAAAAATATTCGTGTCATAGGGGTACCTGAAGGAAAACAAGACATTGCAGAGTTATTTAAAGAAATAATAAAGAAAAATTTCCTTCATCTGGTGAAGAAAACAGACATAAAACCCCAGGATGCTTAGAGAGTTCCAAAAACCATGAACCCAAAGAGGCCCACATCAAGACACACATAATTAAAATGCCAAAGGCTAAATACAAAGAGAGAATCTTAAAAACAGCAAGAGAAAAGCAGTTAGCTACCTGCAAAGGAGCACCCATAAGATTGGCAGCTTATTTCTAAAAAGAAACTATACAGGACAGAAGAGTTGGCACAAATTATTTAATGTAATGAATACCCAGAATCTACAACCAAAAATACTTTATCCAGCAAAGTTATCATTTAGAGTTGAAAGACAGATAAAGAGCTTCCCAGACAAAAACAAGCTAAAGGGATTTATCACCACCAAGCCAGTATCACATGAAATGTTGGCGGGACTTCTTTAAGAAGAAAAACCATATATCAAAAACGGGAATAAAGAATGGTAATAATTATATTCCTATCAACAGGTACCTCAAATGAAAAAGAATTTAGTGCTTCAATTAAAAAATAGGGTGGCTGAATGAATAAGAAAACAATATGCTGACTACAAGAGACTCACTTCAGATTAAAAGATGCACACAGACTAAAAGGAAGGGATGAAAAAAGATACTGCCTTGAGGGACTTAGAGGGTACAGAGCTGAATTAAATGGGTCAGATAGAGAAAGACAAATATCTCATGATTTCACATACATGTGAAATCTAAAGAATAAAATCAACAACAACAACAAAAGTATAAATAAACTCATAGATACAGAAAATATTTAGGGGGATACTAGATGAGAGAGGTTTGGGGGGACAAAAAGGCAAAGGGATTAAGGGGTACAAATGGATATTTGCAGAATAGACATCGAGATGTAGAGTGTAGCATGCAGAACACGATTAATAATGTAATAAATATGTAAGGGGGAAAAGGAGTACTAGGTTTAGTAGGGTGATTACTTTGCAAGTTATGTGGATCTCTGATCACTATGCTATACAACTGAAAATGGTATATTATTGTATGTTGACTATAAATAAAAAAAAACCTCGTTGAATTGTACAACGTAAATATAAGCAACTAATTGTCTATTTCAATAAAAATTAAAAAATCATCACATTATATATCTTAAATATACACAACTTTTTTTTATCAATTATACTTTAAAAAGCTGGAAAAATGAAAATTAAAAATTAAAAATAATGTTTCTATAAATTACATTTAATATATAATCATGGAGAAACAAAAGTTTTGGTTTTATGATTAGAATATTAATAAAATTTTATTGGATTGTGTTATAATAAATGAAAATGCAAAATAAAAAATTTATCAGAGAAACCTTAGACTTGACATTGAGAGACATCAGTGTAAGGTGTTCTTCCTAGAAAACCTCTGGTAATTCTTATAAGCAACCTGGCAACTGTAACATTACTCCGTCAGCCCACCACTCATGCTTCAGCGTGCATTTGTTCTAAGGCAGTTGCCTCATTATTACTCAATTACTCCAAAGAAGGCAAGGTCATGGGAAAATGGGACATAAGACGGACAAGTTTTGATGTTAGAAGGCAAAAGGGGGGAAGAATTGCCGCTGGAATGCCACCAGAGCTGTAGGGAGGGCATTTTGAATGGTGGACAGAGAGGAGTATGAGTTTGCTAGGAATGCTATTACAAGGTACTAAAAATTGGGTGACTTAAACCATGGAAATGTACTGTTTCACAGTTCTTAGGGCCAGAAGTGCAAAAGGAAAGTGTCAGCAGAACCATGCCCTCTCTGACATCTGGTGTTTGCTGTCAATTCTTGGCATTCCTTGTCTTATAGCTGCATCATTTCAGTCACTTCGTTGTGTTCTTGTGTGTTTTCAGTGTCACCTCTCTGGGCATGTCTATCTCTGTGTCTAAATTTCCCCTCTTTATCAAGACACTAGTCATTCTGGATTACAGACCACCTTAATGACTTCGTTTTAACTTCATCACCTCCATTAAGATCCTGTATGCAAATAAGGTCATATTCTGTGATACTGGGGGTTAGAACATCAACATAGTTTTTTGGGAGGAGTCCAAGATTCAATTTATAGCAAGAAGGGTTGAGAGAACCTTAGATTGATGAGAAGAAGGAATGGTCACAACAGAAGAGGGAACGGGGAGGTTGTCAAATCGAGCTTGAATCCATTTTCCAGAGCACAGGGCTTCCTGGACCCATTCTATTAAGATAGAAACTGAAATCATTTTCTATATGGCATACAACACCGCAAATGTGAAAGCCCATCATTTGCCCGTAGACTATTGTGCAGATGTGGCTTCAGCACATGATGCAGACAATTTAAAGCATAAAGCAAGATAGACTTCTTTCTATCATTAGGAAAACTCAGTGGAAACAGCTATTCTTCATGTGATAACTCATAGAGGTGAAAATGTCCTCTTGGGAGTGCTAGCCCAGCAGAGGCTGGCTGTCAGCCAGGAAGAACACATCTGCTGGTGCTCAACAAGATGCTCTGGGTGGGTGATATTTAAAGTAAAATATAGTAGCTTACAGGGAGTTTCTATAGTGATTATTTGATAAGCTGATGATTTTCTTGAGCTAAAGAAAAAGACAGGAATGGAGGAAGGGTGAGATTGAAAGAAAGAATATTTTAGTCAATGTAAAAACAGGAAGTTGTGAGTTTGCCACTCAGAGTAGTTGTGATTTGAATATTATTAATAATAATAAAAACTAGTTTAATTTAAATTGAACTCCAGCTTTTAGGGTATGAGGAGACCTGACCTTATAATCCCATAAATTTGAAAGTGATTACAGACATTCACTGCACGCACAGCTTAAAAGCATTGCCTCTGCCTTTAAAGGGCATGTAATATTTTAAATGAAGTTCAAAGTGCTGCTAAATGGATCTTAAACTGGTTAAGTAACTTTTTGGACACATTCATTTTTTTTAATCGAGAATTCATTTAAATACATACTTGTGACAGAATGTTAAAAACTATCCTTTAACCATGTGTCCCTTCCTTTGTAGATAGGTTGTCCCATTCAAGATGAAATGTGCTCGGGCAAAAATCATACAAATGCCACACCCAAGATCCATCCTATTGCTAAAGGGATGATGATTTCTGTCTTGCTCATAAAAGTGGCAATAAAACCAGGTGACTCTTCGGAGTTCAAAAGAGCCATCCTGCAACTGGTAACATATTTAAGAAGTAAGCCTAATCCTAATGTTCAATCACTTTAAATCTTTTCAGAGAATAATATGGTCACAACTAATACAGACATAAGGAAAGAACATCATTTCAGAGATCATCATGCTGGAAGAGCATTCACCAAGTTGAAACTCTGTTCAAGGGACAGTGCTACAGGAGGCAAAACACAAGTCCTACCCTCAAGGGAACCGAAATTTATTTGTCCATTCATCAATTCTAGTTGTTCAAGTGTCAAATGTTTATTGAAGATCTAGCATATTCTAGACATAATCCCATTCACCAGAAAGGGGAGGTCATAAGGAAAGCCCTCACATCCATCAAGGAAGCTCAAAGACTGTTGGAAAGAGAAATGGATAGGAATTAAGCTGCATCATAAAGACACAGATACTAGGACTATGAGCCATTACAGAGGAAGGAAATAACACTTGTACGAAATAAACCTCAATACCAGTCAGACTTAGCTGAGGGCCACATGAATGGTCCACAGGTACTCTAAGAGACAAAATAGGTAGGGACTGAGCAAATCTTGAATAGAATGTATTGAGTTTGGGGGTACATTAGAGAATAAAATAAAAAATGAAAAAGAATTACACAACTATGTATTTATGTAAATATTCCATCACTCTATTTTTTTGCCCCACAGTTACCACTCTATCAATTATAGCTCCCATAACAAAACCCAGAGCACTTTGGTGATTTTAGGTAAGGTAAAAGGTGGGAACTTGGATGCTTGAAATGGAAAAAGGGTGGATCCAGTTGAAAATGAACATGGAGGAGGCTCTCAAAGATGATTCATCCTAAGTTCATATTGGAGCCTCTAAAATCCTTTTTCCTCCACTTGTTTTTCCAATGACTGACTTCATATCTATCCATCTCCTTGTGTATCCTTCTTCTTGAGCAAAAGTCAATGTGACTTTATTTTCATTCCTAGTGAATTCTTCATCTAGAAACTACTGATAAACTACCAGCCCCCTCTCTCATAATGAGCCAACAGCCCTCTGTTGGTTATAGACAGCCAATATCATTTTCATTTGCATTCTTTGTTCTAATAGATATTCTCAGTCTTCTCCATTTCCCATGATAAGAGGTGGATGAGAGCTCTTTGAAATAAATGTATCTACACAAATTAAGTGTTGTGAAAATTGGATGGTAGTCCATGAGAAAAAATATGGAAGAAAATATCTTCAATGAGACTGCAATAAGTTTAAATTACTCACAGGTGGGCAGAATAGAGGTGAAAGCCATGTAAAACTCCCCTGATATATTATATATTGGAAAGATTATGTTGTGTAGAATAGGGGTCTCCAATCATTTTGGCACCAGGCACCGGAGCTCCTTTCAGAATCTAATGCCTGATGACCTGAGGTAGAGCTGAGGTGGTAATGCTAGTGCTGGGGAATGGCTGCATATACAGCTGAAGCTTCACTTGTTGACCCACTGCTCACCTCCTGCTGTGTGGCCTGCTTCCTAGCAGGCCATGGACCATTACCGATCCATGGACCAAGGGCTGAGGACTCCTGGTATAAAATATAAAGAATACTATTGATAACAATTTTTTATTGTATACCTATATTGGGAGAAATCAGAAATTGTCTCCAAAACTTACATGAAAATATGGTATGTCAAGGTAAAGAGAAGTATAACCTTGCTGATGAGTCAACTGAACTATGGTCTCACTTTTGGAAGAATGATGCATAATTAGGTTTTAATTGTTCTTATACCACTGGATGACTCTAGAGATGCTGCCTTTTTGTCCTTTTCTATGGTTTCTCCCATCTTCTCCACTTTTTAGAATTGTATCTGCTCTGCCTGCAAAGCTTAGCTTACCTCTACTCCCTGAAATAAAAACTTCCCTAACTACACTAAGCTATATATAAGCTCTCCATCCTCTGATCTACCACTAAAATTTTCTGTACACATTGTTTTCATTTTTCATATACTACCTTACACACATATACATTTTGTCTCCCCAATTTTATAAGTACCTTAAGAAGGATCTATCTTAGTAGCATACTTATTCAAAACACCTTATATAATACTTTATTTAACTTATTGCATAATAGTAATAAAACAAAAATAAAAGTGTATATGCCCTGCCTTGTAAGAAACTATAGCTTGATAGGGCTATAACCAAGTAATTTTTGGTGAGTTAGTTATTTGGAGATTTAAGGAATTAAAGCCTCAATAACAGAGGATAATGCAAGCATTTAGCCAAGGAGAATAGGTGAGAAGGGAAAACAGTTGACAATTATTAGGGGAAACTTAATTGCTAAAATAAACAACATGATTAAACAAAATAAAATTTTTCAGTGAAGTCACATTCCAATGTGCTCAATAAAGAGCTTTGCTCCATGAAATCATTCAGGGACCCATGCTCTTTCCAAAATGTGACACTGCCTGAGTTCTGTCTACTCGTGTGATGCATAGGAAAGATGAAAGAAGAGTGGAACATATACCTGGGCCTGTAAGTGACACACTTTCCTCGCAGAAGGGGTCTTACTGTCAGGAATCAGGCACATAGCCTCACATAGATACCATTGAATGGAAAATATGCTCTAATTGTGTAGTCTCTGCCACAGTAAGCAAGGTTGGACAAAAATTAAAAAAAAAAAAATGACTCGATAGAAGCATGGCCTAAAATTCCAGATTTCCCATCTCCCTTCTTTCAAAGAGATGGACACCAATGTTATAGGCCCCTGTTTGTAGAAATACCTGTGTGAAGTATATGAGGTGGGGTGGGGCAGAGGAAAAACAACCCTCTTTTCTTTAGAATAATCTTTGCTTTATGGCTAATTAGCCATATTGGAAAATAAAACAGTCAATGAAGAAAGAATTGAACCACATAAATATATATAATATTATCCGAAATGTTATGTAAATATAACTAGGTATTTTCCTTTTGTGTCCTCAGAGGACTTGGTCTGTGGTATAGGCTTCCCCAGTCAGTGTGTGTGAAGACAGCCTGTGCAGACCCTGAGGAAAATATCTGTTTAACTATCTCTTTTAGGATTTCTGACTATTCTGCAAATATTCTGATAATGAGCTGACAAGCTATAAGGCCGGGAGCATTTGAGGCCACGTGGGGAGAGTGAAGACAGGAATATCCTGTTCAGTTGAGAATAAGAGTCACCAGAGGTCAAATAAATCCAATTTCAAAGAGCACTAGAGGGATCCTCCCACTTGAAAGGGGCCAGAAAGGAGATGAAATTGGAAGGAAACAGGATATTATGAGACTTTACAGTGGTGCTAATTGGAAGGAATAACCAAGTACCCATGGCTGTCTTGTTTAACCCTTTCTAAGCCTGTATTTATCAAAGGTTCTCATAAGTCTCAGAGGCTTTATCAGTCTTAAAGAAGCTCATAAAGTAGGAGAAATTCTCAGACACTTTCCACCTCACTTTTTGTACACCTTGCTGCACCCCAGACTTTCTCCTCTGTCTCCCAGGTGCCCTGTGTTCTACTGCTGCCTTAGTGGCCCCTCAGAAAGAGTCACCCCATTTTCCTTTGTGCTCACACAGTGAACTGGAATTTTGCTAACTCATTCTAAGTTGTGAATGATTGAGAACTGTATTACCTGTTACTGTGTTAAATTTCCTGATATATTTGCATTTAAAATAGGATCATATAAAGATAATGAATTAACTATTAGTAATAGGTTTTGAGGGTTAGAAGTGGAAGATATTCTTGTTCTGCATAATGTTCCTTTGAAATAATTTATCTAGTAACTATTTGATCTATTTAAAGTTCTAGATTCTTTAATATTATAAATCAAGGTTTAAAGAAATCATGGGATTATGTGATTATGCATTGATTTTTTAAGATAGACTGTCACATTTTTATTTCTTCACAATTTGAACCTAGAGTAACAAAGCCATACATTTTTTCCCTTCCTTTGACATAGTTTTGAGCTTTGACCTTTGAAGAGTTTCTTTCCAAAACACCATACAACTTGAGGGGTAAAGGCAGGTTAAATATGTAGGTAGAACTAGTGAATATGTTTTGGGAAAAATTACACATGAAGTGAAAAGCTGTTTGATGGACTGTATTTGTAGCAGTTTCTCACTATTGCTGTGTTTTAAAGCTTGTGGCTTCAAACCACAATTTCATTTTGCTCACAATTTAGTTTAGTTTAGTTTTAGGTATACAGCATAATGTTTAGACATTTATATAATTTATAAAGTGATTCCCCTGATTATTCTTGCACCCATCTGGCATTATACATGGTCATTACAATAATATTGACCATATTCCTTCCCTATGCTCTACTCTATATCCCTGTGACTGTTTTGTAACTACTAATTTGTACTGCTTCATCCCTTTGCCTTTTTCACCAAGCCCACTAAACCCTCCTTCCCCTGGCAATCACCACTTTGTTCTCTGCATCTTGCTCACATTTTTTTAAGTTAGGACTTTGAGTAGGACCTGCCAGAACAGGGCATCTCTGCTTCATGTGCATCAGCATGGGTGGCTCATATGGGGCTGGAGGGGCCATGCTGAGATGATTTATTCACATGACTAGCAAGCTGGTGCTAGCTGTAGGCCAAGAGCTCAACAGCAGCTCTCATCCAGAAGTTTTAGCTTTCATGTTGGTTTCTGTCCAGGGCTGCTTGGGTTTCCCCACAGTATGGTGGCTGGGTTCCAAGAGTGAGTGTTCCCAGAGGCCTAGGTAGAAAAGCTTCTTCTGACTAGATATGGAAGCCATGTAGCATCACTTCTACTGCATTCTATGGGTCAAGCAAGTCTTTAATTCCAGCCCAGATTGAAAAGAAGGAAAAGTAGTCTCTGTTGCTGAATGAAGGAGTAGCAAAGAATTTGTGGTCATCTTTAACCTACCACGAACATTCTCAGATAAGAGCTGTCATAAAAAAGTCATAAAATATTCCTTACTGTGTTATTAAAGCTAGCACAGAGGAAACTGTCTTCTAATGTTATTGCTCATTCTTTTCCCCAAATGCAATGGTACTCTGGCCACTGTACCACTGAAAAATGGCCTCACGTGGTAAAAATTGCTTAGTTTCTAGATTCAAGGGAGTTAGAGTATTCATCTGGATCAATGTTCCCTCATCTGGAGTAGACTATTTATCTTTTTTTTTTTCTATAATCCATCTCAGAAGTGACAGGTAGGTTAAGCTTTTTAAACTCCTAAAAGAAGTTATCTTTAAGAAAATAGGAGCAATTCTCTAAACATACTTATTTATTTAACAAATATTTATTAACGTATGTCCAGAGCACTGTACTGTGTTCTGAAATGTGGAGGGAGAGAGAGAAGGAGGAGAGATGTCCTCACAGTTTATACCAGTATTTGTGTATAAAAGGAGTAGCATTCTAGAGTAGGAGGGCCTTCATCAACAAAAAGCAGAGGAAGGAACATAAACCTGTAGTCAAGCAGTATACCTAGAAAGTAACAGTATGGTGTAGTGGTTAAAGGCCAGGCTCCAGAATCAGCCTACCTGTTTAAATCCTGGCTCCACTCACTGTGTGGTTTGGGGCAAGTTACTTAATCTTTCTATTCCTCAGTATCCTTACTTATAAAATAGGAATAATGATAGTATCTAATGCTTAAGAGGGTTCTGGGTACTTTAGCCATAAGCATCTTTGCTACAATCATTTTTTCTGTATAACTGATTGGCAGTAGGGCAATTCTACCATAAAAACAAATTAAATGAGGACAAATAAAAGAATATTCGGAAGAACATAATGAAACAAAAAAATTATAACAAAATTTAAAAGAATTTATTGCAAAATACACATTTTTGATTACATTTTAAATGTGTTATAGATTTATGACAATACTGTGCAAATAACTGATTTTATTTTGTAGGTTGTACCTAAACTCATCTTTGTTCTGTGGGAAATGTGGGTTCGACTTGTACCCTCAAAGAAGCCCTCAACCTCCCTTTCTCTCCACAGAGCAAATCATCATCATCTGAAAAAAATGCTAACTACTTTAAGACCATCGCCATGTCTACTCATCACTGTCTAAACCACTATGAGAGCTTGCTAAGATTTATATGTAAGATAAAAATGAGATAAACCACGAGAACTTTGTCAATGGAAAAATGAAACCAAATTGACAACTAGTTTAAATACATTGATTTGTTAATGGAAAAATGGAACAAACTAACAAACAAAAGCCTGTCAACTGGTTATTTTATCCTTTTTATGGCAAAATTGCTTTACTGCTAATTAGTTATGCAGCAAAAAAATGTTTGTGGAAAAAGTGTTGCAGAACAAATGTTTGTGGCAAAGATATCCATGGCAAAGATGCTGCAGAGAAAATATCAGACATGACCTAAGAGAATTAAGATTCAAAAAGCTATGAGAATAGTCCCTGGCACACAATAAGTACTATATAGTGTTTGTTAAATAAAGATATTAAACCCTCGATAAACATTATCTGTTATCCTATTCTGACTTGGTCTGGAACTGGAGGATATTACCTTGATATGTTATTGAGACCCAATATTTTCATCAGGAACTGTGAGAAGCTCATTCTTAACATCAAGGAAACATATCATTTGAAAGAGGGAACAACTGAATATACCTGCGAGCTCGAATATAGGAGCACATTATTGGATATGTTGTTGACATCCTTTGGATTGTGTTGAATGAAAGATTATGCTATTGTCTTTTTCTGGAGAAGGGGTTTGATGTTTGGGTAGAATTTGAATATTAATTATTAGATGTTATTCAACTAATGCGTGTGGAGTGCCTGACATTGTTCTAGGGATACAAAGTAAGTGATACAGCTGAGACACACCTAATGATACGGCTTCAAGCAAAAGAGACAAGATCCTTGCTTATATACTCCTGGCATTTACGTTATGGTGATAAGATAGAGAAGCAGGGTATATCAGGAGGGGACCCGGTATGAACAAAGCACAAACAGAGGAATGAGCAAGATGCTAGCATTCAAGGAACGGTGGGAGACAAAACAAACCAGAGCAGGTGGCCCATACCGCGCAGCGCAGAAGATATGAATAAAAAGTCATCTTTGAATGACTTCAAATGACTAGTGACAAAATGGCCCATCCCAGAATTCCTAAACTCCTAGAGCTCGCTACAAATGGGTTGTATATAATGCATGGTAATTGATATTCCAGGCTCCAGTTAAGACAAAATAAGGGAGGTCAGGCATAGATTACAGCAAGAGTTTAGGTTTCACATAACTTTCTGATTTCAAAGGCTGTCAAGCATTAAATAAAGGCCAGAGGATGCAGTCAATTTTTCTTCCCTGGAAAATGTTAAGAATAAAATAGAGCATCAAATTTTAGGAGTGAATTAGGAAACGAATAATGTTCCAGAAAAAAATAATTCCTGAAGAATTTCACTCTCTCTCTGGACTCCCATTCTATATGCCTGTGGAATGCTGTTTATTAGAAACTTTTCTAGGTTTGGAATGATTTGTAGTTCTAAATATAATTACTGATTTTTTTTCCGTAGGCTCATGCTTCACAGGATACCTGACAAGCAGAGGCTGCGTGAATCATGTAGTGTTGGTTGTAAAACCAACCCCTTCCAACTCTCAAATGTAGAATAAATGAGAAAAATGGCCTAAAAAAGAGACTTTCCAAACTACACACTAACTACACAAATTAAAAATCAACCAATGTTCCCAAATTGGAGAACTGAATAAATTTACATGATTACTCCAAAATACAAGTAAACTAGATTAAAATGGAAACTGGAAATTCTTTAGAAAACAGAGCAAAAAGATGGGACTGGAAAATAACAAGAAAGGTGAGTAATCTCAACTTCACACTGAAAACCAGAGGCTGCTCAAATCAGTGTGTTCTGATTCAACTACTTTCACTGCAGGACTATCTTCTTTATGGAAAGGTCTCCTACAGATTCTGATGACTGTTTAGAAGCTCTTCTAAAGTTACTCAATAAAAGCAATGCTCTTTACATTTTTCCCACAGAAAACCGATTTGAGGCTTGTAGTGTAGCCCACTAATTCTTACCTCACGAACCAGAGTGGGAGTAATAAAAAAAAATTAATTCAAATTTACGTTAAAGTTTTCTAAATTCAACTTACACCTGAATCCAGAGTGGAATTCGACACTGAACATGGAAGTTAGAAATGCAGTCCTTCAACATGTGCATAAGACAGGTTTACCTCTTAATTTTTTTTCTAAAACCAAAGAAAATTAACTCCTTCAGCCTTCTGATACTTAAGAGCAGCTTCTGTCCTCTTGGGGGGACCTATATTCTAATGACAAAGTCAAGCATTTAGATCATATTCTCATACCCAAAATGGCATAATTTTGATTGGAACTTTATGCTTAGCTGCTGGAAAATGTTATTCAGCCACCTTTGAAACTAGTCTGTCAATCAAATCCATTTTAATTCAAAAGCTATTTTTTGTACACTTACCGTACATATGGATCTTTGAAGGCTGTATTGTTCCAGCTCCCAAGAAGCATGTGGCCCAGTTAAGCAACTAAGAGATGTACACATGAAAAGTAAAGTAACAATTAAAGGTAGCACATGATTCAGAGTCACTGGGTAATTTAGGTAAGTAGGATATGCATTCTAAGGAGCAAGAGGTCATGCTAGGTTCATGTGGCCCTTGGGGGTGAAACTGGAATTGGGTATTGAAGCATGAGTAGAATTTGGCCAGGTAGAGAGGGCAGAAGAAAGCTCTCCTGGCAGGAGCATAGGTTCAGAGATGACAGCAGCAGGCAGGAAGTGACTGGTCAACCTAGTCATTTATTCTGTTTGAAAATCATCATGGTCATCCTAAAATGGCTATTTGAATTTTATTTTATTTATTTGTTTGTTTGTTTATTGGTTAACGAAATCCAATAAATTTCAGCTATGTACTTGAACAGTAAGGCATATATATATTTACACTGCATGTTCATCTCCCATAGTTAGATTTCTTTCTGTCACAATGTATTTGACCCCCTTTATCCCGTCTACCTTTCCCTTCCCCTGTACCCCCTCTCCCCTACTATCTGGTAACAACTAGTCTATAGCCCATGTCCATGAGTCTCTCTTTGTCCTGTGCGTTTGCTGTTTTTAGGTTTATATTCCACATATAAGTGATATCATGTGATTTTCAACTATTTCTGTCTGGTTTACTTCTTTTAGCATCATTATTTCGAGCTCCATCTATGTCATCACAAATAGCAATATTTCATCTCTTCCCATGTCTGAGTATTATTTCATTGGAATTTTAATTTTAAAACACTTGATATTCAATTCACTTAAAGTTATAATGGGTTTGTTCTGTTTCTACCTCATGCCATTTTCATACCTTCATCTTCCTAATAAGTCTTGCATATTATACCATGGTCACTTGAAAACACCTTAAACATTGGGAGCCAGAATTCTTGGCGTCAAGTCAATGATAGATTTTTGCTTTGTGGACTAACACATTGTTTTTGCCAGACAAAAGGAAGGAAACAGACAGTAAGGCTGACAGGCAACTTATAAAAATCTCACAAGATAACTTACTGTATTTCTTTAGGGAAGAGTTAAAAGAAATTGAATCATGGCTTATTCTATTTGTGTCAGAACTGAACATAGCTATCGTACAAAGCTTATAAAACCTTAGATGCTTTGTCTAGGACTGCATTTTAGTTTTTAGGTATGTGTAGTACTTTCCCAAGCTGGTCATCTGGACTGGCAGAAGATATAAGAGCGACATTCTAAAGTGAAAACCATGGCTATCTCACACACATTTCATTAGGATATCTAAACCTGACCCATACAAGGGTGACTTTGTGACAGCAAAAGTTGAAAAAGCTTTTTTGTGTGGCTATAATCGAATTTATGTCCTGTGCTTCTGTTCTTATATTCCCACAATTCATCTTTATAGTACTTTGAGCTTATGGCATTTTTATATGCCTTATTTCATTTAATCCTCATAATAACTATAGAAGGTAGATATTATTAACCCTCATTTTATAGCTATGAAAAAACTGAAACTCAGAGTTTTTAAGTTATTCAGAAAGAAAGCCAATCTCTGGCCAGATTTGCTAAATACAATTAAAAAAAAAAAAAAACCTTGTTGTATGTGTGATCAGGGTGATGATACAATTTGAGATTTTCAAATGTTGCTGTATGTAATAATAGTATGTAATAGGACCATTGGCTAGTATTAATAATGCCTTATAATTGTATCACTCTATTGGCTACAATATTGGAAAGAAAGCAGAAATTCAAAATAAGAGAAATTAATTCTGACATAGCCACATCAATGAATTTGAAAGTATTGCCAATACTATTGATGTGGCTGAGATAGCAAGCTATTAAAGAACATGAATTCAATGTGAACAACCAACCATTTTCAAGTTAAATAATTAAGAGTAAAAGAGTTTCCTTAAATGGTCCCTAAACATCTACAATTTGGCTATGATATAAGAAAGTACGTTAACATCTCCATTTATAGTCTATCTGTGACTTATCTGTCTCAAAAATACATAGACATTTTAGAACATTTTTTGTGGGGGGGGCGGAATTGGATACTAAATTAAATACTTTGGATGTCGATACAGCCTCTGTACACACATACAGATCATACAAAAGTTATTAATTACTCATTCTGAGGTTGTATACCAAGCTCAAATCCAGCTCAAGATTTTTGAATCCCTTGATATTGAAGGCTAATAAGACTAATATGTGGAAATTCAAGGAAAACCACTTCTAAGATACTTTTCTTTTCATCCTGATATTAAGTATAAGTATCTTTGAATTCCTTCTTCTTTCATTTTAATCAGACTCAGTTACTGTCCGAACTTAAAATTAAATCACTGGTGCCAGAAATTTCTTCCTTCTAATTGTTCTCTTCCTGAAACCAGATACTTCCTGAATGTTTTTACGGATCTACTGTTTTCAGGAGGGGCTGATGGGCTTGAGATTCTAGAATAGACTGAGCATCTCCCCCAACTAGTCATTAATCATTAATTGCTTTAATAGCTTAAAATTGATACAAAGACAGTTCATCCATAATTATGCATATTTTATACCTTTGGGTGTATGAAATGTGACATAATTTTCTAGCAGCAATGTAACAGATAATTCCTCAGACTTTTTTCTTCCAGAAGCTACCAACAAATTTTCTTTCTTCAAGAAAATAGTTTTCAAGCTACTCTTTTTAGAGTTCTAAGGGTCCCTAAAAGGTATCCCGGGAACCTCAGAGAGGTTTGTGAATGGAAAAAATAGGTATCATGTTTAAGCTTCAACTCACCTCATCTAGAGCAGTAAAATAATTTCTAATGTTAATATTCTTCATAACATTTGGCTAATGACTGCCATGAACAAAACACTGATCAGAACTATTGTTCTTAGGCTTCCTACAGAATGTCTTTAGATATCTAGTAAGATATACTGAAATCCTCAAAATTTATGTCAAAACAAGTTCAAATCATGTCAACCGTTAAAAAATTATAGCATACTACTATTTTAGGAGGAATATGAAATTGCCAACGAAATGAGAAGCAATAAAATTTCATATTAGTTGGACGTGATTGTAATAAGGAACTTGCTTTAAAAACGACGTGTTTGTAGAGGAGAAAGAAATCAGTTCAGGGAACCATTTTATAAACAATATAAATGTCTAACCAATGTACTTTATACTTGAAACTAATTTAAAAAAAAAAAAGATGCGGAAAAAAAAACAAAACATGTGGTTGGCTGTCTGAGTGCCCACAGCTGCTCCTTCTTTGTCCTCAAGTGAAGCTACAGGAACTCTGAAAATAGCTTGTTCCCTACCTTTTGTTGTTTTAAAAAATTTCCCTGCTCTACCTCTTGTTTACCATTCTGAACCAGCTGGCGAAGTTTTGCCTGATTTCCATGTCAGAACTCTGGCTTCTGGGAACCTCCCAACCTCTGTTCCTGCTTGTTCTGGACTTCCTATTTCAGACTGTCACTCCCCAGTAAAAGGTATCTGATCTCTTGTACCAAACTTTCCTCACAACCAGTCTTATACTATATGGAGTCATCTAGAGAAAGCTGAGTTGATTTTCTACAACAAAATGGAAGAACCTTTCACTCTAGATTTTAATTCTGAATATAACATTATGGAATTATAGAACAACAGGTCTTTGGAGGGACATAGAAGACCTGATAATCCAATCTCATGACCATTCTTACCCTATTCCCAAAAAATGACCTCCAGAAAAAATTTAACATTTTTCTAAGATTCGATAATCATTCTTCTACTCCTTGGTAGAAATTCATCAAGTGAGCTTGTTTTTCAAATTAGCTTGTAAAGTAGAGAACAAATCCTTGGAGATTAGTTGTTAAGACTGTATGATATAAAAAAGTGAATCAACTATAATAATCAAATCAAAAGCCAGCAGCTTTAAAAAATGAAATCATAGTCCAGTTCTAAACCTTCACCGTCTCCTGTATGGAATGGGGAAACTAATATTAACTCCCTCACAGGATTGCTCTAGAGTTGAATGGGTTCTTTGTGTAAAGTGATTGGCACATCCTGGTGTATAGGAAGGACTAAGTAAATATACTTTCTTCTGAATGATTGTTGGTTGGTGGTTTTAGTAGAATCAGGGCTTTTGAGTTTTCTGCTCACCCAATATGACAGTATGTATCAATCATTGTTATCCAGGTCATTAAAAAATCACTAGCTAGTATAGTAAAGTGGTGAATTCTTTCCAATTACAATCTATACCAGCATTTTTCATTTTATAGAATGCTGTTTTATAATATCATTCAGAAAGCCACTGGTTCTTGTTACTTTGCAAGGAAACAAGCTAAAAAGAATGAATGCTCTTCTATTTCTCCATTTCCTCTCTATCCCATGAGAACCCAGACAAAATACATCACATGTACATAACATGGGAAATTTACTTTCAAGGAAGAATTTTGGTTAAATTTTGATATTGCATGCATTTTAGAGCAAGATGAAGTCTCTTTTATTTCATTAGAATGTCTTAGAAATATTATCAAATTTTATTGGGCTCTGAGGCTTAATCATATGCCCTTCTTATTGATATTTAATCTATTACATTTAACTTTGATTTATAAAGCACTCTTTAGGCATTCCTAATAAATACTTTTTAGAAAAATACCTAGAGTCCATTTTTATTATTTAGCAATGAAAGAAGACATTTATCCTTATAAAATGAAGTACACCACCCATTCACCATTAATTCCCATGCATTTAACCCAAGGATTTAAAGCAAAATTAAAACTTGAGAAGAAACTTGGCAGATATGAGTCAATGTGATAAAGTAGAAAGAACATAGCATTTATAGTTAGAAGATTGAGTTTCCAGTGCAGCTCTGTTACGCGTCAGCTGTGTGGCCTTGGGCATATAAATCTTTTGAACTTTCTGAGTTTTTCCTTATCCATTAAATGGAAATGACAATTCCTGCTTTTCCATTCCTCCCAGAGTTGTGGTGAGGCTCGAAGGTAGAATGGTACATAGGAGAACTTTGACAGTTCAAACTTGCTTCAGAGACTTACTGTTTAACTCTTCTTGAATCCTTCAGCTGGGTCTCCACAGCCATTACCCCACTCACTAGTTCAACAGCAGAGCTCACCTGTGCATGATCCTCTTGTCCCGGAGAGAAATACTCAGGCCTGTTGTGAAATTATCATTTATTCTTATTCATTGATGATTCCAGACAAGTAATTTTGAGAGAACCCTCAGGGTTTAATAAAATTTGAAAACAGAGGCTTCTAAACATAATTATCTTCTAAATAGAATTAACTTAGGAAACACCCCATGTTCTCACTAAGTCCCATTATCAATCAGGTCACTCTGTTATTCAATGGAATGTCACTGCAAAAGTCATTTCACAGAATGTCACACACACACACACACACACACAGACATTTTTCATCCTTCTGATAACTATTAATGGTTGAATAATAGATTCATTTTAAAATTCTTAACCATTCATTTTAAATAACCTCTGGTAAAACCAAACTTTAATAACTTTTTCTTATATAATCAAATAATGTCTTCTTTGTATTGTAAAGCTTTATGAAGAGTCAGAAGTTATTTGGATAGTCTAAGTGAGCAATGCAAGATGATAGAGAGACAGACCGACAGACAGACAGACAGATGATATAGATGATAGATAGGTATATAGGTAGGTAGGTAGATGAGAGATAGATAATGGATAGATAATAGATGTACAGGTATAGATAGAGATACAGATACAGATATAGAAATACTATATATATATATATATATATATATATATATATATATATATATATACACACACATACAATAGAGTAATTTGAAATGATTTACCTAAGTTGATTATATTAAATAATTACCACAACTTCCTGTCACTTTATAGCTTATAGACCAAGCCTAAGTTATTGGGACCTATTGTCTTTTTAATAATTTTTGGTATAAATTTTTCTGTTTATAAAACTGAAAAGACCCACATTTACTAGATGTCCTATTTTCTCACAAATTAGCTCTGGTTGATTATGATCAAGGAAAGATATATTTGGCTGTTTCTCTGCTCCCAGCCAAAGGCAGTCACACTGCTGCCTAAGCAACTAAGCAACTGCATTATCCCACATGCTTTTCTCATTGTTAGCCTTCATGATGGCTTTCTCTATTTATTTTAATTTTAAAAATATTTTAAAATGTTTTCAATTTATAATATATTTTGGTGGCACAGTAACATGCAGCTCTCAGTGCTCCTGGAGAGCAGAAATAGCCTCTGGAGACCTAGAGCCTGAATCCACATGCAGACGTGTGAGAGGTCCTGCAAGTCCCTAAAAATGTGAGAACCCAGGTCTGAGCCCCCACCCTGCCCACTCCCACCCCCTTTAGTATTGCCATCCAGATGAAACTGGGTTGAGGCAAATGTCAAGGAGACTCTACAAATGGCTCACACGTGGTGTGGTCTCAGTTTGCCATGATAATAGGAAGGCAGGGAAGAGGCAATACAAGCTACTATTTCTGATTCTCAGATCTTTCTAATCCCAATTGTCAGAGCCATCTCTGTGTCCCCCCCCACCTCCCCTACCACCTTCCCAAAGTGCAGGAGCCTTTCCCAAAGAGTGTTTGCCAAATGTTAGCTGTCTAACCAACTCTCCATCAGCTCTCTGAAAACTGAACGATCAACCCGCTGTTCCTTCTACCAGACCCTTAGCAACCAACCTGACTTCTTCCCTGACTTGGCTCATTTAGTTGATTTTTTTTTTTTTGGCAATGACAATATACAGGGTATAACCTACTCATTTATACTGTTATGAACAATACTAATTTTTAGTAAGCAATTAGTTAAATGTACAGATTGGCTGCACAATTTTGCCCAAGCATAGCATAATTATTGACTACCTGTCTCATCATCCACATAGACCACATTCTGCAAATCTCAGCATTTGTATTTCAGCACAGAGGCCAATTCCTTTGGCATATGTGGTGGATGGGTCAGCCAGCTCTCTCTCCCCTCCTACCTTCTTGCTGCTTTTGGGAAATGCTCACCATAAATAAGCCAGTTATCAATATATGGCCTCTCAACTCCAAATTCACCCTTCAGTACCTGCTCTGTCACAATGGACTGGATTCTGTAAGCATTTCTCCTTAATAGTGAATGTGACATAAGCCTTGTCAGTAGAAGATGCTGCAGGAACTCTGAAGGAGGAAGAAGGTTTCTTTTCCTGGTTCTGGTTGCTGTATTTTTCTTCTCCTCCTCTTACTGCATGGTCTGTTGGTAGATCATGTGTCTGGGGACACTTGATGGTGTTCTGCCCATATGTACATCTGCCAATGATTTTGCAGCCCAACCTGGGCCCAGGGACCACCTTCCCATGATTTTCTTAATGTGGACACCAAGCAAATCAGGCCTTGTACCCACAGTGGCACACCACCCCTCTGCCCAATTCACCTGCATCTCCATATTTTCCTACTTGCCTGGCACCTATGGATAAGCTCTAGAACTGGCAAGCCAGCAAAATTCTCCTCTACTCGATGGGTTTCAGCTACACCTGCTCCAATGAGGTCTGAGCCTCAGGCTTGGGGAAGGGCACCCTCCCAAATTTCTCCTTCCTTGGATACTTTCCCTCAGCCTTGTGGTACTCTTAGAGTTACTTTTACATCTTTATAGTTACTCTCTCATAGCTTTAAATTCTTTATATTAAATTTCCCCTGTTTAAATTAACATGGGATATCTGTCTCTTAATTGGACCCCAACTAATACAACCCCCTTCCCATCTGGGATAGTCAGCCGCTTCCCAACTGGCCATTAATTAGATCACCACTCACAACCTCACTCCTTTTCTGGAATCATCCAATGTTTGCCAAGACTCCAGGGAATTAGTCAAAAAGAGTTTGGTCAATGAATGAATGTTTCTACTTAATGATTTTGCAATCTTTTACTTAGTGACATCCACTCTCTTTTCATGAAAAATGATTCTACAGGTAAAATGGACAAAAATAAATTGGTTAAAAACAATACTCATCCCAGACCCTGAGAAACCCTTCTTTATCTGGAAGGCTATACACAGTCAATTTATGGTATCGTTTTGCTATTGCTAATGTTCAGGAACTCCAGCTGAACACATAGGCTTTTCCAGTCTAAATTGATCAGTATATATATTTTTAAATAAGAAGCATTTTGAGAGTGGCCGGTGAATAGTTTGTAGCCTCCATCATCTGAAGTCATTGTGATTGCAGAGGCTAAAATGTGGAATGGTAACTCCATTGTCTTGCTTATTGTGTTCCTTTCCATAAAACTGGTTAGGATGACAACCTCTACTCCTGACTATCATATATTCACGTGTTGAATATTTGATCATAGATCAATACCCACAGAAAATATTGATCAGCTTTCCAGATAGCAAGCTAAAGCAACTCCCAGTTTGAAGAATTCATGTGTTATTTTGTGTGTATGTGTGACATTGAAAGTCACTTGATTTTCCTATCTCATGGCATAGAGATTGAAACTGATTTTTTTTAAATAATAAGCTTTAATTAGAAGGAACTTTTAAATAAAATGAATGGTTAAGAGCTTTTTACAGAAAGCAAAATCAATTTGAAAGTAGCTTTTTCCTATCAGGTCTTTGAATGATGTGTTGTTATTAGGAACAGAGTAAAATTTATTCAAGACAAGATCACCCTGGAATCATTTAGGACTTACTAGTAGCAATATTTTGTTAACAACAGTTGCTTTGGATGATGCAGAATTAATGAAAGTTTTTGCCTTGTAAAATGGATAGCTTTCCTAAAAGTTTGAAATAAAAAAAAAATGTTTATTAGATTTAGAATCCGAATCTCTCTTTTAAAAAGTAATTTTATATATAACAAAGTCAATGACCTTTTATGTAGATGACAAAGTGACAGGAAAAAAAATACCTCCTTCACACTCCTCCTGTCATGGTGAACAAAACATTCCTATTAAAAACTCATTACCTTGGACCTTTAGTGGCTTGGGGTCTCCAAGAGTTGCTTGCTAAAAGTGCAGATCTTCCTAACAGAAATAGCACTTTAAGTTTTTACAAACTAACTTTATCAGAGATGAATCTGTACAGTTACTTTGTAATCATGACAGGTCTACAGTCTGGACACAGCCTAGATTTCTGGTGAACACTAGAGGGACCAGGAGAATTACAGTGCATAGTTCTATAACACCCTGTTGTTTATAGGCTAACTTACATACATCATCTTTTTTTATTCAGGAAGAATTGTTTGAAACATGCAGTTGATTCATTCTCTCAGATGGGCAAGCCAGATTATCAAGGTGCAAGATACTTACAAACACAGTCTAGGCAACTTCTACACACTTTTTTGTTTTTCTTGTTGTATTTTACTTTGATGTAATGGCTTTAAAAATAAATATAAAAAAACTAACTTATGAAGTTCATTGTCTTCTTTACATGGAAAATTTCCTTTGTCATCTTGGAACCAATGATATCTGGTAGTTCTCTTGGATAATGGGTTCCTTTTTATATTTTGAATATTGTAAAGTGTTTTATAGATTAGATTTCTTTTCCTAAAAAATTTTTTGCTAACTGCTTTAAAGATTAGAACGAAATTTGTATTCCACCATATCACCATATGTTCCCCACTTTGTTCTCATTTTATCATATACAAGTGCACTGTATTTGTATATCGTCTATGTATGTCATGCGCATCGGTTTGTGACATATATGTTTGTGTGCCTGTGTGTTTAATAGAGCCTTACTTATAAGCTAACTTAAATCTTTTCTAGAGCAAAATAAATTCTAGACACATAAATAACTAGTTTCATTTAATTATCACAAATCAAAGAGATGAATATAGTTCTTCCAATTTTAAAAATGAATAAATGTCAAAGCTACAAAATATCTTATCAAGGTCATGACATTAATAAGTACAGAGCTAGGCTGAAGTCCATTTTTTGTTTTGTTTTTAATTCAAAACCCTATGCTTTTCCTCCTACGCTTAATACCATATTGAAGGAGAAAAAGATACCAAAGAAGTTAATGGAAACTCACAATATTCTTTAGAAAGAATCATTTCTCATTTTGCTATACAAACAGAATGCTTAAATAAATGTAATTCAGCTATTTTGGCTCCTAGAGCAAATAGTCCCCAAATCTGTCATCTTATAGGACCCATTCTAAATGGAACAATAAGCATAGTGGGGCCACTTGGGTGATAAGTCTGTATTCAGTAGAACCCAACTTTAACCAGTCATCCTAGGAACCTCCCTCAGTACTTGTTAATGAATTGGTTTTGTAATCTCTCCTTTAAACCCTGCATTCAGAGGCTTGGGAATTGCATTTATGTATGTTGAAGTTGATTAGTTGGTGAGACCTCTTTCTTTTCAACAAATAAAACATGAAACTTCAATCTCCAAAGCTCTTTGTGCATTTATTTTTAATAAGTAATGTTCCCTGGTCAGACAATCAAATCATGAGTTCATCCAGAGAAGCCTGGAATCTGAAAAAAATGGCAAGTAAAACCAGAGGGGGGGAAATACCTGAATGAATAGTTCTCCAGCTGTCAAGATCAGTTAAAGGTATTTGTTATCTTAAGAAATATACACGTACATGAAGGATACCAGCCACATTTCATCTTTATCTCTGTGAATATAGGATTTGGTTTCAGGGAAAGAAAGAAACTGATAAAAACACTTTTGGCCTTGTGATTTCTTGGCTCTTATTTTCAAGGCTCATAAATACCCATATGTCAGCTACCTAATTAGTGTTATAATCTAAACTAATAAGACACGCTTTTAACTTAGGACAAAATTGTGTGCTTGAGAGGGGGGATCAGTAGACTTTAAAATGACACTCAGTCAAATAAAGGTCACTCTGTTCTGATTGCCTTCTGAAAAAGGGTTGAACTTGGACTCATATCCTGAGCTGGAAGGTACCTTAAAGGTCATCTAGTTCAAATACTAGTAACATCCTCCAAATGCACCTTTTGATTCTGTTTGAATCCTTCTAGTGTTGGAGAGGATGTGGAGAAAAGGAATCTCATACACTGCTGGTAGAAATGTGAATTGGTGCAGCTACTATGGAAAACAGCATGGATACTACTCAACAAATTAAGAATGTAACTCAGAAATCCATCTTCTGAGTATCTACCTGAAAATTTTGAAAACACTTATTCATAAAGGTATATGTACTTCTATGTTCATTGCAACATTATTTACAATAGCAAAGACATAGAAACAACCTAAGCGTCCTTTGACAGATGACTGGATAAAGATGTGAGATACACACACACACACACACACACACACACACACATACACAATGAAGTATATTTTTAAAAAGATGAAATATTACCACTTGAGACAGCATGGATGGATCTTGAGAGTATTATGCTAAGTGAAATGAGTCAGATGAAAAAGGACTAGAACTGTATGATTTAACCTATATGTGCGATATAAAACAAAAAGCAACAAATGAACAGACAAATTTATAGATATGAACAACAATATGGTTGTTTCTAGAGGAATCAGGGAGAATGAAGAGGGTAAAGGGGGTCAAATATATGGTGAGGAAAGAAGACTAGACTTCAGGTGGTGAGAACACAATAGAGCAGGAGTCCCCAACCCCCATGCCACAGACCAGTATCAGTCAGTGAAGCTTCATCTGTATTTGCAGCCACTCCCTAGCATCTAAACTCAACCTCAGACCATCAGTCATTAGATTCTCATAAAAGAACCAATCCCTAGTGCCAAAATGTTTGGGGACTACTGCAATAGAATATACCGATATTTTATTATAAAGTTGTACACTTGAAATGTACATAGCATTAATTATCAATATTACCCCAATAAATTTAATTTTAAAAAATTCTGTTAACTTACATGCCCTCCAATACTTACAACATCAGACTTCAAATTTTTTTTATCAGTCAAATGTGTATAGATTTGCATCACATTGTGGCCATGACTTGCATTTCTCTAATTACTAATAAAACTAAACATCTTTTTGTGTGTTTATTGACCATAAACAAAGCTATAGAAGTCAAGAGGAGTTGAGAAGGAGGTCTGTGAAGCAAGTTTGAACTTTGAAAGTTCTATGTATTATGCTACCTTTGAGCCTCACCACAATCCACTTCTGAGTAGCTTCTGGTCCTCATTTCTCCACTTTGAAACCAAACTAAGTGAATCTATTCCCTCTACCCCATCTCATCTTTTAAATTACCAGAGAACAACTGTCTTTTTTCTTTTTTCTAGGTAAAAGGGCCCAGTTTTTTCGTTGTTTCATATAAGACAGGATTTTCAACTTGTCTCCATCCTTGTTGACCAATCCACCCTGTCTATACTATACTCTTTCTTTACTATTTGAATATGGAAAGAGGTTGTTTTCCAATTAGTAAAGAACATGATTGCTTTACTAGTTGATATATACCATATATACAATCAGTAATCCAGGTCCAATCAAGCCCCAGTAAATACTTTGTACATGGCTTTCATATAAAATGACTTTGGAGCACTGAGAAGTGGAAGCCTGAAAAACAAAATCACCCCAGTCTGAAAAGGATCCTATCAAGTCAACTCATCTTCTCTACTTGCTGGCAACTTAATCTATTATAGCAAAGACAAGAAATCACCTTTTCTATTGGTTCCATTTTGTTTCCATGAATAGTTCACTATTCGTCATTCATTGCCTCTAATTCCTAATAAATCTTTTATAAAAATTAAGACTTGAGAGAAAGAAAAAGGCACATCTAAACATTCCTGTGTTAAGTAGAAGCCCAAGGTTATACATATTCTTTATGGTTACCTTTAAAAAAAGAGTTGAAACATCACCTGCATTTCCCCCAACGGTCATTGGGTAGATGACTGAGACTTTAAAAGATGAACTCGGCAGGTAGAGCCTTGGTATCTACTGCAGGTAAAGTTGTCTTTGGCCTTTCTCAATCTTATCTATGTTTCTCTCCCACCTATAGGTCTTTCTCTCTTGTCACCTATCTCCACAGTTCCCTGGAACTTCTGGAATCTCTTCTGACTACTTCCTCCCAAATGCCCCAAGCTCCAAAATGACTTCCTTTATTTCCCTCAATCTCCTTCTGAACTATCAAACAGTTCTCAATTAAGAACTGACAAAAAGTAAGCCAGCCATGCTAGTGCAAATGGCTATGCAAGTGGCTTTCTACCTGAAACTTCTCAAAGAAGTTCTCATGTTAAAAAAAAAAAAAGACAAAAATTTTTTTTATTATTATTAAAGAAATACATGTCTCTCAGTGGAAATACTGAAAAATACAGAAACTCTTAACATGCATACAGAGAGAGAGAGAAAAACCCCATCCCACTAAAATTATAACTATTAACATTTTGGTGTGTGTCCTTTCAATCTGTGTTCTATGTAAATATAACTTTTTCTTTTTACTTTCCTAAATTGGGGTAATATTGTTTTGCAACTTACCGTTTTCACTTAATATATCAGAAACATTTTCTCATACCATTAGGTCCTCTAGAATATCAGTTTTAATGCTATGTTGCATTTTATCATATGAATATACCATAATTTATTCTACCAATTCCCCATTGTTGGGTTTTTGTTGTTTTCCAATTCTATTATTTTAAATAATTGTGCAATAAATATCCCTTAGATAAATCTTCACATACACTCAGATTTATTTTCTTAGATTAAATTCCTAGGAGTTAAATTGGGTAGTCACATTTTTACAACCTTGGATAAATATTTTCAAAACACTCCTCTGATTTATTCTGCTCTCTGGTCAGCAGTGTTTGAAAAAATGCCTACTTTTCCACATTCTCAATATCACTAGGTGTTATTGTAAAAAGTAAAATATTTTCCAATTTGATTGGCGGTAAGGGGCTATTTCTCTTCATGACATTTATATTACATTGCATTTATTTTCTTTACTTACTGGTATAGTTAATTTGTTTAATTAAAAAACATTTGTTGGTCATTGGTGTTTCATATTTTCATATCCTCTCATTTTTTTATGTGTATTTTCAGTTGATCTATTCTCTGTGAGCATTAAGGATAGACCCTTTGTCTTCCATCTGTGTTGCAGTTTATCTCATATTTGAAGAGGAGATTACCTAATCTTTATCTAAATGTCATCTCTGTAATTGATGAGATTAGAGGCGGTGTAATAAAATGATAAGAACTTTTTCGTGATATGTCAAGGAGAGAGGGGCTTGCGGGAGCCCACAAAGATCTCCATGTAGGTAATAAAACCGAGTAGAAGAGGGAAACTCTTTCTCAGGAGCTTGTGAACTACCAAAGTACTACAGAACCATGCACTCCAGGGACATTGTGAAATGAGAGTAGCCTGCTTTCAGCTCTGAGTTGGCAGGCCCTGTAATGGCTCTAGCCACAACCGTCAATGTGACAAAAGCCTCGGGGCTTTCCTGTCTCCTAAAAATCAGCTTCCTATCAATTAGTATGTTTAATGTGTCACCAGGGACAAGAGAAAGAAACAGCACTTCCTCCTGAGATAAACACTTCCATTTAGAGATCATTAATAAAACTGTAGCCCTCTGAAAGTTGTAATCCTAATTTAAGCAACAAAGACACACTTCCAGGTCAATGCTTTGGGGAGTGGGTTCGTTTCCCTTGCTTGTTAAGGTCCTTATTAAGGCTTTAAGACACATGTTAAATATTTGCCTCAGCCAGACTTTCAAGCTTGTTTAAACTTCCAGCATGCCATTAGGGCCTGTATTAACTTTCCTATGTTGAAGTTTATTTCTGACAAGAGAGAAGTAAATGCATCATACTTTGTGAATAGGCCTTGAGGGAACCAACAAAGAACAGTAACAGGAAAAGGAGGGTTTGTCCTGAGGCTGAACAGGTACTGCAGCCCCTCCCCCTTCAGGATATAGCTCTGGAAATTTTTCCTTTCTTCATACCTCCCGTTTTAGCCCAAATTGGTCTTTTTCAGCCTAGATGCCATCTTTGGCTACGGCATGACCTTTGGCTAATTATATCATTATAATCTTGTCCACATTGCAAATATTGCAGCTACCATCATGCACCTGATGCCATGCCAGTTACAGAAACTGAGGAAGAAAAAGTGAGAAACCAAGCTCCTCACCTACTGTGAGGAAACAAGGCTATGAAAGCATCCCATTTTCCCAGGCTCAGCCTCCAGAAAGAACAAAACGTTCAGAGCCAGCCATTTTGGCGTGACTCACATGGTTCACGCTCTCTCTCTTGAATAAGCCCGCACTCCCTCACCCTAAATGTATACTTTTGTTTTAATAAATCTTATGCTTTCCCGCTTGCTGTTTGCTTTGCCTTTGAATTCTTCCTTGTTGAATAAGAAAAGAACCTGGTCATCAGAGCCCGTAGCTTCCAGGCAGCAGTTCCAGGGGCTGGGTGTGCAGAGCTGTCTTAAAGCCTGGAAGAGTGTGTAAGAACCTATGTTATTGTCATTGTCATTGTTTTCTATCAATATTCCTTTGAACAAGCATGTTTAATGACATACACTGGAACCTAGTGTCACCTCACTCCCTGTACCACCCACTTGCAAACCAAGGGCTACAAGGCCAATCAATTACATATTTGTGACAAATCCTGATGCCAGCGAAGTGATGTCATGTTACACTAGTTGTCAAATCTGAGGTAAGAGAAAAACCAGCTGGTGAAGTGTCCGTTTTCATTTTCTTGGCCTTTTATGGTCGTCAGAGTAATCAATGCTAGTAGGTGTAACAAACAATTCCCAAATCTGTGTGGCTGAAGGTGACAAAGATTTATACCCCTCATGAATCACAGTCCACTGCAGGCAAGGCAGCTCTCCTGGGAATCTCTTCTCTGAGCAAGAACTCAGGCATTCCAAGCTCCTTGCATTTTGTGGTGCTGTCATCTTAAATGTGGCAGGTAGCTGTCACAGAAGGTAGCTCTGGGAGGGGGAAAGAGAATATGGAGGAGGTTGAAAAAGACACAGGGGATCTTATGGATATTGTCCAAAATCCAGTCACATGGCCCTGACTTAACGACAAAGGAAGCCAAGAAGTACATATTTCTATGATCCCAGGAAGAAGAAAATAAAATGAGCTTTGGTAACATCATAGCATTGTCTCCACCACATCTCTTTTGGTTTTATCTTTATTAGTGATATGACCAGCTAAAAGGCCTTGTTAGCATATATGCCTTACTGTTAAAGTGTACAGCTGAAATGTATTGGATTTTGTTAACCAACCAATGTCACTATAAAAAAATAATTTAAATAGATAGATAGATGATAGATAGATAAAATAACCTGGTTAGACGAGGGCTTGTAGGTAAGTGAGAGAAACCACAGAATGTGCACAAAGCAACTCAGACACTCAGAGCTAGCTGGTGCAAACAATTCAAACAAGGATGATTCAAATTTCTCCAGCCTGATCTAATGCTCCCTTTTGCGAACCATAAGTATGAAGGGAACAAAGAGGAATCAAGCCTTCAGCTCCAGGTTGTTATCTTGAGGTATCACTTGACAAATTTCCCTATTGCTGCAGAGGAAAAACTAGGACCCTTGGTAACACTGTACCACTAAAATAAATCTCATTTTATAGTTTGTCTGGGCCTATCATTTAGCTCATAAAAGATCTCTGGGAGGATTCCAAATGGGGCCAGAAAATTTTCTGGTACAGAGTAAAGAACAAATGAAACCATTGTTCTTAAGCAAAATGGGTCAAGGAAGGATGCAAGCAGTCAGAGGCCCACAGCAGTTTTGAAGCACCATCAGATCCCCCTACCCTAAAGGGATATGAAATGGTCTTAAGTAAGACTTGGTTCTACACTTTGGGAACAATTCCCAAATTCTTTTTTCTCTGTGACTCTTGACCCAGCTCTCTGGAATTCCTTTCTTTTTAAATTTTCTTTCTTGGCTACATCAAGAGCATTGTAGAATATGCTCTCCTTGAAGGGTGAGCAAATGTCTGTTTCCCCGGACTGTGAGTTTTCCTAGATTGCCCAATTTTCAGGTCCCAAGCAAACCGAGATGGGTTTGTCTACCTTCCTGACAGCTGAACAGCTTTCTCAGATGCTTTCTGCCTGTAAAAGTTGGAGGCCCAAAGGTCTCCTTACATCTTGGAAAGTTATAGTCTCTTTTAAACCCGCATAGGGTGCTTTAGGCAAGATACCTTGATCAAAAAATTTGTTGGCTTTTTGTATTTGATTCTAGACAACCTTGTGATGCAAAATTTATACCTACAAATTGTTTTTGAAACATTCAATATACTTATTAACAGTTACTTTGGCATATCAGGCTCCTGTGGGTCCATCGTGCCCCACTGTAAAATTTTTTTATTAGGCACCTATAATCCTTTCAGTAATCTTTTAAAAGTTTTATTTGGTGTTCCCCTGATGGCTGAGTCTTAGTAGGTTTTTCAGACTCAAAAAACTTCTCAATTTTCTCTTTTACTGGTGGGAGATGAAAAACAGTTTTGTTTTCCAGCCCTGAAAGTTCCAAAATTTGAAGCACTCTATATTTTCTCTCTATTCTGCTGGCAAGTCAATCAGTTCTTTAGCTCATCTCTTTTTTTTTTCCCTAGTATTTTATCACGTACAATTCGTAACAGTCAGCTCGTACTTTCAGCATTCTACCTCAAAACCTCCTTCTAAATTATGTTTTGCCACCATATAACATAGGTCACCATCGTGTCCTTGCTATGTCTTTATTGCGCTCAAAGCCACTGCCATGTATTTTAGGCAATACCCTACTTCCTGTACTATATCAGACAGGTTTTTACTATAATAATTCTGCCTAACAAACATCTCCAACAACTCAGTAGATGAAATAATAAACATTTAATTTCACACTCACATATCTATAGGTAATCTGCTACTCAACTGATTTTAGCTTGACTTAACTGAGTTAAGCTGGTCTACAGAATTAGAATCAGTCCTCCATCACTTCTTGGTCCATCTCTAATCTTAATAACTTGAACTATTTGTCACTATCTTGTCACTATTCCCAATGACATTCAAGATAATGGGTCACATTTGGATGTGGGTGCTGACATACACAGTTCTACGTACCTGGACAGAACCATCTGATTAAAAGATGCAAACAATTCCATCTCTCTCACCAAAAAAGAAAAAAACCATCATTCGTTTCACATTATACCTTATTATCACAAAAAAAATATTTCTTTTATGAATTTGTTTAAATGTCTGTTAAGTAGTTAATTGTATAGTGTCATTTGAGATAAATAATATTGTAACCCACAGAGAACTATAATGAAAAAAACTAATAAGTTTGCACCCAAAACACATTTACTGAGTGCCTGCTATGCAAAAGCTGTGATGAGTGAAAACCTGTCATTGTTTTCAATGATAATGATACTGATACATAACACTTACATTAAGCTGAGCAGAAAGATGAAGTGCTTTCAATGCACCAACATAACCTGCACAACAACCCTAGAAGATAAGTGCAATATTATCCCCATTTTATAGAAGAAGAAATAAGTTGCACAGAAAGATGAAGTGCTTTGCCATAGTATATACTTCTAGTAAGTGGCAGAGCAAGAATTTTAACCAAGGCAGTTTGCCATCAAAGCTCATCCTCTTAACATTGCACTAGACTAGTTTCATGTTGCTTGAAACCCAAGAGGCAGACTATGACAATAATGCAAAAATGAAAGCACCATGGATTTTGGTGATCAAGTAGAAAGTGATTTTTTTGTGTGAAGTCTTGAGATAACTGTTATCAGAACTAGTTACTTAGTGACTCCACAAGGTAATAAGGAAAGTTAAGGTTTAAAAGGAGGAATGGAATGATAAATGGCTAGAGTACAGGCTAACAAAGAGAAGGCAGGCTTACAAGAAATGCTCTAGGGTTGGTAGATGGCAGTGTAATGATGGGGCCGAACTGTGAAAACAATGAAGGAAATGTATAAAGGTGAGAGATGATTTTTTTTTTAACACACCATTATTTGATAAATTTGGCTTGACCTGGCCCTACCATAGATCTAACTCCTCCTAACCCCCCCCCCTTTTATCTTTTTACTCATAACAGAAAATTCCCAGTAAAATATAACTCTGCCAGCTCAAAATTAGTCTTACTAAATGTTCCCTAGGGACATTACTGACACAGGCAAATTATAGCACACGGTTGTTCTCATCTAGATTTAACTGCAGGTGAAAAAACTATTACATTAACCCACTGAGCTAATGAGAACGACAGCTTCAGTTTCATCTAGTCTCTTGAAGGGGATTAGCATGGTATTTTTTCCTTTGGCCACTGTTAAATGAGAAAATGAATGAAAAAAACACCATAGAAATTAAAAATAACCAAGTGAATGTTAGTTGTCATTGTGTAGATTTCAGACAGATAGCTTTAGTTTCACATATTACTCTGGCTGAAGATGAAGTTATGTTTAATTATCTCAGAAAGTGTTAAATAGTCCAGTTCTTGAACAATAGCAAGGGTCTAAGGATCAGAAAGATAGTAGGGTATGCCCAGGACAAGCTCATGGAGATCCAGTGTCAGGGTCTCCATAGAAACCATGAAATCATTCAGTAACTCAACAAATATGTATTGAGTGCCTACCTGAGCCAGGCACTGTTCTACATGAGGGGCACTCAGGATTAAATAAAGTGAGAAGAATCCCATCCAACGGCAAGGACTATCAAACCTAACTGCTTGGATTCGAATCTTGGTTTTGCTCCTTACAAGCTGGGTGACAACCTTGAGAAAGTTTCTGTGCCTCGATTTCCTCATCTGAAAAAAGTATGTAAGGATCATTATGAGGATTAAATCAGTTAATACTACTAAAACACGTAAACAAAGCCATGTCCATAGTAACGAATATAAATGCTTGTTAAATAAACGAGATGATATTTAGTGACTCAAGATAGACAATAAACCAAATACAAAGTTACGATCGTGATAAGGTAAATAAAAGGGCAATATGACAGAGCGACAGGGTCTCCTTCAGATGAAGTACTCAGGGAGGGCTTCTCCAAAGAAGCAGTCTTTAAGAGGAGACCTGGGTTATAAGAAAGAGCTAGAGGAAGGAGCGGGGCCAGAGTGCTTTAGGTCATGAAAGACTAACAGGCATGAACTTGATATGTTCTAGTAACAGAGCCAGTAAACCTGGCTGGGGAATACTGAGTAGGTGGGAGGTGGTAGGAGACAGAGGGAGATTGAGTGGAGAAGCTAAGAATGGGCAGAGAAGGTGAGGGATAAGCTGCGGGGAGAAAGGTCAGAGACAGGCAGAGGCCAGGTCATGTGGGGCTTTGTATCATCAGCTGGGGTGAAGACTTTTTAGATTTTATTCAAAGGGCAATTAAAGGGTTCTGAGCATGGAATTTGGTGTGCATTTGATGGAAATCACCTGGTTGCTATGTAGAGGATAGACCATGGGATGGTAGAAGCAAGGCCAGGTGGGCAGCTGTTTCCATAGCTCAGGTGAGGGATGATGCTGGCTTGGACACAGACGTATGTGATGGAGATGAATAGAAGGGATTTGGGATATGTTTTAGAAACAGAATGGGCAGGATGTGATGATACACAGGATGTGGGAGATGTGATAGAAAAATGAAACAAAAAAGGAGTTTGTTAAACAATGGTGTGAAAAGAAGTACCAATGGAAAGATGGAGGCAGGGCAGCGTTTGGGGTAGCGGTGCACTGGGTACCCAGGTACATTGGACAGATGGCCAGAGATCCTAAGCTGCAGTCCCTGCTATGCCTCTTCCTAGCATTGTGACTTTAAGCATCAGTTCAATTCTCATTCTAGCTTCCTTGACCAATTAAATGGGGATGACAAGTTCTTCCCAGGTCACCGCCCAGAGAGTTTGTAAGGATCAGATTAGATAATAAAAGTAAAAGGCTTCGAAACACAAAAGCCACCATATAAATGTAGAGTATTATTATTATAATTGCCAACATACCTGGTGTCCAACATCTCAGTCATTGAATACAGGGATTTGATAGAAACCTACTGAAACACTAAACAACATCTTTTAAAAGACCTGGCAAATCAGGATGCTTCCCTTGAACACATTAAAAGAAGAAAGCTAAATGCCCAGCCATGTTCCATGTCCATCAGCATTTCCAGCTTCATGTTATAACCCAGTGGCACTGGCGACATTCTGATTGTGAACGCAATGAATATATTCTGGATCTAATGCACTCTGACATTGTTCAAGGGAATTTCATATTAGATTTTTAAGAGGGAGAAATTCACACCAAGATGTCACTTCTAAAGTTAGTGAGCCTAGTCAGAAAGAACTCTGAAGCAGGGAAAAATCAATCTTGTTCACGGAGTAATAGTCTGTGACTGACAACAGGCTAAGGGCTTCCTTACAGTTTAGTGAATTTGCAGAGAAACCAGACTCTGGATTTCATTGTGTGCAACAATGTTATCTTCGTCCAAACCTATTTTTTATTGTAGCACAATTTGTTATATTAAAAGAATATAAATTATCTAAAAGTACAAGAAGCTTGGTTAATTAAATCATAGTATCTACCCACAATGAACTGTATGTGCTTTAAAAATATTGTACATATTTCATATATTAATATAGTAATGTTTGTGACACATTATGAAGTAAAAAGGTCAGGTTATAGGCTTTGTATAATATAACATATCCTCATTGTTTTTAAAATAATATTTATATGTGCATTATATATATGTATATATATACTCTAAGTTTTGAAACAATTTCAAATGTACAGAAAAATTACCAGTATAATACAAAAAAATTTTTCCTGAGCCATTTTAGAATATGTTGCTGATATGAAAGGCCTCAAATGAACCACTCTGAGAACTTGTTCAGTCCTTGGGTTTCGAGAAAAGGGGGTGAGGGTGTGGCTGCCATGGAAATGGCCTGCCTTTCCAAACAGGAGAACCCAAAATGCCTGAGATCTCATGAAGCAGAGAAGGACGCTGCAGAAGGAAGCCAGACTAGGTCACCTTGAGAGGAACTCACCCCAGGAGGGTGCCTGGAGAGGCCAGGTGACTACAGGAGAGGGTGGGCCTGCAGAAAGCAGAGAAGGATGGCAGTTCATCATCAGCCACCTGCTGAAGGAGGCACTGCCCACCGCAAGGAGTCTCACTGTGGGTGAGAAGTTCCTAGCCAAGGGAGCACCTCCAATAAAAACCACTAAGGAGCCCACCAAGAAAGGAAAGTCAGCATTTGGATTCTGTCCCACACAGAGGCCAAAGTTATACTACAGTTGTACCAGGCAAGCAAGAGCCTTTGTGCCACTTTCCTCATTTCCCTTGCCTACCCTGCAGCCCAGGAGGGGGCCTGGTGGGCGGGGAATGAGGAGCAGGGTGAGGAAATGGGGCAACTGGCCACGCCCTCTTCCCACCACTCCCCACCCCCACCCTGCCCCCAGATGCCAAACTTCCGCCAAGCCCCAGGTGCAGAGGAGACTGATTATTTGAATGAGATTTCGTGCAGGACTGGACTTTTCCCTTGAATGTGACCAATAGACTATTGCTATAAAAATGAGCCCTCCCAAGATTATACTCAGGATCAAGAAAGAACAAGTCAAGAAACCAGTCTGAAGAAGCCAACGTGGAAAATAACAAAAGCTATTTTCTGCTTATATCCTATTAAGCTTGTCTGATAAGCTAGATACATGTAAAAGATAATATTTAGTTTCAGCATGAAACTTGTCTCTAAATTCAAGAAAGAATTCGGCTCATTCTTAATGGACGGCTACATTTTTGCCAGCTTTACTGAGATATAATTGATATAAAACATTGTATAAGTTTAACGTGTACAGTGCGAGGATTTGATACTCATTACTATTTTTATGCTTGCTATAACTTACTAGTTTTCCAAAAAATCGCTCTGTAAACTTTTATAACATTTGCCATTGAATTATTGTTTTTATGTGTTACAAGAATTCTGCTAGCAAAATAACATTAACAATATCTCTTTCATAAAATACTTCAGGAAGGACATTTTAAGTGTTATGCATATAGCAATTCTCTAACACACTTCCAAAAGAAGAGTAGCTTATGGCTATGCCACCAAGAATGTGCCAGATCTAGTCTGACCTTGGAAGCTAAGCAGTGTCAGGCTTTGTTAATACTTGGATGGAAGACCATCTAGGAAAACCAGGTGCTGCAGTTTTTAAAAAATAATAATAATTAAATTAAATTAAAATTAAATGAATAAATAAATCAATGAATAAACAAAGGAAGAGTAACTTATATATAAACCTTGATATAACTTGTTATCTCAGGAGACAGTGAGTTAAGCTTGAAGACAGACATTACGTTCTATTTAGATAACACTCTGTTTCATATTCACATGACAACTCTCAACATCAACTGACAACAATCAATTGCCCAAGATGCTTATTTAAATGTGATCTGAATTATTAAGATTGCAAGTTCTGAATATAAGTTTTTTAACTTATAATTTTTCAAATATACTGGTTCTTTCTAATATTATACAAATTCCACTTTCCCAGCTGCTATTTTATCACTTTATTTTATCCTCCTGGTTGTCCTAGAAACAGTACAGGAATTATTCATTTTCAGAAAGCATTTTCTTATGTTTGCATGGCAAGTCCCTCTCATTATTTTGGAAAATAAATGAATCAAATGTTCCTTGAAAAATAAAATAACTTGAAGCACATGGGGAAAAACATTACAAGAAAATTACAAAACCCCAAGTTCAAAAAGAAAAGCCAAGGTTGATGAGAGTCAGCTAAATTCCATGCGAACATGGGCTTGACATTCTCCTCTATTAGACTGTCTGGTTTACAGAGCTAGTTTTTTGTATCCAACTTATTTCTAGTGGTCACAAAAGTCTACCTTTTTACAAATGTGTTCACAAGTCATCTAGGAGGTCTGCCGTGTGCCTAGACAGAGGCAATGGTTGGACCTCCTCAGGCAATGGCTGGAGGTGAAGTGCTGTCTCGCCTGAGGACCTCATGTAAGTGTGGAAGAGACATCTTTAAGTGTACAGACCAGGAAGAAAGGTAGTTCTGAGCTTCTGCCGTGTTCTACATACAACTCTTTCTCTAACCAAGTAAGAATCCCAATCCCCTCTTCAAGCATCCCATCCAAAGAAGAGAGAGGGGTTAAATCATCAATTTGATAACTATCTCTTGATGCCATTTAAAACAAAAATGTCTCCAGGATTGAAGCCAATTAGCAGATCTTAGTTTCACTCACTTCTTTCCTTGAGTTTCAATGCAATTTCAGAGGAATTCTTTTAGCTACAAGGGTACCTCATCTGCAAACATTTTACTTTGTATTTTATATGTAATACATATTTGTTTATTCGTTTATTTCTTTAACTTTATATAGTGTTTACATATCAGAAAGTCATGATTTGGCCTTTAATATACCCAAATCCTACTTGGGCTTTAAAAAATGTCCCCCCAAAAAGGCAATGCCAATCTGCCCCTTCAGGATCACCAAGGCAAAGCAAGTTTGCAAGAAAGGAAGCCTGGGAGAGTGGTACTTTTTGGAAACTTCCAACTGTCAGTGCACCATTTGTAAACTGCCATGTGGCTTGAGAAGTTACACTCTGTGACCTAAGTTACCAGAAAAACTACAATGTCCTTTCTACTTTTAAAAAATAGTTCATAATGCTAGGTAAAGGGACTTTACACTTCAACACATGCAAGACCATATAATGTTTTTTCTTAAAAATTCATAGACATTACTAATGTGCCACTATCATAATTTATCCATCATAAGGTTTTTTAATGCCTGAGATGGTAACAATACCAGTGGTTGTTGTTTTTACATGGTAAAAACAATTATTCAGTTGTCTTGCTTTTGAATTCAAAGATCCTGCCCTCTCCTGAACAATCCAGTGAGTTCCTATGCTCTTTTAAGGCAGAAAGCATTTTTTACATGGAGTGCTCTATAATGGGGAAAATTCAGTGGAAACATTAGCAAGAGCTCCTGGGGTTCTCTGCAAGAAAAATTTACAGGATTTCAGATTTATGAGATTGAAGAATGTGAAATGCATCTTGGAAACAAGGTAATAAATGATGCATTTGGACAGAAATCTGTAGGATAAAAAATGACAGGAAACCGCTGGCTTGATTTTGCAGTAAAGTTATCAAGCAGACTGAAAAGTAGAAGGGTGTACATTCCCAGAATATATCACGAATGCAACAAAGCTGACCAAGTTGTGTTGTGGCTAAATAGGGGCTGCAATGTTCTAAGCCATCAAAGCAAAAAAAAAAAAAAAAAAAAAAGCCAGCCAGGCAGAAGCAGCAGGAAGGATCTATTTTAAATCACCCCCCACCCCTCACCTGCCCAATAAAAAGGATGAAGAAAGGTGAGGTGCCCAAACATTTGGTCAAACATTATTCTAGGTGTGTCTGTGTGTTTCTGAGATTAACATTTTAATTGGCAAACCAAGCAAAGGAGATTGCCTTTCCTAATGTCAATGGGCCTTATCCAATCAGTTGAAGGCCTGAATGAAACAAAAAGGCTAACTAAGCAAGAACTCCTCCTGTCTGACTGCCCTTAAGCTGGGACATCACTTTTTTCCTGCCTTCATACTTGAACTGAAACATCAGCTTTTCCTGGGTCTTGAACCTGCCAGCCATCAAATTGAAACTTATACCATTATCTCTCTTGGGTCTCCAGCTTGCCAACTGAAAATCTTAGGACTTTCTAGCCTCCCTAATCACCTGATAATTCCTTATAATAAATCTCTTTCTATGTCTATACCTCCTATCGGATCTGTTTCTCTGAAGAACCCTGACTAATAAACTCATATTTGAGTATCTTCAGATACAAGAACTCTATTTCCTAAAAGATAATTTTCTCACTGAAGCACTGCAGAGAAAGTAACATACTGTGTGGCCTATGTAACACAGAAGCACGTATTTAATCTATTTTGCTCACATTTGCAAGCTATCTGGGGACCTGCATGGAAAGGCAAGCAGAGGACCCAGAGAATCCAGGAACATTATCTCCAGTTACAGAGAGCAGGTCTCTGAGGGTGAGGGGTGTGCTATAGGAAGGAGGAGGGAGAGGAAAAACAGAACGCAGGGACAAAAACTTACTGAGTTCCTCCTCTTGGCCAAGCATGGACTAGGTCTCCTACATGCAAAATCCTAACAACAGTCCTGGGGGGTCAATGCTAAATTTTTATTTCTTTAATGCAACTTAGAAAATATATAATCCCACTGATTTTAAAATTGGTAAGTCATGAAAACGACAAAATAAAATTAAGAGTGTACGAACATTAGATGAACCTGGAGGTGAGGTTCATTCACAAAATGCAGATCATAAAATTTTGTGCATGAGCTAGAAGGGGAGCACAGATTGATTTAGTCATGGTCTAGCATCAAGTACAAACCAAAGTGCAAGGTTAAGTTTTTGATTTTCTGTGTTCAGAGGACAATGGCAAGGGAAATTAAATTTGTCCTGAGATTGATACGAGAGACATTTGTCCCAAATATCTTTAATAAAAGAATCCTATAGACTATTGGGAGCAAGAGCATCCCTACAGAGATCCTAACAAGCAGCTTTATAGGGCTGCTTCACATCATGTTCTTCCATGTGGGCAAACAGAATAATGCCAAGTACCATTTAGTAACAGCAACCATACAGAAAGGAAAACAAACAAACAAACAAACAAACAAACAAACAAACTGTGTGGCCCACGTGTTTCCTTAATCCTAAGGGTAATTTTTAGAGTAATTTGGATCAAGGTTCTTGTTGGGCATTTTGAAAATTTAAACTGGAGTTTTCGGCTGTCACAAAGTGAAGGTGGCTCCTCGTAGTTAGCAGGCAGTACCCAGAGATTCCTGACATCATTCAATGGGCAGGGCATGATAAAGAACTGTCCCATGTCCCTTGTGGCTTTTAAAATATAATTTTGGATGTTCATATTGATGAAAAATTTATCACATGCTCCCACACAAAATTGGTGGGAAGGCAAAATGGTGGAAATTCTGTGGAGAAAAATTTCGCGATATCTAAAACTCTAAATGTTTGATCCAGCAACCCTACTTCTAAGAATCTGCTCTCAAGTTACACCTCCACAAATACAGAAAAACATGTGCACAGTTATTTTTTACAGCATTAGTTATAAAAAAAAAAAAAAAAAGATTGGAAGCAATGCAAATGTCCATAAATGGAGAACTGGTCAGAAAACTAAGATACAACACAAGAGCCATAAAATAAAGAATTAAGAAAATTGATGTGGAGTGACTTAAAGATATGCATAATATAAATAGCAGACAATATGCTTCTTTTTTTATATTAAGAAAGAAAAGGAAGCACTAGAAGGATAAGCCAAAAATAAAAAATCATTGCTCATAGGAGGTTGAAGAAAAAAAAATGGAGTGAAGTGAGTAGGAATGGGCCAAGAGTTCTCCAAGAATAACTTTTATGTCGTTTTAACTTTGAAACCATATTTATGTTTCACTATTTTTTTTAAATCAAAAGAAAAAATAAAAACTAAATACAAATGAAAACAAATGAACTTATCTCTGACAATTTATTCTTGGGGGATACAATCTAAGGACAAAGTAAACTAAAAAATCTTAAACAGGATTCAGAAGTTATTGTCAGCACTACTGGTATTGTATTTTTTAAAGTGCTTTTTATATATTGTAGAATAAAGCAAATAAGTGAATAAAGTTATTAGAAGTCAAAATTTTCAGCCTAAGGGATATAAATATAAAATAAAAACAAAGGTAAATTCTTATAATGTTTCATTTGAGTTAGAAATAGCACAGGAACTGAATTATAAAAATATCTATACAGCCCCAGCTCTGTCCACTAAAAGGGGCACCTCAAAACAATGAGGACACCTAGTTTCCAGATTTTGATTTCTAAATACATGCCCCACTAAGAGAAAGTAGAGGTCCTTGGAAAAATGACTCATCCCAACTCTAAGGAAAAAGCCAAGTTGCTTTCAAAGACTAATGACAGATACTCCAAGAAGTTACAGGAATCAGAATGTGGTACAAGACAACTGGTCTGAATTCTTCAATGTCATGGCGAAAAAATGTAGAATAATTGTAGATCAAAAGAAACTAATAAAATATAATAAACAAATACAATAAATGAAAATTGATTGGATCCTGATTTTTAAAAATCACAGTTATAAAAGCAATGGTTGGGTCAATTGGAGGATTTTGTATATTAACTAGAAATTAGATGATATAAAATTATTGTTAATTTTTTAGGCATGATAGCAGTATTTTAAATATGTGAAAGACATCCTTATTCTTATACACTGCATACTGAAATAAATTAAAATATCTGTAACCACTTTCAAATGATTCTGTGGAAAAGTGGTTGAATTTGAATAGAGTGTACATACTAGTATTCCTTTATGCTATTCTTTCGACTCTTTTATGTGTGTAAAATTTTTCATCTTAAAAAATTTAAGAGAAAATTTAAAAATTTTTTAGTATAGATCTTTACTTCATTTTGCCTACAAGTCCAAAATATTTTTTGGCACAATATTTTTATCTGTTTTCCAGGAATGCACCTACTATATGAATCAAGAGAAGTTCTATTTTGCCTGGAATTGAACCAAAAGTTATTCACCACTCCATACCAACACACCACTACCAACTTGCACGGATAGTTATCACACATCCACAATAACAGGTGAAGCATCTGACTGCTTTAGCCTTTGAGTGGTTGTGCTCAGAATTTAATACTCTTTATTGAAATATACAGCTTTGTATTATAACTGAATCTCCTTTTTATGTATTCTTTATATTTTAGTTAAAATAATATATTGGTGCTTTAAAAATTCATGTGTATGTGGCTTTTGTTTCTCAAGCATTTCATTTTATCATAGTGAAAGGAGTCGATGTGAGCTTTGTTATATAAAGATGGTCTAATAGGGTGGAGAAATACCTGAGGAGTGACCATAGTACACACCCTGCAGGGCAAAGCTAACAGGCATGATTTTTCTCAACTAAATTTTTAACAGAAATGGAATGGCAGCCCCGAAAGGGGACACCAGGGAGCTATCTGACAGTCAGCAGAGAAGCCTGACCCCAACAATGGACCTGGCCTTGACATAAGCTAAAATCTCTACTTCCTTTACCCTTGTACTCAAAAAAGAAAAAAGTTATCTTTCTTTTTTTAAAAAAAATAGCATTTTGAGGAGTTTGTTATAGCTCTGATAGTAGGTACAGAAATTACCTTCTTCTGAACCAAAATCAGGATGTGGCTCAACAAAAAATCATTATGATTTAAGAAGGTATTATAAAGTTTTACAATGGTACCAAAATGAACCGTACCTAGTTAGACAATAAGTATTCATTATTGAAAATAAAAAAATTTCACAAATGATTGTTCCAGATAATGTAGCACATATGTTTGCTTTGAGACTGAACAAAGTTGCAGGGGAAAGAGACATTTATTCATGCATTCATTCATTCACCTAGCATTTATTAAATGACATATATGTGTCAGGCCCTATACTAGGTGCTGAGGTTAAAACCGTGAGAGACAGTATTTGCCATCAAGCAGTTTATAGTTTAATAGTATAAAAGAATTTTAATTTAAAATGGAACTGAAGGATATAAAATGGAAAATATAAATTATGTGTCCTCAGGAAAACAAAACATAAAGACTGAGAGACTAATGTGCTGTAAATGCCTGACTTATAGAAAATTGTCATATTGGAATTTTTTTAAATGACAGGGAGTTGGTCAGGGGTTGCCTAAAATCAAACTTGGGAAATTTTGCTTATGGTTTCCAGAGACATGAATAAGAAATAGCCTAGGCTACATTGATTTCACAAAATAAGCTAGATTGATCTTCGTTTGTATGTCTGGACTAGTTTTGTCTCTTTGGGGAATTTTCAGAACTGGTCTCCATTTGTTTTTTTTGTTTGTTTGTTTGTTTGTTTTGTTGTTTGTTTGTTTTTAACAGACTCTAGTTAAACACTCCCCTCTTCACAGTCCATACCTATAATTACAGCCAACCCTAAAACCCTCATTGGACTCCCCTGTAGCTTGTTACAGTTTGCAATTTCTGAATTGCAATTCCTCTGCTATTCTTGAATAACCTCATCTTTTTGGCAATTTTGAGCTTGCCCCAGTTTACCTCTTTATTTTGGTCAACAATGGAAAAACAGTTAACATGCAGTTAACAGTTAAAATAGTTAATATGCAAACTGTATGGTGTGTGTGTGTGTTGGGGTGGAGGCAGGAACAGATAAGGAGACAGACCCACTTGTTAAAAATCCTGTATGAAGAAAGCCATTTCAGAAAAAACTGCTTTTGTGGAGAGATATAAAATAAAACATTCTGCAAAGCAAGGTCATTATAATAAGAAGACGGTGAAAGATATCATCGTACCTCATAATACAATGCTAGAGCTAGAGAATTGCTCATGAAAAGGCAAAAGGAAAATGCTGCATAAGTGAATTCTGCTTTTTTAAAAAAGCATCCATACTGTAAAATAACAATATAAAATCAGAGCATAGGTCTTATGAAATGTAGAATTCTAAGAAGTGCAGGGGACACTGGTTTTATCTATCTACATTTTGTCCAGGATCTGAACTTTCTTCCCATGTGGGAAATGCTCTTTTGTATGTGTCTTGGCAGACCCATCTCTCACCCTTCTCCCCACCCATGGCAGTGAGCATGTAGAAACCCGACCTAGGTGCAGCCCATCAGTTGCTCCAGCCACAGATTCTGATTCTCAGTTGAGTGCATTAAGTGTGGGAGCAGCTAAAATACTCTTTTCAGTGACAATGTTCAGCAATGACAGTAAAATGCAGTAACCTAACCAGACTTTATATGGCATGACCTTGAAACTGCTCAGCTTCCCTTAGTTACTAACTGCATTTTGACCTTCTTAGCTTTCTAACCTTGTTCTTCAGCTTTCCCATCAATTTGAGTATGTTTCAATATTACTGCAAAGGGTGAGTGGAGATAAGTACTTTTTTAGATAGAAGGAGAACAAGTGAATGTAAGCCAAGTAATTAACTGACAGAAAGTCCTTCTCAGCCTTCAAAATGTATACAGTTGATGGGCAATTGGGGGAAAAAGACATGAAGAATTTGATGAGAAGGAGAATCAATCAAGGCAATTTAAGACACAAAATCAGTATGGAGAACCAATGAGAAGCCTACAGAAAATATTGACAGAGGAATGTCAGGATAGGGGAAATTACACTAACTACATGTGGTCAATATGCATAAATCAAGTTAGCAAAGAGGCAATGGCAGAAATTTACCAGAAAAATATGAAAATATATCAACTGATGCAGAAAATGTGATAATAAAGCTTAAATCTAGACCAGATCAACCCAAAAAATGATGAAAAATTTTATTCAGATGTGTTCATAGAAAAGGAAAAGGAAATATTAAAGAGTCATCCATTTAAAATTTTTATGTTTGTGTTTTTTTTTAACTTTAATTAGTTTCAAGTATACGGTGCATTGGTTAGATATCGATATAGTTAGTAAAATGATTCCCCAATTGCTCCCTCCCTTCCCTGTCCCTCCACCTAGCCAAATGTATTAACGCTGACTGCATTCCCTCTGCCGTGCTCCCCATCCCCGTGACCATCCATCAGCTACTAATCTATACTTCTTTAAGCCTTCATCCCATTCTCCCAGCCCCCCAAACTCTCCTCCTCTCTTTCCATCACCAAATTGTCACAAAAAAATATTTGTGTATCTGTTTTTGGTTAGTTTGTTCTTTTTATTCCTTAAATTCTGTATATAAGTGAAATCATACAGTGTTTATTTTTCTCTGTCTGACTTAAATACCTTCTAGGTTCATCAAAGCAGTATCTTTTTCCATCCCCTTTCTTTTCATACACAGGGGTCTTATTTTCTTATCCTTTGAGCAACTCTATCTTTTGGTTGAAGCCCTTAATTTTTTTCCATTTATGATACTTATTGATAGGAATGTAGTTGTTACCATTCTTTTTTTTTTGAGTATTTTATTTTTTATTGTTTATTGAGGTGACTTTGCTTAATACAATTATATAATTTTCAGATGTACATTATAATTTGACGTCTGTATATTCTATTGTGTGTTTACCACCCAAAGTTTAGTTTTCTTCAGCTACCATATGTTTGATCCCCTTTACCCACTTCACCCTTTATCTAAACTCCTATATTTAACTCCCTTTAACCATCTACCTACTCCCTCCTCCCATACTCCCTATCCTCTGATAACCACTAGCCTATAGTTCATATCCATGAGTCTCTGTTTATTTGTCCCGTTCCTTTGTTGCTTTTATAAGTGACATCATGTGGTTTTCAACTTTTTCTGTCTGGCTTATTTTGCTTAGCATGATTATCTCATTGTCCATCCATGTTGTCACAAATGGCAGTATTTCATCTTTTTATGGCTGAGTAATATTCCATAGTATATATGTACCACAGCTTTTTTAGCCAATCATCTATCATAGGACACTACAGTTGCTTCCATGTTCTGGCCACCGTAAGTACTGCTGCTATGAACATCAGTGTGCAAATATCTTTTTGGATATGAGTGTTCGAGTCTTTGGGGTAAATACCAGTAGAGGGATTGCTGGATCACATGGTAGATCAAATCTTAGTTTTTTGAGGAAGCTCCATACTGTTTTCTATAGTGGCTGTACCAATTTGCAGTCCCACCAGCAGTGTATGAGGGTTCCTTTTTCTCTGCATCCTCTCTGACATCTGTTATTACTTGTCCTGTTGATTATAGTCATTCTAACAGGTGTGAGATGGTATCTCATTGTGGTTTTCATTTGCATTTCCCTAACAGCTAGTGATGCTGAGCATCTTTTCATATATTTCTTGACCTTTTATATGTCCTCTTGGGAGAAGTGTCTGTTTAGGTCCTCTGCCAATTTTTTGATTAGATCGTTTGGAGGTTTTTTGTTGTTATTGAGCTGTATGAGTTTTTTATATATTTTAAATATTAGGCCCTTATTGGAGGCATTGCTTGCAAATATATTCTCCCATTTGGATGGTTGTCTCCCATTTGGATGGTTGACGATTTCTTTTGCTGAGCAGAAGCTTTTTAGTTTGATGTAGTCCCATTCATTTATTTTTGCTTTTACTTCCCTTGCCTTTGAGGTCAAATTCATAAAACCCTCTTTAAGTCCAAGGTCCTTGAGTTTCATTCCTGTTTTCTTCTATCCATTTTATTGTTTCAGGTCTTGTATTCAGACTCTTAAACCATTTTGAGTTAATTTTAGTGTGTGGTGATGGACAACAGTCTAGTTTTATTCCTTTGTAGGTGGCTTTCCAGTTTTTTAAGCACCATTTATTGAAGAGGCTTTCCTTTCTCCACTGTATTTTTTTGGATTTTTGTCAAAAATTATTTGCCCGCATAAATATGAGTTTACTTATAGACTCTTGATTCTATTCCACTGGTCCATGTGTCTGTTTTTCTGCTAATACCATTTTGATTACTGTAGCTTTGTAGTATAATTTGAAGTCAGGCAGAGTGATGCCTCCAGTCTCATTCTTTTTTTTCTCAGAATGGCTTTGGCAATTCTAATAATTTTTTCTTCTATTTCTTTAAAAATTGCCAATGAGATTTTGATGGGGATTGCATTAAATATGTATAATGCTTTAGGTAATATGGTCATTTTAACTGTGTTGATTCTTCCAAACCAAGAACACAGAATATCTTTCCATTTCTTTGTATCTTCTTCAATTTCTTTTAATAGGGTCTTATAGTTTTCATTATATTGGTACTTCACATGTTTCATTAAATTTATTCTTAGGTATTTTATTCTTTTTGTTATAATTGCAAAAGAAATTAATTTTTCCACTTCTTTTTCTGACACTTTATCATTAGAGTAGAGGAATGTTATGGATTGTTTAACATTGATTTTGGATCCAGAGAGTTTACTGTCTTTGCTTAGTGTTTCTTAGTGTTCTTGTGGAATGTTCTTGTTTTGTTTCTTAGTGTTCTTGTGGAGTCTTTAGGTTTTTCTATATAGAGAATCATGTGACAGTTTGACTTCTTTGTTTCCTATTTGGATGCCTTTTATATCTTTCTCTTATCTGATTGCACTTGCTAGTACTTCCAATGTTATAATGAATAACAGTGGTGATAGTGGACAGCCTTGCCTAGTTCCTGATCTTAGAGGAAAGGTTTCTAGTTTTTTACCATTAAGTATATTGTTGGTTGAGGGTCTGTCATATATGGCCTTTATTATGTTAAGGTACTTTGCTTCTATACCGATTTTATTAAGTGTTTTGATCATAAATGGATGCTGTATATTGTTGAAGGCTTTTTCTGCATCTATTGATATGATACGATCCTTATTTTTTAATTTGTTTATGTGGTGTATCACATTAATTGATTTGCATTATATGGTGTATCACATTATCAATTTGCATATGTTGAAACATTCCTGTGCCCTGGGATGAAGTCCACTTGATTATGATGTATAATCTTTTTAATATGCTGCTATATTCAGTTCACTACTATCTTATTTAAGATTTTTGCATCTGTGTTCATGAGAGATATTGGTCTGTAGTTTTCTTTTTTTGTTTTATCTTTACCAAGATTTGTTATCAAAGTAATATTGGCCTCATAAAATGAGTTGTAAACTACTGGCCCCTCTTCAATTTTTTGAAAGAGTTTGAGGAGAATAGGTATTAAATCTTCTTTGAATATTTGGTAGAATTCACTGGTGAAGCCATCTGGTCCTGAACTTTTACTTTTTCATAGGTTTTTGATGATTGTTTCAATTTCCATACTGCTGATCAGTCCAGATTTTCCAGTTCTTGATTCAGTCTAGGAAGATTGTATTCCTAAGTATTGATCCATTTCTTCTAGGTTATTAAATTTGGTGTTATAAACTTTTTCATAGTATTCTTGTATGATCCTTTGTATTTCTGCAATATCAGTAATAATTTCCCCTCTTTCATTCCTGATTTTGTTTATTTGTGTCCTTTCTCTTTTTTCTTTGGTAAGTCTACCCAGGGGGTTGTCAATTTTATTAAACTTTTCAAAGAACCAGCTCTTTGTTGAATTTATTTTTTCTATTGTTTTTGTCTTTTGTTTTGTTTTGTTTTCAATTTCATTTATTCCTGCTTTAATTTTGATGATTTCTTTCCTTCTGCTAACTTTAGGCTTCATTTGTTCTTCCTTTTCTAGTTTTTTAAGATGAAGCATTAGGTTGTTTATTTGGGCTCATTCTTGTTTTGGGGGATAGGCCTGTAGTGATATGAACTTTCCTCTTATGACCACTTTTAGCATGTCCTAAAAGTTTTGATAAGTTGTACTGTCATTATCATTAGTTTTTATGTATCTCTTGATCTCTATTTTTTATTTCTTCTTTGACGCAGTTATTCTTCAGTAAGATGTTATTTAATCTCCACATATTTGTGGTTCTTCCTGCTTTCTTTTTGCAGTTGATCTCTAGTTTCTAAGCATTAAGATCAGAGAATATGGTTGGTATGATTTCATCTCTCTTGTATTTGTTGAGACTATCTCTGTGTCCCAGTATGTGGTCAATTCTTGAAAATGTTCTATGTGCACCAGAGAAGAATGTATAAGCAGGTGTTTGGGATAGAAGGCCTTCTAAATGTCAATTATGTCCAGTTGGTCTAATGTGTCATTTAAGGATGTTATTTCCTTATTGATTTTCTGTTTGGATGATCTGTCCATATCCAGCAGCAAGGTATTTGGGTCCCCTACTACAATTGTGTTTTGGTCTGTTTCTCCCTTTAGTTCTGTTAGTAATTGTTTTACATATTTCTGGGATCTCTGATTGGGAACATAGATACTAATAAGTGTTATGTCTTCTTGGTGCATGATTCCCTTTATCATTATAAAGTGTCCTTCAGTATCTTCTTTACCTTTTTAATTTTGAAGTCTATCTAGTCTGATATTAGTACCTCTACTCCTGCTTTTCTTTCAATGCCATTTGCTTGAAATATCATTTTGCACCCTTTCACTTTGAGTCTATATTTGTCTTTGGAGCTGAGATGTGTCTCCTGGAGGCAGCATATGATTGGTTTTTGTTTTTTGATTCATTCTGCAACTCTCTGTCTTTTTGTTGGTGAGTTTAGTCCATTTACATTTAGGGTGATTACTGAAATCTGAGCTCTTCTTATAGCCAGTTTGTCTTTTGCTTTCTGGTAGCTCAATGCTTCCATTGCTTCCTTGTCCTTGTGTTTCTGTTTTCTTTATTTTGGTTGGCTTTTGTGGGTTTTGCCTCTAGTTATTTTTGTTTTATGTTATATACTTCAGTTCTGAATCTTTGTGTGTAGTTACCATTACAGATATGAAAAGGATAGTTATATATATACAGTCACCCATTTTCTTCTGTGCATACCTTATCTCCATTCCCTGTAGTGCAAGCTTCATCGTGGAGAATTTCATCAATTTTTGTATGTCTGGAAAGGTCTTATTTTCTCCTACATATATAAAAGTGAGCTTAGCTGGATACATTATTCTTGGCTGGTAGTTCCTTTCACTTAATAGTTTAAATATTTGATTCCATTCCTTTCTGGCTTGTGAGGTTTGTGTCAAGAAGTCCGAGGATAATCTAATGGGTTTTTCTTTTTATGTTACTGTTTGCTTTTTTTGGGCTGCCCTGAGAATTCTGTCTTTGTCATTGATTTTTGGTAATTTTAATAAAACGTGTCTTGGTGAAGGCCTTTTGGGGTTGAGGTAATTGGGTGTTCTGTTGACTTCTTGAATTCCAAGCTCCAGCTCATTCCTAACATTTGGGAAAGTCTCGTCAACTATATGTCCAAAAATGCATTCTAGTCCCTGTTTCTTTTCCCCACCTTTGAGAATGCCCATTATTCTTGTTTCTCCTCCTGATGGTATCAGCTAGTTCTTGAATTTCTTTCATTATTTTTCATTTTTCGATTTCTCGCTTCTTTTTTCTGATTTATTTTTAGATTTCTGTCTTCGATATCATTGATCCTTTCCTCCATTTGGTCTACTCCATTTCCAAAGCTTGCTATTTCATTTTTCAGCTCTTGCAGTGTTTTTTATCTTCAGAAGATTTATTCTCTCTTTTTTTGAGAGTTTCATTCTCCTTGCTCTGCTCATCTAGTTGTTTTTTCAATTCTTGAAATTGTTAATATGACTCGTTTTGGATCTCATTGAGTTTCTCAGAAGTATCATCTTGAATTCTGTCATTTAAGTGGCATATTTCTACATCTGTAAGCTTATTTTCTGGAGATTTTTCTCTTTCTTTCTGAAATGCCTTGTCACTTTGGTTGTCAATGGCGTTTAATGTACTATTTCTCCACCCGGGCATTAATGGAAGTGTATTCTGCTCTTTTTTTCAGAAAGAAGATTCATTATATAAAGGTCTCTCTTTAGCCTATTGCAAAGAAGGAGCTTTTCTTTTGGTTTCCAGTAGGTGACATCTAAGCCTCTTTGATCCTGCTTTATATAAAGCTTTAATAACACTTTTTAAATTTTCTTGTAGATATTTAATCATGCTCACTATCCTAAGTTTCAGTCCCTGTTTGCGTCGGTGACAGTCTCCGCAGCGTTTGCTCAAATTCCCCTGGGGCTCAGCGCTGATTGGTCTCAGAAGGAATGGGGGGAGGGTCTCTCTGCATTGAGTGTTGGGGGCTGCCTCAGTTTTGCAAACACAGCCAGCAAAAATGAACTATTGTTTTTCTGCAGTCCCATCCCGCTTCTCCGCTTTCTGCCCTGATGACTGGGCTCTGCCACCCACTGGCCTCGGGGAGCTCACAGTTTGCCCAGGCAGGGCTGTTTGGGGAACTTGCCACAGGAATAGCGCTCTTTCATCCCTCTCCCTCCTCCTTCAGGGAGCTCCAGAGGCTGCAAGAGTCAGCTTCTTTATTGCTCTGAATCCACCACCCCACACTCAAGGTTTCTGACCTGCGGTAGCTTATGCACAGATCCCACGTTCAGATGTGCTGGTGTGCAATTTTGGTGGGTTTTTTTGTTTGCTTGTTTTTTGAAGTTTAGTTGTTTAGCTTATTGTTGTTTCAAGGGGAGAGATCTAGAGACATCTCTCATTCCATCATGTTTGGGAAAAGTAGCACCATTCTTTAGTCTGTTTTTGATACCTATTTTTTTCTTCTTAAAGAAGCCCCTCCAATATATCTGTAATTCTGGCTTGGTGATGATAAATCCCTTTAGCTTGTTTTTGTCTGGGAAGCTCTTTATCTGTCCTTCAACTCTAAATGAAAGCTTTGCTGGATAAATTATTCTTGGTTTATATCCAGGGTCTTCATCCTGTTGAATATTTTTGCCAAAACCTTCTGTCCTGCATAGTTTCTTTTGAGAAATCAGCTGCCAGTTGCATGGGTGTTCCCTTATATGTAATTATTTGCTTTTCTCTTACTGCTTTTAATATTCTTTCTTTTTATTTAAACTTTAGCATTTTAATTATGATGTGTCTTGATGTGAGCCTCTTTGGATTACTGATTTGGGGCATTCTCTGAGCTTCTTGGGGTTTTATATCCATTTCCTTCACCAAGTTAGGAAAGTTTTCCATCATTATTTCTTCAAACAGCTGTTCAACATCTTGATTTTCTTCCATTAACCGATCAGATGAATATTTGGAGACTTAATAGTGTCCCATATCCCCCTTAAATTATTTTTATAGTCTTGGCATCTTTTATCTTGCCATTCTGATTGAATGTCCTGATTGGCTTTCTTGTTCTCCTGATAGGGCATGTGATCCTCTTCTTTATTCAATTTGTTTATTCTTTTGTTTATTCCATTTAAAATACTTATCATCTCAGATAACGTGTTCTCCATTTCAGACTGAATCCCTTTTATAATCTCAATCTCCATTTTATCTCTTTGAGTTCTCTACACTTCCCAAAAGTTCATTGGGCATCTTCATAACTAGTGTTTTGAACTCTGCATCTGTTAGATTACTTGACTCCATTATATCTGGATGTCTGTTCTGTTCCCTCATATGGTTTCTGCTTCTTTGTCTTCCCATTTTGGCTCTCTTTTCATGTCTGTTTTTATGTACTAAGCAAAGCTCCTAAATTTCCCAGTCTTATGAGTGTGGATTTGTGCAGTAGGTGTACAGTGGCACAGTCCTGAGAGGCGTTCAGCTGCAGGCCAAATTTAGCCCAATCCTCTGCCTATCCAAGGCCAACTGTTAAGATTCAGCAAGCAATCCACAGATGCTATGCTTTTAGTTGCTTCAAAAGGCCACTCCAGAAAACAAGGCCAGCTGCCTCTCTACCAGTGTGAGTCTCAGAAAGGAGCACCTGACTTGCTGAGGATACACCTGAATGTGGCTTGGGTGGGGCCGTGAGTTGGGGTAGGAAGGGTTCCAGGGAATCTTCTAGGCAGAGCAACCTCTGTTATCCAGTTTGATGATGTCACGGCTATGGCAGTGCTCTGTCCGGCACACTGGGTAGGGAAGGGCTCAAAAAGGAATGATGGATACCACTGACACTTCACTTCTGTACCAGCGAGTCTCTCCTTGGCCCTTACTCCAATAATGTCTTCCTGTAAGCCCCTGGAGGCCTCATACACAGCTGAATGGGCACTGGTGCTCAGAGCAAGCAGGTCCATCACCTGGAAAATCTGCTCCTGGATGTAGCCCCTTAAGAGGCATCTATGCTGCGCTGCTGCAGCTTCCATCTTACTCAGCTGCTGGGGACCTGGAAGCCCCGTATCCTCATTCTGACCTACCTTCTGCCATTGCAGGGCGCTTTCTTGGACTTCTCCCTAGTTGTATGGCTTGTTCATCTAGATCCCAGGTGATTTTTCCTTGCTGCTGCTCCTTATTTTTGTCACACCTTTAATTTAGTTGCCAAAACGATGAGCAGAGCCTCTATCATCTATGCCATTTTTTCTTATATTTATTTGTTAAAAAACATTTCCACTATAAGTATAATATCAGAATATGGAAAAATTAGGAAAAATTATCTAACATTCTATTAAGCCTAACATAACCCTATTAGCATGTTGGCATGTTTTGCTTTTTCAATGTATAGAATTCTTTTAAAACTTAATAATAATTTTGTATCCTGATTTTCCACATTCCATAATTGTATAATCAGATTTCTCTGCTGGCTTGCAGTCTTAATTAGTATAAATTTTAATGGCCACATAAGTCTATAAAGTAGATAACCTTGATTTTCATGGTTTTAGGTGTGTGTGTATTTATGTATGTATGTGTGTTGCCACTTATTGTGTGCCTACTATGTATCTAGAGCTCTTTGAGCATTTTCTTTAACCCTCAAACAATCTCTTAAGTCAAATATGTGATTGCTGTTATAAGTTCAGAGAAGTTCAGTGGTCTGTCACAAGTAGGCAGTAAAGCAAGGTCTGTAAGCCAGTCTGCCTATTCCAAGTCTAGGTGGGTTTACTACACAATAGCACTTCCTGATAGCTATTGTCAAATTTTTGTTACCCTGAATAATATTGGAATTAATATCTTTGTGCTGATGATTTTTTCTTTAGTTTGGATTGATTCCTTAGAATAGCTAACCAGAAACAGAATTATTGTGTCACAAAAATTTTTTGCATCCCAATACATATTGCCAAATGACTTTCCAAAGGTTGAATATCATAGTATTGCCAGTAATGAGTAAGAGTATTTCAATATACCCTTGTCAGCATCGATCATCTTCTTTCTAATTTAATAGTAAAATTTTCTTAATTTTCTGGCAGAGATTTTTGATATAATTAGGAAAAGAGAAATAACAAATTACATAATAGAAAGATGCTTGACTTTTAAAAATTATTTCAGCATAATAGCATGTCAAGAAGCCTAATCAGTCACTATTCACCCTTCTTTCTTGCCATCAGACCCCAGTGCTCATCAGGAATCCACATTCCTCTTCAAGGCCTCTGGGAAGACTGGCCTATCTTATCCTCATGGAGTGCTTGCTTCAGTGGCACATATATTAAATCCCATGGAGGTAAGTCTTAATTAGCCAACCATAGTAATTCCATTCCCTTACTATTGAAAGACTTAGGAAATGACATATGACCCTATTCCGTGCAGTGAACAGGAAGGGGGTGATTCCTGGGAACAGCTTCTTCATTATTGTCTTCATTTCTGCCTCTGGACATTGGCCAATGTAGAGATGGAATGCCTGGAACTATTGTAGCTATTTTGAAACCATTAAGAAAGCTAAGAGGCACACTAAAGTCAGAGAAGTGGAAAGAACATGGGTCCCTAATGATGTCATGGAGCCACTTAACTTACCATCATCAGAATGTCCCTCCTTCTAGACCTCTTGGTTTATTTGATAATAAATTCCTTGTTGTTTAAGCTCATTGGGTCTGGGTTTTCTGACCCTTTGCTGTTCCTTGTAGCAGATGGCATCTTATCTGATACAAAGATTTATGATTCAGAGGCCTTTGATATATTGGACTATAGTATCTCAAGTGTCAGTGTTGGTCCCATCGTGAAGATTGTAGTAGAAACTGGCAGAGCAACATGAGAGGCCCAATAAGGCAATAAAGGAAGATGGGAGACAACATGCAGTAGGTTTAGACCTCTTAAAAAACTGTAACTTGTAAAGGTAGGGTGAAAGTCATCCTACCCGGTAAACCTGAGTCAAAAGCAGAACTTGTCAAACTAGGTATGATTTCTTTTCTTAAAACCATATGAGTTCATAGCCTTCATCTAAAGTATAAAATCTGTGTTCTCTGAAAGATATGACAATATGAAAATTGGTCACCCAGTGAATGAGAAGAGACCAGAAAATGGAGCTCACATGCATTCAAGGTTCTTTGAAGTTTAGTAAACCCCAAGGTCAACTCAGGTATACTGTCAGCTTAGGAAAGGCAGGCAATTCCTTTTGGGGGCCTGTAGTTCCTTCTGCTGTAAAATGAGGAGGCTGGACTAAAGACCATATAGATTAATTTTAGCTCCAAATTTAAATGATTGTTTCTTTCAATTTTAGAGAGATAAAGTAGATAATCATATAGCATTCACCGTTATATATTTCTCTTGTTCTTATTATAGTTATCATTAATACTAGAAAAAATATATGAGGTATGATGATAAAGAGTAGACACTCTTAGATTATACTAATCTGGGTTCAAATGTCACTTAGAGGTGTGATGTTGGGTGAGTCATTCAATCTTTCTAAACCTCTCCTATTATATGAGAATAATAATAACAATTACCTTAAAGGGTGTTATGAGGAGTAAATGAGCTAATGCATATACAAAAGCTTATCCCACAGTAGTCACTCAATAAACTGCTAGTTATTATTAATAATAGTAGCCATAATATCTAGCATTTATATGTCATATTACAGTTCATGAGCCAGGATTAGTACTTGGATCTCCTAATTCTAATTTTGTGTTCTTTCTAATACAGCTTAAAGCCATCCAAGATAAAGATGAGTAGCAGACTCCTAAAATGTAGGGAAAATGGGAAGAAAATGGGAAGAAAGAGAGATATGTTATATCAAACATGCATAATACTATAATAATAGATATATTTTAATAATACTATACCTCTTCTATAAAGCTGCCTATACTTGCCACTGTGCTATCTAATTTGATTCCTAGTGCTGCAGAACAAGTAAGCAATTAATAGTTTTCTATTTTTCAATGTGACTGGCTGTGTCCAAACTATCATAGTAATGTTTTCCTTCTTTCTGTAAAATAGCAATAATGAACCTTGAGAGGACAAAGGCACAGTCTGTGGTCAGGCAGTAAGTTGATGGAATCAGTTCACTTATCTCTAGGAAGAGGAGCAAAGTGGAAAATTTGTACCCAAGACATACTCTCTCTTAAACTCACAGTTAATTATTAAATGTTCACAGTTCTCAGGGGTAGGAAAGAACACACACACACACACACACACACACACACACACACACACAGTTATCTGGAGATAGAAAAGGAAGCCATTAAAAGACCAGTAGCATATTTAATGTTCAAAAATAACAAAACGAGAAAGAAGAGAGCAAAAAAATAAAAAGACGAGGCTTATAGAGCCAAGAGCAGAGCAGTGGTTGACTCTAAGGAACCATCTCAACCTCATCAAAGATTTTCTAATTCCTTTAGAAAATAAATTCATGTTATGTCTGGCTCTAGACAAGCACAGTCAGACCATCTCTGAGTTTGGGGTTTTTTGCTTATCTCTGTAAAACAATGGTCAATATAACAAATTGTATTCAGGCTACCATTTAGAAAAAAAAGAGGTGAGAAAAATTGTGAAAGTTATCTTTGACTCCACTTTTAGTTGTGATCCGAAGGTCATAAAATCCTCTGAAATGGACAAAAATAAAAAGCTTAAGAGACAAAGACATAATCAAAAGGAACACGGTGAGAACTCAAGAGCAGGTCCTCCCTTTGTCTCTTCTCAGAAACCTTAACTTCTCCACATGCAAAAGAGCACGCATGAAGAAGAGGTTTTAAGATCAAAACTGGAGGTGCTAAGATAAACAGTTAAATTTTCCACGTTGGAAGCTACTATAGTTGCAGAGAAATTTGAAATCTAAGACAATGAACTATGTTCCCAAAACTCATAAATGTAAGAGAAAAAAATCCTTGGACACCTCTGCTTGGGATCACAGGGAAACAAATGCCCAATGACCAGAAGTCTCAAAAATCTCTTGAGTAAGACCTGGAAACTACTGTATCCCAGAAGGATACAAGTCATGTTGAAGAGGACAGGTAGAGGGAAACAGGGTCATAGGACATTAGAAACAATAATTGACCTTTTGGAGCGTCTGTTAAAAATAAAAAAAGGCAGTGACATTTAACCGATGAGAAATTCAGATTTATAATGTTAAGGAAAAAGATACCTTTATCAAGAAGAGGAAGCAATATATAGTTTAGGTGAACATACATTTTCAATTAAAAAATTTTTTTACATTAATTTTGATCTAGATGAGCAGTGAACAACTGGCCAGAATAAAACTAATTATGATTAGAAAATATGCAAAAGTTAAAAAGAAATTCCTCGACTTTCAAAGAGGTCATGTTCCAAATCCATTGGCCTAGACTACAAGCTCTAGGGTGTCTTATAAATAGTCACTAGGTTCCACTTCCCACACAGAACTAAGAGTGTATGGACACATGGAGGTTTGAAAACATAAAAACAAGAAATGGGGGGTGGGGTGAAGATTTGGGCTAGAAGGAAAGCAAACACCAGAGCTAATCCAGAATATAAGAGCAGGGGTGTGGCCAGAATTAGTAGCCAGGTTTAAAGACCTCAGCCTGTAACAGAAGATGCAAAGCATGGTGGTCTGAGGCTATGGTTGGAGATTTGGGAGATTTTTCTAAATTCTGGAAAATTAAGAAGTTTATCCCTAAAACTATAAACATTCTTTTGAGAAATGTTACTGTCATACTTTAAAATGCTGTTGTGCATCTCTCAAAATACCCCTAATTACTACTGAAAAATACATTTAAAATAAATGTATTCTAAGCTCCAGGTGGAGGTACCAAATCAGACACTGTGGAAAACCATGTTTGGAACTGGGATGGAACATGAAGGGACCTTGGAAATGTTCGGATCCAACTCCCTCATGTTAAACGAGAAAACAGGGGTGGGGATGGGTAGAGGAATGTATTTCCTTACTCCCAGGTCACGTAGGTAGAGACTAGAATGCAGGGCTAGATGGGAGACCAGTTAAGCAAATTCATCATGAGGAAGTCCTCTCCATCCACCCAGGGAGAGTTACCTGCTCCTCCCCTCCACCTTCATATTCCTCTGTTATAGCATTTACCAAATTGTAGCCAAATGAACCTCCATCACACCTTTTTCTCCCTTTCTCCCATCTTCCCCAAAGGCCTTCAGATGAAGACTACATTTCGTTTTTATCTTTAGCCCCAGACCTTAATTTAAAAGTTTTAATATCAAACCTCATAATTAGGACTCAATAAGTATTTATGACATGAGCTAATTAACACCAAAAATGTAGATGGCAGGGTGGAAGTACACATCAGAGGCAAGTACCCAGGTTGCCTACAGGACTCCAGGTCAGAGAGAGTGGTAGCCTGGGCTGTCCTGGTCAGAATACTTATAGTCACTGAGCACACACTGACAAAACAGTTTACCTGGGGAAACATAACTAGCTTGGTGAAGGTTTTGGAAGCATCAAAGAGTCATGAAGGGAATTAGAAGTACGTGGTCTAAAAATAAAAGAAGTTTCAAGCAGTGATTTTCAAACTGCATTGATCATTTCACAGACATGCGCAAAGGGCTATCAAGAAATAGGGAACAGAAAGGGAGTTGAACCACAGACCCTACCCCAAATTCAAAAGGAAAAGCTCTGCTTTCCTCTGCTTTATGTCTTGGACAGTAGCACAAGATTCACATCAAGGAGTGGGGGCAATGGAGGGAAGCTCCTTCTGCTAAGAAATTTTGAAAATCGCTGCCCAGGGTACTCTGATGGGGGTTTTTAAATAATTGAAAGGCAGTTGTAAGGAAGACTGAGACACTATTTCGTGCTCTAGCAGTCAGAACTAGAAACACAGGTGGATCTCAGCTCACAGAGGAAAGTAACACCCAGGATCAGATCTGATTGGAGGCACTGGCCTACATTTCTGCCCTGCATTGTCCTATTGGCACAGCTGGGGCCACCAGACCTACAAGCCTGGAAATTGTGCCTCCAAGCTCTGCTCCACTTCAGACTCTGAGAAGGGATCAATAGGGCTTGAAGTCAGCAGCTCAGAGTCCTATTGCTAAGTGGGTTTTGCTGTTGATTCCACTCTAGCCTGCAGGTAAGAGTCTTGTCTGATTTCTCTAAAACCAAGCCCCCAAATTATAGTCCTGCATCTGCATTGTTTCTCACACAGCCATGCTTTATAAACTTCCCAGTACTACAGCCAGCTCATAGAAGGCAGAATTTTTATTTCCAAATTTTGATCTTCACCACCAGGTCTTTTTTACCATAGTACCCCAGCTGTCTTGATACTCACCAGAATGCCTTTTATATGATGCTCTTAGGATGGCACTCCACCACCTTGTGGTACCACCACACCCCAGATTCCCATAATCGTAGTCCTTGACACCTAACTTGACCTCTTGCCAGGCCTGGATATCTGCCCATTATCTGCTGCCTGGCTCCTCTGATTCTCCACAGGCTGGTCCACATTTCCTCCTGGTGCTGAGAACTGGGTACTTAACAAGTGGCCAGCATCACTCAGGATATTTTTATTATATGTCTTCCTCTCCTTAAAATGTCAGTTTCATAAGAGAGCTATTTTGTTCATAGGTGTAGTCCAAGTGCCTAAAAAAGTGCCTGGCACATAGTAGGTGTTTAGCAGATATTATCTGTGGTTTTATTTTGTTCTTTGGCCTTTATTCTCTCTAATATGGCCTTCTATGCCATTGACCAGACTCTACAACTAGTATTGCCTTGTTGTGCATCTGTTTAATAAAACCTTAGCTACTTGGGGGACAGAAATGAATGTTCGTTCTTGCTGGAGAGTCAGTTATGGAGGGAGGGGAAAGGTGTCTGATCTGGATGCCTTCCAAGGCTCTTTACAGTGTGTCAGTGACAGATTCCATATGAATTCATCTCTATAGTCTCGATTCAGAAAGAAAATCAACTTCCTGGCTAACATTCATGCTATTTTGGCTTCCACAACTATCAGCTGCCCCTCCACCTGCTGCCTCTTTGAGGCAGCCATGTCCAGGTAAAGACATAGCTCTCAGAGATTGGAGCAGATAACAGAAATCTGAAGCTGAGTGAACATTCTGGAATAGAGTAGCAAGCATGGTGCACCATTCTCGGGCAAAGCTATGAGGGAGAAGGAACTGAAAAGAAACAGAGACCTGGAATAAAGAATGGAGCACAGAAACTACAGGGGAGAATGCACCAACTGGAAGAAAGAAATAGGTGCACCAAGGAGCCACGTCAGGCCAAGAGCCACCAGGTCGTCTGCTGAGGTTACTGTGCCACCTCCAGGTCCTGCTTTTCCTAGTAGGTGGGCCTCTCAGCACAAGTCTCCTTGGAATAAATAGCTCATTGTTTGAGGTAAACTGAAACTTTGCCACTAAAAAAGCCTAATTAAAACATGTTCTGACTGGAGGAATGCATTAGTTTTCTCTTGCTATTGTTACAAATTACCATGAACTTAGTGCCCTAAAGCAACACAAATTTATAATCTTACAGTGCTAGAGGTCTGAATTCTGAAATGGCTTTTCCTGGGCTATAACCAAGAAAGGTTGTACTACTTCAAGAGGCTCTATGGGAAAATTTTTTTTCTTGCCTCTTCTATGTTCCTCATATTCTTGTATTTGTTTCCTCCTGTCCCCCAGCCAGCAATTGCATCATTCTAAACTCTCCTCCTATCATCACTTCTCTCTGATTCTCTACTCGCTCTTTCCCCCTCTAAGAACCCTAATGATTACATTAGGTCCATCTAGGTGATCCAAGATCATTTCAAGGCCCTTAACCTAAATGACATTTACAAACTCCCCTTTGACATGAATAGTAACATAGTCACAGGTTCTGGGGAATAGGATTTGGACAACTATTGAGGGGCATCATTCTGCCTAACACAGGAAATAAGGAGTAATCCCTTCAGTACAGGAAAGAAGATTGAGCCCTCAGAGATAGCCACAACCATAAATCAGCTTTTAAATTCTTTAAAACAGGAAGGAATGGAGCTGACAAGCAAACAGGCAACCTGCCCTCTCATAAGCATCCAATCAAAAGGAAAGCCTCCTACATCTTCTCAGTGCTAGTTTTCATATCTTTCATAAACACAGGGTTCCTACGAGAGTGGGCTTGATTTGAACTGCAAGGTGAAAGTCTCACCCTTTTTGGAACAAAGTCTTTTTAGCATGGCAATGAATAAGCAAGCAGTCTGATGAGAGTAAGGCAGTCCAAAACCTTAAAACAGATTGGTTTAGCCCCATCCTTGATTTTGGTCCTTCCTCATTACGGAAATTTATTTAGCTATATTTCACTCAGAAGATCCTGTTGACAGCCTGGATGCACACCGCTGGGTAATTACAGGGCTCTACGAAATGACATGATGGGAAGAGAGGCATATAAATGATAAGAAAATAATTTCTGGTAACAGCTTTGACTGACAGCGCAAAGCTGTACCATTATGCCTGTGACAAGGAAAGAAAGGAGAAGAAAGGTGTCAGGCCTGCCTTGTTCTAATTGTTTCCCATCAAGGCCTTTTCCAGGCTTCTCTGTGGTGGAAGAAACCTCAGGTATCCTTTTTAGTGTTTATCTGGGAAGGACCCCTAGAGTCTTGGAGTTTCTTGGAGACCAGGAGTCATTTCATTTAAGAAGCAGAGATTCTTATTTAAAAAAAAAAAAAAAAAACACCTTTGATGTATTCAGTTTTTCAAAAAATATATAGATCTCAAGCAGCTGAGCACAGCACCTTCAAAAGTCAGTGACTGATTATTCAAATGCATCTATAGATGGTCAGATGCCTGCCCCCCATCCCTGGGTTTGAGAAACCCTAAATAGATCATCCTGCTAGGATTCTACACTGGTTTGCAAAGAAAATTAAATTAGCATGATTCAAACCTGCTTATTTTTTCTGATTTGATAATGAGTTGTTTTAGACATGGCCTGAGGGCTATAGGACTTCCTGGAACACTTTCAGTCTCAAAGAGATCTATAGTTGGCTAAATATAGATCACTTAAAAATCCAGAAGTTTTAGACTAACTTATGAGGTCAGAGTTCATTGATCTTTCCATCCAGACATTTTTAGGTTACTGAACCCCAAATGCTAATATCAAACCTGTCAAAAATAGGAAAATAACTCATATCCTTAATGTTTTCCAGACCACCAACAATCTACCAAGGCTGAGTGCATTCTGTGTGTGGCAAGCAGACTGTGCACGATTTCCCTCTGTTTTCTATTCTTTTATGAGCTCTCTGTTGCTCTAGAGCCCCTCACATGAATATTCTGTTCTCCCAATGTAATTAATTTGATTATGGAATGATGAGAAAGCATGTTATGTAACAAATGAGAATTAGGAGAAAGAGAAAAAAAGGCTGAAAGGATATCACTTCTAACCTGTTGAAATAACCTAAGGCCATTTCTAATATAAAGGACAGCTTGTATGACCTGTCAGAGCCAAAAGCTAGGCCAACTTTATGCTAGAAAATGATTTCCACAGACTCATGAAAAGGGGAAAAGGATGCCAAAAGGAAGTGAGCACATCCTACCCCAGGATAAATTTATTCTGACAAGAAGGCCATATGAAAGAGGAATGGATACATGCAGTACAACCCCTAAGTAGGAACACAGTGGGGTGGAGATTCTATAATGGAAGACTGGGTAGAAATACGGTGCTTAGAAACAGAGGGGCTTATCTCTTTTGGAAGAAGAGATACTTCTGCTTCTTGATCTGATTTCAAATTTTGTGTCTTTAACAAAAAAGCCAGAGGCATAGCCCTTATGGGTCCAGAGGGAAATCAATAAAATGGCCTTTGGAAAATGAAAGCAGGACTATTCTGAGGCCTTAACTGCTATACTCTGAGAACTACAAATACCACAGTAACAGTAAATCAAGATAATAGAGGAGGAAAAGGAAATTATTTTCCTCCCATCTGTGTTTAGAACATGACTTTCCCTGAAAGATTTCACATTGTAATCCCCAGAATCTATGAATCTGTTAGGTTACATGGCAAATGGGAATTAAGTTTACAGATGGTATTAAGACTGCTAGTCAAATGACTTTGAGATGGGGAGATTATCTTGGATTATCAGCTGGGGCCAATGTCATCACAATGTTCTTAAAAATGGAAGAGAGAGACAGAAGAGAAAGTCAGAGATAAATTGTGAGAAAGATTCAACCTGTCATTGCTCATTGTGTAGACAAAGGGGTCCTGAGCTGAGGAATGACAGCGGCCACCAGCAGCTGAAAAAGGCAAGAAACAGATTCTGCCCTAGAGTCTACAGAAGGAATACAGCCCTTTGGACACCTTGATCTCAATGCAGTGAGACCAATTTCAGATGGACTTCTAACCTCCAGAACTGTAAGATGATAAATTTGTGTTTTCTTTAGCCAGTTAATTTATGGTCACTTGTTTCAGCAGCCATAGGAAACACATACACCTGCCAGGTGAGTAGGGGAACATTATGGATGTCCGAAGTGGTCTTGGTGAGTACTAAACATTTACCTCATGCCCCCATTAGGAAGATGAACTATGAGGTTTGGTAAAAGTTAAATCACATTCCAATTTACTGCCTCTTTGCCCACTGAGCTGGCCTCCTCTTGGCTTGTGATTTGTGGCCACTTCTTGAACTGGTACAAGAACTCAGGTCAGATGAGCAACAGGTGAGTTTCTTGATAACCTGGGAGGACTCATTGCTGGAGAACTTCAGGACAACCTTGAGTAGAGTTGCAGATGCTGCTCTACTTTTGAGCTAAGTAAGTGGTATTGATTTTTGTGGGTCCTTCACATGGTCAGTAGGGTTAAATATCTTATTTAGACCATTTAACTCCTAAAGCAGACTGAGGACTGTGGATTTGACTTTGTGTCCACATGCTAGAAAAACCTGAGCCATATTCACTACATCAGAAGACTTAAATCTTTTCATAACATCTGACCCAGGAATTCTTCTCAAAATCTATCCTAATAACCAGGATTCACTCAAAGACCTTCGTACAAGAACATTCATCATAGTATTTTCATAATTACAAAATATGAAACAAAAAAATGGTCAAGAATTGGGGAAGAGCTAAGTAGTTTATGTCATCATTAAAAATTAGGTTTCTAAAAAATAATGACATGCAAAAATGTTAAAAATCAACTAAGGAAAATCTAATACAGAGAACTCAATGTGTGTTATGACCCTAATTTTGTTTTTAAAAAAAGTGAAAAGAAGACTAGAAGTAGTCTTCTAGTCTAGTAACTCACTCAGGGTGCTGAGATTATGCAGGATTTTATTTTCAATCTTTTAAAGAAGGGTTTTTCATTTTTTACGTTATACAATTGTTTTACTATAAATGTGAATTACTTTATGAACAATAACAAATTATAATAAAATTATTAGAACTCTATGCTAATGAATTTGAAGACTTTTATTCAAAATCTGATATTTTAAAGTTTATCATTTTAAGAGAAATTTAAAAAAAAAGAATTAAACAGTGATGGGTGCCCTTTTCAGAGAACAGATTCTCCACCAGTTCTTTTCTGTTAATCAATCTGCAGGACAATACTTAAGATGATTGCATTCTGAATCAGGCTGTTTTAAAGCTATATTCATCTGTAAGCATTTGGTATATTTCTCTATGATTTAAAAGAGATGATTAGTTCTATGCTGGATGTCTTGATTTGTTATAAAATTTTCCTCAGAACTAGAATATTCAGTTTTAATGTAAAATTGAAATACATCTTCTAACCTTTCATTTGTCTTCATTCATGTAAATAGTTTAAATATACCCTTTTCACTTAATGAATTTAAAACTAGATTTTTTAAGAAATATTTTCAAAATACTAAAAATAAATACACAAAAATATTTAAGGAAGCAATTTTCTGTCACTTTTACATTTATTGCAATCCCACCTGACAAGAAGAGCAAATGAAATGTTGGGTAAAACTGAAATGCGATGCAACAATGAAGATGAGTTGTTTGAAAGAGAGCCATTGCTTGAGCTTTGCAGTGCGTCCTCTGGCCATTCTAATCCTCAACTTCACTGGGTAGCAGACCTGACAGTCTCCATGGGGTGACAGACCATAGGGAATGTGATCGAGTGGTGCAAAAAGCGCCCAATTCCCTCCTTTCTTCACCAAGACTGGCTGCTACTGAGCTAGGTCCACGTCTCTCCAACAGAGAGTAATTGAAGCATGCCAGGTGCTGAGAGCTTGCTAATGTTTCTTTAGCTCTATTGTCTATGAGTAAGATGTTCAACCCCAGAGCCTTCTCCATTCCCTTCTCGTTCCCGGACATCAAGACTTGATCTGGATTGCTGAAGGTCCCTAATGAACTAGAAACACAAGAAAGTTGGGGCAAACTGACAGTTCCTCAGTCCTAGCATTGAATTCTGTTTGGTCTCTGGTCTCAGCCCAAATTCCTCGTCTCTCCCTTTTGCTCTTTTCTCAGTGTCTTACCAACATTCAGCTGCTCTTGGCCTTCTACATGTTCATGACCAAGTCCTGTTTTACTTCTCCCTTTCTCCCACTTCCTCCATCTCTTACACAAAAACATATAAGCATATAAAACACACAAACATATTTACAAGCATGCACACACACACACACATATATGTACACCAGTGTTTTGGGAAGAGGCTTTAAATAGCCCATTATCAATAAAAAACAATTTGTTTTAAATTACTTGATTGTCTGTATTGTTACCTTCCAGTTCTGGTTCTCCTTTTTAAGTATGTTTTTTCTTTTTCAAATATCAACAAAATGTCTACCAGATAATCATTGTACCTTTAGTAGACATTGATTGAGAACATAGATATATACATAGAGATTCATAGCATCTTTGCAATACCTCTGAGCCTCCTTACCCCCAAGGCACAGGGTTGGGACCTCTGTTATCAGCCAGGACAGTACCATTCCGTCTCAATCGTATGCTGGAGCTGGTTTGTACTGGCTAGCGGTTAGTCATTAAATTTTCAGAAATTTTGGTAGTCAGCTGAAATCAGCCACGGCAGGAATATTTACACTATGCAAATGGGCAACCACTACAAATGAATCTGGGTTTCCTCCCCATCCCCACCCTGTGCCCCACAAGAGATTATTTATGAGCCCACATTATACCCACCACTCACCCTTGAGCATGAATTGTCTATGTCACCCTCCCCCAAACCATGCTTTTCCCACTAGCCCATTGCCTGAGTGTTTGTCTGGTCTCCAGGTTCTTGTGACCCCAGTGTAGCATGGACAAAATCCTGAGTGTGACATTGTTCAATAGAATAACACAAACACTGGACATCCCAGGGGATTCACTGCTTTGTTTCCATATATCTGAGACAGCTCCTATCAAAATAGAGGCAATAGAACATTTCACACGTTATCTCAGACGACAAACCTAATGGGAAGATTTCAGAGGTTCTCCTATTGAATAAATTAGCCCTGTCAATGTTCAATATAAAAGATTCTAGAAAGACAAGAATCTAAATGACAGTCCCCCTGTAATATTTTAATTGAGATGATGCTGTGTAACAGAATAAATTCCATCCATGACTTTTTGTTGGCTCCCATGTGACCTTTGCCTCCATTTCTTGACAGATTTATCTTGCTGAACATCTTGTGGAGAATGTGAAAAACATCCTTTTTTTCTCTGTCATGCTGAAATCTGAATCTCATGAATTTATTTTCCTTAAAATAACAGGTGCTGCATATTCTGATCACTCTTGCTTCAATTATACTTGGTTTAACACTCTTCTAAATAGCTCTGCACCTTTTTCTCTCTTTCCTGCCCCTCTCTATAGTTTTGACCCATTAGTGAAAAACTATTGCTTTGACCTTTAAGCTGACCACAGCCAGCGAAATACAAAGGGATCAAGGATGTTATTGTTTCCCTAGGTGTAAGTTCATGAGTATAGCTTTTTTTTATTCTTGATACCATCTTTAAAGCTTTTAAACTAGGAATAATAATTTAGGAAGGTCTGATAAGATAATCACAGACTAAGATATCTTGAGAGAGTAACCGGCAAACACTCCTGTCCATCCACTTTAATTCAGGTCACTCACATTTATGTTGTCTGTCATGTATGAAGCCATTCTGATGAGCCCTTTATCTCAATGAGTTTGTCTATTCAGTAGAGAAGACAGACAAGAATCTAAACAAAATAGGATCTGAAATGTGTGGTAATGTAGGTAGGAACAAAGCGCAAAGGAAATAGTAAAAAAGAAGGAATAATCAAGTCAGTTGAGGAGTGTATTTATTTTCTGTTGCTGCCATGACCAATTACCAAAAACTTAGGGCCTTAAACCAACACCAAAATAAGTCTTATGGAGCTAAAATCAAAGTGTAGGCAAGCCTGGTTCTTTTTGAAGTCTCCATGGGGAGAATTCATTCCTTGGCCTCTTTCATCTTCTTGAGGCTACCACATTCTTTGGCAGGTGGCCCCATCACTCTAACCTCTGATTCCATCGCCACATGGCTTTCTTCTCCTAGGATCTCCTGCCTCCTCTTATAAGGAGTCTTATGATTATATTGGGCCCATCCAGATAGCCCCTGTAATAATGTCTTCATGTCAGGATCCTTAACTTAATCACACCTGCCAGTCTTTTTAGCTGTTAGGTAATGAATTCACAAGTTCTGGGAATTTAAACATCAACATTCAGCTACCACAGGCAAGAAATGGGGTGGGGAATTCAATGAAACTTCTTTCCAGATGTCAAGTGGAGAATGGTGGAGCCATTGGCTGTCTTAACCCAATCTTGCCAAATCTGACCTGCCACAAATGCCTGCCCTTCAACTGCTTCTGCCCATACTGCTGCCTCTTACCTCCAGAGGTGGCATCAGCCTCCAGCTGCTCCAAGATCGTAGAGGCTGGAGCTGCCCAAAGAATGGTCCAAAAATCTACAGTAGGAGTGAACCACCAAACACTACCTTTCTGAGGTACTAAAACTGAAGTACAAAGGATTTCTAAATTTTGCATTAAAAAATAATGAGGGTAACTTTTTAAATACCTATCTCTTATTAACACTTGTGTGTAATAAATGACACTAAGTGATTAACAAATTTTCTTATTTAATCCTGAAAAATAATCTCAATGGCAAAGACTATATCTTATTATTATTATTATTATTTAATTTTTAAATTACAATTGACATATGACAAATATTATCTTCATGTTGAAGATTAGGAAACTAAGGCTTAGTAAAGTTAATCTGTTTGTCCATCCCACCAGCCAGCAAGAGTAGCCCAATCTTAAAATCAGTTTCTTCTGATTCTAAAACATTTGCTATAACCACCTTGGAGGTGACTGTACCCAATGGGCCGCAGCCCTCTCCAGGAGCCTGAGTCCTAACTCTAGAAGTTCCTCCTCCAAACTCTTGAGTTACCAGCCTCAATCAGACAGGGTCCTCTCCTCAGAGGTCTGTCACCATGGGGGATCCCATCCAAGCTTCTAGGTTCTATAAACCCTAATCTCACTCCACTCTGTTCTTCCAGCCCTAGAGCTTCCAACTGCTTCCTGCAAGGACTATCTCTGTGCTAACTCTATTGTACATCAATGTTCCCCTTCTGCTTTTCCTGTCCTTCAACAGTGTTTAACCAATTCCTTATAGTAAATTTTCCCTATTAAAATGACTCATGTGAATTCTGTTTCCTGATTAGACCCTGAATGATAATACACACACACAACACACACTTATGTACAATTATTGTTCATGGACATTTGTATATATACACACACATTTGTACATGCTTTCCATACGCAAATTCCCTTAGTTTGTTCCAGCTCTGCATCTGCTTCATTGGCCCTCATTAATGCTCTATCCTTTCCAGATTCCAAAATGTACTAGAAAGAACAAAATGACAGAGTTCCCAATGATGGAAAACCTTTTCTCTCTTATAAATATAAGCATCTGTTTGATGGTTTTTATGGTCAAAACTTACAGGATAACTCTTTTTAACATCAAGCATCTATAGTGGCATCATTTGTTAAAGACTTACTGGGTCAAATATGAAATTTTAAACAGCTTGATGATAGAAAATTTTTCTATTGAAATTTTTACAGCTTCCTTCATTTATTTAACATACATCACTTTCCACTCAGTACCCAACACTCCAAGACTCTTCAGATACAGAAAAGAATAAGACAAACAAAAGCACATCTCTCAGGGTATATACAGAGGAATGAGAGGGGAATGGTGTGCACAGACCTGTGGCAGGTAAGAAAAGATGTGGGAGGGTGACTTCAGGCAGGAAGGAGTAGAGGTTACGTGTGAGGACTCTGGAGTCCTACCACTTTCAGGCCAAATAACCTTGGGAAAGTTCCTAAACTTGTGCCTCCTGTTTCCTCTTTTGACAAAATGAGGATAATAATAAATACCTTCTTCAAAGGACTGCTAGGAAGAGTAAAGAAGAAAATAAACAGAGCTTGACTAGACACTTGATAAGTGCTAACTGTTATTACTATCAACACCATCACTAGAGATGTGTTCAGGGAGCTCATTTGCCCTAAAACATCATTAACCCACCAGGGGACCCCAGGAGTACTGAAGATCAGGTCTCATTTGCACCAATTTGCAACTGGGTCATCCTGGAAAGGTCACATAGCTTCCCTGAGCTTTCACTCCTTCCCATGTGATATGGCGACAGAGGTGTCTGCCTCACAGAGTTTCAGCTTGCATAAATAGGACAGCGCATACACAGCCACAAGAACCTACCAACCAGGCACTTAATAAGTAGCACTCACTCCCCCAACAAATACTTCTGCATACCTACTATGTGCCAGGCATTATTCTCACTATGTGGTATAGCTATGAACAAGACTAAGGTGCTCCCCACAAAGTGTTTATGTTCTATAGGAAAAACAAGCAAGAAATAGACTGGCAAGCCAGGATACACAATTCCATGAAGGCAAAAAAGGAGGGAGAAAGGTAGAGAACTGGGGGTGAGTAGGATGTCAGAGAAGCTCTCTCTGTGAGGTTGTTATCTGGCAGAGACAAAAAGGAAATGAGAGAGTAAGCTCTACAAGATTTGGGAAAGAAGAATTCCTGACAGGGAAGAAATAAAAAGCACAAAGCCACTGGGCTGGAAATAAGATAGGGGTATTCAAAGAGCAGGAAAAGGCAATGTGACCAGAGCACGGTGAGCAAGTGAGAGACAGAAGATGGAGCTGAAGAGCTGGGCAGGGGCCAGATCAGATAGGGCCCAAGAGATATGATAAGAACGCCAGATTTTAGGCCAATTATTTGGAGAAGGCATCAGAAAGTTGAGGTCAGAGGAAGCAAAATAATCTGATTTTCTTTTTTAGAAAATATTTCTCTAGCTGCTCTGTGCATAATTGCCTGTAGGGGGAGAGAAGGGAAGTAGGCAGTCCCACGGGAGGCTGGCATGTTTGAACAAAGGATGTTGGTGACCCAGGTTAAGGTGAGAGGTGAGAGGTGGTCAAATTAAGGATATATTTCAAAAGCAGACTTGCAGATGAGTTGCAATGGTGAAGGCTGGGAGAAGGTCATGCCAGAGAGGGGCAATGGGCAGAATTAAAGTTCAGATTTACCCAAATTAAGTGAGGTGCATATTAGCCAAGCAGAAGTGTTGAGCAGGCAGTTGTTTAAACACATCTGGCATTATCTTATCCACCTCTCTGCTTCCCTTCCGCCATTACAAAGTTATTTATTGAAGTTAAGGTATTGACCTAAGTAGATGCATTAAATCACCATCAGGTAAAAATCTGGTTAATTTATTTTTTTAAAAAAATAGCTTGCTAAAGGAATGATAATTTTACAGTGCATAGGAGCTTCCACCAGGCCCTGGAGAAAGGTCAGAGGATTTATAGAGCAGAAGTGCCACAGAAAGGAGTAGCAAAGTGGCACTAGAAATTATTCTCTCCCACACAATAATAGTGCTGGCCCTGTGTATGTAATCTGTGCCATCTGAGAATTTCACACATGACTTATGAATCAGACTGAGTATCTCCTTTGGGTCATTTATTTCCTTTTATCAATTACTAACCAATCCTGGCACAGTCTGAATTTAAAACCAAATCACACTCACTTTTTCCACCCACCACCCACTGAAACATTGTTATCGGTGACTGCTAGAGCTTCCATCTGTCCCGCGAGGGAGACAAGAAACACCCACGTCTTGAAAATAGCCTTTCCAATTACCCTTCTTCTCTATCCTGATGAGCCTGGCAGAATCGTGGACCTTATCTCTATATCTTATAAGCAATCTCAGCAGAGCAAGTGACAGGCAGTAGTTGTCCTCCTCATCAGCTTGGCGACCCAACTTGCTGCTAAACACTGCTTCTTAGAGTTGTTTATCATCTTAATTGTATCTTGCATGCCCACCTTTTCTGCTCCAGAGCTCTTAGGATTAATCAATTCCGAGTCACTTTGAGCAATGCTGGGTACTTTATCTTTTGCTCTGTTGCTAACATAGAGATATGGGAGCTCGCAGGCAGGTAAATAGTTTCCTCCTCAATCACAATCTTCCTAAAACTTTCACCACTCACCAAGGTGGTAGAAAACTTCTGGACCTTCCTCTGGGTATTCCTTCTTCACTGTAGTGAGTTGCTTCGAAGGCCAAATTCATCAATGTCCATTGTAAAATTGCCAGACATCTGATGTATTATTAATCCTTTGCAAGCACTATCCACAGGGGTGAATGATAGCACACTGCATAGTGGTAGTTTCAGAGTCCCCAGCAACCCTGGAATCACCTGGACCTCTAGAGTTATAAATTCTCAGGCCCCACCCAAACCAAGTGAATAATCAGAACCTCTGGGAATGGGGTACAGCAATATGTTTTATCAAGCTCTCCACGTGCTTCTTATGCACACTCAAGTTTGAGGACCACTGCAAAAGTGCTCTGGCTGGAGTGCCAGTCACTCACCTTGCAACTGAAAACAAAAAAATCAGACTTGATCATCTCTCAACCCCTTCCAGATCTAAAATTCTAAGAATGTGTGTAGAGGCTGGGGTGCGGAGGGTACAATATAGGACAATCATGATGGTAATTATTAATGTTTCCTGAGTGCTTTCTGTGGGCCTGGCACTTGGACAGGCGGTCTTGTTATTTATGAAACACGTATACCTTGAAAGAAGACAAGTAAATGTCATATTATTCTAGTCCCCCTCTAAGACTCAGCTCTGGCTTTCCTGAGACACCCTCCTAGTCAGAGGTAAATTCCTGCTCCAGATTTTACCACCTGGCACGTACATGACTCAGAGTGCTCATCAATAGACCTGACTGTCAGCCCTTGTCCTTTCAGCACCTAGTGAAATGTCTGGTGCTGAATAAATGAGTGAACCAAGAGTGGATAAATATGCTCATAGCAGTAACCTTCACTCTGTGCTCAGAAATTCCATAGGCATTGGCAAGTTACGTCTCAGAGTCCCTTCAATTCTCATATCCTCCCCCTGTTCATTTCCAAAACCCCTCATTTTTTTTATACCTCTTCCCACAAAACTCTATGATGTGAACTTTAGCATCATTTATATTACATTCCTCAGCAAAGTCCACACTCCACATCTCTTAATCAGCTGTCTTTTCCTTATCTCAGAAAATGTTTGACTAGTCCTTTCCTTTTTCAAAGATGTAGAAAAAAAACATTTGTCCTCTGATAGATGAATTTCAAGCTTCTTATTTTAATGTATGATGCACAATTTCTAAGTGGCAAGTATAATAAAATCATTTTCACCAAAATATTCCTCATTTACCCTCTCCCAGCAGAAGCAGCTCTTCTTTTTCACTAATTGTCTCACAGTGAATTAGTTTAGAAAGTTCAGCATCAGGTTTCCATAGTGAGTTAATGTTAATGTAAGCTACGCACAAAACAACTGTGTGAAGATTTTATCGTCAATTCTAAGACCATCCCCATACTCCAAGCCATTGCAGTAACCAAGAATCTTGGAGGAAGAGGCCTCAGAGATGTGGATATGCTCAGAAATGGCCTTGCTATTGGGCCTATACACTGCTCACACGTACATTTCCAGGAACTTTGCCTAACATGTTGTTGTAGGCAGAATTCTAAGATGGCTCCCAAGATTTCCTTGTGCCCTGGTATACACACACCTTTTCTCAGCTATTTGGTCAAACCTTAATCGAAGTGCTGCTATAAAAGTATTTTGTAGATGTAATTAAGGTCCCAAATCAGTTGACTCTAAGAAAAGAGATTATTAGTTGGCCTGACCTAATCAGGAGAATCCTTAAAAGTAACACAACTATTTTTGGCAAGGTTGATTTAAATTATGAAGAACATTCTTCACTCCTGGCTTTGGAGCTGGAGAAGACCACCAGGCAAGCAATACAGATGGCCACTAGCTGACATCCAGCAAGGAAAAAGGACCTCGGTCTTAGAACTACAAAAAACTATATTCTGCCAATGACCTGAATGAGCTTTGGAAGCAGTTTCCTCATTACCCAGGCCTCCCGATGAGACCACAGCCCAACCAACACGTTGGTTTCAGCCTTGTGAAAACTTGAGCAGAGAATCTAGATGTGCTATGCCCAAACTTTTGACCTACAGACTGAGGGATAACAAATGGGTCTCGTTTTAAGCCGCTAAATGTGAGATCATTTGTTAGACAGCAATGAGAAACTAATATAGATGCTAATAGGTAATGCCCCCTCCTTTACCCTATAAGGTAACTCTGCCCTCCTACATGTCTATATATCTACCTCACATACTCCAAACCTGGACCTCACCCTCACTACTATTCCCAATCTTGCCAGGAAGGTTTCAGAAACATGCCAACTTCCCCATTATTACAGAAAGCAAATACAATGTGTGAGGACAGGAAGAGGTCAGGCTGTTCTGCGACAGGCAGTGTCACCCCCACAGTCCCTGCCTTGCCTCTGAGTGTGGTTATCATGTGCTCTTTGCAAACAATCCATTATTTTTCTGCTTCAGATTATCTAGCAAATAACCTCTCTCCCTCATCCCAAAGCCCTTTGTACTTGTGTCCTGAAATATCACAGATGGTACCAGCTGCCTAGTGACTTCCACAACCCTCAGGCTGTCTGCTTGGTTTTATTGGCTGTAAAGGATGGTCTGGCCTTGCCACACCACCAAACCGAGACAGGTTCTATTCTTCAAATACCTCCACATGCATGCTGATGGAGAGGGAGAGTCATTTATGTTCTCTCTGTAAATTACAAGGCTGTGTTGATGGGCTAAATGTTTAGCAGGAATATCCAGCTAAAAGCAGAGAAATTTCTCTGTGGGGGCGATTAGGAGAAAAGTAAAAATGGTGCCTTTTTTTCTTTTTTAACTTTCTGGTCTTGGCAGTAAACATTTAATGTAATGTATCACCATGAATTGCTGGAGTAGGCACACCCACAGTGCTCATTAGCTTATTAAAGTTAATACAACTGTTCTGGCTGATCTAAATTGTGGAATGATGACCAAACTAACAATAATCATGAATCTTATATTCATTTTATTCTCTCTTCCATAACATTTCAGCTTGCCCTCCCCTGAGTTTGTTGGGGGAAGTGTAGGTATGAGAACTTGTAACTAGAAGGGAAACGTGCCACCCCTGCCAGAGGAAACCTATCCTCTCAGCTCAGGGCGGTTCTCACCTGGGATCGTCTGTGCTGCACTTGGGGGTAACAGGAACGGGTGAGCATTCTCCCCTGCACACCTCAACCCAACACTTCTACCTGCTTCGAAAGGCAATATAGCCTCATAAGTGGTTCCCAAACTTTGCTGCGCACTACATCTTTAAACAATACTGATACCTAGCTCTCACCTGAGATGATTTGATTTCATTCGTCTGGTAGAGTAACCTAAAAATAGAGTTTTCAAAGCTCCCCAGGTGATTCTAATATGTAGCCAAGTGTGAGAACCACTGGCCTAGTAGTTAAGACACCCTTCATATCAAGGCTTCCTAACTTACACCTGGTCAACCTTGAGCAAATCATTTATTCTTTTTATACCACAGTTCCTTAATCTGTTATGTGGACATAATGATGGCACCTACCACATTGGTACCATTAAAGGAAAGAATGCATACCTTAGCGCGTAGCACATAGTAAATAGGCAGTATGTACTAATAATTAGGATTAATATTTTCATCATTATTATTTCTCTTGGCCTCTTTAGAGATCACAACATCAAAATATCTTATGTTGGCAAACTTTGAGGAGTTATCTATGTTGAATTACTTTTCAGAAGTCCTGGCAGGTAACAATTCAGTTCTGGCTTGCTTGCACTATCCCCACCCAATGGAAATCATCCTGGTATTTAGATCACAACATAGACAACCTAAAGGCATGGTGCGGGGAAATTAAGGGTTCAAATTAGGGGAGATCGGTGGAGTTATAAAGCTTCGTTTATTCAACAAGCACTTATTGAATATCTTATTATAAGAAATGGAAAAAATAGGCTTAGAGATATAGCTAGGTAAAGAGATTTACTAGATAAAGGAATTGGCTTGTGTGACTATACAGGCTGATAATTCCCAAGATCTGCAGTTGACAGGCTGGAGACCCAGAAGAGCTGATAGCAATGTAGTTCCAGTCTAAAGATTGGCAGCCTAGGGACCCAGGATGAGCCAGTGTCTCATTCCAAATCCAAAGGCAGGAAAAAGCTGATCTCACAGTTAAAAGACAGTCAGGCAGAAATATTTCTGTCTTATTTGGAGGAGGGTCAGCCTTTCTCTTCTTTTAGGCCTTCAACTGGTTAGATAAGACCTGCCCACATTAGAAAGAGCAATCTGCTTTAGTCAGTGGTAAGATTCAAATGTTAGTTTCATCTCAAAAGACCTTCACAGAAACACCCAGAATAATGTTTAACCAAATATCTGGGCAATGTGACCCAGACAGATTGACACATATAATTAATCATCACAGAGGAGAGGGTGTAATCAGCTGCCCTTTCCTTCTTATACTATCTAGAACTTCCACAGCTATCTTGTTATTCTGAGAGCCTAATCTATAAGAATAATAGGTTAAGAAGCTAGAAAGGGTCTGGGTTTCTGATGATTCTTAGAGTTTTGACTACTTATTTTCAGATTTCTCATTATAAGATACAAAAATGTATACCTATTTTATTGATGTCTGTGGGATTATTTTTATTTTTCTGCTTTATGAAATTAAATTAAATTACTCACATATACCTCAGGGACCCCTAATAATAGCTTTATCTTTCCACTTTACTACTCTGTGAAGTGTTCTTTATACAGTAGTCTGCACTATATAAGTCAGCACCCATATTTTTACCCTGGTTCAAAGCAGTAACCAGACACAGAACTAAATCAACAGTCAAGTCACTAGACAGGTACCACTCATTGCATGTGTACCTTTTTCCAACTCCGTCTAAATATTTGTGTAACTACAGAGCATTATCAGCCATGAGCAAAACTGAGAGGTCACCCAGGGCTCAGATGGAAAGAGAATCTAGTATGACTGGTTTTAAAACAGTACAACAACAAACAAAGACTTGTGACTTTCATTTCTTTAATGTATCCAAATTGTTTTAGAATATATCACAAATGCTTGGAAGATGTAAACACTTGGAAAATAAAAACTTTGGATTTGCCCAGCTGTCCACAGTATCCTATAGACAAAGCAAAGCTATTTCAACGTTTGTGCATGGCTGCAATTTGGGACTTCTGTTCCTCTGGCCTGGAGGCTGAACTAAAATTATGCTCTGATCTTTATTCTAAGATATACATTCCTAGTTCAGTGCCTTGGTGCCTGAGTTTAACCATATGGGGAGATTTTTGAGGGCTAGGAGCTCGTATTTACCATTTTTGACTCTCCTGCCATCCCTACTGCTGAACCTCATCTATAATCAGAGCACAATAAACATGAATTGGTTCATTACCACATGTTACTGAGATGTGATTGGGCTCCTGAGAGCTAGACACATTATTAAATGGAAGTAATATTTTGTTTAATAATATGAATTTAGCTTATAGGTTATGAAAAGGGAGTCTATAATATGCAAAAAAAATCAAAAAAATTTTTAATTGATAGCACCAAAGAAGAGAAGAAATGGCATAATTTTAAGTAATAAGAAGAAACAGGTGTTTTGCTGTTGCTAGAAAAGCTGTTCTGACTGATCCCAACTCAGTTCCTTTCAAATGACTGGATAGTGTAGCTATGATAGAATCTTGAACAGACACTTGGAGATAGACACCTAGAGGTGTGACCATGCTTCAGGAGAAACACCCAGACCCTTTGTACCCTGAGAATAATAAGTTAATATAAGTTAGCATAAATTGTGCCACAAGCCACTTTTTGTAAATGAATGGTTCCCTACAAAGTTGAGCCATTCTTCCCCCAATCAGTGAATCTTCTATCTGTTGGTTCCACGTCTCTCTCTTTTACTGCAGGAAGGGTTTGTCCAGTGGGCAAATGTGTATCCACCATCTTTGTCTCCCAAGAGCTATTGCTGTGGATTAAATTTTGTTTCTCCAAAATTTGTATGTTGATGTCCTGATACCCAGCACCACACTTTATAATGTGACTATTTGGGGGGGATAAAGCCCTTAATGAGGCATTTAAGTTAAAATGGGGGCAATTAGGGTAGGTCCCAATCAAAAATGACTGGTGTCCTTTTAAAAAGAAGAGAAATACCAGGGATGCAGATGCAGAGGAAAGGCCACATGAAGACACAGTGAGAAGGCAGCCATCTACAAGCCAAGGAGAGAGGCCTCAAGAGAAACCAATGCTGCTGACATCTTGGTCTTGGACTTCCAACCTCCAGAATTGTGAGAACATAAATATCTGTTGTTTAAGCCACCCAGTCTGTGGTATTTAGTTATAGCAGCACTAACAGACTGATACAGCTGCCAACAGCTCCCCAGCTTTATTTCTCACAGCTTCCACACCTAGAGAGACTGGCTTTCTCAGTCTAGTTACTAGAATACCCTAAGAAGACTGGCTTGACTTAGAGTCAGGTCCAGCCTTGGACCTGGCAGGACCCAGGACTGCAAACACAGAGTGAGGGTGTTGGCCCTTTATGTCATAGTCTCCCTCCCTTTATTCCTGCTGATTTAATCAGGGTTCAGTTAGAGAAGCAGAACCACTAGGATATGTTTACATATATCCATAAATCTATACATATGAATTTATTACAGGAATTTGACCTTATGCAATTATGGGCACTAATTCAACAGTCTCTGCAAGGCTTTTTCTCTGAATCTGATGTTGGAAGTTGAAGTTTGCAGGTCAGATAGTCTGAAAATGAAGATGGATGCAAAGTGAGTGCTATGTCTAAATGTTTGTGTCTTCTCGAAATTTATATGTTGAAACCTAATCCCCAATGTAATGGTATTTGAAGGTTGGGTCTTTGGGAGGTAATTAGATCATGAGGGTAGACCCATCATGATAGAATTAGTGCCATTATAACAGATATGAGAGAGTTTATCTCTCCCTTCCATGTGACAGTAAGAAAGCAGCTGTGCACAGGCCAAGAAGAGAATTCTCACCAGAACCCCACAATGCTTGGACACTGACATTGGATGTCCAGCCTCCTGAGCTGTGAGAAATAATTGCTTGTAGTTTAAGCCCCACAGTCTATACTGCTATTGTCACCTGAATTAAGACAGTGGACCTTAAAGACAAGCCAGAACCCACACAACAGACTGAAATCCATGTCATTCTCTCAGTGCCTCCAACTTTGATGATGTGTTCCACAGTACTTAGAAGCCTTGTCAGAGGGCTAAACATCCACCTGTCCTAGGTATTGGAAAAGCTGAGGAACGGTCCCAGAGAAGGAAAAGGAGCCAGCCACAAGCCAGCTGCTATTCTACATCAACATGAGCCAGCAGATAAGTAATAATGGGCATACGCTGCCACAGAGCCAACTTGCCAAATACAAAGACAATATGGATGCCCTCCAGTCCTGTGTAAAATGTCTCTGTGCCTCACCCTAACTGGAAATAGACAGGGAAGGGAATTTGGGGATACACAGTGCAGACTAGCCAAGTTAACACATGACAAAGCCACCACAGTTTCTGAGAGCAGCTCCTCATACAGAACTGTGTGGGTCTTCGGCAGAGGCATTCTGTCCCCTCCCTTCTTCTCTTACCACATTCCTCTTTCCAGCTGTCTTCCTCCTTGATACCTTTCCATTTTCTCCATTATCTATAAAGGCCATAGTATCAGGTGGCGGCAGTATTTCAGAGATTGTTAGAATCAAGAAAGGCCCAGGAAAACACTTCCTGACACCTAGCCACACTGTACGGACCAATGGACATCACTGGGCTGGAAACCCAGGGTGCAAACGCCAACTCAGGGCTTCTGGCACTCCCTACATCAGTCTGAGATAGGCTTGAACTATGTGATGTTATGATTTGTAATAGGAAATATATATTTAGTCTTCATTCACTATTCCTAGCAATAACCTAAAACCTCTTGGCATTTCCTAAGTGATGAGAGGGGTAAAGGTCTTTTGTTATGTTAATGAGGTGAGTTTTGGAAAGCACCTAAGGATGGGAGATAATTGCCAAAAGAACTAACCATGTGATTAGAGGGTTAGAACATTCAGTACCACTCCTCTGACCTCCACAGAGATGAGGGCCTGAATGTTGGATTAATCACAAGTAGCCAATGATTTAATCAGTCGTGCCAATGTAGTAAAGCCTCCATGAAAACCCAAAAGGATGGGGTTCAGGGAGTCTATAGGCTAGTAAACACGAGAAGATTCTAGGAGAGTGGCACACTCAGAAAGCATGGAAACTCCATGCCCTTTCCCCATTCCTTGTCCTAATGCATCTCTTCTATCTAGCCTGTTCCTGAGTTATATCCCTTCCCTGTATGGTAAACCACTAATCTAGTAAGTAAACTGTTTATACTAGTTCTATGAGTCTCCTTAGAAAATTAATAGAATACGAGAAGGGGAGGTCAAGAAAACCTCTGATTTAAAGTCAGTCCATCAGAAGTGCAGGTGATGACCTGGCCTTTCAATTGATGTCCATAAAGAGGGCCAGTCTAGTAGGACTGAACCCCTAACCTGTGAAATCTGATGCTATCTGCATGTAGATAGTGTCAGAATTGAGTTGAATTGTAGGACACCCACTGGCGTCAGACAATTGCTTGGTGGTGTGTGTGTGGGAGCAGGAGAGGGGGGTCAAACATGTATTGGAATTGAATACAGAATAATGATTAAACTGGTTTTTGGTTCTATCCTTTGGCACCCAAAGAATGAGAGTGAGGCAGATTATAATAATAATCTTACTTCCTCCTGTTTGGAAACACATCTGCCCAGTATTAAACAATACTCTGGAAATAGAGGGGTTTTTCTCTTCCTTTCCAGAAGGGGACAGTATCTTATTATCACAGATGAAAATTTAATAGATTCAGAAAAAATGTTGTACTCACCTAAAAAGAATCTCAGTTCAAATCCTTTACACATTTTCCGTGGATATAAATCTCAATTGTTTACCACATATCATTGATCATAATCAAAAGATGGAAGAGACAAATTTTTGAGGGAAGGATTGGTCCTCAAAAAGAAATACCTGTTTCCATGGTGACACCCTATTAAGTTAATTTGGAACAGGGAACTGACAAAAGAGATTTTGAATGTTAAATCCATACCATCAGTTAGAGTGCCGGGAGATTTGAAAGCCTCTAGAATGACCAAATTTGGGGAAGGATGAGTCACTAGTCATTTCATAAGTGCCATTCCCAGCCCAGGCAGGTGGCTTTATATCTAGGTCTACCAGAAAGAGTCAAGGAGATAGGCCTGAGTTTAGTTACCGACCCTGAGTTAGGGGAGCAGATCTTTCTTTGCCCAAGTAACTCAAACTTTCTGAAGCATGGCTTAGGAATTATTCAACATGTGGATTTTCCTCTCTTGAGGCGATAGATGCTCATTAACAATAATTGGCAACCTTGTCTGTAAGGTAGAATATGAAGAGTTTCCTCGGCAACACTGATGCCAGAATTCCATCCCTAGATATTCTGATTTAATCTGTTTGGCCTGGGGCTAAAGCAGCAACAGGTATTTGGAGCTCTCCAGATAAATCTAAAGTGCATCCAGGGTTGAGAATCAGGAAGGTCTCCATTGCTCATACTCTCATTTTTTGAGTGTTTGTTATGGAGCAGACTGAGAATTTTTATTGAATTATCTGTCTTACCTGTCAGCAACCCTCCGGGGTAGATGTTATTGCAATCTCCATTTGTAAATGAGAAAACAGAAGTATACAAAGATTAAATAATTGCCCAAGTTTTCACAGCTAAAAAGCACTGGGGTGGATTCCAACTCCAATCTGGTGTCAGTCAAGCCTATGCTGTTAACCCACATCATAATGCTCTCTTTCACTGAGTGGCCCACTGGGTACTGAGAAAATGCCTAGTAGTCTAAGACTTATTCCCTGTACAGAAGAGGCAGAAGCAAGTATAAATACATCCTGTACACTAGAGGTCTGATGGAAAGTTCAGTCTTAGTGCTAGCGGGAATCTTCAGGGATACCCAGTTAAACCACTTCACTTTACAGATGAAGCAACACAAATCCAGAAGATTAAGTGATTCAGAGCCCCATCTCCTAATTTCAAGTCAAGTAGGTTTACCCTATACCCTTCGATTTTCTATTTATCATCAGAGGACACAGATAGACTGGCAAACTTCATTCATAGTTGGTTGATGTGACTGTTGTAAGGAGGGAGCCCAGAGAAGGGGGAGGTTGCCTGTGGCTGGTGAAATGGGGTAAAACTTCATGAAGGAAGGGGCTTTTCATTTGAGCCAAGATCAGGTAGGCTTCCAATTTGCTGAAATGTCGGAGAGACTCCTTTAAGAAGAAAAAAACATGTATCAAATTCATGAATAAAGAATGGTAAAAACTGCATTCCTATCAACAAGAACCTCAAATGGAAAAGAATTAAGTGCTCCAAACAAAAGATAGGATGGCTAAATGGATAAGAAAACAAGAGTCCTACAAGAAACTCACTTCAGATTAAAAGACACACCCTGAGTGGATAGTGGACTTGTGAAGCATATGGTTTCCCAACAGAGCTCTTCTGTATCCTGAGATTTACAGAGTTACTTTAGCAGCTTTCTCATATGTAAGTGGTTTAGGGCAACTAGAAGAGTCTCCAGGCCAGACATGTTGGCTCTAACTCTGTCCTGCTGGTAGAATTCACTTATCTCAAAAAAAAAAAAAAGAATTCTTATCTCAAAAAAATAAATAAATAAAGACACATAGACTAAAAGGAAAAGGATGAAAAAAGATATTGCCTTGATGGACCTAGAATGTATCATGATGAATGAAGTAAGTCAGTTAGAGAAAGAAAATACCACATGATTTCACATACATATGGTGGAATCTAAAGAATAAAATAAACAACAACAAAAAAAGGGAACCAACTCATTCATACAGAGAATATTTTGAGGGCTACTAGATAGCAAGAGGGTTGAGGGAGACAGTGAAAAATGGCAAAGGGATTAAGAAGTACACATGGATAGTTACAAAACAGACATGGAGATATGAAGTGTAGCAAAAGGAAAATAGTTAGCAGTGTTTTAATAAATATGTAAGGGAGAAAAGGGGTACTAGTTTTAGTGGGGTGATCACTTTGTGAGTTACATAGATCTCTAATCACTGCAGTACAATTGAAACATATATTGTTGTATGACAACTATAATTTTTTGAAAAATGATTGGATTGTATAATGTAAATACAAGCAACTAATTGTCTATTGTATTTCAATAAAGCTGAAAAAAAAAACACACAACCAGATGAGAATGAGCCTTTCATGGGATGGCAAATTTTGCCCAAATTTTTCATAAACTAAAATGGGTTATGCAGTCTTAGAAACCAGAGGAAGTATTTTTATCATAAATGTGAGAGGAAGCTTAGGAGATGTGATTTGGTAGGTGAATTGTTTAAATTCCCAGATATTTTGTTTTTGAAGATAAAAGAAAAATTGCTCCATCACTCATAAAGCCTTTTGCCACACCAAATGCCAGAGAATTAAAAATGTATATATATAGTTTTCTGAGCAGGAGAAAAGAAATTCAGGAAACAACTGGTGATCAAAATGTAAAATCATATAAGGTTAGAAAAGATACTTGCAGATAAGATGACACATTGCAAAACCTGGGGAAAGGTACTATGTATTTGCACAATAACAGAAATGCCATAGCTTCCTTCCAGGACCTCGCTCATTCCCACTGCACCCTGTGCCAGCTCTAGGAGATCAGTATCCTCTTTGTTAGTGTGTGTGTATGTGTCCGTGTGCATATGGCGTGTGTGACATTGGTTAACAAAATCTACTAAGTTTCAGGTGTACAATTTAACAATAGATTTCTTTCTGTCACCACATATTAGACCCCTCTTACTCTACCTACCTCCTTCCCCTCCCCCACGCCCTCTGGTAACCACTAGTCTATTGTCAATGTCCATGAGTCTCTGTCCTGTTCATTGTTGCTTCCTCTTGGTGGCATCTGACCCTTAGCAAGTCCAGTGACAACACCTCCCAAGCCTGTCAGCCCTTCATCCTAGTTTGACAGGGTACTGAGATTCCATTGAATCAAAATTAAATAGTCAACTTAAAAATAGGTTTTTTTTTTCAAGTTTTCAAGTAGAAAAAGACACCACCACATATTATGTACACATCAATTTTCAGAAATACAAAATTAGAGAAAAATCTTTCATCACTCTTCAAATTTTTTAACTTCCAGGGCGCCAGCTAGAAGTTGTTTTCTTGTTTTCATGAAAGTGCCAATAAGTCTAAGTTCACTTAAGGAGGATTTTTCTCTTCAAAAGAGTAACCTGCTCACCTAAATGACTCTCCCATTTGCGAACAGAGAAAAGGAGATACTTTGACCCAGAAAAACCATCTTCAGCCATTTGGCATCCCATTTCCAAATATTTGCCTCCAGACTTTCCTCTCAAGACCTCACAAGGCTTTCCTGAGTCACCCATCATTTTCTAAGAACCTCAGCTAAAGGAGCAATAGAAAGGGACGGGCATCAATCTCTATGTCCAGCCCAGCATCGGAAGGTCTTCCAAAGCTAAATAATTATAGGATACTACTCATAATTTTGGTGAAGTGACACTGATGAAAATAAATATAAGTCCCTTTTAAGATAAAATGTCCCACTACCTATAAACCATGATGAAGGCTCACATGTGACCACTGTTAGGAAGGAAAGGGTATATAAAGCAGGACAGAGGATTAGGGGATTTGTTTTGTCAATAAAGCCAGGAAAGTCTTGACCTAAAATTTGAAGGATAAACAGTCAACTATACAAAGAGAGGAGCAAAAGTAATGGCAAAGTCCCAGTAGTAGAAAGGCCCATGGCAAAAAGGTGGTAGAAAAGACCATTAAAAGTAGTCAGCGTTACTGAGACAGAGAGAGTTAGGAGGTAGGGAGTTCCAGAACCAAGAAGGTCCCAGAGTCCATGTAGCACCTTGTGTGATGATGTGCCCCTAGAAAGATGCAAGAAGGGTTTAAAACTAGAAGCCTCTATGCCAACCGCCACAGCAGCCACATTTCCTGATCGAATACCTGGCAATTACATCGGTAGGCTATTGTTTAACTCTGTTCCCATAAGAAAGAGGAGGAGGAATTTATGGGAAACATAGTATGGGAACCTGAACTTTTAACGTTCCGCTTTCTGCTTCTGTACACCCGCTTATGCATCATAGCAGACCACCGTTTGGTGACGGGTAATGAATAGATGATGTATAGATCCATTGTGATTGGGATATAGTGATTAATGGATTTTGGGGTATAAAACTGTGGACTTAAAATGGGTCGAGGCTGCTCCTTTGGAAGGACAGCCGCCGGCTAATAAACTGCCTCTAATATCAGAGCACTCAGGTTGAGTCTGGTTATTCCGGTCACAACACTTGCAGCCAATGTTCAGAAGTTATTTTATTTGTTTGTGTGCTTGCTTGCTTGCTTGCTTGCTTGCTTATTTCTATCTTTTAAGCAATGGAGCGATGAGGTCAGGGGTTGGGGAAAAGGGAGCTTCTGAAAATTTTAATCAAGAAGATGGCATTAGCAGGCTTGCCTTTCAAGACAATCACTCTGGCTGTAGGACAGTAGTCCCTCCCTTATTCAAGGGGGATAAGATCTTCAGTGGATGCCTAAAACCACAGACAGTATTGAACCCTATACATGCTGTTTTTTCTTTAAGGTGAATACCTGTGATAAAGTTTAATTTACGAATTAGGCACAGTAAGAGATTAACAATAACAATTAATTATAAAATAGAGCAATTATAACAATATACTGTAATAAAACCCGTGTGAATGTGGCATTATTAAGGGTTACTTGAACACAAGCACTATGGCAGCTCACTGGTCGGTCTGATAACCCACACACCTCCAAAGTGACTAATGCGTGAGTAGCTTACACAGCATAGAAAAGCTGGACAAAGCTTTCATGCCTTAGGCAGGATGAAGCCTGATGGCACAAGAATTCATCATACTACTCAGAATAACATACAATTTAAAACTTATGAACTGTTTATTTCTGAGATTTTCCATTTAATATTTTCAGACCACAGTTGACTGTGGGTAACTAAAACCAGGGAAGTAAAATGGCAAATAAGAGGGGACTACTGTATCAAGAATGGAATACATGAGGAAGGGTGATGTGGAAGACCACTTAAGAGACAACTGCAAAAGTCCAAGTGAGAGATGATAGGAACTTAAACTAGAATGGAGACAATGTCAGATTTGACAAACAGCTAGAAGAAAAAAATCATTGATGACAGATTGCAAATGGAAGGGAAGGACAGAGGTCAAGGATGGCACCTACGTTTCTAGCTTGGAGGAAACATTCACCAGTGAAAGCCCAGGTTAGTGGGGAAAGATGATGAGTTTGGGTTGGGCATGTTGTATGTAGATGCCCTTGAGAAATCCAAGAGGAAATATGCAGAAGGAAGTTGGACAAGCAGGTCAGAGGAGAAGTCAAGATTGGAAGTGGAATTCTGGGAGTCATTTACAAAAAGTTAATAAAAGCCAGGGATAAAAGTACAGAATATATAAAGTTAAAAGAAAAACTGAGGTTGAGTGAAGTAGAATATGGCTACAAAGGAGAAAGTGTGGTCAGAGAGGTAGAAAGAAGATGCAGAGGGACAAAAAGGCCTCCAGCAACCTAGTAAAAAGCAGTTTAAGAAGGAGAATGTGGTCAGCGGGACCAGAATACGGGAGAGGTCAAGAAAGATGAGACCTGAAAATAGGCCCTTTGAACTGATTGATACCAAAACCATTGTGATCTTGCTAAGAAATAATACAAGAACACTTATGCACAGATCTCTGAGGGGAAAAAAAATCGAGAAAAAAATATGCACTCTGAAAACATTTGCTTTTGTAAATCTGCTATTACAGAAAAAAAAAATCTGCACTTTAGTCATCTAGAATCAATCAGATTGGTTGGGGACTTATAGGTAACTCAGTGAGTGACAAAAAGTGAGGTAGGACCAGGTGTGGAAAGAGAGTATCTCATGACACTGAGATGGCAGAGTTGGCTCCTTGAAGATTTTCACCCTCTGTATCTGTTTCCTAGGGCTCCGTAATTGCCACAAACTGGGTACAACAGAAATTTATTCTCACTACTTTAGAGGATGAAAGTCTAAAATCAAGGGGTTAATAGTAAGTACCATGCTTCCTCCAAAATCTCTGGGAGGGAATCCTTCCTTGCTTCTTCCAGCTACTGGTAGCTCCTGCTATTCCTTGACTTGTGGTTGCATAATCCAATCTCTGCTTCTATTACCACAGGATCTTCCATCTGGGTCTCCTGTTCTCTCCTAAGGACATTTATCATTAGACTTAGAGCCCACTCTAACCCAGGATGATCCCATCTTGAGATACTTAACATCATTACAACTACAGACTCTTTTTCCAAATAAGGTCAAAATCACAGCTTCCAAAGGATATATCTTTTCAGGGGCCACCATTCAACTCACTACACCCTCCCATTCCTATCTCCTGGAACAACTTTTTGTCTTATCTGAAAGTTTCATCCCCAATCCTATCCCTGCCTCTTAACACTCAGTCCCAGCCTTATCCAGCCAGGTCAGATCACAGGAGCCACCACCTTTGATGAAAAGCAGAGATCAGACAGAGTAGAATATGTCCTCCTTCCCCTGGCCAGCTGTTGAGGAAGACTTGTTTTTCCTAGAGGAAGGTAGGTGTCCCAGTTTCCAGGTCTCACTGCAGCAGGGAAGCAGTTTTACTTTGATGGGTGTATTTCCCTAAAGGCACATTGCTAAACTGCATCATTAAGTTCTATCACTTTCTTTGTTCAAGACATTAGGTATTTCTTTAGGATAAGTGGTATTCATGGATGTGGGAGGGGAAGGGAACTAACCACGGTTTAAACACATTGTAGTTTTCTAAGTTCCAAAGAAACTTTTGAGAGGTAGTCCATTTGCACATCAGGGACTCTGTTAAGGTTGTCTGTATCAACTACTGAAAGAGAGTTCAAGAGAATTGATTAATAATAAAGGACAGACTCATGGGGCTACATAACAAGTCTGTGGGTTGAGTGGCTGCTTTTCCCACTGAGTATGGAATAATGATGCACATGGTTCAAAGCAGACTTCAAATGAGTAATTAAAGAGATTTCTATGGGCTTCATGACTCAAGAACTGTATTTCTTTCCGAGATGATCAAGAATAGAAAGCGACATTTCATTTAGCTGCTACGATAAAGTGATGTTTTAATAATAATAGCTGGAATTGCTATCCCACCAAGAGCTCATGGGACTGTATGAGTGCATTTAACTTATCATCACAAAATTTCACAAAAGCACTTTCAGATATCACTTCATCATGCATTTGGGGAAACTAAGGCACACACCCGTGAAATATTTTATCTATTCTCACCATCAAAAAAGATACTTAAGATTTAAAATTGTCCTTCAAAAGTTAGTTCGGAGCTGAGAAAGAAATAGAATGCAGGCCTCATTTCCAGGTTTTGTGTTTGATCTTATAAATCTGTGGTTCCCCAATAAAGCAGTGTTAACATAAGCTTGTTAAAAGTGCACCATTCTGTCCTACCTTAGATCCACTGACTCTGAATCTCTAGAGGGTCAGACTAGAGATTACACAAGAGACTACCTAGACAACACTAGGTGTTCCTGGCTACATCCTCCCTTCCTTTTCTAATGTTCAGTCACTTTTGGGTCCCCTGACATAAACCTCCTGGGAAGCTTTGCTTGGCCGCCTCCAGGCTCTCTGGTTCCTGAAACTTCAGTAGTACCAGGAGCTATCCAGACATGTTTCGTCTTTCATATCCAGATCTGGACCCATGTTGTCTCCTGGCAGAAGAATTATACTGAAGAACTGTCCGTCTGTGGCCTCCCTAGTCATAGAAATAAGCAGGTAATTCTTTGCCTTATTCCAGGGTCTGCCTCTGGAAAACTGATGAAGCCCATTCTCTGTGTCCCAGCCTCTAGTTAGTATACAAGATAAAGCATGGAGTCAGTTAGCCAGCCAGCCATGTGAACTTGGGCAAGTCTTAATCTCTCCTTGGGCTTGAGCCTCAAATTCCTCATCTGAACAATGAACATGGCAGAAGGCAGGAAGTGGAATGACAATGTAAAAGGACGGTTACTAAAAGAATCAAATTAAATAGTATATGTTAAATGCATGACATGGTATTTAACAAATGCCAATTCTCTTTCTTCTCCCTAGAAGATCCCAATTTTGCGACATGCGTTCTGGAAATTTCTGTTCCTTCTTTCTATAAGAACAAAGGCTTGGCAAATCATTCTATGTATATGTGTCTGTACATTTAAATTAGAATTTGCATTTTATAATTTTAACTACCTGATTTCCCAGGTTTGCTGAGGGGAACTATTAACTGTAGGTCCTGGTTGAATAAATAACTCTCTATGGCTACTCACCTGATTCTTATCCAGCAGAATCACCCAGATGGAAAGTAGTTTGATTGCAAATCAATCCTGCAATTTGGAGCATCAGTTTGGAGCTTGTCTGAAACCGTTGTTCATTATTTTTGTTCATGAGGCTATGTCTGTCCTGTTGCTTTCCCAACCAATAATCATGAGGCTTATCACTGTATCCAGATTTTGGCTCATTTGAGAGTCCTCCTGTCCCAAAACCCCAAAATGAATTTTGCAGATTCCACAGACATCTCTGTTCTATAGCAGACTACCTCAAACATAACCTCAAAATTCAATGAGGTAACATCTCAACAGGCAGAAATATGATTTTATTTATATTATATATAGAAGAGAAAGTTTGTCCACCCAGTTAACAGAAATTTGGAGCCCAGGAAACTGTAGAGTGACCAAACATCCCAGTTTTCCCAGGATTGAGATATTTATTGAACCTGGAACATCACTGGCAGATTGGAACAAATTGGTCACCCTAGCAGGGAAGGAATGGGTGAATAGAAAACCTTTCCGTCTTCTATCAACAAAGTTCCTCACTTACACCTATGGGTAAAGCTGTCCCAGGTAAGACATGCTCTTTGATTGTCTCAAGTACAACTACCTACTTCAATCTGGACTCCAGAGTCTGGAGAAATCCAGGCTCTTTAAACTAAAAAGTGTTGGGGAATGGAAGACAGGGCATCTGGGACTTCCTGCTTCTGGAATCATAGAAATTTGCTCAGAATTATCTTTCAGTCAAATATTATATACAGAACCAGTCTTGTGGTAGACAGAGAATGGAAAAGTTGGTAGACTCTGCCATTTACGAGCAGTGTGGTCTTGGGCAAGTCTTCTCTAAGTCTCAGTTTCCTCACCTGCACTTTGGTGATAACAATATCTTTTTCAGAGAGCAGTGATGAGAATCCTGTAGGTAATAAGCAAGCACTTAATAGAAGGCACTGAATTCATGCCAGTTCTTCTCCCCATCTACATTCCCATGATGAGACAGATATGGGTGGGGAGTGACAATACCCTTTAAATATTCCTTCATGAGTTTTGATTCTCACTCTCTGTGTTTGAATTACGGAATGTCAGAGTTGGAAAAATAATTAATATTTTGCTATACTCTTATCCAAAATTAGTGTCACTAATGATCCATGAACCTATGAGTTATGAAAATCCAGGTATAAAAATCTAGCTATTTGACAGGTAAAAAAGAACCCAAAGCCCAGAGTGGATGGGTGGGCCACACATCTATTAGATAACAAATCTAAAATTCAGTCCTCTAACTTCCAACCTTCTGATCCAGTTGCTCCTCTATCATGCTATCTCCCAACACTTTCCTCAAGGATTTAGTCTCTGATAGTGTAAATTGTTGGGAAAGTAAGTATAAAAGTCTTAGGAGAGCTGGGTTTGCTAAAAGGAAGTGGGAAGAACTTGCAAGTATCAAATGCTATGGGGATGCCAATGGAGGAAGGACAAGTAGACAAGGCTTAGAATAAATAATGGATGAAAAAGACAGCAAACTACCTAACTAGTTGGCTTCAGGGCAACCTCAATTAAGAGGCTATATTCTTGACTGCTTGATGATAGTGACCCAAATTTGTCTATTTTTTTAAAGGGTACAATTCTAACTCCTGTGGTGACTACCAAGAAATGAGACTTCTTGACCTGAAAATGTAGAAATAGCAGCCCCCTAATAAAAAGATGTTCTGGCACCAGCTTTTCCAGGCTATCAGATGAGCATCTTTTGTATCTAGGGCATGGGTAATTACATTTCATCTGTAGTTTTGCAGTGCTTTTGATAACACCTCACAGCTGCTGCTAAAAATTAGGCTTAATCCTTAATTTAAGATGGCACTCCCCTTGATTAATCATACTGGTAATGTGAAATCACTTTGTAAGCTGGGAAAAAACTGAATGCGTAATCGAAAAGCTGTATGCAATTTGCTCAGCCCCAAAATCTGACAGTTCGAAGGGTAGAAAGTGCTTCTTGCCAAGAATAGATTGTGAAATGGATTAGAAAATAAAGGTTGTTATTGCAGTCACTATTTTGCAGTTCCTAGGAAGCCCTGACAGCTGCAGTATAACCCAGTCATCTTGCCCAAGATGGACATCTGACTATAATTTCAAGTTACTTGAACTGTATTTTTTCCCCTAAGTTGTGATAAGAATCAGGATTCAGAGTTAATTCCCTTTTCTGTACTAATCTATGAAGAAAAAGGAGTCTGTTTATCAGGTTCTCAGGAAGTTGGAGACTTAGAGAGCTTTAGTAATACCTTATGACAAAGACACAGTATTTCCAAAAATAATAGTAGCAATGTAGAATGTGATAATCAAAATGTGTATTCAATTACGCATTAGAATAAATGGAAAATAAATCATAGGTGAGATTGCGCATAACAAAAAAAAGATTTCTAAGCTTTATTCCTGACATATTTATAACCATATTTAATGGGTCATAATTCCACAGGTTTCTCTGATATTTAAAAGTAGAGTGTTTCTATGAAACTTTCTTTTATAAGCCAAAATTGCCTTACAGGGAAAGAAGCAATTACCATTAATTTATATGGAAAAAAACATTTAGCATTCTCTGACCCCAAAAATAATCTACCAAATCATATCAAATAATACATAAAACCTAAAACACTAACATGCAGGAAAAGCAATGCCCAGGTACACACTGCCTCTATAAGGGCTCACTGCAAAACAAATCCTGAACACTATTTCGATTTTCACATTTTTTCACAAAAGCTAAAATTCACTTCCAATCTGTTTTAGTTAGTAAAAACAGGTGCTAAAGTGGGTCTTTTGGAAAAGCCAAGTGGCATAATGAAAACTTTCAAAAAGTGGGGATACCTGTGTACCAAAAGAAGTTAATGATCTCTTAAAGTTTGTCAAATGGGTTTCATTTGCCAGAAGAAAATAATAATAATAATAATAAAATAACAATAATAACAATAACAACAATAATAGTTATGTAAATGCTTTATGTTGTGCCAAGGAAGAAGTTGATCACTTCCATGGATCTTATAGTTGACAGAAAAATAAGCTTCAATAAATGTTAGGTATCGTCATGGTTATCTATCTATTTATAGAATTATAGTGTGATTATAGACCACTACAGTTCTATAAATTATGTATCCTATTATTCCCATTTTGTAGACAAGTAAAGTGAGGTCATTAAGTAATTTGCCCAAGCTCCCACAAATGTATGTGTTTGACTCGAGGAGTCTGTTCATTCCCATCTGACCACAGGAGGCCATGTTTTTGATCACCATGTTCTAGTACCTCCCTGATCTTTATGGTACCCTTGTTCAAGACTTTGTCCATGTGGAAAAATCAACTGTGCCATTAAAAGTAAGAATCACATAGATTATATATGTGAATTATTAGCACTATGTATGGTTAAGAGCTCTTCTATTTACAGTTGCTTGACATTCCATAAGTTACTTAACTTCTCTGTGTCTCAGTTTCCCCATTTGTAAAATGAAGATAATAATACCTCTCAGTAGCGCTTTTGGAAGAAAAAATTAACACCAGTTAAGTTCTCTGTAAATGTTACCTATTATTATTACTAAATAAACCTGCTATTTTAAATGTGAATGGTCTCTCAATGACCTACTTGCTTACACAATATTTGCCTCAAGTGTAATGTCTTAGAACATTTTTCTGACTCAGGAAGACATCATCATCCTAGCTGACAGCAGTAAATTCTAGGAGACCAAGCGTGCCCCAGCTGTTCCACTGTTCCAGAGTGCCTTAAGCCATGGGGAACAGAGAGTCTATTATATCAAGCACTTTCTGCCTTTGGGATTTGTAGGCATTGATGATCCTACATTGTGTTAATAACATGACCAGAGTCCTTTTCACATGGAGCAGGTGCAAAACTGTCTTTTCAGTCATGGCCACAGCCACTGCTTTCAGAACACCAGCTTAGTCTGTTTCTAGTTAGAGAGGAGGCTCCTGCCTTCATTGGAAAGATATGAGACTCCCCAGGCAGGCTCTCCTGCCAGGAAGTGTGAACCAACCACTATGGATAGGTTCATCTCTCTAGCTCTCAAAGGCCCTTTCTCCTTTCTACTAACAGAGTTAAATATGTCTGGAGAGTTCCAAGCTTTGTCAGAACTCATCTTGATTGGCTAACAATTGACACCTTCTGCAAGCATCCAGATGAAAAGTAAAATACTTTAGGGACTGGGGCCAGGAGGATAAAGGAGCAGATAATAAAGCCAACCTAGGGGCTTGGTCCTGGTGTGAGTCTCCATATCCCTCAAGGCATTAAGAGTATGTCTTGCCTATAAAGACGCTTTCAATAAAATTAAATGAGCTGTTTGGACCTTTGTATAATATTATATGGAAAAACTTCTGAGAGAACTCACACAGGCATTATTACATGCCCTCATTGAGCTTTTAGGGAATAGTCTGAGGCTATCCAGAACAAATGAAAGGTCTGATTATTAAATTACATTTGTCATTAAACCATAAGTGAGTCACACATTTAAGTCAAATTAAAAATGGGCTACTCTGTTTAATGATTGTTGAAAGTAGGAACTGCTCAGTAACTCCAAACATGTAACCTCCATCTAGTAGGAAATGCAACTTTTGCCAAGGGGTGGGACACCAGAAGTTTTTTCTTAAACACACGTTTTCTTAGAAGCAGGCTGAACTGTCCTCCAGTTATGAGGACACTACCTTCAAGTGCTAGATGCTGATGTTATTCAATTGTCTTTAAGGTGAGGAGGCAAGAGAAGAAATGAAGTTAGTACATATGACCATAGAAAAAACTCTTTCCTGTTCTTTGTAGTTCAAATGAAAAAGTTTTCTTACCCAACAAAGAGACATTCAAGATTCATACTTAAACGTTAATTTTGAAAGACAAAATAGTTTTTATCTTCTAGTATATTATATTTGCTTTTTTTCCCCTACAAAGTATGTTTACTCATTTTAAAATTCAAAGTGTCAGAATTAGTTTTCACACACACACACACACACACACACACACACACACACACACACACTCATACACTAAAACTTATTTCTTTTTGAGCTTTTTATATTATTATTGAGGAAGAAACTGTGAACTTGTCATGCTGATACCTTCATACATTCTTACACAATCCCCTGCCCTCAAAAATCACATTTGGATTTCCCAGGCCTGACTTACCTGTTTCGTTCTCTAGCTATGGCGAGACAATAATAGTAACAATGCATAAAGGTGAGTGGTACAGAGAAATACTTTCATAACTTTTTTTCTCTACTGTTCTAGTATGCAATTTAGGAATTATTAGCCTAGGCCAGAGACCCAACTTTTGCCAAAGCCTTAAAATTTTTACTTTCTTCTTCCTATTAGGGACCCCAGCAGAGGGTCTGGCTCAGAGGTCCCAGGGGTATCCAGAGAGCCCTTCTCCTGGCTAGAGAGGAAGGACACTTTACAGGCAAGAGCCAGGGTCTGGCCTTTGAATCTTGGTTCTACCCTCAGTAGTTTGTGGGTCTTGGGAATGTCACTCAGCTTCTTGAATCTCTATAGAAGTACAAATTTCCCATTGTATAGAAGTATAAATTAAAATAGGTGCATCACAGATTTGTAATGAGAATTGAATGAGACCATATTTGAAAGCTAATGGTAAAAGATATTTAACCAATGTTAATTTCCTTCCCCTGATCTGACTATTGAGTTTCTAACTCCCTCTATAAACAGTTCTTCTGTTCAGAATGGTAATCTAATCTTGTCTTTGGCAGCTATTCCCAAAGGCATTATGATTTATGAAGGTTCAGAACAGAATGCTAATTTTAAAATCTTTGTAGCTGACAGCAAAACCGATTTAAGGAACACACAGAAATCAATAAATAATTGATGGCTGATGGGTTGAATGGTAGACTTTGATAAAGACATGTGAATGCTCTAATTCCTAGAACCTGTGAATGTGACCATATTGGGAAAAGGGTCTTTACAGGTACAATAAAGTTGAGGATCTTGAGATAAGGAGATCTCCCTGGGTTCTCTAGGTAGGTCCTAAATGCAATGACAAGTGTCCTCATAAGAATGAGGCATAAAGAGATCAAACAGACAGAAGAAGAGAAAGCAGAGATTGGACTGTTATGGCCACAAGTCAAGGAATGCTGACTGTCACCAGAAACTGAATGAGGCAAAGAACAATTCTCCCCCCAGAGTTCCCAGAGGGAGAGCAGCCCTGCTGGATTTCGAACTTCTAGTCTCCAAACTATAAGAGAATAAATTTCTGTTGTTTTAAGTCACCAAATTTGTGGTACCTTGTTACAGTAGCCACAGGAACCTAATATAAGATACTATTATTATTAATGAATATAGACCACCTTCCTTTCAATTTTGTTTTAAACCTAAAACTACTCTAAGAAATAAAGCCATATGTATGTATGTGAGTGTGTGTGTGTGTGTGTATTTAGAAAGGAGAGAAGTTCCTACTTATGGCATTTTTCAAACAAGAATCTTTACTAAAATAGTGGTAGTCAAAGATAGAAGGAAGAGTTTCTCAGAACACTGAAGTAATATTAAGTCATTCTGCCTTTTACCACCAGAAGCATCCCGATGGAGAGAAATAAGAAGAGAAATCACATTTAAAGACATGTTTTCCTTTATACCCTCACATGTCAATGTTGATGGTGCTAGATAGAAGCCAGTACCAATACACTTGACATTGTTACCAGTAGGAAGTTTTCCATGCCTACACCACAACCACAACATAACCAGTAAACAAAGATAAAGAAGTCACATTTTGTGACCTCATCACCCCTCTGGCATAACTTGCAATGCTGATAAGATCCAACACACAATACTTTTAAATAACAAAATTAAAATGTTGGCTCTCCTCTCTGATCTTTAAAAAGTCCATGTGTCACCATTTGGCATCTTCAGGTTTGAATCATTCAGAATATTGTGTTCTTTTCATGAGTACACAACGAGCTAAGTTTCTCTCAAGGGTAGAGCTATGTGCTTAGGAAAAAAAGTTTATAAGATTTTCTTCTTAACTCTAATAATTGAAAATTGGCTTCCATATTAAAAAAAAATCTTTTTTTTCTATGGGTGTAATACAACTGGCAGACTAGAGCACATTAAGAACAAAATATCAAATCAATTGTAAACACAGATTAAAGGTGATTAGCAACTCTGAGCAGCAGTAGGGTACCTGCGCTATTATTAAGATTAGAGTTCAGGGTGATTGTCTTACATCTCAGTTCAAACAAGGTTAATGGGCTTTTGAATCATGTGTGGGGAATGGAAGGCAGAACCAGCATCCATTTGTTATGTGATGAGTATGAGTTCCTTGGCTTGCTTTGTAATTTCATTAGTTAGTACATGACCTTTTAAATAAGTCAATACTCTTTTCTTTATTCCATTTATTTGGTATATTTCATTGCTTTCTTCCATAAGAGTAAAGAAAGCATCAAATAGAATAGAACTTCTACCTACTTTATATTTTCTGGGAAAAAAAAATGTATATAGGTATTTCCTGCTTTTAAATACAAGCTATCCCTAGAAACTAAGTGGCTTATTATGGGACAGAATACTAATTTCACATATTCCTGTACCTTTATTCCCAGCACACAGTAAGTACTCAATAAATATTAACTGGTTACTGAATGAATATGTTTAAATGTTCATGTTGAGCATCATAAGAGCATCAAATGAGTAAGTCATGAGACAAAGAATAAGTCTTTGTTAGGCAGCTTGAAAAGAGGACCAAAAAGTGATTAATATTTCACCAGCACTTTTTAGGCACTGGGAATACAGTGAACAAGACAAAGTCCCTTCCCTCAAATAAATAAGCATAAGGCAAAGTTAGGATCTCTACTTGAAATACATGCAGACATTCACCCAAAACCAAACATAGATATTAGGGTGACTTCCAAGTAGTCAACTGACTCTGGTCTTTTTTGACTCTTTATTTTATCCTCACTACCAAACCCCCCACCTCAAATTTTAATCTTTCACAATGAAGCGCATTTTACATGGAAGAGACTCATGTCCACAACATATGTTTAGAGCTGCCATTTTATTAAGGCCTTTTCTAATTCTGTACCACAGCCCAGTAGCAAGCACTGAAAGTTTAAGCCAGTTTCCTAAGGTGTGTTCTGCAGATCAGTTATTCACTCGTTCAGTTCCTCAACAAAATATTTATTGTATGCAAGATACTCTTCTAAGTACTAACACTGGGGATACAGTAGTGAATAAGTCAAACTCTTTCTTCTCATGGAGCTTATATCCTGATTGGAGATGAGGCACAGATAGTAAAGAAATAAACACACACACACACACACACAATGATACAGGAAGAATGTGGTAGCAATTTGAACCAACACGGTTGAAGTGGAATTGGTGAGAAGTGGTCAGATTTAGGATATATTTTCATGGAGCCAATAGAATGTGCTGGGAATCAAAAAACTGGAAAGTGAAGTTACCATTTACTAAGATGGAGAAGATGAAAAGTAGGTCTGGAGAGGCAGATGTCAATAATTTTCTTTCAATGTTAAATTTTAGAAATATTTTATACATCTAAGAGGAGCTATTAATTAGACAGATTATGCCAGCCAGAAACGAGGGCTGGTTTCACAGGTGAGGAAGTTCTATGGACAACGGATTTGGAAATGCTGGATGAGGCATAACAGGTTGCTTTATTCTAGGGCTCTTTAAAGTTTTTAACCCAAATGTACTTTGTGAACATCCAAGAGAAGGATTTAAGTTTTACCAAACTTATTCAACATATTTATTGTCTTACCAGACTTGTTTTGGGGAGCTATTAGTCATACTTTTATTCCATAGAATACCCTTTGGAGAATACTGTTTAAGATAGTGAATCCTGGTTTTTTTAATAAAAATACCTCTACCTTAAAGCAAGATAGCACACAAAGCAATATGAGTTTGTAATTTATATCTTTTAATCAGTATCTGATTACTTCTGTTTCTTTGCACATCCCCTTGTGAATTAATAGAACCTCATTCTAGTTTGGAAAGCAAATTCTTTTCAGTTTGGTTATATAAATTAAACTCCAAGATCTTTATCAGTTCAGTCCTTTGGGTAAACGGGTAAAGTCAAGTTTCTAAACTTGCCAGACAAAGGAATCAAACTCACAAAATACATGCTGAAACAGTTTAATATGCCTTTACCTGTTATTTATCTTCAACTGAATGGGTCTTATAAATTCAAGCTGCCACTTCTCATTCTCATCTTGATCAGTTTTAGTCTCTTGTCCTATCACCATCACAGTACTCTTCCCTGATGAATTCATATTTTTCTAAAACTTAAACTTCAAATGTAACAATTACTTCCAAATTCACTTATCCTGCCCCCAGCTTTCGCCTAATTTTAGGACAATATTTCTGACTGCTGTCAACATCTCTATTGTGGTATCCTAAAAGCACCTCCAACTCAGTGTGTCCCAAACTGAGTGAGAGCAGCCTTTTCCTTAGAATTTATTCTTCTTCCTGAATGTTTATTTTTATTTATGGAATAACTGTGTTTCTGCTGCCCTACAGAGAAACCTGAAGTCATCCTCACTCGGTCATGTCCATATGCTTCCTGCTCCGCCTTGCCACATCCTCAACACACAGTCACTCATTGTCATGTCATCACTACTTTAAATCTCTCTCAGTCTTGATTCTCTTCTTCCTTCACTGACCTTCCTTAGTTCAGGTTCTCATCCTGTTTTACCTGAATTGTTTCGTTAGCTTTCAAGTGGTCTTCCTAACTTCTGTATGGTGCCACCAACAAAAACCAGTCCTCCTTGCGACTGCCAGAGTCACTTCATTAAATGGGAACTAGACACATAACTCCTCTGACTAAAAGCCATGACTAGAAGTCGTGTCTCATTACCTCCAGAATAAAGCCAATGTGTTCAGGGCCTTTTGCATTCTGGCCCAACCCATCTTCCCTGCCTACCTCCCACTGTACCCTCAAGACACACAGAACAACTCTTTCTTCCCATACATGACCTTTCAAACTTCCATGCCTTCGCATTTGTTGGGGTCTTGCCTTGTGGGAACATGTCCCACCTGTCTTCACCCCTATCCAAACTAGGATCCCTTATTGGACTTATCAAAATTAAAGGCTCCTTTGACAGCCTTTTTTGCTAGACCCCTCATGCTGCTAGATCTCTCTGGTACCTAGAGCCTTTATGTGTAACACAGGTTTCCAAGGGTCTTGGCAGCCTGGAGATACAATGGAATAATATGGATTATCTGAATAACAGTCTCAGTCCCTACAAATAAAAGAAAGTTAGGTATTTGAGATTAGGACAACATTCTGCAAGTGGGTATTTTTAAGGCTAATGATATCAAACACATTGATTCTTAACAACATTCCAGGCCAAAGAACCAAACCAATGGAGGAATGAAGAGTGACACAGTGACATCTTTTGAAGACTAGAGCTAAGAATTTGTTCACAAATGAAACGAAGCTCTAGGGGTCAAGTTATCTTACCATCCCATCAAACCTAAACTTTATGAAGCTCGTTCTAGAGCTCAGCTATTCTTTTCATGTCTGCTTTTCTCTGGATCTATCCCTATCTGCTCTCTACCAACTGTCAAATATCTCTCTCTCATACATTCATACTCTCAAAAAATGGAATTCTGATTATCAGGCTACCTCGGAGGCCCCTGGAAAGCCTTAAAAATGCTTGATTTGGGTCAGGTACCCTCGCTTTGACCACATAGTTATGATCACAGGGGATACAAGAGCAGAACCCTCAGCAGTGATTAGAACAACTATTACTATGGCTTGTCAAGTTCAAGCACTTTCTTTCTGTTAAAATAAATTCTTAATGTGTTCATAATGTATCCCTGAGTAACCATGATGGTCTGCTGCTTGCACATTTTGTAGCATTTACTCTCCTTCTTTGTTACCCAGATTCTGGATTGTGGCTCCCTGGTAACTGCCTAGACAGATGTCACTTCCCTTACATAGGTGGTATTCCTTTGGACCCTGCCTTCACCATCCTGAGAGCAGCTCATAATCTCACTAGTTAGCTCAGTCTGCAACCCTGCTAGTGTCAGAGGATAACTGTCCTCATCTAACTCGTCATAAAAAAGAAGTTTCCAGTAGCACCTCTTATGGTTCAAGTTTTTTCCTTTAATTTGCTTGTTTGCTTTCTTAAAGCTCACTCAATTCAAAGGAAACTGACAAACTCAGGAGGTGAAACCACAAGACAGTTTGACCATTACCGTCAAAAGCATTCTTCTTTGCCAATCCCTAGCCATCATCCCAAACCAGACTGTGCATTGCAACTTTCCCTCCTCAGGATGAATTCATTATTCCTCAAGGACACTACCTAGTGAGTGAGTTGCGTGAGGCCAAAGCATCAGCCAATTTCTCCATGGAGTCATTGCCCCAGAAGGTCATCAAACTCCCATAATCCATGACATTAGTGCTCTATGCCTTGCCTACCCCGCCCCCACCACCCACATTGTGCCCCTGAACAGATGAAGGCTCAGAACCCAAGTCCTCTCTCTTGCTCCAGGGCTATACAATTCTGATTATCCCAACACTTGCCATGTTATACTATAATTATCTAAGAGAGAAGAAAACCAATATTTACTGATACATAGCATGACCCAGGTTTTTCATTAGATGCCTTACATATACAATGTTATTTAATCTTCATGCCTACCCTTTGGGAGGGATATAATTATCTCTATTTTCATAAAGAAATAACTCAGAGAACTGACATGTCCTGTCACAAGATTACATGGCTGATGAGGGCCAGAGAGGGATTCACACCCAGCCAGTCTGAGTGACGTCGGATTTCCCCCTCTCCACCATGCTGCCTCATGTTTATTTATATGTCTACACCTCCCACTTTCACCCCACACCCTCCACCTACTGTGAATGCCTCCTTGGCAGTGACTGTCTGTAATTTGTCATATATCTCCACTGCATCTGTCACACTCTAAGTAGGAGCTCAAACAATTTTTCCAAGAAAAGAAGGAAAGGAAGGGAGAAAGGGAGGGAGAGAAGGCAGAGAGAAAAGGGAAGAAAGTAAAGGCCCTGGATTTTGCCTTGCACTTAGTAAGCACTTAATAAATGTTTATGAATGAATATCAAGGTTTGAGAGAAGACCTCAAAGCTTTCCCCTGAAGAGATCAAGTGATTTGATTGGCAGGACTCAATTTATCAGCCTTCTTGATGCAAGCTTGTGAAACAGAGCAAGTATGATGGGTCTGAACCTAATGTAATTTCAGATGAATCCATTAAAGTACTAGTACTGCTGGAAACTAGGACACGGAATTAAAGTGCCCTCCATAATTTATACCCAAACACAAATGGAATATGGAAAGTAAAACCCTTGCTTTATATTTTGATACCTTTTTCCTCTGGCTCTGGAATTGGTTATCAAACGATGAGAACTTCAATAAGGGAAAGAAGCTGGGATGATTTAAGCAATTCTTTCCCCAGTCTGGCTTATCCAGCTCTCCTCAAGTGGTTCAATTTTATGATTATATTATTTGTGTAACAGGAGGCAGGAGAGAGGAGGCAGCCAGACTGGGGATGTGCCTGTCTGATGGGAAGCTGTCAGGTCTGAAAAGCTTAGAAAAAAGCTGAGAGTCTTTTCATATACACTGTCACCGAAACACTGTAATAAATCAATAAATCACGGCATATGAAGTTTCCGATGTTTCTACAGCCTCTGTGCATATGACGGGTCAACTGGAAAAATTTGAAGTCCACGATTATGAAGCTCTCCTTATTAAGATAGTCCAGAGATTTCTGCTTGGAGCAGAAGTGGAGAGAGAGAGAGAAAGGGAGTGAGAGAGAGAGATTGAGAAAGAGAGAGAGAGAAAGAGAGAGAGACATAGAGACAGACAGACAGAGACAGCCAGACAGACAGAGACAAAGAGACATTTAATTTATCACCATTATCTCATTTCTGCAAAAATATCAGGGGAACAAAAAGTTAAAGTCGGTCAAGGCAATTCTTCATCTCTCAAGACCTCACAGATTTTATGACCATAGGTTTTTAGAGGCAGAAAGGAACTTTCATACACCTTCCTTATTTTGTAGTTGAGAGAGCTGGGGTCAACTGGGCAGAAGCTTGCAGTAGCAAGAGGCAGAGCACAGGCCACACTCTGGCCACCTGAGGCCAGCCTGCTTCTGCCATGTCACTAATGAAGGAGAGCCTGCAAGTCCTAAATTCTATTCTATTGGTTCTATCAATATCTCTGGATTCAACATCCTCCATAAAATAAGTATGGCAATACCTACTCTTTACAGACTTGTTTTAACTTATCACATGATATAATACATGTGAAAAGAAAATAATTTGCAAATCTTAAGACTCAAATGACATAATAAATGTCAGATGAAAACATTTTGCACATTATAAGCTCTGTAATGTGCTCTAAACCTGTGCAAATACAAGTATTATTAGCATTGTTGACATTAAAAGTATTTACCCCTATTACAACATCAGTGTGAATAAGGACAGATTTCCACTTTTCATAGATAACTTTTCAGTTGACATTTTTTAACCGTCTAATAACAGTTTCTCTGTTTTCTTTATAAGCTCTTTTTTCTCATTATGTAAAGTAATATATGCTTATTATAAGTAATTTTAAAATACCAAAAACATAAAGAAAAAAATGTCATTCATAGTCTCAAAACTCAAAGATAATCACCATTAATCTTTTGATATATTTCCTTCCAGTTTTTTCCCCATGAATACTTGAGTAGTTATGATCATATTGAATTGAATATTCTATTTCCTAATTTTTTCATTGAACATTATAAGATCTATATTCCTGTGTTACTAAAAACTGTTTTTAAAATATCTTCATGGTTGTATAACATTTTATTCAATAGGTACACTATAGTCTACTTAATCAATCCTTCTTATTAACTATTAGTTTTTTATATATAATGAACAGTTGGTTGTGAATAAGCTTTTCTGCATCTCAATCTATAAAAAGACATTTTAGAATAATTTATCAAAAATAAAAATCCTGAGAATATGAATATTTTAGGTTTTGATCATTTTGCTGAATTGCTTTCAAGAATATTTTATTAATTCACCTTTGCTCATTATTGCTGCTCCAAGTTAACACAAACTGGGTGCTTAAAACAAATTTCTTCTTTCAGAGTCCTGGAAGCCATAGTTCAAAATCAAGTTTTCTGCAGCACCGTGTTCCCTCAGAAGGTTCCAGGGGAAAAATATTTCTCTGGCTCTTCTAGCTTCTGGTGGTTGCCAGCAATCTATGTCCTTCCTTGATTAATAAAGCATAACTCCAGTCTCAGCCTTCATTTTCATATAGCCTCTTCCCTGTGTATCTGTGTATCTCCAGAGCTCTCCTTTCTTATCAGAACCCCAATCTTTGGATTTAGGGCCCACTCTAATTCAATATGACCTCATCTTAGCTTGATTCCATCTGCAAAGACCCTATTTCCAAATAAGATCACATTCACAAGTTACTGGGGTTAGGATCTCACCCTATCTTTTGGGGGACACAATTCAACCCATTCAAATGATATATAACAGTTCCCAACCCATTGTGTAATGTCCAGCAATATCATTTCATATTTTAATCGTTTTATGTATATCCTCAAAACAGAAATAGATTTCCATAAAGATGTTCACCAATGTTGAGTATTGTGGAGTGATTACTTTTCAGGGTGTTTTTAAGTTAGAGTCTTTTTTACATAACAGACTTGATATTTATTTATGTTAATTTTGAGAGCAGCACTGATCATTTGATGTCTATCTGTATGCCATCTCTGCTATGAACTCAGGTCTCCCCAGAGCCTCAGGAAGAAAGCTTCTGTCAGGAGTGATCCTGAAGAAGGAAAAGCCATGAACTTGGGAGTGAGACAAATCTGGTTTCAAATCCCAGTTCTGCCACTTAACACTGTGTCATCTTGAACATATACTTTACCTCTCTACGCCTCCATATTTTTCTCTGTTAGACACGAATAGAAAACAGAAGAGTCCAGCACTCAGCCCAGTACCTGATCATTGCTGAGTACACATTAGCTATGGTTATTGATGTTCATGAACATTGTTGCTATTGGTTCTATTATCATCTTGCCACTGATCCTTCTCAGTTTTTATGTGATAGGATTGTGTCTCCCTGCCTGGTGTGCCATCTCTGAGCACTATTTCTGGAACTCAAGCATTTTCTGTCTGACTCTGACTCTCTGCTTCCTGACCTTTTATGGTCTGTGTTCCTAATATGTACCTTGCATGCCTGGATTCTTAGATGTTTTTAAGTCCCTTTCAGGCTTGTTTTATGCCACCAGATCTTCCCCTTGTGTCACTGGGTGTCCTCTGCTACAGAACCAACCCAAGCAGTTTGCTTTCCTCCTTGTGCCTAGTTGTATTTTAGTACTCCAAACTTGACCTGAACTTGCTTTGCATATGAGCCCTCCTGCCTAGTCTGATATCAGATATTATATAACATATCCCTTTGGCCAGCCCTTATCTTTCAATCAGTACAATATATTTTGATTTTCCAATACTTCATGACCTTTTCTGGACAGTACCAGGCCCAGCTCCTTTCTCTCAGCCTGGCCAATATTTCTCTGTTCAAGTATGGGTTTCAATAATTCGCTTCACTAGAATCACTTACATTCCTAGCTAGAATAAATAAATAATTGCTAGAATAAAAAACTAAATGATGCTTCCCCCAAATGCAGCAGTTTTCTGTTCCTCAAGTATTTCATACTCAACAGAATCAATTATGGACAATGGAATGTGGAGAAAGGGAGCAGTCATCGTTAAGTGGGGTGGGGCTATATTGTAATGCACACATTCCCTCCGACTTCTAATCAGGTAGCAAATTATTTCATTCAATAAGGTAAAGAAATTATAAGTTATCTATACTTATGTTATCCTTTGTATGTCACTTTGGGAGTTTCTGGTTATAGTAACTACAGTCAAATCCATTAAATGTGATTTTTATCTCTTCTTAAAGTCAGAGTCATCTGTTTGATCTCCTTTCATGCATATTCATGATGTCATTAACAGCTAGACCATGCCCCTTAAGATAGCAGATATAGAACAATAGCTCCTCTGTGACCTGGACTTGGGTAGTAAAATATCACCTTTTAAAAAATCTTTCAGACAAGCAAAACTTAATTCAATAATTCAGAAATAGCCCTTCACCCTACAACACTGTAAGTTCTAAATGTTGCCAAACATCTCTAAACTGGCAGACACTAGTGCTTTCCTTGTTGTCCTTTCCAGGGTCTCATAAGGACCAAATCTCTCATTTCGAGAAAAGAACCAGAAAGTTTCAAAATGCCAAGGCTTTTGTTCTGATCAAGACAAATCTCCAGAGGCAAGAGAAAAGATGCCATACTGGCTCTGATCCAGTTTCTCCAGTTGGGTAACCCATTTCCATGATTTGTAACTCATAATTATCGATGTTATGTTATAGGCCTATGTATATGCACATGCCTATTGAAAATTTCTAGGGTGATATTCCCATATTTGAATTCACAAAGTGACATTGGTACTTCTCAAGAACTTGATTTTATTATACTTTATCAGGTAGAGTAGTGATTCAGTACTGGGAACAGGAGAGCTTTGCCTCTGGGCCCTTGATGTCACTCAATGTTTTCAATTATGAAAGAGACCTGGGACCTTCTTGAGATAGCAACTCACTAGCTAAAGGTTTACATCCAAGATGATATTAGCTCAAGCTCAGGTTAGGAAAATAACTCCAGGGTGAAATTCTAGAAAACTGGGAGCTTAACTGTTGTTATTGTTGTTGCTTTATACTTAAAGACTAGTATCTCATGGGAAATCAGATGTTATGGGAGATTGACATGATTGAAAAAAGGATAAACAGAAGAAGGAATGTAAGGCATTTGGGGACCAAATTAGAATTGTCTTAAATCTGACTAAGGTTAGCAGCTAAGATTTGCTAATTTAAAGAATATTAATTTTTATTGCCCTAAAGAAAAAGGGGTTGTAATAAAGTATAAGCAGTGAAGAATATCTTGTTCACAGAAACTACAGAGCTGCTTGACATAGGTAAATTATTTGCTACAATTGTAGAAGAGCAGGGAGAGATTGGTTATAAAGTAAAGGAAGCCAGACTCTTCGCTCTTCAGAAGATCAAGACCTCAGAGCTGAGCTGCACAACCAAGTCTAACTATGATTTGGTTTTAGAGGTTTGAGGCTTGGGTGAAACATCCTTTAAAGTGTGATATTTTACTACATAATTTCAGGTCATTAGGCTGCTGCCTTGGGATTACAGTCTTACATTAAAAGGAATTTCATTCCATTCCCTCCCTGGCATAACATGACAACATGCGAATGGCCTCATAAACCCATCCCTCTTCACACCTCTCTCTTGGGGTGGTCTGCCTGGACCTAATGCCAGAACTCCCACTGGTCCCTTGGCTCTGTCAAATGCTGAAATGTTGCTTTTCTAGTGGCAGGGGCAGCTTGCCATTCTTCGTAAAGTGGAAAACGTTATTTTCTCATGCTCCTGGCCTCTCAGCAAAGGTGAAAAGGTGAAACATGAGTTTCACTCTTCTTCTGAATACATAAAATGTATTAGCTTACAATTTTTACATTTTTTTCTGCATCATATTCTCCCTCTCAGCAATCAATACCTATTTTAATCACCCATTCTTTCATTCTCAAGAGTGTTTTTTATGTCAAAGAACTGTCATCAGGATTTATCTTTATCTTAATATTGTTCAATAACTACTGTGTATTGACTTTTGCCTGAGACTTGTAAAAATGTGTGGCCAGTCTTAATGTTCAGCACCTATTCATTCACTTGATCTTTTAGCCAACATTTTTGCAACTCCCTCTCACAGTTATGTGGATTATAGATTAAGGGCCAAAATAGAAAAATCGACGCCCTCAAAAGGTTCAGATTCACACAGAAAGGCTAAAGGTAGAAAAGTTTAAGTCAAGTCAAGAAGGGTAGCTACCAGATATGCAATATAATTTCAGGAGTCTCAGAAACCTTATGAGAGCCTTAATTAAAGGACTGAAATTCCTACATGTTCCTAAAAATACTTCATTACAAAAATAAAGAAAATTCCCTAAAGCATTCAGAAGGGGGGAAAAAGGAAAAGTTGCCCAAAGAGGAGCAAAAGTCATACCCTACAGTGAAAGAAGATAAAGTGCATCATTCTCAGAGTTTTGAGAGAAAAGGCCTATAACTCAAGAATTCTATACTGTTTTTAAATAGTTGTATATAAAATAGGATTGCCAAATTTAACAAATAAAAACTGAGACTGGACACTCAGTTAAATTTGAATTTCAGATTAACAATGAATATGTTTTTAGCATAAGTATATCCCTAATATTGCATACCTTTACTAAAACATATTTATTGTCTATCTGAAATTCAAATTTAACTTGGTGTCATATATTTTATCTGTCAACCCCAATATAAAAAACATTTATATTTCAGACGTTAATGAGCTAGAAGTTTTATCACACCCAGTATTTTCTAAAATTACTTGAAATATTTACAAAATAAAGAATTCAAAAGTTTGAATATGAAAGTAATGTTTTAAGGGGGCTAAGGACTAATAGCACTAAAACTAAGTTTAAAAATTGATGTAAATGTGGTTAAAAGTTTAGGAGAAGCTACATATTTTTAAAAAGATGATTTAAAACAAATGTAAATACTAATAATTTGGAGTCTAAAATCTTAGATAATGTTACCAAGAAGTGGTTGCAATCAATCGTTGGAAATAAATTTTTAGCTTATTCAGAGCACATTTCACACACTGTAGTAATATTAGAAAAAGAAATGGTAACACATTATTTTGTAGAGTGTGCCTATATGTATTATGTAATTCGAACATTATCTATTTGATTCTCACATGAGCCTGGGAGAGCTGAGAAAATTAATAAGGTAAGCAAGCACACATTTCTCGTCGTGTTTGTTGGAAAAGTGAGGCTGAGAGTAATGCAGGACAGAGTGGATCCCCATTCCTCAACCCCAGTGAGGACTCGAGCCCTGCAGCAAGATGGAATCCTTAACTGCATGCAAGGAAGAATCCAAGCGCATACCAGCGGTAGGAACAAAATGAAACGTTTATTAGAGAAGGAATAACGCTCCACAGAGAGAGACACAGTCTCCTCTCAAAGACAAGTAATGAAAGAGACGCCCCCGCCCCAAGTGTCCAAAAAATTTAGTTTAAATTTGTTTTCCTTTCCACTACTGGTATGCAGCATAAACTCATGGGGAAGTCAAGTTGTTAGTAATCTCAGCAGGAATCTTCCCGTAGGTTCCTCATTAGCTGGACAGGTTCTAGCAACTAGCAGCACATAGCAAGTTCTGAATACAATTTGGTTTTAATATTTAACTCTCATGCCTCCTCCCTATATCAAGACAGCTTTGATGGATCACTCCATGTTTAGCCACTAGTCAGTAGCAATATCTTGTCTCCAAGTTCAATGGTTTATGCTAAACCAGTGAGTTGTCCTATTGGGTTTGTCAAACTCTCAAATCCAGTTTATTGTTAACTAAGAGGTCAGAGAAGCTGCTCCCACTCAAGAAATATTTGTAGATTAATTTACCTTTTTTTCTGGACAATTTAGGTGTTTATTGAGGAAAATTTACATCCCCAATCATATTCTCTGAGGTATGTGGAAATGGTATGAAACAACCACTTTCTTCCAGGTTTAAAATCCACTTAGAGAGGAAACCAACATACATGAGACAACCTGAAAACTTTAGGGAAGGGCTATATTCCTGAGCCAAAATATTACAAAATAGTAGTAACAAAATAATTCTATTGTTTAAAAATCTATATATTTTTAGTTATGCTTAAAAAAAAACCCTGGAAGGTTGAAATCCTAGGGAGTTTCATTTTCTTCTTTGTAATTTTCTCAATTTTCCTGTTTTCTACAGTAAATAGGAATACTTTAGACATCAAGAAAAAATAACTTGTTCTCTTCAAAGAAAATATTTTACAGAACAGAACTTGGAAAAGTGCCCTTCTAAAAAAGTTGTAAACAACTCTAGATCTACATTATCTGATACGTGGTTGTGGATCACCTTAAATTCAGCTAGTCCAAATTTCCATGTGATTTAAGTATAAATGACACTCCTTATTTTGAAAATTTAATACCAAAAAGAAGTCTCAATAATTTTATATTGATTACATATTGATAATATTTTGGATATATCGGGTTAAACAAAATATATTATTGGGTTAAATAAAAGTAAATTAATTTCACTCATTTCTTTTTACTCTTTAAAATATGATTACCAAAAATTTTTAAATGACACAAGTGGCTTTCATTTGTTGCTCACATCATGTTTCACTGGACAGTGCTGCCCTAGACTGATAGAACATCTACATAAAGGCTACATGGAAATCAGACTTTGCAGGCATGCCATGGTGTTACTGGAGAGTGGGGTCCTCTCCTGGTGTGTTGTCTAGATTCTTTGATGCCTTGAACAAAGAATTGAGCTAGACGCCGAAAAACAGCAGAAAAATTTTATTAGAAGAGAAAGTACACTTCCAGAAGTGGAAGCAGGGCCGAGCAAGAGAAACTCAAAAGGCCTGGTAACAAATCCTTCAAGGTTTTTATCCCTATTTACTGTGGGTAGTTATTTTTCTTAGAGGAATGGGCTTCGTTGATTGATAGCTAAGATTGACAGGACTCAGTGATTCATCATTTTCCTTTCTGTGCATGTTTGTCCCCAGAATTCAGTCTGTCATAATGATATTGATGAACTTCTGGGCATATGCATTATATTATAATGATGGAATAATGAGGCTCAGGTGAGTTGAAGGTCGTTGGGGTCTTCATTGCGCAGGTGCGAGTGACTGCCTTAAACTGGTACTTAATTCTTTGCTTTTTTGTTTCTTTGTGGAAGTTACTTTTAGTCTAAAAGTGCCTTCTGGCTTGCTTAATTGTGGGCGGATTAGGGCGGACCCCTTCTAGGGTAGGATGACCTCAGTGACTTTGCAGGCAGACCCGAAACCCCCTAACTTTTCTACCTAATTCTTTTCTAAGAGCCATGAATCCCCTTATTATTAGTGTTGACAGATGGGAGGTCTCTTCTTGTGTATCTGCTTTCTGCTAAGAAGGGTCATAGTCCCTGCCTACAGGGGCTTCCCTTTCTGCCTCAGTCAGGGTGGGGTCTTGGGTTTCCTGCTGAAGTGCCACCTCAGTCCCCAGACAAGGAAAAGAAGATACAAACACGTTATTTAAATCATATATCTATTTTTTCTATTATTGATTTGCCTATTAAGTGACTAAAGAGAAATAGACTCAGTTAATATATTTCTTAAAGAGTAAAAAATACCTTTGACCTAAAGTCCCTTCCCCTCTCAGACTCTAAGGGCCTGTCTGGCCTAACACCATTTCTGCTAACAATAGGCTAAAGACCCTGCAAGAGATGTCCCATTTCATTTCCTGCTAAAAGATTAAGAATTTTACAAGTGATGTTTCATATCACTTCCAAACTCTGTCAGCATTTGTATCACCTTTTCCACGAACTTCTCTTGAATACCCATTTGTCACCTGCCTCTGAACTCCCTAGTCGATGACCAGTTTCGAGGCAATTATCGGGATTTGAGGGAGAGGGCCCTTTTCCTAAAATCTAAGGGAAAAAAACTAGGTTTACTAAAGAGATTAAGAACTGTGCAAGAGATGTCCCATTTCATTTCCTGCTAAAAGATTAAGAATTTTACAAGTGAAGTCCTGTCTTCATAGGGGTACCTATACATCCCAGGGAGTTCTAATTGGGTATGTTACAAAAAAAAAGTGAATTATTTCTAGTTAACTTTAAAATCTCCGTAACAAGATTCAGTGAATCCTGAGAGTCAGGAATTGTTGTGTGGTACTTTGAATTTGTATTTTTTTTAAATCTTCTTTTATATGGTATAATCCTTTTCAATAAAATATTTTGAATTAAAAAAATACAAGGCAGAATGTAATTTCTACAGTTTGTCACACAGACTATCTACAATTTACTGGGAGTTCAGAGGCAGGTGACAAATGGGTATACAAGAGAAGTTCGTGGTAACAAACTTACCAGGCCTTTTGAGTTTCTCTTGCTCAGACCTGCTTCCACCTCTGGAAGTGTACTTTCCCTTCTAATAAAACTTCTATGCTATATTTCGGTGTCTTGCTCAATTCTTTGTTCAAGGCATCAAAGAACCTGGACAACATGCCAGGAGAGGATCTCCATTCTTCAGTAACAGAAAGATGATGGACTTTTTAGCCAAGTAGATGAGAAAACAAGGCTCTTAGGCAGCCCCAGCACTGTCCTGAGCAGGGAACACATACAGCTCTAAAGCAATGTGGCTGAGAGCATGAACGTCCCTGCACTATTGCCACTTGAAAAGGCAGCTGTTTAAGTTCTCTGGACCTCGGTTTCCTCATCTCTTAATTGAGAATAATAATGCTACATTCAGTGTGTTATTGCAAGGATGATATGCACTTTTTATAAAGTGCTCAGCACTACAGAAGCACTCAACAGAATGAATATTATTATTACTATTATAATCACTAGTAAAAACTAAAACTGTGGTGCTAAGAGAGAGGACAAGATGATAAAAAGTTGTGAAAACTGCGCAGAGAAGTTAAGGAAAATTAAGTGTACAGGGTGGATTAGAGAGGCAAGAACTAGAGGCAAGAAGGCAGTTTTGAGGTTGATGTGATTCATATGAAAGAAGGTATACGTATTTCATTTCCTAGAGCTGCTGTAACAAATTACCACAAACTTAGTGGCTTAAAACAACAGTAATATAATGTCTCACAATTCTGGAGACTTGAAGACTGAGATCAAGTTGTCAGCAGGGCCATACTCCCACCAGAGGCTTAAGGGGAGGATCCATTCCTGCTTCTTTTAGCTTCTGGGAGCTCCAGCATGCTTTTGCTTGTGGCTACATTATTCCAAATGTCAAGGTCATTATCTTCACCTCTCTGTATCATCTGTCAAATTTCCCTCTGCCTCCTTTTCATAGGGACACATGTGATTGCATTTAGTGCCCACCCAGATAATCTAACATAATTTCTCCATCTCGAGATCCTTACCTTGTTCAAATTCTTTGCCATTTAAATTAATATTCAAAGGTATACCTTCTAAGGTAAGCTATTTATCACAGATCTGATATTTTGGGGAGACATTTTTCAACTCACAGGTAGTAAGGATCTAGGCAGAGCAGATTATCTAACAGTCCTGGAGCTCCCAGCAGTCCAGATATTAATCCCTGGTGTGCTTGGTCCCAGGCCAGTGACCAAGGGCTGGCATGGGTGGGGATAAACCCTCACTAGTAGCATTCACCAGGTGTGTTGGCAAATACAACCTAGCAGAATATAAACCCTGACTGTGGGGTTGAAAAGGACAGAGAGATAGGCAGCCATGAGAGATTTTTTACAGACAAAATTGATGGGCCTGGATATAAAAGATGAAGCTCAACAGACACTGCCATAAAGAGAGAATATACGATCAGCAAGAATGGCAAACAAGCAAAGGGCTTGTTTTCTAAGTACCCGAAATCAAAGCTCCCGGGATGTTTTCCAGTACATTCTGCACCACTGTCCCCAGTGCCAGTGGAGTAGCACAGAGCTGCCTGAGACGTTAATAAATTCACTTCTCAGACTTCAGACCTGGTGAGTGACGATCATGGTGTGAAGCTGCCAACGACTGCAATGTGTCAGAACAGACTGTTTACCCAGCTCCCACAAACATTGCTAAACCCAGGAGACAGCTCTAAATTAGGAGAAAACAGGATCTTTCAAGATAGTCAGTGCCCTTGCCAGAAACTACTAATAGAGGGCTGCTTTTCAGTACCTTGTGAGCTGATTAAAAAGGTCGATGGGTCCTAATTAGCATATGAGGTTTAGTCATCTGTAAACTTGCAAAAGGAATGCTCTCTAGGGAATTTGAATAAGAAAGAAAGGTTGTTACCACAGCTCTGGTTTAACTAGAAATGAAGACAATTTGACTCTGTTTTTCCTACTAGGCAGGTAGAGTGAAAGGAGATTATTTCTTGATGATTCTTTTCAAATATTTATTAGACATCAATGTACAGGCTTCAGTGATCTAGCATTTCAGCTTCTAGTATTTTAGATGATGAAATAATATGAAGGCTCATTAAAAGTGCATAACTTGACCCAAAGGCAAAGAAATTGAGAACTAAGGTCAGCAGAGCAACTTACAGTCCATTCTTTGCACAGATGAATAATCATGATGGGAACTCTATGCTTGATCAGAAAAATTCTGGTGAGCATTGCAGGAAAAAAAAAGTGCAGTTTGTTTGCTGTAAACATGAAACAGAAATAATAGGTTGTGGTAAAGCCATGCTTCATTCCACCCACCCATTCTCCCACAAGATCAATTTAAATTTATTTATTTTTGCTGTTATGCAACAATGGAAAGAATGCTCAAAATTCAGTTGTAACCACCAAAAAGCTAACACGTCCTTTTCTGAACAGATACTCACTAGGTGTCAGACATCTTCAGAAAAACAACCCTTGGTTTCTAGGGGTTAACAATTTAACAATATTCAACTTTTCATTGCCTAGGCAAAAATTATCTCCATTGCATCACATTCATTTATTCCAGATGCTTATTTCTGATTTCTCAAGAGAATAGGAATACAAAACTGCAGAAAATGCTTCGACTTATATTGTTGGAATCCACATCTTTAGCAAATCCCAGATTTTCCCTTTCACAGCCAAACATTTTATTGGTTCTCTTTTGTTTGTTAAGAGATGTGTAATAAATCCCAGGGATCAGGATTGTTCAATATGAAGCCAAATTCTTTTATGAAATGCTCTCAGGTCAGACGCACTTTCACCTCCCAGTATCCCCACCCACCATCTACTCCTGGCAAAGCTTGTCCTGACTGAACAGAAAAAAAAATCACTCGACAAAACAGGTGCAGCAAGAAGATGCTTGGCCCTAATTTAGTTACTTTCACATTCCAAAAGAGGAAGGTGGGATTGAGTGTGAGTCTTGACTAGATCTAAAAATGCAGTGTAGCAGCCACGATAAGGGGTCCTCACATGTCCTACTACCAGGACTGCAATTGACCAGGGGCCCCAGCGTTTGTGCTCTGAAATCCAGGCCCATACTTCCTAGGGCTGCTCCTGTGGTCACTAGGCACAGCAAGGATGCTAAGACAGGCCCATGGGAATCTTTGCAAAACTTCCCTTAGAATTGCACTGCAAAGTCACTTCTATCCAAATTTCATTTTTTCCTTCCCTAGGGTCAGACCTGCATCATGGTCTGATGGCTTTCTAAGCCTTTCTGGGTTTCCTCCCCATTTGCTTTCACAGACATTTTCCATAAAAATTTCTTGCACTTTAATAGAACAGACGGCATCTTAAAGAAGGCGGGAGGGGGAGCATGATATTGATTTAAAGACCAAGATCACTTCCTGAGTTGTGGGTAGCAGCCTGAGGCCTTGGCAAGGCTTCACTCTGCTCCTAGTGATGGCTTTGTATTGCGCCTACTCAGCCAGGCTGGACTACATTTCCCAGAATTCCTTTCCTCCTCAGTTTCTGGTTAGCAACAGGCTGTAAGGAATATTCTTGCTGGAGACTTGGAAGAAGGCATAGCAGTGGGAGCCATTTTGTTGTATGTGAATCAACCCTCCCTTCCCTCGATATTTTCTTTCAGTTTCTCTGCCAGGTGTATACTTGTTCAGAAACACTACACAGGGCCTCAGCTTCTGCAGGATACCCTCATCAACGAGGTCAGAGGGAACAAAAAAGGACATGGGTTTCCTCTGCCCCTGGGGTTGCAGCTCCTGGGGCTCTACCCAGCCCTTGTGAGCTTCCTTTTCTTTTTGCTTATGAACTCTGGGCTGCAACATTAGTTGAGAAAACAACTAGCCTTGTGAAAACTGCCTAGTCAGCTCCTGTAATTGCTAAGCCAATTCCTAATAATGCATATATTTTTTCAATCAAATATACATAGGCATGCATATGAACTCATCGTGGTTAGCATTGTGTGCCCTATCCCTAGTTTACTTCAGAGCAGTGGTACACATTAGGAATTGGTGTAGGCACTAAGGCTTCAGAGAACAACCCTCTGCTCTGCTGCTTTAGGTCAGATCTGAACATGGACAACATAAAGAAAGGTGGAACTGCGTCGTGGGGACAGGTGTGCATTCACAGCCCACCTGGCAGAGGAGGAAGATGGATGATTTTGTTTTGTTTTTTAAACTAAATTATATTTGGCTTTGTGCCCCCACCTCCCTGGTTGGGAGGACATCCAAAAGCAGTTATTTTTGGACACTTCGTCACCTTTACTACCTCCCAATTATGTATAACAGAAATCCCGAAAGCTCACAAAAATGGCGTGGGGCCTGGCTCAGTGCCAGTACTGAGCCTTGTCCTCTGCCATCTATTAAGGATAGCCTCTGCAGAGAAGGCCCTTAATATTTTAGTCTGCCTCAGCCTGGCTCACAATGCTCAAATGCCAAGAAGTCCAATGATAAATTCCAGAGAGCCACATGCTATATCATCAAAGACCCTGAATCTTTGAGGGGCAGATATCATCTCCTCCACTCATGGCATCTTCCATTGACCAAGTCTCAGAGAACCCAGTTCTCCCTGGCCCAACTACTTCTCTACTCACTCCTTACCTTCTATAAGTTTCAATTATCCAAAATAACAGTCCACTTATTCCCCCTTGGGTTTAGAGAAGCTTCAAAGGGGCGTTACCTTATACTTCCCTCACATCCATAAATACATATCTTTTTCATATTTAATCTATGAAATTAAAAATTAGGATAACTTTAGAAGGAAGAATGGAGGTAGAAATCACAGGCTTCACAAAGTGGGCTTCTGGGGTGCTGACACAGTATGTTATTTCTTGATCTGGGTGATAATTATACAAATGAGTTCACTTTATGATAATTCATAGAGCTATAGATTTATGATTTGTGTGCTTATCTCTATGTGTTATATTTCAAGCTTTAAAAATCTAGGAAAATCCAAATACTAACAAAAAGGTATAGAGTAAAAAACATCCTTTCCCCAGATTTGTCTCCTGACCCGCATTTCCCTCGGTGAATAGCCCTATTTAGGAGTTCCAATACCATGTGAGCTTTTGTAGTCATTAGTGCTATTAAACTTCTTCCAGGCACATGGTTCCATTGCATTCCCTGGTTCCCTGGCCCTCCTGTGGTTGGACAGGGTTGTGTGACTAGTTCTGGCCAGGGAGTTATAAGCAGAAATGATGCATATTACTTCTGGGCCAGAGCATTCAATTGCCAGTATAAGATCTTCTGTACTTCTCTTTTTCTCCTGCTGCAGTGACATGCAGTTCTTTAGTTATTGTTCTCCATCAGCCTTGGTCTCAGGGGATTATGACAAAGAGTCAATTCATGATGAACACAGACAAGAGGCATAGGCAAGAAATAAATGTTTTATGTTTCCAGCCACTGAGATTTGGGAAGTGTTTGGTACTGCACTAATTTATAGTGAGATCTCCTGATTGTGTGTGTGTGTGTGTGTGTGTGTGTGTGTGTGTGTGGTTTCTATATGTGTATATCCCTGAATAGTACACCAAGACAAGAAAGTTGAAGAAGAAACAAAAATATGAAGGAAAACACAGTATCGTTATCGTTAATGTATCGTTAACTATTCATCTTTAATATAGAAACCCAAACTAAAAATTGCATATACAATGAGACTATTGCTTAAATAAGAGGTATGGTGATTCCAGAATTGATTAGTTCAGCTGCTCAACTATGTCGTCAAAGACCCAGATCCTTACCCCTCTGCCATGCTTAGTGTGTTGCACTCTTCTAGGTGCAAGATAGATGGCTACAGCAAAATCAGGTAATTCATTCTCTCTCTCTCTCTCTCTCTCTCTCTCTCTCTCTCTCTCACACACACACACACACACACACACACACACACAAATAAGAGACTATTCAACAAAATGTTGGGAATGACAAAACAGATCAAGCATATTTAGGATATTATGATCATTGTAGCAATTCTGTGATGGTGATTTGAATCTCTTTTAATGGTTGTGTTCCTTCGTTGGTACAGCACAAAATTAAGTAGGATCTATGCCATCCAAGTGATACAACAGTAATAGAACAACATTTGCTATTTTCTGGTACCTTGATTTTGCCTGATGCTGAGCTTTGTAGTCTCCACCAAGTTACTTAATATCTCTCAAGCTCACTTTTCTTCTCTCTATAAAGGATTACAATTTTACCTTCATCATAGATGTGCTATGAGACTTAAATGAATTAATACCTGTAGAGCACTTAAAGAATTTCTGGCATATTGTAAATTCTATAGAACCAGTAGTTGTTATCATTATAATAGGGTTTGGGGAGAATTAAAATAGGTAACACATGTAAAGGACTTACAATAATGCCTAATATGTAGTAAGCACTCAATAAATCTTTGCTGCTGCTACAACTATTATTATACTTTTAAATAAGAAGATTGAGAAATGTAAGAAGGGTAAAAATGTGAAGTTAATTCCTTTTTCTTTTTTTAGAGTTAATTCTTTAAAAAAAAATTTATCAGTATCAAATACCATTGTCATCTTCTCAAGTATCATGATCAAAAATCAATTTTTACCGAACATCTCCCTGTTTGCTATAGAGAAACTGATGAATAAGAAGTCATCATCCCAAATATGCCCTAACAACTTTATAAGAGACCCAAATCATGCAAACCATCTCTTTAAAAACTTCCTATAAAAGACAAATAAAACTGCCCAGGAAATATTTATTTGATGCTTATATCCATCAACATATTTCTTATTGATCAGATTTGTAATACTGAATATTTGTTTCTTATGTGTTGTTTTTAGAGTTTCTACTTCATTAGTGCATTTTATACAATCTACTTTTTAAAAAATAGATCTGAGAATAGTACCATTTGGGTTGAACATCTAGTTTGTAGCATTGGGATTATTGGGATTGTTTAGTGTTAAACCTGGATTTTCATTATTAATGTGTTAAGAAGGCTCTGTGGCCCAGAAGAAACTGAAGGAAAAAGGAAATGAGCATTTTTAAGCCCTTTTTGTGCTTTTGTTTGATGGTTACTTACACATTATTTTACATAATCCACACAATGACCCTGCTCTGTGGTATTAGCTCTATCTTTCCAGGTGTGAGAACTGAGACATAGAAGTTATATTAAAAAGAGCAAGAACTAGGAATTTGACAATGGAAGACCAGAGACCAGAGGACAAAGCAGTAATCCAGGTGACTAAGGGATGGATATTGTACACAGCTGCCTTTCAGGGGATCACAATTCCCTGCTGTGCTTGAAAGGTTTGACATTTAGAAAATAGCTTTGCAACTCCACACTTTATGAGGCAGTGTCTAAAAATGCACCTACAAGAATAAATACGTATTGCCTGTCTTTGAATGGTCATATAATAAATCACTTACAGGTATAAACTTAGTAATAGAATTAGATCTGATTAAGACAATAAAATCAGAGCATTTTGTGTTCTTGTGGCTACAGCCCAGCATCCCTCACTGACTTAGGCCAGCTTGAAAAAAGACGGTCTACCATCTTATCACCAAAGAAGCATTTATTAACCAAGAGAAGTAACTTAAAATAGTGCACTGTCATCTAGTAAATAAACAAACAAACAAAAACAGAAATATGTTCAGAACACTTTGATGTGCCAGCCATTGTGCTAGGCACCCTGACTGCTAAGGTTTAGACTCATAGGCTTACGGAACATCAGGATGGAAAGAAGCAGTGAGCAGGTGACAACTATGAAATGGCCTCTTATAGTGGGAATGACTGTGACTTTGTTTTTATTTTCTTATTGTTTTGCTCTAACATTTTATTTTAAAATAATTTGAGACTTAAAAAAAAAGTCTTACAAAAATAGCAGAGTTCACATATACCCTTGACTCTGCTTCCTCTAATGTTAACAAGTTACAAAACTATAGTACACTATCAAAACCACTAAGTTAACATCAATACAATACTAATAACTAAGCAACAAATCTTATTCCAGTTTCACGTTATTTTCCATAAAAAAAAAATGAGCAGGACAAAAACTTGAAGAGACTATGCAAAAATGAAATATTTGTGTGTGTGTTTGAAATGGTATTATTATGCACTAATTTGTCTTTTCATGAAAAATTGTCTCTAATATTTTTATAATCTATTGTTTAGTTTTACTAAAAAAGAACTTTCATTACCAGCAGTCTTCTCTTTTTGATTCAACAGGTTTAATTAGGCACTTTCCCAGGGAAATAGGGTTGCCAAATTAGCAAAAATTAATACAGGATACACAGCTAAATTTGAATTTCAGATATGCAACAAATAAGTTTTTTATATTAATATGTCCCAGGTAATATTTGGGATGTGCTTAAATTAAAAATTATTTTTGTTTTTCTGAAATTCAAATTTAACTCAGCTGCCTGTATTTTATCTGTCAACCCTAAGGAAAAGAACACAGATATGGACAGCAGAGCTTAGTGGAGTGGGGCATGGAAAGAGAGATGGCAGGTCATCTTCAATAAGAAGATGCAAAATTATTTTTCCAGCAGTCTTGCCATGTTCTGCTAAAGGGAAATTTTTTCTATTAGAGGATAGAAATAGGCAGCAGGGAAAAGAAACCCATTAAACTATTTCAGAAGGTATTTAACACAGCTATTACCTTGGCCAGACCCACTTTGGCCAGACCTAGAGTGGGAGGAGGGGTATGAAACGGTGAGATGAGGGTGAATGGGAAGGACGAGAGATTAAGCATAGGGTCCTGAAGTGCAAAAGGAGAAGCAAATTCCTTTAGCACCAAAAGCAGGGTAAAGAGACCTGCCTTTTCTTCACATTGGCCTTAAATAAAATGTGGGCCCATTTGGATTCTAATAAAACTGAAAATGTGTTAGTCCAGGCCAGTGCCAATTTTTTATTACTACCTTGAGGACCAAGTTATAGTCCTAAACAGATTGCTCAAGCTCTGTTTCCAATGAGCTCACTGCAGTGCTTATTTCCAATATTAAATTTCTGGAATCCAAAGCAGTAATTTAGGAAACATCATAAAGAACATCCTGAGTTTTTAACCAATGAAAATCCTATAATCTGACAGGCTTACTTTGCATGAGTAATGTTTGCTGCTGCCTGGTTTAAACTCTCTCACTAATAAGGCACAGAGAGTTCCTATGCTCTGAGGGAAGAGATCTTCCCCTCCTCCACTCCCTTGCCCTTGCCTGGCCCCTTCAGTGTGATTCCTCAACCCATGAGAGAAACAGTGCAAGCTCAGAAATTCACCATACTGCCCTGAAGACCCCCCTTTTTTTTTTTTTTTAACCACATGGAAGTTGCTGCTACCACCTGAGAACTGCCCGTCATGGAAGCACAATCCCCTCCCAGGGTATCTTTAATTTCAAACAAAAAATGTCCTCACTGTGCTATAGCTTTTCACTTCTCTATATAAATCCTCTCTGTTTTTCCACCTGCTTCTGCTACTTCTCTTGGAAGCTTTAACTTCTAAGTGATTTGCTCTCATCATATATGAATATGTGTTGACATCTAACCCTCAGAACAGTTCTTCAAAATTATTCCTACTGCTTAGAGGCTCCAAGAGGTTTTGTGGGTAGTAGAAAAAAAAAAACAGGATTTTGAGAGAGAAAACTTGAATGAATGTACTAGCTTTCTCCATTGGTACCTACATGATCGTGAATGATTTACTTAATCTCTTTAGATTCCACATCTGTTAAAATGAATACAGTTCCTCCTGTTTATCTCACAGCTTTGTTACATGGAGGAAATAAAAGGAAATAAAAGTGGTTTATAAACTATAAACCTGCTGTGCTAATGATAGCAAATATTTCTTAAAATTAATTATGTGCTAATCATTGAGTTTTTGGTGCTTGTCTTTGAATTCCCACAATAACCTCACAGGGTTATAATTTAATAATAATAATAATAATAATAATAATAATTAATAATAATAATAATATTTCCATTTTACAGATAACTATACTGAGGTACAGAGAGCTTAAGTATCTTCATACTAGTGAGTTGTTCCATAACAGAGGCCTGCTTTTCTAAGATAACCAAGCAGAAACAACTGAATATATTTATGGCTATGAAACCAGATATTTCACTGGTAGCTGGGTGCAGTGTTGAATTTCTCAAATGTCCTTCAGGTGCAGATACATTTTTAAGAGAAAGTATTCTCCTAGATTATGAAGACCACTTTCACGGACTGCCCCCCACCCCGCCCCCACCCCATGCCAATATGAAAAATACTGATTTGTGCTAGAAAAAACAACACTGAACTGAAGAAATCCAGGTTTCCATCTGGCTATCACCACTACCCAACCAGGTCATTGCTGTTGCCTCAACTGTAAAATGAGATAGGCCAGACTAGCACTCACAGAGGCCACAGACCTAAGTGGGGCAGGCAGGTGACTTAAATTAGTGCCTCAACCTGGTGAAAGGCAATAGTGAGCAACAACTCAGCCTTGATTCACTGTGGCCATGAGGGATGGCAGGCGGAGTCACTCCTCGTCTTCTGAGTTTTTAAGAGGAGCCTGTCATTCACGTTTCTATGAAAAAAACTGTCGATTCAAAGTACTGGGAATTAAAACAATGTTCATTCTGTAATGGCAACAGCACTGCCTTCTTCCTCAGTGAGGCATTGGGAAAACCAAACAAAAAACTTCTGTGAGCCACAGCCATGGCTCAGAAACAACCAGGTTGAGACTCTGAACAAGATCGAGAGTTCACAAGCTGTTTTCACCAGAGAGTTCCATAGAGCTTTGTGAAGGTTCCATGGGGGTCAGGGAGGTCCAGCTCTCCCTTCCCCCATCTGCGTTTCTAGTGACATACCACTGATTTATTAAGAAATGCTTCTACTGCTAATGACTGGAATAGCTGATAATTAAGGGCACTCCTGCTCTACGATCTACATGTCTGCAACTCTAGTGGTAGATGCAGACAGAAAAGTCTTTATGCTGTGCTTAAAAAAAAAATAGCTATTCAGTGAGTCCAGAGGGCTGGAGCAAGGAGGTATCATTTTTCCCAGAGGCAGCAATTCATTGCTTATACATCTGGACTTGAGTTTTGGAGTGTTCGGTTTTATTAGGCATCTCTCTAGCACCTTTTCATTTCATCAAAACAAGCATGAAATAGCAGTTCTAGAAAGAAAAGGCTAGCTCTAAAGGAATGTCATGTTCAGCCAACCGGCCTATTTCGGTCTCACTCAAGTTCTTAGAGTTTATTTAACAGCAAGTGGTGGTGGTGTTACTTTTTCTGAAAATGGCTCTCTAAAAGGTGATCAGTCTCTGAAAGTAACCTCCCTTTGCTTATAAAGCTTAAAAAACACACTCTCTGTGTGTTTATTCTGTGGAGAAAGGAGCTGTCATATTCAGGAGTACACAGAGCAGAGAAGCTAGAAGTGACACAATAATACAAGAGTTTGGGAGCCTCCCCTGGAAATGTGTGAAGGAGTTTTTGCTGCACATACACAGTTGTAAGGAAGTAGGGTGTTGACAATCCTGGCAGACTCAACAGATGAAAACTGCCACTTGGAATGTGTGTGTGTGTGTGTGTGTGTGTGTGTGTGTGTGTGTGTGTGTGTATTACAGACTTGTCTACTTTCATTCCATGAAATCAAACCCCTGACCTAAATGAGGGGGCTGGGGTATGATTATTTAGCATGATCTAAGGAAATCAAAATGAATGTAATAGAAGAAAAAAGAAAGAAATACAGGATATAAGCAGAAAAATCTCTTGAACATTGCAATGTGATTAGCTTAATAAGTTCCTGAAAGGGAAATAGCTGGAAAGTCCATCATAAAGAATGATGCAAACCTAAGATAAAACAATCTCATGGCATTTCATTTAAAATGTTGAGAAAGTGGAAGAAAGAGTGAAGGACAATGTGATATTTTCCAGAACCTGCAAATGCCTCTAACTCTCATCCCTACAAATCTGGAAACATTAATCAGTGAGATTTCCAGGATTTGCTTTACTTCCCATAACTCTACATCCTTCTCTTGAGAGGGAGAATGTGTTTACGCCCTGTATCTTTCAACTTGATCCAATTTGTCCTGCTTCTGGTGTGAGGTGGCACAATTTCCGCACTAGGCTAGTATTCTTCTATAATTCAGTTTCTTTCTATTTGGCTAAGTGAAAGCCTATGATGGCACAGATATCACCAACTTTCCTGGAGGTCTGGCTGAATTGTGTTCTTTTTTGAGAGGAACTCATATCAATTTGGGAATAGAACATTACAATAATGTCTTTGATAATTTCCTGTGCAGAAATCCTCTCCTACATTGTGGAACACTTTTCATTCTCAAAGTCTTTGAGTTGTGCTTCTAAATGAGGTCAATGGCATGACCTTTCTTTGTTTTTGATAAAGCAAACAAACAAACAAACAAACAAAACCATAATTACAAGGGATTTACAAAGCAAATGTACTCCTCTCTTTCCTGTCCTATCTGTTCAGGACGACATAAAGACAGCACTTGTAATGAGTGCACTATCAATGTGTCATGAACTGGAGTGCAAATGTGAGAAACATTAGTAGCAGCACTAACTCAACCCCCATCTCTTCTGAGTTCCTAGACACATGTATTTTAAGTGTAAACCTAAGCACAGAAGTTGCTGAGAAAAGCACTATTATTTAGATGTTCACTGACAGGCCCTGTATATTAGATATTCTTTTGCCGTTTCACATAAATTGATGTTTTGACAGGTGACATTTTATTTAGTTGACAGAAAGTTCTCTACTATCTTTTTCTTCAACCCTCTTTGATTTTTTTCTACAAGGTGCAAATACCAAGCAGGTACAATGGGTAGAATTGTTAGCCAGAAGTGATCACCAAAAGACAAAATTAACAAGTTCTAGAAAAGACCCCAGCAATTCTTGTATAAGCTATTTCATGGTATTTTATTTCATAAGCTGGTTTAAATTTAGTTTAATTGATCCTTTTTCTTTCCTCTTGTCAGCCTTGAAATGGAGATTCAAATAAATACTTAACAAAGCAAATTTGATGACTATGTCTATTTACCATCCTCTGTAACAGCTCTGGGGGCTTCACTGAAGTGTTATTTAGTAGCCTCTCTGGAGAATCACAACTCTCTTTCTCCTCAGCTATAATACCCTGAGGAGAATTCTATTTCCTTCTCTTTGTTATATAAGGAGATGAGTTTCATAGAAGATTATAGTTATTTGGACAATTCTTGGCCTCTTTGCTTGATTGAGGATGAGGAGAACAGGTACAGTTCATCAGTGTTATCTCCAAGACTAAAATTTTCTGTTTCCTTTCTAAGGAGAGTTTAGAAAACCTAGTACTTCCTACCCCCACTTTAAGTTTTTCCTTCACAAGAAGGTGCTGCTATTTGCATTCTTTTGCTTAGGTAGTTAATATCTATATTTGAAGTTGGACCTTGAATTCCTAAGCTAGAATACACCACCTATGCACTCATTTGCTTTTATAATCTTAGGGATGCTGGGATACAGTCATGGCTGTGAACCTGATGGTCTTCAGATCTCACAGAGTTTGTGTTTTTATACATTTTTCTCTATTGGTCAACTTCAATCTTGGCTCAGATTCTTTTGAAAAGGTTGTATGAAGCCTGTCTGCATTTTGTCTTTCTCCCATGATTAAATCACTCAGAATTAAGAGTTACTCTTCAACTGAGATCATAGATAACACCCTCTTCCTTGGCAAGCATGATAACTCTCTCAGTCTTCATTAGGAACTGCTATTAAAAGAACTAGAAGGAACCTGATAATATCAACATTCTCTGTGTCTGGAAAGGCTGGAAAGCCACCAGAGAAAAATTGCATTTTCATAGGATGCAATGGTACATAGACAGTGGTGCACTGCCCAGACACCCTTCCAAGAAGAAAGCCATGGATTCTTCACCTATGGAGAACCCCCTTGGCTAAGGTCACTCACCTTCTCACATGCCTTGACTGATTGATGTGGGAGTATAAAGACCAGGACATCTCAGCCCAACTTGGGACAATTCTAAAGAGCCATTCTAACTCCAGCACTCCCAGTCGGCTGAGCCTGCTCTGAGGCCTGCATTGCAGTCAGCATGCAGTCTCTCTTGGCCCACACCTGCTTCCTTCAACAGCTACCCGTCCCAAAGACAGTTACTAATTAGATCATGCACACTAAATTTAAACTCTGGGGAACTGAATTTGTATCATAGAGCAATATCATTTGCACAAAGGAAAGGACATCATCATGGAATACTGTCATCTTTGTCATTGTCAAATGCTAATCTCTTTTCACTAACAACAATTTTAACTAGATTTTCTGTCAAAGAGAACACACTGAGATGTAATTGGACTAAGAATAAGCTAATCACAAAAGAGGAAAATCTATAGTTTTTACCTCATTAACAAAAATTTTCAGTGGCATTAAATTGCCACGGGTTTTATTCTATTAAATTATTTAACCATTGCAAAATTTCTGTGAAGTAGATATTGTCCTCATTTTGTGAGTAAGAAAACAGACTTGAATGTGTGAATTAACAACTAAGCCACAAGGCCAAAATGGACCTAAAACTCTAGTTTATCTTAATCCAAACCTTTGACTCTACCATTCTCATCCTTGCTTGGAGTGTCCCTCCTTAAACTCTTTCTCCTCCTTTGCTGCCCAGCTAAAATGCTGCTGTATTCAACACATAGTTAACTCAAATAACTCCTTGCACATGTAAATTCTGAAAACTGAGCCTTGCCTGAGAAAGATATTGCTCTTAAAGCTATATTGTGTTGTACTTGTATAAAGTTGACTTCATGGTTTAAGACAGTATCTAAAGGTAGTTGAATGAACCTCTCTGTATAACATCAAGGTCTAATGAAACTGAATCCTTTAAAAAGTTTTGAATACAGAGCATGAAACTTTAACTGCTTTTCATTGTCCCTATGCTATTTCTGTTTTCTAGCATTAACCAACAAACTGTGTATAAGGATAAATCAACATATTTGCCCTCAAAACTATTTTGTAAATATATAGCTCATTTTTTTGACCCTTGCTAGTAGATGTCCTTAACCCCATGGCATGTTATGTGCATATCTCACCTCTGGCTCTCCTGTTATACCTTTATTATTGCTTTGTTGAATTTCCTTCATTAAGTATTTGTTTGGTCTTTTAACTTGCTATATATGTTCCTCTCAGCTGTTTTAAATCTTTTTAGGCAGTCAATTTCATGTTTTTCATTATTTTTATCTTTTCCTTGGTCTCCTCTCTTGGAAAAACAGTACCAGAATGATAACTTGATCTTCTAGAAACCATACAGATACCTGAGTAAACATGGTAAAGGAATAATGTATACACTTCTACACCACATTTGCTAATATTAAGGAGGCAGTGTTACACAGCAGAACAAGCATAGAATTTAGTCAGACATGAGTTCAAATCTCAGCCTTACCAATAGTGTGGCTTTGGGCACATTAGCCTTTATACTCACTAACATCTCTGACCTATAATCATACTTGCCTTAAATGTTGGGTAGACTAGAAATAATGCATGTGAATCACCAGAAGTTGTTTAATAAATGCATCTATCATTATTTGTACTGGGTTGTAAGCCCCTTGAAGGTAGAAATGGAGGTAATTCAGTTCTGGCCTCTCGAATAGTGCCTGGCAGTATGGAGTGCACTCTAAAGTTATGATGCATGATTGAACATATAGAAATCATATTACAGTAGAATGAGAAGGCTAATGGATTCTGAGCTCTGCCATTAGCCAGCTACATGACTGTTGGAAGCTTTGTTAGGTCTCTGTTTGCTCAGGGGTATGATCCCTTCTCACTTTAAAGTTTGGTGTTTTTGTGGATATGACAAATGTTTAGTGCCAAAGATGGGTAGTACAGGCCAGAGATACTGCTATTCATTCATTCATTCATTCATTCAATCAATCATTTATGTTCTTTCTCCCCCTTTTCCCCTCCTTCCTCATTCCTCTCTTCTTCACAAGTTGACAGGTGTGTACTGAACTTGATTTTTTTGGTGATTTCCTTACCCAGTTCTACGGGAGAAGGAAGGGAGACTCCCAGGATTCAATAGAGCTTCATCTTCTATTCATCTAGACTACCCAGTTCCTTAGGTCATCTTGGAGGCACAGGCGACAGAAGCCGTATTACCAACCAGAACTGTACTTACATATTATTCTGACCTAATTTACCACCTGAAAAACACTGAAAGCTTAGGAAGCTTTTAAAAGGAGGTATGCTACTCTCATTCAACTAAAGATAATTAACTTTGAGGATGAGATTTTGTCCATTAGTCTAGAATTACAAATATTTTCAGAGTTTTGGTTTGTTATGACTAAATTCTGTTACTGGAAATCTAGTAACCTCTGGTCAGGTAATAAGAACTTAAAAAAAGAGTTAGGCTGACTTTGAGTATACAGGGTTTCACTCTACAATTTCTTCCAAGTGTTGGGAGCCAAAAGACCCTCATCCTGACCGCCCAGCCCCCCGGCATAGAACCTGGCCGTTAACAATCTAAAGAATGCAGGAGCAGATAATGCTCCAGGGAATAGTTAACCACAGAATGTATTAACATACCCGCTGGATAAGGAAGGACCTACTGAATGGCTGTGGACCTGCCCAAGGAGCCCCTCTCCTCCTTGTTCCTCTTTTCACTTCTAACCTTTGTACCCCCTAACCCCATCAACCAAGGACCAATGAAATTGTAACAAGTATCCCCCTGCCTAGTCAGTCCTGCCCCCCTTTGTTCTTCTGTATAAATATACCCGCTCTGAAATAAAAAATTTGAGGCTTGATCAGAATACTGTCTTGCCTCCGCTCCTTTTTCTCGCCCATTTCTCTTTCAGGCTGGACCCTCTTCGAGCCCGCGAATAACTAGGTCCCGCGGGTCGGGACATTCAAGTTATCTGTATTTTTAAATTTTTAAATTTTAGCTCTACCTCTTGCAATTTGTGTGACTTCAGATAGGTTTATTACCTTTCCTAAGCTTTGATTTTTTTTCACCTGTTAAATGAAGGGAAGGGTGATAATACCTATACTTACAGAGTATTTTGAGGAATTTGTAAAGTGTCTAGTATATAAACACGTAAAGAAAGATATAATAAAAATAAAGCTTAATTGCAGCAGACTAGGCCACAGTGAAATGGTCAATAAAATAGAAGCATCCAATTTCTGGCAATGCTGTAAGATATTCCTACTTCCCACCACCCCACTGCACCTCCAAGAACTTTCAGCATTGAAAAATGTGAAAATACACAGGGACATCACAGCATGGCCCTGAAATTACCTCCCGATAGAGTCTGAGAGTTTTGTAATTCATTACTCAGCTTTCTGGATTTGGTGTGTGTGTGTGTGTGTGTGTGTGTGTGTGTGTGTGTGTGTGTGTGTGTGACTTAGTTGCTCCAAGTTTTGCTCTGCTAATTTCCAGTGAATCACTTCCAACTGAGGTAACCTGGCAGACCCATTGGTGTACAAAGTTAACTGATCAACAGTGGGTACCAAGGCTGGCCTATATTTAGATTTCTAAAAGGGCTCCTAGAAGAATACTTTCTTACAATGAAACAAATTCCTTGTTGTAATTAATTGGTTCATTAATATGTTCCCAATAGATGTAATGATAAATATCAGGGACATTAAACCCCACTGTTTAAACTGGCCCAGCAGACTTGGCCTATTTTGCCAATTTATTCATCAGATAAATATTTCCTTCACCATCTTCAAATTAAGACCCCAGCTTGACAAGTCACTGTTTGCCAAACACTCTGCTTTTCTTGTGTGACTTATAGGTCAAATGCTAGGTATAGGACTTAACACTAACTGTGCCAGGTATAGGACTAAAAACGTGACATGTCAATCTTTGTAACATCCTTAGAAGTTAGTTATTATTACTATCTCCACTTAACAAATGAGGAATCTGACCTACCCCAAGTAGATACAACTTGTTAAGAGACACTGTTAGGATTTGAATCCAGGTTTATTTGACATGGCAGTCTAAGGCTATGCATTTCATAGAGCTACCTAACCTTTCTTGAGACTACCTTTTTGATAGTCTCATGACACTTATAGCTCCCTTCCCAGAATTATGTTTTTAAATTAAAAAGAGAAAGATTTTTGAAAGGAAGCCATTCATATTGAAATATAGTTATCAAAATGTTTCATAAAAACAAATTGTTATATAGTAATTTTGTTAACACATTTAATAGCAAGATTTAGTGGCAGGTCTAATAACTACTTAAATTTTGAAATGATGGTGGGTGTAAACAATATTTTGAGGTAGTTGCAACAACCATATGCAAAAACAAAAATGTAATTTTTTCTCTCTCTTGTTTGTGGGACCCCTGAAATTTCTCCATAGATCCTGTAGGAGTCAGTAGATTGTATATTAGAAACTATTAGGAATAAACTGATTCCAATGTAATTTAAAACTTTGTCTCTGCATTATCTCCCATTTGTTCTATATACATTTTACTAAGTACCTAGTATATGCTAGGCATTGTGCTAAGTACTGGGTATAAAAGGTATGAATAAGACTGTGCCTACCCTGATTATCTACTAAGAGAATTAAACGTATAAACTGAAAATATACATTATAATATTGTACTAGGATATAAACAAATTATTGTAGATATTCTTGTTTATAATTTCTAAGTATAAACTTTAGTCCCTATACTCCCTCTGGCTAAGCAATCTGAAATGGACTTCTATAATCATATCAGTTTTTCTCTCTTCTTTCATTTCTCATAAATGCCTTCCACTATGAATCCATAATACATTCAAGGGTTTTCCAATTATTTGCTCTATTAGCCAGGATCTGATGATCTAAAATCAGAGTATATTGAATACAGGAATTGGTCACACATGATGGAAGAACTGAGAAGACAATAGGGAATAGTGAGGCAACTGAAAGATTACAAATGGAAACTTTTAACCCATCGGGCTGGCTTGAGGAACAAAGGGAGAAAGTCTTGTTACAAGAGCCTAAAGGCTGGGAAAGTCTTGTTACAAGAGCCACTGAAAGAGCTGTAGTGGGACAGCATTTAGCAGGAGTTGGAGCCACAGAAAATACCCAGCCATGGCAGAGAGAGAGAAGAAGAAATACCTTGGCTTTTTCTTTCTCTCCCACCAGGGCCTCCCATCAGACAAACTCAGCTGGATGACAGCTGACATGAGAGCTTAAGAATTGTAGGCTGTGAGAGCCAGCCTATTGACTGTATAGATTAAAGCAGGGAAAAGACAAGGGATGCTTCCTAAGGCAAATATGTACAGAAGAAGCATAGTTGCATTTCGTCTTGACACACAGTGCTACTTCCTGGTCCTTCTCCTAGATGCATGACTTCTGTCGAGCTGTCTCAAATCTACATTTGGTTGCCTCTAGAACTATTAGCAAACACAGGACTGTGTCTCTTCTTCTTTGGGTACGTAAGAGGATTTCTCAAATCTTCCAGTGCCTGTAAATCTTCATTTCGCTCCAGAGCCTTAGATACTACTACATTTTTTGAATATCTGAACTAACCCACTAGGGCGCAAGTTTCTCTTATGTTCTATACCCCAAAGCATGTGATCTCAACAGGAGCGCTATCACCCCAAACAGGGCAAAATTTGGTTCTTGGGGGAGAGCAGAGGAATGAGTGGGGAAAACCTCAGATTTTACAATGGTTTGGGATCCTCCAAAACTCAAACCTACCTCATAACATCTTATTCCTTAGTATTTATTTAATTTCTCTTATCAGGGAGGAATTTGATTTAATTTTAAACTTTAAGTACTTGATTTAATTTTTTTCTTAGAGGACAATAATGAAGAGAGAGAAACATTGTCTCAAAAGATGAAGAGTAGTTTTCTTTCTAACTCCTTAACACTATCCTTATACTAATAAAATTTGTTTTCACTTTACTTCTAAAAATTTATTCATGGATTATTCTTTTTATTCTGCTTAGAAACTCTTCTTTACAACTAAAGCTTGGAGTAAAAATCAACATTTGTAGATTTAACCAAAAAAATATTTTTTGGTAGTAAGTTGTTAGAAACTTAAGAAATTTTCCAAGTTATAACAAGATAAGTTAAAAGAAATAGAATCAATAATTTTATTTTAAAAAGCAGAAATTTATGAAAATTAAAACCAAAAGAAAAGATAAATCCAAAGCTAGTTTTTTGAAAATAACAATAAAATAAACACTTCTAAAACCAGAAAGAAGAAATTAAACATAATTATAAGTGAAACTTACAAGCAACTCTACATCAAACATTTTTAAATCTAGAAGAAATTAATAATTTTCTAGCAAAATTAAAATTAGAAAACTCAAGAATAAGAAAAAAGCTTGAATAAACCAGTCACCATAACAGATATTGGAGAGTAATTAGAATCTGCAACTGGACATAATACCAAAACCAGATGGCTTCAGCTTTATCTAACCTCTTAAAAACAAATTATTCCAATGTTATTTAAAATATTCTAGTCCTTGGAAAAGATGAAACCCCCTCCAATTTATTTTATGAAGATAGCATAATTTTGAAAGCAAATTTAGAAAATATTACAAAAAATAAAATTTTGGATCAGTCTCATATAAATTCACAAATGTACATATTCTAAATGAAAGTTTAACAAATAAAATCCAGGAACATGTTAAAGGAATGATATACTATTTTAAAAAGCAGAGCTAATTTATTTTAAAAACCTAAAAATAGGAAAGCAGGACTTGTGTGGAGTGTGAAATGAATAGCGGGAATACTGTTCACATACATAATCTATTACATTAGGAAATTAAAAGAGAAAAGGCAGATGCATAAACGTCTCTTGATGAAATTAATCATTTAACCTTTATGAAAAATCAAAGATAAAAATAGAAGGAAATAAATTAAATATAATAAAGACATTAAAAAATAAAACAATATTATTCTAAATGATAAAACACTTGAACCATTTCTGTTAAATTCAGAAACTAAACTGTGATGTCACCATTACCATTTTTTAACATTAACTTAGAAATCTTAATCAAAATAAGATTAGAAATTAAATAACTGATATAAACATTGGAAAAGAAAAGGTAGAAGTAGACTCTGTTGAATAAACATTATCAGACTTAATAAGAGATGTAGGGAAAGTGGCTGATAAAAGATAGGTGTATAAAAATAATAATAACTTTATTCCAAAAATAAGGCTATGGATATAAAAGAAACTATTCCATTCATAAAAGAGTTAAAAACTATTAAATTTTTAGGAATAAATTTAATAAGAAAACAGAGTATAAGAGATTATAAAAATCTCAGTGAAGAATATAAACTAGGATATGCACAAATGGAAAGGTAAACCACGACTTTGGAAGGAAAAATTTTAATACTGTAAAATTCTCAATCCTCTTTAATATATAAATTTAATACAATTCTAATTTCAACAGGAGTTCTTTCTGGCAAAAGAAAGGAGGAGAGCAAAATAAAATTAAGTAAATGATCTTATAGTTTATACGAGTGGATAAATATCCAAGAATAACCAAGAAAAGTATGAAAAATAAGGTTAGTGGAGGGGGGACATGCTTCAACAGATATAAGAACACACCATAACCATAATCTGCTCTAATAACATAAATATGTTATTGGCACAGAATAGGCAAATAGATCAAAACATAACAGTATAAATAACTCTAAATTTAAATCCAATTATGTATGAGAATCCAATATATGATAAACATGACATTTCATTTAAGTGGGAAAGAGTGGGTTATTTAATACATGATGCCAACACTAATAGTTATCCAACAGAAATAAAATAAAATTGAACCTCTTCTTAAACTTTTTTGTATTTCAATTACAGTTAACATTCAATTTTATATTAGTTTCATGTGTAGAGCATAGTCGTTAGACATTTACATAACTTATGAGGTGATTCCCCCCATAAGTCCTGTCCTCAACTGACATCATACAGTTATTACAATATTGTTGACTGTATTCTCTATGTTCTATTTTACAGTTCCATGACTATTTGTAACTGTCAATTTGTATTTCTTAATGCCTTCACCTTTACCACCCAGCCTCTCATCCCCCTCCTATCTGGCAATCATCAGTTTGTTCTCTATATCTATGAGTTTGTTTTTATTTTGTTTGTTCCTTTATTTTGTTTAGATTCCACATATAAATGAAATCATATGTTATCTGTCTTTCTCTGTCTGATCTGTTTTATTTAGCATAATACCCTCTAGGTCCATCCACATTGTCTCAAATGCTAAGATCATATTCCTTTTTATGGCCGAGAAATATTTCATTGTATATGTATGTACTGCTTCTTCTTTACCCTTTTGTCTATTGATAGACACTGAGGTTGCTTCCATATCTTGGCTATTGTAAATAATGCTGCAGTGAACATAGGAATACATATGTCCTTTTGAATTAGTACTTTGAATTTTTCTGGATAAATATCCAGAAGTGAGATTTCCAGGTCATATAGTAATTCTATTTTGAATTTTTTGAGGAACCTTCATACTGTTTTCCATAGAGGCTGTACCAATTTGCAATCCCACTAACAATCATGAGGATTCCCTTTTCTTCACATCCTCACCAACATTTGTTTGTTGATTAATTGATGATAACTATTCTGACAGGTGTGTTGAGGTGAAATTGTAATTTTAATTTGCATTTCTCTGAGTATTAGGGACTGTAAACATTTTTTCATATGTCTATTGGCCATCTGTATGTCCTTTTTGGAGAAATATCTATTCAGGTCCTCTGCCCATTTTTTATTCAAATTACTTGGGGTTTTATTGTTTTTTATTTTTTGGTGTTAAATTGAATGAGTTTTTTATCACATGTATTATTGGTGAATATCTTCTTTCATTCAGTACATTGTCATTGCATTTTGTTGATGATTTCCTTTTCTGTACAAAAACTTTTTACTTAGATGTAGTCCCACTTATTTATTTTTTCTTATGTGTCCCTTGCCCAAGGAGACATATCCAAAAAAAATATTACTAAGAGCAGTGACAAAATGTTTACTGCCTATGTTTTCTTCCAGGAGTTTTATGGTTCAGGAAATTGGACCTCTGTCTTGTATAATATATAGAAATAAGTTCCAGATGACTAAAAGACTCAAATGTAAATTTTATTTTTAATCCACAAGAAAATCTAAGAGACAACATGGGGGAAATCCTGAAAAAAATAGACACAGTTAATAAAAAATAGATAATTTGTCATATAAATTAAAAGCTTTTATAGCTAAAACACATAAAAGTCAATAAGAAATAATAAACTTGGAAAAATACTTGCAATGCAGAGAATATATGGTGGTTAATTATGCTACACAAAAATCTCTTTCAAATTGAAAGAAAGGAATCAAAATTAGTCAAGGAGATCACTCATAAGAGGGCAAATTCAAATGATCAACGTACAGAAAGACTAAACTCACTTACCATTAAGAAAATGCAGATTCAAGCAATTTTCCTTTTGAGATTAAAAAAAAAAGACAAAGACTTCTGTTAACACTATTTTAATTTTACATTACAATAGACCTTACCTGGTTGTAAGACAGATAAAATAAGTTATAAGAACTGTCAGAAAAAACCTGTCATTATATGTAGATAAAATTCATGTCTAAAAAATTTGAAAAAATCCACAAAATACAAGAATTAGAGACTTTAACAAGTCTGCTCAACACAAAATTAACATACACAATCATATTTCTAAAGACTAGCCACCATAGTTAGAAAACAATTTTTAAATTTTTATTTATATGATATTGAACATACCAGATGTCAAGGAATAAACTATCAGAAAATACAGGCATACCTCAAAGACATTGCGGGTTTGGTTCCAGACCACTGCAATAAGGTGACTATCACAATTAAGCAAGCAACATGCCTTTTTGGTTTTCCGGTGCACCTAAAAGCTACGTTTACACAATACTGTAGTCTACTAAGTATGCATTATCATTATGTCTAAAAAATATGTATAGCCTTAATTTAAAAATATTGCTAAGACAATGTCATCATCTGAACCTTCAGTGTTGTTGTAATCTTTCTGCTGGTGGAAGGTCTTGCCTCCATTTGATGGCTGCTGACTGATCAGGGTAGTGGTTGCTAAACATTGGGGTGGCTGTTGCAATTCCTTAAAATAAAACAACATGAAGTGTGCCTCATCAACTGACACTTCCTTTCATGAACTATTCCTCTGTAGCATGTGATATGTTTGATAGCATTTCACCCACATTAGAAATTCTTTCAAAATTGGAGCCAATCCTCTCAAACCCTGATGCTGCTTTATCAACTAAGTTTTGTGATATTCTAAATCCTTTGTTATTTCAACAACCTTCAGAGCATCCTCAAGAGGAGTATATTCCATCTCAAGAAACCACTTTGTTTATTTGTAAAAAGCAATTCTTCATTTGTTAAAGTTTGATCAAGAGATGGCAGTAATTCAGCCACATCTTTGGGCTCCACTTCAGATTCTAGTTCTCCTGCCAACCCCACCACAGTTATTCCTCCACTGAAATCTTGAATCCTTCAAAGTCATTCATGGAGGTCAGTACCAGCTTCTTCCAAACTTTTGTTAATGTTATTTTACCCTCTTCCCATGAATCACAAATGTCCTTAATATTATTTAAAATGGTAAATCCTTTCCAGATCCATCAGATAGTATAACTACAATAAGACTTGAAAGTCAAAAGAGCTTTTGATCCACAGGCTGCAGAACGGATGTTCGTTAGCAGGCATGAAAACAATATTAATCTCATTCTATATCTCCATCAGAGCTTTTAGGTGATCCAGGTGCATGATCAATGAGCAGTAATATTTTGAAAGAAATCTTTTTTTCTAAGCAGTAAGTCTCAATAGTTGGCTTTAAATATTCAGTAAGACAGGTTATAAACAGATGTGCTGTCATCCAGTCTTTGTTTTTCCATACGTGGAGCACAAGCAGAGTAGATTTAGCATAATTCTTAAGGGCTTTAGGATTTTGGAATGGTAAATAAGAATCAGCTTCAACTTAATGTCACCAGTTGCCTTAGCCCTTAACAGGACAGTCAGCCTGTCCTTTGCAGCTTGGAAGCCAGACATTGACTTTTTTCTAACTATGAAAGTCCTAGATGACATATTCTTCTAATATAAGGTTGTTTCATCTATATTGAAAACCCGTTCTTTAGTGTAGCCCCAAAACAATTATAATAGTAATATCAATGATCACTGATCACAGATCACCATACCAAAATAATAATAATGCAAAAGTTTGAAATATTGCAGGTATTACCAAAAGTGTAACACATAGATTAGAAGTGGTTAAATATTGTTGGAAAAATAGCACCAATAGACTTGCTCAATGCAGGGTTGCTACAAATCTTTAATTTTTAAAAAACACAGTATCTGCAAAGTACAATAAAGTTAAATGCAATAAAACAAGGTATGCTTGCGTACAAGGCCATTACAGTGAAAACTATAAAATTTTGAAGAAAATATAAAAACTACGTAAATGGAGAGACATACCATTTTCACAGATTTGAAGACTCATGCTATTTCTTCCCCTTTCAATAGATTTGGTGAGATTTTAGTCAAAATTCAAAAAAAAAATCTTTTTCATGGAACTTAGCAGGTTGATTCTAAAATTTATATAAAAATACAGAGGACTAAAAATAGTTAAAATCCTCTTGAAGAAGTACAAAGTGAGAAGCTAGCTCTACCAGGTATCATGGATTTATATAAAACTGTAAGCAAAAATGTATAGTACTAGTATAGAGATAGACAGATAGACTAATGAAATAGAGTAGAGAGCCCAGAAATAGACCCATGCACTAGAACTCATTATCGAGTTTTTTCTCAAAAGGAGAATTATTATTTGCCCAGAGGAGCAGAGTATGGCTCTGTTTAAAGCCCAAGGATTCTCCTCTGTAATTTTCCTAACAAATTTTCCAAAGAATCCATAGATTATATTTTCTGCCACAAGCACCTTGAGCAGCGCTGGATCGTCTAGTAATAAGGGCCAAGAAGGAAAACGGTCTGTACCGATGCGTTGGCAAGTTGGAGAGATTCCTCTTGGCCTCACTCAAAACTAGCAAACTTTCCAGTCACCCAATAAATGAGTCAGCACAATAATTTTTTTTCCAATTAGAAATTATATCTGGGACAAGAAATCCAACCATAATAGTTTAATCGAGATTTATTTTTGTCACATAGTAAGTATGGAGGTAAACAGCTGGTACAGTGGCGACCCAATATCGAGATCTTTCTGTCTTTCTGCTCCATCATCCTTCACTTAGGATTTGTACTCATGCTTATTGCCACTTAGGCATGCTTATTGTCACAGGTAGGCTACCATAGCTCCAGATAGGAAGAGGGAAACAGAAAGGTAGTACCTTTCCCAAAAATCTTAGCTTATGTAACATTAGTCATATTCTGACACATGGTGACTGCTAGCTGCAAGAGAGTGAATATTTTTAACTAGACACATTGGTGCTCAAACAGAATTAGGACTTTATTAAAAAGAAGAGATCCATACTGATAGACAATTAGTTGTGTCTGCCACAGCATCCAAATGTGTTATATATGATTTCTGAAATTTAAAAAGACCTATATTCCCCAGCCCTTTTCTCTCCTCTCCTTTCTTGTCTTCTTCTCATCTCTCCCCTCTATCTCTCTCTCACACACACACTCCTGGAACTTTCCTAAGAGAGAAAGACTCAAAATTTTTTGTGACTTATTCTCTACTTTCTGGCATATGATTTACCAAGGCACCTAGGTAGAATGCTACTCCTGTTTTCTATCAGCTAGGAATTATAGTATCAGAAAATATAAGTTTATCAGTATATCATTAATATATGAGCTAGCTCCATAATCTATGCAGTAAACTTGATACTAACCCAGAGAACTGGCATAATTATGAGGCACTGTGGTAAGAGTACATTGCTGACCCCGACAAATGAAAACAAATTTCTAATGTCCCTTATTTACAGGGATAGAGGGGAAAAGTAAAGGGCATTCAGTGAAGATTCAAGATTCAGGATGTTTTGAGTAAACCATGTAAAACTGCAAACACGGGTCTAGGTTCAAAAACTAGTGAGAATGACTATTCAAATTTGGCTTAAATAATTTAAACTTGGTTTTATTTTTAAACCAGCAAATGAAAGTGCAAAAGAAAAAAATAAGCAAGTTTTCCAGAAGTTTGATAGTCTCAATAGTCCCTCATGGAGTAAGAATTCTGATGTGCCGTTTATACTGCTTTACTCTTTGAGAGGCATAGAGGAATACATTAGTATTCAAGGGTCCATTATGTCACTCAGTAATGAAATTCTTATGTTCCACAGTTACGCACTTCTGCAGTCTATTTTTGAATTAGGTAATTAGGTCTTCTCAAGAGTTCAGTGCAGCATGCCTGGCCATGACCTACATGAATCATCTAAATCTTCCCATTGAAATTTTCTAGGCCCACTATTCCCCCAATCAGTTCTCTTCTCTTAAGAGACCAGCTGAAGATATTAATTTAACCTTTTTTAATTTATACATTTTCAGGATCAAGCTGCACATATGCTATTTGGCTTTCTGCACACTTCTATGGTGTGCAAAAATTCTTTTAACAAATCCATAGAAGTCTTTGGTTTTCAGTGTGGGCTTTGAACTGAGAATTTGGAAATTTAAGCATGTCTTTCTTTTTACTTAAGCTATCAATTATCATTCGAAGAAACCATCTCATCCCATAGTCCTTGAATTCCCTGTGACCTTTATATCATTCAGTAGCATTGATCTCTTAGTTCCCTCTTTGCTTTCAATGGAAGTTCAATCTAGATGCACACAGGCGATGATTGATTAGCTGCTTCACCAGATCATGACAAGAACCCTTAACAACACCAGCTGGACTTTCATTGCTTTAAATTTCAACCAAGACAGATAACACTTCTCTAGTTCCACACACATCTCATATTTCTCTAAGGCTCTATGGCTTGCAACCGCTCTATTCCGATTTCTGGATCATTCACAGTTCTGAGTTGCAAAGACCAGCAACCAACTCTATCTGATTGAAGCAGAAAATAAATTTATTGAAAAATATTAGGTGGCTTGTAGAATCTCTAGGAATACTGAAGAGTCAAGTTTGCAGTGAGGCAGCCAGAAAAAGTACTCATGAGACAGGGCACGATGACTTACATAGGCAATAGGCTAATTGGACCCTGGATCCCACTAGCCCCTCTACTACTGCTATCCCAGAAACTCAATCATTCTGCCATATCTGACCCTGAGAGACGCTGGAGAGCTTCTCATGGTTTCCCCAACTCCACAACTTCATCTCATAAGTGAATACTATGATTTATACCTGACTCTAGCAACAGAGACTAGAAAGCAAGTATCTGGCATTTCAGTTTCTGTAGCAGAAAATGCTTTCTTTTACTGACACAAAGTGGGAAAATCCAAATGTGGGAAAGGGTTTTAGATACTAAGCAGCCAAAAAGAAGAACAAATGTTCACTTTACCTTTTAATTAACCAGAAGAGAGAGGAATATTTAAACCTCTTTTCTTTATCCAGTAGGGAGACAAGATCATATTCAGCAAGAAGACAAATACGGCACACATCCTGGAAGTCACTGAAATACCTTTATAACTGTGCCTGTTTTCTGGGTCTCACATTGAATTACAACATTTTGAAGTGCCCCCATTAGTGTCAGTAGCCAATTCGCCTCCTTACTTTGCCAAGGATTTGTCATAACACAAGTGCTTACTTGGCTGCTTTCCTCTTTTTGGCTGCCATCCAATGCTGACCTATTAACTATTAGCATTTCACACTGATTTTTACCACAACTTTGTATTTCTTCATACTCAATGGCTTTTCACTTAGTCGACATTTATTGAATATTCACATGCAAGGTGACAGGCTAGTCTTTGAGGACACAAAGATTCACATTCTACAAGAAAGAAATATAACAAGTAAGGACAATTGATTAGAAAAATGGAAGTACTCAGATTCTTGATCGAAACATTCAACATTGAAAGTATCTGTGTTTAAAATCAAACAAACAAAAACAAAACCAAAAATCCAACCACTCCAGTGAACTCCCATTGCACTTAGAGCAAGCTGGGTCTAAAAGCCCCTACAAGACTGGGCCCAGCCTTTCATATCAACCTCCTCTTTTACTACTGTCCTATACTACCTGTGATCCAAACCTCTCAGCCTTCTTTTTGTTCCTTGAACAAGCCATGTTATTCTCACCTAAGTGTCTGCATTTGATGTTCCCTTTTCTCCATAGTCCTCTCCATGGCTGGCTCTCAGAGAGGGCATCCATGACCACTTTGTGTAACAGAGCCACTCTCTCCCCAGTCACTCAGTACGATCACTCATATTTCCATTATGTTTTATATTTACAACCCTACTAAACACCCAAAGTGTGTGCTACCATAGAGCAGGGACCTTGCCAGTCATGTTCATTGCTATTCCCGGCACACTGCACACTTATCAAGAAAGATTTAATATGTGAATTAAAATATAAATGAAGGAATGGCGAAGTCCAAACTAATAACAAAGGCAACTGTGGTCACATCAGGGGACCAGGATACTTAATAATGCAAACCTCCAAGGTATTCTAGGACGTCCTGGATTTTTATATTTTCTGTAGATCCTTCTACCCCTTTACAAGTTTTGCCACAAGGTAGAAAGAAAAAATGAAAGTATCTTTGGTCCAACCCAGAATGATCACATGTACATTATGACTAAAAACTGGGAAGACCTGGGTTAGGTCATCATTTAAAAAGATATTTTTTCCAACAGAAGGAAATCTAAGTAAATCTCACCAAGGGGGCAGGTAAACTGGGACAGTGAAATTCTGTCCCTTCCTGTGTAGTAAGAAATAGCAACATGTGCCCTCTCTTCTGGTCATGTGAAAACAACAATGTGCTTGGTCTCATTAAATTTCAGGACTAGCAGCAAATAACAGCACAGGCTTCAAATTGACTGCTTCTCTTAGTGCAGCAATAGCCTTGGCAACTTTCCCTTTATCTCAATACTCTAAAGTTATTTATACACTGGCATAGGAAAACATATTATTTGCAGAAATGTCTCCGGATCCTATGTCATTTATACAGGGACATAAGATGTTTTCATAGAACCATATTTCTGTAGTATTTTTTTGTGTGTGACAAAGACTGTACAGCAATGATCTGCCAGGTTGTGTGGGTGTAAAAACAGCCTCCATTAACTAATCTTCAGTTCTACTTTGGCTGTTTAAATATTATTCAAGTTTTTCAGTCTATCCATATTTAGATTTTGGATTTTCCTCATGATCAATTTGCAAGCTTTAAGAATACAACAGAGTGCCTAGGAGTTCCTTTCTTAATCCTCTCCTCTTTACTAGGTTCTATTGGAATAGTACCAACATCAATGCACTTTGGAACTCTCACATTAGATAATCTAGAAATATGCAGTTGCCTACAAGAAAGAAATATAACAAGTTTCACTTCTTGTTTCACTTCCATAGGCTCCTGTATCAGTTCGAGTCCTTCTAGAAACTGATGCCAGGACAGGATTAGACATGCGAGAAATTTATCGAGGAAAATGCCAGTGAGGGAAAAAGGAGAGGGAGCTGAAGGAGATGAGGAGAACTTGAAAGGATGAGAGGAAACTAAAAAGGGATCTTGGAATCTTAGACTGCAGCACCATTCTAAGAACATCTGAGCCAAAAAGTCACCCATTGGAGGAGTCTCCCATTTTGCATAAACAGGTCTGTATTAGCAGCCCTGTCACATTCAGTCATTGGCCAGGAGCAGCCTGTGGGGAGTTTGGATTCACACAAGTGCTGTAGGGAATTCCCATCTGTCACTTTGTTCCTTGGAGCAGAAGATTTGAGTGGTACATTTTTATGGCCACCACAACTCCCAGCCACTTTTTTAAACTGTAAATTAGCTTTTAAATTATTTTTTTAAAGCTCTTGAGTCCTAAAGTCCACACAGGGAAAGAGTAGGAGGTCAAGGACCAATACAGAGGCCCCCTCTGTCTTCTTCACCCAGAGAGGATTTCTACTGTTGTATACTTTGGGGATTCTACATAAGACTTCTTTTAGGGGGAAAATGATTCTACTACTTTCTAAGTAGTTTCAAAACAGTTAAAGGGATGTCACTTGTGAGGAGGGTCTTCTTAGAACCCAAACCCTTGATTTGTGGGTCACTGGAAGAAAAAAAGCTATTTTCTATATGATACTTATTTTCCCATACTCTCTTCTATGCATTTGTGGCATTCTGTGTGCTGTTCCATGTGCCTGAAATGCCTTTCTCTCTCTTCTCTACCTGGAAAATTCCTCATCATTCATGACCCATATCAACCGCCATCTCGTCTCGGAAGTTTTCCCTGACTTCCTGAAAGCAATTCCTGACACTGTGCTTCCATGATGCTTTGTATCTTCATTATAGCATTTGTCACATTTATTAATAATTTCTTTGTATATTTGTGTTCTCTAGATTGTAAGATTTTTATATTTTACTATTTTCCTCTTTCTCTAAAGAGGAAAACATTGACATTATTCTATAAGTGTACTGATAAGTTCTCTTGTTTTTAGCCATGACTAATACCTCCAACTGATTAGGAGAAAGCCTCCTACTTTCTGAGTAATATTGAATTCCCACTACCTGATTTAGAAGAAACAAAACCCTGACTTAAGCAATAAAAAACCACTTAGCATGGAAAAGGTGGCTCTTAACTAATTATCATTTGCATTACAACTTTGTAAGAACCATAAAAAGTGAACAAAAAAATTATCTGTAATTCATTTATTCCACAAATACTTATTGAGAACCTACTTTGTACCAGGCAATGTTGCAGGTACTACCATAGCAAAAGACTATGATGAGAATAAACCAGAGCAAAATGATAGGGAGTGATAGGGAGGCTACCTTAGGTTGGATGATCCGGAAAGGAGCTTTCCATAACTCATTAGGACCTGAAGTAAACTCTAAGGGAATAGTGTTCCTTACTTGCAGAGAAAATAGCTGGTGCAAAGGGACTGTGATGAAAACACACCAAGGTAATGAGACTTTGGTGAACAAAGCAAGGAGAGATAAGAGAAGTGGTCAGAGAGGCAGGCTAGAGTCAGTGGTGCAGGGTTTTGTGGAACAGCATAAGGATTTTGGATTTTTTTTCTATATGAAACATGAAGACATTGGAGGATTGTAAGCAGGCAAATGATATTATTTGGTTTATATTTTTTAAATAACTGTGGATACTGTGTATAAAATGAATGGTAATGAGTTAAGAGTAGAAATAAGACTCACCATTGGGGAAGTCCAGACAAGAGCTAATAGAGATTTGAATTAGGGTGCACCAGCGGAGTGCAGTGTTAAAACATACAAATAAATACCATTATACATAGGCCTGAGCACATGTTATGTGTAAGCGCACACACAGAGAAACATTCACATCATAGTGAAAGCAAGAAAGTTAATTCTGAAACTTTAGACTTCTACAATATCCTAGTTATGCTCTGACAAGAAACAATTAAAAATAACTTGTAAACCCACTTCTGCTCTCTGTTCTCTGTTCTCTAACTAGTATAGGAAATAATTAAATTGAGCAGAGAGGGTACAAATTTCCATTGAAGGGCCTGCAAGGACACAGGTAATAGATACATAAGGTCTTAATCTATAAGTCTGCTTTCTTTTTTCATTGTCCAATTCTGCGTTCATAAATCAAAGGTGATATATAGTTGTGTCCCCCAAGCAAATGCACTAGTTAGAATATTCTGACTAAATTAATGAAGGGGAGGGGGTTTGAGTGTTTAATTAGTTGACCATCTGTTATATTAAATCATCTCTTACCTTGACAAGGCACAGGTTCTTAATTGAGCTCCCACTCTTCAGTGTAAACCTCCCAAATTCATTCACCATATTGTTGACAGAGTGCTAGAGCTAACAGACAATCTAATTGTGTTTCTTCCCATTTATGAAACCATCAAGAACTCTCCAACTGCTGAAGGACAGAGTTTCAGCTCTTTCATGCATACAGAGCTCTCTATATCCCTTGTCATCTCAACTGCGGCTTCTGGCCTCATTGAATCTTTCCTTCCTGAAAACTGAGGAAGGGAGACCTTGTGCTCTTGCTCATGCCATTCCCTTTGTCTAGACAACCAACACTTTTTTTTTTTACATCAGAAAAGAAAAGCTTTATTAGAAGGGAAAGTACATTTCCAGATATGGAAGCGGGCCTGAGCAGGTGAAGTGTGGCTCAAAAGGCCAAACCCTTCTTTACATGTGTATCTCCTGAGCCTCCCAGCAAATCCCCCAATCCTTCCAGGTTGTATTAAATACCCTTTTGTGTCCTTAAAGCAGTGGTTCTTAAAGTGTATCCCATGAAACCTTGTGGGGGGGTGGGGGTTCCCTAAACTATTATGCGGCGTTCACAAGGTTAAAACTATTTTCATAATAATATTGGATGTTATTTGCCTTTTCTACTGTGTTGACATCAATGATAATAGTGCGAAAGCAATGGTAAGTAAAATTGCTAGCATCTTAAGAGAAATGAAGGCAGTGGCACCAAATTATACTAGTAGTCACAGTATTCTTCATCGCTGCACACTCAAATGAAGAAAAAAAGGAAGGAAGGAAGGAAGGAAGGAAGGAAGGAAGGAAGGAAGGAAGGAAGGAAGGAAGGAAGGGAAAAAAAGACCAGTTGCACTTAAAAATCTCAACCCTTGAATATACAACTATTTAATATTCTACATGATGAAATGAAAGTACAAATAAAGTGCTTTGGCTGAATACCAAACTAAAATGATTGTCATAAGAAAAAGCACCCGTGTTTGAGTTGCAAACTAAGCTAGCCCTTTTTTCCATAGAACACAATTTTTATTTGAAAGAACAAACTGACAGACTTGGGTATTTTGCAGATATTTTCTGAGAAAGGCACTAAGTGAACCTGTTATTTCAAGGAAAACAACTAAAAGTGTTTGTTGCCAATGACAAAATTTCAGCTCTCCAGCAAAAATTAGAATTTTTGGTCAATGTGTATCTGCCACTCTGAGCTTCCCAGTACTTAAGTACAGCTTCCCAGTACTTAAAACTTTTCTGATGAGATTGGTGGAGATAGTAATGAATATGATTTTTTAATGTATTGTTTAATAAAATGTGTAAACATTCAGAAGATCTTCATAACTCAGTAAATATTTTCCAAGTGACCAGTGCATGATGTTACACAGTCATGTGTAGGTTAAATACATTCACACTACAAGATAACTATAATCAATATATTTTAATGTAACAAAGTATAAAATTCAAAAAAATTAAGGATTGTATAAGGGGCCTCTGGAACATCATCAAGCATACCAACATTTGCATCATAGGGGTACCAGAAATAGAAGGGAGAGAGCAAAGAATTGAAAACCTATTTGAAGAAATAATGACTAAAATAGACATACAAACCCAGGAAGTGCAGAGTCCCAAACAAAATGGACCCAAAGAGGTCCAGACCAAGGCACACCATAATTAAAATGCCAAAGTTTAAAGTCAAAGAGAGAATCTTAAAAGCAGTAAGAAAAAGCAATTAGTTACCTATAAAGAAGCTCCCATAAGACTGTCAGATGATTTCTCATCAGAAGATTTACAGGCCAGAAGGGATTGGCATGAAATATTCAAAGCAATGAAAACCCAGGACTTACAACCAAGATTACCCAGCAAAGCTATCATTTAGAATCAAAGGACAGATAAAGAACTTTCCAGAGAAGAAAAAGCTAAAGGAGTTCATCACTACCAAACCAGTATTACAAGAAATGTTAGAAGGACTTCTTTAAGAAGAAAAGGAAAAAGAAAGATCAAAAATATGAATAATAAAATGGCAGTAACTATATATATATCAACAATTACTTCAAATGTGAAAAGATTAAATGCTCCAGTCAAAAAACAAGGTGGCTGGATGAATTAGAAAATAAGACTCTTATGTATGCTGCCTACATATCAAAACACACACACAAAATAAAGGGATGGAAAAGATATTTCATGAAAATGTAAATTAAAAAAAAAATCTGGGGTAGCAATACTTATACCAGGCACTGTAGAAGTATAAGTCAGGTGTTTCAGGTGTGTCCCTTGTGTGGATTGTGTGTGGCCTCTTCTGGGTGAGCCTTGGATTCTGTTTAGATGTCAGTGAAAAGGATTGACCCTCGAGCTGATTGGTCCTGAGAACTGGTCAATGAGTGGCTGACCCTACGGAGCAGGATTCACTTTTGCAGGGCTCTGGTGCCTGTCCAGTCTGCCCTTTGGGTTTGTCATCATCGATGCAGTCCATGGTGGTGTTCCAGCTCAGGTGGAAACTGGTCATCAGGTGTGCCAGCCCCAGGGCCTCCTGGGAAGGCCCTAACTCAGGTTAAGTTCAACCACAGTGTGCACTACCCAAGGCCACCTGGCAATATTCGCCCGGCAATCCACAGTTGGCTGCCACCCATGATGGGCTTAGTTGTGCCTTGAGAGTCCAAATTGTGAACCAAGACCAGCTGCCACCAGCGCTGGACTTGGTGCTGCTCAGCAAAAGATACATGGCATGCTAAGGCCAGATGCTGCTTGTTTGGGTTTTGTGAACCTTTAAGAGATTTTAGAAAAGTCTGAAGCCTGAGCCAAGACCACTCATTTTTTTTTTTTTTTTTTTTTGGAAAAACCACTTGAGGTAGCTTTAGTGGGCCTGCAAGTTCGAAGGGGTGGGTCTCAGGGAATCACCTAGGAAGGGTGACCTGTGTTAGCCAGGTTGATGGAGACTCAGATATGGGGAGCCTATGTCTGCACACCTGGAGTGGGAAGGGCTCAACAAATGAATAATAAATCCTGCCAGCACTCCTGTCTGAGATACAGCTGCCACCTCCAGTTCTCTCCCTAAAGATAGACAATTCAGTTTCTTTCTGTATGACACTGGCGCTTTTCAAGCAGCTACCCCAGTGCTGGAGCCCAGAGCGAGTAAGTCTGTTACCAAGTAAGTTTACATGTGGACCCTTTAAGAGGAACATTTGCAACTCCCAACAGTGCTCTGTCTCTCTCAGCCACAATCTCTACTGATTTTCACAGCCAGAGATTGTGGAGACTTTTCTTATTCTTTCTGGAACCTTGGGCTGAGAAGTTTGGTGTGGGGCCAGGACCCCTTGCTCTTCTGGGGGGACCTCCACAGCCAAGATGTCCCTCCCAATTCTTAACTGCTATTGTGTTTGTAGAACCAGCCTGTCTCACATCTCTGCTTCTCTTACCAGTCTTGAGGTGGTCTTTTCTGTAAATCCCCAGCTGTAGGACTTCTGCTTAGCCAGACTTCAGGTAACTTTCAATGTTGGCTGTTTTGCAGGTTAGTTGTAACTTTTACGTGACCATGAGAGGAAGCAAACACAGTGTCTACCTACTATGCCATCTTGACCAGAAGACTGTATCCAATATTTTTTTCAGAAGTACCATTCTAAATTCTCTGTCATTTAAGTCGCATATTTCTAAGTATGTAAGCATATTTTCTGGAGATTTTTCTTTCTTTCTGAGATGACTTGTCACCTTGGTTGTTCATGGTCTTTAATGGATTATTTCTCCACCTGGGTATTACTGGAAGTATATTCTGTTGTTTTTCCAGAAAGATTTACTATATAAAGATCTCTCGTTAGCCTGCTGCAAAGAAGGCACTTTTCTTTTGGTTTCCAGTAGATGGCATCTAAGCCACTTGGATCCCTGCTTTATATAAAGCCTAAATGTCTTTTTTTATTTTCTTATAGATATTTAATCATACTTGCTACTCTCAGTTTCAGTCCCTGTCAGTGTTAGCAATAGTTTCAATAGCATTTGTTCAGATTCCCCTAGGACTCCACAGGGATCAGTCTCAGAGGGTATGGCGGTAATGACCCTCTGGAATGGAAGTTGGGTGCTGTGGCTCAGCCTTAGTTTTGCACCCAGGGCCAGTAAAAATCAACTGTTGTTTCTTGGAGGTCCCATCCTGCTTCTCTGCTTTCTAACCCTGATGACTGGGCCCTGTTGCTGACTGCTAGAAGTTCTGGCACTTCCAGGAAGGGCTGATCAGGGAAGTCACTGCACCTTCACCCCTCCTCCTCCTTCTGCAAGGAGCTCCAGCATCTGCAAAAGGCAGCTTCTTTATTTCTCCTCATCCACTACCAGACATCTGAGGTTCTTATCTGTGCTCTTATGCACAGATCTCACATTCACTTGTGCTGGTGTGCAGTTTGGGTGTTTTTGTTGAATTTTAGATATTCAGCTTATTGTTCCTTCAAGAGGAGAGATCTGAGGATGTCTCTCACTCAGCCATGTTTCTCAGAATTCTCTGTATACAATATTTTTTTAAAAAGGTGATAAAGCAATTTATGCAGTAAAGATAATCTTTTAGCAAATGATTCTGGAACTATTGGATAGTCATTTTTTTTAAAATCCATTTTATCTCACAATACATACAAACATTTACTCAAACTATATCCTTATCTTAAATGTAAGAGTCAAAACCATAAAACTTCTAAAGGAATACATAGAAGAATTTAAAGATCCTGGGTTTGTAAAGAATTCTTAAAGAAGACATAATAGAAAAAGCACAAACTGTTAAAAAAAATAATAAATTTATTAAAATTTAAAATTTTTGTTATTCAGAATACCAAAAAAATAAAAAGGCCATCCATTGATTGGGAGAAATATATGCAAAACACATATTCAACAAAAGACTGATATCTAGAATATATAAATAGCCCTTATAATAATAATAAGGCAAGTTACATGGTAAGAGTGAGCAAATGATTTCCACAGATACATCACCAAAAAAGATCTATGAAAAAGATGCATAATGTAATTGGTCATTATGAAAATGAAAGTGAAAATCACAATAAGGTATCACTACACATCTAGTAGAATGGCTAACATTAAAAGACTGACAATAACAGCCATTGAAAGATGGAACTGTCAAAAATTACTGATGGAATGTTAAATGATACAGCCACTGTAGAAAACAGTTTGCTAATTTTATGAAAAATTTAACATGTACCATGTGACCCAGTCATGCCATTCCTAGGTATTTCCCCAGAGAAATGAAAATATATGTCCACACAAAGACTTGAACATGAGTATTCATTGCAGGCTTATTTACAATAGCCAAAACTTTGAGGGGCAGGAAACAAATGTCCACCAGCAAGGGAAAGAATAAACAAATTGTGTCATATCCAAGCAATGGAGTACTACTCCACAACTAAAAGGAACAAACTACTGATCACACTACAACATGAATGTATTTCAACATATGCTGAGTGAAAAAAAACTTGTCAAAGGAGACTAATACTGTATCATTTCATTTAGATACATTTCTAGGCCTGCACCGTCAAATGCTGCAGCCACTAACTATATATGTCTTTGGACCACTAGAAATGTGACTACTTCAAATTGAGACCTGTTATAAGAATGAAATATGTACCAAATAGTCAACACTTAATATAAAAAAAAAGAGTATAAAGTATGTCTTCATCTCTTTGGGCTGCTATAACAAAAATAGACTGGGTGGCTTATAAACAATAGAAATTTATTTCTCACAGTTCTGGAAGCTAGGAAGTCCAGAATCAAGGTGCCAATAGATTCCATGTCTGGTGAAGGCTTGTTTCCTGGTTCATAGATGTTCATCTTCTCATCGTGTCTTCACGTGGTGAAAAGGGCAAAGAAACTCTCTGGGGTCTATTTTATAAGGGCATTAATCCCATCATAAGGGCTCCACCCTGATGACAATCACTTCCCAAAGTCCCCACCTCCAAATCCATCACACTGGGAATTAATTTTGGAGGGGACACAAATATTCAGTCTATGGCAATATCTTATTAATAATTTTATATTGATTACATGCCAAAATGATAATATTTTGATATACCATGTTAAATGAAATATGCTACTAGAAAATTTGCAATTACATGTATGCCTCACATTTGTAGTTCATGTTATATTTCTATCAAGCAGCTCTCTGATAGAAAAATGCAAAGTAAACTTTAGTGACAGAAAACACATATTTCTATCTTCGGAGAAAAAAATAAAAAAGCATTTTTTTATTATCTAGGAAGTAATAAGCAACCAGCCCAATGCATCTTATGAAGGTTAATATTGACCTAATCTTATTGTTTTAGGAAGCTATATCAGTCAGGATTCAGAGAGAAGATAGAAATCACACCAGTTATTTTAACAGAGAAGATATGACATAAAGGATTGCTAGACAAATCCCGGAGAACCAAAAAAGCAGAAAAGGAAGAGTCGGTATCATGGAGATGGCACACACAGTATGTAGCTACCACCCCTGAGGACTAAGGAAAAGTCAGATTATTATTTAAACCAGAAACTCGCGGAATGGGTCCCAGAAACTCGCGGAATGGGTCCCACAAACTAGGAGTCAGACCTCTGAGGAGGGGCAGCTGTTCAGACCATACAGGTGCCTCGGAAACTTGAGGGAGGTCCCGAGGGAACTGGGTCCCAGACCTGTACGGAAGGGAAGGGGTGTCCCTGTTCACTGAGGTCTTGCCTCTGAAAGTGTATGATCAGGCTGGCTCCCCAAGGTTTAGAAAATCTATAAACTGGAATCATCTGCTGCTTCTGGAAAAAGCTGCTGCTGCTGGAGTGAAGTAGGGTTGCTAAGGTGACCCTGAGAAAAACGAGAAGCTAACAGGAAAGAGAGCATCGCTTCCTCCTCCAGCCTCACAGTCTCCCTCTAGTGCCCGATGGGCAGAGCCTGAAGGAGCCAGGCATTTAAGGGGAAAAGTGGTTTGCAGAGTCGCAGCATCACAAAACAGAACGAACATAGACGCGTGGGTTTGAAGCTAAGAGATACTAGCTTAGGAACACAGTGGCAGAACTTAAAAAGCAACTGTTTTTGTTTTTGTTTTCAAAATAATACCTTGATGGAAAGGAATTCACGTGTGTGTGTGTGTGTGTGTGTGTGTGTGTGTGTGTAAACATGACCACTGTTTATCTTTATTCCCCAAATCCTTTGGAATGCCTTGCAATGGAATATCATTTATTTAATGTGAAGAAGTCATGCCCAACAAAAAACCTCCTGAAAATCAAACAAAGCCCCTTTTAAGGGTTCTCCTGAGAAGAGGCATGGTGCAGGAGTCTTCCCACCCTAGACCATCAAGTCCAATCTTATGCCTTTAATTAAGACTATGGATCCCTGCTTTATCCTATTCTCACAACAAAATTCTGGAGAGAGTGAGAGAGAGAGAGAGAGAGAGAGAGAGAGAGAGAGAGAGAGAGAGAGAGAGAGTCTGAGAGACTCAGGAAGGGAAGGAGGGAGTGGGCAGAGAGGAAATGACAGTGAGAGAAATCAGTGTTCATATTCAGAAATTTAAAGCTCTTAAAGCAATATAAACTCTTCAATTAGTGTTCTGTAAACATACTCCTTTCTCAGTAAAATTACTTTAAAATAACAGTGCTCTAGTCAATGGCTGTCACCAGAAAATGTCAGAGGGTTTGAAATACTTGGCTTCTCCTCCCTTTGCAATCAGCCAACTTCATTATGCTTTCTGCTTAATAATTATAGATCTTATTAACAGAGATGGGTTTAATAACATAAAAATAATAGGCATTACAAATTGCATATTCTCCCAAGGGACTAGAGATTTGTGTTGTTTCATATACCAGTATAAAAACATGACTTTTGTTTAACTCACACACTGGAGTTCTCTAAATACTATAGTAAAATGATACAATTTAATAATAATGTAAGCTGCACAAATCCTTTCTGAGAAAGTGCCATTTATCCCTGCTTAGAGGAACTAAAAATGAAATATAATATCTGTGCCATTTGATTTCTTTCTCCTTGCACACATGAATCAATTCATATATAACCAATATAGAAATATGCTACCACCTTGGGATTATTTAAAATATCTTCTTGTTTTTTATTATAATGGTAATAGTGCATATTGTAGAAAATAGGGAAAATAAAAGTATGAAGAAGAAAATAAAAATCACAATTCCATAATCTAAAAATTACCACTTGTTTGCTTTTTGGTTTGTTTTATTTATTAATATTTTTATAAATACATATTTTGCATGGCTGAAATAATTTTATACCACTTGTATACTGCTTTTTTCATTTCACATAAACTTGTGAGCATTTTCTCTTTTCATTAAAATCTCAGTAAATGTCCTTTCAATGGTTTATCCTCCACAATATGGGTGCAGTAAGTTACTTCATCATTCCTCTATTGATGAATATTTAGAAGTTTACTTTTTCATCATTATCAGAAATACTTGATAAATATACATGCACATTTATTCTATGAACTGTGACCCAGACCTCTGAGGAAAGGGAAGAGATTCCTTATTAATTGCGGCCATATCTGAGAGTTTTTAAGAAAATAACCCTGGTAGAATGATAATGTGGATGAAAAAAAGGGGTGCTGTAATAAATCTAACAGAAAGTAACCTCATAGAGTAATCTGATCATAAATTCCTAACTGGACAGGTCAAGGTGGGTAGTCACACCTATAACTTCCCTAGTAAAAAGTTATTTTTGCCTTAAGCAAGCCCTGAGCATTATTTCTGTGCATCTCAGTTAACACATTTTTGAAACATAAATGCCCTCAAGAGAGAATATAATCTTAGCTACCCTCTAATCCAATCCCTGTCTTGTTTTCTCTCACTTTCACGTAATCTATTTTACGTTCTCTCCTTAATTCCAAATGCATAAAAGAAACTGCAAACTGTCATTCTGGTAGCACTTTTCTCGGTCTGTGGACATCTTGCTTCCAGGCGTATCCACTGTTTGGCTCAAATAAACTCTAATAAACTCATGTAAAAATTTTCTACAGGTTTGGATGTTTCTTATGTCAACATTTACTTGGTAAAGCTGGCAGGATTCCAAAGAAGCCCACCCTGGACCACTTTGCTGACCTGGACCTGGTGTTACATACCAGCAGAAGCCCATTATGCTCCATTAGCTCCCCACTTTGCATCAGGTGAACTGGATGAGTCTTTTCTTAGAATCCCACACCTACCTACTTTAGGCAGTGGGTCTTGACTTTATTTGAGCTGTTCTTATTTGACTGCTTTTAACTTTGGCCTTTTTAAATTGGCTTAAAGAAAAGCAAAATTAAATGGGAAATCATGCCTCCAAGGCTGACAAGCCCCATGACAGTCGGTCTGCCATAATGCGCCTGCAGGCTTTCTGTACAATTTGTATAGAGCCTCAACTTTTGAACAATGCTTCTCTTGCTCAGGCCCACTTCATGTCTGGAAGTGTACTATCACTTCTAAAAAAAACTTTACTGCTGTATTTCAGTGTCTTGTTCAATTCTCTGTTTGAGACATCAAGAACCTGAACAACGTGCTATTTTCCAATCAAGGCAAATGTAAGTAGCCACGGAAATGGGGAGTCTTAACTAAAAATGGTATCAGCTTAAGATGGTAGAAATGGGGCTCTTTTGATACCTCTAAATTAATTTTTTGGCACGCTCAATTGGAAAAGGGTGGCTCTAAAACTGAACAAATGAGACATTTGCCTTGATTGAAAAATAGAAGCTTCTAAAAGGAGAGATAAACATTCTTCTTCTCAGGAAATTAATAAAATTTTAAACTTTCTGAACTCTCAGATAAAATTTCTTCTCATCAGGAAGTTAATTAGAAACTTTTAGAGACTGTCTCTGAACTAAAGAAGGGTTCCGAAATTGCTCAGTGACAGTACCCCTTTGTTACCAGAGAGTGGGGTTTTCCTCTCAGCACATTGCCCAGGTTCTTGATGTCTCAAAGAATTGAACAAGACACTGAAATAAAGCAGAAACGTTTTATTAGAAGCAAGAGCGCACTTCCAGACATGGAAGCGGGCCTGAGCAAAAGAAGCATTGTTCAAAGGTCTGGTAACAAAGTCTTTGGGGTCTTTATCCTGATTTGTGGTGGCTAGTTACTTTTTGTAGGGGAGTGGGTTTCCTTGATTGACAACTAAGATTGATGAGACTCAATGATTCATCATTTGCTTTCTGCGCATGTTTGTTCCCAGAATTCAGTCTGTTATAATGATGTTAATGAACCTCTGGGTGTATGCATCATGTTATAATGATGGTATAATGAGGCTCAAGTGAGTTGAAGGTCGTTGGGGTCTTCATTGAGCGGGTGCAAGTGACTGACTGAAACTAATACTCATTTTTCTGCTCCCTTGTTTCCTTATATAAGTTACTTTTAGCCCAAAAATACCTTCTGGCTTGCTTAATTGTGGACAGATAGAGTGGATCCTTTCTAGGATAGGATGACCTCAGTGTCCTTGCAGGCAGACCCAAAATCCCCTAACTTTCCTGCCTATCTTTTTTCTGAGAGCCACAAACCTTCTCATTAGTATGAATGTTCAGAGAAGAGGGGTCTCTTCTGTTTATCTGCTTCCTGCTGAGGAGAGGCCGTAGTCCCTGCCTATTGAGGTTTCTTGGAGCTCTTTCCCTCTCTGTCTTAGTCAAGAAAGGGTCTTGGGTTTCCTATTGAAGTGCAGCCTTGGTCCCTAGACAAGGAAAGAGATACAAACTTGTTACTTGAATCATTTCTAGTTACATTTCTATTATTGCTTTGCCTATCAAGCAGGTAAAGGAAATCAGGCTTTATTAATATATTTTGTAAAAGAAAGAATGAAAGAAAGAAAGAAGGAAAGAAAGAAAGAAAGAAAGGAAGGAAGGAAGGAAGGAAGGAAGGAAGGAAGGAAGGAAGGAAGGAAAGAAAGAAAGAAAGAAAGAAAGAAAGAAAGAAAGAAAGAAAGAAAGAAAGAAAGAAAGAAAGAAAGAAAGAAAGAAAGAAAATCTTGGATACAAGGTTCCTTCCCTTCTCAGATTCCAAGAGCCTAGTTTTGACCTAAAGCCATTCTTGACTTACAATGGGCCAAGGAGAATGGCTGAGTTTCCATGATCTTACCAGTAGCCAGAGGGCCTGAGTTACCTGTTTCAAGGTAATTATCTAAGTTTGAGGGAGAGGGTCCTTCTCCAAAGAAAGGAAGAAAGAAAAGACTTAACTAGGTTTATTTAAAAGATAAATAATTTTGTAAGAGATGGCCCACATCACCTCTTTCCCCCTTTCTCTAAGCATCTCCCTACTTTCTGAGCTCCCTTGTCTAGACTTGTCCTCTCCTTTCCCCTCCTCCTTTCTCTCTGTATACCTCCTCCACTGCCCACTCTCTACTGACTTAGGGGAAACTAAGTCGAAAGCCAGACCAGACCAGAGTAGGCTAGAAAAACCAGAAATTCTGGCAGCTACCTTTAGGGAAAAGTCAGTCTCAGAAGAGAGGGACCAGCAGTAATGTACTTTTCTTGGACTAAACAGGATTAAGGAATCTAAAGATTTTCCTGATCCTCTCCAAGACCCTGTTGTGTTCGCAAAGGAATTTGATTTAATTATTCTGACCTGTTTCAACTATTATATCTATTGGTTTCTGAGAGCAATGTGGCAGAGTGGCTAAGGTCAAAAAATACAAACATGTTTAGAGCTCTTAATACACACTAACAAATTGGTTTCTAAAAGATTTAAACTTCACCAGCCAAGTATAAGAATGCCCATTTTCCTATATCTTTGGCCAGTTCTGAGTATTTATAAGAAAAATGCTTCAGTTATTTTACATTTGAAGGTTCTCCTTTTCTTACTAAAAAAGGTACTGTTAATTTAATATTAAATTATGATTTAAAGCAAAATCTTTGGTTAAGGATAATCAGTCCTTATTCTTTTCTAAGCCAAAAGACTTCAAAATGCAAAAAAAAAAAAAAATCACAATTCCAGTGTCAGGGAAAAGGCTTCTGAGAACATACAGTTAAGGAAAATAATTTGCTTTGCTTTTTGCATGTCCACAGCAAATGATTGCCTATTCCAATCAGAAGACTTTTCCTCTTTGATTTCTCCTACTTGTCTCCCACACTTTGAAGCTAGAACTTAACATTAACTGGGAATTGACTTTTCTTTTTAACTCTTCTAGTTACCAACATCATCTTGTTCAACTCACATATCTACTTCTTAACTGGTTGTGGTTCATTTTTAAGAAGTATTTCAACATTCAACAAAATTATATGACATTTCAAGTTATTTCTTCAAAATTTAAATACACACTAATAAAAGAGAGAGTTTAGATATTAAGGCAACAGCCCACAGAAGCTAAGGCAATTTCTGACCAAAATTTACCCAGGGAGATATAAAAGTCCTAGTACAATTCTCTGCTTCACCCACATGTACTTGACCAATAATAAAATTTTCTAAGGACATACTATACATATACTCTGTACTGTTCTTTACATACATTATTTCTAAACCACACAACAATGCTGCCAATAAGGTATTATTATTATTCCCATTCTATAGACGAAGAAACTAAAACTCAGAGAGGCTGAAGCTGCAATTAGAACTTAGGTCTGTCTCAGTCTAGAATCTAGGCATGCTTTTATATTTTTTATTTTTAATAAAAATATATACATACAAGAGTGGGTAGAAATATATTACATCAAAAAAAAAAAAAAAACACCATTGTACTCACTATCAATTTAGCTATACCTTAGAAGCCCCCTATGTGTCATTCCCCATGGTGACCTCTCACCTCCCAGGTGCCACTGTTCTGAGTTTTGTATTAACAAATATACGTTCTTTTCTTTATAATTTAACTTTACATGTCTATATTCCAGAACACCATATTTTTAAGTTCTGCTTGTTTTATATTTTATCTGTATGGAAAACATGAATAATGTCCATCTTTCTCAGAAAAAAACCCTTTGTCATGGATAATAACAGACTTCCTATTATATCTGTAGTTCCAGAGTTTTAAAACCAGAGTAAGTAGAAGGCCTACATTCATAGTTTTAAGGTAGAATTGCCAGATTATCAAACAAAAGTATAACATATACAAGAGTATATCCCAACTAATATTTGGGATATACTTAGCCTTGAAAAGTACCTGTTCTTTATCTGAAATTCAAATTGTAACTAATACTTGTATTTTATCTGGCAGCTCTATTTTAAGGGGACAACCTGGAAGGTAATCAGCATTTTTCTACTGGCCCCCTACATGGTGGTGGAAATTACATGAGGTCTAAATTTTGATGATGTGGGTCCTAATTTCCATTCCAATGGTTCTTGGTTATGTGATTTGGACAAGTAAGAAACTTCCTGAGCTTTGGTCTTCTTGTCTTCAAAACAAGGATCATGAGACACCTCATCAAAAAAGGTAAGTCGTCATCTAAGAAGAATTCTATTGCTAACATCCAGACTTGATAAACCAAGGAATAATAGCATAAGGATATTACTTAAAAATAGACAAGGGACCCCAAGAAATTCTGAAAACACTAACAAAGATTCCAAATGGAATGCAAAACCAAGGTGGAGTGTGGGAAGAGGTAGAGCAGGGAATGTGGCTTCTCATGATAAGCTCTCTAGTGGTGTTTTATGTTTTTAACATCAACTTTATTTGGGACAAATTTTGATTGATAAAATGGAAACTGAATGAAAAAAAAAAACCCTGAGTTCAAGTTTTTAAATAATAATAAAATAAAAATAACCATAATGCTTTCCTTACAAGGTTATGGATAAAATGACATGCGTATAAGAATTCTAAGAAAATTCCAAAGTGGGTATCATGCCTGTTTGTTTAGATGAAGGAAAGGAATACTGTCATCCTGCTGTCCCTAGAGAAATTGACTGATAACAGGAGGATTTTCCCAGCATTTTTTGAGAAGTCACTCAACCTTGACAGGCCAGCATCTGTTTAGTCTTTCTAGTTCAATGCTCGGAAGAGTACAACACTCCTGAAGGACTTCATACATATTTTTTTATGCAAATGACGAATTCAAGTTACAGAATTTAATTCTGAAGAGGAAAATTTCTGGTCTTCTGATGCAGGGCAGCGTCTTGAAGAAAAGGAGCCACTCCCAATTTTGTCTCTGAAATAAAGTAGACTCTCGCTACCAGCGCAAGCGAGGAACTAATTGCCAGGAGCTGTGGAGCTAGTAACAGGAACAATCAGATATTAGGCAACAAATGCGAACAGCAGCTCCTTCTGGGGACACCCAGGGGAAATACAATTAGGTGACTGGTACTACAGCCTAGAAAACTGCATCTTCAGGCTCAGGTCTGCCCTCTAGTGATTGTAGATGCTGATTACTCTTCAAAAATGCTTGTTCCCCTCAGAACAATATTTCCCTCCCCTAGCAGAGACAACTTTGAGTTCCAAATAACTAAATAATTAGGAAGACAGAGAAATGAGAAATAGTTCAGATGGCACGCTTTGTTGAGGTGGCAAGAGATGGGGTTTCCACTTCTAAGGATTCTCTCCTCTGTTTCCCTAAAATTAGAAAAATAAGTCAAATTTACAAAGCAAAAAAATGCATTTAAGTTAAAGGATTGACTCTGATCCTGTGATTTTTGATTCAAATTTGGGGGGGCTTTATTAAATGATGATGATGGCAAATAGTAATTTTCTTTTAATGTCTTATGTTATTTCCCTAATGTTTTGGATATTTTACTCATTTGTTTCATCTCTACTTCTAGGAACCGCCATTCCAACCCACCATGGCAGCCTTTCAAGTTCATAATCACAGAATTATTTTCAGCTAGAATGAACGTCTAAGATCATCCGATCCGAGGCAAATGAAGTATTCTCTCTGTGTTATAGACTTGCAACTAGGCAGGATAAGTAGTTTGTCCTCTGTAATTAAATACATTGCACATAACAGGAACTTAGTAGGCAATGCTGAAAAGAATGGAGGTGTTGAAGGCCTTGGGAAATAGGATAGGACTTGGAACCTGGATTTTCTGCCACCTAATGCAATGTCCTTTTCACCACACCAGGATCACGAGATTTATTTTAAGACATATCCAGTCTACTTGATTGAAAAACTGCTAGGTTTTCATAACAGAAGAGGGTTGGACTGGGGCCTGGAATAGAAGGAATCCTACAGGGAGACTCAGTATTTGTCAAGCTAAGGTAAGCCTTGGGAAGTAGGGGAAGTTTGGGGCAGTTAACTCCCTTGGTGGCTTTCCCTCTTGGCTGGCATGTGAGTGAAAGTAGGGGCTTAGAGAGGAATTAATGGGTGGGGGTGGGGAGGAAGGTTTTGTGTGCCACAGAGAGAAAATAGAGAAGTAAAGGACTATGAGGAAATGAGAAAGTTGTATACCATGGAGGGAGCAAGGGAAGGGACCTTAAACCTGGCTGTGTGGTCAAACACATGTGGCTCCCAGAATAGCGAGGTGCTCTGTGTACAGGGAAGAATCACTAACTCTGCATTGCTAACTGCTTTAAAAGTACAGTGTGTCAAAATGCCCTCTGAAAAGTTCTGTAAATTTAAATATCCATAACTTCTTTTTTACAGTTTCAGAAAAACTGTTTTCAAAGATATAATGATGTTGGTGAAAACACAAAGAAATTGGAACCCTTGTGCATTGCTGATAAGAATATAAAATAATGCTGTCCCTATAAATTTAGCAATTCCCCAAAAGTTAAACATAGTATTACTATATAATCCAGTAATTTCACTTCTAGGTGTATACCTAAAAGAATCGAAAAACAATGCTCATAGCAGCACTATTAATAATAGCCCCAAGAGAGAAACAACCCAAATGTCCCATCAACTGATAAATGGTTAAACAGATTATTATATATCCATATAATGGAATATAACTCAGCCAAAAAAGGGAATAGAGTGCTGATATATATTACAAAGTGGATGAACCTCAAAAAACATTATACTAAGCCAGACACAGAAGATCATATATTATATGATTCCGTTTATATGTAATAGCCAGAATAAGAAAAATCAATAGAGACAGAAAACAGATTAGTGGTTGCCAGGGGCTGAGGAAAGGGAGGAAGGGAAGGAGACTGTTTAATAGATAGAGGGTTTCCTTTTGGGGTGATGAAAGTATTTTAGAACTAGGTAGAGGTGATGTTTGCACACCATTGTAAAACTACTCGATGCCATTGAATATTCACTTTTAAATGGTAAATTTTACATTATGTGAATTTTACCTCAATAAAAAATAAAATAAATAAATTTTAATGGTTTAAAATAGATTTAATGACTAGTCACTTTAGTAACTAGTAACTAGTTAAAGAGGTAATGAAAAGAATATTGCCATCTAAATAATTTTCACGTGTTCCTCTTGGAGCAACAGATGGAAATTTTGAAAGGTTCTTTTTTTTAATTGGTTATATTACATCATTACCAGCCTTTAATAATTTTATGATTACCCAGCAATTCACTTTTATAACTTATTAACTTATGATTATCATTGTGTAAATAATCAGAATGAATGTGAATGAAATAATTTCTTGACTCCATGTGCTGTAGATGAATTGCCATGGTTAATAAAATTTACCTATTCCATGACAGTAGATCAAAAGAAGTTAGAATTGGTTTTCAAAAAAGCATTAAGGCCTTTGGAAATGAGTGTGTCATTGGTTTCCTTCTTCCAGTGATTCTAAGATGCAAATTTTAAAATTTTAATATTACTGAAATTGAGATGCATCTTATAACCACTGATGCCAGGTGACTGTCATGATATAGCTGTCATTGTCTGCACTTGCAGATCAAAAGTTCTCACTGGGTGTCAGAGACCTAGGGGCAGGAAAATCCCAAAGACAATAGTGGAGCACCCTTTTAAAAACATTCTTAATAAAAAAAGCATGGACATTAATAACTCAATGTAATAAATGATTTCAAAGAGTTGGATTCCAAATACGAAAAATTTTTAGAAGTTCTTAACCAATTCATTTCTATTCTGTTTTCTTTTTCATATTATACAGATGTGATATAGAATAATATCCTTGCTAAATTTCTTATTAAAAGCTCTTGAATGAGTGTAAAATAAAAATTCAAGTGATAGAAAGGCATTTTGTCGTGAGTTGACAGGATTTTTTTCTGTTTCCATAGAACATAAAAATAATAGTGTATCATATATCTGATGTCTTAGATTTATCGAATTTTGGTAATTATTTTCTATAAAAATCTTAACTGTTTGTATTATTTTAGAAAATTACTGATAGTTTCAAATAGTAGCACTAGTATACCCCTTATTTAAGAGTAAACATATTTTAATTCAGTAAAATTTTCCTCCTTCTTAAATGTTTACTGATAATCTAAAAAAAAAAAACTAATAACCTATATTAGGTACAATTCAGGATATCAAAATAAATAAGACAACCCCTGTTCTAAAAAAATTTACACTCTAGTAGATAAATTAATATTACTACTCTGGTGTGTTTCATTCATTTATTCATTCAAAAATTATTTACTGATCAATTTCTGTGTGTCAGGGACTGCTTCAGTGTCTGGAAATAACAACTGTTTGCAACAGGAAATAAAACAAAATTCTCTACTTTTGTGGAACTTACATTATAGAAGGAAGACATTCAATAAAAAGGATAAACAAGGAAATGTATACTATGTTAGGTAATGATAAGGGCTAAGAAAATAATAAAGACTGGAAGAGGACTGAGAAATGTTGAAAGGAGGTTGAAATTATAGATGTCTCTAGAAAACTCAGACTGAAAAAAAAAAAAAAAACCTGAAGGAAGTAGGGAGCTAAAGATGAGAATATCTGGCTAAAGAAGAGCATGCAGGCTGAGGGCACAGCACTCCTGGGGCAGCAGTGTCTGAGGAACGTGGAAGACAGTCTGACTGGAGTGGAGAAAACAAAGTACAGAGTGGTTGGTCACAGAATCATAGAAGTAGGAAGGGCCAGATTTTATGGACCCTTTAGGTCGGATTAACAACTTACGTTTTTCTTCTGAGTGAGGTGAGAAAATTGACAGGCTCTGACCTTTCATTTTTAATGGGAACATTTTGACGGTTATGTGGGAAGAAGACTGAAAGGGGAAGAGCAGAAGCCAAGAAGCCATTTAGGGAGATGTTATAACCAGGTGAGAGGTAAGGATGTCTTAGATCAGAATAGTGTAAGAGTAGTATGATGCTGAGAAGTAGTGGAATTCTGAATATATTTTGAAGGTGGCACTCACTGCATTTGCTGATGGATTAGAGGTGAGACATGAGATAAAGAATCACAGAGGATGCCACGGTCTTCAGTCTGAGAAAATAGAATGAAATTGTCATTGACGAGATAAGGAAGAAACTGGGAGCTAATGACAAATACTCACTTTGAGATGTGCTAAGTTTGTACATGATACATACTGATTGCTTTTTAACCATACATCCGTGGAGCTCCTGGGCAGTTTATACCATCTTGTCAGTTGTTTATTCATTGGTGAGGTTGATGATTTGCATCTAGTTTCACTGAGCCTTTGAGAAGGCTCTGCCTTTGGGCCTTTTTTACATAGGAGCAATAAGCCTATGGGTGAGGCCTAAGGGATATAAGAAACTCTAGCCAAGACTCCATTTGGGGTTCTATGCTGGTATGCACACTTCAGTGGTTCCTGATCTGAGAAAGTATGTTTAGCACGGCTTTTACAAAGGGAACTTGTACCTAGCCACCCTGGGCCCCTTATTGTGACACAGCCTTTGCCCGTGACGCATGCCCCTGCTTTAACGTTGCTGCTATATTGTAGACTCTTCCTGCAATAAATTGTAGATTTGTCAACATTGTCCATTTAGGTCCTATGAGTCTTCTTGTAATTGAACTCTGCTCCACTGCCACCATTAGTACAGATGCCTATTAGACATGGTGGCAGGTTGATTACAAAAATGAATTTTAAAGCACCTCCACCTTTGGAACTGGCCTTGTGACTTTCTTTTGCCAGCAGGATGTGAATATAGTAACAATGTGCCAATTCTGGACCTAGGCCTCAAAAGGCCCTATGTGCTTCCCATTTCCCTCTCCCTCTTGCATCTTTACCTTTGCCATGCGAACACATCAGGGCTAGCCTGCTGAAGGATGAAACATGTGGAGCACAACAGAGTCGATTCAGTTGTCTCAGACATTTAAGAAAGTCCAGCCAAGATCAGCAAAGCGCCCTAACTAACCCACAGCCAACAAAAGATGCACAAGTGACTCTTGCAAAGCCCACTTCAAACCAGCAAAACTGCCCAGCTGACCTACAGAATGTGAGATTATTATGTGCTACTGAGGTCTTATGGAATGTTACATAACGTTATTTTAGCAATTGATAAGTGATAACACACATCCAAGTAGAAATGTCAAATAAGCAATTGGATATTATGGATCTGAAGTTCAGGGGACAAGTCCAAGCTGGAGAAAATTTTGAGAGCCATCAGCATTGTAGTGGACATGGCCAGATGCTCCACCAAGATCCCCCTTCTGATCTTTTTTGAGAGCCTCGCTCCCCACTTCTGTGCACTTTGCTTCTAATATCCAACATCTTCATTTTTTCTTCAGAGAACTTCCCTGGGGCCACTGAAGAGCTTTGCTCACACAGGTAGAGATGCCTGAAAATTTACTCCCCTGCCCCAGGACAACCCTTGACCAATGACTGGCACATGTACAGGGTTAGGGAGTGTGGAGTTATATGAAAGCCCAGCTTTCTTGTCTCAGGAAAACTGAGGTTAAAACTGTCCTCTACAATAGCAGTCCCTAACCTTTTCGGCACCAAGGACCAGTGCTCCTGTGAGAATCTAATGCCTGATCTGAGGTGGTGATGCTAGTGCTAGGAGTGGCTGCAAATACAAATGAAGTTTCACTTGCTGACTCACCACTCACCTCTGGTTCCTAATAGGTCATGGACCAGTACTGGTCCACGGCCTAGGGATTGGGGACACATGCTCTACAAGACTTCCTGAGATTTTACTTTTTCTGGCTTCCTCTCCTTCCTCTTTGTGTCTCCTTCTCCCTGACCAGTCCATCCTGGGAGCACTTCCCAAAAAATCATTTGCACACAGATCCTTGGCTCAGGGTTCATTTCTGAGGCATACAATCTGAGACAAATACATCAATGATACTGGAAGCCATGAGTCTATGTAAACTATAAGATAACAGGAGACTTGATATTCTTAGCTACTTTCCATAACACCAAGAGATTTTGGTGTTACTCTTTTGGGGGGATGGGGTGGGGAGACCAAGAGAATTCAGATTCAGCTGGAATAGAATTTTTAACCAAGTCATCATCCTCTCAATCCATAAATACTGGCCTCTGGATTCAAGAACAAAAATTAAGAAAGGAGTAATATGAGTGTATGTGTGTGTGTTGCTGTGGGGGTAAAGAGCAAGAATAAAGGAGTCCTATGTGTGTTGTTGGCCATCAGACAAGGTAAGGAGAACTCTCAATAGAATAGACTAAAGAATGTATTCTGGATTCTGGAGTGTTTTTCTCATTATTTGAGAGTTACATGGCCGAAAAGGAAAAAGAATCATAAATGCATTGCATTATTCATTCAAAAAGATGTAGTTCCAGTCATTTACTACATGTCTGGCATGGTGCTGAGCACTAGGGACATCATGTAAACCAGCACACATAAGTCTGCCCTCATTGCACTTAAAGTTTGAAGGGAGGTAGGGAACGGAAAAGGAAAGACAGACATTAAATAATTACTAACAAGTGGCCCAGAAGGTGAGTCTGAAGGATGAATAGAGTTAGCCATAGAGGGTGTGTGTTCTGGCATGAGGCCTTGAAAGAAGGTGTTTTCTTCAAACTGAAGCCAGAAATGATATTGAAGCCAAGCTCTAGCCATAACAAGCATTTTAGCAAGACCACGTGTTAGCTTAGCCCTCCCAGGCCCTTTCCTCTGAATGTGGTCACTGTCCTTGCCTGAAATTTCTACACCTAGAGGCCATCTGCTTATCTCTCTAGATTGGTTTACTGCCTCTTCCTTTTCGATGCTTTTGCTGATTTCCAGGAAATGTTAGACATTCCCTCTGCTGTGTGTCTTGTGCATTCCTGGCACATCATAGGTACTTGTTAAATATTCATTGGACATTTAGTGAATAAATATAACAGCACATTATTCGGTAACGTTTTTTTACATGTTTAACCCATCTCCAGACTCTGAACTCCCTGGAAACAGAGGCTGTCTTGCTCATCCATCTGATATTTGATTTGTGGCACTCAAATATGTTTGTTAAGTGGATGCATAAGGTTAAGGAATTGGAATTGTGATTAAGGAAATTTTAGGAGATAATATTTCAATGTTAATTGAGGTCAGATCGTGGGAGACCTTAAATGTCATTTGAAGGAGTCTGAACTTCTTTATTGTATAGGACTTGGGAGCCATTAAGTGTCTGAGCAAGAGACTAACCTTTTTAGGGCTGTGCTTTATGAAGATAACTGTCAGCAGAGTACACAATAGGCAAAAGTGAGGAAAGCCTGGAGGCAAGTAGGCCAGGTAGGAAGTTACCTAGATTAGTGGAAGTAGAAAGGGACAGGTAGGAGGAGATGCTAGGAAGGAAGAAAAGACTGCATTAGGACCTGAGAACTGATTTCATGTGGGTTATTGATGCTGGGGCACTTGCCACCAGAGGCTGCAGTTTGCAATAAACTCTATGTTTCCTAGAAATTCTCCAAAGGCACATGTTAGGTAATTAAGAAATAGTTACATTCACCAGAGAATAACTGAATGCCCTAGATAATTTCTCCAATTTTGATTTTAAAAAGGGTGAAACAGCTATGCTGTTAATGCCCACTAGTTTTAAATTAAATAACCACTTTAATAACATGTAACAGCATCAATAACCAAAGTTAATTCTAGAAATGTCACCATATTTGCTCCTAGATTCTGGCTTTCTTCAGATAACTAAAGTCTCGTTTTTACTACTCCATCTCTCCCCAATCCCCAGCTTTAGCCACCAGTATGGTAGACAGTGTTGAGGGGTTTTTTGTTCATTAAAAGTATATAAATTGAAAAGGAGCATAGAAAAATATATTATAAAGTTTATATCAGAAGTCAAGAAACAGAAAATTTAAGATTCTCAAGACACATGAATGTTAATTTATCTGTCCTGCATATGTTTTAAATGATGTCTCAAATCTAATCCTGAATTCAAAGTAATCATCCAAATGTGGGTGGGTTACTATTAGTATAATTTATCTTTTGATTTTTAATTTCATAAACAATATTTACAAGTGACTATTCTGTATACTCCTAAACATTTATGAGGGCCTATTATATGCCAAGCACTGTATTTTATATCTTTTATATCTAAAACTTTAATCTTTGCAAAATTCCTGCAAAATGTTTTATTTTTATATCTATTTCACAGTTGAAAAACAGGCTCAGAGTGGCTCAGTGACTTGGCTGAGGCCACACAGCTCATAGACAAATCTCTTTGGCTCCAGGCCTCCCCATCATGCTGCCTTTCTCTGAGACTGAATCACAACAGGTTGGTTCTAACATAGTAACATAACTCAGTGAAAATGTTGAAAATCTTCCCTAAAATAGGCAAGTAAAATTAAAGCTGTCTTTCACACTTTCCTGTGGGCAGAGCAGAGAACAAACTTCAGTAATCTTAGCAATTTCAATGAGCAAAAGTAACCAATTCCCAACTGCAAACTCATAACCACCACAAAATACATACTCACTTTAAAATCATTACCTCTTTTTAATATAACCATTTTCTCAGAAGGTCATAGCCTTGTGTCAAATGTCACCAGACAATACAATGGTAACAATATTGCAGGCTTCAGTGGACTATAAGAAATCTCATACTTTATAAACCTTTTTCCTCTGTACATAATAATGAATACTTTGTAATTGTGTGGAACAGTTCTCTAAAGCATTTAATCAATTGCTTATTAATATTTACAACAACCCTAAGAGTGGTTTGGAGCTGAACGTTTCTGTTTATATTTTCTTTTCTATGATGACTGACATCTAGAAAAGTTAGAGAGTCCCAAATGGACCCTGAAATTAAACACTGATTGCTGGCTCCAAGTCCAGTGTGCTCTTATGCCTTTCAAGATGATCATTTATTAGTAATTTTAAGAAAATAATAAGCATAGATACTTTCCCTAAGACAGCAAGGTAGAATTATTACCCTTATCCTCCTTTCTACCTCTGAAACTATGGAAGAAGAAACCTGTGCTTCTTGTCCTCCTAATATGTATATATCAGCGCCACCCACACAATGTCATCTGCTGTGTCATTTGAGCCCTAGTATCATCATCTGCAGCCAGTATTATTACCTCCATTTCACAAGCCAGGAAATAGAATCTTAGGGATATTAAGAAAATTGCCCCAAATCACTCATCTAGCAAATGATAGATCCAGGGTTCAAACCAGGTCAAGGAAAGTTCATACTTATCCTACCCCTTGTACAGCTTCTCTTACTGTTTCCTTTTTTTTTTTTTTTTTTTTTTTTTTTTTAATACTGACGTCTGTCAGAAAATTTTAGAGACAGGCATGAGAAAACATGAATAGTTAAAATTCACAGATAACCGCCAATTCTTACTTTAGCATTTCTGCCAAATCTTTAATTAGAAAATCAGTACCATTACGTAGTCAAATTGGCTATTTTTAAATTCCCTGCTTCCCCCTGGCCTCTGCTCTGCTCAAGTGAAGACTGCCAAAAGGTGAATGTAATAGCACACCAGGCGATACATTTCTGTATAATCAGGATTTGCATTTATAAATACATGCTCCTTTTAAAGAGTAACTTTCAGATATCATAATTTTACATATTAAATAGGAAACTGATAATATCACTAAGAAGCAGCAATGTCATATGTATATTTATATGTATGTATGTATGTATGTATGTATGTATGTATGTATTTTTTTTTTCATGCAAGTTCTGGGTGAATGTTTTGAATCATCATAACAGACTAACATTTCTTATTTCTTTCCCTAAAGCATATCTGCATAATAACACAAATGTGCCAGGTGAATGCTGAATGATTTTGTTCTTTTTGAAAGGGATATAGATGTGGAGTTGATCAGGAAAGGTCAGCAAGCAACTGCTGGCATCAAAAGAGAAAGACTCAAAATCTAATCTCCTTTTCTTGTCAAGTTTTTTTTTTTTTTTTCCTAGCTTTATAATAGACAGAAGCATCTTTTATTGTTCAAATGTATGATTCCAGAATAGCCTTAGGACGTTATCATCTCTGTAGATTCCATCAAATTGTTGCTTTAAAACTCAGTAGATCATAACAGAATTGAATATGAATAAGGACACACAACAGAGTTTTATGAAATTACATTATCTGACATTCATACATATTTTTTAAAACCCACTTTTAGAAACTTAGGAAATTCAGGGCACGGTGCCTTAACAAAATATAGTGAGAGTATATACTGCCTCTGATTTTCAAACTATCTAACTTAGATATAAAATTCATACAAAGAAATATTCTCTGTCACCTCTTCTTCACTTTCATATACCACTCAGTATCCCCAGTGACATTACCATGATATGAGATAAAGTAGATTCAGGAGCAGAAGAAAGAACAGTAGTATTATGAAAAGAACTTACAATGTCAGGGAGCTGACTTTAGAATGGTGCGGTGAAAAATGGTGAAATTTAAAAATCAGCTTTACTGCTTACTAACATATAACCTTGAACAAGTACTTAACCTGTCTGAACCTATTGTCTGAATCTATAACACAGGACAATAATTCAGGCCTCATAAAATTATGAGAAGAATTAAATGAGATGATACACATGTAACCCTAGGTGAAGACATAACCATGTGATCCAGTTCAAAAGGATGCTACAGTTAAACAGAATTTATAGGCTAAATATCATAGAAAAGCAATTTCAATTTTATACAAGTTTTTAACATTAAAGAGAATCCAGTCATAACCAATGCCAATATTTCTTATAGCTGCTCATTTTCTCTACCAAATTCACTTGCATCCCCAGTCTCTGGAGTGTTCTTCATTTACCATACAACAAAGAATACACCTGTTCAATTTTTCTGTCACTCCCACATCATGTTCCACCTATCCAATCTCTTTCTTAGTATTTATTACAAAGATGACTTTACTTCTTTTGAAAATCTTTTTCTCTTCAACTCCAATTCTATGTTTCTCTGGCCATCCTGCATCATATGCATAGAGAAACCTTTCTGAGAAAGAAAGACCAATGGTGTGTTTTGGGAGGTAAAAGTTGGCAGATATGAAGGTTTAAATTAAACTGGAAACTATAGGCTTTCCTTGTCAAATGAGAGAGTGATCTAATGAAAAATCTGCAAACATTCCATGTTGATAATTTTTACCCTAAGATATATGTAAAGAAAATAGCACAGGATCTGATACAAAGTAAAATCTCAATATTTGTTAGTCCCTCTTCCATTTAGCATCTGTTCCAGATGTCTACTGTTGCATAACAAACTGTGCCCAAATTAAGTAGCATAAAAGAACAATTATTATTATCTCTCATGAGTCTAAGTTGACTGAGATCACCTAGCCAGTTCTCCCCTGGGGTCCTTCATGTGATTGCAGGCAGATGGCACCTGGGCCTAGAGTCATCTGAAAGCTCAACTGGACAGTCTGGTGTCTCAGCTGGGATGAATGAAAGAGCTGGAAGCTGGCCAGGTATATATTTGTACAGATACACACATTCTCTATCTCTCTTTCTCTCCCTCTCTCTCTCTCTCTTTCCTCTCTGTTTCTCTCTGTCTCTCTCTGTCTCACTTTCTACACACAGCCACACATACACACACACACATCCATCTATATGTGTATATACACACACACACACACACACATACACACACACACATATACACATACATACATACATACATACATACATACATACATATAATCTTTTTATATTATTACTTGGGCTTCCTGCTAGTATTATAGTCTCAGTGTAGTCAGACTTCTTACACTGGATCTGGCTTTCTCAGAGTGAGCATTTTGAAAGATTCAGGTAGGAGCAACAAGATTCCTTATGAAGTAGCATCATGTTTGCCAGTGAAAAGCAAGTTATAGGGCCAGCTTAGATTCAAAGAGATGAAACAATATCAAGGCATGAAAACTGGGATGCATAGTTGATTGGGGAACTATCATATAGCCCACCCAGCTCACCCAAAACTATTTCCTCCCCATTTTGGAAACTGAGATGTATTTTGTCATACGCTATCGTTTATTTTGCTAAAAAATAGAGAATTTGGATCAGATTGGCAACCTCCTGTGTTAAGCTAACAAAGTTGGCATCCAGTTCCTTCCTTCCTGGAAAGGCAGTGGAACCCTAAAATCAGACAGCCTGAGTTTGATTCTTGACTCCATCCTATGTTATCTCTTAAAGCTTGAGCTGGTTTTACATCCCAGCATTTCCAAGAGAATTTGGCTTCCCAGCATTTCTGGCCTGTAACTACAACAAGGACTCTAGTCATGAAACACCTTAAGTGCATCCAGGAATTCTAGGCAGTTGACAGTAGCTTTAAAAAGTACAGGTAATGTAATTTGTAATGTGAATATATTGAATAAATGGCTGGTTACTGGCAAGCATGCCAAGGACAAAAGCTATTGAAACTCATACTTATTTGGATTTGTGGCCCCTCCAAACCATTTTTGTCTTTGGCTTCATTGGGAAATGATGCAAACAGCACTCTACTTGACCGAAACTTTTTCAATTAATTTTATTATACTGGTAGGAATTCAGCCAATGACAGATTCATTTCGGTGAACAAGTATAACCAAAGTTTTGCAGACAAATGCAATAAAGTCTGCTGAGTAATTCTGGGAACCATAGCTGGCTAGAAATAAGTGGAATGTGGGAAGAGTGGTTTCCAAGATGGGTGAGAGGAGATAAAAGACCATCATCAGTACTCACAGGAAAAAGGCAAACCAGCCTTCACCGATCTTCCAACAACCATTTAGAAATCATAAAACAAACATCAAAAGGGCCCGACAGCTTCTTAGGTTTGGCCATGGTGTTAGGGTATTGAATAAGGTTTGGAGTAGTAGTGAGGTACTTCAGTGGAATAAAAAGTATGTTATCCCTTTGAGAACTTGTCCCCAAGTTCATGGTACAGAGAGGGCAGAGAGGGAGTGGAGAGCTGTATCAGTCAGGGTTCTTTGTGTGAGCAACAGAAATCATCTCTGGTCAACTCATATGAAAAGGTATTCTTTTAGAAGGATACAAGCCACAAAAGGATAGAAGAGGAGAACAGATTCAAAACAGACAGGTCCAGAGATCTCCAGAAGATTTTAGGAGCAGGAATTACGAAGTTGTCTTATCTGGCCTTCCCAACTGGAAAGGATGAACTATCACAACCATTTTCAGTCTTTTCATCACTAAATTCAAGGAGAAACACAGCAGTCAGCCTAGCAGGGATAGCTTGTCCAGCCATTGGTCAGAGAAAGGGTGATTACCATGATTCAAATCTCATTTGAATGTATCTAATGGGAGAGGGGCAATTCCTCCAGATGACTGCCTTTGCCCAAAGCAGGTTCAAGGGTTTGGACCACTGAAAACAACATGTTATCCATTACAAATGTGTCAGCATGCAAGAGCAATAATAACAGGAGTGAAATGAAGTGTCCTGCCTCAGTGGGCAGAATAATCAGGCATGTGGGGTGGGGTGGCAAGCAGTAGTGTGTGGCTGTATTGCCTGATAAACCAGAAGTGGCCTGTTTTGCTCCAAGGAGCTAAGAGACAGTTGAGAAAAAGGGATAATTACAGTCGGAGACAACCCTTGGGAATGATAGATCTATTATTATCCTGTATCCCATTCGATCCTCCAAACTCCTATAGACTGGTGAAATCTCAACCACCAGAAGCATCTTTTCACAAAGACCTAAGCACTTATGGAAAAAGGAAAGGGCTGCTAGAAAATCAAATCAGTGTTTACTTTCCTGTCAATGTCAGTGGGAGTAAAGAGGTGGGAAAGGAGGCTGGTTGTTTGGATGCTCTAGAGGGGTTGGGGCTGACCCAGGTGAAGTGCAAGAGCTTTGGGCAAATGAAAGTTCAGACTCTTGTAGAAAAAGGGAGATCAGCAAAGGAAGAGGAAAATTAGGTCTGGCTTTGGACCCTGGAAAGGGGGAGGAAAGCTTCTTGTTCTTTTTCTCCACAGAGGATATGGTCCCTGAGTCCCAGACCCAGGGTACAGGCTCCTATTGTCATTCCACCACATTAGGAGTCAACTTGGCTCCTGTATATAACCTCGTGGTTGGGGATAAATGCATCTTGGGTTTCTAAACACTTCCATCAACTTTTGGAGCATCACTTTTTCATAGACTGGGCACTAACTATAACATATCATTTATACTCTGTGATTTTATTGGTAGGTTTATTCTGAGCGATCTGGCCTGGGAAGTTCCATCATGAAGCAAGCATTCATCTCTCATGCATGTAATTTGGTTAAGCCTTTAATGATGCACAGTGGCTTTTGTTATGTCTGCCTCTTGTCTCTATTTAGTCTACCTGATTAACTCGCTCAAATCCTGTGCCTGTGTGGAGTACAGATAAAAAAGGGTTTAACAAACTCAAAGATTACTTACACTCTCCCCAGGGGCCAATGAGAGACGTGGGAAGCTTCTCTGAGGTTCCTGTCAGAGTGCTGTCTGCTATACAAGTATACCCAAGTGACCAGAGACTAAGGGAGGAAGTGTGGAGTCTGGATTACACAGGTCATGACACTGTGGCAGGTGACTGTGGGTGGGAGGAAGACCTCAGGGTCCTCTGTGCCCAATTAAATAAAACATCTTTTCTCTTTCCCTTAGTCTGTCTTCCCACTCCCTGACCTGCCAGGAGAATCTAAAACCCGAAAAGGGAAGAACAAAAATGAAAACACAGACCTATCCTTTTTCGTTCTCTTCTCCCTGGAGTGTCTAATCAGCCTAGGCCAGGCTTGTACTTATGGAGGGAAGGAGCCAAGGATGGACTGGACTCGTGTGTGTGCGTGTGTGTGTGTGTGTGTGTGTACTTTAAGAATGCTGGAAATTTCATTTTTGTGAAAAATGAACAAAAGACTGGAACTTAAGGTTTCATTCATTTCAATGAAATATATTTAGCATAAACTATTGTAGTTTACATTTCTACTAAAAGTTGATTAAGACATGTTGTATTGGGTTTGTTGCCAAGGAGCCTATAATTAATATTGTTTTATTTTCAAAAAATAATTTTCGGAAAAATTTGCATCAGGTCAAATTTCCAAAGGAAAATGTCCAATTTTATAAAACATTTGAAAGGGTGAGAAGTGGCCCACTGAGATTCTGCTATCTAGTGTTTATTAATGGGATTAATTCTGGTTAGAAAGAGCAGTGCTGTGCCAGGACACAGCCCTCCAATGGGTGGATGTGAAGGCAAAGCAGGGGTAAGACAAGATTTACTAGCTTCGAATATCAGTGAATTTCTAATGATTAAAACCACAGCTGACCTTGATCCTTACTTCTACTTCTATTTCAGCTCCTAGCTATTTTTAGGGTAAAGAACTTGAGACTTCACACCAGAAATGACTTCACACCAGTGATGGATACAAAGTGGGGAGTTAATAGAAACCCTCTTCCCACTCAAAACACATAATGGGGTTTGGATATAATTCACTTGCCTCAAATGCAAAGTGAACATAAAGAACGGCAGTGAGAAGAGGGAAAAAAAAGGACCAGTATGAAGGCTGGATTTGATCTTTGGCTAAATTTCATTTGGCCTGTAAGATAAACTCCCAGATCTGATTTGAGTTAGGGCTGCAATAGCGAAAATGCAATAAGATACTATAAACATTTAGCAGCAATGTTCTTCATTGAAAGATGAAGACAGGATGATTATGATTTCCTAAGCATAGACAAGACATTTTAAAAAGAGAAAATAGCCAGGGTGAGCCATGCTTCCCAGTCTATGCCCTGCAGGTGTACAAGCAAGGCAGAATGGGAACAGTAACACATTTCTAATTTACCATTCCCTCAAGGGTAAACTCCAAGATGCTATATATCCTGCTTTACCAGTTTGGGGTAAATTAAAATCGGTCTCCAACTCACCTATACTTAGATGGCTTTCTTCCCTCTGTAAGGATCCTCCTCTCATAATAAATTTAAGAACTCGAAGATTGTCTTAGTTCTCAGACTTGCTTTCTCTTGGCTGGAGTTAAAACTCAGATTCACCCCTGTGAGGGTAAAGAAAAACTCTTACAAGGTATTGGTTGTTTCATGCTAAAATCATCCAAGGTTCCCATCTTTGATGACTCAGGTCTCTGTTTACATACCACACACACATATCCTACCCACTCCTTTCCTGCAATCCTCACTGTGCTCAAAGTAGCCCTTCCCTAATAGAATTGAGGCCATGCTTGGGTTAAATGACCACTACAAACCTCTCTTCCCCTTCTCCTCCCTAATGTTTTCCACCAGATGAGTTTCCCCTTAAGTTGCTCTAATCTGAAGTCTTTCTGTCACCTGACCTCAGTGAGACAACTTGGCCTATTTAAGATGTTTTATAAGGTTGGATGACTTCAAAAGGGAAATTCTTAGGGTGTCTATGTCTGCCCTTTCAAGAGGATCCTTGGATCTTATGCAAATTTACACACCTCTTCACCACAACCTTTAAGATCCACTTTCCTAAAATGTTTTATACTCTTCCTTGGAGCAATGGATGCCCATTTGCATTTATCTGCACAACTATAACTGACCACACAAGTGATTTTTCCTAGAAGACCTGCTCCAATATGACTTGCTGCCTCCACCATTTGGACCCAGCTATATGTTTATTTTAGTAAAATGGTTACAGAACCTTGAAAAGAGTGACGAACTCCTTCTAAAAATCTTTTCTCAGAGTGTATGAACTAGGTAGAAATCAGATGGGGCTTTGGGATGGCTTTTTGAGGTAAGGTGCTCCAGAAAGATTATTGCTATGGATAAACATTGGTGGGCTCTGTGTGACACCCTGCTCAGAACCTGATGCCATGTAGGTGACTCATAATGCTTGTTTTCCTCCTATAGTCATACGGGTAGTGCCTTAGTCCTCTGAGTTTGAAGAATTGAGGCTAGTAATGACCTGGTGGTGGTGAACTGTCTGTGATCTAAGGCAGAAGCAGGGCATTTTGGCTTTAACCCCAGGGTGAACAGGTTCCCCAGCCTAGGCTATTGTCCTTTCCTTCATTCCTAGAGTCAGGGCTCAGTACCCACTTACATAGCTCTCTTATTCACATTCTCACTAGGAAACTTCTTATAACCTTTAAAGGGAGTATCCTTCCCACCTGACCCTGAGTCTCCATGGTGGGATCCTGGGAGGGAGTCTTCTGCTCCCTTCCACATGGCAGAGTGCCAGATACCTAGTATGAGCATGGCCCACCCCTTTCCTGCTCTGCTCCTAACACTGGTGGCTTCTCTGTTTCTCCATTCTTTCCTCTAGGGTCTTTCTAGTCTGAGTAGGAGGAGGTGCCATGCATAAACAGCCAACCAGGGCTGAACTGGCTCAGCTCCCTCCCAGAGGAGCTTTAGCCTCCATATAACCAGGTGTCATTTGTTAGGAGCTGGCCCTGGGAGGCAGGTCCAAATGCCTAACCTCACCAACCAATCACATGTACTTTCCAGGAGTTTGTAAAGAAATGCCCGGATGTAAATTTCCCAGGTGAGCTCCAACAGTAAGACTCTTCTGTGACGCTTTCTTCTAAAACAAAGTCAAGGTTAGTCACCCTTCATCTAGACTGTTACAGCCACATTGAAAACACTATTTGCCTCATCTCTAGATTAGAAGCTCTTAAGAGGCTAGTAGGTACCACATGTGCCTTATTTACTTATCTGTGAAATGGGGAAAGTAATGTATGTAGAGTCCTTAGAATTCTGCATGGCACAGGTGAGATCAGTAAATAGTAGCCATATTTCATTATAATAATAGTTTAAGATAATATTAATACCATTACTATGTCTCTGGCATATAGTAGAGCACTAGTCATAGGTAGGACCTCAACAGTCGTTTGTTGAGTAGATGATGTTGCAGAAAACCATGAGGACACAAGCCTTGCTGGACTTAGGAATGCATTTTAGGAAGCAATAGGAAATTAGTAGGTGGAATGTGCTTCTGCACTTTTCTTCCCAGTCCTCAACTTATCTGTGTAAGAGCCTAGGGTTTCTTCTTCACTGCAGACTCAAGGAAAGGAAGAATAGCATTTCTGTTAGGAGGTACTTTTCCTTTTGTGATGTTCCCACTATTTAGAAGAGTCAAGGATTCAAAAAGAGTCCTTCATTGACTAGCTCATTCTCTCTCAATACTGTGTTTCTTCACTAGGTACCACCAGGTAGTGTGTGGTGGCTAATTAGGATTGTACAGCACAGTAATTAGACTCACTTCAGGAACAGAACTTTGATAATGGAAGAAGAGACCATTCAACATACCCCACAAGATTTCAATTGGCATAGAGAATAATTTATTAAGATAATGAATACATCTGTTAACTTCCACTTTTGTGTACAGTGACAATACACTAAAGTAGGGGAGCATTATTGTACAGGAGAACCACTTTTCCCCCCTTCCCTTTGCTGAGATTCTCAGCAAATCATAAAAGCAACACTTGAAAACTTATCATTTACTGTATATAAACCTATGAATTGAAACGACACAAGCAAAATCATTACCAGATACACACTGAGCACAACATCTCTAATTTAGCTATTGTAGACTTTTTTTCTCCCTTGTATAAGTCTGAGAAACAGTCCCTCATAGCCACCTTCTAGCTTTGCTTATCTGAGTCATTCTCTGTTTAAAGAGGGATTTGTGAAAACATTTAGAGCCTTCTTCTGGTCTCTAGATTGGGTCACAGTTGGTAGCAATGGTGGAAACCAAGAGACATGGAAAGGGAAGGTATTAAGCTGAAGCCACAATATCATATGGTAGAGCAAAGATTAAAAGGAATGAAAAGTGAAAGTAGATGGAGTCAGAGACAGATAAATGGGACTGGAAGAGTCACCAGAAGGAAGAAGGGATTTTTTTTTTTCTGAAATGGCAGCTACGAGAGCTGCTTAGAACACTAAAGTATTTGTTGTTTTCTAAATAGCAACCAGAGCCTTCCAGTTACAGGAGACCTGGCTGTCTCAGCCAGTTCCCAAGTTTCCTCCCTTTAACTGTGTAGGCACCCCTACAAAAAGACCCCCAACAAGTATAGCTATATTTTAGTGACAGGCAGTCTTTTTGGTGCAAACTATTATTTGTTGGAGTCTATGAAATTTAGTATATTATAAATGTATGAGTGGAGATTATTTAATTGAATAACATTTTTAAAAAAAGTTTCTTATTTTCCAGTACCTGAGAAATCTGTCCCTATAGATTTGATCATTTAATCACTTACTCTGTACCAAATTGTTTCTGGGAAGTAGAGGAAGGCTCAATTATCAGCACCCTTCTCTTTTACTTGTCTAAGTCAACTTAGAAATAAGATGATATCATTAACATAAAATGGTTAAATCATCACTCTAATTTCTGGTAAGCATGATGAAACACATGGCTTATATTCATGGACAAACAGAACTCTTATTACTGAAACTTAGGTTAAGACATGCCCACCAACTCACAGAAAGCAGTGGATCAACCCAGGCTCCTCACCTGGCAGCCTGTCTTTATAGAGCAGAATGAGTACTCTTTGTTGGAAGTCTGCACCCAAGGAAATGAAAAGAGATCCACAATGATTCCCTAGCTGACTAATTAACAGTCACCTCTTCTCTACCAGAAAAGACTCAGGGTGTTAGACTAGTTAATGGCCTTCTCCACATGGAATAAAACATCAAGAGTAGAGAAAAGTTGTTGTCCCTAACCATAAGCTGAGTACTGTATCTTATTTAATTACAGAACAAAATAATCACTATTCATTAAGTTTCTACTATGTACCATTCACAGTTTTATGTGCCGAGGACACAGAACTAAGTAAAACAGAGTTAAATCTCAGTAGACAGGGCAGTTTACATTAGAGTCTGTACTTGTGCAGCCCCTCTTCATCACCTCACCCAATTCCAGCCATATCAAATTCTGTCTTTATTTAAAATTGTGATATTTTGTTCATCACAGATTTTTCCCCACTAATTTCAAAATTTTTAAATATTGCATTAAAATATTATTCATCTTGATTACTGAGCCTTTAGGTTTCCCTTAAATTTTGCACCTGAGGTGGATGCCTCACCCTAGTCCCAACCTTGGTTTTAAAATAAATGTGTAAATAAACAAACAGCCTAAAAAAATTAAACAATGATTCAATAAATTGTCAGATAGTGATGTGTACTAAGTTGGGAAACAGGGTGTGTGATAGGAAGTGATTGGGTGGATAACTTGAATGGTCAGGGAAAACCTAAGGAAATGATACTTAAGCTCCTACCTGAATGCAATGAAGGAACCAGCCATGTGACAGTTTGGAGAAAAGCTTGCAAAAAGTACCCGAGGTGGAAATGAACATGGAATTGGCAAGGAACAAACACACACAAAGGATTGTATGGCTTAAATGTCAAGGACCAATAAGTGAGTAGTACTTGCTTTGGACAGAGTATAAGGAAGAGTTCAAATTTTGTTGTGAAGATAAAGGAGAACTGGTTCCAGCACTACTTTAGAAAGAAAGTTGATTGGACTTGATGAATTAATATGAAGGGTGAGGTAAGGAAGGAATCAGGGGTGATTTCAGGTGGCTTGAGTAACTTGGTGGATGGGGATACTGTTTATTGAAATGGAAAAGGCTAGGGAACGAACAGGTTAGGAGGTGAGTATGCAGTCAAATTTTCAATTTGGGGTATGCTGGGTTTGAGATAGATGCCTATTAAATACATGCTGAGTAAAGAACTGGCCTGAAATGAAGGATGGGAGGGAGGACAGGGCTGAAGACAGAGATTTGGGCATCATCGGTGCCTTGATAGAATTTATAGCATGATAATAGACAGTATAACCTAGACAGAGAACATAGATGAAGAAGAGTAAGAGGCTGGAAATTAAGCCTTGGGACCAGCTGTTGAAATTGAAGAGTAGAGAGGAAGGAAGAATGGGTGTACAATGTCCTTGAAGGCAAAAGAAGCATGTCTTAAAAATGAGGTAATGAACTGCATTATGACCCATTGAGAAGTCAACCAAAGCAAAACAAAAAAAATCAGGGCAGGTAAGCAGCAAATGATATGAGCAACATGGTGGTCACTGGTGACTCGACAAGGCAACCTTGTTCGGTGTGAAGGGCACAACAGCCTGAATGGGTAGTTTGAAGAGAGTAGAAAGTTTGGTTGACTAAGCAGTTGCTTCTTTGTGACTAAAGAAACCGAGCCTCAAAATGCTTAACCATCCCCTCCAAGGTCAACGCTAATGGGGTCAGATCTTGGACCCAGAGTCCAAGAAATGATTTGCTCACAGGAACGTGCACGCTTTGCAAGAAGTTACCCATCTCTCTTCCAAACCGTAAAAAACCAATGTTGCCCTCAAAGGAGCGCTCGACGTAAGACACTCTTTCACGATACCACCTTCATTTGAAAGAGAAAAACCGGGGGTGGAGGTGGGGGTGGGGGGCGGCCGGGATTGAAGTAGTGAAAAGCACCGCGACCCCGGGACTTCCGGCGAGGAGCGGAGCACCGTCCCCTTTCCGAGGCCGGCGCCCGGCGCGGCCCACTGCGGCTGCGCAGGCCGGGGGCGGGGCGAAAGCGCTTGGGGGCGGGGCGGGGGCGGACGCGGAAGGGGCCGCGGTCCCCGGGCCGGGGCGGAGCGGGGCGGCGAGGGCAGGGCTGCGAGCGTGCGCGGCGCGCGAGGGCCGAGTGCGGGGGCGCGAGGGCGGCGGCGGCTGTCTGAGACCTGAGGGGAGGAGACGCCGTGGCAGAGATGCTGGAGACCCTGCGCGAGCGGCTGCTGAGCGTGCAGCAGGATTTCGCCTCCGGGTGGGTACATGGTGGCGACGGCAAGGGAGCCAGGGGGCTGGGCCGAGGACGCCGCTGCCTCGTCCTCTCCGCACCCGGGCCGTTCCCGTCCCGCGCAGGGAAGTAACGAACTGTCCGGCGTCGGCCTGGCGGCACGAAGCAACTTAGGTCCCGACGGGCTGGCTCCCACCTGCACCTCGGTGGCCAGGGCCGGTCGGAGCGCCGCGGCACGTCGCGGCAGGCCGGAGAGGCCGGCGGGAGAGGGGCGTCGCGTGAGGGCGCGCGCCTCCCGGCGGGACGGCGGCCCCGCGCGCCGCGGCGCCCTCGGACGCCTCGGAGACGCCTGCCGGCGGGGCCTCTGTGCTGTGGCGGCCCGAACCGGGGCGGGCCCCGCCCCCTCCCCGCCCCCCCCCCCGCAGGCCGAAGGTCGCAGGCGCCGCGGCCGTCCCCCGGTCACCGCAGAGCCGTCTGCGCCCTGGGTCGGCGCGCTCCGTTGCCCTTGGCAGGGCTTGACGCCTCTTCCCCTTCTGCTTTCTCTCCGTTTGCCCCGGGTTTCACGCCTCTTCGAAGAAACTCTTGGGCAAGAGAAAAAGAACAGAACTACGGAAATACTGTTCATGCCTAGTGGCGAAGAGCAAAGACCTCGCGATTCTCAAACGCTGCTTAGAACCACCTGGGTGCCCTGAACGATGTCGGGGCGCAGCCAGTACCGAGTACGTCGGACTGGGGATGGAGTTTTAAAGACCTCCCCGCCCCAGGTGATTGCTGTGTGCGGCAGACAGAGTCCGGGAATCACAAGTTCTCTGCCACTCGCGCTAACGTAGTTCTGCAAGTTACGCGAATTGCCGTGCCTCGGTTTCCACGGTTGTACAACGGGGATAAAGATGGTACTTACCTCAGGGTTATAGTGAGGACTCATGAATTAACGTGTAAAATACGCAGTAAGCCCTGTTAATACTGAATTCATTTTACTCTTTCCATTTAGAAAGGGTGTCACCTTTATAAAGGATCTGCATGTTTAGCTCACAGATTCCTTGGAGAATGCTCTAAATGTGAGGGTATCTCAAAAATACTGTTTTACATTCCTAATGGAAAAATTATTCGCTAAAATTTTATCTTATTGGACAAAAATGTTTGTATTATTTGCCTTTGGCGTGCTGAATAGTAACAACCTGGAAAATAGGCACTTTATATAGCATTTTTGATAGTTATGGTTTAGTGTTCTTAAGAATATTAACTATAGATGCTCTAGGAGTCATTCATGGTGTGCTTACACATTTGCATTTTTCCCCTTGAAATTTAAATACTAACTTTCAGAGTGTATGTTATTGAAAGATTTTGGTGTGATGCTGGAATGGTCTACTGGTAGCATGAGCATGGTCATAGAAAAACCCATTTGGTACACCCCCCGTTATCATTACTTAAAGGAATTCCTTGATGACATAACAGTCATCAACAGATGTAACTCTCTAGATGTTGTGGTTGCCACAGAACCCATTCATGCAGCTGACCTTTGCTTAAGGTTAAACTTACCTGTGGATGTGGGCTCTGGACCTAAACCATCCTGGGACAGCTGGATAACTCGAGTTTAGGGAGAGGGTTGAGGGGATCTGATTAGGAAAACCCCATGGAAACTGACTTCTTGAAAGATACCATAGACTGGGGTCAGTTGGGGATTAGACATACTGAGAGGGCTTTCATTCCACTTAGGCCCTTTGTTGGCTTTCTCTTTATAGGGGTCACTCTCAGCTGACAAACCACTGCCACTGTGTACTGTTAGCCCATTACCTGGCAGAGAAATAACTGAGTGATGTCTTTCTGCCACTTGACTAGACACTCTAAAGCCTGATGTTCCCTTTTGTCAGGTCCTCAAATTCCTGTGATTCATACCAAGAAAAAGCCACTTAATTTATTTTAGTGAACTAAATGTTTAGCTTGAGGTTAATCTATTATACACAAATATTTTGCCTTGTTGAGAAAAGATGTAATTGAACACAGCACATGTGTATGTTGCATGAATGCACTGGGGGGTTCAAAGATGAAAGTGACATGGTCCTCACTTCCTAAAACTATCAAATTAGACCTGACATTCCTTTCGAACACCTGGGGTTGATGCTATAAAAGCTAGAGCAGGTCAAATAATTGGAAACTTCAAGTGTTCAGGTTGCTGCAGGATATCAATAAGTAGAAGAGAGGCCTGGTGCTTTTCTGAGCTGCTTCAGTGTGGATAGTCTTGCTTTATAGTCACCGAAAGCACCATCCTCTCCACGGTGTTCATTTTCAATTTCTGAAAATTCATATAACTGGAGCTTAAATGTAAGAAAATTAAATTAAAAAAATAAGGTTATCCTTTATCAATCACAGTAGTGATTAAAGCATGTCCGATGAACACACTGAATTTCTACCTTTTATTCAGACTTAGGAAGAGTGCATCTTAAGATCAGTTAAGGGCAGGAAGCCAAGCAGGGTCAGGCCTGGTTAGTTAGTACTTGGATGGGAGACCACCTAGGAAGACCAAGTGCTGAAGGTGTAAAAAAATAAAAATAAAAAATAAGTGATTGTAAGCTGACAAGGTCCTTGCAATCTGTGAGGTCAACCAAGGGTTGCCTCGCCTAAAAAAAAAGATTGGTTAAGGGCAGTGTAGAGATTGCTGGTGGCCTGTGAGGGACTATAGGTTGCCTACGGACTTGTGGCCTTTTTTATAAAATTTTATAACAGTTATGTGAAAATCAAAATAAATTTAGAAATTCTGTTTCTTTCTTTCTGATGTAAGTGGGTGGCCAGTGGTCCGAAGGGCCACAGGATTGGCTCTGGCCTCATTCTTCCCTTACTTGAGTCCTGATTGGATTTAACTCAGAACTCTTGGAGCCTTTTGGAGAGTTCACATAGAATATTCGCTCTGAAGGAAACTTTTGGATATACTGAAGCACACACTTCAGGTCCACTCTGGCCTTTGAGTGGTTATAACCAAAAGTTTCAGGATTGAAGTGTTCAGGCATGCAAAACCCTTCAGAGAACTGAAAATTAGAATTACTGAAGGTTTACAGTGCCTGTCGCCTGATGGCTTTTCCTGTTTGTAATGCTCTGGATTCTTGTGGATAGGGCTAGAAAACGTCATTACTACTAGTTGCAACCAAGACTGGGTGATTCCCCCTTAGCGCCATCTCTACCCCACCTCCCCCCACCCCCCCCCATAGCACCTCAACTTCCACCCTTGCCCAGTATGCTCATTCTCTTCTCCCTGTGGTATGGAAAACCTGCTCAGAAGGGAGGACCTAAACTCATTTGCATTGTGGTAAAATGGTGACGTTTTGCCTGACATGTTGACTCTTCCAGGACTATTCATCTTTTTAATAAACAGAAAAGTATCTCAGTGTTCAACTTGATTTAGTAAATATTTACTGAGTTCCTACCAAGTACCAGACATTAGACTAGACACTCAAACTGTTTTTTTATAGATGATTTTTCATTTTATTTTTTAAAAAAGATTTGAGTCTGCATGGCTCAGTTTTGCATAGTCTTTGCTAAGCAGTGTCTCTATATTGGGCTATATCCTGAGTCTACAAAGTTGTCTACAAGGTTTCTTCCCCCTGGATGCCCTAGATAGGTGGTAAAGTAAAGCAAAGAAGAGGGAACTGAATGTTAAAGATACAAGTGAATTGGTATGTGAATCCAGTGTAAAAAGTCATTAATTCAGCTACCTTTACAGAAGGCTTCAAGGAGAAGGTGACTTGTAAATTAATCCTTGATAAATGAGGAGGGACTGTGATAGATTTGGGGAAGGGCAGTTTAGAGATGGAAGCAGGAGTGGGAGATGAAGCTGAAAAGGAAGTTTAGTGACTGATAATAGAGGATCTTGAATGCTTTGCCAAGTTAATTAATTTATCAAATATTGATTGACTGCTTTATCTGTGACAGGCACTATTCTAGTAGCTAGGGATACAACAGAAAACGTACCAGACAGCAAATAATATCCCTGCATTCGTTCTAGTGGCAGGAGGCAGAATTTCTAGAAGGTCATAAGCACTGCCACTAAAAAATAAAGCAATTAAAGGAGATTGGGTTGCTACTTGATATGGGATGGGCCTGGCTTATTAGCTTGAATCTTTAAAGGTTTTTGTGGAGGGGAGCAGCATGAGTCAATCTGGATTTCTGGAAGGATAATTTTGGAGGCAGTGTGATAGGAGGACTAGAGATGGAGAACAGGGAGATTATTTAGGAGGCTATAATTATGGACCAGGTGAGAGGGTGTGGCAGTGCTGGTAGAAATTTAAAGGAAAGAATGATGTGGCAGGCACTGGTCAAATTGTAAACAGTGAGATGCAGGAAGTGATAAAGGTGGAGAAATTAAGGATGTTAATCTTGGATAATCTTAGATAAATGATATCATTTACCATCATGAAAAAATTTAAGAATAGTCGACAGTGAATTTGTTGTGAAGTAACTTAACAGCTTGACATCTGAGAGGCAGTTGGAAATTTAAGAAACACTCAGGAGATAGGTCAGAACTCAAACGGTGTGTTTGAGGTTACTTAGGACATAGTCTAATTCTTCTCTTTTCAGAGTCTGTGCAGCTTTTGTGTGAATCTCTTAGGCTTCAGAACTTAGGGGGTCATATGTATTTTTAAATGTGGTCGATGCTTTTGTGTTTGCCTGATCTTGTTTTCAAAAGAGAAAAATGTGATAAACATTAATGTGAAAATATAATCAAGTGGATTTGCTATAACAGAATTTAAAGTCAGAATAATGGAGACATGAGCAAGGTTAAGGGCATCGAACCTAAACGACAAAATATGCTAATTAATATATTTTTGGTGTTTTAAAGCAATCACCCTCACCTTGCATAAAAGCTGATGAGGTTAGATGAGTAGGAAATTGAGCTGCAAATGAATAGAATGCCGTCAAGGTCTCCCCATGCAGTTGAATCAGCTGGAGAAAGCACATTTTGTGTTCATTGTGCTCCATGAAGCATTCTGTTTATCTACTTCCTTTTAAACTTTTTATCTAAGCTGTTTTACTAATCATCTCCATCTCTTAGTAAGATGCCTCCTTTTTAGTATTTTCTACAAAGTTTGAAGAAATGTACTGGTGTCAAATTAAGTCCTTGGAACAATCTAAAAATAAATTATTGAAGTCATTATGTTATTTGAGGTTTAGTGCTTGAACTCAAAAGTGTGCATTAGATGCTTTTGGTAGAAAATGATTGTCAGGTGGCTCACTTAAGTATATTAATATACTCACGCAGCAGTACTTGTTGTCTTGTGGTGGGGTATATATGGTATTAGGAAGAAGATTAGGAACAGTGAAGAAGCCTTTTATAGGACCTGGTGCACTGGGGAACTTCTGTGTTATTTCACTTTTGCCCAGTAAGTTATTTTCTTACCGTTCTTGATGGTAATATTTTTTTATTATACCTTTCATTTGAATTAGCTCTATAGTTTACAGAGTGCTGCTAAAGTCATATTTAGAATTTTATTTATTTCTTGTAGCAAATTATTATGGTTAGTATAATACTACCAATTTATTTTTGAGGAAACTGAGGTGTTAGAGCTAGATCAGTATTTCCTTCTCACTGTGCCATGACATTGTGGGACATTAAATAGACTTATTATCTATTTATTATTTATTATCTGTGTTGGATTGTTTCCAACACAGGATTACTGGGAGAAACTTAAGTAGATTCATCCCAAAATAAAAATGCTAAGCTATTTTCAGTTGAATTCTGGCTTTGAGGTTGTATTTCAAAAATAACCTTTTTGCTTTTCTTATTACTTGTCAAATATATCTGACTTTATATTTTTCTCAACTTAAAATAAGAATCATTTTAACCCTTTTTTTCTTCTTGAACTTTCTTGACTATTTCCCATTTCCTTCTAGCTACTTTGTTTTCTCTAACACTTTCTGTTTTGAATTTTGACACTTTGATGATTTATATGGGAAAGATGTGATGAGAAAAGGTGAATATATAAAAGACTTGGTTAAAGACTTTTTTTTTTTACAAAGTTTCAAACACAAAAATAGGATAACACTGAATGCCATTTATTGTTCATATTCAACTATTGCCACAGTTGCTTTGTCTCTCCCTTATTTATAAAGTAAATCTCAGACTTGTATATCTCTCATGCATCAGTTTACATTTCTAAAAAAGAACATATTACATAAATGCAATGACAGCATTACATCTAACAAAATTAACACTGATTCTTTGATATTATCAGTTATCCAGTTCATAATCAGATTTCCTGGTTCCTAAAATGCCTTTTTACAGTTAATTTGTTCAAATCCAGATCAGATAAGTTCCACATATTACATTTGGTTAAAAACCAATCTTTAAAGCCAGTAGTTGTTAAGGAGCCACATGGGGAACCTCTCACTGACCCTTTCCACAATTTTATTTTCTGCTCCCTGTAATATTTCTTCTTTCTCTATTATTCTCAACTAATACTTTTCTTTTTTTTGGCGGGGTGGGGGGGTGGGTTATGGAGAACTCCCAAGTCAATAAAATTACAATTGAGAAATTAAAATTTTATTTTTTAAAGCAATCTTTATTTAATTCTAGAAAATATTACATAGTAATCCAAAGTTCTGCACTTTTAAAGATATCTAAAAATGTTAACATTAAAAAAAAATAAATAAAACATTAACATAACTGGGATTAATGGTCAACATTATACAGTAAATTGAACAATAACGCAATATAAGCTTTTCATGAAAGTGCTAGTGAAGAAAAGATATGAAATTCAATCTGAATTACTTTAATAAGTTAATATGGTAATATTCAGTTTATAAGAATTGACTTGCATTTAATATGACCAAAAGTAAAAGAAATAGCAGTGGTGGTGATGATTCTCATTTCTAAATACAATATTCCAGACTTGTGGTTTGTTCTCTCTTTTATTATAGGTATAAGTATACATAGAGAGATCTTTTATTTTGTATTGTCAAAGTAGCCAATCTGCTTAACCTTTTTCCTCTCAACATTCTTATATTTTTACCTAACAGACTTGCACTACTTTATTTTTATTAAAACATATTTGTTATACAATATTATTAGTGTCAGATGTACAACATAGTGCTTTGACATTTATATATCTTATGACATGCTCACCACACAGTATAGTAATCATCTGTCACTGTGCAGAATTATCACACTATTAGTGACTGTATTTCCCTTCAGTTTTTTCACCCACTCCCAATCCCCTCTGGCAACCACTAGTTGAATCTTTATTTCCAAGTCTGTTTTGTTTCTTTTTATTTCTTCCTTTTGAATTTTTTAAATTCCACAGATAAGTGAAATCATGCAGTATTTGTCTTTTTTGTCGGATTTATTTTTGATAGGTTATTTCAGAAATAAATATTTGAAATACCAATCTAGAGATTTCTAAGGTCATATAAGGTGAGGATCTTAGTTCCCTTTCAATAACCTTATAACATACAACCATGTGGAATTGTCCTGAATCACTAAAAATAATAAATCACTTCTGCTACAATGCATTGTTGTGTATGACCATCTAGGATAATGTCACAACTAAGGGCCTTTCTCAAACTTTGGAGAGGAAATGGTAGAGCATTTCAGTCAAAGTGCCTTTCCCTAGTTGTCACTTAATCTACTTTAAACCAGATTTACTAGTTTCCAAGGTAAACTTGGAAATTTTTCTTGTTTCTCTAAGATAGGTTTGATTTTTTTAAGTATAATTCCCTGGAATCGTGGAGATACATAAATTACTTTTGTACTAAAGAGATTGCAGAATCTTTTTAACATTGCAATCAGTCTCATAGATATTTTAATTTAAAAAAAGAATAATATAAAAATCTTTGTATAAAATTGGCATTCCAGTTTGTTAAAATTACTTTTTCAATCAAAAGTTCCCTCTGGTACATAGCTGGGAATATTGACCAGAAAGATGAAATCCTTGTCAGGATTTGAGCACCTGGCATAGTATCTGCTTTATAAAATGTGCTGCTTAGGTATCTTTAAACCTGTCACGTTTATCTATGGGCACCACTTCTTTTTCTAATGATACCAGATAAATAAAGTTTCTGTAGTCTGATCACATTTAGGAATTGTTTTTTAAAAAGGGATTTGGGACAAGAAAAAATATAAAAATGTTTGCTGGAATTTTCCATTTGTGGTGTCTTACAGTAAAGAGTATATATTTTTCCTTTATATTGCATATGGTATTTGCTAAAAACTTTCGTGGTATTTACACATATGTAACACTATGTTTTTACAAATAGTTGTCATCTGTACAGGTGCTTAATTATTACTTTAAAAATTAGCCTATTTGACCCAAAATGTGAACAGCTGTGAAATTTATGGTTGAAAAAAAATCTCTTGAGCTGTAAGAATATAATATTTTATACTTGTTGATTATAGGCTGAAGACTTTAAGTGACAAGTCAAGAGAAGCTAAAGTAAAAAGCAAACCAAGGTAAGCTTGTGCTAAGATTTTATTTACTGTGACTTAAATTTCATACAACTTGGTTTTAGTCCTGATGGTATAATTAATCGGTTTTGCATGTGTTGAATGCATCTGACTAGAAACAACCACTTGATTCTTTCTGAGTTTTGTAACACTGGAAAATTTTTTGATAAAATTGTAAAATGGTTGAAAAACGATGAAGTGTAATTGCTTTACTCTGACAATGGCTATTTGATCACAGTCATTTTTATTTGTATATTGAGCAATGTAAAATTCCTGCATTATTAAGAAGCAAATTAATAATGGAACAGTACTTTGACAGCAAGTCTCTTTAGCCATGTTATCTTTTTTATATGAAAACACCGGTGTTGTGTAATTTTTTACTTTTAATAGAGTAAAGCATATAAAATTTTACTTTCAACCTAGAGATGATGAGCTTTTTAAAAAAATGCTTATTATTTAGCATTACATTAAAGTGTTTATTATGTGCTAAAAATCTGTAGGGCAAAATGATGGTCGTTAGTATTTTATAGTTATTAACTGAAATAAAGCAATATGTTTCTCTAAAAGTTTAAATTGTCATTAGTGATTCTAAAATATTAAACATTACAGTCAACAGTGTTAAAATTCTTGTATGTAATTTATTTTTAAGTTGGCAGAAATGGGAAACAATTTTAATAAAATAAGTTTCTTTTGGCAGGACCGTTTCATATTTGCCAAAGTACTCTGCTGGACTAGAATTGCTTAGCAGGTAAATGTTTTCATTTAAATAAGGTTATGCTTCTAACTGTAGTCTAAAAATATTTTATAATTTTATAGATAGAAACCTTAAATCAACTAAATTTTATCTGAATATGATTGGAATTATTCATTTCTCTGAGGAGCTTTTACTTTTCACTGATTAATACAAAGTCTATTCAGGCTGAGTAGATTGATCAACATTATATTTACTAGTCAATACTTTATTGTGTGTATTTATTATGCTCTGGTTTTTGTGTCAAGAAAATGGATTCCGATTTTGAGTCAATAATTTTCTTTCTTTGGTTCTTAATTTTATATCACTTTTTCTTCAATTTGTTTCTATTGACATGGAGATTAATATTAAAACACATGGTTTTCTTAGATATAACACCAAAAGCATAAGTAAGAAAAGAAAAAAATAAAGTAATTGGACTTTATATAAATTCAAAATTTTTTTACTTCAAAGAACACAAGAAAGGGAAACGACAGTTCACAGAATGGGAGAAAATATTTGCAAATCATATATCTGATGAGGGACTCATTTCTAGCGTGTACAAAGAACTTTTATAACCAAAAAATAAAAAGACATCCCAATAAAGAATTAGCCAAAGGATCTGACATTTGCCTAAGGAAGATGTACAAATGACCAATAAGCACATGAAAAGATGCTCAATGTCATTAGCCATCAGGGAAATGCAAATCAAAACCATAATGAAATACCACTTCACACTCACTAGCATGGCAATAATCAGAAAGACAGACAATAACATGTTATTCAGGATGCTGGTGGGAATGTAAAATGGTGCAGCCACTATGGAAAACAGTTTGGTAGTTTCTCAAAAACTTAAACAGAATTATCATATGACTCAGCAATTTCACACTAACAGAATTAAAAACTTATGTCTACATAAAAACTTGTACATAAGTGTGCATAGCAGTATTATTCATAAAGCAGTATTATGTAGAATAACCAAAAAGTAGTAGTACAGATATTCATCAAATGATAAATGGATAAACGAAGTGTGATATATTCATACAGTGGAATATTTTTCAGCCACAAAAAAAGAATGAAGTACTGATACATGCTGAAATGTGAATGAAACATAAATATGCTAAGTGAAAGAGACCCAACATAAAAGACCACATATTGTGTGATTCCATTTATATGAAATGTCCAGAATAGGTGAATCCATAGAGATAGAAATAGATGTACTAAAAACTACTGAATTTTATATGCACTTTAAGAGGGTGAATTTCATGGTTTGTGAATTACTCCAGTAAAGCTGTTAGAAAAATAAATACATGACTTAAGTATGCTGTTATATGCAGTTCTGTACTTATTGTGTCATCTGACAGATGTGTAGTTAAGATGTGTGCAGTAGAAGATAATGGTTCTTTTCCTTATCTGCATTTATTATGACACAATTATTGGCACCCACACTTTGCTTTATCTTCCGGTTCTTTATTGGGTTTCTTTTTATGGTTGCTAAATCTAGAAATTTTTTCTTCTCTGAAATTAAAAGTGCTTAATTTAATATTAATTTCCTGCTTGGTTTTGTTGAGTGAAGAACATAAGTGAACATAAAAGGAGGTATAGTAAACATTAATCAGTGGTGTACTGTTTATTATTTATATTTTATCTTTTTTTGAATTTAGTTATTTAGTTGAAAATGCCATTGAAAATTTTTTTAGAGGTGTAGACTTTTGTGTGTGGTATTTTCTGAGATGGAGTACATTTTGGGACTTAATATGAAAAATTTATAGTCATTGGAAGATGTCTAATGTGTCCATTCATTGCACTGAGACACAGTCTTTTAGACTAATATTGGGTGGAAGAAAGACCATTTTAAATAGCTATCAAAATTATAATTTTTTAATTGTTAAAAAATGTGATAAAATACACATAACATAAAATTTATCATCTTAACCATTTTTAAGTGTACAGTTCAGTAGTGTTAAGTGCATTCACATTGTCTTGCAGCCAATCTCCAAAATTCTTTTCATCTTGCAAAACAAACTACACATTAAAACAACAATTCCCATTGCCCCTTGGCCCTGCCTCAGGCCATCATTCTACTTTCTCTTTCTATAACTTTGACTAGTACTCTAGGTACTATTTATGAATAAGTAGAATCATATAGTATTTGTCTTTGTGACTGGCTTATTTCACTTAGCATAATATTTTCAAAGTTCATCCATGCTGTAGCATAGCATATGTCAGATTTTTTTTTCTTTTTAAGGTTGAATAATATTCCACCAAGTATACAATCATGGACTGCATAACAGTGTTTCCAGTCAGTGACAGACCACACATATGGTGGTCCCATAAGATTATCATGGAGCTGAATTTCTGTTAGGAAATGGAAGGATATGTGGTTTGGGAGAATTTATTTTTCTTTTCTCTTATGGAAGCAGTATTTGTGGGGCTTGGCAATAGATTTTCTTTCATTCATAGCTCCTCAATTTTGAGTGCACAGATTATATTTCAATCAGCCAACTACCTACCTGTTTCAGCGCAGAAGAACCTGTCCCTCCAGCATTACATATTTAGAGGATGCTACAGCCCTTCTAGATTTAGTGTGATGATCTTAGTAGTACATTGCTGTAAATTCTATGTTGAGGACCTAAAATCCTAAACAAGAGCACAGGTCCACAGGAACGACCTTAAAAAGTACACGTATACCTTGTTATATTGCACTTCATAGATGTTGCATTTCATACTCACTGAGGGCAAGACCCTTCACCAAAAAAAGGTTATAGCTTGCTTTACTGCGATGGCCTGGAACTGAATCCACAGTATCCCTGTATTAAGTACCACTAACACTTTAGTGAAAGCTTTCTGTACTGTACTGTACTGTACTGTACTGTAGAGTTAGTCTGTTCCTGTACTTTGGAAATAATTTCAGGTTGTAACAACATAAAGCAAATGCAAGTTTTATTTCTTCCATCAATTCAATGCGAGAGAGCAGCACCCTTTGTGCCAGATAAAATAAAAAAACTCATTTCATTGATTTTTGCCTGTTGTTTTTTAATTCTGTACTTTATTTCTGCTCTAATATTTAATATTTTTTTTCTTCCAGCTTTAGGTTCAGTTTCTTCTATTTCTAGTTCCCTAAGTTGTGAAGTTGGATTGATTCGAGATCTTTTTCCTTTTTTGATATAAGCATACATAGCTATAAATTTCCCTTTTAGTCCTGTTTTTGCTGTACCCCATAATTTTTGGTACATTGCGGTTTCATTTTCATTTGTCTCAATATTTTCCGATTTCCCTTCTGATTTCTTCTTTGACCCATTAGTTTTTTAAGAGTGTATTGTTTAATTTACACAAATTTTTGAATTTTCCAATTTTCTGTTTGTTATTGATTTCTAATTCCACTGTAGTCAAAAAAGATACTTTGTATGGTATCTCTTTTTTAAAAAATATACACTTTATTTTTTAGAGCAGTCTTAGATACACAGCAAAACTGATGGAAGGTTCAGAGATTTCTCATTAACCACCTTTAAAATTTATTAAGGCTTAATTTGTGGCCTAGCACATGGTTTTTCTTTAAGAAAGTCTCATATGCACTTGAGAACAATATGTATTCTGTTGCTGGATAGAGTATTCTGTATATGTCTGTTGTATCTGGTTGATTTATTATGTTGTTCAGGTTCTCTCGTCTGTCTGGTTATTTTATCCATTATCAAGAGTGGAGTATTGAAGTCTCCATTATTGGAGAATGTTTATTTCTCCCTTTGTTTTGTCAGTTATTGCTTCATATATTTTGAGGATCGTGTACAATAATACAATTTTCAAAACCAGGACATTAACATTGATAAATAACAGGCATACCTTAGAGATATTGCAGGTACAGTTCCAGACCACCAGGATAAAGCAAGTATCACAAAAAAGCTAGTTGTAATTCTTTTGCTGGTGGAGGGGGTCTTGCCTTCAGTTTGTAAAAACTGCAACATCTGTGAGGTTCAGTGAAGCGAAGTGCAGTAAAACGAGGTCTGCCTATAAACTATAGAACTTATTCAGATTTTATCAGTTATCCTACTAATGTCCTTGTTTCTGGACCAGGATTCGATATGGGATCATGTGTTGTATTTAGTCACCATATCTCCTTCATCTCTTTTAATCTGGCACAGTTCCTAAATCTGTCTTTCATGACCTCAACACTTTTAAATCATACTGGCCAGTTATTTTGCAAAATGTTTTTCAGTTTGGGATTATCTTTTCTCATGACTAAATTCAAGTTAGTGCCTTTTTGGCCAAAATGCCAGAAGAGTAATGTTGTGTCCTTCCAGTGTATCATATTAGTAGGCACCTGACGTTTATATGTCTCATTACTGTTGATCACTTGGTTAAGGAAATGTCTGCCTTGTTTCTCCACTGTTAAGACTGTTTTCTCCTTTATAATTATGTCTTGTGGGGAGATGCGATGAGATTATGTAAATATCCTTTTTCTCTTTATAATTTTACACACTAATTTTAGCATCCATTGGAATTCTTGCCTGAAATATGATTGTGTTTATCGAATGGTGATTTTCTATTTTTATCATTTTTTCTATAATTATTAATTGGAATTCCACTGTAAGGAAGAGATTTTTCCTTTTCCCCCATTTATTCAGTTATTTAAATAACTATGAACTTATGGAAGTTTGTTTTGTTCTTTGAGTTCTAACCCATTAGTACCATTATTTATTTTGTTGCTGAAATTCTCCCAGATTTGGCCATTGGAAGCCCCTTCAAGTTGACTTCTGTGTCCTTGTGACATATCCTCATTATTATTTTTTTAATATGTGGTTTTCATTTTGAATTATTTTTTACTTTTTTTAGGTATGAAGATACATGGGCTGCACTTCACAAAAGAGCCAAGGAGTGTGCACGTGCCGGGGAGGTAAAAAATTATCAGCTAATCTTATAGCTGTGAGAAAACGTGACAAAATCCTTTTGCATTGTTAAAAGCTAGTTTTTAAGAAATAAATTTGTAATTGTATTAAAATGTTTCACACAGTATCCAAAATTGAATTTAGTTGATTATGAAACTCCCTAAGTAAGGTACATTTTCATATTGTCTTAAGTAATTTAGTTAGGTTTAGAAAATTTATAACTTTTATTCTCAAATCACAAGTAAATACTTGTTTTATCTAGATATAATGCTTTCATTTTGAGTCTGATACCTTTTTAGTATATATAAATTATATAATTTTTTACCCACTTTTTAAGAATTTCTAATTATTTGAGCAAAAGCTTAACTTTGTTCATTCCACCTAAAATTATTAATTTGCTTAGCAAATAAATATAAAAATTTCAGAAGTAATCCTAAATTTACTTAGAAGAACAAATCATTTGCCAACATTATGTATAACATGTATAATGAATAAAAGTGATTTGTAATAAAAATTATTTGGTACATGAACTTAAAGCTTTATTAGCCAAGGTAAAATACTCTGCTATTGATGTCATTGAAACTTTCTAAAAACACTTCTGTAATTCTGACTTTAATTTAGACTGATTTTCTTTCCCATTTACCTAAATTAGTGAAGCTGTAATAGTTGTATAGAAGAGTTAATATGTATGAAATTTAGCCATTAGTGTTTCTGTGAGAAATAACTGAAAAAGGGAGAATGTAGTTTTCTGGCACATTAGGTACTTTGAAAAGCCCTACGGCTACAAAACATCTAAATGCTGGATAGATTAAAAAAATATATATTTTAATGTATTAAGCTCACAAAAATTAAAGGAGATCTTAAAGGGCAAAAAAAAAAAAAAAAAAAAAAGAAAGAAAAAGAAAAGAGAAAGGAAATCAGAGTGATTACATAAACCACAGAAGCTGAGGTTTCTAAATACTAAAACAAAAGCTGTAGAAATTTATGGAGACAGGAGATTTTGTCTATGGTGAACTGAATCTGAGACTCCTGCATAAAGCTCTTGGATCTTTTTTTTTTTCTAATTGGGATGTTTATTACTTTTTCTACTGATAGCAGTGAAAATCACTAGAACTGTACTTTTGTCCTTTTCAGATGATCTGCCTTAAAGTCTTTCTTCTTAAAATGGAGAAAAATTTAGTTTTAAAATTTAAAATAATTTAAATATTAAAGACAGAAACACTGAATTTTTCCCGTTACTAATGAGAAAAAAGATCCAGTTTAATCAAGATCAGACTATTATAAATTTTAAGCACTTAGCTAAAAAATATCATAAGATTAATTACAACAGAGGTAGAGAATATATTTGTGTATTTTCTAGGTTCACTACAGTGGTTATATAGCTAGAGAACCAACAGACGTTCTCAAGTCCATTGTCAAATAATATAATTTGGGCAAGCACTCTTAACATCACTTTTATTTAATATGCACTACATGCACATGAAAAAAGTAAGGAAAAAGTTTATGAATCCATACATTAAAGACAATGTAGACTGATACTATTGCCAGATGCGCTCTGAGTCAATTAGGGTGTTGCTCATAATTCTTTATACTTAATGGTTTCCATATCTCAAAGCATCTTTATTTGGTTTCCTGCGCTTTCTTTGCGTTCTGTTTTTCTTTTGCCTTTTCTACTAGTGGTATTTACTGTCAATGTTCTGCTAAAGTCTTTAACAATGTTATAATGAAAGGTAGGTAATTATGCTTCTTATATTCTCAATCATATTTTTTTAAAATTTTCATACTTCAATAAGCATCTGATGTTTGGCAACCTCTGACTGAATAGCACTTAACACATTACTCTGATCTGTACCCATGGGTTCCTCAGAAAGTTGTCTTTGTAACGTTGCTATCTTATGTTCATATATCGTTTTTCTTTTGGACACAATGGCCATTAAGTGCAATTTCACCTTTACTTTGCTTTTGTATTTTTTTGTGACTGGCCTTACTGCGATGATCCAGCCAGTTGTCTTGATTGCATGCACCTAAATCAGTCCTTCTCTTAGTCCATCTGTTTCATATAGTCTTCCACAAACAGGAACATAATTGACAAAAATGAAAAGCATCTTTTTCTTTTGCTGATGTCTTTGCATCAAATTCAAACATTTGTTATTAGGTGAAACAATTGTGTATTTGTCAAATCACATGCGAATTGTTCGGTGCCAAACTTTTCATCGCTGCATCAAAACTTTGTGAAAATTATTGATGGGTACAGTTTAGTAATACACCTAATAAGGCTTTAATAATACAAACATTAATTACCTGTTTGGCAAAAAATACTGATCAAGTCTGGATTCCTGAACCACAGACCCTGCTGATTCTTCTGACTGCCACTTGAAAAAAAAAAATAACCCATTAACTGACTGTAGTTTTTCAAAGTTCTCAGGCTCTAAACTCCATATTTCTTTTACTTGGGCTGCTCAACAACCAGTTTCTTTAATGAGCCCAGTGAAGACCCCAAGGTTACTTTCCATGAGGCACCACTCCCTGACGTTGACTGTCATGGCCCTGGCCACATAATGCACAACTCTGCCTTGGACTCTGAGTGACCCCGGCACCTGCTGCCACCAGTCACGGATCTTGACACAGCCACTGCTGAGTTCATCAAACCCACGTGCAAAGCTCTTGGATCTTTGAAGTGGCTATATCCCTCAGTGAAAGGTTATGCCAGGAAAAAAGAAAAGCTACCTGTTGGTATAGAAGGCAACAAGGAAATCTGTCTTCATGACAATTTGGAATAACATAGTCTTCTTTTTGTGTTTATTACCATGGTCTTGGCCTGATGTGAGTGTGGGGCTCTAATTTATACTTCCTGCATGATCAAGGAACCAGTACATTAAGAAATGAAAGGGCCACAGATGACTTTTTTTTTTTTTTTTTTTGATACCCAGCAGCTCTAAACACAAATTCTCCATGGATAACTTTGTAAACCTAGGCTCCTCAAGATTCCTACACATTAATTTCTTACCACCCCCTTCAAAAATAAATTAGCAAATACAGAAATTTATTACCAAAAGTTTGAGATTTAGACAGCCTTTGAACTTTAGATATCGCACTATTGGACATAGACTATTAAGTAGGCATATACAGGTTTTTTAAAGAGATACAAAATTGATTAAAAATGAGTAAGGAACAATACCCTATCATACATGACTTTAAAAAGTCTTTAAAATTAAAACCCCAAAGAATGTGCTTAACAACAGTTATATGCAGCTGAAGGAAAAATATAGTGAAGTAGAAGATAAAGTCAGTTACCCAGAAAGGATCTCTGAGAAAAGAAAATGGAAAGTATAAAAGAGGAGTTAATAGAAAAAAAAAAAAAAATAGAAGGTTTTAGGTTAAACCAAGTGAGATTATCAATATTGGACCAATTTTGATCTGTAAAATTACAGTTTCATATGAATCAGCTTACTATATCTAAAAAAAGTTTCTAGAAAGAGATGATGGAGGAAAGATAATATAGGAAAACACAAATGGCTAAGAATTTTTCAGAAATGAGATGTAAATCTTTAGATCCAAAAAGTATAAGCAGGCAAAAGAAATAATTATACCTAGATACCTCATATTGAAACTACAGAACATCAAAGTCAAGGAGAAGAGCTCAAAGCAACTAAAAAGATCACTTAGAGTTTCACAGAAGATATCTCAAACTATTGTCAATAATGAGGGCAAAGTAAGACATTTTCAGAAAAAAATAGTTTTCTATCAACAATCACACAATAAAGGAACATCTAAAGAATGTATATCCTTTCAGAGTAAAGGAAAATGATTTTGAAAGGTAGGTCTGAGATATAAAAAATAGTGAACGAAGAAAATGGTAAAATAAAGATTCAACAATGACTGTATTAGTTATCTGATTTGTGGTATTGAAAATGATAAACCAGAAATGCCCGTTAACAACAGCAAGTAACCTGGAAGTCAGATTATCAGAGTTAAAGCATGCTCAAGTCCTTGCATTACTTAGAGTGGATCAATATCGATTAGCCTCAGATTTAAAGTTAAATATGGAGGGCAGAATTTCAAGGGTAACCAGTGAGAATAGAAATAGCATCATCTCTCACTTAATTTCAATAATCAGTTTCTAAAAATCGGATGTAGTGTACAAATACTAACCAGGAACCTATTAATATTCTAAATTGGAAAAGTTACAGAATGTTATATGTTAACCCCAAACCCTCAACCAACATCCTTAAATATATTTAAAGCTAGAGAACGCCTATATACATGGGTAGCAATCTGTTAGGATTTAAAGTGCTTAAAATATAGTTTTCTCATTACCAAAATTTTGATATAGTTGTTAACAAACAGTTAACAGTGCAGTAGTAGTGTGGCCTCTCAACACTAGCAACACACAACGCATAAAACTCCTTTATAGATGTATTTCTCTTATTGTCTTATGATTCTGATGTCCTAACAATTGTATTTGAAACATAGTTTGAGAATCTCTTCACATGTTTTAAAATGTGTCTTGGATTTAAGTATAGAGTTTTCCTATGTAAATATTAGCCAAAATTTTGTATTGATTGGTATTCTGTGAATGTTGGATGATAAAAGGCATTCTGCCTTGGAGACCTTCTGTGGTGTATAGTTGTGTTCGCAAACAAATTAAGCAGTGTGTAAAAAGAACAATATAACAGATTCATTTCAGGATTAAAAGGCTGGTTTGAGATTAGAAAATCTTTTAAATGCAATTGATCACGTTAACATATTAAGGGAGAAAATGTCTGATCATCAAATGCAGAACATAGATTTGGTAAAATTAAGAATATATTCAGAGTAAAACATTGTAGCACGTTTTTAATAGAAGATAACATTTGTCCTGATGGCTACCAAAACCCGCAGTATTTGACTTGCAGTATATTGATCCCGTATTTAACTGTCTTGCTAAAGCCACTTACTCTAATGATTTGTATTTGGGTTTGGGAGTTCTTTCGTGTAGATATTAGGTTTTGTTTTGTCCCTTCTAATCCATACAACTTTCACTTATTCGTGTCTTTTTATATGTCCAGTATAATAATGAGTAAAAGTAGTTGAAGAATTTGGTTCAAATTTTGGTTCTATCATACTTAAATGTAAGAGGGAAACCTATAAATATTTTTTAAAAACTAGTAGCAGAGCTTTAAGACCTCAGAATAGAGAAAGATTTCTTCAATAAGGCATAAAATTACCAACCATAAATAAAAATATAGTTTTGATCAAAGCTTCTCTTCATCAAACAACACCATGAAAATGTTAAGCAATTTACAAAACAGAGGACTGGTGTTCAGAAAATATGAACTACTGCTACAAATCAATAAAAACAAGACAGTAACCCAATAGAAAAGCAAGCAAAAGATATGACCAGGCATTTTACAAAAGAAAAAGTATAGGAGTGGTTAGTAAACATAAAAATTAGTTCAAACTTGATTCGTAATCAAGGAAATACAAATTAAAACCACAAATCTGTGCTCCTTAGATTATTGAAAATTTAAACCTTGAGTCTTCTGTGTAGTCACTTGCAGAAAACTATTTTGTTTCTCCCTTTGTGGGAACAGCTTGGAGGGAGTATAAATCCATTGACATAGTCACATTTGAAAAAATGAGTTGGCATTAGTGGAACCTGAAGTTGCACATACCCTTCAAACAGTTCTCCTTCCTAGGGTTATTACCAGAGCATCACATCCCAAGCTCCCCCCGATATTGGTATGACACACATTTCCTCTGTAATATTGGCATGGTATCATCTGTTTACTATGTAATAAATAGATGAGGCTACTTGAAGCTACCTCTGAGGTGGCTAGACTGGGGAAAATTAGTTACCCTAAGTCCTTTGAGCCACTCTGAAAGATGAGATCAAGACTTTGGACACATCTGTAACTCACATGTGAAACTTGCACATGTGCACCAAGAGATTTGAAGCAGAATGTTATAGCAGGTTCTGTTGAAATTAAGATAGTCCCAAAGTCTGTCTACAGAATGAATGATAGTATTACTCATAAAATCAAATATCATACAGCAGTGAAAATTCATGAACTACTACCCCTACATTTATCAGCATGGATGTATTGCACAAAAAACGTTGAATGAAGACTATCCTATAGAGCAGGTATACCCGACCCCTGGTACTGGTCTGTGGCCTGTTAGGAACTAGGCTGAATGGCTGGAAGTGAGCAGTGGGTGGGCAAGCAAGCGAAGCTTTTTCTGTATTTGCAGCCACTCCCCAGCGCTAGCATCACCGCCTCAGCTCCACCTCAGATCATCAGGCAGTAGAGTCTCATAGGAGCACTGGTCCCTGTTGCCAAAAAGGTTGGAGACCACTGCGGAGAATCTTTAACAGAAAGTATTCTTCTGATTATAAGAACCATTTCATGATAAAATATATGGGAGAAAGAATTTCTTGTAAGATCCATTGTTGAATTTATGCTATCTTGGGATCTTACATTTTTTCATAGTTGAGTACTTATTTTAAGACCACATCTGATCAAAGGTGTCTTCAGAAATACAGTTCTCAAACTTAAAAAAGAAAATTTATTTTAAAGCCCTCTCATGTATTGTTGAGACATATGTAAATATTTAAAATGTGTATCTTTAAGATATATATGTTAAACACATTGCATGTTTATTTTGTCAGACCATCCTCTTGTGCATTTGGTGGCCTTTAACCAGTTTCAGCCTGACAGGACAAATGTACTTTAGGACAATTCAGTCTTGTTTGACAAATTATTTTATACTCATCTACTTTAAAGCTAATTCTTACTATGTAGTAAAATTCAGAGCAGTAGCTTAGAAAAGAAGCAGCAATTGTCAATGGTAACTTTGTTGTCTAGGTTTTTTCTACAAGTTTTTTACAAGTTCTTTGTTTTTCTCCCATAGCAATATATAAATGAATAAATAGTTAATGTTGACTTAGGGATTAGACACCTAGCACAGCTTTTTAAAGTTAGACTTCCCATATATTATTTGTTTGTAATTTCTATTGGGAAATATTTGCTTGCATTCAAATTCAACTCTCAAGATTCCTGTTTTGTTTAACAATTTGACCTATAAGCTGGTTAAATTAAACATGCTTCACTGTGTGGATCTCCTCTGCCTGTGGTAAAAGGTGGCCTGAACTGGGTGTTGGAAATTCTACTTTCTGCACTAATACATTTTGACCTTGGGCACAGAGTCTCTCTATTTTAGTTTCCTCCTCTTTAAAATGGTATACCACCAGTTACCCTACTCACCAAAGTAATATGAAAATCACATGAAATAAGGTGCCCCCAAACACTGAATTGTACAGTAGGTACTATTATTGGTCATTTTATACATCATTGCCATTCCTTACTTTTCTTCATTCTAATTTCAGTATCCACAGGGGAAATTTTGGAATGAAGTACTATGGACTTGTCTTGCTCCTTAAACTCAATTCCCTGGCGTTTGATCTGGAGTTATTCAGAATTATTTACTTGGAGATGGACACATTGGCCTTTTGGAGATAGCTCATTTCTTATCGCTCAGTAAAGTTTATGTACATACAGATTTTTAGAACCATTTCTTTTGCTAGCTTTTCACTTTACTTTTTCCTTTCATATACCCCTATAGCACGATCTCTAAAATATTGATTTAAGGGTATGGGCTTAAGTGTCAGATTCCTTGGGATTTAATCTAGTTCCATTGTGGCTCTTTGGAAGGTGATTTGGCTTCAGTATGCTATGCCTCTGTTTCTTCATCTGTGAAATGAAGGGGGTAATAATGCTTAGTTCACAAGATTGCTCTGTGGTTTAAATGTCAAAATATATGTAAATTGCTTAGCACAGGGCCTGGTACATATAAAATGCTCAAAGTGTTTTAGTTATTATTACATAATTACCGATAATGATTTTGAAAATCCATACAACCTCCCACTCTTTTAAATGAAAATGACATTTTAGTGTATTCTGATATATTCTTTGTATATACTTGTCATATTCTTTATTCAGAATATAATTTTTAATTTTGTGGAAGGCTTGAACTAGGTTGTAGTTTTAATATTTAAATATGTTGAGCTTTAATTTTCAGTAAGAAATGGCTAATATCTAAAAATTGTGCTCAGTTTTTCAAGTCGTTAACCTAATTAACCAGAGTAAGATTTATCAAATTTTTTAAAAGCTGTGCCACATACCAGGAAAATATATTATTTATCCTCAAATAAGTCCTGCTATATAGGAATTATTTTTTCTTTCATAGAGTTTAAACACTGAAGCTAAGAGAATTTGTGAGACCTGCTACCAGATGATAAGCTCCGAGAAACAGGGTTTTTTTTTTTTTCCATTGTTTTGTTCACCATTGTCATTGTACCTGTAGTGCCTAAAGCAGTGCCTCGCAGATAGTGGATGGTCAGTAGAATAAAGTATATAAAATTAATGAAAACGCAACTTGAGTAGAGCTTGGTGTCACCTCCTCAGCTCAGTTGAAGCTTGTATGTGAGAGATGATGTGGTTATCCTTACAATTTGGGCTGAAAAACAAAGGAGGGGTGTGGGAGATAGAGACAGTGAGGAAACGAGGCAATTTTCTAACCCTTATTATTGTAGCTTAGTACTTTTGTTTCAATGTTGTGAATTCCCTAGAATATTAAAATGTAGAAACAGTCTAACACCACATATAAATATTTTTTACATCTTATTTTAATATTTTTATTCCTCAGGTTCTTTCTTTGGTGACATTTAGTAAGAATCAGTTTTGTTCATGTTTCAACTTATGAAGACTTAATCTTGGGATGTGTAAATTGCCTTTTTTAAAGATAAATTTACTGTGAACTCTGATTTACATATAAAATTTAAATGAATTCTTTTTTTGTTACATAATGAATTTTGCCATCTTTACATTTATTCTACTAATGTGTGGGTATCTTTCACAATTCTTGCTTATCAGTGATGTTTTCAAAAGATGGCCTCTCCTTGCTCCTTCTGAATCTCATTTTAGGCTCCTTTGCCTCTCACCATGTTAAGACCAAAACAGTTGTCTGGGTGAAGCTGATGTCTGTTATTTTCTTTACCGTCTTCAAGAAAGGAAGTTAGAATTATTTTAGGCTACTCTAGTATCTCATCATAGTACAATTAGGAATCCTTTACATTTGTATTCCTTTTTTGTCAGCATAAGTCCTATTCTCCTTTTTCAGTTGCCCCAATAATTCCTTCCTGTACAAGTACCTTTTCCCTTATGCAACAAATGTTCCTGTTAAATGTAAACTGAATCATAGTGTATTCTAGATCTGTTGGAATAACTTCTGCTAAAAGAATTTATTTTGTAAAGCAAATAATTACTCAGTAATTACGTTTTGGGTTGTTTTTGTTTTCTTTTCAATTGTTAGTGGTAGTTTTTTGTTTTATTTTTCTAGATTTGGATTTGCAAATATGGGGTTTACTTTAAAATAGGGTATACTTAGAAGTGATTTCTAAGGTCATTTCAGAACTTTCTCTTCTCTGGGTTAAGATGCACTGAGACAAGCAGTAATTTGAGGTTTTCTGCACTGAATATTAAATTGGTTCTTTTCTTAGAAAGGAAACAACTTCAGTCTTCTTTAGTGTCCTGTCATCTGTACTCAGTAGAGGAGTTTTTCAGGATAACATCAATCAACTCTGATTATGCTGACTTTGATTTTTTTGTGTCTAAAAATCTGGTTTTTACCTTCCTCTTATTCTGTGTTGCAGCTGGTGGATAGTGAGGTTGTTATGCTTTCAGCACACTGGGAAAAAAAGAAGACGAGCCTAATAGAGTTACAGGAGCAGCTTCAGCAGCTTCCAGGTTTAATAGCAGATTTAGAATCCATGACAACAAATCTGAGTAAGTTTTATGTTTATATCTGTGCATTTCTTCTAGGAATGAAAATAATTTGGGCAGGACTTTGTATAATTTCAGAGCTACTAAAACTATATTCTTGGTTAACAGGTTTTTGGAAAGTTTTAAGTTCTAGTTAATTTTTTATTCTCATTTATCCAGGATCAGAGAGAATTTAAAGTAGAAATGATTTCTAAAATATACCACTAACATTTTCTGCCTCAGTTCAACTTAGGAAAGATAATTATAACTTTCTTGATTCTTAAAGTTACTCAGGGTTGTCTTTGTGACATTAGATCTCTGTGCAAAAGTATAAATGTAGAAAATAAAAGGAATTACATCAACTATATTCTGACTGTAGTATATACTCTGGAAGTTGTTGCTTTAAAAATTTGGTCTGCTTAGAGCTTCATGTCTTGCAGTATGTTTTTTTTCCTCTTCAAACTGATGAAGGATCAAACAAATCTAGTTAAATGAGGGTACCTGTTTGGCTAAATTTATACCTTATGGACCTTTTGTTTTGTTTTGTTTTCATTTTTTTTAATTGCAGTGAATTATGCTGATATTTTTTATTTGGGGGGTTTATATTCAGAAAATTAACTCTTAGTATTTGATAGTGCCATATCTTAAGATATTATTTGTGGCTTACTATTTTTCAACCAAGCTTAAAGTCTTAGTGAAGTGAGAGGTAGGAGCTATCTATGTAAGAGATAAACTTCTTGAGCTACTGTAACCTGATCTAGTCTTATGGGTAAGAAGGTAAGAATACTCTATCATCTCTTACTGTTTTTCAGTATTACCTTTTTTCTTTTTAAAGCAAGGCAAACCTGATTTATAAAACAAGTAATTAGCAAATCAGAAAACATTTTTTTGTGTGTGTGAATGAAGTTACCTGAATGGTATTTGGAATGCTATTACTGATCACAATAACTAATATTTATAGCACCTATTATTAGTAGTATAGCACCTACTATTATACTGCAGAGATTGTTAGGTGCTTTGCAAATATTATCTTTAGTCCTTATAAGAACCCCACAAAAGAAGTTTTTATTATCCCACTTTATAGATAAGGAAAGTAAGTCTTAGAGAGGCTGTGACTTGCTCAGTGTCACCAAGTAAGTTGTGGATCCAGGATCTCAACCACAGTGATAAGGTGAGAATAAGGCAGTTAGGATGACAGCTGTCAGTAGGCCTCAGGAACTGTATTCTTAAAGCCCTGGCTGTTAGAAATGTTTTCTGGTGTCAGTGATTTGTTATTTCTGAAGGTAGGGCATTGAAAAGATACCTTGAGTCTTAGGAGAAATGTGAAATAGCTGTGGTTGCCCTCTGCGTTCTTTCTTTCTTGAGGCATGATCCATCTCAAGCCTTTGATAACTAACAGGTGGAAATAGCTTCCAAGATACTTAGAATTTTCTTTTCAGCCACTTTCTTTTAACTTATCTTCCTGCATCTCTTTGAGTTGCTTGCTTTTCATTAGTTATATATTACTTTGCAGAGATATTCTTCCATGATAACCTCCCACCTTTTTTTTTCCAGCTGAGTGTAAATTCTTATAAATTCTTTGTTTGATACCATTCTGCTGATTAAATGCATTTTGCCCCAATTCTAATTATTTTCATAGTTAATTCTGCTTAGGAAATGCAGTTTATATAAGTCTTTCTTAAAATAGAATACACTGTATTTTCATTCTCAATTAAGATTTAAATATCCTGTAAAACATTTGATATTTAGCAATATGTGAACTTCCTCTTTAGAAACTGCATCATAGCTTCTTAAATGAATGAGGTGGACTTCTCAGGTTCTTATTTGAATTCTCTATCTTTGCTAATCTGAAACATTGACCACCAATGGCAAAACAAAGTTAAAGGATTCTGTGAACTAATATTCTGGACAGATAGATAATCACTTCCAGCAGTCTATATCTAACTTACGTAGAGTTCTTTTTGGAGAGTTAAATCAGTTTGTTTAGAAGATACATTTAAAATCTAGGTGGTTAGTTTTTATATTTATTGTCAATCTGAATTATCATAATCATTTGAAATACATGCTACCTTTACATTTTAATCTATTGCTGTTATTTGCCTGATATTTATTTTAATGACTGACTATAGAAGATAGCAAGTCACAACAGGAATTCCAGGAGCCTTGTATTTATGGCCTGGAATAAGCGCAGAGAGAGGTGTTTTGAAATAATGAGAAATAAGCAACTTAAGCTTCTTGGAATCAGTGCTGATATTTTTTACAGTAGCGAAATCTTTTGAAGCCAAATTTGGTGGCATATGTTATATAAATATATATTCATATCATTAATGTATTTTATGAATTCATCTTAATGAATTTATGTTTCTGCATCATTCTTACGTATTAGAAGCATTTAGTGTTTTAAATGTTCACTTATATGCTGGCTTCTTTTGTTTTTTGGTAGCCTCAAAATATCTCTTATCATCACCTAAGTACCTTGATATAGTATTACAAGGTTTAAATAGTCAAGCAATAATACAAAATATTATGAATTTGAAAAAAAAAATACAAAATGAAAATAACTTGGAAGAAAATAGTAACTGACCTACATTTCGTTGTAGGAGTCCCTTAAATTCTTTGAACTTTTTACTGTTGGATCTAACACCACATCCAGTCATGTCCTCCATTTGTCAGGCTACTTAACTCTTAGTCTTGCTGTATTCTTCAGAGGGTCTCCCCTTATTAGAGAGTAAAGGCTTTATATGATGTGAGCAATTTGATCGTTCTATCAGCTGCATTGTCTTATGGTTTAAATATGATGTCTGATCACTTGATCCCTCAGGAATTGTTAAGTAAGAATGAATAACCCATTCATGTTGGGTTTGTTGTTGTTGTTGTTGTTATTTTTTGATGGGATGTGATCCATCAGGCTTATAAAAGCCTGTGTAATAGATACTGATAAGGCTCGTCATTAAAAAAAAAATTATAAAGGTATCCTGGGGACTGGAAAATAAAGGCTATGAACTGACTTGCAGATCTGTGTTTGGATTCAGTTCCACAACTTTTTCACTGTGAAACTCCATGAAGATTTCTTAACTGCTCCAAGCTTTAGTTTCTTTATCTCCGGAATGAGGATGAGTGTACTTGCCTCATGGGGTATTTGGAATATTGAAGGTAACATATGTAAAGCACTCAGTACAGTGCTGAGTGTATATTAGGTGTATGCAGGATGGCATGCCCTGCTTGTAGGCTTGGGAATACAGCATTGAATAAGACCAGGCACCTGCCTTCAGGATGGTGACATTCTAGTGGGAGTCTCTTTAGCCTTTACAAATTTATAAATCTATTGTTCTTTGACAGAAGCGTTTGGTTGGATATTATGCAATTTGGCTTGTCCTGCAAAATAGTTTAGAATGCAAAACCACAACATGAAATGTGATGAGATGAACAGTGTACATTGTACGTTGAAAGACATTGTGTAAAGATAAATGGAGTGTGCCCATCCAGATTCTATACACTTTCTCATTCTGTATAATAACCACAGTGTGTGTTTAATCAAAGCTACTGAAATGTTTGAAAAGTATTTATTTAATTCTCTTGAACTTCCACTAGAGGGTAGTCAAATCCTATTCCTTTATCGAAATTTAAAATGTCAAGGGTTTGTCTGAATTTTTTCTGTTGCTTTGTTTAGTTTTTATGACCTACTTTAAAAAGACTTATCTTCATCTAGAACAGAAGATTCTATTAATTCATAGATAACAAAGTGCTGTAAGGGAATGACAGCCATATACTGATTCTGCGGCTTTTTTTTGATCTGATATATTATTTTGCTTTCTCCTAGAATTTGAGAGAGCATCTAGCAAGGAGACTGTCACAGTTATCGGTGTTTCATCAACTAGATTATTTTATTTTCCAGGTTACTTACTGAGATTAGACCCTTGCATAGGAACATTAACTCTCTTTAAACACCATTTGGTATACTCAACAGATTTCATTTGTTCCATAATGGCTTTTGCAAGCTAATGTAATTCTTAAAGTTCCTTTTTACCCTATCTCATTACCATATTCTCTTATTACTTAAAAGAATAATGTAAGCATTTAAAGAATTTTGTGATCTTTTAGTATCTGGCCTCCATGACCTATGGATTTGAGTCAAAGATTTCTTTATTCCTTGAGGCTAATTGTTTTGTTTGGAAAGTACTTGTTAAGTGTGAGATTATTAGTTTTAGCATACTATTCCATATTTCATATATCAGTAGTTATACTATATATAATATGTAGTTGAAACAAATGGCACAAAGAAAAATTCCAAACAGAATTGCTCTTCCTCTGGGATAATCTTCTCACAAAGATTTGTGACGCTCTTTCCTGAACAGCTGTCGGGCATTCCCCAATGGCTTTTCACAATAAAATTCCACCTATCTTTTCCACTGATTACTAAATGAGACATATGCTGTTGTTACAGTGAGCAAAATGATGAGATCTGAGCTTCTTGTAAAGGTGTATTTGTGTCTGTGGACGCCTGCTAGTGTTTTATGTACATTCTAAGTCTGGTTACTAAATTGACTCATATATGCAACTCTTTTTATAAAAGGAAATGAGCAGATTGTGACAGTGAAGTTAAATTTCTGGCCATTAAAATTCAATATAAAATATTCAGAATACACCTCATATGTGATTATAATTATTATTTAAAGAGATATTTTACATTTTTTAATATAAAAGGGAAAGAAAGTTTATTTTTGTCAGTACAGTTCTATATTTTAATACTAATTTCAAGCACTTTAAGAGTTAAAATGAAAAATTTCCATTACTTCTACTGCTTTAACTCACTGATAATTGGACCTGGTTTGACACACAAATAGCAAAGTACCATTGTGCTCTTTAATGTTTTCTAATTTCTCTGCCCATTCTTATTCTTTTACAAAACTTAACATACCTCTTAATATTTAAATTAGATTTAATGTTTTCTAATTTCTCTGCCCATTCTTATTCTTTTACAAAACTTAACATACCTCTTAATATTTAAATTAGATGAACATGAATCATAGATTTGCTTTCTTGGTTATTATTTTATGTTTTAGAGTGATAGACTAATTCTATCACCAGAAATCACTCTTAATTGAATTTAATGGGCTAGCTATTAATGGATACAAAGATGCAAAAATATACATTACCGTTAAAACCAACCCATACTGATTCCTGAGAGAGATGAGAGTACGCAAATTTTGTATAATGTCAGTCAAAGGTGTCTATGGAAGCATAGAAGAGGAAGAGAACTCTGAGGACTGGAGGGAGGGAAAGCACTGTCAAGAGCCTGAAGAGGAAGCTTAAGGTAGGGCAGCGGAGGCAAGCAGGGACATCTCAGGGACAGACAGAGGCAAAGAGACAGTAAGATGCAGGACTTTTAGAGTAGTGAGTAGTTCTGAAGGAAAATAGTAGTGAGATTGGAAAAGTAGGTTGTGGCCAGGGGGTGATAAGTTCCTGAATGCTAAATTAAGGAGTTAAACTGGATTCTTAAAGTACTCAGGAGACTTTGAAACTTTTTAAAGGGGAGAACGTAAATATGAATTTGGTGGTAGCAGTAAAATGACCACCAACTCTCCCAAGCATTTTAAATCTAGATTTGCCATTCAACACAAGAACATGATGCCGTTGGCCTATTCAGAAGGACATTTGGTGAGTTTCTTTCTCATTAGTAGTTCCAGGTTGATACTAAACTATTCACATGTTTTCACCTAGTCCTCATTTTTCTACCAGAAGTAACTTAGGACAAGTTTGTACCTAGAACAGAATTTCTCTCCATGAGAAGTTAATTGGTCTGCATAAGGATCAGCTTCTTCAGAGTTCCTGGCATCATTAGCTCTGAAGTGAACCAACAGAGCTGACTCTAAATGGAAATTGCCATATGTCCAAATAAAAATAAAAAAGGTGAAAAGAACATATACATTTTCAAATATAATTGACTCCATGACATATTTTCTTTTTAGAAAAATCATTTGAAATGTAGTTTCATTCACTTTTAAGGACTCTTAAATCTAAGAACATAGCCTTGAATATAATTTATAAGTATATAAGTTTGCCAGAGAAAAATGAAAATTTTATTGACATTTTTACTTTAGATCTATGGATGGTATTTACAATGCAATCATTACTGGTCTACAAAATTATTATTTTTAAATAACTTTGACAAAACTAAGCTAATCTTTATAAAATTTTTTCTCTGTATTTGTATAGTCAGCCATTAATTATTTACTTACTGCTGTCAGCTACTTTACATACTTTGCCTCATTGAACCCTTTTGACAGCTTTGCATGATGAATATTGTTAGCCCTTTTCACTGGTGCCATATCTCATCTCATCTGTAGGGGGCAGAGCTGGGTTTCCAAGTTTGTGCTTCAAAGCCCTATTCTTAAACAGTTCCCTGTATACTAAGGGTAACGTGTATAGTACTAAGAATGACATGAAGGCACCAAGTAGCTTAGAGTTAAATGGATTCCATATTAAATTTAATTATTCTGGTCCTTATCACTAATCAAAGTGAAATAGCCTTTTCAATAATCCTATTAGCACAGATCGTCTTTTAAGGCTCTGTCAAACTAGTTAGAATGAGCTGTGAATATTGCTTCTTCAGGACCTTCTAGGCTAAATCTGTCAGTTTTCCGCTTAACATAATAAAAAAATCCAAATAGCAGCTAATATAATATCATTTTGCTTGTCCCCCCCCCCCCAAACTTGTTATTTACCATTTAGGACAATTAAGAAAATCTTAGATATAATTTTTCATTGATTAATATTTAGATCTTGCAAATTGTTTCAAGGTAGGCTTGCCATAATCACATATATTAGCTGTTTAATGTGGCCTCTGAAAATAGATTCAAAACTGTTATGAACTGTATAATTTTCAGTGTTTTTCAGACTTACCAGAGGTTTACAATGATACATCAATGTGATCAAAGTACCTAACATGTCTTTGAAGAGATGCTGAACTACTTGTTCTCACATTTCACTTTTCAGTAAAATTTTCTATGACCCCAAAATCCATGTCTTTAAGCCCGAGGTCCTACCAAATAGAAGAGGGTTTTTTTATAAGCATAGATATTTAGTAGAATAAAAATTTAAGGTATTAGAAAATATGACTCTAGATTTAATAATCTTTGGATAAAACAAAGATTAATTAAAAACAGGCCAGAATTTGCGTCTTAAACCTAAAATTGCAAGTTAAAATTTGAGGTATTTGCTTGTAACCTAGATGCTGCAAAAGCTAATTTAGAAAGTCATATAAAATCCAGTGGATAAATGAAGAAATTGGATCTACTATAATTGTATTGCAGCTACTTAAGTGAAAGTGAGACTGGGAAGCTACACAGCCAGCCCCTTCTAGGCTACCCTTCCCCTACTGGATGGGATGGCCGTGACTTCCAGACTTGGGAGTCAGATCTCAGATTGAGCCTCTCCCTCCTTTTCCTTGTCTATGTCAGATGCCATTCCTTGAGTTCTGTACGTCTGTGTTGTCATGGAAATAGGCCTCCCCTCTACTTTAAGATCTTTGAGCGCAAGGACTGGCTTTCTCATCTTTGTATCTCAATGTCTGCACATGTAGTGTGTATTCTTACTGAATGGCCTTGATTTTTGAGTTCTAAAATCTTTACCTCTAAAACTTTTTTGCTGTTTTAGAAAACCATTTCTCACCCTGCAGCTATGATGTCTTGGTTTACTAAGCACCCTGCCAGTCATTGTCGTGTAGTGTAAGAGGGACTCAGTTTTGATTCCTGACTGCCCTTCACTAGTTAGGTGACCTTGGTCAAGGCATGAAATTAACTACTGCAGGCTTTAGTCTTGATTTTTTTTTAATCAGCAGTCCCCAACCTTTCAGTACCAGGGACCAGTGCTCCTATGAGAATCTAATGCTTGATGATCTGAAGGGTTGCTGAGGCGGTGATGCTGGCACTGAGGAGCAACTGCAAATACAGATGAAGCTTCACTCTCCAGCTGCTCACCTCCTGCTGTGCAGCCTGGTTCCTAACTGGCCACGGACCAGTACCTGTCTTCAGCAGGGATTAGAGACCCCTGTTTTAAAATAAGGATTTGAGTGGATGATACCTATATTCCAACAAAACTACAAAGCTCTGTGGCCTGAAGGCAAAGTGGAATAGTAAAAGACTAGTTCATTGGTAGAAAGAGCTGAGTTTCTTTCTACCAACCACTGACTGTGCTTACTGAGTATTTGTGCATCTCTACAGTGCCTTGAAGATTTATGTACATGACATGCTGGGGCAAAAAGTAACTTGAAATCTCAAATATTATGTTTAGTATAATTTGCATTAATTATATTTTGCTATATTCTCATTTGAAATTGATTAGTTATGTGTGGTATATGGGATCATTAGGATATCATGTTACATTAATCAAGATACTGTTTCCTCATCACCCTGGTTAGTAGAGTATTTAGAGTGTGGTGGAAACTCACATCTTGAGTTTGAAATATTTGAAATATAAAAATATACTCAAAAAAGATAATTTGAGGTATGTTTTAGTGTTGGTCAATGCAATTTATTTTGCTTCAAGAAAGTTTAGTAAGGATATTAAATCAAAATAGCCTCAAGCAGCTCAAACTTTTTAAACTTTTGGACACTTTTTTTCCTCCATGATTAAGGATTCTGATTTGACATTCGTACTTTTGATTTTATGTCCTTTCAGCTCATTTAGAAGCTAGTTTTGAGGAGGTAGAAAACCACCTGCTGAATCTGGAGGATTTATGTGCACAGTGTGAATTAGAAAGATATAAACATGCACAGTCCCAACAACTGGAAAATTATAAGAAGAATAAAAGGTGAGTTTGAAAAATTGGTCACAATATTGAATAATCTCAAAGTTTTTAAAGAAAGTTTGATATTCTTTTTAAGTTTGGATTGATAAAAGACAAATGTTTCAACATGTAAAGCTTATTAATAAACTTTCCAAAACAGTATATTTTTTTGGTATCATTATTTGTTGCCACTTTATGGAGATGAGTTCTGAAAAGCTGAAGATGGAATAAAAAGTGGTGAGCAGAGCAACAGGCAAGCTTTTCAAGAAAGTAAGAGCCCTGACTTCATTTTTGACAACTGGCAAGTGCCCAAGTGGCCTTTTTCCTTTCTTTTCTCTTTTAGCAGAGTAGAAAGAAAATTAACCTTGGCCCAGGCTGTGGAAAAGGACTTTATGGGTTTGAATCTCAACCATGTCACATACTGTCTGTGAGACCTTAGGGAAATTATTTAATCTTAGTTTTAGTATCTCTAGCTTATAGTGAGGATAATGTACCCACTTCATAGAGTTATTGTATTAAATGAGATAATCATCAAATGCAATAAGTGCTCTGAGTATAAGTTATAATAGAGATTATCATCACCAGGCTGATCTGAACTGGAAAGAGAAGAGAGGTCTAAAGGGTAACAGCCTGCTAAACTAACCGTGGCATCACCACTTGTGTAATGACCTCTTGGGCAGGCTTGGAAGGTACAGGATGGATCCTCTGAAGCCCATGGGGAAGGTCCCAGTAGCTGGTGAAAGTGCCTGAGACTGTCATCTGGGCTGGGCAGAGCAGGAAGTGGAGGGAAATTGCTAGATGAAAGAAAATAGAAGTCACAGGATAAGTGTCTGCCTGAGGCTGAAGAACAGATTTGGTGGAAGAGGGAGAGGATATTGATTTTAAGACGCTTGATAAATTGAGCAGTTCTGAATCTAGGGTGTAGCAATAGGAGGAATGGATTGTTGACATGGACAGGAAGTGCTGGTCAGTGGGACATAGAGGTAAAGAAGTGAAGCTAATGTGTAGGTGTATTGTGGATCATCACACTGATGTTAAAGTTTTCTGAAATAACGCCAAGGGGTAGGATAGAGATGAAAACTGAGTATTCTGAAATTCTCAGGTCCATGTGTCCCTAGGGATGGGTCTTAAATGTTAATAAGCCATAAGACTCACCTAGGGAGAATTTTTAAAATACAGATTCCTGGACTTCATCATAAGAGAGTCCGGTTCTAAAGTTAATTTCAGTGGTATTGCTTTTAGACAAGCATTCCAGGTGTTTCTGATATGAGTGGATTAGGAACCACATTTTGAGAAAAGGGTGGGATTGGGTTATATGCAGGCTCTAAGTGGAAGAGTTTTAAAAGAGCTCCAAGGGGACCATGGGTAAAATTGTGAAAGTTTGTACTTACATGAATTTTTATAGAGGTGCTGTCTAGAAATTTCATTTAGTTGCAAAGATTACAGGAAGTTGCATGGAAGCGTTAAGAATAGGGTCCTTGTCAGAGGAAGGACTTTTTAAAGAGTGGGTGTTGGCACCCAGGTGGGGGTGGATTCCAGACTGATATGTGGACTTTTGGAGATAAAGAATTTCACTCAAGAAGAAGGTAGCAGAGTTAGAGATGGTCAGGCTGGTCTGTAGTTTTAAATGAAAAAGTAGGAAAATATTCTGTTGTGAAGATGTTAATCATGAAAGTAAGTGTATTTATAATGCAATAATAATTTCAAGGAACATGGTGGGAAGGTTTAGAATTGTGAAAGAAGTTTGCTGAAAGTTGGGCAACTTGGATACAGGTCATGTGGCCCTAGCAGTTACATGGTTTCTTTATCTATAAAACGAGAATAATAATAGGACCTTTCTTATATGATTATTTTAAGGATTCAATTAATAAAGTGCTTACAACAGTGTTTAGCATGTGATATCAGATAGACACAACAGGCTGACTTGTATTATTACTTATACAACTATGAATAAAGGAGTATTCTATATTTTTAATACCAGTTATGTTTTTTTTTGGCTAGTTGAACACAATAATAATTTGAATATTACGGTTTTCCTATCCATATGCACTGAATTTTGATTATTTGATACTTCAATACATAAAATTAAATTTTAGATTTTCATAAAATCAGCTTAATCTCATTAGGAAAGTAATAAAATTTGGAACTATGAAATTTTGTCATTTACTTTACATTCAATGACATATGCATTTTCATTAATATATTATAATTTATATGTTAGAAATGAAAGTTAATTTAGTGTTTGGCAAACAGCCTCACTTGTAATTTTAGTAAAAACCCAGATGTTCCAAACAAATCTTAATATGTTTTAGATAATTGAAATGACAGAGTGTTTATCTTTTGAGGCAGAGTTGCAGAATAGAAAGAGCACTGTCCTTAGAGTCAAAAGACCCAAGTCCTGGCCTCATTGGTTACTAACTCTGTGTTCTTTGGCAAGCCATTCACTTACCTTTTATACCTTATCCTGTTGTAAAGCTTTGCTTAGTCTAGAACCTTCTTGACTATCATTTGAAAGACTTCTAAAAAAAAAAAATTACATTTTTGTAATAAACTTAAATGTGAAAACAGATTTTTTGACAAATGCTTATTACTCTGAAATATGTAAAGAAAAATAGTGTGCCGATTGAGGACTACTAATTTATAATCAGCATTTTGAAATCTATAGATAAAATAATGGCGAACATGTCATACTCTGATAGGCCATATTTTTTAAAATTATAAAATTTACTTCCCATTTTTTAAGGACAGCATGAGATTAATGTACAGTGTCATACAGTTTTTAAACCTAAGAGTTTTGGTGAGAAATTTTAAAGATGAGAAATTTAAATCAACTTGTACTTTGTTTAGGAATTTCACATCTATATTCATCAGCGATATTGGTCTATAGTTTTTTATGTTATCCTTGCCAGGTGTTGGTATCAGGGTTATATTGGCCTCATAAAATGAGCTAGGAAGTATTGCTTCTTCAGTTTTTTGGAAGAATTTGAGAAGGAGAGGTATTAAATGTTTGAATGTTTGGTGGAATTCACTAGTGAAGCCATCTGGTCCTGGACTTTTACTTTTTGGGAGTTTTTTGATGATTGTTTCAATTTCCTTACTGTTAGTCTATTTAGATTTTTCAGTTCTCTGATTCAGTCTAGAAAGGTTATATATTTCTAAGAACTTGTCCCTTTCTTCTAGATTATTGAATTTGGTGCATATTGTTTTTCATAGTATTCTTGTATGATCCTTTGTATTTCTGTGGTGTGTTGTAACTTCTCTTTCATATCTGATTTTGTTTATTTGAGTCTTATTTTTTTAGTAGGTCTAACCAGAAGTTTGTCAGTTCTTATTAATCTTTTCAAAGAATAAGATCTTTATTGCATTAATTTTTTCTGTTCTTTTTATTTTCTATTTCATTTAATTCTGCTCTAATTTTTATTCTTTCCTTCCTTCTGCTGACTTTGGGATTCATTTGTTCTTTTCCCAATTCTTTACGATGTAATGTTATGTTGTTTATTTGATATTTTGCTTGTTTCTTGAGTTAGGGATGTAATGATATAAACTTCACTCTTATTACTGCTTTCGCTGTGTCCCAAAAGTTTAGATAGCTCATATTGTATTTCTCATTTGTTTCCTCATATCTTTTGATCTCTCCTTTTATTTCTTCTTTGACCAATGGTTCTTTTGTAGCATGTTGTTTAATCTTCATATATTTGTGGGTTTTCCTACTTTTTGATTTTTTGCAGTTGATTTCTAATTTCAAAACATTATGGTTGGAGAATATGCTTGGTATGATTTCAGTCTTCTTAAATTTGTTAAGGCTAATTTTGTGTCCTAACATATGGTGTATCCTTGAGAATGTCCCACATGCATTAGGGAAGAATGTATAATCTGGTGTTCTGGGTTGAAAGCTCTGTTAAAGTCGTTTATATCCTTCTGGTCTAATGTGTCGTTTAGGCCAGTATTTTCTTACTGATTTTCTGTTTGTATGATACTAGCTGTAGCTGTCAACTGGGTGTTTAGGTTCTTTACTATAACTAATTAATTAATTAATTATTTCAGTTTTCCCTTTAGTCCTATTAAATAGTTGCTTTATGTATTTTGGTGCTCTCTGATTGGTTACATATATATTGATAAGTGTTATGTTTCTTCATTAAATTAACTTGTACTGTGATTGACTCTCCAAGCTTTATCTGGAAAAAAAATTATATATGTGTTGATATTTATTTGTTAACACTTATGGCATCTTTATAAAATAAATATTCATCAGTAAATGCCAAAGTATTTTTTATCTAATGGTCTAGTAAGATATTAGACTTGTGATTTAAATTGAAGTTATATTTTTATTCTGAAATGATTACTATTGATTTACTTCAAAACTATTAACAAATGCAGTTGTTTCTCTTATTGTGAAAATCTTTGAAGATCTGAACTTGAGTTTTTCTTTGCTACTTGATTACATGTACAAGCTTTTGCAAATAACTTATCTGGCTTTCTTTTCTGTAAAATAGAGATAATGACTCTTGCAGTATTATGAAAGAAAAGAGACAGGATTTTTTTGCTTGTTTTAATGACCAAATAAAAGGCCCATTTAGATCACAGAATCACTGGTGATTCTCAATTCTAGTTAACTTGCTTTTCTAAACACACAATGGGAACACTGAATATGAAACATTGCTTAATGCCATTTATAAACTATAATCTTTCTGAAACTCTTAACCAATTTTATTCAGCATATAGAAGGATGAAAGATCTTTTTCAAAGATACCTCTTGGAAGCAATTTATTTAGTTAAGCTATACATAAACATACATATTTGGCTGATTAATAATTAGTTTTAGTAGAAATAATTTGAGTTGGTAATACTGAGAAAATGGGGCAGTCTTATTTAGTAAAGTGTAGATTGTTCAAAAATATCTTTTAAATAATTCATGTAGAACATTTACTATTCAGAGATATTTTCTTTACCTTTTAAGCTCTATCTTGGTTACTTCTAATCAATCTTTAGGTATCAAAACTGGAATATGATGAAGGTTAGTTTAATGATACCAGGTTAGTTTTGATTGATACAGAACATTCATTAACACAGTGGATTGAACACAGTCACTTATTTTCACTGAAATTCTACTGACATGATAATAAAGAACTTTTTTAAAGTTGTAATTCCCCAAAATGAGAAGACTGTAAGAGAAAATGTCCTCAACATTTTGGAAGACAAGGTGGATGATGTGCAGTAGCTGACTTAGCAGAGCAGAGAAAGCTGTGGCCTGAGCAGAGACTCCAGTGCCTGTAGATGGGGGCTCAGACATGAAGCATGTGGTATGTCCCACAGAGCTCTGGAAAAGTTCATGAATTGAAGACACTAGGAACCTTAAAAAATAAGCAGTGTTGAAAGTACATATTTGGAGAAGTTAGATGCCCTCATCTCTTCAGTCATGTAATTACCTTAACCCTAGCTCATTAAGTGGCACTAGGCTGCACTGAAGAGGCTCCAGACTTGAATAGTCTGGACACGTTCGAGGGAGAGTAGAGCTACTGCTATATTGAAAACGGAGAAATTAAGTAAAAGTTTACATATGAAACAGTGAGGCTCTTTATGCCTGTTTCTCACTGGCTGCCAGAACTCTGGCAGCTAAACTTATATCCCCTGTACAGAATATTGGAGGTTTCATGTGAGAAACTGACCAGCCCAAGAGAAAAGACCTGCAGGTATGGGCATTTGGTAAGTTCTCTGATGAAACAGGTCTGCATCTTAACCTCCTCTGATAATGAGCCCCACACCTCTGTACCAGGCTTCTAATCAACTTTTTGGTGCCTCACTCTTAAATATGAATGGACCGCTGAGGAAGAGTATCCAACTGAGGAAACCTTCAACATGAAAGGGACCAAAACAAATAGAAAATAAACTAATTATATATATTGAAAAGCCACAGAGAAATGAGAGACTGAGGGGAGCAGAAGAAAACTTAAAAATAATAATAGTCTCAGATATAGGAGGCCATCTTGTAAGAGACCATTTCACATTTTTGAGACATGAACAGGATGTTACAAGAACGAGCTCTTAGAAATAAAATACATGATAGCAGAAGTAGAAAACTTCAACCGAAGCATTGGAAGATAATGTTAAGACTTTATAAGAACAAAAAGACAGAAAGGCTAAGTGTTAAGAAAATTAGAGCATTAATTCCTAAGTCCCATATCTGATTACTGGGAGCTTCAGAAAGAAAAGAGAGGGAAAAAGAGGAGACAAATTTATTAAAGAAATAGTACAAGAAAATTGTTCAGAACTGAAAGATATGAAAGAATTTGAGAGGGTCTACAAAGTACTTGGCACAACAAGTAGGAAAAGATCTGTGTCAATACCTACTTTTGTAAACCACTAGGAATGAAAATCATAAAAGCCTTTAGAAAGGTCTTATATTAAAGATTAGACTTCAAAAGGAATTTCGGTGTTCTAGCAAGTTTCTACTGGAAGTAGAAAATGATTTTTACTTTATATATACTTAGCAAAATTTTTATCAAGTGTAAAGAAATAGTCATTTCCAGGCATACAAGGGCTTAAATTTAGCTCATGTGCATATTTTATCAAGAAACTGCTGGAGGATATGCTTTAAAGACAAGGGAATAAATCAAGAAGAAGGAAGATCAAACATAGAAGAGAGATGAATTGCTCTAAGAGGATCCATCCAGTTCAGAAAAGAAACAAAGGGAGTTCCCAGGATGGTGAAAAGAAGTTTCAGCAGGCGTGGAAAACAATCAGACTGAAGCAGGGGGACCTTCTGGATGATTCCATGAGCAGTATTTCCAATGGGAAAAAGTGAAGCCCATGGGTTGTGTGATATACTTGACCGTATTAAGTGGAGTTTTATAAGTGCTGATGGAGAGCTTGATAATGAATTAGTGATAAGTATGTTTTTTAAAAACTAAGCAAACAAGGCAACTGTTAACACTAAGGGAAAACACAGTTTTATAAAAAAAGAAATAACACACTACTTGGTTCAGTCTAACTATATATATATATACATTGTAATAATTAAATGTGGAATATTGATTTAAGTCAGAATTGTAATATAACTTATTAAGAGAAGATGGGGAGAGGAAGCATGGTTGTATTGAAGGGTAGGAGGGGTTTAAGAAAACTAATCTTCATCTTCCACAGCAAGAAATCAGTGAGTAATATTTAAAATAGAAAAAAAAAAAGAATATCAGTATTTGCATATTATGTAGAAATGATGGAGGTAAATGCCAGAAGAAATAACTGAAAGAATCGAATGTGGCTGCTTGTGACAGGACACAAAGGCGGAGAGATCTGGGGCATGGAACTAATCCTCATCATAAATAAACCCTTGCAGATATAATTTGACTCAAGGAATGTACATGTACTATTTTTGATAAACATAAAAATTGAATTAAGATATTTATTAGCTGCAGCATTCCCTGAAGCGTTTTGCAGGGAAATCTACACTGAGAAGATAGCTACTGGTGAAACATTCCAGGATCAGTTAAGTTCCAGAAACACTTTACCCTGTCTTTAGCTCATGGAGGCAGTACATGTCAGGGTAATTAAGGTTTCTGAGAATCCCTGTAGTAAAAAAAAAATTGGTTTGACTCAACATTTCACAGCTTACTTGCTTATAGAACCAATTTACATGTAAAACATATTAAAATTCTGTGACTAGATATTCTATATAACACCATCTGAGAAATTTCCAAATACTGTTACCCTAAATTAAACTTTTATTATCTGATCCACAGAGAAGTTTCTCAAAAATAAACCTACCTTTTTAACAAGATGCTCTACAAACTAATGATTTTCCTTTTCTTGCTCTGAAGGAGATAATATGTGAACAACACAGGGCGTGTGTGTGTGTATGTGTTCACAATGTCTGTACTCTGTAACTTTCCAGGAAACCTGGGGCAGACAATAGGGATGGAGAGAATGGGGGAATGAAGGGTAATTTTTCATATATCTCTAATGCAAATAGTCTCTATAATAAGCTCCAATGTATTTTCTTGTTCACCTCCCATGAGAACCTGTGGAGTAAGCTGGGCAGCAATTATTGGAGTTGAGGAGAAGTTATGTGAAATCCTCTGTCTGCTTAGGGGCCAGCATCAGAGCCCCAGTCTTCAGACCCCATCCCCAAACTTGTCTTTTTTTTTTTTTTTTTTTTTTTGACTTTTGAGTTGGAACAAACTAAAACAGTCCCAGATGTTGCTATCAGTGCATCTTAATTGAGACTGGAGATATGATAGTTCATCATACATTTGATGGACATCCCAGCACGGACAATATAGATGCCTGCCCCCTTCAAAAGTAAGGATATGATCCATTCCCAACAGTAATGGTGGCTTATTATAGCGATGATTCTCACAGTGGGCAGGGGAACATACAGCTTTATGTTCTCAGGAAAGAGTCTGATAACACTAACTACCCTTAAACAAACAAACAAACAAAAAACATCTGAATAGATGGTTTAACCCATTTCTGCATTGAAGGCCATTCTTCAGCTAGTTATCTAATGAAAGTGACATATAAGGAACTATATAGTTGCAGGGGAAAATGCCTAAAAATAGCTTTTCTAATAACTTTCAGCATATAAAGTGATATTGTATTACCAATACCTTTTATGAACAAGAGTAGACACTGCCTTGACAAATAGTAAAAAATGTATAGTGGATGTGGCTGAAGGCAGGAGACAAGTACTAATGCTAGTGGCTAAGTTGTCAGTTTAGAAGATTTAGCAATCCAAGTCTTATTCAGGGATCCTTTGCATAAGCTTTCACAAGCAATAGGAAATGTGTTTTTCATCAAGAAAAAAAGTTCACATTTGGTGTGTGAACCAAAATAAAGAACCTAAAACCATGTACACAAGTTTGTCTAGCTAGCACTTAGAAAAATAGACTTGAGATTTGGGAGTCAGCTTACATTTTTAGCCACAGGGTGTGGGGGGAAAGAGGTGATAAATGTATAATTTAAAAAGGATAATTTTAGATAATCATATAGGCTTTGAAGAAAATAAAGCAGGATAGTGTTATAGTGGTAAGGTTGGGGGATGGGTGATGCTTTGAGGTAGGTGAGAAGGGAAGGCTCTTCTGAGAACATACAGGAAACTAAGACCTGGATAAGAAGACAGCCGTATAAAGATCTAGGATTATACAGTTCCAAGCAGAAGGAACAATAGATGCAAAGATCTTGAATCATGAACAATAAATAAGTTTAGGAGAATGAAGAAGTAGAGCTAAAAAGAAATGTAAAATCTCAACCTTCTGTGTTTTTAATCTTTCCAGTACTGCCATAGTATTCCTTGGAATGCTTATTGAAATTCTCTCACAATTGTTAGTTATATTTACTTAAAATCAGACATAAGTGTATAATTTAATGAAAATATTCCTTATTTTCAATTTCTGGATCCTCTGTTTTCCCCTTCAGTATGCAGCTTACTATTAGAATGCCTCTGAAAATAGCTACATCTCAAAGAACAATGTGATTTTAGTAATTCTGCTTAATTATAAATGACTGATAGTTTTAACTGTCTTTTATTGGCCTTGAAATCAGCTTAAGGGCATATTAAACTCTAGAAACATTCTCACTTATTCATTTAGACTTTGACTTTAGACATTTTAGACTTTATCTCTTAGAGACTCCTGTAAGTGGGGGAGGTCACTGTTTCTATTGTTTCAGTGTTCATGCATATTTTGTGAAAGTCATTATTCCTTTTGCTCAGTTTGTATTACAACTATTGCTATAGAACTATGCTCTTTTTTGTGTTTGTTTTATGTTTTGGTAACATATGGACTGTAGACTAAGTTTATGTATCCTAAAGCAAAGCATAACAGATTTATTTGAGATGTTACAGCCTATCTTTAGTTGTGTTTGACCAGTTTGTGTTCTAGAGAATAACCTGCCAAACTCCTGAGCTTCAAGAAATGACTGTGCAGTTTGTACAGGTAGTGGGCCATAGGTCTGACCTGTATTTCCATTTTAGAAAGTTGGGGTGATCCTGGAATGGCTTGGTGGGAGTGTGGCACATAGGCCTGGCTTTGCTGAGAGTAGAAAAGAAGAAAGCAATGGCATTCTCCAGGGTAAAAATGGTTCTGTTTTCAAGAGAGAAGGTCCGAAGCACCTTATCCAAGGGAGATATGCAGAAAGGCAATAACCAGCTCCTGAGGTTCTGCATTGGAGGTCTGTTTAAATGCTGAATCCATAATGGATCAGGAGAACTGTCCCTCAGGCAATGCTTTACAAGAAGGGAATGGACTTTTTTATCTGCCAAAGATGGATTTACTCCCAGATTTTTACTGACCAGATTTACTTCTCGACTTGATACAGCCCAAAATTAGACAAAATAAATGAAATAACACTTTTTAAGACTTTGGACATCTAGCAAAGAGGAGAAGTAAGCCTAGGCAAACACTGAAGAGATAACCAATCAAAGCCAATGTAGAACTGATATAGATGATAGATGTTAGAATTAGCAGACAACAACTTTAAAACCAGTTATTGTAACTATTCTGTAAGTTAAAAAAATTAAGTAGAGACATGGAAGATATTTTTTTTTAAAGCCCAAACTTGTCTCTCTCTCCTTCATTTTCTCATTTTACTGCTTCCTCCCATTAGATGGTAGATTTTAGATGGTGCCAGGTGGTTAATTAATAGTAAATTATTATATTTATTATTATACAGTAATCACACTTGCTAGGCCAATGACCTCTCGAAAAGAGAATATGAATTTGCTGATTTCATGAATGTGTAATCACATTTTACATTTTTTTCAAAATCAAACCTAAGCTTATGAGTTGACAAGGAATTGAACTTAACAAAATTCTTGTTCTAAAATGTCTGTTGGAAAATCTTGATAGTTTCAGATTTTATGTGTAGTCATAATAATAGATATAGCTGGATTATTTAATGGGTTATTAGATCTTTGGGCTGATAGTAATTACAATGGAGGACTGATATTTAAGTTCTTTAAGCATTACTTTGGACAAGGAATCTGTTTGCCATCAATATTAAAAACTCATATCCTGACTTAATTCTGTAAAAATCATGTTTCTAGATAGTGAGGACCCGCCCCTTGCTGCTGCTCAACTACTCAGGGGTGGTGGGTGGGGTTTGGACTTCCCTGTTGACCCCACCTCCTGGGCACTCAGCAATTTAGAGCAGCACTCAGGGCTGGAATGTAGATGGTAGAGTAGCAATTAGAAGCAGTTAGTACTGAGTCTTTGAGCCAAGTCCAGTGATCTTGATTGCTGAGCCAAGAGTGCCTAGGGTAGTTGGTCAAGATGCTGAATATTAAAATCTTCAGCAGCAGTTCCCACCAGGACTAATTCCAGAAAATTGCTGACCACCTGGACCTGGAGCTAGGCAAGGTGGTTACTAAGAAATTTAGCAACCAGGAGACCTCGGTGGAAAGTGGCAAAAATGTATGTGGAGAGGATGTCCACATCATTCAGAGTGGCTGTGGTGAAATTAATGACAATCTAATGGAGGTTTTGATCATGAATAATGCCTACAAGATTGCTTCAGCCAGCCAGGTTACTGTAGTCATCCCATGCTTCACTTATGCCCACAGGATAAGAAGGATAAGAGCTGTGTTCCAGTCTCAGCCAAGTATTTTGCAAATATGCTCTCTGTAGCAGGTACAGATCATATTATCACCATGAACCTGCATGCTTCTCAAATTCTGGCTTTTTTGATATCCCTGTGGACAATTAGTATGCAGCCAGCTGTCCTGAAGTGTATAAAAAGAACATCTCTGGAGAAACTGCACTATTGTCTCACTCCATGTTGGGGGAGCTAAGGGAGTGACCTCAGTTGCAGACCAATTGAATGTGGACTTTGCTTTGATTCACAAAGAACATCATTCAGAGTGGCTGTGGTGAAATTAATGACAGAAGAAAGCCAGTAAAGTGTGAGCAGGAGATATGAAGGATCACGTGGCCATCCTAGTGGATGAAATGGCTGACACTTGTGACACAACCTGTCATTCAGCTGACAAACTTCTCTCTCAGGTGGAGCCACTAGAGTTTATTCTGTCTTGACTCAGAATCTTTTCTGGCCCAGCCATTTCTCATATCAATAACATGTGCTTTGAAACAGTCATACTCATCAGTACCATACCTCAGGAGGATAAAATGAAGCATAAGCATTGCTCCAAAGTAGATGTGATCGACGTCTCTGTGATCCTCGCAAAAGCCATCAGAACTCACGCTGGAGAATGTTTCTAACCTCTTCAGCCATATTCCTTTATAATAGAATAACTTCTAAAGCATTTTAAAAAATAAAGTGAACCCTGCCCCTTATTTTCCCTAGGTATTTGATGAAAATTTCAGCAGAAGACCCAGCTTGCTCGTAGCTTTCTACATCCCGTATCGGGTATATTTAAAGAAAAACAGATTAAGACTAGCTGCTCAGTTTTCTTCTTGCCTCATCTCATTCTGGCTGCTTTGATTTTGTGAGCCTCACAGATTTAATTGTAACTCAGCTGCTGTAAGGTTTCAGACTTTGAAGTTTGTTGTTTGGGGTTGTTTGATGTGATTGGGGAAAGCTCAAACTATTTTGCATGGGAATGCTTCAGGGTTTCTTTGGCTCAGAACTACTAGCAACAAAGCCAAGCCAGTCCCTCCACCCCAGTAACATGTGACAAGTCTTCTAAGGTCTATGCTCAATTACAAGAGCCCTGGGCAGTCCAGAACCCAGCTAAGACAGGCGGCTCTTGGTGTAACAGAATGAAATGTTCTCCCCCCCCCTTCCTCTCCCGATAATAGCTCCTGCTATAGATAAGCCAATTGACTGGACTGCTTGAGGCTTTAATATTTTTCAAAAACAGCTCCTTGTCAGAAGCAATCTCTCCTGAAGGGGTGGGGAAATCTGTGCAAAACAGTGACTGTTTATATCAAAGATTTGTGGAAACCTCAGGGCCAGATTCAGATCAGCGGGAGTCAACAGACCAACCTGGAACAAAGAGTTTTGGAAATTTCATGCTCTTCCTTGGATCCCGGTTAGTGCCTACCTGTTAGAATTCTCAACCACCTCTTGTCTCACCCCTTCTCCCTTCTCTTGACAAAAAAAAAAAAAAGATACTTGAACCTCAAGTACTCCTAAGATGGATTCGCAGAAGTGTTAAAGGACCCCCATCTTCTCCATAGGCACCTTCTCAATCAATAAACCTTTCCTTACTCCAAACTCTAATATGTTGAGTATTGACTTTTTGAAGCATACGTACTCAAACCTTGAATTGGTTACATCTGGTGGGGCCTGAGGGGAAGGTAGCACAGTGCAGCAGATGCTTTTAGGAGGAAAAAAGCCTGATCCATCACCCTATGCTTGGAGACTATTGTTTAGATCAGGGGTCCCCAACCCACGGGCCATGGACCAGTAGTGGTCTGTGGCCTGTTAGGAACCAGGCTGTACAGCAGGAGGTGACAGAGGTGAGCAAAGGAGGCTACATCTGTATTTACAGCCACAGTGCTAGCTAGCATCACCAATTCATCTCCACCTCAGATCATCGGGCATTAGATTCTTATAGGAGCATGAACTCTATGTTCAACTGTGCTTGTGAGAGATCTAGGTTGCGTGTTCCTTATGAGAATCTTTTAAATGCCTGATGATCTGAGATAGAGCTGAGGCGGTGATGCTAGTATTGAGGAGCGGCTGCAAATGCAGATTAACACATTAGTACAGGTTTGACTATAGCACAGAGGTCATAATAAATGCTTAAAGATTCATATCAAAACCCTATCACTGAGTGGCAAGTGACAATTTAGCTGCATCTGGTGGCAGGCTTTATAGTGGCAAATGAGTTGATGTGCTTCAGTCGTACAGCTGCATCTGGTGGCAGGCTTTAAATCAGAATCCAACACTTATTTCAGTATGCATGTGGCCCGCCCATTATTTTATTTACCACTTCCATATGTGCCTCTTTCCCGCACTGCTCACTTGTGTCAGTCACAGTTTTGGGAAGCCCATAAGCTAACCATAGCCAAAATGAGTAAAAAACAAACGTCACTGGAGAGCTTCTTTGAAAAGGTGGGAGGACCCAATGGCTAACCACATTGCTAAAGCTAAGAAGCCCTTTACTATTGGTGAAGAGTTGATCCTGCCTGCTGCTAATGACTTTTATCATGAACTTTTAGGGGAGGCTGCAGTTCAAAAGGTGGCATGTGTTCCTCTTTCAGCTAGCACCTTAACTAGAAGAATTGATTAAATAGCAGAGGATAATGAGGCACAATTGTTAGAGAGTCATGTATACAGTCTACGTTGATGACTCTACCAATGTTGACAGCAAGGCTGCAATGCTTGTTTTTGTGCAATCAGTTTCTCAGGAGGACATGAATGAGGATATGTTTTGTGCACTTTTGTTGCCAACCAACACCATAGCTGAAGAACTATTCAAGTCTGTGGTCACATATCAGGAAGACTGAATTGGTCATTTTGTGTCAGTATATGCATGGACGGAGCGGTTGGTTTCTGGTTTCGCTCCTTGGGACAAAGAGGTTGTGTGAATGGGAGACTATGCACTGTGTCTTCCATAGAGAAATGCTGGCTAGCCAAACAATGTCACTTGAACTTACCATTTTGCAGAATGTGATTAAAATTATCAGCCACTTAAACTACGTCCCCTTAACTCAAGTCTGGTCATGCAGCTCTGTGAGGAGATGGATGCAGAGCACACACAAAGATGGCTTTCTAAAGATAGATCACTGGCCAGAGTTTTCGAGTTATAAGAGCTTCTCCAGAGATTTCTTTTAGAAAAATAGTCACCACTTGCAGCACATTTCAGTGACACAGAATGGGTCGCAAAACTTACTTTTGTAACATATTTATCCTGCTTGACCAACTCAGTGTCTCACTTCAGGGAAAAATGACAACAGTGTTTAACAGATACAGTGGCTGCATTCAAAGCCAAATTGGAATTATGGGGACAATGAGTGAACAATGGGATTTTTGACATGTTTCAAACATGAGCAGAGATTTTGAGAGACTGAGCCAGGGCCTTCTTTCTCCCACCTGGTACATGATCACCTATTTCACCTTTCAAAACAGTTTGAGCTTTACTTCCCAAACATAAAAGACCCATTATCTGGGAAGAAGTGGAACTGAGACCAATTTGTGAGTAAGCCAGGTGAATTGACTGTCTGTGCTAGATGATGATCAACTTCTTGAGATCGCAGACTGTGGCCTTGAAAGTATATTTGAGGCAACTTCAAATCTCCATATGTTCTGGTTTAAAGTTAAGGCGGAATATCCTGAGATTGCCACAAAAGCATTGAAAAGGCTGATTTCATTTCCAACACACTGTCTTTGTGAAGCAGGGCAAAGTAACAGTAGCAGTTTGGTTGCAGCAACAGTAACCAAAATGAGATTACGGAGTAGATTGGACAACAAACTTTGGGTTTCACTGTCTCCCATCACCCCCAGATGAGACCGTCTAATTGCAGGAAAACAAGTTCAGGGCTCCCACTGATTCTGTATTTATGTTGGGTGGTATAATTTCATTATATATTACAACACAATAATAATAGAAAAAAAGTGCACAATATTAAATGTAATGTGTTTGAATCATCGCAAAATAATCCCTTCTCCACCCCCACCCCCAGTCTGTGGTAAATTGTCTTCCATGGATCTGGCCCCTAGTGCCAAAAAGGTTGGGGACGTCTTTTTGTACCTGTTTCTTTCCCTTCAACCATCTTGACCTTTTCATGGCCAAATATCTTCTTGGGCCCAAATGATCATTATACCATAGTCTTCTGGAAAGCAAACCTCACTTCTTACTATGTGTTCTCCAATGTTTACATGAGATTATTTTGTATAGTTGAATCTTCCTTAGCCCACTACCACAATGGTAGAAGTTTGTAGGTAATGTTGTAATGCCTTTTGATTAATTAAGTATTTAATTTTCATCTTTCTTCCTTGAATTTTACATTGCCTTGGATTTCTGGTAAAAAGATTGATGTTACCAGTTCTTGTAGAGGTAACTAATAAAGTGTCCGTGTCATCATGGGTCTGTATTATATTTGTACTGCTCTCTTTGCCAGGGGTTTGGTTAGGTGCCTTTCTGCCCAGTGATAGCTCTTATTCTTTGTTTCCAAACTATTAGCTGCATTGTTAAGCCAGGAGAAGACATTGGCAATCGTTTTATTCAACTCTAACACCTTAAGATGTGTTGGATTTACTTAGAACTAGATATAGAAAGTGTAATTATATGTATTATGCCTGAATTATAGGATGTATAGTGCTTGCTGGATCTCTGGTTCTTATTTCTGGGGATAAGAATTAAGTATTTTCTTATTAGAAGGATATAGTTTCTATAATTTATTTATTTTGAATCAATTTTGCCAAATGTAAAAGTTTCTCTACATTATTGACACACGTTTGGTATTTAATTTCAGTCCTTCTAAATTAAAACTCTTTGGGGAAGGTAAAATTAAAAATAAATGTTTTTCTAATAGGTTTATAGCAGGGGTCCCCAACCTGTGGACTGTGGATAGGTACTGGTCAATGGCCTGTTTAGAACCACCACACAGCAGGAGGTGAACGGCAGGCAAGCAGGCAAAGCTTCATCTGTATTTGCTAGCTGCTCACCAGTGCTTAGCATCCACCTCAGATCATCAGGCATTAGATTCTCATAGGAGCACTGATCCCTGGCACCAGAAAGATTGTGGACCACGGGTTGGCAGCATTCTTTTCTTAAATTTGTCCTCCCAGTTGTGTAAATGTCATTGTATATATTGGGGTTCATAAAGGTTTTTGTTTTCAATGGAGACAATAAAAACCTAAAGTATATATTTGCAGTTGAGAGTTGTCAAGACTAAAGGTAAAGCAATCTTGAAAAAGGTTTACTGAAATTTAGCAAAACATAATTATTATTTTGGGTTAAAAAAAAGGTAATCTTTTTTCTTAAGGTAGATTGGTTTTAGCATGTGCATTATAGTCTTTTCTTGCCTGCCTCCTTCTATTTCTAGTTTTTAGTTCTGGCTCGGAAACTTACAACTTAATTGTTTCAGTGGGCATGCACTCCTTGGCTACGGGAGAGGTTTTATACTAGATTTCAAAGAGGAACATTTTAACCCAGATTGATCAACATTTTCTTTTCTCTGGAAATTTTATGTCATGTTTTGTTTTATGACCAATGTTTATCTGGTTACTAATATCAAAGAAGTAAATTATTGTCATAAAATAGCATTACCTCTTTGAGGGAGAGAAAATAGAAGTTGATATATAGCTATCTAGGTTTAATTCAGTTAGATAAGAATTTATGAGGATATCAATATTCTGTGCTTTTACATGAATTTTTAAAAATTGAAAAGTATTTTTTAAAATTATAAACATTGGACTGATTTAAGGAAAGTTAAAGCACTATTTCATAACTGAACTTTTTAAAAGATTTATTAATTAAGATGAACAGACAGATACATGGCACACTAAAGTTAAAATATTGTTACTAGAAAAGAGAATGTATGAAGGTTGTATAATATGAAGACATTGATGGAGACCAGATCCCTGATGTACTTTAAATATTTAATCTATATTTTTCTTAGCTTTAAGTAGCCAAGTCCAATATTTCTTGTCTTTCTGTCTTCAGTGGTCATTTCCTAAGTTCAAGCCAACAACTTTATATCCTCAGTTATAGAGATAGCCTCCTAATTAGTCTTCTTATCTATAATTTTGTCCCTCAGACCACTTATATTAGAATGTTCATTTTTTTTCTAAAATGCAGATCTGATTAAGGCTTCTCATCATCCTCAAGATAAAAATTAAGTTATGATGATGATAACTCGATAACAGTAACATTTACCGAGCACTTGTTTTGTACCAGGCACTGTGTTTAAACGCCTTAGTCTAAATTAACTCAATTCTCAGGATGACCATTTGAGTCACTGTATTCTAGTTTTTACCAATAAGAAAAATGAGGCTAGAGGAAATCAAATAATTTACCAGCCATACACCACCAGACCAATGTTTTTTCACTTAAAAGCCTCTTTATGCCCTTTATATTATACTGTCTCCACACAAAGGTATTTGTACTCTGGGTTTTGGATGCTGTAGACTTTGAAAAGAATCATGCTTCTCTTGCTGCATTGACCACTTCAGCAATTATGACTGTGCTAATCGTGAAAATGTGCAAGCAAGGTTTTTTAGTAGCTGTACCACTGGATCAGCAATACTGTTGGATATTGGATTATTGATTTTTTTTTTAATCCACCATTCTTCTCCTACCACCACAAACTCACTATGCCTATAAGTATATATAATTTCGGGTGGTATAGAGTGACCTTAGAATACTGAGATACAATAGACCACTCCCTTGGTAATGAGTGATAGGGTGGGCTTTTTTTCTTTCTTTTTTTAAGGAAGCTGGATAGCCAAATAAAAACTGGATTAAAAAAATCAGTAATACAAATGTATTAGATTTCTTTTAATAATAAAAAAATTTAGCTAGTTAGTTATTATGGGCTAGTCACTGGACACTTTTCAGTACATCATGAGAGTAAAGGTATTTAACAGATCTCTTTTTGAAAATCACAAGATGTCTTTGAGAACATGTGGAGTTTTCACTGTCATGTTTGCATCAGTGGTGACAGATTTCAATTTTCAATAGTTTCCTAAAACGAATGTACTTTCACAGACCTGGATGGACCGAGTTTTTGCCCAGAAATTTTGAGGTAGCTCTAAGTTTCATACATATTAGTCTGGTATTCAGTAGACTTGCTTTACTTATGTAACTTCCCAGTGGGGCTAAATATCTTATGTAGGTCACAGCTTGAATTCAGGTAGGCTGTAGTTGGCCCTTGAACTGCATTCTGGATACTAAAGATTACATACACTTGGATTCAGAGTAAGACTTGACTTTTATTTACAGTCCTGTCACTATTAACTGGGTTGCCTTTCATCCTTAAGCCCCATTTTCCTCATGTATTAAATGAGGATGATAGTACCTATGATAGGGTATTGTGGATTTTAGAGGATAGTATATGTAAGGTGTTTTGTGTTATGTGTCAGATAGATTAGAACTCTAATAAATATTTTTTACCCCTGTCTCATCCACTTTATCCTTCTTTCCTCAACCACAAGCCTCCCCGTCCAAATCAAATAGATTTTCATGGAAAACAGGTCAGGGAAAGTAATTTTCGTGCAAATATTGGGGGAATTTGATTCTCAATACTTACTGTAGTGCTGCCAGCAACCAGACCATTTCCTAGACTTTGATGATCTTTTTGGGGTCCATTTTTTATTTTTTTAATTTTTATTTATTTTTTTAGGTGAGGCAACGTTTGATTGACGTCTCAGATTGCAAGGACCTTTTCATTTTACAATCCCTTTTATTTGTCTTTTATTTATTTGTTTGTTTGTTTAATTTTTATGCCTAGAGCACCTGGTCTTCCTAGGTGGTCTCCCATTCAAGTCCTAACCAGGCCCGACCTACTTAGCTTCCAAGATCAGACAGGATCGGGCTTGTTCAGGGTGGCATGGCCTTAGACTTGGGGTCCGTTTTTTAAATTCCAAATCTTTATTACCATATCACTCAGATTATTTTCAACTTCAAATGCCAAGATTTTAGGATCATATTATCTTCTTACTTTGTAGGCTGTTCTTGCCTAAAGTAGATAAATACATAAAACTATATTAATAGCATGATAAATAAGGACTTAGGGGTTTTATGATGAACTAGCTGCTTATCAAGTAGTTTGTTTTACAGATAATGTGTTAAAAATGTCTTCTGTAACACATACCCTGGGCAGGGTCTGTGTAAGAAATAACAACAGGGACTTTTAAGATGCAGGACAGTTTTGAGAAAATTTGCTTCAAGCAGGAAGACCAACAACTCTCTATCCCAAAACCCCAACCACCTTCTACTCTGTTAACCACAAACCCATCAAGCTCATAAGTACACATTTTCATGACTGTAGAATGCTTGGAAACAACAGACTTGGTAATAATGAGGGTAAGTGGTCCTTTGTGAAAGACGTCTTGTGAGACTTTCCCTCTGAAGAAGCGGTTTAATGGTAATTGAGTCTGTCCATCAGACATAATAATGGGCCACTCTCAAGTGTGTTCTACACAGAAAGTATTGCTTACATACTTAAAAAAATTTTTTTCCTATACGTTTTCATGTATGAAGAAAATGTTTGAGTTAATTTTGCAGTTGGCATTTTGAATGTAGTGTTTTGCCCTGTAGAATCATTGCACTAGCTTTTTATCATGGCTCTGTCCTAGGGAAACAGTTTAGTATTTAGAGAAAATGTGCTTCCATCTGTGAGAGGATTGTGTTTGTGGAGATATTTATCCAGTGGTTCCAATCTATTAAGTTTGCATCTGTGTGTCTGACTGAGTAGATTTTTATACATACAGATTTAACATACTTTTTCAATATTCCATAAATTTATTAATGTGATGCTTTTTTTTTTTTTTTTTTTTTTTTTTTAGTCTGCCCTCATCACTCAACCCCAGTAGGGAAAATAATTAAGTTACTGTTTTACCCTTTGGACATATTAGATTTTGAGTCTGGTGTTATTTCTTGAATCTTTTAGTTTCAGGATTCATTATGCTAAATTTTTTAAGGCATTTGCTGAATTGAATAAATTTTAAAATATGGTAAAATCTAAAAGAAGGCATTTCAATTCTTTCTATTTATTTGACCTTCTGAAAATACTATTAAACTATTAAAAATAAGGCCTAAATTTTTGAAAATGCAAGTGGCAAACATTGTTATCAAATAAAATATTATGTGACCAAGTTTTTATTTATATAAAGAATAAAATTCTTATAGTTATATCAAGTGAGCTTCTTTGAAGAAGCAGATGTTCTGCAGCCACAGTACTTGATAATCATGATTTTCTGACTGTATTTTGGGTTTGATTCTGTGCACAGGCATGAACAGGGCAGATGAGACATGACCTCTGCACTTCAGAAGCTCTGTAGTGAAACTGTAGAGATGACACCTGTACAGTAATTACTGCATTACAATACACTGCATGAGGTGTTATAACCCTGATAGATAAATGCTTTAGGAGTTTAGATAAGGGCGATCGCCATTTGAGTGTCAAGAATGTCTTCATGTACAAGGTGAACTTGAATACTGTTTTACATTGATTATTGTCAGTACTATTTCTAATGAAATTTGGAGAGTAACCAGACTTAAAACTCCTGCTTACCTATAGCTTTTCACTTAGTTAATTGAAATTATAACATAATGGTTAAGAGTAAAATATCTGCTGTGTTCTCCATTAATGTTACATATTATCTTCACCATCATCAGTTTTATTTTGCTTCAAAACTGTTCAGTCTTTGCTCCTTCAGGAAGCCTTTCCTGTCAAACCATAATGTATGAGTTGCTCCTTACTCTTTATTCCTAGAGAATCCTCAGCAAGTCATTACCAGAGCACTAATCTATGACATCGATTTCTAACCGTGGCTTTAGTTCTCTTTCTCACCAAAGCACTCTAAGTGATGGAATGTGTATATCCCAAACCTAGCATTATTCCTACTGCTATTCCTCACATTATTCCTAGTGTCTAAATTTTTGTTGAATGAATGATTGAACTCAACAAAGCTTACATTCAGTATAAGAAAATGGATATTTATACAAGGTTGATGGCAGAGATGATGGAGAGAAATGCATGATTTAATTATATGTGTTGAGATATAATTGACAAAATTTATTAGAGAATGAGGGAGATGGATAAACCAAAGTTTGAGGAACTTGCTAATACCATTTAGTGAGATGATGGGACCGGAAGAAAGAATAGGCTTTATTTTGCAAATGTTGTTTGAGAAGCCTACTACACTTTTGAGTAGAGATATTAAATAGGCAGTTGCATATGAATCTGGAGCTCAAAGAAGAGATCAAGACAAAAAGTCAGGAAATCAGTAGCTTATAGGTGGTGTTTAAGGCTACATTGCAGGATAAAATTGCCTTTTGAGAGAATATAAGTTAAGGAAAGAAGAGGGTCCAGAACCAAATTAGCAGTGTTCAAAAATTTAGTGATATGGAAGAGGTAGAGAAGCTTCCAAAAGAAATTAAGGAAGTAGGGGAAAATCAGAGAAAACTTTCTCAAGAAAACGCCAGTTTGATCTATTGCTGCCTGAGGGATTTGGATGAAAAGTGAGAAGTGATCATTGCATTTGGCAATTGTTAGTGAGGTTAATTGTGCAATGGTAAGTTCTGGAAGCGAAATCGGAATAGGTTCAAGACTGAATGAGAAGTGAGGGAGTAAATATCTGTAGGAACTAAATCCTTGAGTAGGTTATAGGGGATGGAAATTGTCATTTGGCATCACCAGCCTAAGGTTTCCATCCTTCCAGTTTATATCATGAAGTCCCAAAGTGAATTCATGATGCACTGCCCTCCAATATCTATTTTTCTTCCTACGTTTTCTATTATTAATGAATTCACCTTCCTTTCAGTGATCTAGATTAGAACCCTCATGATTTATGTGGTCATCTCCTTCTTCCACTTCTCCCCATGTAATCAGTTGCCATGGACTAATGAGTCTTCTCTGTGGTTCTTTTCAAATTGAACTCCTCCATTTTATTGCCATTGCCACTTATGCTGCTTTTGCCAGACACTAATTAGCTTGTCTTCAAACTCATCTAACAGTTTCCAAAGTACTCCCTGCTTTTGTTCTCCCTTTGTCAGTACATCTGTCCATCATGGCAGGAATGTTTCCTAAAACACAGCTTTGCTCATTTTATTCTCCTGCTAAAAATAAAACCAATTTTTTTTTTGCTTTTCACTCAGAACCCTCTACCTTTTAAACCTTATCGTCCATCCACTACCTTCTCTTCATTCAGCCTGCTATTCTGAAATATTTGCTGTTTTCTTAAATATATCCTGTGATGTTTGACTTCCGCACCTTCATGTTCACTGTTACCTCTGCTTTACATGTTTGTCCTTCCCTTCTCATCTAAATCTTCTGTATTTCCAAATGTATATCACTCCTAACAAGCTGTGGAGTCTACTCTAAGAATTAGGAAATTTCAAGGCTCTCAGTGCTACTACTTTACTTTATCAATTCTTTAAAAGTTTCATACTACTGATTTTTATTTTAAACCATAGTTATCTGTACCATCACTACTTCAACCAATCTTCACTTTTAGGAATAAGGTACAGGAATGATTTACTGTCTAAAGGAAAGTTTCTTGGGAATTTTGCTAACAGTTGTAGGTCATGATATTCTGTAGATAGAGGATGCATACAAAGAGTCCTCTACTAGGCATCTCCTCTTTTCTCAGTAGCAGCTTCCCACTGATTTTGATGAGGCAGCTGGAGGTTGAAAGGTGCGCATGATAACTCCATATGAAAGACAGTTTTCCTCAGCTGGGCAGTTACACATTAATAAAATACACTGGATTCTTTGTTTTATAGTTGTTAGTATTTGGGTGTGTGGGGGGGATAACAGTGTCTATGAAATTATTACTTTGAGTTTTAGCTTTTTTTTTTTTTTTTCAGGCTAGGCAGCCTTGGTTGACCTCTCAGATTGCAAGGACCTGTCATTTTACAATCCCTTATTTTTTATTTTTTTATGCCTATAGCACCTGGTCTTCCTAGGTGGTCTCCCATCCAAGTACTAACCAGGCCCAACTCCGCTTAGTTTCTGAGATCAGATGGGATCGGGCTTGTTCAGGGTGACATGGCTGTAGACTGAGTTTCAGTTTTTTTAGATGGGAGGTGCTTTTCAGAAATTTTACTCACTGCTACATATTCCAAAAGAAGGAAAGCAGAAGCTCCGTAAAGACTGTAGTCATAGAAAAAATTACTCATCAGAATATTGAATTTAGTAATCTATCATCTTTTCCACCCATAAATGGCTTTAGGGGGTTGCTAATGTGAGGGTATCAGTAAAAAGTAAAATGAAGCAATTTTTAAGACATTCTCTTATGGTATATGTTACCCTTCTGTTAGGTATTTCAGCTTTCATCTCATTATTGGAGTATAAAGTAAGCTTTAGGTGTGTTTAATTTCTAACTAATCTTTTAAGAATGAAGTTGGACTATTGGCTCAAAGGGAAACGATTGCATGATTTTTTTTTTGAATAGATGATATTTAAAATAAACATTCTTTTTCTTAATGAACTGTGATACTAGAGCATTATTATGAAGAATAGTATTTTTAGAAAAAGAAAAGCAACATAACCCCTTGATTTAAGAACTATCACTGGATTGTCAGAAGAGTGTTATCTGTTTGACCTTTCAGTAGATGGCTTGCCAGTCCTCCTTGCCAGCTGTTAATTATAGTCAACTATTTTGGAACTTGGGGGATATTTTAATTAGTAGTATAGGATACTGACTTGAGAATTCAATATATCTCAATTTCTAGTAAAATAAAAGATAAATGTCTCGTATTTTGAGTGGGATAACAAGACTTTACAAAGTAAACTCACTTCCTCAAAATTACTTTTTATTAGTACTAACAATGAGAAAAAAATGTTACAAAATTATAAAGGAAAACCTGAAAACAGCTTGCTTTGACTTCTTTGTCACAAATGTTTTATGGTTTTTCATCTATTTTCTCTCACTTTCATTTCCCCAGGAAACTTTGTATTTCAGCATCCTTAATCGACACTAACAAAATTACCAACCAGAGGATTTCCTGGAGGCTTGGCCCTCTGGTGTCAGGATGAGCTGTGGACCTCAATCTTTTGATATGTTATCCCTTTTCATTTAAAAGGGGAAATATCCACTCCTATTCTGGATAATATTTAACTCAAGATCTAAAAACTCTATTATTTAAAATTTATCAGTGGAGGGAAAATTAAGTGCTTTTATAAACTGATTCTTATACATCCAAGATGGTTCATAGCTGTCATTAAAATGCTCTATGTTTTCTTACAAAGGTTTCAGTGTTTTAATAGTTTAAATTTTGGTAGAATTTTAATAGGGTGATAGAAAAATAAAATAGTACTTTAGGCTAATTAGTAATTTCAGTAAATATTGATATGTGAACATCTAAGATACTATGCTGGGCATTTAAAGTACATAAATTTTTATTATAACCTAAGAGCAGTTTCTCTTGGCAATAGATTATTTTAAATTTACAATTTATTTTTTTTTTCTACAGGAAGGAACTTGAAACCTTCAAAGGTAATTTTGTGTTTAATTCTTCACTTCAAAGTAGATGAGAGTTAATTGATGTCAGATGTTCTCTCTTGATGATGATGAAAGAACTTACTCCTTTTTCTTTAAATCAGTTTACATTGAGAAAAGTTTGCTTAATACTATTTTATTTAATCATAACTGGTTTTGATATTCTTTTAGCTATAACATGTACCAAATGAGAGTTTTTACTAATGACCATTATAAGTAATATGTTTGGATGGCACAGTGCTAACTTTGAGGTTGAGAAATGTAGTTTAAGAAGATTCCGTTTTCTTTTGTACAAAGTCTGGGCCATGTGGAGAGGGTATGATGGTAAACATAGAGAGCTATTCTGCTGCAGTTGACTCCACAGTCACCTTGAACCTGCTGAGAGGTTTTCAAAGCTGAGTCCTGCTCTGCCACTATCTTGAAACTGGCCAAGTCTCTTAAACGTTTTTCAGACTTGGTTTTTGCATCTATAAAATTAAGAGCTCTGAAGACCTATATTTTCACATACTGAAAGCTCATGCAGTATTGTTTTTCAAATTTATGGAACTTCTGAAGGCAGAGCACTGAAGAATTGGTCATGCTGACCCTTACTGGTGAGGGAAAAACACTAGTGAAAAATAGGGGAAACCACAAACTTTCCAAGCATCTCAAGACCCTTCCAATTTGCTATTTTTCAAATACTCATTAGCAATTAAGTAGTGAAATCACTATTCTCAGAGAGACTCATTTCAATAGCCAGAAAGACTGAATTACTGCTTAGTATATTTCACACATAAACTAATATTGACCTTCAGATTTACTGAATGATTAGGATTTTCCAGTATATTATTTACAGCTGAATTGTTTCTTTGAACTCTTTGGATGTTTTGGGGAAAAAAATGACTAACCTTCACTATAAAAGGTATAAAGGCTTATACTTACTATGACTATAAGTGAACAAACTTGTTTTGGCTAGATTTCTATTTAACTGACTGCAGTTATAGTAAAAGATTAAGTTCATGGCCAGTTTGTTGAGGGAATGTTAAATGATCATGTGGTATATTTTCATGATCATTATTCTTATTTTGTGAACTGACACTCATGTACATTATTATCATCAGTGGTTTAAAATGAGATTTGAAATTCTCATAAAATGTTCTAGTTCCCTCTCTTTTAGTCAGCTAGTATCTTATATAATATTAGGAGAAGAAAAAAATTAAGTTAATACTAAAAGACAGGCAAGGACACTGATTATGCAGAATGTCAGCTTGTATCTCAGTGCAGAGGCATTCTTTTTTTTTTTTTTCTTTTATTTTAGTATGACAGTATTCAGAGAAACAGAAGAGGCCAGCAATTTGCAAAAGGTTAGGTAGTGTTGCATATTACTGGGTAGAATAATTCAATTTAGGCCAATATATCTTGTTTATACACACATCCCTAATTATGTGCAATATTTAATAGTACATCCAACCCACAGGCCAATTAAAGTTCTTTGAACAAACCGTAAATTGATTATTGCATCATATCAAGATTTTAGTATCATCATTCATTAAAAATTCTTTCCTCTTGAGTGTTGCACTAATATTTCAAAAGCGTGAGTAGCATATTGTAAAAGAAATAAATTTAACTGTGCTTTCAAGACATTAGTGAAGAAAAAAAATTCCTTCAAATTGTAACAATTTCTTATTTTTTGAACATCATTGTCTTTGTCTTTATTTTTCCTTTAATAGGCTGTGGGAAAACAAAAGGTATTACTTCCTTCTGTTGTTCTATTCAATTTGTGTTAGTATTTGGAAGCTTTTTTTCTAGGCTGGTGAATAACTAATTTTGGGGGACAAAAACATAAAATAACCTTCTACGTTAGTAATATAGATCAGTATCATCCACTAAGTTTTGGATTCTTCCTCTGTATTCCATTGAGGTTAATGGGTTAGTTCACCTTTCACTTGCACCACATATAGCTAATGTCTACAATGTTATTGAAACTAGTTACTTATTGTTTGTATCATACTGGCAGCAGGAAGTTTTTGTGTTCCTCAAATATTACATTCCTTTAAACTTTTTAGTGATAGTCTCTTGAGTAATAGACAATAGAAAAGGGAGGGTATGATCTCAAGTTCCAATTTTTTATTTTCCATGGGGAAGCAATTCCATTATTGTAGGCATGGGTAAAATAACAAGCATACCTTGTTTTATTGTGCTTCACTTTACTGTACTTTGTAGATACTGCATTTTTTACAAATTGGAGGTTTGTGACAACCCTGTCTTAAGCAAGTCTGTCAGTGCCATTTTTCCAACAACATTTGCTCACTTCTTGTCTGTGTCACATTTTGATAATTCTTGCAATATTTCAAACTTGTTCATTATTGCTATATTTGTTTTGGTGATCTGTGATCAGTCAGCAGCAATCAATATCAAGGCAAGATCCTCTATTAGGAAGAAGTACCACTCATTGAAAGCTCAAATGATGATTAACATTTTTTAGCAATAAAGTATTTTTGAAATAAGATATGTACATTATTTTCTTATATATAATGCTATTTCACACTTAATAGACTACAGTATAGTGAACATAAATTTTATGTGCACTGGGAAACCAAAATGTGTGTGTGACTTGCTTTATTGTGATACTTGCTTTCTTACAGTCATCTGGAGGCAAACCGCAGTATCTCTGAGGTATGCCTCTAAGGTTTTTATAGTCCTTTAACAACATGAGAAATTGGCCATGAATAGGCTTATCTATTATTTAAGAATTATTCATAATTTTTCTACTTTCATTTTCAAAAGATTGTCATTCCGTAAATCTTAAAATCACTCAAGATTTTAAGTCTAGAAATACTGTGCCACTGAAAGGGATAGATCCAAGGAGATCTCGTATTGGATATTGTTCTTACTGCCATAAGATTCCTGACTTAACATGGTGTAAATATCCAGACTTGCTCTTTAACCTTAAGTGCCTTATGAAATTTAACCATCATTCTCCATTTTCTCTGTAAAACATACAGCCACAGTATGCTGAATGCTTGTGGCTTGGCTGCATGCACATCTAAATATTTTTGTTTCTACTGTTGCGTTGACTGCTTACCCAGAGTGAGTTGTGTTTGCTTCTGAATTCATTTATATTTGTTGTTATGATATGCAGTTTAATTCTCAGATACAGTAATGAAACTTCAGTGTTAAAGAGAAGTGTAAGAAAACTAAGTTCAGTGCTTTGGAAGACTTACTATAAGTAAGTAGCTTTAAAATAGTGTAAATGGTATAATTAAGAATTAGAAAAGATTTGGGGAAAAATAATAAAAATCCTGAAATATTTTTCACATCTTAAATTCCTGCTCTGTACACAGATTGCTTCACATCTTAAATTCCTGCTCTGCTTATAAAAATAGACTGGAAATTTTATCCATTGCCTACAGGTAGCTCATGAAAGAATTTTCAGATCAGTGGACCTATATTCGTAGAATTTATGAATAAAGCGTGGTTATATTTTAAGTTAAAATGTTTGTATATGTGTTTTTAATAGATTCCTGTATTAACTGCTTTTTAAAAATTAAATGACCAACATGGGATCCAGTTGTATCATATGAGAGAATGTTCTTTGTAATCTCCTCCTTAATATAAAATTACCCAGCCATGTCAGAAATGTGACTGACAGTGGAAAACATGCGAGGATTTAGGAGTTATCACTATCATGGTGAATGGATCATTGTGGGAGTTTATGGGAAAAGGCAGCTAAGGCCAACGTGATGGAGTGTGATCACATCTAAGGCTTAGCTCCGGAAAGCACTGCCTGACAGGTCAGAGAAACAGGAGGAAGATCAAGACAATTTAGTAACATGCAAGGCTGGAGAGGAGAAAGTTTAAAGAGAAAGTGGTTGTCAGTGATATATTTGACAATAAATAGGTAATTGGTGATTTGAAGGATTAAAAGGAGAATCCAGATTCCATATCAGAAGTGTATGAGAAATTAAGAAGTAAACATTGATATTAACTATTCTTTCATGAATTAAAAGAAAGAAATGAAAAGATAACTTGAGATAGAATCAGGTTCAGGGTCAGGGGAGAAAGTGAAATTGAGGATGTTGAGTTCATTAAGATCCTAGGGATGATGGAAAGAAAAATTCAGATAGGTAATTCTTGGAAAAGACCCAATGACATCTCTTTCCCCGAGACCTCAGAAAAGGAAAAGGTGGTTGGAAATATGGGGGAAAAGTTGACATGGAAGGAAGAAATAATTTTTTGAGAATCAGCATTAAGAAAGATAGTCTGAAATTGCAGGGCTAGTCTCAGAAGTAGAAATAAAAACCAAAACAAATAGGCTTTGGTTAACACAGAATTGGGGGTCGGAATAGCAAAAATGATGTATTGGCTTAGATGCTGATGAGAGCATGATTAACATGATAGTTCATGGAATTGAGGCTGGATAGAGGAGGCCCGACTAGACCAGTAAAATAAGCAAGATATGAGGTACTGGGATGGTGTACACCAGAAAGGTGAAGAACACATAAATAGTTGAGGTGGATCTGTAGACAAAGAAAGAATTTAAGTTTGACATCTTAGAGGTGGAGCAGTTCCCAGTGATGATGCGGACTAAATTTAAGTAAAATCAGAAGTCACGAAATTGAAGAGATCATCTGAATCAGAGCATTCTGAGACCAGTAGGAATCTTACTTGTTTGGGTGACTCTCACAGATTATGCATACTGCTGGCTTGGCAACGCTTAACATGTTATAAATCTGGATATGATGATAGACGGTAAAGTTGGTAGAGTTTGTTGGTTCAATTCAAAAATTAGCTTAGCATGTAAGGCAAAACAATTCAGCCACCATTTGACAATATTTAAGTGATGGAGACTCAGATTAAATAGTATAACTGTCTTCTGTCCTCAAGGTTGTAAAGAACTGTGGCAAAGCTTATGGGGCAGAAAGGCAAATGTGCAACTTTAACATAATCTAGAAATATTATAATAGAAATAAGCAGTTGAGCTGGATCTGAATGATGAGTGCTCACCAGGCTGAAAAGGGTAATAAGGACATTCCAAGAAGAGGAAAGAACATTTGCAAAGATGCAGAGATATTTATTTTGTTTCAAGAATTCAAGTTGAATTTTAACTTCTTGTTCAATAAGGGAACTACAAATAATTTGTTAAGGCTAAAGCATATGGTGTGTGGGTGAAGTAGTGAGGGATGAAATTGAGATGTAGGCAGGGAACAAATCATACACAGCCTTCTATGTCATGCACAGCAGTTCCGACTTTTCTCTTTGGGCCAGTGGTCTCCAAAGAGGAATGGGAGGATGCAAAACAATAGGAGAGGAGAGGAAAACTGAAACTTCTGTTTATTTCTTTTTTATGTCATTGTTTTAAATAATTTTTGTGTATATCATATAATAAACTGTTAGAGGAATTCGTGTATGTATATGACATATAAAGCTACATATTTGGGGACATTGTTAAAAGGTTTTGCTCATGGCAGGGTAAATGGTTAAAAGAATTTAGTAACTGAGAGAGACATAAGAGGATTTGTGGAACTGAAGGATTTTAATTAGGGTGGCAAGGTTACGTTTGCAATTTAGAGCAGGTTTTCTAGAATCATACAGAAGATAGATTGGAAAGAGCAGGTCTAAAGTAAGAGAGATTGGGAAACTATTTAGAATATTCAAATTCAGGTAAAATGGAAAGACAGATTCAAAAAACGTTAAGTGGAATAAAAAGAATTTCCTGCCTGTTGTGATCAGTCTAGAATGACTCCCATATTTCTGGCTAGGGTAGTTTTTTTATTCACAGAGTATGTAATATAGGTAAAGGAGATTTGGGAGGGAATGGTGGCAAATTCTGCTGGCTTTTTGTGGGGGTGGGGGGCAGTAAAAGTGTTAGTTTATTAATGACTGCAGGCAAGTTCCCAATAAATCCACAAAATTGTATGACTTTCTAGTATTGGCTAAATTGAGAAATACTTTTTAAAAAATGTTTTATTGAGGTTTGATTTATATACCACAAGATTCATCGATATTTAAGTGTACAATTCAGTGATTTTTAGTAAATTTATAGTTACCATCACCACAGTCCACTTTTAGAAAATTTTCGTTACCCATAGCAGTTCTTTTCTGCCTGTTTGCATTCAATACCTACTTGCATCCCCAGCGCCAGACAATCAATAATCAGTTTCTATCTTTATAAATTTGCCTTTTCTAGACATTTCATAAAATGCAATCACATAAGATGTAGGATTTTTGTGTCTAGTTCTTTCACTTAGTATTAAATTTTTGAGGTTCATTCATGTTCTGGCATATATTAGTAAATTGTTCTTTTTAATTGCTGAATTAATATTCCATTGTATGAGTGCAGTACATTCTGTTTATCCATTCACCAGTTGATGGACATTTGGATTGCTTTCAGTTTTTGGCTATTGTGCATAATGCTGCTATAAAGTTGCATATACAAGCCTTTTTATGGACATATGTTTCCATTTCTCGGGTATATAGCCAAGACTAGAATTTCTGGATTATATAATAAGTTTATGTTTAACTTTCTGAGAAACTGCCAAACTGTTTTCCGAAATGGCTGTATCATTTTACCTTCCAACCAGCAATGTATGAAAGTTGCAGTTTCTCTTCATTCTTGCCAACACTTAAATCATTCTTAATCTAGATATATGATCCTTTTTTTTTTAATGATCCATTTTGAGTTCTTTTTTGTGTTCATGTGATGTAAGAGTCTAAAGTTTATTTTTTCTACATACTGATATTAAATGGTCTCAGAACTATTTTTTGAAAAGACTATTTTTCCCCCACTGAATTGGCTTTGCCATCTTTGCAGAAACCAATGGCCATAAATTTAAGATTTTCTTTCTGGACTCTCAATTTTGTTCCTTAGGACAATTAATTTCACAGTACCTGATTACTGTAACTTTGTAGTAGGTTTTAAAATTGGGAAGTGTAAGTCCTTCAACTTTGTTCTTTTTCAAAATCAGTTTGGCCATTTTAGGTCCTTTGCATTTCTGTATGAATTTTAAGATCGTTTTCTCTCTGTTTCTCAAAAAAAAAAAAAAAAAAAAAAAAGCAGGCTTGGATTTTGATAGGTATTGTATTGAATCTATAGATCAATCTGGGAAGAATGGCCTTTTCTTAACAATATTGAGTCTTCCAATCTATGAACATGGAGTGTTATTTAGTTATTTGATTTTTTTCTTAATGTTTTAAAAATTTTTTTGGTGGACTTACTTTTTTATTTTTAAATTTTTTAATGAGGTATACTTAACACATCGTATTTGTTTCAACTGTACAACAGAATGATTTGATGTTTGTATACAGTGCAAAATGATCACCATAAGTCTTGTTAACATCCATCACAATACATAGTTACAAAATTTTCTTATATAATGAAAACTTTTAAGATTTAATCCCTTAGCAACTTTCAGATATGCAGTACAATATTATAACTATAGTCACCATGCTGTACATTATATTTCCATGACTTATTTATTTCATAACTGGAAGTTTGTATTTTTTGACCGCCTTCACTCATTTTGCCCACTCCCTACCCCCACATCTGGCAACTATCAGCCTGTTCTCTATATCTGTGAGCTTGCCTTGAAAAAAAAATTAGATTCTACATGTAAGGGAAATCATACATTTGTTCCCTCTGTCTGACTTAAGTCACTTAGCAAAATGTCCTTGAGGTCTAGGAGTGTTGACACAAGTGGTAGGCTTTCACTCTCTTTTATGGCTGAATAATATACACACACAATATATACACACACACATACATACACACACATACATACACACACATACATACATACATACTATGTATTCTTTATCCATTCGTCTATTGGTGGACACTTACGTTGTTTCCATGTCTTGGCTGTGGTAAATAACGCTGCAATGAATCTGGCGGTACAGATATCTTTTCAAGTTAGTGTTTCATTTTCTTTGGATAAATAGCCAGAAGTGGAATTGCTGGATCATAAGGTATTTCTATTTTTAATATTTTTAAGAACCTCCTTACTGTTTTCCATAGTGGCTATACCAATTTAAAGTCCCACCAACAGAGCACAAATGTTCCCTTTTCTCTGCATCCTTGCCAACACTTGTTATTTCTTGTCTTTTTGAAAATAGCCATTTTAACAGGTGTTAGGTGACTTTCTCATTGTGGTTTTGATTTGCATTTCCCTGATGATTAGTGAAGTTAAGTATCTCTTTATGCACCTGTTGACTATGGAATAATGTCTGTATGTCTTTGCAATAATGTCTGTTCAGAGCCTTTGTCCATTTTTAATTGGATTTTTGTTTTGTTTTTGACTTGTATGAGTTTGTTATATATTTTGCATATTAATTCCTTATGAGATATATAATATGCAAACATTTTTTACTTTCAGTAGGTTGCATTTTCATTTTGATGGTTTCCTTTGCTGTGCAGAACATTTTTAGTTTGATGTAGTCCCACTTATTTATTTTTGCTTTTGTTGCCTTTTCTTTTGGAGTCAGATTCAAAATATCATTGCTAAAACTGATGTCAAGGAGATTGCCACCTGTTTTCTTCTAGGAATTTTGTGGTTTCAGGTATTCAAGTCTTTAATTCATTGTGAGTAAATTTCTGTATCTGGTGTAATTTCTTGGTCCAGTTTCATTCTTTTGCCTGTAGATGTCTAGTTTTTCTAACACATTTATTATCCTTTCCCCATTGTATATTCTTGGCTCCTTTATGGTAAATTAATTGACCATATATACATATAGGTTTATTTTTGTGCTCTCTGTTCCTTTGATCTGTATTTCTGTTTTTATGTCAATACCGTACTTTTTGGAATGCTGTATCTTTAAAATGTAGTGTGAAATAAAGGAGTGTGATACCTACAACTTCATTCTTTTTTCTCAAGGTTGCTTTTTTGGAAGCGTGGGGGCTTATTCATTTATTTTTAATTGAGGTACAATTGACATATAACCTTTTATATTAGTTTCAGCAGACAAACAACATAATAATTCAGTATTTGTATATACTGGGAAATGATCACCACAATAAGGCTAGTGACCATCCATCACCATACATAGTTACAAAATTCAAGATGGTTTTGTCTTTGGGGTCTTTTGTGATTCCATACAAATTTTAGGATTGTTAGTTCTATTTTTGTAAAAAAAAAAAAGCCATTGGAATTTTGATAGAGATTACATTAAACTGTAGATTGCTTTGGGTTATACATTTTAACAGTATTGATTCTTCCAGTTCATGAGCATGGAATGTCCTTCCATTTGTTTGATTTTTCTTTAATTTCTTTCATTAATGTTGTGTAGTTTTCAGTGTTCAGATCTTTTACCGCCTTGGTTGAGTTTATTCATAGGTATTCTTTTTGATGCAATTGTAAATGTATTGTTTTTGTAATTTCTCTTCCTGATAGTATATAAAAATGCAACAGATTTTTGTATATTAGTTTTTTGATCCTGCAACTTTACTAAATTTATTTTAACAGTTTTAGGGTTTTCTCTAAATATTTTATTGTTGTTGAGTGAATTCTGTCTTGAGTATATTTAATTTAAGGTGTTTATGAGACATTAGGGTAGAAGTGTTCAGTGGACTGTTGGACCTCAGGAGAAAGATCTGAACTAGATTTGGGAGTCGTCAGCATATAGGTGGAACTGGAAGCTTTGGGTTTGGGTGAAGTTGCCCATGAAGAGCAGGAAGGATAAAAAGAGATGACAATGGATTGAAATCTAGGAATCATTAGCATTCACTGGATGGGTATAAGGAGAGACTAATTGCTTAACAGTGGAACCTGAGAACAATCAGCCACAGAGGCTAGAGGCTAAGTGTGTCACTAAGATGAGAATATTTCAAGGAATTGCCAGGGAAGCGTGTAATACCGTAGAGAGAGAAGTGAAATATAGTCTGAGGAGGGTCATTTAATTTGGTATTTAAAAGCTAATTGGTAATGTTACTGGAAGCAAGTTTAGCAGCATGGGTGTGTGGATGTGGGGCAGGGTGGAAACCATATGGAGGATGATTAGGGAATTGAGGAGGCTATTCTGCCTTATTTGCCACTGTGACCGTGGGTGCTTGGCACATGGGCACTTAGTAAATATTTGAATGCACGAGGAAGTAGAAACAATGCTTTCAAAATTTAAGGCTTGGAGAAAGAAAGTTAGAAGAGAAGGGTTTGGTTACTTTGAAGAGAGGAATGTTTTCTTTAATTTATGAGAAATGTGCATACCTTTTGTATGAAAAGAGATTAGAGAGAGAAGCTGAAGATGAAAGTGACTGATTGATGAAGCTGTGATTCAGAACACACCAGAGGGAATGGGATTTAGAGCATATTATTTTGAAACAGGAAAAGACTGTTGACAAGTGTTTGAAAGTGTTGGAATTGTGATGATTTAAGATACTTATTAAAAATATATAGGACATTCCAAGCCAGTGGTTAATGTTGCTAAATTTGAAGGAACCTTTAGGCTAAAGCTATGTTAAAAATGAAATAGGGGGACATTTAAAGATATTTTATGTTTAGAAATGAATTATATTCTTAATCTTTATTTTATTACTTTTAGACAGCAAAGTTTATTCTCTCTTTTGGTATGTTACTAATGCATCTTTGTGCCTAGATGACAAATTCAAATGGATTTGGGATATTTTCAGGCCTCCCCCCAGTTTGAACAGCATTTGGTACGGCCCCAGATCTGTGCATACATCTTTGCACACCAGAGCCCTGAGAGCTTGCATTTGGCTTTCATAGAGGCACTAGATTCTGATATTTGTCTGTTTAAGCCATCAGCAGAAAACTAACAGGATTAATACAGTTTATCTGGAAAAACCTGCTTCTAGCCTCAGCCTCACTTCCTTTGTTCTGTATCCCAGAAGATGCACATCAGGGGAGCTGCCTGATAACTGGAGGTGTTCCACCTGACCAGCACTGAGCTTCTGTTTTCTTGTTCAGTTCTCATATCCATGTCATCTCCAGGACTCAAGGAAAATAGACAGAGGAATGCCTGTAGGTGGAACTTTGTTTCTTCTTCACTGCTTTTATTTAAAATTTTTACCTCCAAGCTTGGGTACATTGCAGTATTTGCATGGTATGGAGCTGAAATTAAATTTCAATTTGAATTGAACCTACAAGCAGTATATTTTAATGAGATCATTATTTGTTTCTGTATGTTACCAAGAAGTAGTAATTGCTAAGTTAATACCCAAAACAAGTAAAAAAATGTTGCATGGAAATCTAGGACTTTTGCTTTTAATAATATTGTGTTTTATCGTCCATTAGGTGAAATTCACCAGTCATGTTTATGAGGCAGCATTTATATTAAAAGATAATATGAAATACCCAGAAAGTATGGCCAGCAGTTAGAATGAGTGCAACTCTTATGGTGCAGCTCCATAAAATTAATTCAGCATCCCTTGCTGCTAGTATGTTTACTTTCCGAGAAGCAGTTTATATAGTTAAATATGTGAGTTCTATTCAATAACAGTGTAAAATTAAAATTCATTCCATGCTATTATATGGATTCCTCTAAAATGGCTGATTTTTCCAAGTCTATTTTGAAAATATCATAATGCTTCATACAGATTAAAAAACATGTATTCTTTTTGTAATTGTACAGAACTTTAGTGCACCCTTATCACCTGTTGGCTAGAGGCCATGGTTGTAGTGATGTCTATATGTAGTATTTTAATAAATATATATACAAGGATATTGAACTTGTGAAATTTGCTGCAAAAATTATGCCTTAAAAATTAATTGGTGGCTTTTTTTTGTTAAGTAATTTATTATTCTATCTATGGAGATAACAGGAATAATTTTAAATAATTATCACATTTTTAAAAACATATTATACCTTTAAGGTGTTATGACATATATATATATTATGCCCTTTCAGGATAGAATAGAAGCCCATTTGTTTTCCAAGGAAAAAAATGAAAGGAGTTCATGTTATCCTTAATCTTATTCTATCATGATCATTCTGCTTTTGAGATCACAAATTAGAATAAGGTACACCAAATTTGAATTAAATGGAAAGTTTCTTCTTTCTCTTCCTCTCATTCTCATTTTGTGTATAGTAGAGCAAAACCCTTCAAGCTTTTTAAGCTTATATAGACATATTAACTGAAGCAAAGTGATAGCTCAGGAATTCATTATAACATTGGAGCATTAATGGAATGAAATTTTAACTTGAGGTATTACCACATTCTTGTTCATTATTTATTAAGTGTTCAGGAATAAATTGGTAAGAATGGAGGAAGTAAGAACTTTAATGTTTATTTTTAAGGAATGTGTAGTACATTACATTTTCTTTAATCAGTCATGCTGTCTTTTAACATTGTGGTTCTAATAATAAAGATTTGAATATAGTATAATCTGGTATTAAACATAAAATTTTTTTAAATTATTCATTTAAGATATTACTGCCTGAAAATCTTGATTTGTTGGTGAATACTGGCAAGATTTTTTTAAGTATCTGCTCTTCTTTTTTTTTTCCATGTCAATATGTATACGTGTACATTGTTTTTAAAAAGCTGGTTTATATTATAGAACTTGGCATTTAAATAAAGTTAGTATCTATGTCCTGTAGTGCAAAAATATTTATATCCTGTCTGTTAATTTTAGTTCTAAGACAGTTTATTTTAAGACCTGGTTGATTCTTTATTCTAATACTCGGTCATAAGATGTCATATTATGGCATGACCTAGACCTCTCTTAAGACGAGGTTTTATACTGAAGGAGAATTGGAATTCTAAGAGTTTGTTGTGATGTTAACACAATAGGAGAGCCTTGAAATTAGGGTTGTGATCCTAAAATGTAACCTTTCTATTATTTCTTATAATTAGATACACTACTATATAATCAATAATTATAGCAATAGAGTATTTTAGAAGTATACCAGGACAATTTTTTGTTGTGTATCACATGTTTGCTATCATGAATAAAATACAGCTCTTCTGTTTCATTACCTCTTTACAGGAACATGGTATAAATTTGACAGCAAAAATTATACCTTTCAGAAAATTAAATTCTAGTACCACAAAAAGGAGTATTCGTGAAAATTTTACCTGTCAGGCTCAAAAAGAGATTTTTATCTGTTGAATTCATGTGGAGTTTCATGGTTTTTTCTGTTTTTTGGAGGTTTGTGCTGCAAAATAACCCATGGGATGTTGTAGCTCTGCTGATTAAACTGTTTCAGGCAGGTGGTGAAGTTAGTACCTTCTCCAAAGAGTAATATTTGCTTGATGATATCTAAAGGCTTTTAGGGCTAGAGAGAAGTCAAGTGGCCAGCTGAGCCCTAAACTACTCTCTTCTGCTTAAATATTCATCTGGCTTTTCTTGTAGAGGTATGCCAATTACCACAAATAAAAGTATATATATATATATATATATATATATATATGAAATATGACAATAATTGAGAAATAAAACATCATATTTACCCTAAAATAAGGGAATTAACTAAAATATTGGAACAATACTGAGATGTTTAATTCACTTTTCTATTCTTCTGAATATCTATTTAAAGTATTTGTGTAAGGCAACAAAGATTAGTATAGGGAACTTAACTAATATGCTATTTACTTTCAAGTCTCTAATTTTGAAAACTTATGAAAGAATTACAGTAGTTGTAGATAAGATGGAATCGAATAGTCAGAAACGTACTGTGTGAGGATAACTCACTAGTTCCAGTTAAATGTATTTTTAATTGAAAGTAAAAATATGTGTAATAAGAATTGTCAATTTCAATGATGCAATCAAATATAAACAACATTTGAATATGCAAAGTTGCCATCAAGATTTTTTTCCCATTTAGTAAAATTAGCATAGTACACAATACCAGTGGTATCACTATAGTGTACAAGATTATGAGTATAATCGCGTTATTTTTATTAAAATTATAAGAGAAAAGAGGGTAATTACTACTTACTAAGCATCCACAACATGCTAGGAGTGGGCTTTGCACATCATAGTTAGCACCACGCATCTCAACTGGTATCAGTGACCTTGTGAGATGAGAAAATTGAGACCCAGAGAGGTGAAACAAGTCACCGAGCCAGGGAGCATTTGAGTAGGGATTTAAACTGATGTCTGCCCTCAACTGTTTTTCTCACTTCGCCACAATGATTCCTGTGAAGTGCTGAAAAGTAAACAAACAAGATTTAGAATAATTTTCTGTTCCTGTACTTTGTTTTCTTTATGTATTGCATTTACATCTAGTGCCTTTCTCCTATTCTTTTTCTGTAGCAGATAAATTTAAATTCAAACTTAAGTAGCTGGGGAGCTTATTCAGATTTCATCTTTAGTTCCATTTTAACTGCTTACAGGTCTTGCTGTATAGCTTTCTTTCAGTTATACCTCACTGTTTTAAAGACCAATAACAAACCAAATACCAGTGTTAAAAAAATACAAACTCGACTAATGTTACAAGACTCAGGAAAGATTCCTCTGAATTTGGTATGTGAGTCAAGGGTCAAAACAAGACTGAAAGACTGTAAGTCTGCCTTCCCCACACTGCCTGAATCTGGCATGAAATCTGACTATTCTTAAAACATAGTCTTTTCTATTTCAGATACTGATTTTTGCATAGCAGTTTTAAAAGAATTTCAGACAGTGTCCCCTTTTTCTACTTTTAGAATCATACCTTAGAAAAACATTTAATCATCTAATCCAACATTCTATCCTACGTAGAATCCCTTTTTGGCCAATTTTGAAGGATGTTTATCTAGTCTGTTGAAGAATACTTAGCTCTCCATTAACCTTCCTAAATTTCAGGGTCTTAGTTTCCTCAGCCTTGTTTTTCATAATATCTGGTTGGAGATGCTTTATACTCCTGGTCACTCTTGTCCGGACACAACTCTTGTTCAATACCCCTTGTAGAAAATTGTGTTTGGCACTGTAGCACACCAGAAATGGTGACCAGTACCATAGCTTTTTCATCACTTTTTCACCCAGTTATCTCATGACTCATGTTTAACCACAGTGCCCAGGTCTTTTTTAACATAGAAGTACCCCTAATCTTTGTTCTTAAAAATGACCATAAAAGCAATGTATTCCCATTGTAGACAACTATGAAAATACAAAAGCAACCAAGAGAAAAAATGGAATCACAGAAATAATCCAGAACATTTTTGGAATATACATATACACATTTACAGACACACATCCAAGGTCGGACTAGCATAAAACAATTTTATTCCCTGTTTTTTTCACATTATGAGTATTGACTCATGCTATTAATGAATTTTTGAAAAATACCTTTTTTCTGTTGGAAATGTAGGTAGTTGTCGATTTTATGCTAATTATAAATTATGCTGTAATAAGCATCTTTATGCATATGTATTTTCTTAAGGTCATTTTTTTAGGGTCTAAGGGTATTACATTTTTAAGGTTCTTGGATTGTATTGACCATTAGCTTTTTAGAAAAGGTATACCAGTTTACACTTTTCATTAGCAGGATATGTGATTATATTTATTTCACATACCCTCACTTGAAAATTTTTTTGTCTTTACTAATATTATAAAACTATTTGATTATTGTTTGAGGTATACTCGTGAAGTAAAATTTGATTCATTAGCTTTTTGTTGTGAACTGTTCTGTTCATGCTTCTGGGCACTTTAAGGTGGAGTTTTTTAATTGTAGAAGTTTAATATTTTTGTTATTCAAATGAGTATTTTTAATGATATCCTCTATTATTTTTATGTCTAAAAAGTTCTCTCCTAATCCTAAGAAATGTTAACTTGTGATTTCTTCCAGTTTTTTATCTAGTTTAATTTTTACTTTCTGATTTCACTCTAATTAATCTAGAACCTATTTTGATGTGCAGCATAAAATAAGTGCTCAAATTTTTGCTATATAAGTAATTAATTTTTCTAGTACATGTTTTGGAATAATTCTTTGCAGTTCTCTATCTGTTGCTAGCAAAATTTAATTGGTTAAATTAAACTCTCTGCCTACATGGTACCTGAACCCGAGCAGCTGAATGAAGCTGGAAAACAAACAAACAAAAAACCAACCTTTCCCTCAGGTCTCACTTTAAGTTTTGTCTGCCATTCACTAGAGAGCCTTAAGCACACACTGATAGTCAGTCCTGTTGCATTTCACTCTGCTCCTCTTCTCAAACAGCCAATATTCCATTCCTATTCCTCATTCTTAACTGTTTTCTTCTGATTTCGCTGAGGAAATAGAAGCAATCAGAAGAGAACCTAAAAGTGTTCTTTCCATTCCCTGCTGCCTGTGCCTGCTTGCTCTCTGGCTTCCTCCCTGATACTGTGGAACTGTCCTTGTTTTAAAACTACTCTTTCCTTTTGTACTGCATCCCATCTGTTCTCTCCTGCTTCAGGACTTTGGTCTGTCAGTTTTTACCTCTCTGCCAAATATTCCCAGCATTATTCTGATTTTTTCCATAGTTCTTTGTTCTTATTATTAGTCTTTTTTGCCTCATCATTCTTTCTATTCGTCGTACCCCTTACCTCCTCCATTCGAGATGGTGAAGTGCCTCTGGGCTCTATACTTGGGCCTTTTTTCTTCTGAGGTTTCATCTGGTCCCAAAGCTTTAAATACCTTCTGAGGCTAATGACTCCCAGATTAAACAGCTCCCCCCTGACCTCTTCCCTAAACTCTGTATCTGTATATCCAACTCTCAACTCAAGATCTCTATGACTTTGCTTACAGATATGTTAAATACAACACATCAAACCCTGAAGTCTTAATTCTCATCCATCTTTCTTGGCCCTCAGTCTTCTCAGTTTAATTAAGTGACACCACCATTCATTGCAGGGCTTAGGTAAAAACAAACAACAAAAAAATGCTGTGTAATTCTCTTGCTGTCACAGCTCATCACATCCAATTAATCAGTTAATCAAGTCAGCTCTATTTTCAAACTATGTCCCAAATCTAAATGTCTCTTCTTACTGTCTCTTCTACTACAGTGTAGTCCAGGCAGCTATAAATTCTCATTTTGACAGCTTCAGTGGCCTCCTCCATGAGTGTCTGCTTCTACTGTCACCCTCTACACACTCACAGCACACTTGTGTCTTCCCATCACTCTTGGAATACCGTCCATGTCCATGTCATGGCTTGCAGGGTCCTTTATAGCCCAGCACTTTGCTCCCTCTCTGACACTGTCTCTTCTCACTCTCTTCCTGGCTCCTCCATTTCTTCCTCCAAAAGGCCCAGACTGCTCCACCATGACCATGGACATCTCTTTCCTCTGCCTGCATTGCTCTTCCTCCAGATAGTGGCCTGGCTCATTCCTTCCTGCTGCCTTCTCAAAGGTATCCACGTTTTACATTGTATGTCATTCTCTCTCTTCCTTTACCTGACTTTATTTATAATATATATATATCATAAATATGTGTATTTAATATATTATCATAAGTATATATAGTCTAATGTGCAAAACTGGCATACATTTACCTGGCTTTTCTGTGCTGTATCCAGTGTGTCTAGAACAGTGATTGGCACAGCACTCAATAAATGTTCTTTGAATCACTGGAGTGCTATGACAGTATCCTATCTCCTTGTTTTATGGCTTTGACTCGCTTTTAACTCAGTCTTCCAAAACATTCTCAAAGTTATCTATCTAAAAATTCATATCTGACCATATTGTTAAACCTTGAAGTGGCTCTCTAATCCTTACACTAGTGTTTCTTAAACAAGTCATTTGAGCGTCACTTTTACAGTTTTTGTCATATCCATGTGTAATGTTTCTGATTGATTTTCTTTAAATCGATTCATTTCGAAAATGTATTTTAAAATCCTCTTTTAAATGGAAAACCAGTGTCACTTGACATGAATAGAAACTAATTACAATGCAAATCAAAACCAAACTGAGATAGTATCTCACCCTGTTAGAATAGCTATTATCAAAAAGACAACAGAGGTGTCAGTAATGATGTGGAGAAAAGGGTACCATTGTGTACTGTTGGTGGGAATGTAAATTGGTATAGCCAATATGAAAAACAGTAAGGTGTTTCTGGGATTATGTGATCCATAATCCCAGAAATTCCACCTCTGGGTATTTATTCAAAGAAAATGAAAATACTACCTCAAAAAGATATCTGTCCCCCTGTGTTCATTGCAGCATTATTTATCATAGCCAAGATATGGAAACAACCTAAGTGCTCCTCTATGGATTAATGGATAAAGAAATTGTAGTATAAATATACAATGGAAAATTTTCAACCCTAAAAAAGAATGAAGTTTTGTCATTATAGCAACATGGATGGTCCTTGAGGGCATTATGCTAAGTGAAATAAGTCAGACCAAGAAAAGACAAATACCACATATCTCTTATATGTAGATTTAAAAAAAAAAAAAAAAAAACCAACCAAGGTTATAGATACAGAGAACAGATTGGTGGTTGTCAGAGGTGAGCATGGGGAAGTGCTGGGGAAAATGAGTAAAGAGGAAGAGGATCAAAAGTTAAAAAAGAAAAAAAAATAATTCCCTTAAAATATCTAGTAAGCCTTTTTGTGTGTGTATCAGATTTTCACATATCAGTGTAAAAAATTGGTGTTTATAGCTTTAAGCTCCCTACATTCTTTAAGTATACTCAAATATTAATTGGGTGAAATTGTTTATGAAGATGTTTTACATATGAAGTTTGAGAATATGTGTAGGAATTCAGATATTAGAATTAACTCATTAGCATTTATTACTCTGAAGTCAGAACAAAGTTACTGTTAAAAAAGTATAAAAGTAAAGAAGTTTCAAGTGCAGTTGGGAGACATTGAGCAAGCAGTAGGCTATGGGGTTAGCATGGGTTTGTTCAGAGTAAGTGCGGACCTACCAGATGTGGAAGATTGCCTGGAGGAAAGGTTATCGGGCATCCTTACAGTCACATGTCACTAAACCTGTGGAATTCTGTACATTTGTCATGTGAGTGTACAAATATCTTGAGAAAGATCCCACATGACTGTTAAAACCAGTAGAGCAGTGATTATAGTGAAATTAAAAAAGAGAGAAACAGAGAGGGAGAATTCTTCACAGATCAGTGATTTAATCTTTTAAGAGATTATGATGATGTTTAATGAGACAGGTAATATGCTTTTTAAATCTTTTAATTTAGATTGACAGTTCTTTAAATAAATATGAACTGTAACAAGCTGAAATATTTTTTTGATCTAATAGGCAGTTAAAAAATTATGCTTCTCCTTCCCTTTTTGTTAGAGAAGTTTTCAAACATGTACAAAAATAGAATATAATAAAACTCCCTGGTCTACAGCCATGCCACCCTGAACACGCCCGATCTTGTCTGATCACGGAAGCTAAGTAGGGTTGGGCCTGGTTGCTACTTGGATGGAAGACCACCTAGAAAGACTGGGTGCTATAGGTGTAAAAAAATAAATAAATAATAAATGTTTCTATCACCCATTTTCAACAATCAACACGTGGCCATCCTTGTTTCATCTCCTCCCTCCTATTCCTGTTCTCACTACATCGTTTTAAAGCAAATTCCATATGTGATATCATTTCTTCTGTAAGTATCTCAATGTATACCTCTAAAAAAGATTTTTAAAACATAATCACAGTATCTAAAATGATATACTTCCTTAGTATCATTAAGATAGAAAGATGTAATGCTAGGTTTCTTAGATTAATGAGTGAAATACATGCTAAGCCATATGTTATATTCCCATAATAGCTAGTTTACTATTTTCTAGTTTACTAAGAATATGGTTTTGAACTATTTCTTATTTTTATATTATAGAGCTAGGAAAACTTTTATTTCTTACCTTCTAGGGTCTTCGGTTGGTCTGATGGTCTGATAATTAAATTAGCGTAGGACAGATTGACAGGAGAAAAGTAAATTTAATTTTTTATATGCCAAAGCCCCATAAAAATATGAAACACAAAGTCAGTCACACAGTTGAGGCTTATATATCATACCAAGCTAAGGAATGGGATAGAGGCTTGGGACTTCAAAGTGGGGGAGGAGAAGTCACAGGAAGATAAGAAAAGCAGACTGTTTGGTAACCAGAAGTTTGCCCCTGTCGTGTAGGTAAGTCTTCCAGATAAAGTTATCTTTGACAGTAGTTCTCTTTCTGGGCCAGGCATCCTATCTAAATTGTTTTAGGAAGGTAATGATGAGGTAAAAGTTTTTCCTCAGTCTGCTTGGGTCTTGAATGGCTTCAGCTCAAAATAATTCACATGTCAAAGTGGCACATTTTGGGGTGGCTTATTTTACTCCCCTTAAATATTGTGTTAGAAACACATTTTCTTACAGTTTCTTTGCCATTGTAAGGGTATCAGCCTTCTTTCAGGGGAAAGCTTCAACTCGTCCAATAAAACATATGTACAACAACAAGAACATATTGATAACACAAACTGAGTGACAGTTGAATGAAGTCTAGTTTAAATGTGCTGTGGTGGATGAAGGAATACAAAAACTGGAAAAAAAAATTGCCAGGGAGCCAGAAAGAAACAAGCCGCCATCTTGGGTTTCCCATAGGCCTGACTACTTATTTAGTGTATAGTCACTGTTTACCCATTGTAATTTCTCTGATTCAGGAACAGACTGTTGCCATGTTACAAGAACATCAGGATGGCAAAAGTCTGCCACTGAGGAGTCGTTTTTGTAAAAACAGAATGGACTTCATCCACACATGTCACAGTCTAATACTCAAATTCAGTCATTTTAGTGTGTTCCTCAATTTTGATGACAAACATCTTATGTCAGGACAGCTCAGATTTCCAGCAATTTCACATTTATTTCTGGAACATTTATGACATATACAAATACAACATAAAGAAGGCTCAGTGTTATTTATGTGACAATGCTTCCCATGTAATTTCAGTAAACCAAAATAAGCCTAATTAGTTTAATATTTCTCTTTCATAAAGGAGAGAAACAAATCTTATGAGGTGTTCAAATGGCCCTTCTAGAATACCTCAAAGTTATGCAGTTGAAGACTATATTTATACTTTAAATTTAGGGAAGTTTGTCAAAATATATCAAGAAGTTTGGACATTTGACTGAATAGAATCATAGGTCATTATAAAGCAATACTTAATTACCCATTTAACTAAAGTAGCAATAGAAGGTTTCAAAGAAAAATATAGAAGTTTACATAATAGTTAGCAAAACTTCATCCTTACTATTGAGGTGGTTTACTTAAGTAATCAAGGACCTGATTAAGACAATATTAAAACAATATTATTTTCATAAAACAGAATCTTTGCTAAGCCATAAATCTTTTTATATATTGGTAGACCAATAGTCCTTATAGAAAAGAGAGATACAAACTCTAATTTTGTATCAGCTTACTTTTGATATTTAAATTCATACTTATTTTCAGTCTTATTCAGCTTGATCACACATAAAATTTCCTTTCTTAAGGTTCCTTTTTCGTAAACTTTCTACAACTTCGTGTTCCTTTTACTATACAGTTGTTTTCTCCTTCCAAAATAGGACAAAATGATTTCCCTTAACAAAAATACATCTCTATATTACATACCTTTTTTAAAGCCCAAATATATCCTGTTCTCCTTGTATACACAGTTCTTTTCCCTATTAGCTTTAATCTTGTAGCTTTAATGACATATATTAGAATTCTTAACCTTAAAAAACCTTAATTTCTAGTGAAAACTAAGAAGTAAGCAGTTAAGTGTTAACCAATATTCTTTAGATTGACCCATTTATGAACACATTTAATAAATTATAGAAATATATTTTTTAATAGCACAATTTTTTTTAATGTGGCACAATACATGTTTACTAATGGATCCAAATATCTTTAGTTCCTCTATAACAAGCAAAAGTAGATAAACCTGTGTTTAGTAATTAACATTTCATTATCTTATTTAGAAATGGTCTAGACATTCCATGAATATCTATCATTTAATTTATCTAGCAAAACTTTAAAGTCTCAAGTTACCAAAGAGATATAGGAAAACATTTTTAACAATATGATTATCACTAAAGAGTTCATCTAAAAAGAAGCCTTTTATCTGACATACATTTATTTAATTTACTTGTTCATAACACTTGAGGTTAGATTACTTATGAAAATTTCAAACCAAATTACTTTTCTAAGAAAATGCTGACAAATTTTGCAACAGAGATAACATGAACTTATTTGACTAATAAATCCAAGTATAATAAAGGTATTATTTAATGCCGATTATTCTAAAGATATGCCTGTTTAATCAAATCAAACTCAAACCAGCTTTAACATCAGATATTTTCCCAGATTACATGATTCTGAAAAGCATTTGGGTTTCTGTTATATTTTTGAGAATTCTCACTCATATAAGCACTTGTTTGTCTAAGCCAATTTATTAGGTCTCTTTTTTATAAATCAACAATACCATCCAGTAGAAAATACCACATAACACCCAAACATACAGATATGAGCAGAAACCTCATCGCCTTCATTTTAAAAATGCTACCATAGGATAAGATAATGCAAAGGAACAGTTGAATCCCAACTGTGTTTCTGGGAGAATCAATTAAGATTACCTGTATACAGATGTCTAAAGCTTTTTGTTAATAATTATTTGTGGAGAAAGGACTTAAAGTTTGTGTTCTTTGGTGAAGTAGCCTTTGAGCTGTCAAAGCAGTTTGTGCTTTCAAAAACACTCTAGTGTCTCTCTCTCTCTCTCTCTCTCTCTCTCTCTCTCTCTCTCTCTCTCTCTCTCAAGACTTGGGGATGATAAAGATATGTGGGCTTCACTGCTTCTACAGCTGCATTTCTGGTTTCACAAAGATTTGTGAGATAACAGTTGCTGTCAAAAATTTGTGTTGAAACTTAAGTGACATCATAGGTTGACCTACCCGCCTAACATCATAATCTCTAATTTGCTTTTTTTCCTTGGTGTATATAGTTTTATTTTAGCTTGAGGAGGATCAGAAAAAAAAAAAAAAAATTCTATCAGGCTGTTTCTAATTTGGCCAAATTTCTGATCAAAAGTTATTAAATATTTTCAAATATCTTTCCAAGTTTTAGCTAAAACAAATAGTAAATGTTTCTGGTATTATTAAACAATCCCATGGACCCAAGACAGGGCAGTAGTTACTAACTTCTTGAGTCCCTCTGGTAGCCAAAAGAAAGAACTGACAGCCTTCGTGTACCAGTTCCTTAGTAAGATACAATGTCTGTTTTACACAATACAATAAGATAAAAGAGACGCAATCAATATTCCAGTTTTCCTAATTTTAGCCTTATGTGTCCATATTCTTTTAGTCTTTAATTATAGTCCGAGTCAGGGCTTCACTATTGGGTTTTGGTACCACAGTACCTGAATTCCCACATCAAAGAGTCCTGGAACTCTCCCTTTTCTATCTCCTGACTGTTTTACCCACTCTTGAATAAATAGGTTTTGGGTCCCCAGAAAGGGGTCAAGGGACCCTGGCCCTGTTATCAATCTTTTACTTGATTTAACCAGCCCGACTGCTGCACCACCAAGTGACTTCTGGTCAGGTTTCTTATTGTAATCGCTTCCTTTCAGCCTTTTAAATTTCTCCCCTCAGGGGTGAATAGAGCAGACTTTGTTTGGGGCCCTTTAATCTTGGGGGGCCAAGAAGCATTCATGTGGCCTAGTCAGCCTTTGGTAGTGTACTAAAAACTTGTTTTAACCTTGTAGGTTTCTGTTTTATATAGACCTTTTTTTTCTTCCTAATGGGCACATTCCTCATAATAGCAATTGTAATTTTAGATTTTAATTTCCTTGAGAGCTGGCAGCAGTGTGGTAGGATCCTAGCCATAAATAAAGTTCAGCTCACATTTCTGTCCAGCCATATTTTGGAGCTATGGAGTTACCAAGCTGAGTTTTTAGGACATAAAATTTTAGGTTGTTTTTAAGTCAGATTTTGCCATTATTTTTCTTTTATTTTTCTGTTTAAGTGCAGGACAATTGTATTTCCAATGTCATGATTTTTTACAATATGAGCAAATGTCTAAAGGCAAATAGGAAGGGGTCTGAGTAGACTTTAATTTTTGTTCTCATTTCTGTCCTTTCATCTTTTTAAAGGAACCTTAATGACTAGGTATTATAAACTATGAGAGCTCTCTAAAAATTTTTTTTTTCATTTAGAAATTTTCCCAATTAAAATGGTTTATTGTCTGACTTTTTCAGTAGAATCCTTCGTAACTCAAACCAATAATATGCCTGCAGGAGGCATCCTCAAAGAAGAGTGAAAATTATTCCCAAAGTTAGCTTAAAAAAGATGGGTCCCCTGACTTTAAACAGTTGTTCCAAAACACAGGGAATCACTTGCTTTCCCCACTTTGAGTAGAATAAGGTTCCCTAAGCTTGGATCCACAGTCTGTTCCGATGCATATGCATCATCCAGCTGATAGTGATAATAGACCATCTCTGGGAACAACAGGATAGACATAGAAAACTCTATCAAAGTAACTTTTTTGTCAGACGTATTTCTTACGTTTGTGGTGGGATACTTGCCATAGTGATTGGTATAGCTACATGTCATATCTTGTCATGGCCAGATAGAAAGCAAAGTGTGCCTTGGCAAGTGCACCCTCTGGATCAGCAATCCCCAACCATTTTGGTACCAGGGGCCATTCATTACTCCTGAGAATCTAATGCCTGATGATCTAAGGTGGAGCTGAAGTGGTGATGCTTGCACTAGGGAGCAGCTGCAAATAAAGATGAAGCTTTACTCTTTCCCCTGGCGCTCACCTCCTGCTGTGCTGCCCAGTTTCTAACAGGCCATGGCCCAGGGGACCCCTGCTCTGAATTGTAAAGGCCAGAGAGAAAATATTCTCACTTGTATAAGGCCAAACTCTCAGAACATAGGAAGGTGAAAGGAGAGAAACCAGACAGAAAAACAAAACTCATGAGTACTTATACCAAGTAACCAAGAGTCTCAAGCCCAAGAAACTAGTTTCACAAATATTTTCTCCACTCGATTGAAATTTAGAAGCAAGAGAAAGATTCTACTTTTGCTTCCACTGGATCCTACAGACAGATACCTGGGGTTGTGCTAACAGGGTAAGGACCTTTACATTCTGCCGGCCTGTGTCAGACGCCCCAAGATCTCCTGATCTGCAGCAGCCAGTGACTTTATCGTTCTCATTGCACCAACTGTGATGGCGGAACAAACTTTCCTCTACCCTCAAAGATCATGTGGCTGGTTTAATGATATAGACATGAGACAGATTAGCAAGAGAAAATAACCAAAATTAATATATGCCTATGTATAGGAACCTCACATAGATGAGAGCATCAGAGAACCCACATGCACATGAGGTTCAGAGACAGAAAGGGAAATTGAGGTATATAAGATATCCTGAGCTAGGGATGAGGGAAGGTGCTTTGGAGGTTTCAGAAGGTCATTGCAGGATAAGTGCAGACCTTTAGTAAAGAGAAGTTTGCTTTTTCCTACAGGTACATCGGAAGAAGTTATCTGTGATGATCTCTCATAGGCAAGGCCTCTGATTCAAATTCTTTCTATGTAGTTGGGGGGCTGGGAGGGTAGAAGTTTCTCTTGAGCCTGTGGCTAAAGTTGCCTTTAGCTCAAAACAATATACCACAGAGGCATATCTTGGAATGAGTTGTTATGGACCCCCACAGCACACATATATGTATGTGTATACATGCATATATACATGCACATGTACAGATATGTATATGGGGAACAGGAGATACCTCATAGAGTTTGGTCTAGTCAGAAGAGATAGGCAGTAATGTCATCGCAGACATACAGTTTAGATTGGTGAAGGGGGTGGAAAAGGCAGGGAGGAAGCGACTGTTAAGTCTGAAACTAAAGGGTGAGGAGAAAACCATTGTGAATAAAGGGGGAAAGAAATTTCCAAGCAGCAGGAACAACATATTTAAAGGTTCTAAGGAAAAAAAAAAAAAAAAAAACACTTGGTAGGTTTGAAGCAACTGAAAAGCAGGCTGTGTGGCCAGGTGTGGTGAGGCTGGAGGATCTGGCAGGAGCCAGATCCGTAAAGGTCCTACAGGGAGTTACAAAGAGTTTCAGTTTCATTTTTATTGCAATGGAATGTCAACAAAGGATTTTAAGTAGTATATGGGAGGGGCAACGTCTGATTTATAATTTGAAGAGATTACTCTTGTTGGGCACATGGAAAACAGACTGTATTTTTCTTGTTGATTATGTGGAAAACATGATAGAAGGGGCTAAGTAGAAGCAGAGGGACCAGTTAGAAATATTACAGGGAAGGGGGACTAGGATGGAGGCAGTGGTGATAGAGGTAAAAACGGTGTCAAGAAATATTTTGGAAACAGAATTGACAAGCTTTAGAGTAATTAGTTATTAGAACGAGTGGTCAACTTTGTCAACTTCTCAGGAATGTGAAGGTTAAATGTATCCATTGAATCTGGCAACGCATAAATTTTTGGTGACCATGAGAAGAGCAACTTCAGTGGAGTGAAGGGGACATAAGCCATATTATACATGTATTATTATTAATTCTTATAGTAACTACAGTATTTTTGTCCCTATTTTATTGAATTTGTGAGTTCTTATGTAATTTACAAAATTACTCAGCTAGTGAGTGGTGAAGCAGATGTTTGAACGTTTTCTTCTTGACTTCAGAGCCTGTGTGCTTTCTACTGCATTAGACTGCCTCTTAGAAGCCAAGTGCTATGTATTTCTCCTCTGAGTGTCTTGTATGCTGAGCACTTCTGAATAAATGCTGCAGAGGAACCACATGTTCTCATGGAGTTGTCTTCTCGTTTTTTTAACAGCTATATTGAGGTGTATTACCTATACACTATTAATTCACCCACTTTAAGTGTATAATTCCATGATTTTTAGTAAATTTATAGAGTTGTGCAGCCATCACCACAATCCAGTTTTAGAACATTTTCATCAGCCCAAGAAGATTCTTTTCTACCCATTTGTAGTCAGTCCCAGTTCCCAGCCAGCTATTAATCAGCTTCCTGCCTCTATAGATTTATTTTATGGACATTTCATATAAATGGAATTATAACAATATGTGTAGTTTTTTGTATTTAGCTTCTTTCACTTAGCATAATGTTTTTGAGACTCATTCATGTCGTAACAAGTATTAGTACTTGGTTCTTTTTTATTTCTGAATGGTATTCTGTTATAGGAATATACCACATTTTGTTTATTCACACCCTAGCTGATAGATTTTTGGATTGTTTTTAGTTTGAGTCTGTTATGTATAATACTGCTATAAACATACATGTGCAAGTCCTTACGTGGATATGCTTTCATTTCCCTTGGGAAGATTACTAGGAGTGAAAGCGCTGAGTGGCATGGTATATTTATATTCAACTTTTTAAAGAAACTATCAAACTTTTTTCCATAGCAGCTTTACCATTTTCACTAGCAGTGTATAAGAATTCTAGTTTTTCTTCATCCTTGACAACACTTATTATTGTCCATCTTTTTAAAATATAGCCTTTGTAGTAAAGTGAAGTGGTATCTCATGTGATTTGGATTTAGACTTCTTCATTGATAATGATGTTGAGCATCTTTCCATATGTTTATTAGCCATTCATATATTTTTGGTTAAATGCTATTGAAACATTTTGCCCATTTTTAATTGAGTTGTTTTATTAAGTTAAAGAATTCTTTACGTATATTTTGGATACAAGTTCTTTTCAGATATGTGATTTGCCAATATTTTAATCCAGTTTGTAGTTTTTCATTTTTTTAATTGTATATTTTGATGTGCAAAAGTTTTTAATTGTGATGAAGTCCTTTTCATCAAAAAAATTTTTAATGAATTGTGCTTTTGTTGCCATATCCAAGAACTCTGCCTAACCCAAGGACATGAAGACTTTTCCTGTTTTCTTCTAGAAGTTTCCTGTGAGGTTTTATAATAAATTGGCTTTCACCACATTATGGAGGTCATAGAGTTCTGTAAGGAAGTGGTACTTAAGCAGTAAATGAGGTTCTGGAGACCCAGTCTTCAATGCCTGTGTGTGTGTAGGCTTCCCCACAACAACAAGCAATTCTCCAGCATCAGCAGGATTTTTAAGACTTCAACTCAGTCTGGCACCACATGCCTAGGATAGAGCCAGATTACACAGGTAAAGGGCCAAGTCCTGTAGGGACTGCCCCACTCTGTGGCCACCCCCTTTATTAGATGCCAGTCACAAGTCAGGTTGTTAACCTGTGCTTCTGACTGACTAGCTATAAATCAGAGGGTTTTATGCCCCCCACCCCAGGTTTGATTAATTTGCTGGAACTCATAAAACCCGTTTACTCACTAGATTACTGACTTCTTACAAAGGTCGATAAAGGGTAGGAATCAACAGGCAGATGATGAAACACACAGAGCGAAGTCTCCAACGAAGTTCCTGTCCTTCAGGAGCTTGGGGCCCAGCACAGTGTCACAGTGTTCTGGTTCTCCAAGGTGGAAGCGCTCCAAAAAATGGGGCAACAAGTTGTCTTTCCTTTTGAGTTTTTAAGGGGGGCTTCATTACATAGTCATAATTGACTATGTCTTTGGCCATTGGCAATGGATTCAACCTCAAGCCCTTCCTTGTCTCCTCTCCAGAAATCAGGTGGCGGAACTGAAAGTTCTAATCCTGTAACCGTAGGATTGGCTCCCTAGGCAACCAGCCCCACCCAGTGGTGAGGTTTAGAATTCACCTCATTAACTTAACTGGAGACACCATTGTTGTTCTTATCATTTAGGAAATTCCAAGGGTTGGGAACTATGAGCCAGGAACTGTGGATGAAGACCAGATGTATCTGAGGAATATATTTAGGTTCTAATCTGAATGACCAAATATAAACACTTTTTACACATCATAATATCGCAAGCTGAGATCTGAAAGTTGAGTAGGAGCTAAGAGGGGAAGGAAGAGATTTCATCTAGAGGGAACAGCATGTGCAAAGCTCAAAACCAGTGGGATTAGGTCAGGTTTGAAGAGGTAGGAGAATGCCATTAGAGCTCAGGTGGAGGAGTGTGGGTAGTGATAAATGATGAGACTGAAGAGATGACAGGATTATTTAGGCCATGTGAAGTAATCCTAAGAGCAGTGAGCAGTGGAGTCTGGGGGGTGTGTTTATTAAGCAGGCGGTGACATGATCAGATTCGCTCTGAAAAATTATTCTACTTGCTATTTAGAAATGTCTTGGAAGAGGGCCAGTGTGGATTTGGATTGACCAGTTAGGAGGCTGTTGACCAATTAGAGATACTGACTGGGCAGAACCAGGGGAAATGTGAAAATAGTGAATATTAGGGACATCAAGAGCCTGCTTGCCTTGAATACTGCATGGTTAAGCTTCCCAACCAGGAGTTTATAATAAAGGCGAGTGTATCAGTTTCTGTGGCTTCCCTAGCACACATCTGTTTTTGGTTCTGCTCATGGAATTTTTTTTTTTTTTTAACCAGGAGTTAAAATCCTGACAACTTATACACAACAATTTAGTTTAAACATCTTCACTGCTTTCCTCCTTCGAAAGACTGGGGGAAAAAATGAAAGCAAGTTACTTATTCATAAATTAATTTCATTTTTTAAAAAAGTAAGTACTTGTAATATGCCAAGCATTCTGCTAAACATACGAAAGGTCAAATCCTGTTGTGGGAAGGAAGCTCTTTAGGCAAAAGTGGCTTATATTCCAGTGTTAAGTAGTGTACCTGTTCTGTGAATTCAGGAAGCTATCAGGAGAAATGTAACTGGGATGGGGGTGGGGAGAAGAAATTTTTCTTTACCTTTTGTGGTTCTTCTTGCTGGTCTAGTTAAATCAACATGAGACAGATTAACAAGAGAAAGTAGCCAAATTTAATTACATATGTACATTTGTAACCCCATATACATGAAAGGTTCAGAGACAGAAAGGTAAAATGAGATATATAGCACCTTCTGAGCTAAAGATGAGGAAAGGCACATTGGGCTTAGAGGAAGGAAGATCATTGCAGAAAGGTAAGAGCAGATGTTCAGCTGTTACATTCTTGCCCTGCCCTATAGATAGGTCATAAAAAGTTATTTGTGTCATAACTCTTAATACGGCAAGGCCCCCAATTTAGATTCTTCTAGGAAGTTATGGTGAGGCAGAAGTTTCTCCTGAACCCACAGGGTCTTGATTACCTTCTGCTCAGAATAATCAACATGCCAAAGTAGCACATCTTCAGGAAACCTGCTTAGAACCCCTTCATAACTGAGTCTGATGACTATAAGAAAATAAGGAAAGTGACACAAACTGCTATAATCCACAAATTCAACAAAAGATAATGGGGAGACATTTTCAAGGACTACAGTAGTATCAGCTTTAAACTCTGACTTTTATTTTAGTTCTGAAAGATGAAATGTGAAAGAATCTTTTCTGTGATTTTCTCCGGTTTTCTTTTAATTAACTCAGTGAATTAATAGAAGCAAATTACTGTTTCTCAAAGGTTTTACAGTAAATTTAATTTATTTTATCTTTCAAAATACAACAGAAAGCACTGGGATTCCTAGATTAATGGTGAGTTGTGTCTTGCTCAAAGAACTAACACACATTTTTACAAAGTGCTTTCCATTCTGTCTGTGGAATTAAATTGATACCTGGGAACATATTTTCTTTTTACAATTTTCTGAAGTACATGGAGAGAATCAAAAGTATTCCTTTGAGTATTAACCAGTGTTACCCCAACAAAAATTAAAAATTAAAAAAAGTTTCTCTTGATTTAAGTTATAGAGAAAGAGAGGTAATGAAATACTGCTCTGAAGAGAACATGTCGGAATCCCTTTGCTGGATCATTTTAGCTTTTTAATGTCCTAAATGGTAAATGTAGGACTTTTTGACTGTCAAAATTAAGAGATTCTAGTAAATTGGAAAATATTTCATCTCGTTTGTGCGTACCCATGATCATAAATTAAAGAATTAGGTTAAGGGAAGGAAAGCAGCAAAAAAATGAAAAGATGTAAGAAATACACTATCAGACTTCTGGGCTTTTTCTAAAGGACCCACGTGGGTTTTTATAAGTAAATTTGAGAAATAGCAAAGCTGTCTGAGCCAAAAAAAAAACAAAGCTCACCTATTTGCCAAATACATTGTCATTAATTGCCTTTAGAATGAAAAATAAACAAAGTCATACCTCTGTATATGAAGAAAAGTTTATACAGGACATTGAAAGGCCTGAAACAATTTATGTGAAAATGCTAATCAAATCACCTTTTTCTCTCTGGAATTCCGTGTGGTTCTATCTTACCTGAATTTAAAACACAGTATATATCTTGTATGGTGCCATCTTATATAATGTGAAGTTTATGATTTTTTAAGTATTTAACAATCTATCTTTATCCAGAGCTTTAGTTTATATGCTAACTTATATAAAGGACATGCAAATATAACAGGGTGGTGGTATGTTACAAACCATCTCATAGAGAAACATGACTTGTTTTACTAGATTTTTAAGTAGACATTTTTTCATAAGATGGCAAGAGTTTTGGAGCTTTTTGTTTTCATTTTTCTCTCCGTCTTTTGATATACAAAAAAGACAAAATGATGAAATGATAATTCTGTTTTGGTTTAGACTAAATATTTTTCCTGAGGGGGTGTTTACTGAATGCCATTCCTTCGTACTCCTAGCTTATAATTAATCATTAATTCACTCATTTCAAAATCAGTTTTGAGTTCTTACTTTGTGCCTGGAACAATAGAAAACCACTTGGTAAGAAAACTTATTTCTATGTATTGGGTTGGTGGGCAAGCCTTCATTCTAAGGAGTATTGGCATCAGAAGAGTTCATGAAAAAGATGCTTACATTACAGTTTTCAAAACACTTGATCTTATTTTAGGAATGTTAGCTCAGTTTGTTAATACTTTTCTTACACCAAAATAGGCTTCGTATGTATGAATTGCTGTCATCTTTAATTGAATACAAATAAGGGAATTCCCATAATCTCTTGCATATATTGAACTTTTCATTAAATGGGTAAATATCTCTACAGGTTGTAGGCTATTCTGAATAAACTGTCTATGCTGTTTCCTTTTCTCTGCCTTCTTTGAGTTGTTGTCAACCCCAAGGAAAGGTTCACTGCATCATTTTATAAATATGAATTTTGGTGAGTCAGGGGTTATATTTTGTTAATCATTTGGGGGTGACTTATTTTTGAATGCTATTTTTAATGCTTTACAGGTTTCTTAGCTAACCTATTGGTAGTCCTTGGTTAATGGCTTTTTTTGTCATAAAATTAATCTTGCTAAGCTCAGGTGTTTTTGAATATGTATTGCACTGATTATATGGACATATTTGACTTCACTGTCCACTGCCAGCCCCTGAAAGCCCATTGTAGCCACTTCCTATTCCCACTTTTAGCCTCAGTGATTGTACATGTTTGTTTTCATCCCATATAATGGCATGCTAGTGTTTCCTGTCAGCTGAACTGCTGTTTCCTGAGATGCTGTGTGCTGTTTACATTCTGCATCAGTGAATTTGAACATCTGGTCTGCTATGACTGCCTCATGCAAATGGTGTTGCCGTGCTCCTAGATATTTGATATTTACCATGCAGTCTTCATTTTGTGATTATTACCAGTTTATTCATCAGCCTTTTGCTGTGCATGTTATAAGCTCTAAAGGCCAAGTTGAAAGTACAAGGAAGGAGAAATTTTCTCTTAGGTTTAATGCTTAGGGCCTGAAAATTAAACTGACAAAAGACAGGTTAACAGGAGAAAAAAACGTACACATTTTATTTGATTTTAATATTTTAATTTTTACATGCACACAAAGGCTTTCACAGAAAAGAAGTGAAGACCCAAAGCAGCAGTTAGATCCAGGGACTTATATATCGTTTTATTAGGCTTGCATTATGTATTAGAAAGGAGAATGGTTGGGGCTTCTATGCGTGGTAAATATATGGGGTAAATAATGGAAGATAAAGATTATTTAGTAAGACTTGCTATGCATAGTCAAGTTTGGTGCCTTCTGCGTTGATGAATAATCCATGATTAAGTCATTCTCCTCTTCCTGATATGGGAGAAGGAGACATCTTTACTGGTGGAAATTTTTATTTCCTTTACAAAGTGAAATTTACACCCTGATTTTAGACAGAAAGGGGAAGGGCAAAGGTCTTTTCCAGTATCTGCTGTTTCTGAGGTGCCTTCAGCTCAAAAGAATCCTAATGCCAATGTGGCATTGGGGTGGCATATTCTGATCTCCTGTAAAAGATATAGTGTCTACCCTCAAGGAACTTAGTGTCTGGTGGAGTGGCAGAGGGCAAGCGCGTGGCAGCAATGAAGATGTATTCGTTGCAGTGGGAGCATGGAAGAAAGAGAGCCTAAAACTTCCTGGTTTTGTCAGAGGAGAGAACAGCTGAACTCAGACCTGGAGGATGAGCATAAGGTTGCTGAGTGCAGGTCTCTGAGCAAAGGGCAAACCCACTCAAAAAATCAGCCCAAAGAAGAGAGCTCAGTTTGCTTAGAGTACCATAGGATGCTGGTTGTAAGCCATTAGTAACTGGGAAAGCAGTTTCTTAGGGAAGCTGCCTGCCTGAATAGTGGTTTAGTTTCTGGCTGTTAGAAAAGTCTTCATTGCCCATAATGTAATTGAAGAGCCAGGGGAAAACATGGAGAGCAGAGGGTAAAATAATCTCTGGACACAGTTTTGAATTAGGAATAGCACATCTCTGACATTTCATCAGGTCATTTTCACTTTCTGGTCCCTCTTTCTGCCAGACATTATTTCTTCATGGACAGAGTTCCTAATGAAGGCCCCACCAGAGCTGATTTCTCCCTTCTCACTATTTCTTTCTTAAAAATCATCTTTCTTTCTACTCATTTCCTCGCATAATCTACACAGCAGTTAATCTCAGAGAAGCATTAGCGATAAAACAAGCATAATAATCTAATTCATATTAAATTTTATTTTTTATTTTTTATTCTTTTTAAATTTATTGGAGTAACATTAGTTAATACAATTACATAGTTTTGGGGTGTATATTATAATTTAATATCTATATATTCTGTTGTGCGATTACCACCCAGAATTTAGTTACCTTCAGCTATCATATATTTGATCTTCTTTACCCACTTCACCCTCCTCCAAACTCCCTGTATTTGATCCCCTTTATCCTGTCTACCTCTTCCTTCCTCCCCCACCCCCTACCCTCTGGTAATCACTCGTCCATTGTCCATGTCCATGAGTTTCTGTTTGTCCTGTTCATTTGTTGCTTTTTGGTTTACATCCCACATATAAGTGATATAATGTGATTTTCAACTTTTTCTGTCTGGGATATTTTACTTTAGCATGATCATCTCGAGGTCCATGTTGTCGCAAATGGCAGTATTTCATCTCTTCTTATGGCTGAGTAATAGTCCGTTGTGTATATGTACCACAGCTTCTTTAGCCAATCATCTGTCACAGGTATTACATATTTTTAAGCATGCAGAGTATGTTTATAAAAGATCTGTTGATCTTTGGATAATTTCTTCCAAAGACCTGGCTCCCTGATGACTTCTGAGGATAGGTTATATAAGGGAAAACTCTTTAGTAGCTAAAGGAGTTGGGGTCATAGGCTCTATCTATTGGTCAGTGCTAGGGTAGGAGGCAATTGATCATTGCATCAGGTCCTGGTATCAGTCATGGCCTCATTCTGTCTGGTTTTAGTGGGGGATGCCACTAAAGTAGTTCTACCTTCACGAGTGTGGAGCTGCAAGATGTTATCTTTAGTTACTCTGTTTCTGTGATAAACAGACCTGAATGAAGCTTTGTTCCTGTGTGTTGGCATACCCTATTTCTCATATCTCACTTTGGGTATATTTACTTTTTTCTCTTTTCATTTGCTAGAGTTTTGTCTATTTGTTTTAAATACAGATGTAATTTTATACTGTTTACATGAATGTCTAAATGAAGATGATTGGAAAACCTCTCCGTGACATCTCTGGAAATGGAGAGGATGCGAACACATCCTGGTTAGATCCGGGGTTCAGGACAAAGAACAGATCTGGTCACACTGTTTTTGTTTCCTGCGTATGAAGCCACTGAGCCTTTGGGCAGGGACTGATAAGGGATTGCACAGAATGGGATAGAATTGCTGTGGAGGGAACCTGCCCTGAGGTGCTTGTCTCTCATCAGTAAAGATGACCATAGGTCACATTGTTTATAATTATGCATTTTTGTTGTTGCTGGAGATTTTCCTTTTTAGATGCTTTCGTAGATTTTTTAAAAAGAGTTAAGGGAAGGACGGACGTTTCTGTCATTTCCATGAATTGTGCCAGCTTCCCTATTTTATGTTTCTTCTTTTCCATCATATAAATATATGTACGAAGTAAAAATTTGAATGAAGTGGATGCACAGGTATAGTTCACCTCAAGCAATGGTTCTTAAAATCTGGTCCTTGGATCAGCAGGATCAGCATCACCTGGGAATTGGTTAGAAGTGGGCCCCACCATTTCTGAATCAGAAACTCTAGATATGAGGCCCAGCAATTTCTGTGTTCACTAGCCCTTTAGGTTATTTTATTGCCATGAAAGGTTTAGAACCACTGGCCTGAATGAATGAAATCTTTAATAGCAGGTTTAAATGAACTCTTTAATAGCAGATTTATACTTATTTTTCTAGAGACTTTCAAGTGGTTACACCAACAACAGAAAAATTGCTTTGGAGTTTGAAAGGATTCCTGTAGAGATCTAAACCTCCTGTGTTCTTCCCCCTCCCAAATAATCGTTCTTAAATAAATCAATACCCTAAATAAAATTCAGGAAAGTTTCAGATGTGACATAAAAATTCTAGGAACGTGGGTTCTTGTTTGAATATCCATAGCAGAGCTTCTAGCCTGGAATTTTTAGTCTTACAAGAAAAAAAAATTGGAAGTCATCCAAAGAATGGAATAACATGATATAAGCTTCATATTTTATACAGCATTTTAATGTATTGTTTCTGTAAAAAGTATCTTTGTCAGCATCACAGAATAGCACTGTCAAATGGAGTTGAATCATTCCTTTAAACTGACTCATCTGTTCATTTAGTTATTTGTTGATCTATGGCAGGAAGTACAGCAGTCTTGATGATACCTGGATTCATTTTAGGCTGCCGGGCTCTACTGTCAACCTCTCACCTTTATCCTTGGACAGGTTAATAACTCATGAAGCCTCTGGCTACCAATTGAGTGCATTTCTCTCTTATCCATTAATCTTAAGCTTTTGGGTGCTAATCTAAGTAATAAAATGACCAGGAAAATGAATGCAAAAATACCTTCAGGCTGTTGTTAATAGTTACATTTAATATTTTTTGAAATATTACTATCTTATTCAAAAGATCCTAAATTCCTCACTGCCGATCTGATTTTCATATAATTTTACCAAAAAAGTAGAATTTGGGATTACCTCTTCCTTCCCCAATTAATAGTTAGTAAAAATAGAAATGCAGTAATTAAGAACTGGAAGTGACCTTCTTATGGATATGCCCCCTTTTAACTGATGGGCAGTTCGAGGCCTGGGAAGTGAATGATGTGGCTCAGAAACCAGCATCATCACCAGGCCAGCTGAGCTGCCTTGCCCCTCCCAGAAAAAAATAAGATACAGTTGAGCATTTCTGTCTTATTGTTTTCAGCAAATCATGTACACATTGTGTTTTGCAGTATCTGTTTTGCTAATACTCTAGATAGTGGTCATTTCCTTCAGGGTAATTGACAGAAATTTTAAGTGTTCCAGAAGTTTAGCTACTAGAATAGTGTTTGTTTCCTGTGACATGGGTTTAGGAAACAGCTGTTCCAGTAGCTGCTTGGAAGGACTGAACTTTGTGATGTCTCCTGAGGAGTTGCCATGAGTTCTTTGTTGTCTAAAACTTATTCTTGACTGTCTGCAAAACCTGCCATTACTCTAAACTACTACAATTTAGGTAAGGACCATCCTTTGTTGTTTGTAAAAGAAAATAAGTAGCATTTGGATCTTGATAAATGTGTATGAGAGTTAAGTGTGTGTTCATGTGTATGCATTGGAGGGAGGGTGAAGTACGGTTCTGTAAAAAGTCATTTAACTATTCTTTTTTTAAAATGTGTTAACTTTACCCTGTACAGGAGAATTAATTTTTCAAATACTAATTCTGAGGAATAGGGCTCTATAATACTCTGGAATGCCCACAGAAATTATGTATGGTATAAATTAAGTCTATTTTAGATACTAATTATTGATAAAAGCTAAACAGAAAACTTTCAAAAACTATAAAAACATAGGGCACAGAAATCTATATTTTTTAAAATTTATGTATAAAAATCCCAATTTTAGAAAAATATTAATTTAAAATATTGCTTTGGTCTGATCTGAGACAGTATGTATTCATTTTTTAAGGTGGGGGCAGAAAGTTGGGGGAATGTCTTATTTTGAAACCTAATTTAAGGTAGAAATAAAACATGGCTGTTAAATAGTAAAAGTGCAGAATTGGTGAGTTTTAAAATTGGACAGGAATCTTGTATATTTTTTCATCTTCTAAAAAATCCTTGGTTCCTGAATAGAATTTTCCTTAATTAAATATTTTACTAAGTCCAAGCATAAAGAAAAATAGGAGAAAAAATTTCTCAAGTAACTAAAAGTATCTCTAGAAAAGTAGCCATTATTGAAATATTTAAAAGAAAGCTGAAATTTGTTTCTAACAGACATACTCTAGGGAAAAGAACAGAAAACATTCCCTGTATTATAGTTAGCAGGTCTTACCAAATGCTGATGAGGATGTGGAGGAATGGGGTCACTCAGACATATATTGATGATGGGGATAGAAAAATGGAATAGCCACTCTGAAAGAGTTTGGCAGTTCCTTTTCAAACTAAAAAATGCACTTACCAAATGACTCAACAATTGCATTCTTGTACTTTTATCTCAGTGAAATGACTTATTTTTGTGCAGGAACTGGTACACAAATGTTCATAATAACTTTATTTATAATGCCAAGAGTTGGAAACAACCTAGATGTCCTTCAGTGAGTGAATGGTTAAACAAACTTTGGTGCATCTATACCATGAAATTCTAATCAGCAATGAAAAGGAACAGTTTATTAGTACATGCCGCAGCTGGGATGAACCTCAAGGAAACTATGCTGAGAAAAAGTCAATTTCAATATATACTTCATGATTTATGTAAAATTTATGTAAAATTTGTGAAATAACATAGTTATAGATTTGGAGAACAGGTTAATGGTTTGTGGAAGGGGGAGGGTATGGTTATAAGAGGGGGACATGAGGCAGCCTTGTGGTGATAATACAGTTGAATATCTTGAGTGTGTTTGTTGCACAGGATTGTACATGTGATAAAACTGCATAGAGCTCCCCACATGTGCACACACACACGAGTGCATGTATGACCAGTGAAGTCTGAATAAGTGTGCCAATGTCAATTGTTGGGTTTTGATATTATACCATAATTGTATAAGATGCATTAGGAGAGACCCAGGGTGGGTACATGGGGCTGCCCTATATATTTCTTGACAACATCCTGTGAACCTATAACTATTTCAAAGTAAAAAGTTAAAAACAACAACAGCAACAATTCTTTCAGGGCTACCAAAAAAAAAAAAAAAGTGAATACAACAATTTCGTATAGTTCAAGGAAAAAAGAAAACCTGGTGAGTGTATTCCCATGTGCTAGTTTGGTCATCTATTTTTGGTGATTTCAGCAGGATTTTTTAAAAAGTCTCTCATACTCAGATTATAGTATAGTCTTTTAGTGCTCATATAGTTTGACAGCCCATTGGCAGTTAAGTTTTTAACAAAAATTATTTGGAAAGATATTTGCTTACTACTTTTATTTAGAAATTTACAGAGACTTCCTATTTTTCCCTGATCATGTCACATGTATTTTAGTATCACAAAATTCTTATTCTCCAACAATATAAAAACATCTAAATTGTAAATATTTAAATTATAGATTTTGAATTTGTTCTTAGTCTTGGTTACTTATCTTGAATGAAAAATGCTCTCAATCTTTTGTCAAGATTACCAGGATTTTTCTTATTTAAATTTTATTATTTCTTTTAAAACATTTTTGGGGTAAAGAGATTCTCATTAACTCTTTTAACAGAGAGGTTTATCCTGGTTGTCCTCACATCATCCATTTCCTCCCAGCAGCTTTAGAGACCATTTCAGTCACTAATACTTAGTACTTATCAGCTTTGTTAAATTAGTTGTGGAATAGGTTGAAATTGTTCCTAAAATGAGCTTGATGGCTTTTTGTTTTTTTATATTGCATATATCTTGTGGTACCCTTATGCCTCATCAAAACATAATTGAAAATTGATTATGCTATTTTCACTGGTAATGGGATTTTTTTGTTCTTGTTTTGAGTAATTTATCCATTTGAAATTGGTACTGGTGGAGAAAGTGGAAGTTGCCCTCACATAAACCTTGAGCAATGATCTGAAATAAAAGGAAACACAGATCTGGGTTGATAATGGAATTAAATGATTACTCCTGACTCCTGGTAGGAAAACTACTGCAGCTTTTTAATCTTAAGGCAATTCTTTGAAGTTCTGTAAATCTTTGTATGTCTTGCTTTCCCCAGTATAATAAATGACATCTTAAATGTGAAAAGGGGGTCATTTTTCCTTTTAGAAAATGCTCTATACTTTTTTTTTTCATAGTCATTCTAAAATTCACATGCTATTAAACCTTTAGATTTGAAATACTCCCTCAAAAGTTCTTCCATCATTTCACCACTCCCAGAAGTAATTATTTTTTGGCAAAAGCTGTGCTGATTATTCCAAGACAAATAGCGTAATTAGAATATCCTCACTCAGGCACATAGCTGAGGGTGAATCTTCTTAGCTGCAGAGCAGGACAGTTATTTTTAATGTCTGTCATGTGCTTTTTCATCATGGTCCTGACTGTGAAGCTGGTATAGTGTAACTCTACTCACTTTTCAGTGATTCTAGCTTAGTGGTCAGCCCCAAGATAGAAGAGTGGCTCTGAAACAAAGTGTGAGCTGGTATACGGCAGTTGCAAGTATTTCAGATAACTCATACATATTTTAAAACCTAAAACAGTGATTTTCTTCCTTTTCTTTAAGTCATTTTAAAGTTCCCTAATCTTTTGTGAGTGTTGTGACATGATTAGATTTCATTCCAATATAGAAAACCTAAGATTAAAAAAGAAAGAAAGAAATGTAGGACTTATAATTGAGAAACATTGAGAGAATTGAACTTTTGAAGCAGAAGTCTTGAGAAGAATGGAAGTTTTCAAGTTACATAACTATAGAAAATTTTAATTCAGTTAAAACAACATGTTTTTCAATGAAAACCCCTTTGATGGTTTCACATTGATCTTTGTTTTTGAGCTACTTATTCTGGAGGGGTTTTTTTTTCTTTCTTTCTTAAGATAATTGAACTTCGTTTGAAGTGTTTGAAGCATACTTAATCTATTTTAGGGTTGACTTATTCTAATGCACTTGGCAGTCATGAAGCAGTTGAATAGATAGGTTGATGGCTTAAGTGAAACAGATGAAAAGGCATCTTCAGTTCACTTTTCCACTCTTATGAGTACACCCTAAATTCCTTGCAGATTTACTAAAGGGTACTGAAAGGTGACTAATTCTTAAGTGTCTGAGTGGAGCTGAGTTAGAATGATTTTCAGTGTCATATTCATCCTAGTTTGTGGTAATATTTCTTATGTTTCCTTTTCAAGAATCCGCTGTTTTAAATAATGGTGATATTAATATTAGCTGATGGTACTGGTCAATGCTGTCTGTCTGGTGATTCACCTGTGTTACCTCATTTAATCCTGTCAACAACCTTATGAAATAGGTCTTTTTATCTCTTGTACAAAGGAAGTTCAGACATAGAAAGATTAAGTTAGTTATGGCTTATAATAGATATCTTAGTCTGGATTTCTCTGGAAGCAGGGCCTGAGATGAGGCACTGAGACTTTGCTGTGGGTAGTTTCCTTGTAGGTGAGTCCAGGAAGGAGTGAGTGAACAGAGAGAGCAAGCAAAGGAAGGAAAGTCAATAAAGGGATGCATTATTCTAGTTGCTGCCATAGCCAAGGGGCTGTGTAGTTCCACCAGGATCTCTGAGAAGTGTTATAGAATGCCTCTTGGAATTGCCCATCCAAAGGATGGGAGACTGGGGCTTTGATACACTGACTGCTATCACCCATTGGTTGAAAGCTGCCTTAATCCCCCAGAACTTCTGGGCTGTGCTGGCTTGTAGGTTCTGGGATTCAGAGAATACTCTGACCGGAAAAACAGAGCTGTACAGACATGGCCTTGAGATGGGGCCTTGTGGGCCTACAAGGGTGCTCACACAGAGCTGCCTTGCAGAGTTTAAATCAGATGTAGGCTGAAGGGATGTGGTGTGATATGCCAGAAGCATCTGCTAAAAGGGATAGGACTCCAGCCCACACTAATCCAAAACCTGTGCTTTTTTCAGGTTACATCTTTCTGTAAATGAAGATATGAGATGGGAGTATAAATTAATGTGACATGGAAATATGTAGAATGCACAAAATGATAATGATAATATCAATAGAATGTACATCAATATTAAGTGTACTTGGGAATATTTACTTCCTTTTGTGTTGCTTTGGTTAATACTAGCTTATATTCCTTAATTTTGTGGATTAGAATTTAAGAAGAATGCCTAGATTATTCTAAATATTTAAAAACTGTAACTGATTTGGTATAAAAAAAATATACTCCATTATAGAGTTTTTAAGGTGTATCATGCCGACAGGGTTACATCATACTCAGGTTGTAGAATGTGTTGGGTATTTGTGAGACGTAGAGGAATAACTAGTCAGATCACGTGAAACTTGTAGACCATTGTTCATTGTATGTACTGCTATGTTGTTTTTGTTTGTTAAAAGTATCTTGATAACATCTCAAAGATGTTTTTAATTGAGATATAATTGATACATAACATTGTGTAGTTTAATATGTACAGTATGTTGACTTGATACATTTATGTTGCAATGCCATTATCACCATAGAGTTAGCTAATACCTCCATCCCTTCACATAATTATCATTTCTTTTTGGTGGTGAGAACATTTAAGATCTAGTTTTTTAGAAATTTTGAAATACATAATACAGTATTGTTGACTATAATCGCAATACTGTACATTAGATCTCCAGTGCTTATTCACTTTCTGACTGCAAGTTTGTACCATTTGATTAGCATCTCTCCAGTTTCCCCACCATTCAGCCCCTGGTAACCAACACACTACTCTGTTTCTTTGAGTTTGGCTTTTTTAGATTTCACATATAAATGCTATCATATAGTATTTATCTTCCTCTATCTGGCTTGTGTCACTTAGTATTAATGCCCTCATGGTCCATCCATGTTCATATTGTCTCAAACAGCAAGATTTCCTTCTTTCTCATAAGTGAATGACAATATATTGTGTGTATATCCATCTTCATTTATCCATTCATCCATTGCAGACCTTTAGGCCATTTCTATATCTTGGCTGTTGTGAATAATGCTGCAGTAAACATGGGAGTGCTGTTTTCATTTCCTTTGGTTAAATACCTAGAAGTGGAATTGCTGGGCCATAAGGTAGTTCTTTTTTTTTTCTTTTTCTTTTTTTTTTTTTTTTGAGGAACCTTCATACTCTTATTTCATAGTGGCTGTACCAATTTACAACCCCACCAAGAGAGTACAGACCTTTTCTCCACATCTCTACCAACATCTATTTCTTGTCTTATTTATTTATTTATTTATTTTCCCAGCTTTATTGAAGCATAATAGACAATTAGTTGTTCATATTTACATTGTACAATTCAATGAGGTTTTTTTTCGATTATAGTTGGCATACAATAATATACAAGTTTCAGTTGTATATTGAGGGAAGTTTTCCATCATTATTTCTTAAAATAACTCTTCAACGTTTTCCTTCAGGTACCCCTATGACATGAATATTTTTGCATTTAATAGTGTTTATAAGTTCCTTAAATTATCATTAGAGCCTTGGCTTCTTTTTTCTTGCCATTCTCTGTGTCCTCGGCTTCCCCATCCTCTATATCAGTGGTTTGATCCTCTTCTTTATCCACTCTGTTTTATTGATGTAATATCCTCTTCATCTCAGATAATGTGTTCTTCATTTCTGACTGGCTCTCTTTTATAATTTCCATTTCCATTTTTATGGGTTTTTTTTTTTTATCTCTGTTAAAGTTCTCACTGAATTTATTTATACTTCCCTAAGTTCATTGAGCATCTTTATAACCAGTGTTTTGAACTCTGCTTAGATTACTCTGTTATATTACTTGACTCCATTAATTCTGGATCTCTGTTCTGTTCTCTCATATAGTTTCTGCTTCTTTGTCTTCCCATTTTGGCTGCTTTTTTATGTCTGTTTCTATGTCCTAAGCAAAGCTCCTAAGTCTCTCAGTCTTATTAGCACAGCTTTGTTTAGTAGGTGTCCAGTGGCACAGTCCTGGGAGGGATTCAACTACAGGCCAAGTTTAGCCTCAGCCTGTGCCCCTCTGGGGTCACCTGTTAAGATTCAGCAAGCAATTCACAGATGCTGTGCTTATAGTTGCCTCAAAAGGCCACACCAGAAACTGAGGCTAGCTGCCTCCAGTGTGAGTCTTGGTGTTGCTCAGCAAGGAGCACCTGACTCATGGAGGATACACATGTATGTGGCCTGAGTGGAGCCTTCAGGGGAGGTAGGGTTTCAAGGAATCCTTTGGGCGGAGCTACCTCTGTTATCCAGTTTGATGACTTCTCAGTTATGGCAGTGCTGCATCTGCACACTGGGGTGGGGGAGAGGTCTCAACAGAGAAACAATGGATACGTCGACATTTCTGTCTGGTAGAGACCCTAGCCTCTGGCCCTCACTTCAACTCAGTGTCCCCCTGTAAGTCCCTGGTGCCCTCCATGCAGCCAAACTGGCACTAATACTCAGAGCGAGCAGGTCCATCACCATGAAAGTCCCCTTGAGGACATGGCCCCTTTAAGAGGCATCTGCAGCTGCTGGCTGCCGCTGCTTTGGCCTCTGTCCCATTGCTTGGGACCAGGCAACCTCGCATCCTTGCCCATCCTACCTCCTCCTGTTGCAGGGTGATTTCTTATTTCTCTTCCTAGTTGTATGGCTTGTTTTTCTAACTCCCAGGCAACTTTCCTTGCTATTTGTTTCTTGTTTCTGTCACAATTTTGATTTGGTTGCAAGAGGGATGAACAGAGCCTCTATCATCTATGCCATTTTTTTTCTCCCCTTCTTGACTTTTTTTTTTTTTTTTTGATAATAGCTATTCTAATAGATACAAGGTGCTAACTCATTGTGGTTATGATTTACATTTTCCTGATTAGTGATGTTGAACATCTTTTCATGTACCTGTTGGCCATTTGTATGTCTTCTTGGGAAAAATGTCTATTCCGATCTGCATTTTTTAATCAGATTATTATTATTATTATTATTATTATTATTATTATTAATTATTTTGAATACTGTGAGTTCTAATATCCCAAAGTTGTTGACACTCCCCAGAGATGAACCAGAGAGAACAATGCCTTGGGTGAAATTGTTTTTCAGAGTTTTGAGCCTGAGTTTATCCCAGGACAGTGAGGTAGCTGAAACTTTCTTCTCCTGCCAAACTCAGCCAGGTGGGTGTTGTAAAATATTTGTTTAATGTAAAGAACTCAAGTTGTTATTTTCCATTTTTAGCCAGTCAGATTTGGGTAGGGTCTGGAATTCACACAGACAGCTTATTTGGGGTATCTCATATCACTCCATAATGGATCACCATAAAGTTGGTGGTTTAAAACAATACAAATTAGCTCACAGTCAGTAGGTCAGAAGTCAGGGAGTGGTGAAACTGGGTTTTCTGTTCAGGGTCTCAGAGGCTGAAACCAGAGTGACAGCCAGGCTGCATTCCTTTCTGGAAAAGAATTCACTTTGTGGCTCACTTGGGTTGTTGGCAGAGTTCCAGTTCCCTGCGGTTATAGGACCTACAGTCTCTGTTTTCTTATTTCCTTGGCTCTACCTTGAAGGATCACTGCTCATTTTAATTATAAAGTTCTTTCACATTTTTTCACTTAAGTTTCACATCAATTCTGGCTTCATATTTTTGTCCCCAAGCATCAGATGAGTAATGTGAGGCTCAGAAAGTTGAACTGACTGAGCCAGATCGCACAGTTAATAAACAGCAAAGCCAAGACCAGACACTTTTCTAATAGACCGCAATGGCTACATTCTTGCTTTTTAAATAACATCTGTTGAGTCCTTACAGTTCTGAACTGGATGGTAATTAAAAAGAATAACATATGGTGACAGTCCTCGAGGAAGTCCAGGTCTTGACCTGTTCTACTGTAATGAATAAGTCAGCTACAGAAATTTGACCACAGTATTGTAGAAACCTCAGGATAGAGCAGTAAATTCTGTTTGAGTTGGATTAACTGAGAAGTTTGCCAGTCTTGATAAAAAGCTGTTACGAGAAGAGTGGGAGATATGGGTGGGAAGGTCAATCCAGACAGAGGGAACAGCATGAGCAAAGGTATGAGATTGCCAAGGTGCTTGGCAGTAGCAAGAAGTGCAGCAGATTGAGGGAGAGGAAGCTGGCTGTATTGCAGTTGGGGCACCGGCTAGAGTTTGACAAGCAGATGTGACATTGTCAGGTTGGAGGGTAGATGTGAGCAAGTATTTATACCCATTTCTTATCTCAGTTCTTCAACTCCTGACCCAAGGTATTCTTTTTCCATAGCTGAACTAGATGCAGAACACAGCCAGAAGGTCCTGGAAATGGAGCACACTCAGCAAATGAAGCTGAAGGAGCGGCAGAAGTTTTTTGAGGAAGCTTTCCAGCAGGACATGGAGCAGTACCTTTCCACCGGTTACCTGCAGATAGCAGAGAGGCGAGGCAAGTCCAGGGGTGGGCTGCTGGCAGTAGGGGCTCCTGGGTGTGCGAGATAGTTTTGTGGTGCCCCCACCCCCCGTCTGAGGCATCGGATAAAGCCTCCCAGATTGGAGTGGATGCATCATAATTGTCCTATGGTTCTGTAGTTCTGGCTTTAGTTGAAGATATTTAGGAAATGTGAAATAGGTTAGGGGAAAAAAAAGACATCACCCATATTCTACAGCACTGAATAATCCCTATTTCTGTTTTAGGGTTTTTCCTCTGTGTGTGTGTATGTTGTGTGTGTGTGTGTGTGTGTGTGTGTGAGAGAGAGAGAGAGAGAGAGAGAAAGTCTTTATATAATTGGTATCAAACTGTACTTACATCTGGCTTTGTATCTACCTTTTCTTAATACTGTATGGGGCTCTTTGCCCTTATTTGAAGGGGTATATTTTAGCACTGACCCTAATATACTTAACCAGTCCCCTAGTTGAACATTTAGAATCTTTACCTCTATAAATGGTGCTATGAGGAACATCTAGATGCATAAACGTTTGGCTGCATCTCTGGTAGTTCCCAAGAGCACACTGGGTAGCAGAGAAATCAGGTACCAGGCTCCTTCATCTAGCCTCTCCTTCCCAAGACCTGGGTTCCTCAGGGAGCAGTTGGGTAGCAGGGGCAGCGGTAAAGCACTGGGCAGCTTACATTTTCCTGCAGCCTGATGCTGAGAGGGCAGGAGCAGCCTCCCAGTCACAGGCAATGTGGAGTGCCCAGGGCTTCTTCATGTACTTGCTCTTCTGTCCTCCTGGCCATCTCGCCTCCTGGAACCCACCTTGTCTTCCCAGATCTCTCTCTACTCAGTCTTCTTCCCCTTTCCTGGCCTGCCTGGCCCTGGACTTTGTTCTCTGTGCTCTGACCCTCATCTACACACCCCAAGTTTATCTCTGTTACCCACACTCTGTTCCTGGTCAGTCAGTTTCATGTCCACCCCCAGGAGAAGTTAAGGAAATCAAAGATTGAGGAAGGATGATAATGCAGTGAAAACAAATGAACCGTAATATGTGATACCTCAGAATGCACTAAAGGATGCATTATGTGGATAATGCTTTTTAAACTATGGTGGACAGTATAGATTTGAAATTTAATCTGTCTCCAGAGTCAGCTCTCTCTGTCTTCATCTAGAAAAGTCAGCCTGCCTGTTTGCTCAGAATATGTTCAGAATTCAGTTTCTTTAGTGTTTGGTGTTTGTCATGGGTAGAGCCGTCCTTGTTGCTCCAGGGATTTGTGTCCTGTTACGGGTAGGATCTGAGAAGGATACCATCTTAGTCAGCTTGGGCTGCCATAACAAAATAGCCCAGACTGGATGTGGCTCAAAAAAACCAAAGTTATTTTCTCCTATTCCCAGATGCAGAAAGCACTAGATTAAGATGCTGGCTGATTTGGTTCTTTGTCGGGGTTCTTCCTGGCTTGTACCTCACTGTTTCCTCACCTCATGTGATAAGAGCTCTCTGGTGTCTGTTCTTAGGAGGGCACTAACCCCACCATGAGGGCCCCATCCTCATGACCTTATCTAAAACTACTCACTTCCCAAAGGCCCCACCACCAAATAGCATCACCTCAGGGTGTAGGCCTTCAGCATATGAATTAGGTGGGGGACACAAACTTTCAGTCCATCACAGACGCATACTCCCTGGCAAATTTGACTCACAAATTGAGCATAATGAGACATTAACCAAGAGGGTATGGAGAAGGTGGTAATGAAGAGTACAGTAACAGAAACTCTCATTGCTTAAACAATTTAACACTGTCCTTGTTCAGTTGAGTTCAGCAGACATTTCCTGAGCACTTGCTTAGTATTCAGCATACTTTTAGGCCCACGGGAGGCAAAGAGAAAATGAAAGTGCCTCTTAAGAAGCTCCTATTCTCAGGGAAACCCATGAACACATACCGAATGGGACGGTGAAGTGGTAGAGGAATGACAGGTTCAGGAGTCCGTCTTCCCGTTGATGGGAAGCACTTTGAGATAGGGACTAGTTGTGTGCTGAAGGACCCTCCAGAGCTAGCACAGTATCGTGCCGGGTAAAGAGCAGTGCTCAGCCAGCACTTATTGAACAGATATCAGCTAAACATTATGAATTTTTTGATTTTCAGCACTTAAAAATAAATTTCTTCAAGTTTCTAAAAAGTGTTAGGCTCATTTTTTTTAGGGTAAAAAATGCAGTCAAGCATATGTTGCCAATATATGTGGTTTTGAAAGCACTGAAGAAAATTGGAGTATGTGGGCTTTTAAGCTTTCTGCTTCAGCTAGAGCTGAAAAGATTCACAAATGAGACACGCACGTCTCTACAGCCTGTTCAGAGCCATCCTTTAAGACTTCTCAGCCTGGCAAGTCACACTTCCCTTTCTTACTGGGTATTCATCTCCAAGGATGAACATGGGGAACATTTATTTAGAAGAATCAATCAAAATTAAAAATCTCTGCAGTGAACATGGTATTTTGGACTCATTCCACTAAATCAGAAATAGCACTCTGAATTTTTCTTACTTTCCAAAGCTTCATTTTTTAATTAAGACAAAGGCATGGAAAGTTTTATCCAGAAAATAATCAGAGGGAAGGATGAAGGGACATCTGTGACCACATGGTGGTGGAGGACCCCAGAGCCTCCTGTGTCCAAAGAGGAGTGAAGACAGTACCAGTACTGCTGAGACGCAGATGGGACCTGGGACCCACCATGTGCTCAGCAGGTCTGCATGCCTTAGGACATAATTAGGAACTTTGTAAGACTCTGACCCACTTGACCTGACTCTCATTTTCTCAGAAAAGCATTTATTGCTCTCATTTTAGTGCCGGGTGCCACGGGTATTGACATTGTGGTTTGGTATGAATAGATCACCTTGGAGACGTCCTATTCTTTAACTGTGTCTCCCCACAATTAGATCTCGGGTTCCTGTTTATCTCTGCTGAGCTGGTAGTTCAGCTAAGTCCAGCCTCTGGTGCCAGGGGTGCACCTTGTGCCCTCAGACACTGTCTCAGCCCTCGAATGTTCCAGACTGGACCCAGGGCCCAGGGATGGGAAGAGGTGATGTTGGGACTGGGGATGAAATTAACAAAGTTAGAAAAGATAGAATGGGGTAAAAAGCACCTATCCTAAAATTCAGTGTTATTTGAGATATGATCTAGGATGTAAAAACACCTCAAAGCACAGTTGCAATTTGTGATTTTAACTTTGTATGATTGTCTCCCCATCGGGGTTTTATTTACAACTTTGACCCTTATCGTGATCTACTACTGGTTTTCATTTTAATTAGGAAGCATTTAAAATATCTGGAAAAGAACTGAAAATACTGTTAACATACCTGTTTCCAGATTTAACATGTTAATATTTTACAGTGTTTGCTTCAGATATTTTTAAATATTAAAATTCCAGACATAAACAGGTTTAAGATATAAGGATATAAGTGTATCTTTGATATAACTCCAAGTTATAAGAACATCTACTAAAAGTTTTAATGTTTTCCATTTTATATTTGGCTCTTAAGTCCATCACCAATTGATGTTTATGTTGTGAGGTAAAGATCCAATTTTAATTTTTTTCCAAAACAAAACTATTTAAGTACCAGCATTCTTTCTCCACTGCTTCACATTTGTCTTACCTGTTTCCACACATTGTTGTCTTTTTAGGCGCTCTTTTCTATTTCATTCTTCTACTTGTTAGCCTTGAGCCAAAACCATACTATCTTAATTATAATTCATTAAGCAGTGGTTCTTAACTAGGGACAGTTTTGCTTGTTGTGATTGGGGTAGGGATGTGCGACTGGCATCTAGTGGGTAGGCCAGGGATGCTCTGCCCGCTGCCACCACCCCCACCCCCAACACAGCAAAGTATTATCTGCTCCAAAGAGTCAGTAGTGACTAGGTTGAGAAACCCTGATTATAGCAAGTGTTGCTTTGTGGTAGACTGATTTCTGCACACCCTGTACACATTTCATACATTTTTTTTTTCTTCAGAGTTGCCTTGGCTTTTCATTGGCTCTTTGTCCTTTTATAAGTGTTAAAGTCAGATTTTGATTCTATGGAAAACCCTGTCCAGACTTTTGTTGGAATGGCCTTAAGTTTCCAGTTTGAGCAAGAACTGGCATCTATGTGGGATTGGGTTTCTGCGCACGCACATGTGAGCTCTCGTTTCCTGAGTAGTGGGTAGAATTCGCCTCTGACGCTGTCTGGGACCAGTGGTTTCTCTGTGGGAGGATCTACTTGTTCTTTTTCTCTGGTACTTTATAGCAGTTTCCTATTTCTTATTAATTTTAGCAGATTTTTCACGGAATTTGTCCAGCTTGTTTTTACTTTTCAAACATATTAGCATAATGTTGTCCACAGTACTTGGAGTTAGGTTGGTTTTTGCATTCCTCACTTTGTTAATTTGTGCCCTTTATTGTTTTTCTTGATGAATCTTAAATAAAACATTCATTTTGAAGTGTTTTCTCCAACGAACCAACTTTTAGTTTTATGATTCCTCTCTACTACACATTTCGTTCATTTCTCCTTTTTAGTACTAGGCTTTTTTGTTTGTTTGTTAAAAAAATTAATTTGGTCTGATTTAAATTGAATGTTTAGACTCAATTTTCAGCTTTTTCTAAAGGCATTCAAAGCTGTGATTTTTTTTGATAGGGATGAAAAATCCAAAGAAGAAAATTCTACTTTAACAGAATTCTACAAGTTTTGATAAGTAATAGATTTTGGGTATTTATAGTTTTTCATTAGTTCTTAAGATTTGTTTAGAAATTTATTTTAAAGAAATGTTTCAAAATAACGTGAAGGTTTTTCTAGTTACCTTTTATTACAGATTTCTGCTTAAATTTGTTGGAAAATGGGAATTTTTTTTTAATTCAAGACTTACTTCGTGGTTCATTATAGAGAATTTTCCTCAATGTTTCACGTATACTTGAGAACAAGGTTCTCAGTGATTGGCATAGATTCTATATGTGTCCATTTCATTAAGCCTGTTAAGTGGCTTGTTCAGATATCCCCTAATTACTAACTTTTGGATTGCTTAATTATCAGTTATCAGAGGTATATTTAACCTTCCTACCTCCCATCATATGGATATTACACTTGTTATTCAAGCCATCTTTTTGCTTTAAAAACGACACCACAAAATATGTAGTCACACAGAAATTTAGAATCACCTTCCTGGGCGAATTGAACCTTTAAAAAAAAATCAAGTACAACTCTACCCTAATGTTGTTTTTGTTTCCCCTTATATCTATTTTGATATTAATATACTTATACCAGCTTTCTTAAAGTTGTTTCCCCACTCTACACTTGTAAAAATATTTAATGTTTGTGTCTATTTTAGGAGTGTCCCCTTTAAACAGAATATAGCTAAATTTTTATCATTTTAATTCAGTTTTATGTTAACTAGCTAATTTGGTTCATTTACATTTATTGTGATTGCTGACATAACTAGCTTCATTATCACCTTATTTGGTGCTTTCTATTTTCCTGAAAGCATTTCCTATCCTCTTTAGTCCACTTTTTCTGTTTTGAAAGTTATACACCTGCCCTCTTTGACAGCACAGATGGAAAAGAAGGGAGCCTCTGCCCCTTAAGTCAAAACATGGCCAAAAGCCAAAAAGCCAGGCCATGCTGAAGACCCCATAGCCACATAAGAAAGCCTGCATGTCACTCACTTTGTGGCAGCTCAGTACCTGTGGAAGAGTGCTCGTAGCAGGAACAAGTTTGACCACTGTGCCATTAAGTGCCCCATGACCAGTCACCCTTGAGGAAAGCTCCAGGGTAAGAGCATTGCTGTTCCTTGTGCATCTGTCAGGCTGTGCATGGGAAGCAGCTCTGTGACATTGACGTGGCCAGGGCCAGTTTGCCCCATGCTCAGGGCTGATGCAGAGCAGGCGGACTTCACCTGGCCATATTTGCTTTGGATATTGCCAGTTTGATGGGATCATCTAAACTATAATAAACTGTCCCCCAGCTAAAAATAGAAATGACATACCCTTTACCACTGTAGTGCTGAACTTCACTGATTTTGTGGTACCCAGATTCTCAGCTTTCTACCAAACAAGGATCTCACACTGCTTCATTTCTCATCACATCTCTACTCTCCTGTCATTACTGCTCAGTCCTTTATTTCTGCCAAAGTTCCCCAAATTGAACACTATTCAGAGTATTTTTTATTCAATATTTTATATAATAGCTTACAAACTGAGAAGACTTTTTGCTGTTTCACATGTTTCTTGCACCTCAGACCTCCCGTGATTCACCACCTTCCTTTAGTTAGAGAGGCTCATAGTAAAGTGTTTGTTGTTGTTTTTGTCTGCTTGTATCTTATACTTTATCTTAAATTTTATTTAATGATATAGTATTTTAAAATGACATTTATCTTACCTTTGATTTCATTATTCCACTGTTTTCTGGCTTTTATTGTTGAGATGCTGTCCTGTTATTTCCTAGTGTTTCCTCATCTGCCCTCTTTGATATTTGTCAGTTTCACTGCAGTTGATGTAGGTGAGGATTTCCTTTATCTGTCTGCTTGAAATACATTTCACTTTCTTAATCTAGGAACTCAGATCTTGCAGGAAGTCTGGAAGATAATCACCCGCTTTGAATATGGCTGCTATCCACACTGCTTGTTTTGGAACAGTGTAACCTTTTTCATTTTCTATCTCTTAAGCTCTCATAATTCCTTTCAGTTTACTTGCTGTATAATATGGAGTTTATTCAGTCCGTCTCCTAGTTTACTAATTTTCTCTTTGCCTCTCATTAATAATCTTTAACTACTGCCCCAAGTTTAAAATTTCAGTGATTAAATTTTTCCTATCTGGAAGTTATTTGGCTCTTTTTCAAATACCTGGTCTAATCTTTGACACCTTGTTCATTTTTTATTCCATCTTGGATTTGGTTAAATATTTAGACATTTAACATTCTTGGGAAAGGATGCTGAGTTTTGTTTCTGCTGATCCTCATTCACATTTCCATGTGTGTGCTGTAAATTTGGGATTGGATCGTAGTGGATTGTTTTTATATGCCTGGGAGACCCAGGGTTAAGGGTATATCCATCCAGAAATAATCTGTATTTGCATCTGGCAGACACCATCATGCTTTAGGTGACTTAAATTAACTGGCCTGTAGTTTTTTGGACCATACAGGTTGTTTAAATACGAACACCAGGCTTCCAAGCCATCTCTCACCTGATACCTAGACTCCTAGTAGTCATGGCCTCCTTTTGCTGGTGGGCTGATTTTCTTTTGCTGGTCTGCACTTTCACTGCAAGAAGCTCTTGGTTCCAACCCACCAGCCCTAACATTGTCTGCAGTTAAGGTTGATGACTCGAGAAGTGTGACAAGGGAAGTGACAACTTCAATTGAAAGGATAATAAAGTTTGAGGGCAACTTCAGGCAGAAGGCAGAGGTGTGTCTGGCAGGGAGCTTGCTAATGTCATGCTGCTCCAGGAGTGTCGGCCTCTTTCAGAGAGCACCCTAGTCCCAACAACCGAGAACCTGCTTAATGCAGAAATGGGTTCATCCTCAGCACCTGCAAAGGGTTGGGGTGACCAGGAAAACTGCTGTGAAGGTGTAAAAGGTCATAGTAATCAAGGTAATCTGGGATGGATTAAAGTACCATACTGGGAGGTATCATTTAACATATTCCTCTAAATTCTATTTTTAAGAGTTTTGAATAGCAGGAGATATTTTACACCTAGAAAACAATTTTTAAAGTACTGTTGCAGATAAGTATAAGTTCATTTTGTGCCAATCCGTTCCCAGAGCCCATGGGCAGCATGTCATCCATGGAGGTGAATATCGACATGCTGGAGCAGATGGATCTGATGGACGTATCTGACCAAGAGGCCCTGGATGTCTTTTTGAATTCAGGTGGAGAAGATAATGCCATGCTGTCCCCTGTCTTAGGTAGGAGGTGACAAACTTGCATAAACATCATTTCCCCGCAGAGCGAAGACACTGGAATAATAACGTACTGGTCTCTAAGCTCCCAGTCAACTTCTTGTTCTACTCACCTATTTCCACATTCCCAAGTCTGGTCTCACAGTAGTGGGTAAGAGAAAGATGGGCTGTCAGTCACGAATAAGTGCTCTACCCAAGCACCTTCCAAGAACAGAGGGCTTTCTTGCGTTTTACCTCCCTTTTCTGTCTCAGAATCCCAGTTAGGTTTTTGCGGTTATTTAAGGACTGGAATGCTGTGCGCTCACTCACCTTGTGCTGGGGGAGCACACACTTGTCTTTAAACCCTTCCCCCTCCATTCAGCAGATGTTTATTTCATCTCTGCTCTGGGCAAGGCTAAGGCATGTGGTCAGCATTTAGCGTATATTTTTAAAATGAGTTGCACCCGCGTGGTCACTTTCACTCCATTTAATGCCTTCCCCAAATTTCAGATTCATTCAGCAAATATTTACTGAGGCTCCAGACCTTATGCCTGGGCTCAGTGTAATTTCAAACTGGACCTTCCGGATGAGCCTTCTTACATGCAAATCGCATCATTACAAAGAAAGCGTTTTAAGTGCTTTCCACAGATGAACAAGAGAAAGGCAAAAGGCCTTCCTCTAGCAGCACCTTGTCCAACCCCTGTACAGTGTTCACCATCACCATAGGTTCCACGCCCTCTGAAGTCAAGCCCCTTAGGTTCTTGTCAGTTTGTGTTGTCTTCAACTTCTCTTCTCCCAGCAAAGCTGAGAACAGTGTTGCCACACACACCCTCTCCACATCCTGAGTAGGCTGGGCCCCTGGAGGTGGGAAGGAATGCTGACCACTTTCCCAGAGTCAAGAAGAGATTTCGAAACTGACTCCATCATCTGCAGATGATTTTTATTCCTTTAAGAACTTATTTACTTCCCATGAAATTGGAGAAATGCTGAAAGATCACAAGTTTTTCTCTTAGCATTGATCTCTCTGAAATTACTTCAAAGGCTATAAAGTAAATCTAGATTATCAAGGTTACATGGAATGGTCCCTAAAAGAAGTACAGTATGTGTCCTTGGGCCTTCAGCACAGTATTTTACTGGTATTGTAAGAAGGGTTCAGGATCTTTCCATCTGTCTCAAGTGGCAGAAGGGTCAGCACAGGGCCCCTAGCTGCCTCAGGCATCACCTAGCTTAGCATTTTCCAGGCACAGTTCCTGCACTGTATTGAGCAGCCTGGTTCTGCAGCCCCCAGCTCACTGGAACAAAGAACTTACTCCCTTTTTATCTACGTGAGTGCAAACCACTGTCTTCAGTGGCAATTCTAAATTGCAGTGCTTTTATCACAGTTTTTTTTTCTATTTTGCAGGGCCTGAATCAAGTATCGATCAGAATGAAATTAGTCTTCAGGTTCCAAATCCTTCTGAATTACAAGCCAAGCTACCGTCCTTGTCCACTGCCTGCACTGACCCAGCCACCCAGGACCCTAGTGAAGGTGGGGAGTCCCCCATTGTTCAGTCTGATGAAGAGGGAGTTGAAGTGGACACTGCTCTCGCCACTTTACACACCGATGACAGTGACTCCTAATCTGGGCACTTACATTCTTTGACCACCCCTGAAGGAAGACTCAGCTGTGTGTAGAATCCCACTGTGAAGGCAGGTGGTTTTTTGGAGGCTCTTGATTTTCACAGTTGCCAATAATTTGTGAGAAAGTGAAAGAACAGCTAACAATAAAGTTTGAGGACTTTAAAATGAGAGAGTACATGGCCAGTTTGTACAGAAAAGCTTCTAAATACACACCTCCCTTCAGGTCTTAGGTGCAGGAAGGGCCGTTCATGTCCACGAAGGTAACTGAGGCTCGTGTTGGGCAGGGCAGGGCAAAGCACATCTTCACATCAGCTCAGCACGGGATAAAAAGCGCCCTTCACAGAGAAGTCTGAACTTTGGTCAAACAGTGCTAACGAAGCTTGGGTTTTCATCCAGTCATTGCAGAATTATTAACAGTCCAACAACTAACCCTTTCACAACACTAGAAAACACATCTAGGCCCAAAAGATGAGCTACATAAGCCCAGTCAGTACACCAGTCTCACTCCTGACAAGATACTAGTCCCAGAGAGGGCTCTTTCCCCTTCCACCACCTCTCACGACCTAGTACCTAGCACCCGGTGAAGGGATGGCTGCAGCCTGTGGATAGGTTCCACGCGCTGGTCACCACTGGGCCAAACAGAAAATAAGCAAACAGCAGCCATTTGGTTTTGCTCAAAGGGGATGCAAACCACCAGGTCGAAGTGAGATGGGAGAATCAAAATGTGTTGTCTGTGCCACTCCCTGGCTGAGGCGGGGACGGGGATTCTCAGCCCTCTTCCCAAATTCATTTATCAGAAAAGAGCTCATGTCATTCACTCATCTTCCACAAGACAGACAAATGTCCAAAAAACTTTGTTTTTATTATTAAACCTTGTAGTACAAACCTGAAAAGTAAACAAAAAACTGGCAATAAACAACATGAAGTCTTCCCTCCCAAGGGAGGAGTGCAGAGCAGCGCTAATAAATTAAATGTCAAACTGTAAGCCATAGGCAGAAGTTTACTGTCAAAAAGAGGGAAAGTACACAGCAAGGCCATAAAAACCAGACAACCACATTGGAAAACACTTGACTCTGTTTATGTAACTGTTAAATATTCCAAAACAGTTCAGTCTTCTGCAACAGCGACCAACACAGCGGATCCCAGGACGTTCCTGACAGCCCCACCGGCAAGCTCAGTGCAACACGGTAGCCACGGGATCGATGAGTCCAATTATGAAACAAAGGACAGCTTGTGAAAACAGTTTCCCTTTTTTATTCCACACGTACTGTACACACAACCGGAGAAGGGCAACAGCTACTCCATTATTATTTTTTTGTTGTTGTTCAGTGATGTAAGCAGCACTTATAAATGTTACAAGAAAAACCCTGTAAGCATCCAATCCAACCGATGAAGAAACTGAAATGTAAGGCTTTTCTTCATCTTGTCTTCTCACCCCCCTCCCCACCCCCCACCGAGAAAAAGGCTCAAGTATTTAAAACAATTTACAGGCGTATGTACAAAAGGATGTTTTTTTTTTTTTCCTTTTTTTCTTTTTTTGTTACAACATGAAGAGAAAAAATAGACAAGATGAGCACAAATGCATTTTCACATTCAAAAAGAACTGCAGACCTCCTAGTGGCTCTAAATGTGATCATAAATGAAACAAATTTAAAAAGAAAGATTAATGCTGACCTGTGAAGGTGAGAAACAACAAGCAGTGAGATGAGGATGGAATGTTAGAAAGATTGCACGTCTATGACAAAGAAGCACTTACGGCTTCAATCACTTTTTTCCTTTTTTTTTTTTTCTCTTAAGGATGCTATTGAAGGGTTTTTTGATAAAGTAGCCAACAGCACCAAAAAATAACAGAATGGATTTCCTAATGAAATCAGGCACAGGTTTCCCGCACGTGACCCCTCCAAGGCAGGCAGTCTTTTTCTCTCTCCTTTTTCCCTTAAACAGATGCATAGTGATGTGCTGGTAAAGAGAACCTAGTCACTCAAATCTCCTCGTTTTGCCTATGGTTAGGAAACAACGTCCGCCTCCAGCTGCCATTACCGCCCGAAGAAACAAAATGGGGGTTCTCCGGTTTTAAAAAAGTACAAACTCATCTTGCACATGACAGAAGAAAAGACAGCCAAAGTAAAGCCATTTCTTTTCAAGTTTCGTGTGTGTGTGTGTGTGTGTGTGGTGTGTGTGTGGTGTGTCTCCTATCCCTTTTCCTCTCTAGAAAAATCTGCTCACATGACTGTTTTATAATTTGTTCTCCAAACTTCACCCTCTTCAAAAATGGGTTAAGCCTTTTTTCCCCAACAGTTACAAAAAAAAAAAAAAATCAAACAAAAAGGCTTTTGTCAGCCATAGGGGCGATACAAATTAACACAGCCCCCCCCCCTCAAGGGTTTTAAAACAGTGAATATACGGCAGTTTCAAAAATCTGACTGCAGTATCTAGGTATTCTAAGTACAAAAAAAAGTTCAACAGTTTAATGCTAAAACAAAATTAGTTCTCTAAAACCAGAAGAAAATCTTCTTTAGAGCTAGTGCAAAGACAGCTTGTATCCTACAGCAAGTACTCCAAACTAGAATATAATAATTACAAAAAAATAGATCTCAGTTGACCGCGGTGCTGGCAGCTTCACGGTGAGCTCGAAGCACTTCTGGACGAGCTGGAGGACAGCCGGGAGGGCGGCACGTCCACCGTCGCCCTCTTGCGGGGCCCCCTTTTTGGTGCAGGCTTACCGAGACAGTTCTCAATGCCGCCGTTCCTGCCAGGTACCTTGCCACAGATCTGATTGACCAGACTGATAATTTGTTCCTGTTTGGGGTCGAAAGGAAGACACAATTAGCAAACCAGAAGAGCGCCGTCCCCAGAGCCACCCAGGGGAACAGAGAGCAGAACCCGTCAGCGTGGCCACGCTGCCAGTGCCCCTCGTCAGACCCTATCAGGTTGGAGATTTCTGAGCATCACCTCAAGAGTGTGGCTCAAGGAAGGCTGGGACAGACTCTGGAAATTTCCCCCGGCGACTGCCGGATGCAGCGGGCTTGGAGAACCAGTCAGACCACTTCATGAGGATGCAGCCCCTTACCTAGGCACCTACGGTAAACTGCTTTCCTCCTCAGGGAGCAGGAAGAGCCAACCTCCTCGCCCCAAACTCAAGGGAGCCTATTAGCGCCTCCTGGTGGCTGCAAGGTTCCAACTCATCTGCTAAAGCCCTGTGGCTACACAGGGTGAGTATGGAAGTGTTAGCTCCTGCCTGGGTCTGTACATTTGCCTGGAGTACAGATTCCCTCATCATGTACCAGGTGCACCTGAGACAGGCACAGACATGTCCTCTTCTGGGGCGCCCCAGGGCCTTGGAGTTTAAAGAGATTAGCTGGCTGGCCCCCCAGGGCCCCAGCTAAGAGGAGTGCTCACGGTAGGTCCCCTCAACTTGCACCCTGGATTGTGACAAATGCCTGAAGCTGTTTCACTGGCTGACCTGACACTTGAGCCTATTTCACCTGCTGTCACAAATAAACATTTGTTTAGAAAAATTTCCATTACTCCTTCCTTCTCAACAAAAGGCAAATGAAAAACCAAGCTTTTTAAAGAATTCACTCGAGAGAACAACATTATCTGTTGGTATCAAAAACACAGTTGTAATTTTAACTCACAGTCGTCCAGTTTTAAAAGACCTCACAGAAAAGAATATCAAAATGGGTATGTATCCTGACATACATTTCATGAAACCTGCTCTGGGCCAGCCCCAGGACCTGCTCGCTGGCCTTCTGGAAATGGAGCGATGAGAGGCTCTCATCATTCACAAGTGACAGGTATTAAAGGCAAAGAGTGAAAAGTATCTGAAAAGAAAGTTAAAGGTGCCCTAGGAAGGGCCCAGGCTGTACATCTGTAATAAAACAATCTCTGTGGCCATTTAAAACATTTACGATAAACATGCTAATGAAGAATAGATGAGCTTCTCTAAAACCCAGGTATATGTGACTAAAGCCACCTGGACATCACGAGGAAGTCCACACCGTGTGGGCAGAGGAGGACATGTGTCTGCTGGGCGCTGCAGCCGAGAACAAGAGTTGGCGGTGCTCTCAAAGCCATTTTTGAAATCCAACCCAGGGCTAGAAATTGCCAAATTAAAAAAACAAAAACAAAAAAAAAACCACAGTTCAACTCAGGGAATGGACCTGCAGGTTTTCATTTACTAAAATAAACCAGGCACTGGCGAAGTAGGAGGCTTCTAAGTACCCTTTGATGACTAAGCTTCAGACTGACAGGCCCTATGTATGTGAGTCTTTCTCCAGGATTCTGGTTACATCTAAACACCCAGCTACAAAATGGGCTGGAGGTGCACACGAACCCACGTTTTGTAGAGCTTCAAAATCACCTTGGAGAGCCCCCAATTGCCACAGGTTCCCTCTGCCAGCTACAGAGAGCTATTCTGACTCATGCACGAGAGATTATTTTTAACCGCGTTCTGACATTTGCTGGTAAAGAAGCAAGAGGAGTGTAACACGGTTACTGCCTTCGCCAACCATGCTCTTACAAAACGAAGATGCAGAGATCTATTTTCAGCTTTCCAATCTTTTAATTCAGCCACAAGCTTATGTCAACTCTGACCCAGGCTGGCCCCACAAATGCCCCATCCCTCCCACATCCTGCCTGAGCACCTAGCCCTGCCCGGAGGCTCAGGTGTGTGATGGCCAAATGCGGCACCTCCCACAGGACCAGCCTCTGCAGCTCTCATGAGGGAGGCCTCAGGGCAGGGACTGGAGCTGCACCCCACATACAGCTTGTGGCTGCCACTGACTCTGCAGTGGAAAGGGCCACACTCCAGAAGACGGCAGGCAGGGGCCAGAGGAAGGCCCCAGGTTGCCATGTGCACAGGCAGCCCACCATCCTGTCTGGAACTGGGCCCTGGCTACAGATAACAGTGCAGTCCCCCATCTCCTTAGTAGCATGGCCAGATAGTGTGGCACTGTGAACACTAGGACCCAGATCCTGAAATCCAATTTCTCATAAACAGAGAGGTCCTGGTGGCCAGGAATGCTGACAGAGGCTGTCAGGGCCGGGGTGGGGGGGAGGGGGGAGGGGTGGGGGCACGGGGCAGAGCTGCGGCCCTTCACAGGGAGGAGGTGTGGACAGGGCTCTGGTACAAAGCTACAGTTAACATGGAGAAAACTGAAATCGAACCAAGTTTGTGAAAGTGAAATTTCCAGTTTCAGTTCTGGTTTCTCCAGGTCAAGCTGAACCCCCTCTCCAACCCCAATTTCCCCCATTTTGGAACAAAGAGCCACTTTCCCAAAAGCCAGGCTGAAAGCACCCAGAACCATGCTGGCTGCACTCGGTCTTAGCTGTGCCAAGCTTGCCAGAGGTGGATGGTGAAAGAGGCTCAATGGTCCCCCTACAGAAAACAAGGGGATGTGACACAATGGCCCTCCCCTGCAGAGCCTCTGGCTGCCTGGGAACTGGGAAAACTAGAAGCCGGAGGCTACAAAGGCCAGGGCCCGCGGCAGGGACTGACCTCATCATAACGATACATCAGCTTCAGTCCTCGGCAGGACTTCTGCTTCTCCACGTGGCGCAGAGCACACTCCAGGCAGAACACCACGTTCTCATTCTCCTGTACCACCTGTGAGGAAGAAGGGCTCCTGAGGTTCTGAGGGTGATGGAAACACTACTGTGTAGGGAATGTGCACCTAGGAGGGGGCAACTGAAAGCGGCGAGGGTTCCCAGGAACACATCAGAGAAGGCCTGTCCCTGACGTCTACTGTCCAAGCCAAGTGGCGTCCAGGACTCAAAAACACTAGAAATTGATGGGAGCAAAACAAATCACCTGGAACAAGGTCTTCAACTGGGAAATGAGTAACTTATATCCAGGGTGCACCTAAGGGTGGCCTTAAGTTCCTTCCAGATTTCTGTTGCACTTTTCCTGTGAGAGGTTCTAAGCACTGCTGACTGGTGAAGATGGGATGAAGCAGCGATGCTTATTGATAAGCTCAAGTTCTAAGGACTTCTGAGACTTTTTGTTCAAAAATTACCCTGGCACAAGAGGTGTCATAATGGCACAGGTACAGGGAACACACCCAGGACACACCCAGTGGCTCAGTCAATCAGCTGGTTACATGGGAGCTGGCCCTGCACACAACTGGGGGACCTGATGCCTCTGTCCAAACTCACCCCGAAACTCTAACCATCACAGTTCTTGATCTTCTGCAAACCAGACAGGCCCCGCTCCTGCTAGCCCCCACAAAAGCCTCTAACTGTTGTGTGAATGCGCACACCAGGCCCCAAGACTACACAGAAGGTAGGCAGTCGGCACATTGACAGGCCTGATTCAGCACGAGCAGATCCTGACCAAGGAGGGCAGGGGGAAAAGGACTGCTGCCTGGTTTGCAGGGGTTCTTACACCCTGACCACCCTGACTTCTAGTTCTGTTCTCATTCTGTGTGTAAAGAAAGAAAAATAAAATATTGCCTTAAGCCAAAAGATTCAAGAGGGTCACAGGCCTTTTCATAAAAATTTTGGGGACAGAGGTACGATTCCTATCTTCAGTTTTCTAAGCAAATACAAGAACACAAGCTGTTGGAATAAGGAAAAGGACACTTATTTGCAGAAACACCTTTTACAGATACTTGGGGCTAGGGACAGGTATGGACAAAAATAAAAAAAACACAAATGGTCAAAAATATGAAAACATGTTAAATGAAAATGCACACACATTAGGAATCTAAACTATGAAAATAAAACCTCAATTTTTACCTATGAATTTAGAATATGTGCTTTATGAAATAACATTCAGGCTGATAAGAAATGCCTGGTGACAACTCTCAAGGTTCGACTTTCTGAAGGACAGCCTAAAAACGAGCCACCACGTCGCTGTCCTCAGAACCCTCGGGAACAGACCAGTGCCACATGGAAATCAAGTGCCATTTATACTCATGGGGGATAATGTGATTATTATTTCTCATGGGAATAACACCATTTCAGCACGAGAGGAATGGACACACCTAATCTCTTCTTATAAGGACATTAGTCGGACTGGATTATGGCCCACTTTATTGGCCTCATTTTAACTTTATTATCTCCAAAAAGGCTCTCTCTCCAAAGACAATCACATTCGCAAGCACTGGGCGTTAGGGCTCCAGTATCTGAACTTTGCGGGGTTACAAGGAAGGACACTAACTTTCAGCTTTCTCATTCCTTTTCATCCCAGATAATCCAACTTTGAAAGACACACAAAGGAAATGGATGTCAATGTCATAAATATAGTTTGAACAGAGAACTTTGCGTATCTTTCACAAAACAACTTTCTCTTCCTTTAACTGTAAACATTCTTGTCCTTTCCCCTGGCTTCATTTCTAGGTCCTGAAATTTTAGGTACTCATTCTAAAAATACACCCACTTTAATAAAATGCATCACAATTAAAAAAGGAATACAAAAAAGAGGAATGGACAAAGAACTATGTGACCTTTATGAATGATGTTTACAAACCTAAGATCTAGCGAAATACTTATGACTTTTTTAAAAGACTGCATGGTTCTCTAAAAATCCCTGGGAAAAGAAAAACTAGGTAGGAGCAAATACGTAAAATGAGACCTGTGGTTGTTACGGACTAAATTATACCTACCCCACTTGCCAATTAATAGGTTGAAGTTCTGACCTCAGTACTATAGAATGTGACTGTATCCAGAGACCGGCCTTTAAAGAGGAGATTAAGGTAAAATGAGGTCATAAGGGTGGCACGTGATTCAATATGATTCGGTCCTCATAAGAAGGAATTAAAATACACACACAGAGGGCAGACTACATGAGGACACGGAGAAGATGGCATCTACAAGATGAGAAGAGGCCTCAGGAACCACGCCTGCCAGCACCTTGATCTTGAACTTCCAGCCTCTAGAACTTCAGGGAAGTAAAGGTCTGTTTTTTAAGCTGCCCGGCCTGTGGGGCTTGTTGCAGCAGCCCAAGCAAAGTAATGCAGTAGTTCCTCCTGTTCTTTCAGTTCTCTGACCTCTCAGAGGTTATAAAGAGCATCCAGCTCAACCGGGAGTGGCTGCTTGGCCCTCTCGTCTGCAGGGCAGCTGGGCGGGTGCTAGCCACACAGGCGAGGCAGTGTCCGTCACGCAGAACAAGACTACATGACTACAGGCTGAGAAGTGAGAGATCCGGACGCACTCGCTGCTCCATGCCTGGGTGGCTGTGTGCGCCTCATGCTGAGTCACGTGTGGGACACTGGTGCCATGCTGGTCTGGGGTGGGCACTTACTATCTAAGCTTCTCCTTCTGGAGGAAGAATCCACACGGGCGGGGAGAGGACACCAGCACTGGAGGCCCCGAGTGCCAGGCTGAGGCGTGTGGTGGTGGGGAGCGCCTTGGGTGGGAGCAGTGTCAGGGCGGCTACCCAGTGAGAGACGAGCTGAAGAGCAGAGGCGAGGGCTACACCAGCCCAGTGTTCACAGCTGTCCACTCAACCAAGGTTCTTCCGAGCCCTCTGGCCTGGGACAGGGCGGGGGTAATGCAATGTGTACATAATTACACACAAGGCTGAGGCAGCGGGCGGCCCTGGCGCCTTTTGCGACCTTGTAATAAGCCCCTCAGGGCACTGTGGGAACAAACCCGAAAGGAGGGGAGCCAGACTGGACTGCGCTGGCAGACAGAGGGGAAGGAGGCAGAGCTGGCTCAGACAGAAGAGACACCAGAGCCCTCATGCTGCCCTGGACACCTGGGAGGCGACTGATCAGAGACAAGGAGGCTGGAAACAGAAAGCCATTGCTGGAGAGAAACAGTGTTAACTGAAGACAGACTTCAGGAGTTCTCCAGGACAACGATATGCATGGAAACTGGGAAAGAGCCAAGACCAGATGTCTCTCCAGAGGCAGTAGAGTGGGGGTAGCTAAGCCCCTCGGCTGGGGAGTGCCTGGGGATCGGAGTGACAGGGCAGTAGGGAGGGAGGCCCACTTTCCTGTAGACATGTAGCTGTGGGAGCAGGTGGGCAGAGGAGAGCCCGCCTGCACTTGGTCTCCTTGACCCTGGCACTGGCAAATGAGCCACCTGACCGCTGGCGGTCAAAACCCATAGTGGGTCCAGGGGTGGGCCTCCCGACAGGCTTCCTGGCGTGGGAAGCCTCCCACCCTGCCAGGCGGCTGCAGGCTGCGTGCACGCACAAGGCGGGATCCACGAGGCAGCAGGGTCCTGGCAGGCTCACCATGGACAGGTAGCACAGGTGCTGGCAGATCTGACACCTCCTCTCCGAGGTCTCCAACTGTAGCCACTTTCGAGGCTTTTTCTTCCCATCCGCCACAGCGCTGCTGCCGTCGTGGCTGCCGTAGCGGGCAGAGGAGTGGAGTCCGGCCTCGAACAGCTGCCGCCGCTGCCGCAGCTCTGTATCCCTGTCCAGACACAACAGAAGAGCCAGGCCGTTAGGGGGCTGAGCGCAGTGGCCTGGCCGGGTCCTCAGTCAGAGGGAACATGCTGCGCACCCCAGCCAACTGCCCCCCAATCCAGGTGTTCCCTCCTGTCGGGAGGGCTGGTGAGACATACACGCTCACCTTCCTGAGGCCCCCAACTGGGGACTCACGTTCTTTAGTCAAAAGTCAGACAATCCCCCAGCTTCCGAGGCTACTCTGATGACAGGCTCTGCCTACAGTTAGCACGAGCGCAACACACACACCAGGGCACACGGCAACCCCCCTCAGAGCTACGGTGGGGCGCCCTGTCCCTTCACTCCAAGCCAAGAACGGATGTAACAAACTATTTGCCGGTATCGTCATCAAAGGTTCGACCAACACGAGTCGAAATCCATGTGCTGTCCTTCAGCACTACCGAGTCTCTCCCCTGGAAGGGAGAGATCACGAAGCTACATGGTGGGAAAAGAGAACAGGGTTACACAGGAAGCCAAGCAAACAGTCACGCTTCTCTTCAATCTCTGCCCCGAGGAGAGCTCCTCAGGCTGCTGCAGGATGAAAGCTGGGCGAGGGCCTCAGAGTCCGGGGGGCCGGCTGGCCACACGCAGGCCCCGGAGGTGCTGCAGCTGGTGCAAGCCGCCCACTGGCGGCGACTCACACAGACATCACGAGCGGGTTGGGGGGAAAAAAAAGTGAGGGGCTCCGTGGGCCTCTCCACACTTGCCCCCAACCTCTAGAAACGAGGCCTCGGCCACCACTTCCGCCCGGGCACCATGCCGCTCAGAGGAGATGTTCCAAGGGCCGGAGCCCGCCTCCCAGTCAGCCCCACGCAACCTTTTGCTCATCAACACACCAGGAAATCCTAACTCCAAACACTGAGCACTCAGAAGGGTCAATTTAAATAGGAAAATAAAACGAAATAAATCGTACCCCAAAAGGCTTCACCCATCTGGCCAGGCACCAGGTGGTCCCTGACACTCTGAGTGAACAGTCGTGCTCAACCTGCCGAGCCCTGGAAGGGGCCAGTGCCTCAGCCCTGGCGCTTCCAGAACCCAAGGTCTATATTACCTGAGCTCATCCAGAAGGGCCGAGATGGTACTGAGAGTGGGGCCGTTCTCCTTTTTTGCTTCCGCTTGTGCAATCTGGTAAAGTAACTTCTCCATGGAAAATGGCTTAGCTATATGGCGACGCTTCATTTCCTGAAAGAGGCAGTCACATCCCTTTAGGGTAGATTTTCATTACTAGGCAGCTGTGAAGGTTTTTCTTTATTGGGCAGGGGATGCTATCTGGATTTTCAAATTTTGAGTTCCACATGGTTTCAAAAGCAACTGAAGACCATACAAGGATCTTGTCTGCCTATGAGAAAGGCACCAGACACCAGAAGCTGCCACCGTGAGCCATCAGCCAGAAGACAGGTGCCACGCATGACTCAAAAATGGGCAGACTGTCTACCCATTGTAAGTGCTCACTCTTAAGCACCGTCAGCACAGTCCTCAGTGCTACCGTGGGCCAACAAGGGGACTCAAATCTTTCTTGATACCAGCAAACTACCAACAGCTCTCCTTTCCAAGTACATCTCTCAGCTGCTTAGAGGTTTCAAAGGCATTTCCTGAATGAAATTAAACCTACCTAAAACAGGCAGAGACGTGTGCATGATGCATGTGCATCCACACTGTGAGCCAGTGGTCCCCAACCTTTTGGCACCAGGGACCACTGCTCCTATGAGAATCTAATGCCTGGTGATCTAGGTGGTGATGCTAGCGCTGGGGAGCAGCTGCAAATACAGATGAAGCTTCTCTCACTCACCTCCTGCTGTGCGGCCTGGTTTCTAACCAGCCACATACCAGTCTGGACCCTGGCCCGGGGGTTGAAGACCCCTGCAGTGGGTGGTATCGAGGGCTCATATGCCTACCTTGGCTGTCTCAAAGCCCATACTTGTCCACTGGGTGGTGGCAAAGTGCACGGTCTCAGAGACGCTGTAGCCGCAGCACACTTTGGACACAAAGGATCCTGGGAAGCAGACAACGAACTGGCCACTCTGCTGCACGGTCCTGTGCACCTTGATCCCCTCTTTGCACAGCACCTCCGGGGAGATCTGGGGAGACAGGTCAGGGCTGATATGCACTCTCTCTGCCACTCTCCGACCAGTGCCCGGCCCTCGGTGCCCACCACTGCTCCTGGGGCCTCTTCTGTGAACCCCTTAGAACCAGCGTCCCACACAACCAGGCGTGTTAACATGCACACCTGTCCTCCAGGTGGGGCATCAGGCCTCAAGGGGCCACAAGGAGAAAGATCAGGTTTGATATTGAAAATATTTTGTTTCTCCTTTAGAAGATAAAAATATCTAATTTTCTAAAACAATGAGGAAAATCTAAATGAACAGTGGCCCAAGACAACAAAGTCATCCAGGTGCATGGCCACTGTGAAGGCAAGACCCCTTCACAGCACGCTGTAGCCTTCCCCGTCCGGGCCCAGCACTGGGGGGGCTGTAAATGAGATAAGTTCCCACCACTAGGGGAGCAGCTGAGCTAGCTGTTTCCAGAGTCGGGTGGAGCCACAGGGGTCAGGGGTATGGGCTGGGGGCTTGCATCCTGCACCCCCAGAGGAGCTGCTGCTTAGCTTCCCTGAGCCAAACCTGGGGGCCCAACAGAGACAGGAGACCCAAGCAGGGGGAGCACTGGACAGAGAGGCCCTGAGCTCAGGTGTCAGCACACAGCTCAAGGCTAACAAGACTCCCAGGACTCAAAAGCCCCATGACCTTCTACAAATGGGCCTTTGCGTTCATCCTAGTAAGGTCAAGAGGTCCTGACCTGTGGCCCATCAGGTGGGCACAGCCACACCACTAGACCTCCAGAGTGGCCGCCCAAATGCAAGACCGCGCCCAGCCCCCCGTGCACAAAATAAAGAAGCCCCAAAACAGATTCAAAGGCCACATGTGCAGGCACCCGATGTCCTGTGAAATCTGAGGGCAACATTTGTTTAGTAGTTCAGTTTCCAGGATTTATGTTCTGTTGCCCTCTGTGCCTCTGAAAGGCAGACCGCCAAGAGGGTGCTCGGTAAAACGGCTGTGACCCTCCCCCCATGCCCATGTCTCTGGGTCTTGGCGCCAGGCGGGAGCTGTACCATGACGTTGCTTTCCAGCATCTGCAGCCCTGGGGTCCCGTTGGCTTGCAGCAGGGTGTGGACCACATCCTCGAGCTTGTTCTCCTCCTCAGCAGGAATGCAATACCTGGGTTGTTAGGAAATAAGGCAGAAGTGGAGGCTTGACAAGGGAGCGCATGCTGAGCCTCACCTGTATCCCCCCTTTGTGAAATGAGCTAACAAGGCATAGAAAGTTGTCTCCCACTTCACTTCCCAAGGAAACACTGCTGCTACCACCCAGCACAGCCAAACCACATGCTCATCATCTTTTATGCAGATCTGACCTATACGTGAGCCAAAAAGGCTTCAAACCGAAAACAGATGTTTAAACTCCCCTATAAATCAGATCCAGACACATCTGCAGGCTCAATTAGCCTTTTGTGAATGCTCCAAAAGCAGCACCTTATCACTGGGTTGGCATTTGACACTTTTCTATAATAGGAGGCACTACAGAACTAGGATTCAGTGCTGGAATATGCGGTTCCCATGGCCCTCCATCCAAGGCCACCTCGTGAGACCCTGGCACAGCTCTGCTTCCCTTGTCCCGCAAAGTTGAGGTGACTGAGAAAGGTAAAAGAACCCCTTCAGCACTCCAAACACAAAGATGGGAAAGGAGTCTAGCTGGTACAAACTGCCTTGTGGTCGGTGCTCCGGCTGACGCTGCAGTGAAGTGGGAGGAGGGCGCACCAAAGGGGCCCAGGGCCTGTCTGCTGAGGCAGATGCTTGTGCCAGAACCCCGCCAGCTGGCAACACACACAGGACAACCAAACCCACACATGGCTGTGTCCGGCAAAATGAGTGACCAAGGGGAGCCAGGCAGAGGAGGTAGCTGTGGGGTGAGGCTCAGGACAACACAGACCCCTCTGGCTGGAGCTAGGGAGCCAACAAGAAAGATGGAAGGAGAAAAGGCGGGAGATGTAGGCAGACCATAACCAAAAGAATCTGGGATCTCACTGCAATCACGGGAGTGGGGAACTATCACTGGTGTCTCAAAAAGACACAACTGCCATCTACAACATGTGAAATCCTGGTACCAGGTGCTCAGTGTGCATGGGCAGGTACGTGAGGCCTCCTCAAAGGCCCTCCCTTCTGTCTACCCACCCGCGGGTGTTAGCAGGCTACAGCAGGACACATTCAGAAAACACAGCAAGATGACCTCTAAGCAGAGCCCGCCCTCCATTCCCAGAGCGTCCTGACAGGACTTCAGGCTGCCACAGCACATGAAGCCACTGACCACCAGTGACAACCAGAGCAGGGACAGTAGGTCCGGTGAGGGTCGCAAGGCTGCACCTCTCTAGTCACGCCTGTCAGCTTATCCAGCCACCTCGCCCAGTTCTAAGCTCGCACCTTCCCATAGGCCCTGCGGGCAGGCCGCCTGCTCCCAGCCGAGCTAAGGTGTCTGTGATGAAATCCTCCACTTGGAGGCCAAATCCTGGTTTCAGCTGTGGCACTGAAGTGGTTTTTTTTAATGCTAATGTTACTTCAATGCCAACATATTCTGTTCCTGATTTGTGATTTAAATCCAGGGTTTCTAACCTAAATCACATGTTTTAAGAAAAACTACAACCATAAAGTTCTCTAATCATATCCCAGCCTCCTCTTTATTCTCCATCAATGAGATGCAGGGATTAGTCTCAGAACGCACACGGACTCTCCACTTCCCTAGCTCTAACTCAACCATTACTCTACCTCCTCACCCTGCCGGGTGTGGGTCCCATCACACCACTTTCAGATGAAGAAACCAAGACCCTGAGGGGTCTTCAGGTGCCCTGGCTCAGGTCACAGGCCTGTAAGGTTCCATAACCCTGAGCCAGGCCCAGCACTGCCCACAGACACGTCTCCATGGGGAACGGTACGGAGGACGACACCGTGACTCCCGGCAAGACACCACACACTCTCCCGAAGTGCAAGCAGCCATTCACACGCTGAACGGGAACTGCCCAGCTGTCCTCTCTCAGCTGTGGGGTCCACACACACTCTGCTCCAAGGCCACTGTCCTTCTCAGTAGCCAATCACAGGTCAGGGCCCCGGTGCAATACCAGCTACCACAGTCTGTGATCTGGCTGGAGAGCAGGGGAGTCGTGATATCGGGATGAAGAGACTATTCCAGACACTAGCTCCTTAGACGAAAACATAGCTCTAATACTTTATTTTATTAAAAGACACCTAATCACCCCATTTGGATAATAAACACAGTTTGTGTGGGATGAATGTGATGCTGCTATACTGTCAGACAACAAGACATCTGATTATTTGCAGCGATTTCCCATCTGTCACCGTAAATAAAGGAACCAAGAGCCAGCCATGGATCAGGACTGGTTAGAGTTGACAGCCAGGCTGCTCACAGACAAACTTGCTTCCCACCAAACAGACAAACTTATGCACAGGAAAACAACATGGGCATCTGGACACAGCAGAATCTCCTTTTCCCAGAAAACCTACTCTCCCTGGAGTCGTCAGGGGAGTTGGGAGGTACTGCCATAGGGAGATACTGGAAATGACCACGCACAGGAGGCCAGATAGTGAATGGCTTACACAGGGTTAGGAGGAGGCCAACGACATGGTTGCCATTACTGGCCCACTTTCAGTGACACCCTCACTGTTTCTCATCCCTAACAGGAAACAAACTGGAAACCAAGCACAACAAAAAATAATATCCTAGAAGGAAAATCGAATATAAATTGGCAATTGACAAAAGGAATATAAGTGGCCTATAAACACAGGAAAAGATGCTCATCAGAGAAAATGAAAATATTCTCCGCCACCTCAAACCCCTCTAATGGAGGTAAGAAATCCTGGGCTGAGAGGCAGTCTATGATACAGAACACGGACAAACTCAGAAAAGCTAGGTCTCAAAGGCTCTCGGCCACCTAGAGGAGAGGGGGTGCTGTGCAAGCCCCCTCCTCCCAGCATCTTTGCTCCCAGCCCTGCCCCAAGCCACCCCGGGCGGCTGGCATACTCACCAAATGCAGTCAGCACCAGTGTGTAAGTAGTCAATGTAGGGAAGGTGGTTTTGGTCTCGAGACCAGCATGAGGTAGAAAAGACCATGCCAATATTTAGCCAGGGAATTGTCACTCCTAAAACACAAAGGGTGAAGACAGCATCCTAAACAACTGCAGTGATGTCTGAGAGCAACAGCCATTAGAAATCGCTTTCTTCTCCTCAAGTAAGAACAGAAAAGAAAAAATAGGTTCAAACCCAGGCAGACAAAATCCAGTGAGAAGGTACCGGCTCTTTCTTGCTTGCCACACAGAAGTGAAGTCAAAGATGGACACTTATAAACTAGTAAGAGAGCATCTCAACTGGTGAGCTGGGCAGCAGGAAGCCCCAAGGAATGGGACCTTGATGACTACTGGCAAGTAACCAGCAGCCAAGGGCCTCAAGGCTGAGAACAGACGTGCCAAACCTGAACTCCTGTGATGCCAGAAGCAGGAAGTACAAAGCTCCTTTGTTTGGAGACCTTGAGTAATGGCCTCTGTAGGGTGTGGAGGGTCCCAGGCCTCTCCAGGGGACCCAGCCTTCAGCGACCACGACCCCAGGACACCTGGCCAGATCTACACAGAATCAGTCTATCACTCATGAGCCTGCAGCAGACTAAGGAGTCATGACCTTAGCTTTGAAAACACCACTTTCAAGGTAAAAAGTTGGCCACTAAGCATCTTTTCAGCCTCTAGATGCTGCTATTTGGTTTACTCTTCCACAGTTTTATGCACTTCAATTATAATCTTATTCTCTCTCTTTTCTACAAATCAATGCTTTCCATATATATACTCCACACCATAGTATCTCCTGTCCATTGCCAGTTGTGCTTAAACAGAATTGCTCAGCTCCATTCTTCAAGCTGCAGAGGCCGGGGCCTCCGGACCCTGGAGACAACAGCTGTGTCATACATACCAGGCACAGCACCGAGGTGACGCAGGATGGACCCTGTGTTATTGGGGAGGACGGTGAGGTTCCATCCATGCCTGCAGAGGGAAGAAGAGGGACGTCACAGACTGGCAGGGAGTGCCATCGTCTAGTCCCCAGAACATGCATAAGAGACTCCAACCTCACCTTGAAAATGGTTCTGATTTTCCTACTGGGAATCCGCTGCCATGAGTGTTGGTGTCCACTTTGCCGCAGTGCACTGCCACATGGCAGTCCTTCTCTTCCACTAACCTCCAGTACTCTTGCTGCGAGGAAGAAGAAAGGGGACAGTCAGCACCTCACTGTGCCTAAGCCACAGAGCACAGTTCGACCTAACAACACAGGGACGCTAACGCATGGTGCAGGAGCCTGTGGCAGACCAGCCTCCAAGAAGAGTGCCGAGTAGAAAAGCCATGGAATCACCTCTGTAGGTAGACACAACAAAACTGAAGGAAGGAGCTCCAACAGGTATCTATCTGCACATCCACGTTCACAGCAGCACTATTCACAGCAGCTAAAACATGGAAGCATCCATGTCCACTGACAGAAGGATGGATACGCCAAGGGTGGAATCTTCCATACGACAATGGAACACTCTTTAGCCTTCAAAGGGGAAAAACTCTGACACATGGATGAACCTTGAGGACATAATACTAAGTGGATTAAGCCAGAAGAAAATGAGCAAATACTTTGTTTCCACTTCTATTAAGTACCTAGTATAATTAAATTAATAGAGAACGAAAGTAGAAGGGACGGGGTTATGGGGCATTCCTTCATGATGAATATAGAATTTCAGTTTTGCAAGATGAACAGCACTTTGGAGATGGATGATGGTGATGGCTGTACAACAATATAAATGTATTTATACCACTGAACTACACACTTGAAAGTGTTTAAGACAGTTAATTTTAAGATTATGTCTATTTTACTGCAATAAAAAATATCATTTACATGAAGAGGTGGCAATGACAAGATGTCCCACCATCATCCTTGGATTGTAATAAATGTAAACTCCAGGTCTGTCATCTCAACAGACATACACATCACACACTCCCAATAACCAGCCGTCCTCAATTCTATGTGGAGCCAGCAACTGGCTGCCGTGGGAGAACCATCTGAGGCGTGAAGGCCATGTATGCCTGGGCTGTAATCCAAGGCAACTGAATCAGACTGAGGGAGGTGGATACACCTGTCTGGTTTAAAAAGCTTTCGAAGCAACCTAATGAGTATGATCTAAACCGGCATGGGGCATAGAGTGGGTCAGGAATGTGTTTTGCTAACAGGTAAGCAGATGTGCCGGGCTCACCTTTAGGCAACTCCCCCCAAATCAGGCACTTTTTCATTTTGTTTTCAATCATCTTTCCAAAAACACAACATGACCTTCCTTAATCGTGGCAAACTCCATTTAGCTAGAACCACCTTAAGTGGAGGAAGCTGAACCAATAAGCACTTGGTATCACAAAGCACAAGTCAGCTCAAAGTGCTGCCAAGATGCCACGACAGGCTTCCACCAAATCGTGCGACTTCAACAAAGAGGGACCAGCCCAGAGGTGTCAAAAGGCCCCAAGCTAAGAACAAATTCAGCATCATTATGTGTCTGGATTCTTTAAACAGATTTCCTTGAATGTAAGGAACGAAGCAATTTCTGGTTGCAGGGACTGGTCACAGTCCTGGTGCTGCCACCCATGTATTAGACAGCAACCTCTGATAGATAATTATAAACATGGGGGAAGGAAAGGGACCCACTGCTAAGCGGGGGCCAGTTCAAGGCTGAGCATAACCAAGGGGACAGCCCAGCTTTCTCTGAAGGACCCGGACGCTAGACAGTCTCAGACGGAAAGTGTGGATTTTAGCAAACCTTCCCGTGGTGTTTAAACATTAACTGCTAAAGCAAAAGCCAGGCTTTTCAAAGAGAATGACTTCCTGAGTAGGAAACTAAAATAAGCTTTCCTCAGGCTGCAGATAATAATAAACTGTGCACCTTCAGAGATGCCCACAAAGACCGATGTGGTGCAATGAAGACCTCTTTTTCCAAAGAATCACATTCCTTTCTCCTGGCGTCTCTACCACAAATGCATGAGCACCTCCAAAGTAACTGTGAGGGCCACATGTGTGCCAGAATCAGGGTAGATGTTTGATTGACGGAAAGTGGCTTTGGCAAGGCCAAAATTGGAAGATGGGCTGGGGGTCAAGCCATGGTGTGGTGTTCAAAGGCAGCACCCAAGGGCACAAAGCTGAGGCAGCCTAGGCACACCCGTATAGGCCTAAGGCCACTGGTGCCAAAAGGAAATATTGAACTCACCAAACTGGGAAGCCAGGCCTGAGCACCAGGGCGCAAACCCTTGGCCTTCTGATGGTGACTATCAGCGGTGTTGGCACCACATGGTGTCAGGACTGTCCTACAAGCCCCACTCCTGGGAAACCTGGTCAAATCAGGATGGCTGCACCCCCCTACTGGTCAGCCTGGGCTTTTATAAAGAAGAGGGGACACATATCACTGTAGAACACAAGACGTGGTCTGAAGTCTGCTACATGGCAAAAGCCAAGGCCGCAGTCCCTGTAACCAGCTCCCCACCAACAGCTCCCCTTAACCAGCAGCAGCAGTTTGGTTTCGTGCCCCAGCAGGACCAAGTGCTGCTAAGGGCCCGCCAATGTCAGCATCTGGAAGTTCACACCAAATCAGCTGGGCGCTGGCCAAGGCGACGTAAACAAATAGATCTGGCCTCTGTCCTGTAGCACCGTGCACAGAACTCCCCCTAACTGGTCTGGGCACAGAGGTGCTCACCATCTTTCCAACCTCACACTAACTCAACAAACAGAGCCAGCAGAAGCACAGAAACGGCAATCTGCCAATCCTGCTAAGTGAAAAACAGGGGAGAAGGAAAAGCACAACTATGGTTTCAAGAGATTCCAAACATTCTCTTGCATAAAAGACACAGAGAGGGGGTGGGGGGATGGTGGAGAGCCAGCTGAGAGGACGCCTGGAGCTCACCCCTGGCCTCTGCATCTCAGCCCTTGCTTTGAGGTAAGTCAGGGACAAGCCAGGGAGGCTCGCTCTCTTCACTATACTTTTTTTGATGCTGAACAAATTTAGATTAATAGGTGTTAAAACTTTTAGCTGCCCCCGGTACTCAGAAGACAGACAAGTCAATCACTCAAGTCCTCTCGGGGCATCAGGCCCCAGGAGAGGGACAGGCTCAGCTCACCTACCTCAATTTCAGCTGGTGCGGGCTCCTTGCTGAAGCACATGTTCATGATATTTCTTGCTGTTCGATAAAAAGTTGTTAAAGAAACAGACCTTCCCTGGAAAGGAAACAAAAACAGGAGAGAGTCCAGCTAAGCAACAAAGCTGAGCCCTAACCCCACATTGTGTCGCCCTGCCACGGGTGCATCCCCACAGCCATGGGCCAGTTTGTATCCTGAGTTAATACAAGCAGAGAAGGCAGGAAAACACTCTCTAAGGCTCCTCAGTGCCAACAAAGGGAGATGGGGGGCACACCGCCGTCACAGCACCAGGAGCAAACGGACGTGGCATCCAGCAGAATCAGGCTCAGACCAGGAGGCCACTGCAGAACCACATGTGAACCTACAAGTACACTTCCTGGGTACTGTTTTAAAGAACTCTCTCACTTTCTGGAGAAATGGGTACAAGGGGAAAGAGGGCAGAATTCCTCAGTTTACCCATGAGGGAAAAGATAAGTGAAGACACTGATGGCATCGAGGCTGGGACTGGCTGGATCATGACCAGGCTCCCGAGAAAGAAGCCTGGAGGATCCTGAGACAGAAACTTAGGGTGACTTCTGCGCCCCAAAGGTCTTTGTCACGTGAAAACCGGCCAAAAGAGCAACCTCACCTCGTGGATCTGAGGAAACGGAAGTAAACCAATTGCTCTTACCACAGAAACCACTTGCTGTCTCTGTCCTCACTTTACACCTCCCCAGGGAGGGCAAGTAACACCTTTATTTATTTTTAATTTTTTATTTTTCAATTAGATTTGACATGTTGAGACATCAAACACTGTCCCCTATGTTGCCCTTTTCCCAGTAACCTTCAAAATGACCTCCTCTTATCACACAGCTCACTGTTCTTGTTTGGGATTTCCAGGTTAGAGCTATTTTTAACCTATACAGTAGAATGTATTGTTTTACAGAGACAAATTTTTAAGATTCATGCCTTTCACTCTTTTTTTTTGAACACACACATTTATCCCTTGATTGAAGAAATATGTCCTGAGCACCTATTGTACATTAGGCCTAGTTCGAGGGGCTGCAAACTGAGCAATGCCCGAAACCGACACACTCTCTGGCCCTGTGGGGCTTATGTTCTGCCTGGGGAATTCGGCTCTTAAACAAGAGCTGTGAAGAGGGACTAAGTACAGAGTGACAGGAGTGGCAAGGAAGGGTGGCTTTTACCTGAAGGTTTCCCTAATGAGGTGACACTGAAGCAGCCCCATAAAAAGTAACAGCTCTAGAGTGTGTGGCACATTCTTGTTGCCTTTGGAAGAGCAGTCAAAGCAGTCAGGGTGAAGATTTTGGCCCTGCTTTTGCATTTCAGCTTTATAAGGGACTCCATGGGGTTCTAACTCAAAGAAAATACTCCCGTACAGTTCCAAACTTCTGCTGACATTGTTCGTTACAAAATAAAAACTTAATGACTCGAGGGACCTAATTTTGCACTAAGGCGGAGTGCCCGTAATCTGAGAAGGTGACACCCAGCAGCCAACAGTCAACGGCCCCAGGATGCCAAGGGGCCTGGAGAACCATGAGCTTCGGTCTTGCAGCGTGCACACAGCTGCCACGGAGCATGCTATGGCCCTCGGACTCTGAGAGTTTCACGATGAACTCTAAAAATACCCTTTGCAAAGCATGTTTTCAAAAAACTTCTTGCTTGGATCCAACTTGCTCTCATTAAATTGGCTTTCTTAAATAAAAAGTAACAAAAGTTGAAAATATTTTATTTCACGAGTTGCATATTCGGAGCCACAGGATTTAATATGTGGCTTTGACTGAAGAGAGCTTCTCAGGACAACATTCAGGAAAACAAACCCCTAGTACTCCTGCATTTATAGTCCACAGGCTGCCCTCTCCCTTTTCACAATATTTAAAATGTGAAATGGAAGGGAGGTAATCGGCTGGCTACAGGGAGCCATTCCCCATGCTCGTCATCTCTGCAAAGCATCACGGGAAGATGACAGCGGGGACACCGAGCCCTTTCTGGGTCTAATAGTAGAAACAGTTCTAGGCAAGCAGGAGTGCAAGGGCCAACAACTAGCAGAAAAATAAGATGCATGATGGGCAGCAGCTAAACGTGACTACTGAGCACAGACTCAAAGGGGAGAGGCAAAACAGAGATGCTCCCAGACTCCCTACGTGCCTGTGATGGATCAGGTGTCAGAAGTCCATGTTGATTTGACCAGGCAGGCACAAGCCAGGGCCCCTCCAGGCAGCAGTGGGCACCCAGGGAGTGTGGTTGTATGTGGCGATAACCCACAGCGGATTCCAATGTAGCAGAAACCACTCAACCCCCACACAACTGCCAAGCTCGCTGGGGTGGGAGCATGGCTGCTGGGAGAGGGCCGACAGGACCCCACCGCAGAGCAATTCCTTCCTGGTAAACCCAGACCTAGGACCGCCAGGAGGCAGCCCATATACCTCTCAAAGCCTGGGCAACCCAGCAGAGGCCTCTCTTAGCTCCACCAGGGTGCCCAACTCACCCTGGCAGGCAGGGGAGGGAGGCGGCCCCAAGCCTGGCTTTATAACTGGCTGAACAAGAGGCGGCAGTCTCCACTGCTAAGCCGAGGCAGGCGGGCTGCCAAGCAGAGAGTCCCCAAGACTCACTCTGCCTCACTTCTCAGGGAGTGAAGATGGCTGGTGCTGCAACAAGATCTGGCAGAGCTGGGAAAACACGGTGCACATTTCATTTTGCTGTGTTCTCCCTGCCTCCTCCTCCCTCCATGGGTTTTTAACAGTGAGGTGTGTGGGGACAGATCTGTCAGGAGCTCTCTCCACGAAAAGACCTGGCCAAGCTGGGGGGCAGTGGGCTATGCAGACAACAAACAAGGAGGCAAAGAAAACCAGAGCTCCAGCCCAGAGGGTTTGCTCCTTCTATGTCCATGGACCCCCAGCCCTGATTGGACAGCTCCCGTTCCCCAGGATGGAATGGGGTGGCTCAAAGGCGCATGTGGGCACACACTCAGCTCATCTGACAAAAAAGGTAATCCAAAACCTGGAGACGGCAGGCGACTCATTCCATACTCACAACTCGTGAGAGAGAGAAGGGGCGGCCATAGCTGCCAGACGCCCCAGACCTGTTTGTCCTGACTATCCAGCCCCTCCGCAGACTGCAGACATTTCCCAGAGAAAGAGATCTGGTAGCTCCAGGACCCCCAGATCCCAGCATGGCAGACAGCCGCTTCCCACTCCAGCAGGCATCTGAGGGCCTCACTCCACATGCCCTGCTCCATCGCGCCGGGGCCCGGCCATACCTTATATATACACTTGTGGAAGTCGCTAAGGACGCCTTTGTCCTCCTCCTCTTCTTTCACTACTTCCTTTTCCTGAGCAAAGAGTCGCCGCCGGCCTGTCTTGAGCTGGGCCTGGCCCACCTCTTTGAGCTTGCTTCGGAAGCCGTTCCTGTGGGCCACGCCATTGATGAGCCCATTCTTGGGCTCAAAGCGGGGCAGGGGGTGGAACTTGTTGTAGTCATGCTCCGTGTGGCCCTCCAGGGGCCCCTTCCGCTTCTCCAGGCTCTCCTTCTCCATCAGCACCTCCTTCTCCAGCCGCCGGTGCTCCTCGGGGGACAGGGAATCGTAGGACAGCAAGTACTGGCAGTAGGCCTCCTGGAGCTTGGCCAGCCGGTCCTGGGCAGTCTTGGGGATGCGCAGCATGTCTGCTAGTTTGTTCCATTTTTTGAGGTCAGTCACTTGCTGCATGCCGCCCATCTCGTTAATCAACCGGAAAAAGCAGGCCAGGTCGAGCTCACAGCCTCCTGGGATGGTGAGAGAAAACACAGGGACCGTTGGTTAAAAGGACCGTGAATGAGACCTCCTTCTCAACTAGTAGTCCACAGATGCCCATATGTGCCAGGACACCACCAGGCTCTGAGATTGGGAGAGAAAACAATCATTTCTGGCCCTCAGAGAGCTCAGTCCATGGGAATGGGTGTTAAGACAATTTGGGGCAGAAATAAAGCCGACTGAGGCCAAGGAATAATGGAGACTACTATCTTCAGTAGGATGGTAAGGGAAGGGGGTGATAAGCAGAGGCCTGAACAGTAGATCTGGCTGTGCAGCATCATGGGAATGACATTCCAGCACTCCATCAGACAGGGCAGCATGCACTGGTGCACACCCTCTTCACAAAACCAAGGAAGCAGATATAATAAGACAAGGAGCAGGGGCCCATCCCTGGGGAGGGAAGGGGAGGGCCTGCGTTGTGCCACTCGACCGTACCCATGGCCCAGCATCACCTAGAACAGCTGTGATGTCAGAAACTGTATTCATGCAGCATGTGTCATCAATCCTATTTCCCCTCGTAACACTCCCTACACATGTGTACTTGAGGTTGCTGATTTTCATTCCCACTTAATTCCCAGGATGACAGGCAACATTCACATGAGGGCACCCAGCAGTCTGTCTGCCCACCACGCATTCAGAGGAACTACTTATCTCAGGAGGATGCAGAAGCCAGTTTCGACTACAGCCCTTGATCAAGTTCCAGAATCATACAAATGTATATCCACTCAAACATGCTGGAATACCCGCAATGACTATCTATAGCTAGATGATTCCTGGAAAAACCGCCTCTGGTCAATGGTGGGGGGGCAGAATCTTCCAGAATTATCACCCTACTGGCTATTAGGAGGTAAATGTACAATAAAATGTCAAGTGAGCGAAGTAAAAAGCAAGGACGTTTTAGGTCTTTGGAGGGTAAGGATAGATTTACATCCACTAATAAAAGAAAAAACAGCAAGACGACCACCGGACTAACAGCCCAAGAATGGCATCAGGGCCAATGGTGGGCTGGGCATCGTGGGACTGCCAGATGTGAGCCTGGACCACCTTGGGCTGACTACGAGTAACACCAGGGCATTATTTGGCTTGGAGGGATGGATTTGGCTGTTTTTGTGGATAATGGAGCAAACTCAGTGAGGAGACTTGCCCAACCTCAACCAGAATCTGGCCTCACTCTGGTCTCTCTCCATCAGGAAACCTTCCGAGGCTGGCAGCACGCTACCAGACTTGCAGAGGTGGAGAGTGAATGAAGCAAGTTATCCCAACATGCTACAGTGGCTCAGATCACAGGTCTAGCTTGATGGGAAGCCAGCTATATTTCTGCCTTTTTTTCTCTAAGTTCTTGCAAATTCATTATTTCATAGCCTCAACTGCCATGTTCCGCCCATTCACTGGGCCAGCAGGCTGCTAACTGGCAAAGTGCCTCCCTCACTGGAGTCCATGCTGACCCCACCCTCTGAAGCACAGCAACACCTCAAGGGGCTGTGTTTTGGTGGATTCTGGGAAACTGCTTCACAGCTAGTAAGGTTCCTCGTACTTTCAGACAACTGAAATCAGACCCTGGGCCAAAGGCCTCTATCGGCAGCAGGTCAGGTCAGCACCCCTTTCACAGTCAGTGACAATGCTTTATGCTTCAGGCATAAAGTAGTGAACACACACACCAGAGAGATGCTTCTACGTGGTTTCTGCTGCTACAGGAAGGAGAAGATTGAAGAAATCCTACTCGGAACAAAAAGGTCCCTGGCAGTCATCATGAAATCACCTAAGTACTCCACCTGTCCCTAAAAGATCCACTGCTACCCTCGCTGGGGGACAAAGGGGCAGACTTGGGACCACTCTCTACAGCCAGGAAGGCTCAGTGCTGTTCCGAGTCACCCAACGACCCGAGTACACAGGGCGCAGCAAGCACCAAGCTCCTGAGACACTCTTGCCATCTCAGCCTATTCCCACAGCCCTGCATCTCTATCACGTGCCATCCCTGACAAGGAACCACAAACCATGAATTCTTTCAAATTAAGTGATTCTCACTCAGGCATTAGCCCTGGCAGGCACCTGCGGAGAGGGATAATGAAACTTCCATCTCATGTGGAACCCCATCTTACTGCCAATTATTGACACTTAAATGACTGTTTAATGGCTCCTTTCCTCCCAGCCTTTGAAAAATCAGGATCTCCAAAACAGAGGCAGGAAGGCACCCTGTTTCTTCTCATGGGTCTAGAGCTGAAAAGCGAGTGACCTTACCTAGCTGCCTCAAAAGGAAAACCCGCTCTGCAGAACCCTCACCCCTGACAGGGCGATCGCACCCTAGAGGTGCAAGATGCAGGTGAGAAGCTGAACCAAGGAGCTCCGGAGGCTGTGAGTGGCTCTGTTGGGGGCCCAGAGTCTCAAAGCTGAAAAGTGCGTTCACCAGGAGCAACCGAGGCGATGGTCCCAGCCAGAGCTGTGCTTGTTCTCAGGAGAAATTTAAACATGTTTCTTAACCTGTGGGCCCAATGAAGGCCCAGATGGTCACAAAAGAAACAGAAGTGCAAGAAAAAAATCAAGGAGACTGAAGACACAAAGCTCAGGCAAAAGAAGAAATGGGCTGAGGTCTACAAGAGCTTGTGGGCTGAAATGTGTCCCCCAAGTATTTACATGAATCCCAACCCCCACTACTTCAGTTTGTAACCTTATTTGGAGATGGGGTCTTTAAGAGGCAAGTTAAAATGCATCGGGTCCTATCCCATCTGACTATTCTTTTAACAAAAGGAAGAGACACCGGGAGCATGTACACACAGAGAACGGCCAAGTGAGGACACGGTGAAGATAGCCGTCTACAAGCCAACGAGAGGCCTCAGGAGAAACCATTCCCACTGGCCACCTTGACCTCGAACATCCAGCCTCCAGGACTGTGAGACAATAACTTCCTGCTATGTGAGCTCTAACCCGTGGTACCTTGCTAAGGCAGCCCAACAGACTAATCCACAGGAGCAGCCATCCCCAACTCCCTGACACTGCCCTGGCCTCTGCGGGGAGGCCCTGTAGTCACATGCAGTAGGAGACAGCCCAGTAGGAAAAGCAAGTGCCATGATACCTACCTGTCCTCGGCACAAATGCCCAGGACCTGTAGAAAAGGGGTTTCAGCCTCCTCCTGAGTGGCGACTGAACCCAGAGGAGCACACCCTCCCCCGAAAGGGGAGAAGCTGGAACCACGGGATGTGGCGGGAGGAACCTCACCTATGAGCGGGAGCTCGTCCATGGTGATGCCCTGAGATCTGAGGTGCTTCTTGATGCAGGCCAGCCGCTGCACGTTGGGGCCCCAGCGCCGGCCCAGCTTGTGGACGTGCTGGATCTGCGTGACGAACCGCATCTCGTCGTTGAGCTTGCACTCGGGCCGCCAGTCTGGGGGCGGGATGACCCTGCACATGCCGTACTTCTCCACCTGAGCACGCACCGACTCGATGTAGACGAGCGGGTCGTGGAACTCCTTGGCTGACGGCCTGAGCACAGGGATCTCGTCCATGGCCGCCCACCCGGCCCGGCCGGCCCCCTTCTCGGGCTTGGCCGCTGCCTCGTGCGGCTTGTGCAAGGGCTCTGATTGCGAGGTAGAACGATTTTCACAGGAGGCGCTGTCCGCCTTGCCGTGTGCTTGTCTGCCCGGCGTGTTCCTCCCGGCCGCGGCCCGCTTTGGCCGGTTCCTCTCCAAGCTCCGCTCGGGCACTTCCTTCTTCACGTGTCCATTCAGCAGAGCCCTCTCCGCCGGGGCTGGCACCGGCGCCGGGGCCGGGGCCGCCGACACCTTCCTGCCAGGGGCTTCGGCAGAGCCGGCCGCCCCTTTCATCTTCTTGGCGGGTGACTGCGGCTTTTCCGCCTGGTGTGCCTCTTCCAGTCTCCTCTTGGAATTCCGCAGCCCCTCCCGCAGCTGCCGCCCCCCCACCTCCTTAGTGCATGACTTTGGGTTCAACCTGCCACTGACCTTGAGGCCATTGACGGCGGGCCCGGTGGACTTGGACGCCCCCCCGAGGGATAGCACCTGTTTGCGGGTTTTTGCATTGCTACTTTCAGTTTTCCCTGAGATTGTGTGGTTGACAGCTGAACTGGGCTTGTGGTGATTGGGTTTGGTTTCCTTGACCAGTTCTCTCTTGGCTTTGGTGTATGTGACAGTCCCCTTAGTCACCGTTGCAGTGTACTTCACAGTTTTGGACGGTGAAGGTCTGACTTCGCGCATCTTTTTGGCACTGGTTGCACTTGTACCCAGAGATGACATTCGAGTGACTCCATTTACCTTCGAAACCTGGGAGGCGGCAGGAGAAACACAAGGGAGAAAAAGCAGAATTAGTATCTGCCAAGAAGGTGACCTCCACACGCTGGTAACTTACACAGGGAAGAAGAAACATGGGCTACTGAAAAAGCAAACAAAATACACAGCAGCAAAACAGACCCTGAGGTGCTCAGTTTCACAATCTCTGCATGACTCTATGTCTATCCTTTTGCAAAAAACTAGTCGACCAGGCGCCACGCAGTGGGGCTCCCTGGTGTGTATTACATGCATGTTTGTTCCCACGGCTCTTCTAGGAAATCAGGTGTTTCACAACAAGGACCTCTGCACATGCCTGCCAATCACCTGTCACAGGTTAATAACATTTATGAGAGCAAGAGCCTGTCCATTTGGGGTACAGGAGAATGCATACAGTTGACCCATGAATGACATGAGGGTCGGGGCACTGAACTCTCCCAAAAATACTCTTTTTGATCCATGTTTAGTTGAGCCCACTGCATATTTATTGAAAAAAATAAAAATAAAAACGTACATGTAAGTGGACTCGTGTAGTTCAAACTATACACACACACATCCTGTTCTAAGACATGTTTGCTATTGTCTGTGTGCTTCTCATGACTGCACGATCTGCCCTCAGAACTCTAAAACCTATGTGCTGAGAAAGGAACGAAACAAAAACACTATGGAAAGAACAAGAGCACTCATGTGGTTCTGCTCCAATGCAAGTCACAGGTTGAGCCTGGAGATGTGTCTGCCAAGTGTCCGCATTCTGAGTCTGGGCCCCATGAGCATCTTGCTGGACATCAGGTGGATGCAGCTCGCCTTTTTGGTGAAGCACAAGAAGCTCAAGCCTCTTCTGCACAGGCAGTTCCTACTTTCCCACTCTCAACAAACTTTCATACTCAGTTTGACGGGAACTGGGTAAATAAACAGCCTCGTCAAGGGCTGTCCTACAGCTTGGACACCACAGGAATTCCGTGACACATAAAAGCCACCTCATTTATAAAGAGAAACTAGAGTGACACGGGTGGACACCAGGAATGCATTAAGTTCCCAAGAATGATGAAAGGCCCCCACAGGAGCTGGTGTGGGACTGGCCACTTTGGGGTGGATGGACATCACATCACAATTCTGCCTCTCAGTGAACTCTGACACATCATTTCACATCTTGGGCCCCAAATTCTCACCTGCAACATGAGTTAAAATACAGAAAGTCCAGGGTTCCATAACATCACTACCTCCAGGAGATAAGACTAAAAGTTACACAATTACTGGGAAACACAGAGCAGAAACAACAGCCCTCTTTTCTCACCAATAACCCCTGAGAAGAAGGTGAGAGGGCAGAGGGAACCTGCGCTCCCAACTCAGAAAGGCTGACCAGCTGAGACCTAAAGTAGAGAGCTCCTCCCAGCACCTAATGCCACGAAAACCATTCAGCTGCCTCATCCAGAGGACAGGCCCTGAGTCTTAGGTGACCGCTGCACTATGTCCAGGAATATGCAGTTAGCTCAAGCGGTGAAACAACAAAAGAAAAATTAGACTTTCCTACAAATATCCTAACCAGTGGTTCTAAGAACCCTGAGGGTCCTGTCAGAGGAGATCACTAGGCCCCATCCCCACAGCTTTTTATCAGTAGGTCTGGGATGAGCCTGAGAATTTGAATTTTAACGAGGTCTCAGGTGATACCGAGGTTGATCCAGGAACATACTCTGAGAATCACTGAAGAAAACTATCAGAAAATTCTGAACACACAAAAAAGAAGCCCCTGACACCCCTCTATTTATTTATATGCCACCAATTATACACAATCCAATCAATTAATTCTTGGTATGAGATTGTGTTCCATGAGCCAATCCCAGGTGTTTAACAAACCAGGTCTCTGGTGAGTTGGCTTCTAGTTCTAAACTCGGTGTGGTCCTAAGTCCCACTGAAAGCTGATGGGAAGGCCCAGGAACTTTAGTCTGAATCCTCCACTGCTCACTACCCTATAAAGAAGCAGGATTAACAGGATCAAGTGAGGAAAAGAGTCTAAAACAAAGACTGGGAAATTAAACAAACAAACAAACAAACAAATAAAAACCTAACAACCTGGTGACAATAAATTAAAAACAAATTTCTAAGACCAGGGATAGGGACAAAGACAAATTTTCTAAGGTTAAGTACCACTAATTTAGAATAGGAGGTAAGGTGAGGAATGAAAATATCTCTAATTTTTAACTGTTCTTTTTAAATCCTTCCATTGACTAAAAACAAAACAAACCATTCAGAAAAACAAAGGCAAAGAGTAATTCTGCTGTGGCTCACAGAGAACTTTTTCCACCATCAAGACACTAGAAGGGCCTCGGAGATCTAGAAGGGCGTCTAGATCTAGAAGGGCGTCTTCTGAGCAGGACTCCAATTTCCAGAAAGTAGAAGTCAACTCTTCTTTGGGTCCTTCATCTTTGGTTCCAACTTTTCACCCAGTTCACACTCAAGCAGACTACCCAGCACACTTTAATCTCTTCTAAAAGGTAAGAAATCTGCTATGAAAATAGCCAACATTTTGTAGTGCTGGATGCCATCTCCCACCAACAGTTAATTCAGCTGCCAATCATTACGTCTTGCAGAGGTTTGGGTTCGGTGCTTCTAAAACCTGGGTCCCTGAGAATCCCTGGAGAAACCTAAAAGAAATGCTGATTCCATATTCTACCCCCAACCCCATTCTGACCTAATTGGTGAAGAAACAGAAAGAGGACTAGTGTTTACAAGCCCAAACAGATGGCTCAGGGTTCCCACAAACATTTTGGCCCAACATCACTGTCCACTTGTAGGAAACTGGAAGCCAGAGTTCCACATCTCTGAAATTCCACCACAAAGAAAAGAATGAAGGGTCCTTGCATCCATCTATTCTGGCTTCTCAGGGACACCTGACCTCCAACTGGCTACATTATAGGGAGATAAGTTTTCTGCATGGTGGAATTCTATATGAGTATTTCACCACCTTCAATGACAAAAAGATCACCTTCTTATTTACTTATTTCTGTAAACTTAAAAATGGCTTACTGCCAAGATGTACAGTCAACTACCTATCAGAAGCATGAGTTACTTTATTCATTTTCTTCTTCTCTGTGGTTAACAGTTATCATCAAAAGTGTCCACCCAGATCACGGAGTTGTCTGAGGTCTGGCTGAACAGAAGTCATACAACTGGGAACATACATAAGAGGTTTCCTCAGGGGGTAGAGACACAAAATGGCCCAGTCCCACTACTGTGTGTGGCAGTCAAGATTAAGGAGGGTCATCATGGCTGCAGAGCCCCCTCCCCTCCCAGAGGAGTGAGGAGTCCCGGCTGTGCACTGGGATCCCTAGCTCAGGGTTCCAGTGCCAGGAAGAGAAGTCTCTACCACCCCTGGCTGTGGAAAACCAGCAGAGATTGTGGGTGAGTGAGACAGAGGGCTACAGGAATCACAGGCTTACTCACTGATGGACTCACTTGCTCTGAGCTCCGGCACAGGGGCAGCTGCTCAAGGAGTGCTAGGGACATGCAGGCAGACTGAGTTGTCACACTTCAGGGCAAGGGCTGGATGGGTGGCTTTCCCCCAGACACAAGTGCTGGCAGAGTCCAGTGTTCCTTGGTTGAGCCTTCCCCTGCCCCACGGTGCAGACACAGGCAGCTGCCACATCTGAGTCGGCATCACCCTGGCTAACAGAGGCCGCTCCACCCAGCTGACTCCGCCTCTCCTAGACTGCAGGCCCACCCAAGCTGCCTCCAGCGTTTTTTCCCATACAAATGGCCTATCTTGGCTCATGCTGCAGACTTTCCTAAAATCTCTCAAAGGCTCACAAAACCCAAAGCAGCAGCATTTGGCCTTGGCAAATCCCTTACCTCTTGCTGAGCAACACCAAGCCCGCAAACCCAGCACTAGAAGCAACTGGCCTCAGGCTCTGGCTTGGCCTCTAAAGGCATCTATAAGCTCAGCATGGGTGGCCTTGGAGGAAGTACACCGGCTGTGGCTAAACTTGGCCTGCAGCTGGGCCCCTTCCAGGAGGCCTCTATGCTAGCATACCCAGTAACCTGCTTCAACCTGCAGGGAGCCAGAGCCAGAGCCAGAACACCACCCAGGGCTGCATCGGAAAAGGACATACCCAAAAGACAGACTGGGCAGGCACCAGAGCCCTGCTAAAGTGAACCTTGCTCCGTAGAGTCGGCCCTCACAGGCCCATCCTCACAACCAAACAGCTAAAAGGTCAATCCCTGCCACCAAAGTTCAAACAGTAACCAAGGCTCAAATACATCAGGAGGGCACACAAAGCACACACAAGCAACACACCTCACTCAGGTGACCAGGGAAGATTGTGCCACTGGGCCTCACAGGACACCTACTAGATAAGCCCACTCCACTAAGACCAGAGACTTAGGAACCCTACCTAATACACAGAAACAAACACAGGGAAGCAGCCAAAATGGGAAGATAAAGAAACATGTCCAACATGAAAGGACAGAATAAAGCTCCAGAAAAAGAAAAAAAATGAAGTGGAGGACAAGCAATCTACTAGATGCAGAGTTCAAGACACTCGTTATAAAAGGATGCTCAATAAACTTAGGGGAATAGATGAACTCAGTGAGAACTTTAACACAGAGACAGAAATCAAAAATTAGAGATGGAAAACAATAAGGAAACAGTCAGAAATGAAGAATACAATATCTGAGATAAAGAGTACATTAGAGGAAATCAGCAGACTAGATGAAGCAGATTAGGATGGGGTAGCAGAGGGCACCCAATCAGAAGAGCAACGGAAAAAAGAATGCATAAAAATGAGAACAGTTCAAGAGACCTCTGAGACAACATCAAGTACAGCAACATTTGCACCATAGGGGTACCAGGAGGAGGAAAGAGAGAGCAAGAAATTGAAAACCTATTTCAAAAAACAATGACTGAAAATTTCCTTAACTGGGTGAAGGAAATAGGCATATAAACCTAGGAAGGACAGAAAGTCCCAAACGAGATGGACCCAGAGGGGCCCATACCAAGACACATCATAATTAAAATGTCAAAGGTTAAATACAAAGAGAGAATCTTAAAAGCAGCAAGAGAAAAGCAATTAATTACCTACAAAGAAGCTCCCATAAGACTGTCAGGCGATTTCTCAATAAAAACTTTACAGGACAGAAGGGATTGGCAAGAAATACTCAAAGTGATGAAACCTATAACCAAGAGTCCTCTACCCAGCAAGGCTCATTTAAAATTAACGGACAGATAAAGAGCTTCCCAGACAAGAGAAAACTAAAAGAGTTGTGACCATCAAGCCAGTATGCTGAAAGGACTTAAGAAAAAATAAGTATGTATCAAGAATATGTATAAAGAACGGCAATAATTACGTATCAACGAGTACTTTAAATAAAAAAGAATTAAATGCTTCGATCAAAAGATAGAGTGACTGAATAGATAAGAATACACAATCTGTACAGAGGTTGCCTATAAGAGACTCACTTCAGATTAAAAGACACTCACAAACTAAAAGTAAAGAGATGGAAAAGCTCTCTCTCTTCCCACCCCAGGGTGCCTGTGTTTCATGCCTTCCCAAAGAGGATATGATGCAGCTGACAAGCCAATCCAGGCATCAATTTGTCCCACTGGCTGTGCCATGTGTCATAAACATAGTGATGAAACAGAACCCCCACCCCAGGACACACTTGTTAACATAGAGATGCTTATTCCTTGGCTTTGTACTTGGTTTCTAGGAGTCCAATGTTTAGCTAGTACCCAAGAAAACACATCTAGAAGAAGGCATGGTTTTCCCCTGCCACTGAGGTCTCCCCGAACCACTGCCATATCAAACAGAACCCCACGGGATCTGGGATCACTGCTGCACATCCTGAGGAAGTGCTTACTCTGAGCACATGAGACAGAGGTTATTTTAATTTACTGGAGACTTAACACAAAGGTGGCTATGGCAGAAGCCTTCAACGTGCCATAAAAACACTTCAGCTGAACAACTTCACCTCTTCAAGTGGCTCCCCTCAGCTCTGGTAAGATTTCTGACTATGCATCCCACTGTTCCCCACTTTCACCCAGTTCTGCAGGAAGCGGGGTGTCTGTAGCTTGTTCTCCTCGTCCCACCACACTCACCGTCACCTGTTACCCCAAGGCACACAGCCATGAGGTTCTACAGCGACCAGTCCAGTCCTAGTCAAAAGCAGCAGCCCTCGGTTCAACCAGAAATGCAAGTGTCAAACTCTTGTTTCCCGCCAGAGGGCGCCATTGAGCTGGGTGCCTCAGACCGCCCTTCCAGAACTTAAGAGAAAAAACCTTTTAAGAATAGTCCCCTTGGGTTTAAAACTTGAGGGGAGAGGGAGGGAGGGAGGGAGGGAGAGGGAGAGAGACAGAGAGACAGAGAGAGAGAGAGAGAGCACACGCCTAAAATAAGGAAAACTACTGGACAGGCTGTTGAGTTATGAAGGGAGAGAGAAGTCCTGGAGGCATGGCAGGCCCCTCCCTAAGGGAAAGGGTGAAGAAGTAGGACAAAGCAGACTGTGGGCTCTGCTCTCAGGAAGAAAAACCTAAGTTCCCATGGCAGTCCCTACATCTTTCTGTAATATCTACTTCCACTATGGACAACTTAGAACTGAGTCACAAATACCACTTGACAAACATGTGCAATTCAGACTACAAGCCTAACTTGATGTGAAGCACAGTAAGACCACAAACATTCTCACAGCTAAGGCAAGTTTCTGCCATTTTTCTCTCTGGATGCTCCTATTTCATTGTCCAGAACTGTGTAAAAGTATTCTGAATTCTTTAGTTCGAACAGAGCTACAATCCCCCACTCTGAATGTTGAGGACAGGACTCTGCAGCAACCCCCGTATGTTTTCATGTGAAAATCTTTCCTCTGGACGTAGCACAGCTCCGGTGTACCTACCGGCGGCCTGAGAGAGTTGACAACATTCTTCTTCACATCAGAGCTCAGCCTCAGGGCCATAAATAAGCTCAGAGGGGTGACACGTTCAGCACAGCCTAACATCCACATCCCGGCCTGCCGACCAAACACATTTTTATACAACTAAAAACTTCCTCATGACCCCCTTGGAAAATTAATACTTCAAAACCCTCTCAAGGTATAAGCTCATTTGTTTTACCATCCTAAATTTCTTACTGTCTTTTACTGCATTTAAACCAAAATGCTATTTTAAGGAAACAATTGTTTTTGCTCCTTTGCCAAACACCTACCACACACCGAATTATTATCCAGCAGAGCCACTTTTGACAATCCCAGGGCCACAATCCCATGTATCACATGACAGACAGCATAGCATGTTATCATGTTATAAACGCTAGAGGGTTGGCAAGCCCTCTCGCATCAAGAAAAAGGCAAAGGTGAAGTGCACGTTCACACGCTTTATTTAAGTCCTGGAACTAGGGGCCTATAAAAGCGTAAGAATTAGACATGGCATGGCGCCAGGTAATTGGGAGAAGGGCTATCTTAGTAAAAGTCATGCATTATCAGATACTGGCTGAGCTAACGAGACAAAGTCACTTCTCAGCAGTACCCCATAAACACTGTATTCCTTCACCTGCCCATCCACACTATTTCATTCAGTCATGTGTATCTTTCTTTTAGGCCGACAAAAAAAATTAATCATATTTGCAATTAAAGATCAGAGTATCCTTTGGGCCTCTACCTTTTATGTAGTTGAAAAGATGAAAGGTCAGATTCTGATCATTTGTATTGAGCAGTTACAAAGGAATCTACAATTTGCTTTTATTGACCTTATTTTCAGAGTATTTAAACTAATGGAATTTGATGGTTTCAAAATTATCCCTTCATTTCTCACAATACGCTGCTCTGAGAGGAGTTGGCACGATTGGCTCCAAAACAACAATGGGGCCCCAAAAGGTTATATATCACATCTTGAGTCTCACAGAAGATTGTGGTCAGAGCCAAACCAGATCTGAGAGCCCTATCCTATCTGAGGCCATCCTATCTGAGTTGATTCGACAGGGGCAGGGGATATAGACAGAAGAAAGCAGAAGGGAAAGGGGTAACAGGAGGAACCCCACCCCCCCAAACACCTGTACTGTTACATCCCACCTGCAAAGACACTAACCTGAACAAAGAAAGCAAGCCAGCTCTTACTCAGATGGCGTGGTCTGTTCTGTAAGGAGAGCACCCATATCTCTCCTCCAACTCTGATGCTGCATGTGAAATGGCCAGGGTGATCCCAGGGCAAAGGGTACATTCAGCTCTCCTCAAACCTTACCTCCAATGGTGAGAATATCTCTTGTTCAGTAACAAAGGGAAATGTGAATTGAAAGGCAAGTGCTAAAAGTTGAAAAGCTATGACCGAGACCAAAGGTTTACTGAATCCAGCCTCACATATGAAATACATAAAAGTGACAAAGTGTATATATGCTGTTATAATTCCATGTGAATATAAAGTCACATATTCATCTCTTATAGCCCTTCAATCCTGCCCCACTGATGGGTGCTCTCCTTCCCTTGGTCCCTTTTTAATTGTTCTCCTTCATAAGCAAAACATCTGGAGAACAGCTCTGTACACATGCCTATTAGACCATCAACTTTGGAAATGAAACAAAGATAACTCATCAAAGACACAAAAACCAAAGGTATGGTGTGCCCTAAGCTTTGTGCCTCTTGGTTCTGAAAAACTGAGCACCCAGTGCTTGGGAGGCTAATTCTACAATCACACTTAGTCATTCTCTCTAGGGAAATGAGAAGAACAGGCGATGCTTAAAATATGCTAAAAACCACTTGCTTAATTACAAGGTAACATTGCAAAGGATGAAGGAGCAAGTATCTGAGGACTGTGGGAACATATGATGATTCTTGCCTCATCCACCTCACCCCAATGGAAGAGATGAATAACATTTGAAAGCTATAATACTAATAATGTGTGTGCACTCACACATTCCTGTGTATGAATACAGTCGAATATCAAGAGAGAAGTATTTCTAACATTATCAAGAATGAGAAAGACCACAGGTAAAGAATAATCCAACGAAAGGAGGAAATCCACTATCTTAACACCACTGTGACCATGTTTTAGTCATTCCAGAATACTGCCGGCCAAGTAATCTCCGGTCTACCCACAACTTGCCCTGATCAGTCTTTAAAGATAGTTTCCGGTCTATTATAGGGAAAAATTTAACACTGTGTGATAAAATTCTCAATGAGGCAAGCTCATCAATGATCTCTAGGGCTGACTTTAAAATGGAGTTAGAATAAAAGCAGAGGGGTCAATGAAACACCACTTGACCCTAGTGAGACAACCCTTCACCGCCATCGCCTCTAGGCACCTGCCTTTATCCCTACTCTCTCTCTCCCAGGATCCAGAGAGATCATTTTCTAAGGACATGAACACTGTGACAGCAATGATGGCTGAGCCCTGAGGCCATTCTTAAGAGTTTCCCCAACAGGATCAGTGCTATTGAATTTGACACTGAAATGGGGTAGGGGGTGGGGGAAGTGGGCAACGAGGGAAGGGAGTGTAGCATGCGTCTGCATCTGCTGATCCTACGGTACAGAACTGAAGTGCGCTCAACTGCACCACTCACCCTGCACCCCGCCCACCTCATGCAGACTGCTCAGCGGTGCAAGTGCCCACGCATGTCCTCTGCTGAGAAATCCTGGTGGAGAGATGCTAACTTGTCACGTTAAGAAGGACAAATAACAGTCTAGGTTCATCCACTGACAGCCCAGGCAGTCTACAGGCCTGTTTTAAGGTATACGCTATCTGCTCTTAGCCCAACTGATCAACATGCTCCCCAGACTCTGAAACTCACCTGGTGCCTAGGACATGTGGGGTGGAAGAGGAGGAATGAAGGCACATTCCCTTTCCATCTTTCTGATCTATTCTGACACTTGAGATTTGCCAGATTGTAGCACTTGGTGACTGCAGCATGCTCCAGGGATGACTGTGAACCCACAGTCAGCCCAGTGTGATCATCCTTCATGGAGGAAAGGTGCATACACCTGCATCTCTGTGCAGAGGTGATGTTTCTCTCTCCCCACCTCACCTGTGAGCACCAACTTACTGGTTCATAAGCCCCCAAAACATAAAGTTAGTGAGGCTACTTCTCACTTGGTGACATGGGGAGGTGGCATCTGGTGGACAGGCAGGCACCCTCTCGGCCAGACCATAGTCACCTGTGAGACAGGGCTGGGCTTTACCTGTTTCCTTAAGTCCTGAGCCGACCGATGCAGAGGGGGGTGGTGGTGATTAGCAGCGGGCCCCTTGGCCGAGGAGCCCGTGGAGGGGGCCGTCGGGGGGTGGCTCGCTGGAGCCTGCTCCCTCCGGCTATCAGCCCGCTGATCACTGTGCTTCTCCTTGCTGGGAGTGGCCTCTTTGCTTTTGTGTTTTTGAACAGGTTCTTTCTCCCGAGATGACCTGCTGGAACCGTTGAAAACTAGGAAGGAAGGACAAAAGAAGAATGAAGTCACTACAGTGAGTATGCTGCCATGGAATCTAAACTTCCTAAAGTCAAAATGAGAATGAAAAGGCAAAATATTCCACACATCAAGTCTTATCAAGTCTATCTTTAAGTCAAAGCTCACCAGCAGCACAACGCCAAGTACGAGAATCATCTTAAACACTGAGACAAAATAAAAAATTATAAGTGCATCCTAACAATTACTTCCTTTGATGGAAATGATTAAAAAATTAGTTTGTAAAAATCCCTACCAAAAAACCCCAGCAGCCCTCGAATATCAACATCATGCCTCAAACACAAAGAGTGAGAAATTAAAATGAAGACGACACCACAAACAGTCACATACCAAGAACAGGAGCACCTTTTGTATAAAAGATACGGGGGATCTGGGATAATAAATTCTCAGATTCAAAGACATGCATTTCAAGGCTGAAGATCTGCCAAAGAAAGTGGGTCAGGGACGTAGCTGCCTGATATGACCCATTGGTGACAACAGAGGAGAAAGAGGGGGCATTGGAGGTTTGAGCCAGACTCTCAGAGGCATTTACCTTGAGCCAGGGGAACAATGCCCATGGCTCTGAAGTGCACTCGGCCTTTGAATCCGAAGGGACAGGACACTCTCCTCATGCCCAGTTTATAGATAGATGAAGCCACCAGCACATGCCCCCCCCCACCCCCATGGCTCTCCGTGCCAATTACCACCATGACCACTGGACCCCACACACTCAGGGAAGTCAAAAGGAACAGCGAGTGATGTTCACGGTTTTTACAGCACGGTACGATGACACTGCTGCCCCATTTTCTCATCTGCTTTATAGCTAGAACTTGCAAACCTAGACAGATTCAACAGTTCCAGCCCCATTCCAAGAGTTAACAAGCGTTCCCCAATTCTTCCTCTCTCTCACACCCACAGGTTGCCCCTGCCCCTGCAACCAGCCAGCAGGCAGAGCAGATCAGGCACAGGGTGGCCTCCCTGCTCCACCCCCACAAGCTTCAGGCAGAGCAGTGCAGGATAAAGAAGAGACAGTGAGTCCCTATAGCTGTCATTTTACAAAGACTCCTGGTGCATTTCCTAACAAAAGGAGCCTTATAAGGTCACCTTGTCTACTTGTGTGTCAAGCTCCTCCACTCTAGGACATGTCCCTCCCCTAATCTTGTACTTTTAAGAATTCCAGGATGAACTCACTACCTGACCAGGCAGCTGTAAAGAGAAAAATTCCTCCTCCTTTGAGCTAAACTCTCTCCCTGCTGGCCTGAAAGGGCAGAAGTCAAACTCCCCTACTCCTACCTGCCCTTCAGAAAGCTCAAAGATACTTCTCTTTTTTTGAGGATCTGGGGATAACTTGTATCCACAGTTCCTTCAACATTTCTCTTTCACCACCTCCATTTATGTGTCCTTTAAATTCCATGTACGCCTTACTGGTTACAAATATCCTCAACTTGTCATTTGTTTTTCGTTCCTTGTGGAGGTCACTCCACTAGCCCATTTTTTAGTTCCTTTCTTTGCTTTTATGACTAGTAAGCCCTCCCATATCTTCAAATGGTAAAATATTCCTCTACGTCTCCTCCCATTTGTTTCTAGATTCAATTGCTTAGATTTACACTTCTTTGGTCCACTTGTTATTACTTTTTATATGGATTATATACCACAGAGATTTACATTTTCCATATCTGGATTAGCTGTGAACCTTGATCTCTAAAGCTTCTCTCAGCCACAGTGATTATATATTCTAAACAGATTTTCAATTCTGAAGTAAAGACCACACCACAGCAAAATACGGTCTGTGATCCTGTGGATACTCTCAGTTATAGAAAAAATGGAGAGCTTCAAATGACTGGCATTTATTCTAAGTGTAAGTAACTGCACATTGTCAGAAACCATCAATCACAACCAAGCTGGCAGTATCTGTGCTTGATTTCAAGGACAAATTAAAAGCAACGTCTGTAAGAAGTCATACTTCAACGTGATTAAAAAATCAAGCCAAAGAACATGAATCTGGGCAATTCTTGACCATTCACCAATTTTCTAAAGCAGTGAAGAGAGCTCCTTTGTTGAAACATGATACAGGAATTTTTTTTTTTTTTTTAATCTCAAATATCCATACTTCTCCGTGTTCTGTTACTGTCACCAAGATGTGCATCAAGATGCAGTCTGCTATTAAAGAAATACCAGGTCTATAATGGCTTCTCTTTGTGCAGTTAAAAAAAAATTATTCTGTGGGTTTGTCCCCTTTCATTAACACTGTATGAGCAGTTCAATTCCCAGCTCTGCTATTAACACCTGGGAAAGTTATTTAATCGCTCAGTTTTCTCATCTGTAGACTGAGGATAACAGATGTTCCTATATGGAGAGCATCTAACACAATGTCTGGGTTTTGGTAGGCACTTAACACTTTGTAAACCTTATTACTGCATATTTAAGAGGGCTGTCTCAGGTTATTACATAATGAGATTGTAGCAGTACCTCTTCTTGTCCCCTGGTCTCCCTGTAGCTGCAGTGTAAGAAAGGATTCAATACAGACATATGGCTGGCTTGAGCAGACCATCATCACCCCCTATTGAACCCAGCTGTCCCTGTTGCCTCCCAAAATCTGTTTCATGGGAAAAAGAGGCACTGCTAATGCCCTGACCATGCAGGGAGAAGTACAGTGCTAAAAACACATCCTACACCTCTCCTAGTTTACTGAGTGACTTGATTTTTTGGGAATCCAGAGACCCTTTCAGGGGATCCCCTAGGTCAAAATTGTTTTCATAATTATCCAAAGACATTATTTGTGTTTTTCACTGTGTTGATTTTTCAACAACGATGATAGCTAAAGGTGGATTATCTGTGAGAAAAATGCAAGTCAAAAGTGTCATGATACACAACTTCACATCCACTAGGATGGCTATGCTCTAAAATGACAGATAATGGAGTGTTGGTGAGACATAGAGAAACTAACCCTCATACACTGCTGGTGGGAATGTTTAATGACGCAGACCTTTGGAAAACAGGCGGGGAAGTTCCTGAGAAGGTGAAACAGGTGCCACGTGACCCAGCAATTCCACTCCCAGGTAAGTACATAAGAGAAATAAAAACACAAATCCACAGAAAAACTTGTACAAAGTAGAATAATTAGGGGTTGATGGGGGGGTTCAAAAGTTTGATGAACCTGGGACTTAGAGAAACAAATGGGGCATTACCCATCCATAAGAAAAGATTGAAGTACTGATACATGCTACATATATGGATGGATCAATCTTGGAAACATTATAGTAAGTGAAAGAAGCTAATGACAAAAGGTCACACATTGTATGATTCCATTAATATGCAATATCCAGAGCAGACCAATACACAGAGATAGAAAGTAGACAGCAGGTTGTCAGGGACTGGGAGAAAATAGAAGTAATTGCTAATGGATACAAGATTTTTCAGGGGGGGGGGTGCTAAAAATGTTTCAAAGTTGATTGTGGTGAGGGTTGCAAAACTTTGTGAATATACTAAAAGAACTTAAATTCTACACTTTGGCTAAATTTTATGATGTCAATTACATTTCAATAAAACTTATTTTTAAAAAAATGTGGGCAAAACTGCTGGTGCCTTAACACAAATCAATGCTGTGGCACCAAACTATACTAATAACCACAGTATTTTTCACTACCAGTTTAAAAAGAAACAAAGCCAGATTCATTTAAGGATGTGATAAAGCAGTACAACTTATTAATAGTATTAAATCTTGACCCTTAAGTACACATACTTTGTGTGACAAAATGAAAACTACAAATAAAGCACTTCTCCTGCATACCAAAAAGTATGATGACTACTTCCAGGGGAAAAGCACTGCACAATTATTTAAGTTGCAGTTAGCTTATTTTTTCATGGAATGTTATTTTTACCTAAAAGAAGAACCAATACAGTTATTTTCTCAAAAATGAATCAAGTAAGCCTGTCAAGGAAAATAACTAATAGTGTGGCCAATAATATAATATACAATTTCAAGCAAAAATTTCAATTCTAAAAAACCTCTATATGACACTATGAGTTTGACAGCCTTCCAACACTTAAAGACTTTTCTGATGAGGTCAGTGGTGATATGGGGTTCACTGATACTGCACAGTGAAAGGTGTAGACAATTGGAAAGAAGTACATAGCTAACTCAGTGAAACATTATTTTCAAATGATCAAAACAAGATATTACAAAACTGTGCATAGTTAAGAGATCCATTCAAAGTGGAAGGCAAACCAATGGATTTTAATGTAACAAAATATGTTATGTTTACTGATATAGGTTCACATTCATGTAACAACTGACCTTTAAGAAACTACCATTGGTTGAGTACAGGTGTAATGTCAAAGAATAAAATCATCTACAAAGGATCCTCCCTTTCCAGCTACGTATTTGTCTAAGACTGATTTTCCTCATAATCATCAATCAAAACTATGAAATGCAAGAGACTGAAGGCAGAAGCCAACATAAGAATCTAGCTGTCTTCTACTAAGCCAGACATTAAAGAGATTTGCAAAAATGTAATATGCTGCAGCTCTTCTCACCTGTAATTTCTTGGATGGTTTTGGAATATAATTACTTTTCATAAAAGTGCTATTTGTGTTAACATGTAATGAGTTTGTGTTACTTTTAATTGAATATTTTTAAATTTCGTCAAGCTATAATGTAAACATGGTGAATATCGATAAATACAGTCCACATCAATAAAAGCCTTATGAGGGTCCCTTAATAACTGTGATGAATAGAAGAAAACAGTTTTGAGACCAAAACGCCTAAAACCTGCTGGGCTGGACTGGCTTTCACACGGTTAGTTATATCACGGTTTCCAGAGGCTTTGATGGGCCATGTACTTAAGTCTATACCTACAAACACATGCTCGAGCTCTGGGATGAAGCTTCCGAAATTTGAATCCAGAAAAGTCATTTGCTAACTATTTGACCTCGAACTGGTCATCTGGTCCAAGCCTTAGTTTTCTCCACTTACTACCTGTCTCAGAGGGTTGCTCTGAGGACTCAGCAAGAAAATACTCATCTAGAAAGGGGCTGTAGCAGGGCATGAAGCAAGCACTCATAAGAATGGTACTGTGCTTAAGTCAATAACACCATTCGGAGATTCCAAAATAACACCACCACCACCACCACCACCACCACCACCACCACCAATCCTTCCTCAGCCTTATCCGCACCTGAAATGGAATGCACAACTCCGGTTCTGTTCTAATGCCTTGGAGGGGTTTTGCCGGCCAGCAGCACTGTAGCAACTTCTCAGAGAGAAAAAAAAAAAAAAAGCTCTGGAAAGCAAAGCCCTGCGAATCAAAGGTGACGCTGTGGGGCACCACGATGACAGACAAGAAAGGGGGACAGGAGGAGACAGGAAGGCATGTGCCATTAACATCAGAAACCAAACTGGCTGCTTTGTGAACCGCAGCACTGTATTCTACTAAAGAATATTTTGATCAGGTAATCAGAAAAGGGCAAGTTTTCAAAACTAAAAAAATAAAAATTGAATAAAATTAATGTTAAAGAGCAGGATAGTTTTCAAAATGAATCCACTCTCTGTAACCATCTTATCCTGCTATTTTACAGCAGCAATACACACAAATGGCAAAAACGGCCAAAAAGTCAAATGATGTGTTAAATGGGAAGGGAGGGGGAGGGTAGGACTGGGCAAAGATGATGGAGCCAGAGAGAAGGTATATTCTGTCCTCAACAGCTCATTAATTTTAAGTGTCGTGGGAACCTGCCAGTTTTACCCCTCCAAGTAATTATCTTTTGTCTTCATTTGTAAGATTCTCGAAGAGTGGAAGGAAAAAAAATTATATTCTCTCACAGGGAAAAACTAAACCCTGTGAATGAACATCAACAGAAAGACCAAGAAAGTTAGAAGTATAGAAGACCTATGCACACTGTTCACAATTAAAAAGAATAATTGGACTCTTTAAGAGAGAGGGGAAAAAAGGCATTTATCATGGTGAACCATATTAAGAAACTGTATTATACTGAAATACAAATAGCTCTTATATTAATAAACAGAGAGAAATATATTGATTTGTATACACACACCCCAAAAGTTAAATGGCCTACAGACAAACACTACAGCAAGCAAAATCTTTAAATCTAAAAACTGATATTCTGATTTAGGGTCACTTCATGCCTGAGAAGATAAGACTGGCTCCCAGTAAGGGATAAAAATGAAACGAGCAATAGTAGTTTCTTTAGAAACATCTGTAACTGCAATCCCTCGATCCCTTGATGGCAGAAAGCTACACTTTCCAAGGAGGAACTCCCATTTATAGCTCCAGGGAATTTGTACTAAATGATGTTCCCCACATAAGCTTAGTTCAGAGTTAGATTGCACCAAGATTCCTGAGGGAGATCCATAAGGCAGTCTATAAAAGCCGGTCATGAGGTCTTTAAAACCCTCACAATATATCTGACCTCTTGGAGGGACATGGAGAGCTTGGTTTTGATTTCTAGCTCTCAAATCACCAAATACATCTGTGCTTCAATTCTCTGAACTACACACCAGCTGCCTCCCCTGATCTACCCTACAGGAGTTGCTGAAGTATTTAAAATAAAGTATATAAAGTGCTTTGTGGTCTTGAGAGAAAGGAGTTAGGCAAATCTAAGAAGGCTGATCTTCTGAAAAGCTCCTGCTTCAATGGACATGACAAGACCTACATATGAAAACCATAATTCCCTTTAAACAGAACTGATAAGGCCAGCCCGTGTGCACTTCTGCCTGCCTCTGTGCCCTTCCCACATCCAGATGTCTCAATCTTACTAATTATTAGTGCTAATAAAAGCATCTTGTCTGAACACCAGGAGATAATCCTGATTTTATTAGATAAGTAGACAAGAAGAGTCTTTCTTGGTTGGCATGTGACAAAGGTTATGATATGCTGAGACAACTCAGTGTCTGACCTGAGCTAATAAGATAGAAGACATCACCGCCTTGAAAGAGAAATATGGACAAGAGGAGTTAGTTATTGAAAGCAGGGTCAAAACGTCTGCTAGCAGGAACAACAAAGAACAAGAAGGAGAGAATGAACCCAAGGCCGGAAGATTGGACTAACCCCAAAGTTACATAAAATAAGAAATGCTCCCAGTCCTACCCCCAAAACAAATTGAAGGGACAAAAGAAGAATCATTGTAAATAAAAAAAGAATGTGTATGGAAAGGAAAAGAGAAGCATGTCAAGTTTCTGATCTCGAGCCAGATATTTAAATGTAAGCTTCATGTCATTACAAGGCGGCCCCGACTTGGGGAAGACAGAAGCCATCAATTGGCTGGCATTAAATCCTTGTTACTGTACAAAAGCCGCACTTGCTCCCTGGAGCCAGTTCAACTCTGCGTCACTATTGTCTGAAAACAATGGCATGTCTGCCAACCTGTGCCAACAGTTCCAAAAGGATTTTAATGCAGCGTGTGTGAGTGCTGTAACCTGGTTTGCCCTGGGCAAAAACAGCTCCAGAAACTCAGCTACAGCATTCATGTGTAAAACGAGAGAAAGTGGCAAGGATGGATTGAAGTGAGTGAAAGCCCCTTTGCAACCTCACACTGGCCACCAACATCAAGCAAGAGACTAACGAAATCCACAGCAACTCTGTGCACCCCGACTCCAGCATCACACACATGTTCTTCTGGTTTACGTGGTTATTTGTGAAACCCCTGTGGAATATCTATACAGTGAAATCCTATCACTTTGATAATATACATAAAACAGGAAAGAAGTCCATTAGAAAGATTTTTTAGAGAAAAATGAATTTTCTGTGTTAAGAACTTAAATTCTGTAGACATAGAATATGACTTAGATTCTTTTCAATCAAAATTTAGTTGCCACTGTCCCCAGGTCTAAAAACGTGACACAACTACCAGAGTTTGATACATTTGCCATTTAAACATGTTTCTTACAGATGTTCCTAATAACTTCTGATACTAAAGTTTAAAAAGGGTGTATGACCTTTATGAGAATATAAAGGTCAGGACAACAGAAAGACCATAAATCAGGATGAATGGTTTTTGTCAATGAAAAATGGCTTCTTGGCCCACTTGGCCCCCAAAGGAGCTGAGAAAATGACGAGACTAATGGTCTGATGGTGACTAGATCCATGGTTGGGTCCCACACTGGTTGGCTCTAAGGAACCTGCAATCTCCAGAGTGCCAAGGGGGAGAAATGCCTGGGCAAATGGGCTTCTGGAATGGCAAGCAGTGGGAGAGAGATTTCCTGCTTTATCTCTAAAAAAACAAACAAACAAACAAAAAACCAACAACAACAACAAAAAAGACAAAAAACACAGAACCATGGGTTATACTCAGAAGAGGGCATGCATTAACTCTTGAATGACAAATGAATAAAGTGTTTTTTGCAGTTTGGGGTTTCATAAAACCCTTTATTCAAGGGGATGAATTCTAAAAGGCCAGTCACAACTGAAGTAAATTATTCTGACCCACTTTTGCATATGAAACAAAACAACACACTGAGAGACACCTTGAAAATGTGTTAAATTGGAAGGCACCCCATATACATAGTCAGTTACACAAGAAGAACTGGTGATTTTTGGAATAAAAGTATTAATACAGAAAAACTAAATAAATATTTGCATTTTAATAAGGATTGTTTTCAAGATTCTCCAAATAAATATCGAAGATCCAAAGAAGATCCACTATTCTTTCACAAACATCTCTACCCACCCTCCAGCTAGGAAACAAATGACTTTCAAAAATTCTATATGCACATTTTACAGTCTCTGGAAATGGAACTCCCTTAAGACAGCCCAGAGGAATTTAGCTAAAAATACTAAATACTGAGAAGTTTGGTGAACATCTCAGCAATTCAATTCATAGTGTACATATCCCAGTCAACTACGGACAACAAAACTGATGAAACATTCTAAGACTATAACACATGTCATTAATTTATTCACAAGTGCAGGGTATTACACTTCTTTAGAAGAGTCATGGGGCATGGGTGTGGTAACAGGACAGTAGCCAGGCCCCACTTTCTGAGAATTCACCAAGTGCCAGGTTCTGTCTATCTGTCGCTTGTTTACTCCTAACAGATTCTTGTTTATCCTTCAGTGAGCCATAATGCACATATCATGTAACTTGCCCATTTAAAGTGTACATTCCAATGGATTCTGCATATTCACGGAGCTGTTCAACCATTACCATGCTGTAAGTTTAAAACATTTTCATCACCCCAAAATGAAACACCAGAGCCATTAGCAGTCACTTCCTACTTCCAATCCTAACCCTAATGGAAAAAGCTGATGTTATCCGCATTTTATAAGCAAAGAAACTGAGATTTAAAGAGGGTTGAATAACTGGCCCAATGACACCTGGTTAGGAAGGTGTATCTGAACCACAAGATTCTCTTCTACCACCAGGCACATCACCTAGTTTACCGTCATTTAAATCTATATGGGCATCTCACCACAGAGGACATGGGCTCTTACATTCCCTGGAAGAGACATCCACACACTAAATTCGAGGGGTGCTTGGCCTTCTGTCCTAAGCTGTGTGTGTCCCAAAGGTCCTGTGTGGACCAGTGGAACAAATGCTTGAGTAAAACGAGAAGAAACAGGGACAGGCCAATTAAACCAATGGAAAGGTGTTACTGGGGACTGCCTACCAAGCTCAAAACAGCTCGTTCTAGTGAAGTCAATAATGTCACACACCCACAGTGGTTAACAGCCGCCTCTCACAAAACCCTCCCCCCATGTGACAGGCATTTAAACATACCAACTTTGCAGGATTCTCTCGTCTATTACAAGGTTGTCCTAGACTTCCAGATCTTCTCAATCACATGCAGTATTAATGGTAATAGCCAACAGGCACTTTCAACCAGCCATGAACTGTTCATACATACATTAAATCATTTTGCTCTCACCAAAACCTATGAAAGGCTCCAATGATCTCTCTTTTGAAGTTTAGAAAATTAAAACACAGAAAGCTTGCCAAAGGTTGCTGTAATGGAAAAGTAGGATCCAGCATCGTGCTCTAACCACTATGCTATGTGGCTCAGCAAATGGAAGGGGTGGGTGCTAAGGAGCAAATACTTTATAACCTGACTACAGTGTACTACTACTGCTCTTTAAAAAAACACTCCCAGCCCACATTCCAAATTTCTGGACTATTCCTTTGCCTCAACAGGAAAACAAATGAAGCAGCCATAGAGGTTAAAGAAAGGTAAAGCGGTATTCCCTGAAAACATCAATTAAAGAAAAAAGCATTTGTCAGTTAGAGAGCATCTTCTCATTGCAAAGGCTATGGTGGGACCCTGGACCTGCCTGCACACCCACCCCTCCACCACCCTGATGGAAAGAGGCCTGAATGCATCTCAAAGGCAACCACAGAGCAGAAATGAGGTAAACTCGTCCAAATGATTGCTTTTTGGCCCTTACACAACATGCCCCCGGTGTGAATCCAAAAGCAATTAAATCATTCCAGCTGGGAGTTCAATGACATGTTGTTTAAAAAGTCTTCTGAGAAATATCCCTGTTCAGAACGAGATGAGCACACAAAGGAACAATGGTCTCTGCTATTCTTTCCATTCATTCTTCTCAAGTGCAAAAAGGCATTTGAAGAATATACAATACGTGGCTGATGTGAGCGATGAACCTTCACCAAGTTCTCTGCAAAGGATGACAAACACCTTACCACAACGAAAATGCTGAGGAAAAAACAAAGCCAAATTCCAAACAAATGTATTAATTCCTCTGGTCTACCTCTTATCCCACTGGAAAAAACTAACCAATTATCAGAACTTTTCAAAAACTAAGCCATTTCAAATATCAACTTGTAGCATAAATACCCAGAAAGCAGTGTTTCGATTGCATTGTTTTGTTTCCAAATAGTAATTACCTAAGGGCTCTATCATTAGGATCATTTGAGGTTCTGTATATGTTAAGACTTTCAGAAACACTGAAGAGCTATTTAAATAGAAGTTGCTGAAGGCATTGTTATTGTAACCCTTGAGTGTTAACCCAAGGTCAAAAGCAAGCGTGATGCTGTCCATGTCATTTCAGATTATGTATTTAATAAACAAATCCATTTTCATTAGGATGCTCCAGTGGATTATAAATGAGAGCATCAAGAGTTCTGTGTAACGTTTGCAAAACTCAACATCTGTCTGGGGACACCAGACTCTTGCAGGAGACTACTGGGGTCAGGGCTTCTACCCTGGGGAAGAGAACTGTCACAGAAAGGCCCAATTAGACACCAACTACAGTGCATTATCAGAAGGTGAGTTGCCAGGTGTGCTCTCTCCTGATTCCTATTTGGTAAGGAACCCCCACTGCTTCACTCGGGTTCAAGTTTTGGGGAGAAAGAAGATAAAGTGGGACACCATCAGCAGTTTTTTTCAAGCTTACACCGCCTAAATAAAACTATTCTGGACATGCGGCCTACTCAGGATTTGAGGCCAAAGTTGACACAGTAATAGTGTTAGTTTTCCACAATTTGGTTTTTTTTGTGTGTATTTCTTTCCCTACATTTCAGTGAGGGTGATCCTCCTGGGGGAGGATACAGATGTTGCTAAATTTCCTGACTTACCTCAACATCTCTGGCATACAAATCAGGAAAAAGTGGCAAGAGAAATATCATCATGGAGAAAAACACAGAAATGCAGTTTGCTCTCCACTTTCTTGTGCGTAAAAGTCAACAATTCTGAGGTCCTGCTTGACTACACAATTATTATGCTGTCATCCAGGTTATTCGTGTTAGAAAATCTATTTTAATTAATACTTGCATGTTCTTTACCCAATCAAAATGAAATGTTGATAATCCACCTTGAGGTTTTACTTTTTGGAAAATGAGGCATGGCAGGAAAAGAGCCTTCATCTTATTTGCAAACTTTTCTTTTTGTATACCCAAAGAAATTACTTTAATCTCCAGAATTTTGCTTGTTTGTTTGTTTGTTTGTTTGTTTTTTGCTTATGCTTATCAAGCAACCTCTAAAATCAGAGAATAGGGCCTGAGGGATAAGGGAAGCACAAGGTGCAGGCCAAGAACATCACAGGTCTCTTGGATCTGGCAGGTGTCACATGCAGGGCCCTCTAATCCATTCTGGAGAGTGGCAAGTCCAACTGCTCACCTGCATGGCTGGGATACCCTCTGACACCTTCCCGCTGTTCATTACAAGGCAATTAGGCACCAGTGCCATGGAAATCTAATCAAGCTTGGAGCTCTGCAGGTGCTCTCAGAAACTGAACAGAAAAGATTCAATTTTCCGAACATAAAGAAGCCTCCTCTGAACCTCAGACAGAACAAAGTTGGCTAGGGCAGGTCCTGGGTAATCCCAGAATCTAGCATGTTTCTCATATACATAAATCACCCACCATCTATCAACTTTCTTTAAAAATAAAACCACTGGCCCAATGCCAGGTCAACAGACTCAGGTAAACACTTTTTTTACTCCCACCAAGAATTTTCTATCACAAATGAACCTTCTACAGGAGGATCTGTTTCATTCTGTTGTCATATATCACATTTAAACAAACATCCCCTTTTATAACTTGATGGCTACCAACAGTGAAATCCTATTATGAGGCATCTCAAGGAGTTCTTCTCTACATTTACAAGGAAATGGGTCTCAGTTAAAACAAAGCAGGAAAGATGACTAGCTGCCACAGGAATTGTTGCCAGCGTTTGTTCTATATTAATGACGATGACAGCAGTCAATGCAAAATTGTTATCCTCTTTCCTTGAGAACTCAGCCAATTCCTTCACCCTCACCCCATCCCCCCTTCATGTAACTCCCTGTAATTTGCTGCCAGATATTCACTGCCCTTTTACATCATCACCCTGCAGCTTATATAAAAAGATAATTAAAGAAAATAAAATCTACACACATGAAAAGATAGTAATTTTTGACACTGGAAGTTAAAACTATGAGAAAATCATCCAGTTAACCAGCAAGCTCAAACGAGCTGAAAAAAGGAAGTTGAGGACCCAACCACAACTACACGAGTACACAGGGGATTAATTCACCTGATTAACATGACTGTTGAATTCACCTACCCAACCACAGTGAGAATGAAAAATAACATCTCATGGAACCATTCTGATACAGTACTGGTGAAAGAGATGTCTATTGCATGGACAAACAGACTAACAGATGTGAGTCCAACTTCACATTTTGTTCATGCTTACTCTTGATTTGTATTAAACCAAATTAAATGGTAAGAGTAAATACCTTCAAAAATTAAAAAAAAAAAAATCCCTAGAAGCCCATTTGCTTCATTCTATCTCAGAAAGCCCATTCGTTCTGATTGCTTTAGCCAGCAGCTCCATAATAAATTCCCAGTCTATTCTCTTTTACCATCATCGCAAACTCAACAGATGATAAAGCTCTTAACTACCTTCCTAATTCCTGTTCTATTACTTTCAACTCTACATCTCCAGGCAGCTGTGAAAAGCTGATCATTTCTGCTTCGAAATGCCTCTTGCACTCATCGGAACTGCTGTTAAGTCTAGCCTCTCATCCCCTCTCCTTTCATTTCAGACTAAACCTTGTTGCTGGGGGAATCATTCTGAACTTGACATCTATTTCATCTTCTTTCCACATCTAAAATCATCAACAGTTCCCAATTCTCTATATTTGAAATTTTCCTCCTGCTTAGCAGGGTATATGTTCTCAAAACTATTCTGTGGTTTCCAGTTGCCCCAAAGTACACCCCACCCCCATACTAGTAGGTCAATGTGCCACCATTTCAAAACTAGACAATATTACACTAATTCCACCATTTGTGTGGAAATTCACAATTCATGGCCTTTCCTAAAAAGTTCATCTCTACACCTGTGCCAGTACTCCAACTCATACATGGATCTCTCTTCCAACCATCAAGATTTCCTGATGGCCACAACTGCAAGTAAAATAACTTTTTCCTGAAAAGTGAAAAATAAGCCACCATTTTGTATTATGCACTGGGATTATTAACCCCATTTCCCCAACCTAAGTCTAATTCCTTAAAAGGGGGTCATGTATTTACCACATTTATAGGCCATCTAAAAACAGCCCTAAGCAAGAGGTAGGACAGATAACAATCATTAAATTGGCAATGCAGAAATGTCCAACAATAATGAGAGGTAGACACAGATTCCCATCATTTATCAGCTGTGCTTGTCCTGAACCTCTATTTCCTTCCCACTGAGTCCAGAAAGACATGTGGCAGTTCACTGCACAGCTGAGAGTGGGGGCGGGGGCAGAGAGAGAGAGAAACTTTCCTTTGCCTCGATCACTTACGGACAGCTCTGAATTTCTGCCATTTGTACACAGGGGTTCCCTACAGAATAGGGTTTCTGTGAGTCCTACATGAAATATGTCTAGCAGCGTGCCTGGTAGGAGCTCAACAGAAAACAGCCATAATAATATCCCCACCCCAATGTCATTGCTTCTCTCTGATTTTCTTACTTCTTTCCCGGATTAATTTAATTCATCACCAAGTCCTCTTGGCACCACCCCGCCACATTTCTGGACTTACGTCGTCCCTGTTATTTGTACTGCCAGGACCAAATTTTAGTCCCTTGTTACTTTTGACCAGGTAATCACCTAAGATTACAGCCTTCCAATGTGTTTCCTCTTCTTCAAGTCATTTCTCTTTATGTAATCCTTATAATCAATGCCCACTACATCTTTCCAGAACACATCTCCAATTAACTCACTTGTTAAAAAACCACTGGGCACTTTCTGCTTAAGCCAACTTTAAACCATTTCCTCTCTGATATCCAACTTTTTGTCCTATTCCTCCTCCCACACACCAAGGCACTGGAAGAAAAATGAAATCAGTCTAGTTCATAATATATGTATATGTGCATTTACTTATTTCTTATGCTGAATAATAACTTTTTTAACACTAGTTTCACCTGCTGAAATCACAGTAAGTTGAACACAAAAGTTTCTTCACGAAATCTTCTTAACCACCCCCAATTCAATGGAATTGCTGCCTCCTCCTATTATCTGCAGCTCTCAGGAATCTATCATCATCTCCACAACATAAGAAAGTTTCTACTCATCTTGCCAATCTATTCATCTAAAATATACTTGACTATATGTGTCAATCTCTTTGCTCTTAAAATGTCTTGCATTTAGACAAGTACCTAGAGCTGGCTTTCCCACTAATCAGCTATACAGCTTTCATCTTCCGCTTTCTTCTCAATAGCTTTCCTTCCTACCCAAAGCTTTTGACTTTATCTTTTTTTTTTTTAAACCCCAAATCAATACTAAACCTACCATGCCCATTGTGAACATGCTTGGGGGTTTTTCCTTTCCTGGGGGTTGACTGGCATGAAGATGAAGCATTGTTGGTGGCTATTTTGACATCTTCTGTCTCATCATCTTCCTCCTCGACGTCCTCCTCATCCTGAGAGCTTCCGAAATATACCATGCTGTTGGGCAGCGCAGGAGAACCTGGGAGGTTTAAGAGAGAGGGCTCATAAACACAGGCCTGGATGCTCGCCCATTCCAGAAGGAGCACTACAAAGAGAGACATTTATTAACTTATGAACCGAAATCCTCATGACTGAGAAGACTAAACAAAGCTATTCATCTCTACTGCCATTCTTAATTTATTTTTCAAATGTCCCCCAGGAAATATAACTCCATCTGTGTCCTTTTAACAGATTTCAAGCAAAACTCCCACAGTAGAAGGATGATGCCATTCACCAAACCAAAATTTTTAAAACTTCAATTAAATAGTTCTTCGGGGTAGAGAGGGGGGGAGGAGAGACCTCCAAAAATTGAATCTAGCAAGGAAAAAAATCAATACAATAAAAACATCTAACCACAGTTGTCAAGGACAAGACTGCTCTGGGATATGCCTTTAACTTAAAAACTTTAAAAAATATATGAATTTAATCAAACAAATTTAAGAATGAAAGAAAAGATAATCAGAGGAAAGTGAGTGGTTAAACACAGAATACAACATTTCCTTATAGATGGTAATGATCTTATACTCAAATGGGGTGAATGACAGACATGGGGTCCCAAAAATAATATACTTGGAAGCTATTTCACTATCATAAGCAGCAATGTAAATTTAAAATAAATACCTACACAACAAAACTCTCCTCATAAGAGAACTGAAATCCTTCACTCCTTTCACATCTTAACCTCCTCATCCCCAATGTTTTCACGTCTGAACTTAAGCCAGCAATAACACCAGAAAATCAGCTCAGTATTATAAAGAAGCACACACAGTTCTTAACAGATTATAACAATTCAAAAGAAAATGTCAGCTCACTGGTGTACTGTTTGGGACCGGAGGCTGCTAAAAAACAAAAAAAATCTCCAAAATTAATTTCCAGCAACAACCTCAATCTTCTTTCTCATCAAGTATGTTTGGGAGAGCTGCTACCAATAGCAGAAGTAGTAATAAATGTGGAGTTCATTTTTTCTCTTGCCCACTTTCCAGTGAATGAGCTCACATTCCCAGTAACATCAATAAAGATACCAGTAAACAATTTGCTCTCCTCCCCAAATGGAGGTCACACACTGCAAATGCAACGGTTAATACCATTCCTGTCCAATTCAGATGAGAATGAATGAATTCAGCAACATGGAGATGAAGTGGCAAACCAAACAACTATCTTGCATAAATGCAAAGACAAAACAGGAACCTCCAGTCCCCTTCTCTTTTGTTGCAATCATGACCTACCAATATCTGAAAGCCCCAAAACTTATCTGGGTCTCACCAATGGGTGGAAATCAAACTTCAAAAGGATTTATGTGGCCGAAAGAGGAAGGAAGGAAGGAAGGAAGGAAGGAAGGAAGGAAGGAAGGGAGGGAGGGAGGGAGGGAGGGAGGGAGGGAGGGAAGGACAGACACTCAGTGGATAACAGAATATGTACAGTCTAACAGAAGCCATTCCTCACGTTTTAGGGGGGGTTTTCCCTCCCCTTTGATCATTTCCAGTTAAGAGTAGGGCTTCAAGAAGCTTCTTAAATCTGAGGCAGACTTTGAGGGGAAATCATTTAAACAAACAAGAGAGTGAAGTCAAAAAAAGAAAAAGAAAATACCTACCCATACATATTGCCACTGAAAGAATAGGTTTACTGTTGTTCTAAGTGGTTTTACAACTATTACGTGACTCACTATGACTAGGAAAAGAGGAGACAGCACGCCAGGTTCCTAATCAGAGCTTTCCAGCCAGGGCTCACCATGTACAGGTAATACTACTGGATCCTTCTTTAATAATTGAACTTTATAAAGTACTTAAGAAAAAGCAAAAGAAACTATTTCAGCACTCAAAGGGTTTTGAGTTTAAAAAAAAAAAAAATTTAACCATAGGCTGCAATTCATCCTAGCATGTACCATGACATAGGTGACATGTTATATGCTGTCACAGAGACACAGTGGGGAACTTCAACACCTGGAAGTTATTAAGCAGTTAAATCTCCCTGTTTGGTAAAATGAGAGGAAATAAATAATCTCTTCAAGTTCCTTCTAGATCAAAATATCCATGTCTAATTTCTTCTAAAGAAGAGCTGCTTATACTCTACCCTGGACACTGACTAGCAGTTGAAATCAGAAAGCTGGATTAGCACTGAAAAGAGCAGGTTTTTGTGTAGACCCGGCAGTAACTTCCACAGCCAACTCTGCCATCTGTTGGAGGGTTAAGGAAATAAGCCATTACTCATCCAGACTTCCTTTTTCTCTCCCCAGCAGAAAATGCAATAAACTCTGCAAAAGAGGCCACTTGGGAGTAATATGAAAATAGGGGAAAATACGACTCACAAAAATATTCAGTGTTTCAAAGGAAATCAGGTAAACCACATGGAACACATGAGAAAGAAAAAGGAAGTAACTTCCACTTACAGAATCTGCTGAGGATATTTTAAAATCTCAAACACTGAATAAGCAGCATGAAGCAACAATCATATTCCTCACAACCAAGATTTAGAGCGAATGCAGAGAAGATTAAGTTTACAACCCAAAGAATTAAAATGGAAAAAATGTCTAAAAGCTCTGTTCAGCATCCAAGTTTTGTTAATACCCAAAAGAAAGTATATAGGGTAATTTCAACAAAAACAGCAAACATCCAATCTTCTGAATGTAACAGCTTCTCAGTAAATATAAGTAAACTGATAACAGGATAGATATTGTAAAAGAAAATCACAAACTAAGACAAGAGAAATGTAAAATAGAAGACAGAAGACCAGTAAAAAAAAAAAATGGGACTGGGGGATTCCTAAGGGACTCATTCTCAAAGTCCTTCTGATGGAACTTGCTCTGCAGTCAGAAAGGATGTGATTGCCTCTAAATTGGTGGGCACAGAGGACGAAAGCAGTTTGCCTTCCATTAAAAGGTGACTTTGGTTCTATTCAGGTAATTAACATGCTGGTCTGGACATATAGCTAAAGGACCAACAAAGAAAAAAATGGATCATGAAGTGTTCTTTATTTAACCAGATGGAGAATTGAAAGGCTAATATGGTAAAGGGAAAGAAAACTCCTGGGAGAAGGATAAGTGGAAGGGAAAGATCACTGCTCAGTAATAATAAACTTCAGATGGGGAGAGCAGTCAACGATCAGCAGAGGCACAAAGAGGTCCTGAGTTTAAACACCAGCCTTGCACCAATTCTCCACTCAGGCAGGAGAACCTAATGTGCAGAGTCCAAAGCCCTGTCACCACGTAGTTATTATAAAGCCCTCCAAGACCCTACTGGTATGTACCTTTGCAAAGTAATGGAGAGGGCAACTAGCAGACCAGGCCAGGAAAAACAACAGCACTGTAAAGGTAGCTTCTTTCTTTCTTGTTGAGAAAACAACTAGTAAGCTCATCTCATATTTCATAATCAAGGCGATGGAGAAACATACTGTTATACGCTAAAACCTAGAAAATAAGTATATAACTACCTTAGATATATAAAAGAAAACAAAAAGCATGAGAAGCCTAAACTAGTTATGGCATTCATATGGAACCTATTTATTTCTTCTTAGCTTAGTTAAAAGCTCAATCACCTGATTTACAAGTAAGTTTAGAGGAAGAGGAAACTGCTACATACACAGATGAATAAAAGGATATCTGAAAACCCTAACAGCACACAGAAGTCTGGTGAAAACTATCTCACATTTCTCATTATAAAATGGATAACTGGGCCTATTACATAATCATGTCAATGCTGGGTGAAAAGAAATTTAAATTAACTTTTAGTATTTGAAAATAGAAGAGAGTGTTTTTCATTAAAAATAGTTTGCAAATTATAGGTCCTGCCACATAAGAGGTAAGCTTCATCTCTAAAAAATTTATTAAGAAAACTTCTTTCCTTCAAATGTCAAATGAAGCAAACCTTTGAAAAGCTCATTGTGGGCCCAGGACAACAGAAATGGGGTTATGACAGGGATGAAAGTAACAGAAAGAGAGAGCTGGGAGAGAGGTGATTCATGACTTGAAGCTGCTTCCTAAAAAGAGACCTTCCCTGTCCACAGCAAGGCTCACCTACCAGCCGCTGCAAAACACCAGCAAATATGGTGAAAACAAGGGTGTCTCAGAAAGTCTTGCCTGGGTGTTTTCATCTTGTTGAGGATGAGCTGAGGTATAAGGCCCATTCACGACAGCAAGAAGTTGGCATCACGCATAATTACATCATGGGTCTCTTTCAGAAACTAGTTTCAGAGAAGTCATCAATGGAGGTGTGTATTTTAAGTTGGTTAAGGATGGTGTGGGAGTGTTGTTTTTTTTTTTGGAAGGAGTATTTATACCCAATAAAGTATAGTGTATAGTATAGTTTTCTATTAAAATTACAAGCAGATTTTCCTCTCCTGATTATTCAAGTGCATTAGCAAATGTGAAAAAAAAAAAATCTGAACTTGGATCAGATAAGTGGAATTGGGAGTAGAGAACGCATCTGCGCTTTGCCAAAGCCGTGTTTCATTACTTTTCAGAATTAGCTGGCAATGTCTCCACAATATTTACTAAAGTGAAAACCAAATGTTTTCATCTGGACAAAAATCAAACTGTGGTATGTTACAACCACAACAGAAATCATCTTAATCCAAAAGCTTGCTTTCTCTAATTTGAGCTGTGGTTTCTATAAAATTGGATTCTTCTCCATGAATCATGTACACATACAAGCCCTCCTCCTTCCCATTATCTCCCCCTCCCCCAACCAGTACATCTTAACAAGCTAAACATAGCTCAACCCAATTCTGGAAAGACCCTAAAGAGATTCCGTGCACAATGTCATTTAGCTGCGGAGTCAAATTCTTAGGCCTGACCTAATAATAAACTCTGGGCTGGCCCACTGAGTTGGCATTTTCATGACTGATCTTTAGGATACACAAATGGAATGAGAAGTAATCAGCCCCTGCTATCGTATGAAACTGAAAAACAAGACTTCAAAGTGAACTGTGAGGGACTGGGTAGGGGGAGAGGCATAATCACTTACTGATTTCCTAAGTTAGAGGAGAGGAAAGCTCCATCCAACTGAAATTGGAGAGTCACAGAAAAAAGCAATTGCAACAAGTGCCTTATTTCTTTAAATCCAACTGTGTGTACCAGGCACATTTCTAGGCACCAGGGACCAAACAGACCAGATGTCTACACTGATCCTGCACACTCACGCACCCACAAACGTAAAGAGAAAGTGCCCTGACAGGCTGTGGGACAGCTGTCACACGACAAATGGCAATCTCTCCATCTCTTCCAGGCTGGCCTTTATAATTTACAAAAAAGAAGTTGTTACCACAAAATTTCTCAACCTTCACCAACTTCCATATGCCCCAGAGATTGTTGGCCATATCCAGATATCCATGTGCTTCTATTTTCTTTCAAGTAAGTCCCAGTCATGATTTAAAAGACTCTATCATATCAGTAGAAAATTAATGCCACTTGTCCTAAAGGAGTAGAACTTAGTGAACAGCTCTCCAAGTGAAAAACCAAACACAAAAGAAACCCCTACTCCTTATAGGAGAAGGAAATGCCTATGCAAAGATGCCCGTCTTGGGACTGAAATGTCTTTCTCTGTGCCTATGTCAGGAAAAGATGCCAAGCATTGAAAAGGACTCCAAATGGAATCCAAATATCTAAGGTAAAGCATCAGTTCAACAGTAGTGTTTATTTGTCTCATGAGACTCAATTTACTTATCTGTACAATGAGCAAAATGTCTTCAGCCATAACCATGGTGATGACCCCAAAAGCACTGTAAGCAACCCATGCTTAAGTGATATTACTAGGCTAATGCACAGCTTCTGTGACAAAAACTCATAAATTCGGACTGTCACTTTACATAGGTAAGAACAGAAGCAATTTATTTTCCAACTTCTTTCCTAAATGGGAAAGTAAGCACAACAGTGACAAGAATCTAGGAAGGTGTGAAAATGCAAAATGAATTCAACAGTTCGAATTTCTGGAACTTGGGGAAAAGTGTGGTAATAATTCCACATGATACTTAGAAGACTTCCACCATGTAAGTCTTTTTTAAAGAAGAATGAGAGATGAAGTAAAGATCTCCAAGCAATGTGGCTAGTATTTTCCTCAGCATTCCTCTTCTCTTCAGCTACAACTCTCAGGCACTGGCCTAGGAGCGCATGCTCCCAGGTATGCCTATGTGACCCTTCATTTAGGAAATTCCCTGTCAGTGCTCATATTCCACCTGCAGGAGCCCTAACATGACAGACCCAGCAATGAGACTCACTTTCTCCCGCAGCAGTGTCAACTTGCATGTGGACTTGGCCAACGGCAATGGGAGAAAAGTATCTTTTATCTAACAGCTGGAATATTTCCCTTACAATCTTTTCCACGTTGTTGTCTATGCATGTGGCTTAAAACATACACAAATACACCTCCAATCAATGAGGTCTCTGGATCACTTTATCCCAAATGAGTGAACAAGTCACCCCATATAGCAGCCATGATGGGTTTGACCTACATAACTTCTACCCATCAAATTTAGAAGTGGAACAAGTTAGAAAGTAACTTCCTCAAGGCCATGCAGCCACTCTGAATACCAAAGTCTGTGCCCTCTTTACTATGTAGAGGGTCCACGAATCCTAACAGAGACACTGACTATTGGAGGGTCACCTTGCCTTTAGGACATGGACCCCAATGACTTCAGGGCTGTCAGAATAACAATTCCTCTGCAGCCAGCAAGGTGCTCGGCAAACAAGACAGGACTGTGCCTACTTTAAGTTTTGATCCCTCGTGTACCTTCTCTAAAGGGATTTTAGAAAGGACTGGGAAAAGTAAGGAAATCTCTAGAAAGTGAAACGCCAGAGATGATTGTGAGAAGTACTAACGAACCTGTGCCTGGAGCAGGACCAATCCTCTGAGCAAATTGTCTTGAAGCTATAACAACTGATTCAAGGTCATAGAACAATTAAAAGGGATCCACCCTCCCCCTCCTCAGCGCTTAAGAATTCCATGGTTTCATATTTCTTCATAACTAGCCTAATAAACTATCCTGGCAAATAAACCCCTCACTCAGCAAAACTCGGGTAAGTAACACAGATTCTACTGGAAAACTAGCCTTATGAAGAACATAAGGCTAGTTTGGTTTGGGAGCCAGAAGTTTCCAGAGCCACTGAAAACTACAAGGTTGTAAGGACACCATTTTAGATCAAACTTTTGTTGTTACCTTTCTCAAAAATTAAGATGCAACACCACTAAGAAGGATCTATCAAATAAAGTTGTGTACCACTGAAACCGTGTGCCTTCCTCCCCAAAGAGTTCATATAATGTAAAGCATTCCCATTTTGCTCAAGGAAGTTCATTAGCACCATACTGTTCCTTGCAATTGGAGGATTATTTAATTGCTTTCTAGCAGGTTAATCCCCTTTCATTCTGTGACCTCTAAATCATTCCGGGCTTTTGCATTTGCCCTACTTAAAATTTATCATCCTCTATACCCAAAGCCAGTACTCTATCAAAATATGTGCCCCTTGCCAACAAAGCCAGCAACCATCATTAGAGAAAATGCCACTCTTCTAGTACCTGCAATCCATTCAGTTGGTCTTTTAGATTATTCCTTCTAACTTTAAAATCAAGCCCTCCTTCTCTCTGCTATATCTCTGCCTAAACTCACTGGGAAATAGTGAATAAGTGTATTGAGTTGGCTACCACAGGTGCAATCTAATCTGGGCCTATTTCACACCCATTAGCATTAGTTTAACTCCACAGCAACTGTGTGCTATTAACACTGCATACCCATTTTACAAATGGGGAAGCTTAGGCTGAGAGCAGTTTACATCATCTGCCCAAGATCCACCAGGCTTCAGCCTCCTGCTTGTGTTCCTACAATAACCCCCTGGGATGGCCTTCCTGCGGCCTCAATCCATTCTCTGCTGAGCTGTCAGGTCACCTTACTAAATAAAGGCTGAAGCATATTAAGTCACCTCTCAGCTAAAGAACGTCCGTAGTACCCTAATATCTAGCCCAGAGCCTGAAGAATCTGACAAATCTACCTTCCTTGTTTTAATTTGAGGCCCTCCAAGCAGCATACCCCAACACCAATCGACGCCTTGGCAGGGCTTATGCAGAACTCCTTCCAAGCCCCACTCCCTGTCTACAAAGCCTGCTCAGGTAACACTTCCTTTCTGCAGCCATCCCAGACAGCCCTGAGCAGAGTGCCACTTCTTCCTGCTGGCAAGGTGCACACCTCTACCCTGGCATTTTCACAGGTTCATTGTTATGGTCTCTTTCACCTATCACACTGTTACTACATTCCTATTTCCAATCTCTGTCTTCTAGGCGTCTAGCATATAAAAAAGCATTCAGTAAAGGCGTGCTGAATTAATTAGCAATTGAATGACAGCTGATCACCGAAGATTCTCTCAGACTTGGGAAACAAAAGGCAGCCAGTCCCAAAACAGAAAGCACAGCTTCACAAAGGCTGACAGTGCAGTTCTTGACAAGAAATTCCCCCATCTCCACCCCACCCCAAGCTCTCTTGATCCAGTGAAACTGTGACACTGAACTCTGACGCCCCCGGTTAGAAGAACGAAACATGTGTAGGTGTGTATGTTTCAGGAACCTCCTTTGGGAAACCACCTTGTTTTCAGGGCCCCATAAAGAGAAAAATGTAAATAAGAGAACCATTTAACCTGCCACTGCTCTACCGTGTTAAGCTGTTTAATCTGTTAATAAACATAGTCAGAACAAAGAGAAGACGACAGAACTCATTAAGAATAACGAGACTGGTGACAGAAAATAGAGCGATGGTAGGAACCACTACATGTAGCACAGGGCACATACCCACTTCTCCCTCTTCTCCCCTTACTAGTGAAAGATACTAATTATGCCTCTGGCAGGAGACATGTGGACCCCCTTCAAAGGAGCTATTTAAAGATAAATACACTGCAGGCAAACACTTCAGGCCTGGCAGCACTATTCTTTCTCTTCTTTCCTTTAGAAATTTTAGGTCATATTAAATAAGAAGGGAGAGCGCCTTGCCAAACTTAGCGAAAAGGTCTCCAAGAGCCTTAAAACAGGTTTTTAAAATCTCTAAAGTTTTTTTTATCCCTGAATGACTGACTGGCTAGTGTGTTTACACTAATCCCAATATTATTAAAGGTACAGAGGGTTTTTTTTTTTCCTGCACCCAAAGTTTTCGTTGAAGATACTGAAGAGAGTTGTGGGGAGAAGGCCGGGTGTCATTAATGGCAATGAACCAGACTCTGAAAATTCCATCTGCTGCTTTTCCATCCATCTCAAGATTTACTCTTTTTCATATTCCAAATCAGTGCCAGGACGATTACAGGTAATAGTTGGGGACTGGAGAAAGGGGTGGTCTATAATCCTTGGCAACAAATATCACTGCCTGGTCTTTGATTTGATTCCTTCATTATTTCTACAGTTAGACTTCCTTTCCTATAAATAATGAGCTTATTAAAAACTGACTTCTTTACTCCTAACAGTGCCTGCTGTTGTCACCCAAGGGCAATGGAGCACCTGGACTCCCAATGCTGAACCTGCAGTTTGGAGTTCTGACAAGCTCTATTTGGTTTGGAATCCACACCAAAAAAGAAGAAACAGAATTAGAACGCAGGTATAAAAATGTTAAATCAAATTCCCAATTGTCAACTTCTCCTGAAAAGACTTCACAGGAGGCAAAGACTTAAGTGCAGATATGAGTTATCAGCAGTTGATAACAAAAAGAAATACATCTAAATGGAAATAAGAAATTAGATAAATGATGAGACATCTGCAAAATGGGACAAGTACTTATGTGATACTATTTATTTATGTGACACTGGAAAACCAGACTGCCAAAATAAAAATACAATGCAATTCCATTTCAGGGAAGTGACTCGTACACACACAAAGAAGGCTTAGAGATATTCTCACCATGGAGGTGGTTTACAGTTATCTCTGAGAGATGGAGGGAGGGTAGTCTGAGTTTATTCTTTTGCCTACTTCTCCATCTTTTCTGCTAATATTCCCAAGAGGAACATGAAATATTTTTATGACAAAAAAAAAAAGTTTAATACCTTGTTGTTCTTAATTTTTAAATTGAAAAAAAGTATTAAAGTAACACTACATCAGGGATCATCTATATAACCTCTGTACTCATCAAAACAGTTTTAATTAGCTCAAGCAATTATATATTAAAAAATATGTCATCAAATGCCATCAGAAATCCAGGATCATGAAGGTACCATACAAATCACCTATCGTTTTGGGCTTTTAGAGCCAGATCAGGTAAACACACCCAAACACTCAAAAGCACAAGTTTTAAAATAAAGCTAAAGGTGACTCACACTTTTAATACCACAGATCTAAAAAGTATAGGAGAAAGTAAAAGAGAGTGCAATGCTGTGTCAAATCCTTAAAGTATATCTAAAGCTAAAATCAAATAACAAAACCTATTTTATTGTCTGAATCATAAATCATAAATACATTCCCAGGGCTCAGACATTTTTCCAATACTGTTTTAAGCATCTAGGTTTCACTTATTAAAACCTTTGTTCCATCTGAAAACTCAAAAAAGTACATTGTGGTTATAAAAAAAAAAATGACTTCTTTTTGTCTAGTCTTAAAACATCACAGCTGGGTTTCTAGTAACGTTTTCATTAGATGGTATTTACTTGAGTAATAAGCACCTCTCTAAAAGTAAGACCCTCTCCACAAATCTTCCCTAACCACAGATAATATGGTTTTTTAAAATAATGCATATATACGCACAAACATACACTCTCTAAAAATGAGTCATGCCCACTTTATAGTAACCACTTTTATAACTTAATTCCATAATCAATTCAGCAATCTTCTGACTTCCTAATGGAACAACATCAGTGAATTCTTCTAAAGAAAATTAAATAGTTAAGTCATGGCTCCAACTTAAATCTGGCTCCAACTGCATTAAAAAGCTATGCATGACCAAAGGAATAAGAGTGCCACCACCACAGAACATTAATACTTTACCAGAACCATCTTGCTGCTAATGACAGTGCTGACCCTTCAACTGAAATTTGTTCTTCTGAGCTTTTTGTCCCACTCACTCCCCATTACTGATAGCACACAACACCCTTCCAGACTTACAGCCTGGTAGTCATTCTTACTTCTTTTCCTTTCTTCACCCTTCAAAGCCAATCCAGCCCCTGATACTTTTATGTGAGGTTCTTGCACATTACTTTCTATCTTCACCTTCAACACCCAAAATCTTGCAGCAAGAAGCTATGTAAAATCTAATGGAGGCAACTGGTAGAAGGCCCACCTACCTCATCTCCCTTTAGTCAAGGCCAAGTGATTCTCAGCTGTTAGAAAATATCTCATTAAAATATAATTATTCTCTTTCATGTCTTGTCTTGAGAGGACTATCACTAGCCCATAATGTCAAATGTAAACCTTACCTCTTCATATTCCCTTCCTAACAATTCAGACCTAAAGCAAATCAGTGAGAGAGAGCAACCAGGGATGGAGAGACAGGTAACCATGGTAGCCCAGGTGGAGTGTCAGGACCAGTGTAGGGTGAAGAGGATGTTCACATACTGGACTAAGGGTTGTCAGAGCTGAATGAGATTAAAAGGGCTCCACTGAAGGGAAAGGGGAGAGAAGCAGCAGAGGTGGGAGGGGGTTACACTGGAAAAGCTTAATCAAATAAATACATTATGGATAATAGGAGCTTGGTTTCTCGGTGTTCGATGTGGAACAGAAGAAAACTAGAATGAACTCTTTGGTTAGTTAAACTGAAATTTGAAGTATTGGTGCTAATTCATGGTTTTTAATATACAGAGACATAAATATAACATCTAGAGATACTAAATGAGCGTGTGTGTGTGTGTGCATGTGCACCCGTGCACACACAGTTATCACATTTACAGAGTGCCTAGAGGGAATGATACTCCAACAGCTGTGGATGCACCTCAGCCCAGAGCATGGCCTCTGAAGGGCAGCCACACTTGAAAAAACAACGCTCCTTGATTCTAGGGCCGAGGGAGAGAACATACAAGATCAGCCTAGAACATTTTATTGTGCCAGAAAGCAAAGCTGTAAAGATGACAAGTACATGTCAAAAGGACAAAAGAGCCAGCTTGAAGGGTCTCTGGTGATAATATCTAGAACAATCTAAACATCAAAATATATGATACTCACAGATTATAACCTTTTGAATAAAATAGGAAATGAGTCCATAGAGATACAAAAATAAACTGAGTTTGATGAAAAATGAAATATAGAGTTCAAGAACCTCCCAAAAAAATATCTATAAATTACAAAGGCTACAAGGTAACTCTACACAGTGGAGAAGCCTGACAGACCAGCCTGAATCAAGTGATTGACATGAACACCATCCGCAAAAGGATAGACCAAAAGCTTGTACCATCCAACAGCAGGCAATGAAAAGACTAAAGAATCACTTCTGTGACATCTGTTCCCAATACAAAACCTGAATGAACCTAATAATGAGGAAACACCAGACAGCCCAATTGGGTGGGGTGGGGGGTGGGTGGCAGCACACATTCTACAAAACAACTGGCCTGTAATCCTCAAGTATCAAGGTCATGAAGGACTAACACAGTTGAAGTATGCAGTTAGCAGATGAAACAGACAACAATTAAAGACAGTGCCCAACTCTGAACTGGGTCCTTATGCTCTAAACTCTGACTAAGGCATTTGAGGTGATGTGAAACGGGGATTTGAGGGTTACATGGTAGTAATGTTGTTACTGTGAAGATCTTAATTCTGATGGTTATAGAGACTGTCCTTATTTTAGGAACATATACACTAATATATTAAAGAGCAATGGGACATCAGGTAGAAATTTTCTCACAAGTAGTTTCAGAAAAAGTTCTTTGCACTGTACCTGAATTGCTGTACCTTACTTCAGAATGTTTAAGAGCAAAAAAGTACGGAACCCTGAACTTAAAGCTAATCACCAATAAGAAAGACCTCACCCACCTATTCATTTTCTCTCAACTAAATGCACCAAAGGAACTCTCCAAGTTCATAACTTTCTAATGTTCCTCCCTAGCATTCTCATAAAAGGCTCCTCAATTTCTCTACGCATCTTTTGAGTTCTTCCCTCACAACTGTTAGAAAACTTAGTTCCTATAGAAAACGCTTTCCCAACTAAGGCCGTACAAATCCAAACCCATCCTTTATTACAAAATTTTTTCCTCACCCTGTACTCTGATTGGTCCTGTTTACATTAATCAACCAGTATTTTTTACTGTTAAGCAAACATAGAAATTGAGTCATATGAATTCAAGAAACATATGAAGACTGAAGCACCCCCTCAGTGGGATTTCTCACTTTACACTCCACCTCAAAGCAGGCTGGGGCACCGAAAGCAAAATGCAGAAGAGATCAAAGCTAACATCTATTCCAGTGTGTGGTCTTATTCCTTTTTCTTTCAACTGGGCTGTTCCTTCCAAAGTTGACTGGTAGCACAGTCTTACCTCGAAGGCAGAGAAAAGTAAGAAAATCTTCTGTCTTAGGCTTCCTTTTAGAGAGGTCAGAAATTTGAGTAGCTGGAGGGGGAAGCGATGGCTCCACTATCTTTACTGGAGTTGTGCTGGGACTATTCGGCTGAGATTGAGCAAACTTCCTTTGTGCTTGCAGCCTGGGCCTGTAAAAGCAAAAGTAAATTAAAAATAAATTAAATAGAGATCGGAGGATATAGATCTACGTGAGGCAATAACATTATGAAACAAAACGAAAAAAAAGACCCTATTTCAAGGGAATGCCTTCTAATTAAGGTTCTATATCTCTCACACCCTCATAAACCACATGCCTGCTTTAAAGGGCAATAAACTTGGTTAAAGCGCTGTGTTTTATACATTGATTTAAAATATGAGCCACAAGCACATGTATATATGTGTGTATCAGCACGTTCCTGTACATAGGCATGTTCCTGTGCACAGACCACTTGTGTGCCTGGGTATTTCAAAAACTGCATGAGGTGTTTTATGACATGGACTACTGGCTTATGAACTTTTGATTTAGCCCACAGTGGTGAGAATATGCAAATTATCCTGCCACGTTTCTTAAGTCTGTCAACATGATACAAATATATGATGCCCTTCATATTGTATCCTTACACCCAGTCCACCTTGGCTGTCCATCAATCACTGACACAGTCTTGCACCCCCACCTCTAATCACTTCTGACTCCAATTAAGCCACGTAAATTCACTACACTAATTAAAGGTTGTAATATGGGCGGGGTGTGTGTGTGTGTGTATGTGTGTGTGCACGCGCGTGCATGCGTGCGTGTGTGTAGCCCATCCAAAGACCTTCCGTCTCTGTCAAATTATGGATCTGCCTATAATAGTCAATCCAAGTCCCTTAGTTAGGAATTTGGAAAACTGGCCTTAATCTACCTTTCGGTCCTCTTCCCCATTACAATCCTACTTAGATATTGACCCCTAACTTATCAACTTAGTGTCTAAAAATCACAACTTATAATTCCTTAACTAAACATCTTTTATTTTAAAAATCTTACATAATGCATATCTTTCCCCAATTTGAATACTATGAATCTTGGAAAAGTTTCTTTCCTAACACTGCTGGCATCATAGTCAATATTACCTTTCCCTGTAAGTACCCTAACATATTTTTCCTTTATGTATAACTAACCTGACATTTAACATAAATGTTTCACATTAGCTCTTCCTTTAAGGATCTTAATCCATAATAAAAGTGGGCACCTCTGAGGGTGAGAACCTGTGTGTACTGCTTCAAACTGTCTATCCAGCCCTGTTCACAGAGATACTGAAGAAATACTATCTGAGGTCAGGGGGTTAAAAAAAAAAAAAAAGAAAAAAAAAAAAAGAACCAAGAAGCAGCCCTACAGCATAGTGCTTTATCTGGATCTGGTCAGAATCCCAAATGAGAATCAATCACTGTGTGGGACTAATAATGCTAGTTCAACTCAAAGTTGCTTTGAGTATTACATAAGAAATACAATATATTTGTACAGCACAACAAGTCTTCCCTTAAGTATTGCAGGGATTATTAAAAATGGTTATCTTAAACTGCTGACAGTCAAAAATACATAACATTTTAAATTAACTTTCTAATATTTAAAAAAAATACTTCATTCAACGAAATACACACCACAGTTTTCTCCTTTAAATTTTACCTCCCTTGAGTCCTGACCAATCCCTACTCTTGCCTCCCCTCTATCATCTACCAAAAGCATTACTGTAAAGATGATATTCCCGGTGCAAACTGACATTTGGAAGGGAGACAGCCCGACCACTTTGTATTTACCAGGCAACCTGCGGCCCTTAAAATCTTCAAACATCACAGCTAACCAAAAGCACTTTAGAACCCAGGAATAACCAAAGCAAAATAGCTGCATTAACAAGGTATCAGCAGAAAGCTAAACAAGTTTAACAACTTTCCAAGTGTTAAAATGGCAATGCGACTGTGCTCATATCATGGGGAACAAAGAGCTATTTTGCAACCAGCTGACTAGTACCTGTACATAAGCAAATCAGGCCTGACGTGTGTGCTGAGGAAGCCACCAAGCCTGGAAGTGACCTTCAAAAGGGGATACTGAAGGATCAGATTTTAGGGGGAAGGCAGGTGACACTGAGGCTTTAGAGTGATATTTCTCGAACTATCTGACATAAGGACCGGTTTGGTGTTTGGTTATTTCCCCCCACTTGAGATTTCCTATCTTTTGCAAATGAATATGAAATTTTACAAAGACATAAAATACAAGCCCAAATTTATTATTATTAGATTCAAGAAATTCACTCGATCAAACTGCTTTGTTTCTAAAAAGCTCTCTCAATTTCTATATTCAACTACCCAGTACCTGGTGGCAACCCTTACCCTTGAACAGCACTGCTTCAAGAGGCAGCGCAAGGCTACAGAGAACTTGACCACGCTTTCCACTAGCCACAAACACCCACGCTTTACCCTCCTCCCCCTGTGCAATGCCATCCTCCAGGTGGACTGACCCCAACAGAACTACTCTGATTCTTCCAACAAAGCTTCTGCTCTCCACCAACCATCCCATCCTGTTAAAAGAAAATCCATGTCGTTTCATTCTCCTAAACACTTTTTTTCAGCTGGCAGTTTTATAATACGTACATGTTCACTGAAATGGACACAGCTCACACTCTGAGCATTGAAGGATTTTACAGAAATCCTCCCTGCATGTGAACAGGACGTTCCATGTTTATTGCTTTTTCAAAAGTCAGCAACAACAAATGCCACACATTATGGGAAGACGGCGAAGCCATAATGAAAAACAAACACCAAACACAGACAAGGCGCAGATGACAGAAGGGGACACGGTGAGATAGTTTACCATTTCAGGACCCTCAAAGATAAACTGCTCCTACCATTATTCAAATAAAAGTCACTTTTTGCCTGATGACTTTCTCAGTGAGACCATGAAAAATAAAGCAATAACAGATTAAAAAGTGGCAGTAAAACAAATTACCCCTCAGAGGAATAAGCCAAACTCCCAAGTGATGAAGCATGTGTGAGACCCAGCTGAAAGCAGAAACAAGACAAACCAGTATCTTTTTTAGAGGCCAGAAGAATCTGTACTTTGCAGAAAGGGCAAGTCTGTGGTTTGGCTTTTCATCCTACAGAGTGTCAGGAGGATTACAAAGGTGTTGACTTTACTTTGCTGGCCTCACAGAACAAAAGAGTTTGAGTGACATAATTTAGAGGCCAAATCCAATGAAGTAAGCACTCTTAACCATGCAGCTATATTTGAGGGATAGGTGATTCATTCTAATTCATTCTAGAATGTCTGAAACAAGGATATAAGTGTATGCTATCTTAAATCAGCAATGAAAAGGAGGTGTGCAGATGTGCTGAGGCTGAGCTGAGGGGCAGGCAAGCCAGAGCAGACACCTACCACAGGCTGAAGAGGGAAGTGGGGCTCTGGCCGTGCCTGCACATAACCTGCTAATCCCCAGCAGCACCCAAGCAAGCCAGGTGGTACATCCACCCACTGGAGTATTTTGTTCTCCAACCCTTTCCATCAGCTGACTGACATTTTAACCAGAAACAGCACCTTCCATTCCTTACTAGAGCACAAATGCTTTAAAATGGAAATATTGTTTGAACTAAGGAGGTTCAGAATCATCACGGGGGTGGAAGTGGGAGTAGGCAAGAGTTTGGGGTCTGAGCAAAACAGTACGTGAGGCCTCCAAAGCACTTCAGCCTTGAGTTTGGCAAGGATGGCCCTTTCTGCCCACTGGTTAATACACACAAATGCCAGAATACAGAAAATACAGGTGTTTGTCCTTTGCGCAAACCACAAAAGAATCAACTAAAGCACAAGTCACTTCCATATTAGAATTTTGTTAATTGATTAAGGAAGGAATTTCCCCTACAGAAGCCTCCTTTCTAGATTCTACAGAAGCCTCCAGAAACTCTAGGTGTATCCTTGCATTGATGAAACCAACTAAATCAAATTCTCAGCAAACCAAGTTACACAGATCAAACAAACATAAGCCAATTGAGGAAGAAATTAGTATATTTACATATAAATAAATATTCTGAGGGTAACACTTTATTTACAGTGTGTTAAAAATCTAGGGTTGGAAGCAGCGGGGGTGAGGGAACTGAAGTACTAGTTTCAGATCAAATCATCATTGTCACTTACTTTCCGTGGTGTAAATGTATATATGTGAATTAAAGGACTAATAAATGAAAAATGGTAAGCTCTTCTGACACTCTATGGGTCCAAAAGAGTAGGCTCTACAGTACTACAGTCTCTTCTTTATGACCTATTTCTGCACAGAGCTGTTACTGTGTCTCGAGGACAAGCCCTCCATAAGTGCTGAGAAGGACCAGCAGGACACTACACTGCTGTACCATTTTACGAACCACCCAATTCGTCATTCATTCTTTAGGAATTAAACACATGAATGTTTTCTGAGCAGAGGGGCAGAATAAATGGCAATCCAGCGCTGCCAGGGAGATAGCTGGATGGATCTCAGGCCCCAAAGCAACAGAAGAGGTTAAGACATGGCATTCTACTCCGGGGAAAGTTACCGGCCATCCCAACATAACTCTACACAAAACAAAGGTCGACCCAAATTCAGTTTCATTAGGAATCAGTTTCATAGGAATCTATTAAGCATCTACCCACGTGGTCACAAATTCTACCATCACCACAGTCATCACTTGAAAAGCATTTACTGAGCCACCTGCCCATTATCAGCTTCATCTAACAAACAAGGTATGGTTCTGGCTCTTAAACACTATGAGGCACAAGGTGCCATCCCACCACAAGGCATGCGGTTGGAACCCACATGTCCTCACAGAGCACAATTGTCCATGGGCCATTATCTGTTGGACCCAGGAGAGTATGGTTCTGCCACACATCCATGCACACAGGACCAGCACACATCAGAGACTGATTGTACCTATAGGTCAGGCTACGTGAGCTGGGGTTGGGGAGGTCCATCTAATTCTTTTCCTTTCAGTCCCAGATACACACAAGAAGGTATTGTTTTTCTCCTGAGCCGTCTGTCATTTAGGTTAAGTTATCATGGCAAACAAAAAATTATTTTGTACTTAAAATTTTACCCCCTCAAAATCCTTTTAAAATATGTTTCATATTTAGGTTTAAAAAAAAAGTATAGCACCTTTATGGGAAGAAAGAAACATATCAAAATAATATAAACACTAGCATTATTTTGAAAGCAACAAGTAAATTGCAAGGCAATGCTTGTAAGGAGACTCCTCTGATGAGCCGACAAAGTCCTATGCCAAATATTTTTTGTTTTGTAATAATACCCTCTGTGTGCCCCCCTCGCCTCCCAAATCATGCATTTGGAAGCTTCCCAGGAAGTCTGCCATCAGAAGCCTCACAAGTGGGTGGCACTGTTTCTCCAGGTTTCCTCTAGGGTTATCTACAGAATGGAGTTAACCAGCTTATTGCTATCTCTGTACTCAATCTCTAGGGCAGTCCTAAAGATGGCATAAAAGCAATTTCTAGGTTAATTAAATTCTGTCCAGGATTTCTTGATAGTTTACAAACCCAAGGAAGACACAGTGCATGCATACAATTTGGAAGAATAGAACAGGAGCAAGAGGGACTAGGTGATTTACGGAACTGCCCAGCTGGTCCCCTGTTGAGGGACGTGTAAGCCAAAACACCATTTTATTAACTCAATTTTCCAATATTAAAAACGTAAGCTGGTAAATCCAATTATTTAGATTACATCTCAATTCTAAACAAAGAGCAAGAAATGGGTGGGAGGGGAGAGTCTGTTCATTCAAAAAATAAGACACGTTGTGTCTGGCAAATGCAAAATGACCAGCATGGCTGCACTCTTTGTACCGGTGTGGGATCAGGCCCTGAAGGTTTGCCAATTTGCTGAAAGGCCTATTCAAAAAAAATTCCCTGTGTTTCCATCCCCAAAATAATTACCCACTCTATTCTTCCCCAAGACACACACACTACAAACCTGGCAGCTATTCAAAGAAATGAGAGTGTGTCCGCGTGTGTGTGCGTGTGAATACAGTGGAGATTGTGGGGGGTCGGGCAGGGAATATCTCCTAGCCAGGGCAAGCTGCCCACCAAATTCAAATGCAAGTGCAGTTGTGGGCAAACCACACAGAATGGTTATAAACATCCTGTAGAGTAAGGAGAAAATAAACACATCCTCAAGTGAACCCAGAGGCTAGCAGAGACCAACTCATACCAAACTTTCTAGCAAGAAGCACTGGCGATAAACTGTACCTTGCTACGCTCGTGTCCCATCCTGCTCCATAGCTGTAATAATCTGTTTTATCAGGTTGTGAAGCTACCAAATAGTGACAGAAAAGGGGGTTAGCTGGCTCCATGAAAAGAGTTTTGCTACACAGAATGCCTGCTTCGTGGTATTTCTGAAGATATACTGGTTCAGAGGCCTCATTTCTTGCTTTATGTGCAAACAGATGAAATAGTTTGTTTATACTAAAAACCACAGGATGTTAAAATATTTGCAGCACTTGTCTTAATTAAATTACATAGGCAACTATTTACAGTAGAAATTCGCTATTAACCAGATTTACCTAAAGGAACTTTTTTTGGTTGAATCCCCTCAATATAAATCCTTATAAAGTTTTTCTTGGTCTGAGAGGTATAAAGAAAAGAACAGTGTATCACAAAACCTGGACTTTAATTCCTGTAGTAATTCCTTTTGGACATATGATTTCACAATTTGAGATGAGAATTACTTATTTTTTTTGCAGTGCCTAGTGGGAAATTAAACTCTTAGAGCTCCAAAATGCCTGTGTTGCTAAGCTATAGATTTCCAGCACCAACTTCCTAACTATAAACCTTGTCATGCAAAACAACTAAACTGATAACTTTTAAATTAGATTAGAAGATGAAGTTGGAAAAACATTTTAAATACCTGTAAATCTTTTTAAAAGATGGCACAATTCCAAAAATTGTCCTATAATTCCCTTTATCTATTAAATAATAACAACATTCTATGCTCTGCTTCCTTTAACTTAATAGTTCCAGTCAGGAATAATTCACTCATCTAGGGAAACATTACCTCCCTTCAGAATCTTAAGACAGCCTTAGGAACTCTAATGTAACTACTTATAAATATATTCATCAGCTCTACCCATCAGAAAGACAGCCCAAAGAGAAGACAAGCACTGCAAGCTCAGACACCACCACCATCTTGAGAAGATGTCACAATTGCTTACAAACACTGCACCATGTCAAAACTGAGGCACTGGAAAGCAGGCATCAGAGAAGAAGGTGAGCTTTTATTATTCTTTCCTTCAGGGGAAAAGATTAAAGAGAAAGGAAAGAAAAAAATTATGCAAAGTCAATGATAGCACTAAATAGCTATAAGCTACATGCAGCGTCTTTCCAAGTAAAACATTATGGAGGCACATAAATCTCACGTGGATGGTGAGATACCACACAGATGGTATAAAAAGTAATAAGCAGCACAGCCTTTGATTTGATTAATTTAAAATTATGCAATTATAATTTTCTTTCAATCTTAGGCGGCATATTACAATGTCAAAGAACCAAGGCTGCCTGAAAATGACTGTGTCATGATCAAGGAAATATTTGACATTGACTTCTTTTGTGTTCTAGAAGGCAACCATGTCAAATTTGAGAGGGATCATCATTAATCAACAATTAAAGCAGCAACAAAGCCCTTTTGTTCTGTCACTCACAAATGTCACATGTTTTAGAGTTTACAACCTATGGAAAGCCCCCTGTTTTGCCTCCCCCCAGGCAGCATATAACCTTCTTCCTATCAGGAATTCAACTGCAGGACTCTTCTCCTGTTGGTTTCAGGTAAGTCTTGAACAAAAGCTGTTATCTCACAGCAGAAGAGTGTAAAAAAAAGGTAACAAAAGCCAGAAGAAACACATAAGGAAGTTAAGAATCTTAAGAATCTAGCCAGGATCTTAATATTTATTATAGTTACAAGATATGAACAAATTATCTAGAGTACATTTGGTTTTAAAAGCCTCAAAGACCCAGTTAAAATGTTAAGCTGCCTTTCCACTCTCTCTTGAGGTAGGGTTTCCAATTTTTAAAAAATATTATTTCAACAAAAACTCCATTAGTTTCTCAATCAGGTTACTTAATATCAATTGCAAACTGCCAGAAATCTCCTGGAATCCTGGCAAAGATGATGGTTGGGAAAGGAGAGTGAATGGCTCTGAGAGGTGATAATCATGTTTTACTTCCTTCTGTTAAGGAAAAAAGAAAAATATATTAAGAAATTACATCCTGCAATGCTACACAGCTCCTTCAGTAAAAAACAATCCAGCAAAATCCTAAGGGCATAAGCAAAAAGTCAATCCTGTAGGCTTCCCACCAGAAACGTTTTTGATGGAGCTGCATGGTGGGTCAGATTCTAAGCTATCAGCACATGACAAAGGGAGTGCTCAGAATGCCAACTAGTCCTGATGAATAGTCCTACAACAACCTGGAATAAGCTTTGGCTTCTCATAAACTCTGACTCTCAGACAGTAAGTCTGCTAACAGAAATCTGCTTTATTTAAAGGATGACAAATAGAAAAAAAGATCCTGGACAATTTCCCCATCCACTGGAAATCCCATGCAGTAATCAACAACCACCAATAGATGGCAATAAAGAGTCTTCAGACTCGAGCTCTGGGATCACCACTGAGAGGAAAAAGGACTTCTGACACGCGTGGATGTGAAAAGCCCTGACAATAACCAATTTTTAGGACCTGATGCCAGCTAAGAACCAGCCACTGTTTATATAAAGTAGTATATAAACACTGTTAGCAATATCCTTTCATCCCATCAGCTCAATTTACAACTCACATTTCTTGCTTGAATGTAAAATACACAGAAACTCACAATCCCGTATTTTATAAACCAAAAATATACCTGGGGCAAAATCCACACGATGGTTTTCTGAAATAAGCCCCGTCCCCATGAGTAATTTTAACCACCAAGAAAATATAAGGTGAAACTAAAGTTATGCTCCATGGTTCATCTATATTTTCTTCTCTAAAAAGCACACAGTTCTCATTTGGGGGCTCTGGCAGAAATTTATTTAGGAGGCTGAAATATAATCATGTGTCATTTTCCAAGTTAAAGGGTGTTACTTTAGCTATCACCAAACTGCTGAGTGGCCTGTTCTGTAATAAAAGGATTCACTACAATTCACACATTGTCTCCTCCTGAATATATATAAAAGAGGTCCAGTATATAAAAACTGCCTCAAGATAAGGAAACATGATTATAATTAAAGAATTTACTAATAGCTAATGAACACAGAACAGCAATGATCCTCCTTTTTACTGTTTGAGCTTTGCAATCCTGGATTAATGGCACATTCTCCCTCTGGAAAATGGGGAAGCTCATGCGGCATCATCTCAGGCTCTATGTCACTGGCAGCTGCCATGACGGATCTAGAGAAACATACCTGTGGCATGAAAATTAAAATAAATACCAAGGAAACTGTACCAATTCAAAGTCAAGGCATGAAAATCACCTTCCTACGTAACAATGCCTACGTAACAATATTCAAGCAATGGCGAATTTTTCTCAACATTCAGGATTGCACACAGTAATCATTTCAGGCCAGGAAGCAGAACCACCTTTCTAAATAGCTTCACTGAATCAAATCAAACCAAGCTGACCTCTTAAACTAGACCAAGAAAGGAAAATGGAGGAGGGCATGGGGAGTTAACTCACATGTTCCAACTCTACTCACTAAGGACATTCTATTTCATTCATATCCTTAATAATCATCCTCCCCCCACCCCCACCCCAAGCTAAGACAATCTACCCAGTGTAAAAGTCTTCCCAGTACTCCCTCATTGGCCACCTGGCAGGCCCAGACTGACTATATAGCATGTGCCTCCTTGACCTGATGTCAAGGAGGTACACTAAAGTGGAAAGCGGTAATACCTAGACAGCAGCAGCAGATGACAAGCAGAGACCTGAACATCTGCAGGACATATATGTCCACCATAACTGTACATGTCTTAAGTGAACACTCAAGGAGTCTGGCAAGAATGTCTTCTGACTAGACCTCGCTTACATCTCAAAATGAAATTTTCTCCAAGTGAGAAAAGTCATTCACTGCTTGACTCACAAGGAGACTTGATGTCAAATACTTTATGTCTTACAGGCATTTAACCAACAAAAACTTGCTATTAATAAGAAAAGTGACTTATCACTCCTTCCCAGAGCTACATATTTATATTTGCCAGGATGCTACAAAAATAGCTCAATGGACTTTTTAAGGGTTTGAGCAAAACCTGTAACAGAAACTCCCAGAGGGGTGATAGGAGGCAGGTGGAATCCAAACAAATCTGCCCCTTCACACAGTGCTATGGCTGACTTGTTACCCTTTCCCTCTGAGCAATGAAACTCACAGGCAATTCCCAATCCACATTCAGTTCCGGGAAACAAACCAGAGAAAAGTCCAACTTCTTATGCTGGATCAAGATGAACACCCAAGTTACATGCAAGTTCAGCAACTTAAAAGAGCTGAAAAAATTCCTGTTCGACTAAGCCCTTCATTAATGCCATTTTTTCTTGTCCATATAAAGGAAATAATAAACCCTTACAAAGTCAGTCTCCTACAGCGTAGTTTATACCTACACCCAAGAAGGACTTGGATCTGTCCTGTGTGGTCACAAAGCAGGGTACCTCCTGGCTCAAGTCATTCTCAAAGAAAAAGGAAGGGGAACGAGGGAGGGAGGGGGAGAAGAATCAAAGAAATGGAAGAGAATCCAGAAGTTTCACATGATCTTAATAAAAGGTTGAAAACAACAGGGATGTAAGTGGGGAAGGAGGGTAGCAATCCCTGCAAGACATGAACCTTCAATAATAAAAAATAAAAAGCTGTCAACCACAATTTTCAGCTGAAAGTTTAAAAAGTGTCTAACCACCAAAATCTTATTTTTTAACCCCAGTCTGATCAAACCTAACTTCAGTGTCTCCTTGCAATTAATTTTTGTGATGCTTCTTAAGGCACGTTGTTTTCCTATGGCTCCATTCTCTCCTAGTCCACAGCCCAGCTATAATTGGAATAAGCTCTTTCAATGGAGTAGCTGAATCACTCAGTCTACATCTTCATGCTTCATTTTCAAGCTATGCTGCACCACCACCACTATGAGGAAAGCCCTCTGAAGAGAGAGAACCCAAAAGGCATATTAAGGGAAGGTGCAGTAAAGACCACAGTGAAGAGAGGATAGATTAGGGAGAAAATAATTGTCACATCTTCCCAAATGGCCAGAAACAAAGATATGCTAAAGAACCTACATCCTTCTCTCCTCTGCAACCCACTGATTAACTCAAACAGAAGCTAAGAGAGTGTGTGCTTCCTCACAACTGGCTTACCAAAAAAAGCTATGCCAGCAAAGTGGGCATACAGAAATCATGTTTATAAAGATGTGGATGGCAGGCACTGGACGGCAAGGAGTACATAACTACTCTCTTTATAATGAGTCTCTTCAGTTCCACCAGCCTAAACATGCCTGAATGGTCTACACGCCTTTGATCAAACAGGCATCCATCTTTAACTGTGTCAATAGCCTGCCAAACACCGCACTCCCAGCCATTTGTCAGTCCTGGGAAGGGTTGCTAAGGCTCCACCTCCAGCAGCTAATAAATGAGCCTTGCAGAACATTTCCAGCTAGACCCTGAAAGCTTCCTGCCCACACCCTTACCCAAAAGACCATCAGAGAACAGCTATAATCAATCACCTCACACCCAGACAAGACCCCAGGACACGGACCCTTAGGGATCTACTGGCTTGCAAAAATTATAGCAATCACTTTCTTAGCCTATTCCTTCAACTGTTTTCATCCTCAAGTTTATCTCTGTTTTCTCATGTTTCACACCATTCCAGGTATACCAGGTTTCATCCAGTACTTTCTGAAATGGACATGTCATTTTGAGATACACAGTACAGTCATCTATAATCCCACAGTGTTCCCCCCCCAAAAAAAAAAAACACTACTGTTAGTTTTCTCTTTTAGATTATGTGATTTTAAAAGCAGAAAACATACAAACTAGTAATGCTGGTAGAACAGCATGCATCACTGGGGTTACTGATGCCACCAGGTAAGTGAGATCTCCCTGTTCTAGATTTCCATGATGTCTCAGTTCTCAGATTATAAAGACACCAACAAACTTGAGCTTGAGAATCTTAAAACACTACTCAGTGACAGATCAATAAACAATGAAAATTGTAAATACATTTCACAGAACAGTAAGGCAATGACTGAACAGGAAATTCTAACAGAAAGCTCAGAATATCTATCCTCTCTTCTTCATTCAGCTTCTGCTTCAAGGAGGGAAAGGAAATGGACAAGACCAGCAACTGTCTCACTATGCCACAACGTAAGCACAAGTAAAAGGAACTGAGGCAAAGATTCCAAGGTAAGACTGAACTAGACAGAAAAGGGACCGCAAGGAATGGGCAAATGAAAGACACATACGTGTGCCTTAAAGAGACATATCTGACTCATTAAGACATACATCACATGTATTCTGCAGGTCCAAAGATGGAAACCTTAGGTTTCATGAAGAGCAGTCTAATTCAGTAATGGCAGGACAATAAAACATGACTGATGCTACATCAGGGAGTCTGCTGGAACTTCAGTTTTGGTCATTCCCTGCCAGCCCCGGAAACAACTTCCCTCTGGAATAGAAATAGGCTTGGGAATGTAATCATTCACCACAAGAGAACTTTCCAGGAAGAAATGTACAATTTATTCCTTCCTGACCTCCCCTTCGCAAAGCAAACAAATACCAAAAAAAAGATAACCTCCCCACCCCCACCCCTGGGCTTTGACAACAAAACTTTAAAACTACCCAAAACTGGAGAACAGAGCAGAGCAAGCAGTTAGGCCTGGAAGGGCTGGGTAGGTCCATTCAATGCTCAAATCCTAAAGCCAGACCTAGGAGGTACCACATACCAGATGAGGAATCACATGCTGCCTCAGGGTAGGGACAGTCCACTGGAGTCCCATTCTCTCATGAACTTAAACTCATTTTAAGTGAAGGTGAAAACAATATAAATATCACAATAAGAAAAAACCATGTGAAAAAAGGTAACTGCAAGCCATGTTTATTGAAGCATTATTTACAATAATAGTCAACACATGGAAATAACCTAAGAGTCAGTCAGGAGACAAACAGATAAAGAAAAGGTCGTAAAAACATAACATGAAATATTATTCGGCCATAAAAAAGAAAATCCTGCCTATCTGTCACAACATGGATAAGTTTTGAGGGCATTATGCTTAGTGAAATAAGTCAGAAAAAGATATATTGTGATCTCATACAAACAAGCTAAAAAAACCAAACTCATAAAAAACGAGTAGTCAGTGGAGTTGGCTGTGGGTATGTGTGACGGTGGTCAAGGTACAAACTTCTAGTTATAAAATAAATAAGTTCTGGGGATATAATACAGCTTGGTGACTAGAGTTATTAATATTGTATTGTGTAATTAAAAGTTGCCAAAGACAGTAAATCTTAAAAGTCATTCACCACAACACACAAAAAAGGTGACTACGCAAGGTGATGGGTATGTTAACTAACCTTATTGTAGTAATATCATTTCACAATATCATTTCTTGTATAAGAACCAAATTCACCAAGTTGTACATGCGGGTGGAAAAGGGGGTTCTAGAGAAAAAGTTCTACGGAAAGTAACCCCACAAGGTTATCTGATCATAAATTTCTGAAGGGGCAGGTCACCTGCATAGTGCGCGGAACTAGGCAGGTTAACATCTTTAGTGAAAGGATTATCTTTGCCTTAAGCAAGACCCGTTCATTGTTTCTGTGCATCTAGCTTAATACACCTTCCACGTGCCTTTTTCAAAGTAACCACCCTCTAGAGAATACAAATCTACCTTGCTTTCTCCCACTTTCAAGTAATCTTCCTTATTTTTCCTACTTAGTTCCAAATGCATAATAGAAGCTACAAACTGCCATCCTTCCAGAGAAGGTCAGATCTCGCTTCTCAGCCACTGTTATCAGTTTTGGATCAAAACATTATAAAACTCTCTGCAGATTTAGTTGTTTCTCACATGCAGCTTAAACTTTACACAATGTCATATGTCAATTATATCGTAACTGTGGAGCAGTGGGGAGAACGTGGATAGCATTCAAATGTAACCAACCTAACATCCAGGAAATCTAAAATAAACTAGCCAGAATTATAGATTTTACTTGGTGGTAACTTAAAGCATTTTTCTGTTAAAACAAACCCTAATCTACTTATGAAAGAGTAAAAATTTCATGAATTAAGAAACCACAAGACTCCCTGCACAGCAAGATCTATTTAGGCCATAGATACAGAAAGTTAAGAGCCCTGTACGATACAGTTGTCCTTTAGTATCTGTGGTACTGGTTCCAGGACCCATGCAGATACCAAAATCTGAAGATGCTCAAGTCTCTTAATAAAAGAGCACACAGTATTTGCATATAACCTACGTACTTCCTCTCATATACTTCAACCCTTTTCCCATTTAGAAAAAAAGTGTAGCTCACGGCCAACAGTATTTAACATCACGCATTGGAGTGCTATATTTTCTAGGATTTGACATTTTCAGCGATTGAGGATTACTATATTTTGTACTACTAAAACAGAATGCAATAAATACAATGATGTCATTTGATTCCAAAGACTATCGGATATACTAGAGTGATGTGAAAATAAAAGTGAGATATTTCATGGCAAACTTTGGAGGTAAGGTTAGGACAGTAATCTGCAAGTTATTGCTAGATAAATGGTGTACCTGCAGGCGCTGCCGTTGAGTATTCTCAGGGCAAATGGGAAATGGGTTAAATTAGTTTACTTATAATACCTAATACAATGTAAATGCAATATGAATAGTTATGCATTGTTTAGAGAATAATGACAAGAAAAAATTCTGTACATGTTCAGTATAGACACAATCACATTAGGCCTAACTACATAGTACACATCAGCAAAAACATTAACATTTTTCTTCTGAATGTTTTCGATCTGTGCCAACATGTTAACCTGTGGATATGGAAGGCCAACTGTAGTTAAGCATTTTCTCATCTTCCCCAAGTAAAGGAGACAGCAACTCAAGAAGGATATTTGGTGACCTGAGCAGAATAACACTACTGCTGAACACTATTAGTGAATATACAATAACATTCTATCAAAATATTTGAAGCAACAATACACGGAATTCACATAATAGAATTTTGAAACCCTTGGATAAATGAATGAGTTCATACTGGGGTGGGGGGGTACGGCGGTCTCTGTTGTCATGGCAATGGTAAATCAATGCATTCCCTTTCCACACTTCACTGTGGATAATACACGTACAGATAAGAGCTGACCCTATTTGCCCTTGTGAGAATTTTATGAAAATCTCTCTCCCTATCATTTCCTGCAAGGAGGGAACTAGCTCCATCCTGATCTCTGTGCAACACTCTGTAGGAGATACCACCACCCCTAAAAAATTCCAAAGGCTAAAAATACAACAAATTCCACCTTAAAAGATAAGCCACTGAGAAAATGCTGATCAGTGTATGGAATTGCCCTTCACAGCAAACATGACTGGAAGCATAAATTTTGTGCACCAAGGGACAGCTATGTTACTTAGTGTCATCTCTCCTCCAGTCTCAAACAACTTGCTTTGTAAAACAGAGAAACTGTTAGGCACACCGTGAAAGGTAGAGACAGACTTATGGAGGGGCATGTGTTTTATGAGCAGATTTCCCCACTGGGTGTAAATTAAATGAAATCTTGTGCAAGTTGAAACCTGTGAAATCGCAGAAAGAATGAGAGGTACACAGGCACATACATACGTATGTAAATATTCTCAACCTCATTCCACCTCTGCCACACACACACACATATTCACACATACACCCAGAAAGGGCTGTGGGAAAAAACTCTTAAGGCCTGAAAGAATCATAAAAACAGGGATTTGATCGATATTACATTGTCTGTCATCCAGAATGCCATCCATGAACACCAGGTATAAGACAATGAAGAAAAAACTTGCAGGATCTAGAATTGTTCTGCTCAGGAAGAACAGTGGAAAACACCCCCAGACTTATAGAGTACAGAGTTGTGAGTGCATCTACATGGCCAAAGGGAGCATCATATACTGTTATACCTACAGGAATCTGGGAATAATTTTACAGATATGAAATTAAAGACAGCTATGATATTCCCTTGCAAAGGTAATCCAAGATTAAATTAGTCTGCTTTGATTAGCTGTTTGCAGCAGAAGACACTTCCACTCACATGGCATGCCATCAGGTAGGGTGTTCTGCTCAGAAGCAACTATCTAAAGTGAAATTACACCAGAAAAAAGAAGGGGGGTGGGGGGAGGTGGCATGCAGCCAGTGACTGGTCTATAAATAATTTCAAATAAACCACAAGGGAAGGAAAGACATTATTACTCTTCCATTTCTGCACAAGACAGATGAACAAGCTGAGGAAGAAAACACTGGGGGCCTATATAGGAAAAGGTCTCACAAGGCCTGGTCTCGAACAGGCATGAGAATATCTGTTAAGGTCTAAACACCTATGAAGGAAAAAAGAAAGCAGAAATAGATAAATCTGTACCACACTTCACCCAGTGGTCTGAGCTTTGTAAAAAAGAGAACCTAAACCAGAAAACAACAAAATAATCAGAGAGCACATCAAAGAAACTAAAAATCAACTGAACTCATTTAAATTCTTACCTAAGAGGGTCACACAAACTATCAAGCTTCTGTTTGATAAGAGAATACTCCTTTGAAAGTAAGCATTTAGGGAGCAAGGTTAAAAAAGTTAGCCTGAAAAAGGCTAACTGGCCTCAAGAATTCTTAACCACAGAGATAGTCCTGTTCATTTAACACAGCAACATTATATAACATGAATATTAATCATTTATTGAAGGACAGTGGGGCGGGGAGAGGAGACGACAGCCCCTTTATATCATATATAGCATTTAGTTCTTAGATGAGTGGTTTTCAAGGTGTTATCCTCTAACTGGCAGTATCAGAATCATTGGGGGAACTTACCGGAAGTACAAATTCTCAGGCCTCACCTTACATCTACTGAATCAAAAACTCTGGAGGTGGGGCCCAGCAAGCTGTATTTTAACAAGTCCTCCAGGTGATTTTCATGTGTGCTCAGGTCAGACTATCCCTGGATTACAGCCAAATCTATAATGTATTATATTTGCCATTTATCAGAGACTCTAAGTAGCTTTTAAGAGCATAAATGCAAAGCAAATATCTACCTTATTCCAAAGCCTGTGCTCTTTCTATTCTACCACATTAGAGGGACATTCAGTCTCTAGTACTGGACATGGGAAACTGGTTTAAGGCAGTGTCAAAGATCTACTCTATATTTTAAATAAGAATGGATTCAGTAATTAAATTAACAATTCTAGATGTGTCCTCACTTTTTGATAACTTCTACATCCAAAAGCAGCACCATAAAGGGTGCCACATTGGAGCCATATGAACTGGAGGTCCAAGTTTGCTTAACAAAAATCTATGGACTGCTCAGCAGCGTTAGCCTGCTTACCTAGCCAAGCATTCCCAGAAACAGGCTTCCTACTGATTCTATTTAGAATCTAAGAGAAGTGTGTCCAATCCCACTGGCATACCTCTAATGGATAATGGTATGAGGGGATTTCAACAGAAGCATTTTCTGCTCACAGTTCTGATTCAGTGTTCCCAGATTAAGGATTAACAATGGAGTTATAACCTCTTTGGAAAATCTATGGTGTCACTATTCAATCAGACATCTATAAATTTCACTTCTTAAATTGCTTCCTTCAAAGAGAAAACTATATTGATGGTCTTAGATACTTTCTTTGTATCCTGATTTCATTTTTTAGAGTATGAAGTTAAAAATATTCAAATGGGCAAATGTGGGGAGAAAGAATGGTAAAGATGGGCCTTTGTAACTGAAGACCAGAAAAGGCCAATATTTCAACCTCAAATCGGTTTAAAAGTTTCTCCTGTCCATCTGAACCAAGAAATCTGAATAACATGGAAAAGCACTTATTTACACCAAAGGTAAAGGCAGTGTAGATCATTGTGGTGATGAAAAGGGTGACACAAATTGTGACAAGTACAGGCCGCCTTCCAATGTTTGCTGTCATTACTCTTCATGACCTTCCAAATAAACAGATCTCCAGCAAGAAAGGGAAAGCTATACGTGCCATTCCCTCCTCTGGCTTCAAACAACAGCCCAAACTCACATAGCAGGTGGGCATCTTTTAGGAGACATACAGGTTTTGGCTGTATGGAAAAGATCGGTGTACACTTTGGTTCCTAAATCATTTCAAACATTACTAGACATTCTCATTCTAAGAACTCACATCACCCCAGTCCTCTCTAAGCCTTAAATTTCTCATCTATGGAACAGGATGATCTCACATTCACATGATCTACAAGGACTCCATTTATCCCAGGCTAGTTCAATGAGACTGATCTGTAGGAGGCATAAGTAATGAGAATCAGGAGAGAAATTATGGCCAAGGTGGCTCAAATCCCTAACAAAGGGGAATAACTACAAGCTCCCGAAAGGCCAAGCGCCAGTCCACATTACACAATGGCATTTGCCAGAACAACAAGCAGATTACAGCCCAGCAATGTACCAATAGTCTGCAGGCTGTCATAATGAATGCAAACATATTTCTTGGGGGCAAAATAACAGGCTGCACAAATTTGTAACTATGTTCTAAAGAAAGAATGACTCTGAAAACAACATATATTTAAAAACTGCTAAAATCCATCCAGCACAGTTCTCAGTTGACAGATTATTTTTAAAAATTAACATAATGAATATACAACAGGCTAATCACAAAGTACCCCTCAAGATTGGCCTAAATCATGCTTGTGGTTACTTGAAGCATCGTCTACAGATCATTCATTCCCCAAGAATCTGTAGGAGCTAAGTTTGGCTTTGGCCTGGAAAGAAAGCTGAGTAGTCCACCATGGCCAGAGAACCAGGCATTGACAAAAACAGTCTTCCCACAAGATTCCCAATAAACTTTAAAGCCAATGCCTGCTTAGAGTATTTTTTTTTTAATTAACAGAGAATAATTTACCTGACTCAGTAAAGCACCTCACCTATTTCAGTGTCATTAATACTTAACAGAATAGTACTTCATATGAAAGAAGCAACATCAAAGAAGGCCTCCATGCATTTTAAAAACTGTCTGAAACCAAATATAAGTAAAAGGACAAAGGCTCATTTTCTAAGACCTGGCTTTTGTTTTCCTTTTAAATGTTTTCATTCTTCCTGCATTTTACATACAGTAAACAACAGGAATTAACATTAATGTTAATTCTACACAACTGAAGCTTTCTATAAAGTGACTATATATGCTATTTAAACTTCATAGAAATTTTCTTCAAAAACTAAACTCCAAGAACACAAATAAGTAAAAGTCGTCTTCTACCTCTGGGAAAACCAAAATACAAGAGCATGAGATAACAGCAGGAAATGCCAGATACATTTATCACGATCATTATGAGAGAGTAAGATTATCATGGAATTAAGATGCTCAGGTTAAATATTTAAAACTTTTAAAGAGACCAGAAAACCACAGTTGACCTTAAGTTGGCACCACAGGAAGAACCACAGAGCCTTTAGGCAAGAAGGCGTTTTTTCCCCTTCTCTTGGCATCACTAATTAATGATGGCTGATTGAAATTCAGTGACCTTATATTCTGGTTTGAGGACTCCAGAATCTGTTGTGAAATTAAAAACAGGCGATGCTTTATAACCTAATCAGATGTTATAAGAGATCTCAAGGGGTAGTAAGTTTACAAGTTATATTTTGGTTTCTATATAAATGAATGTGGATTTTAGACCTAGGGAGTATTTACAGGATACCAAATATTAGAAGAAGGATGGAGAAATGGGGAGGTGGGGGAGGAGATATGAAACAGAAGAAAAATATGTTACTATTCAAAAAAACAATCTGCTCAATTCTTTCCTGACCCTTTTAAATAAGTATGGGCAATACTTCAAAAACACACAAGACACACATGTGTATAACACACCTACTGTCCAGTATGATATAAAGTGTTACTTGGATAATTCTAAACAGTAATATGTGCTTCCCAAATATGACGACTCCTCTAGGAAAATTTCCTTTCCTATACTTTAGTGGGCTGGGCTACTCTTAGAATTTGTTTACATTCACGAAAACACAGAACATTTATTGGATACCAGATAATCCACCAGTCACTGGAGGTACAGACATAAACAGGATTTTCCATCTCTGAGACAGCTGAGGGTACAATTCTTTGAAAGCCTGACCATCAAGTGAGCATAACAACCTAGACAATGATGTCCTCCCAATTCCCACCCTACCCAACATGCTCAAGAAAATCAGTGATAATGTTGACTCTGTACGCATTCTGTGGAACGGGCTTTAAGCTAGTGAGACAGACTATTAAGGTATTTTATGAGCATTACACTCTAAAAAATTCTATGTTTGCAAATGAAAGCAACTGAGTCTAGAGCAAGAAAGAAATTCTTGCTTGATATTTACCTTATTCCAAAGGGGGAAAAAAGAAACACTATTATTACAATTTTCTCTCTAAATTTCTAATAGCGGAAATGAACCAATATCTCTCCCCTAACAAGTCATTTAGGTTGCTGCCTTCCCTCTTTAACTTATGCTTTAGAATTTTTCTAGCCAACCACCACCACCACCACCACCCCCAAACACACACACACACACACACACACACACACACACACACGTCCTAAAAATGAAAGGGAGGGAAGAAAAAAGAGAGGGAATAGAAGTGTGAGATTGTAGTAGTAAGCAGGATACACTACTCCCTTCTTAGTTGAAACAACATGCACTGCTTTTAATTGACCTGCTAAAGCAGCCAAGTAAGATACTGACATCAAGCAACATTCTGCATCAGAAGCCATATGTAACAACCCCCACAAAAGCACTCCTATGTGAACCACAAGTGACACGAATGGCTGTCAAGACCTTCACAAGCGAGATGACTCCGAACCCTCACAAACCCAGCATGTCTGGAACCAGCAGCTGTGTGTTTGCTCTCAATTTCATCAAGTAAGATTTACAAACTGGTTAAGATGTTTCCAGAAGGGTCAGCTACTACGGAAAAGATAAATGTTTACTTCTGTCCTTTCTGGATGTAAAAGGCAAGGAGAGCAAAAGCACGTGACAAAGATGTCCATATTTAAAGACTAGGAAGAACTGGGATATAGGAAGAAACCCAGTTTCCGTGGCAACCACAAAGTATGCTAGACCATAATTTGCATGGAAGGTGGAAGTGATATCCCAGCAATCAGATCTCAATCAGATCTCCGAGATAACAGAAAAAGGAAATGGCCACAGCAGTAAGAAAACTGCCCCCAATGAAATTCTAGCCATTTTCCTTAAACAAATAAATGTGATAGAAGCCTGTGCACTTACCAGGAAACCTTAAGCAAATTATGGGACTGATGTCCATTCCTACAAGTGTCTAAAAATTTGTCCTCAGCAATAACCAACAGTCAATTAAATCAAAGGTATTTTGCAAATATTTCACCCTATATAGGACACACAGGTTCTGTGCAGACCCCACATTTTCCGTTCCTTCCTTCACTCAGACTCACACACACTGACCTCTTACAATGGCAGTGCATGTTTATACAGAAGTGAGTATCTACAAAGACTTTTCTAGGATCCCACATATACCAGAATAAATAACTTGTTAAAATGAGCCCAGTTTCACTAACGAAAAAGCTTAATACACAATTCCAAAAAGGTAGGCATTAACAGCAAATCCTTAAATAAATTGCACACAGCCAAAAAACTTACCTGAAAAGATAGATCTACTTGTTTTAGATTACTAAGCATTGTAACTCCATATACATCAAAGGCGCTACCCCAACTCCCAATTATCCAGACCAGGGATGTGGTACTTTAACACACACTTAACTTCCATGATAATTTTAAAACGAAAGACAGGATGGAGCCAATGTAAATGTACTAAAACCTCCTGATCAAAACCAGAAAACAACAGTGATGGCTTTCAAATAGTATATTCCCCTTTTAATTAGCCAAGAACCTCTTATGTTTAAAGTCAACTCAGAAAGAAAGGAAAGGAAGGAAAGGAAGGAAGGCAGGGAAGGAGGGAGGAAAAAAGAGGGACTGAAAGAAGACTGGGACTTGTTTTTCATATTTACTAAGGTGAAGACAGAGGCTCACCTGTTCCTTCTTGTAACAGGTGAATGGAAGGCAGCTAACCACTGTCCCTTACCATACAGTCAACAAATACAGATGCAATGACTCTAGGCACATCTTGATTTAAGACTGATTTGGGGACCAAAGCTAAACCATATCAGGTTCATTACTAGTGCTGAAAAAAAGTTATTTTCTTTCATTCTAAAAACCACGTAGGTTGCAGGTTATTGCAGGTCTGCTGAATTAGGTCAGTCTAACTTTAAGCCTGCATGGCTCTCAGCCCCACCACACAGTCCCTGCAGGCCTTGTCAGTGTGTCCTTTTCCGTTCTCGGGAAAGGGGAGTAAAGGGGTGTGCGGTAGGCCCTGATCTCACTACAAGTGATACGACAACTACAAGAATACAGAGTCATTTCTGAGGCTTCTGAGACAGAAAACTGAACAGACCTGCTAATTTCCCCCCCGCCAAAACCACGTATGCCCTTTCTAAGTATTAACTGACTCTCAGTCTCAAGCTCACCATATTGGTAAAAGAAAGTTATTAAGTAAATTCTTCCTCCTCCCAAGCCCTATGGTGAGGTCAGGCAGATGTGTCCAGGCTCAGCCCCACCCAAAGATGACCAAGAGGCCCTTCCAGCTCTGCAGGTCTCCAGCAGCTGTTGTCTCCTCCCACAGGCAAGCAGCCCAGCACCCAAAACACTCATCACATTATTAATGTGACTCCACCACATCCTGCTGCCAGGCCAATGGAGCCTCAGGCACCAGGCCTGTCTTTCTGCATTATTTTGGCTGAGAAGCCTCCAGCTGGCTCCTGTCACTCTGTCAGGAAGTTAAAAGAGAAGCTCCACCACTGGGCCAGGAGCACAGCAAGACTAAAGTCTCCTCCCTCTTTCATTCTCATTTCCCTTCCCACAGCAGGAAAAACTAAGTCATATGTCACCTGACTGCAGATGCCCCAATTTCCCTAGTCATTCACCCTCTGCGTCCCACAGAGGTCACGTCTTCTACGGTACTCCCCACACTGTATTCCAAACTATTTGCATCTATTTTTTCTCCACAGAATGGAGATTTCCCATACCACAAAACCAGGCTTAAAGAATAATCTACTAGATCCATCCCAGTGCCTGGTAAAAAACTTGAAGTTTAATGAACAAATTAGCACCCGTGGACACTTCCTCCTTGAGGGTCAGCTCCCTCCTCGGAGAATTAAAATAGGATCACTCTGTCCACCACTCAGAATTCTCAGGACTCTCAACAACTTTTTTTAAAACAAAACTCTTCCATCTCTCTTCATAATTGGAGCTCCATAATAATTCTTCACTTATTTACTCAAGGTGAATAGAAACCATTTACTGAGTCCTCAGTGTGTCAGGAGCTTTATCCCTTGGGCAGAGTGCAGTCACTTCTGCCTCAGTATTCTCATCTATAAAATGGAGATTATAATAATAAAAGACCTATCCCAAAGGGTTTGCTGTGAAAATTAAATGGACTAATATATATAAAGAATTTAGAACAGTGACTGGCACACCCCTCTGTATGTATATAAGCAGAATATAAGTACAGTGTGAGTTTTTGACACAGCCACTCTGCAAAGGTTCTCTTGGAGAACTGACTCTCCCATGGAGAGTTAAGAAACTGGAATTGAAATTCAGTCTATATGATTCTAGAATCTTAAAACTTTCTCCTTTCCCCCAATTTCTAATCAAGATTATACCAGAAAAACATGTTCCACCTTAAACCATTTAATTCTGAAGATCACTCAGAAATGCCTCCCAACCTGGTGTCACTTGCCTTAAGATCAAGAAGGAAACCATCAGGCACAAATCCAAAACAGTCTACATATGCTTGTGTGCTACTCAGGGTCCCAGAGTCTCTCCGAGAGTTTAGAACACCTCATGTACATGAAGGATTTAGAAGGCTGTCCCCTGTCCCAGGAAAAATGGTCTCTTGGAACATGTGGAAGCCAGCTATGCTCAAAGGGAGCTTTCTCCTTCTGGAAGGTCAGGTGGCTGAGGCCTGGTTCCTGGTTCTGGGGATACATCTATTGCATAGTGCCAGGTAAGATGTAAAGTCAGGAACATGGGCTCAGAAGGCTAAGCAACATGCCTTGGCTATGCAGCCTGGAAGAAGGATGGGAAGGAGATTGATCCCTTCAGTACAGAAAGGCTCAAAGGAGAGAAGTACATGAGAAAACAGATAAGGAGACTCACCCAAAGACAGGGAACCGGAAAGGTACAGCTAGCATGGTTGCCAAGCACCATGCCACACTGCCTGCCACACATGATTTCCTAGCCCCTCCCAACCATGGCCATAAGGAAGAAAGGGCCCAACAAGAGTCAGCAGGAGTGAAAATGAGAAGTGACAACCTTCTCCTCAATTCCTACATCACAGATATCCAATCCAGGATAAAATGTAGGTGCTTTTAGCCCAGAGTGATCACACAGAGGCACCTTTCAGCCCTTATTATCGCAGTTTGGGCATTAACAAGCCTTTGTCTCAGCTAGAGGCACAGAGGAGAGGGTGGTAAAAAAATATTCCAAAAAGAAGCTACAATCAGTCCATCCTGCCATATAAGCCAAACGATCTACCCATGCATGTTCCATGCAGATAACCACAAAATACTAGCCCAGGTTTAGTTAATCATGCAGGAACCTCAGCTGCCACCCACTTCCATATTCTTCCTTCTACAATGTCAAACTCCATGGCCAACATTTATCTTTCTGACCTTCCCTCCTCTAACAACCAATAACCACACTCCACCCCATCCCTAAAACCACCCAGACCTCAGCTTGCTTTCCTCTGATAGGTGACTGAGCTGCACCATTAGGTTTCTATAAAGGGAGTTGTATGGTATCTTTAGACACTATTCTTGTACGTAGTCAATTAGTCCTAAGAAAGATGATGAGGATGGACTCAAAATGACGCTTCACTAGTGACAAAGAAGGATCTGGTTCCTGTAAGCCAAAGCAACACAAAGATTGCTCTGTACTTCTAAATCATGCCATCTAAATAATAATCTGCCAAGTAGTTAAAATTCTAAGACAGGAAGGGGAGATGGGGAATCCCATAAACCTCCCATGAATAATTTCACATGCAAAACCAGTCAGATGTTATGTTTATTACAGCAGATGGCCCACGGCCAGCCTCTATTTCACCATTGGCAGGGTGGGGGGGTGGCAGAAGGGGGGCTGGTATATTCTTTGATAGAGATAACCAGTGCCTTGGGAAGTGGAGGGGAGAGAAAAGGACTCCGGAGAATTATGAGTGATCTGAACAGAATCCCAGGGGATTTAGCTGCAGGGGACAAAAAACCTGACCATGAACATGGGTGAACAGTATGTGTCATCCTGCAGTAAGCAGAACACACATGTGGTTTAGCCAGTGAGAACTTCTGACACAATAAGAAATGCTCTCACAGCTCTCTGCTCTCCAACTTGAGTCATCTGACTCTCAGTTTAACCTTGGTGGACATTTTACCTGGAGAAACGCTTAAGATCAAGGTTAAAGTATAAAGAGCTGAGAGAGATAAACTCCCGTTCCAAACTTGAACTGTACAAAAAATTTAAGTAGATCTGCAAAAACAGGCAACATAAGCAAGCCAATACTTTACCCCCCAAAACCCACCAACTTTAGGCAGCTAAATAAAAGTGAAAAAGAATATTCTCCCAGAGAGACACAGGAACAACCCACTAAAATCACAAACTAATCACAGATCTATATAGTACAGCCACCTGAAACTGAGGTCCTAAATGTTCTCATATCCAGGATAAACCTCCTCTCTGCATGGCAAGCATGACTTCTATAACTTCTAATTCTGGAGAACTCTGATCAGTATAAGCTACGAAAGTGTTCCCCCTTTCTACTGCTTGGTTTACAATGAAGGAAATCATTTTGTCACTTTCATTAAAGAAAGAATATAGACACTAGCAGAGAAAACATTTACTAGATTGCATGATCTGAGAAGCCATAAGGGGTGCGCACTGCACAAAGGTATCAAGCTGAGGAGGTGGGTAGGGTTGTGATCCTGCCATGGTTCCACTCACTAAGCCAGGTACTGCTGGCCCAAAAGGAGTGCCTTTCTGGAATTTGTTTGTCTAAGAGATACCTGAAAGAATAAGGCCTACATCTGATACCCTTAATCGAAAGTGACATGGTATAGTGGAAAAGTCTAAGCATTATATACGTAGACTTGGATTCGAATCCTGACTGTTACTCATAAAAATGTGTCATTAGTAAAGTATGCTGAAGATTTGCTGGCTCAGCTATAAAACAAGGATAGTAAAACTTTCCAGGTGTTTTATGAGGATTAAGGTAAGATTTACTAGCACAGTGTTACATATTTACTAAGAGGCCATTCTTTTTCTTTTAGAGACAGACTTTCTAGAACTTCAACCTTAGAGTCTGAAGGATCTCAACAGTGAGATTTTTCTATTTATAGGTCACTGCTTCCTTATTTTGAAATATTCTTTTTCATTGTGTGTTTACACAATTATTTTCTCTTTTCATGACTAATAATTAAATGGAAAGGTTATGACTACGATAAAGTACAAACATGGTACAGTAGTCCCTTCTTATCTGCAGGGATATGTCCCAAAGACAGTTCCAAAGCAGTGGTGGCCTGAAACAAGAGATAAGAACTTACCCTCTATGTATGTAGGTGTATACTGTTTTTCCTATACATGCCTTTTCACTGAAAAGAAACACTTTATGATTCCTCTGTGGCATATCCAAATTGCCAGCATCACTCTCTTGTACTTTGGGGCAATTATTAAATAAAATAAGGGTTATTTGAACACAAGCACTGCCATACCACCACAGCTGACCTGGTAACTGACATGGCTACTAAGTAACTAACAGGAGGGGAACAGGAGGGGAGCATACACAGTATGGATATGCTGCACAAAGGGATGATTCCCGTCCCAGATGGGACAAAGTAGGACAGCATGAGATCTAATCACACTACTAAGAATGGTGCACAATTTAAAACCTATGAATTGTGTATTTCTGGAATTTTCCATTTAATGTTTGGAACACAGTTGGCCGCAGGTAACTGAAACCATGTATAGACCTACTGAAGACACATTTCCTGGTATTGTATTTTGCTCTCCTCCATTCAGTACTCAAAAAAAAAAAAAAAAGCTAGGAACTTTTGCTTCTGTTTGAGATAGAATAATAGAGACAGAATTTGCTTCCTGATCCCCCCCCCCCAAAAAAAAACTAAAACTTCACACAAGACAATAAACATCATTTGACAAAGCACTGCAATCCCAAGATGTGGGGGAAAAATGACTGCTCAGCTTAATGCCTTGAGATAAATTTCCAGGCCATGGCATGAGCGGAAATTCAAGGAGAGTCTAAAGGAATCCAAGTTGAGAAGGAGTTGAGAATTTGTGGAAGCCAAGGTATGGAACACAATCTGTAGAGTACTTGAGAGGTGAGAGTCACACAAGTAACTCTGGAATAGGCCAAGAGTCCTCCTCAAGTACTTGCTGAATGAGTCAAGCCAGCACACGTGTGTGAGGAAACTACCCAAGGGAAAGTACAACACGAGGGATTAGAGGGAGCAGTCTCTAAATCCTACACAGGGCCAGGAACAGTACCCTGCACCTACTGGCCAAAATGGTAATAAGAATCATGTTTCACAGGGCATTGAATAAAGTATTCATTCAGGTTTTATCTAAGTAGTGGGGAAAACTCAACCCTACCTACATTAAACATTATTCTAACCTTATCTAACAAAGCCGAAAATGCAAGACCCAAAAGGATAAAACTGCTGCCCAGTAATTTAATCACATCCTAAATCAATGCTCAAGAACAGACAGAAAAATACAAATATATCCAGTACCCCCAAAAGGAGACATTTATAATAAGAAACTACCAGACAAGCAAGGAATATCAATCAATCCAAAGTGAACCATAAATGACACCGATGACAGAATCAGTACACAAAGAGATGTACATCTATTATAAATGTATCCCATTCATTCAAAAACATAGAGCAAATCTAAACATATTAAGAGAGACATTTAAGATAGTAAAATCAAATCTGACTTATAAAGACAGGAACAACTCTCTCTGAAATTAAAAAGTATGTGTGCACAGATTTGGGGTAGAAACTACCTAAAATGAAACAAAGAGAAAAAAAAAAGAAAAACAAAATAAGATGAACAGCATCAATGAACTGTGGGACAACTCAAGGAGGCAAATATACAGGCAACTGAAATCTCAAAACAGGAAAGAAGAACATGCACACACACACAAAAAAAATGTGCAGAAATATTGGCTCCAAACTTTCCCAAACTAATAAAATTTTATAGAACTAAGAAGCTCAATGAACTCCAAACACAAGAAACACAAACAAAACTATACACCAAGGTACACTGCACGATACATGAAAAAAAAATGTGAAGTAGACTGGGGAAACAACATTTCTTGGAGAGTTAAGAATAATGACAGACTACTTGTCAGAAACAATGCAAACCAAGAGACACTGGAGTAGAACATATCTTTAAATTACTGTGGGGGTGAGAGGGACCCTAGTATTCTATACCCAGTAAAAACATCTTTCAAAAATGAAGACGAATTTCTTAGAACCACATGTGATTCCACAATTCTCACAGATATATATATATTTTTCTTTAAATAGGGTTAAAAGCAACTTTAAAGACCCTTTCGGACATACAAAAGCTGAAACGTTCATCCAACCCCAGTGGACCTATATTAAAATGCAAAAGTCCTTCAGGTTAAAGGAAAAAGAAAACTGATTTCAGAATGACATCTATAGAAAAGAAATGGCAATTATTTAAGTACATAAAAAAGAGTAGATAGGCTAGACACACCTATCTTTATATTTAACTTCACCTTATTAAAGGTGTCACATAATATTTCATTCCTAAATTTTGACCATTCCTTACTTCTTTAAGTAAAGAAATTGTGTCAGTCAAGGTAGCTCTAGAATTATAACAATACTAATCTCTACTTTGTAAATTACTCTTCGGGACTGTAACAAAATAATATGCATTAGCCTGGTTAGTAAAGGCATTAAAACATAAATCAAAAGTTAAGAGAAATATACCTAAGCTGTGTGCTGCTTGTTTACTTTGACTTTCGGCAATAACAGCATTTAACATTAAACTACACTACTAATGCATTCTGTAAAAGGGAAATGTGAAAAATATTTCGGCTTTTCAAATTCTTTAGGATGTTCACAGTGAATAACTCCCACTACTAATATTGCATGCTGACAAGCAAGAACCCTATCATGTGGGCCTATCTTACTTTCTGACTTGGGGGTATGAAAGTATTTTAGATCAACAAAGTAACTCGGAACAGAAATAAGAACATTTACACTGACAATTCACTTATGGGGAAAAAAATACCTAGTTAAAATGCCTAGGAGAATTCTCATTTTCATCAACATGTACTCATTTTATGAAACTAAATTGCACTAAGTCGTGGTGGCATCCTCACTCTTAAAATAATTCTTCACTCAAAATCCAATCTACTGGAAAAGGATTATCTCTGAACTCAGCAAGTCTTATATATCAAAGGCCTAACTCAAACACATTAACACTTTAACAGAAAGAAAACAGTTATGTCCCTGCAGAGGCAGTCTGCACTTTTTACTAGTTCAGTAGACCCTCTTCGGAATTTGTTTTTAAAGCATATCAGGGAACTTAGCATGAAATACTGACAAAATTGGTGCTCCCCCAAAGTAGTGCAATGACTAACTTGTGAACAGCCAAGATGGAGATGGAATCAATTCACCAATACCTCGTCTTCATGAACTTCACTCACCTCATTTTGCCTGCTCCATGCAAGTAAATACTTGATCACACCAAGCTTTGCGGAGGAAATTCACACTATACAACCGCAAAGATCCTTCCTGTGACTCAATAACTTCAAAAGAGGGACATGCACCCACACTTTTCCATCTGCCCCCAGATGGCTGTGACGGTGGTACCATGGAGGAAAGATGTGAATCATAATTTGTATAAATCAAAATCTCTGTAAAACATGTTTAAAAAGTGTGCAATGTGCACATTATGTGCCACATACTCCAATAACTAATAATATCTAGCACACAGTACTCATTATACACCTGAGTGCTCTTCATGAATTAACTTGTTGAGCATACAAAACCATCATGGGGGATTCCTACTGTCTGAGACATTATACAAGTAAGAAAACCAGGCCCAGCAATGTTACAGGACCTGCCAAGAGCACATAAGCGGTAGTCAAGCGAGAATAAGAAGCCACATATCTAGCTCTAGCTCATATTCTTAACCACTGTGCCACACACAAGTTCCCCTGACATATCCTTAAGAATTACCACCATCTTTACATTTTTCCTACCTAGTCCCTCCACCTACCAAAAAATAAATACACACAGTCAATTTTTGCTATATCTTAGAGTAGTCAATTCTAATGACCCCTTTTTGGACCATGCATTTTGGATCTTCCATTTACTAACACCTAAAAACATACCATCTCCAACTTCTTTGCATGTCTTCCTTTTCAGCATTCCAGAGTTTCTCATGGTCAGTCTACACCTGGCTAACAAAAACTGTCCATTCTGGTTTCAGAGAAAACACTCAGATACTTTTTACAGGAAACACAAATTTTACCATAACCAAGTGTAATGGGATTGGCAGTATAGGTAGGTGGGGGCATGGGAAGAGCTGGTGTGGCCACCAACAAATTCAGAAAAGGCTGTATGACTCTATAATGTTTCCATTCTAAACAGTAATAACTACATCAATTATAATTGTTAAAAATGGTTTAATTCACATACCACAATGAGCAAAAGGAAAATCAACACCTAGAACTCTTATTAGTGCCAAGTCTTCCAGATCTCCATTGTTTAGGCTGCCTTGTCCATCAAACAAGCAGCGAGCTTCTAAAGAAAGGGAGGCTTTTCATTTTGCAAAGAATGATTTAGATAATGACCTCATCATGGCTAAATAAAAAGATGACATATTTTTGACTCGATATAAAAAATAAATAAATTCTCTAGACTCTGGATTCTACTGTTTTCTATGTGACAAAAAAAAATCCCAACTTCTTTAAAATCAATGGCATTAAGTACTTACAACAAAACATAGCTTAGGGGGTTTCCTGTAGAAAAAATAACACTTTGTAAATATATGGGATGTTCTGACTAAAGACTTAAAAAACATGTTATAAGCATCATCAGAAAATGAAATTGCTTCAATGTGCAGGCTAGAAACTCAGGGCAAGGTTGAACAAAGGCTGGTACAATCTACACCTTCAGATTTTAATTTGTCTTAAGAGAATCAAAAACATAAATTCTTTCCTTCTTTTCCCCTTTCCCCACCAACAGGCATATTTACTGGTAACTCTAAAGACATGGATTAGAGTATTTAACTGTGTGAGAATAGCTACTAATTCGTATCATTCCAAAAATGTACAGAATGCTTTTTCCAAAGCAAGTATGTAAATCATGGCACTCAACTTTTAGGATTCAATGCTTTTTTTCCTAGAAAGTCTAAATGCCAATAGGCGATGCAAAATGGTCAATCATGAAACGTACTCTTTACACACACACACACACACACACACACACACACACACACACACACACACACACGGTTAGAGAATTTTAGACAAAAAGTAAAAAGTAGCATCTAGTCAACAATCCACTAGAGCTTGAAGTAACACTTTGAACTAACCACTTTTAGTAGTTAGTTACTCTGGACTTGTCATCAGCAGAGACAGCACATTCAGTCGACATATTAGAAAAAGTACAGTATATGCAGAAGGGCAGAGTACTGCAGTCTGAATAGTACACTAGCAAAGCTTTAGGAATTCAGGTTCCAGTTTACACTTTCTGCCTTCGAAGACAGGGTTTGTATCAAATTATTTATACTAAATATTCATACGGACTACCAATGAGGGTTAAAACAAATGAGCCAGAAAGTACTTCAAGTTGTTTTTATTTTGTATTGTTATGTACCTTGCCTGCAACATTACAAGAAATGTATGCCTTAACTACACGACATGTTCATAAATTACACAGCCCTCCGCCTGTCTTCCAGGCCACCAGAGACCAGCCCTAAAACTAGCCTAACCAGTCATCCCTTAATTTATATTATGTCCCTGAAAGATTTCACTAGTAGAGTGTGATTATAATAAAATAAAATGCTGCTATGTGTCTTTGATTGGTAAGAAAAGATGTTTGGCATACTAATAATTAGAACAGACTAGCAATGGTAAAATTTTCCTTAAATTCTTCCTGAACAAAGCTTCTCTTTTCCACTGGCCTGGAGCACTGAAGTTAAATGATGGTTTGCACACAGCTGCCACACAACACCAATATGTCAGACGATGAGGAAGCAAGCAGCACCGTCATCTGAGAAAGGACTACAAGCCAGGGACATAAGGCCACCCCCCTCCAAGAGAATGAGGCACACTGATGTTCGTCACCACACTCCCACGCCGACTGGATATTACCAGACATGAGGGTGACAAAGAGCTTCATGAAACAACTAAAATGACTGGGTGCTGTCACTTCTAACCACACACTCACCGAATTTTGTTCCCCAAACATAGATGAAAGATGACGCTAGATGCATGACCACTCATCCATGTTTCAAAGCACACATAATATTATTACACATTCCAATATATTTACTGATGTGGGTTTTAAAAACACATCCTGCACTCCCTTCTCTTGTGATAATGCAGTCCTCAAACTGGGGCAGTGTGAATATTTGTTACAGAGTATCTGAAACACAATAGGCTTGTTACTGAGACACTCGCCCAAGTGTCTTTAAAAAGAACATCATACAAAAGCCCAGTTTACTAGCAGAGAGAATTCTTACACATGCTTGCTAACTGTCCTAATGACACATCTACTGACATCGAGACATAGTGCTGAGGATTAAGAGAAAATAAGGATGGAAGTTAATACAGACTGTATCATGGGACTTTCCAAACAAAGATACTGCCTGATGGAGGAAAATAATGCTCCGTCGCATCTCAAATTTCAGATCCAAAGCATAGCTCTGTTAGGGATGACAAATATCTACACAAGGCTAATTTTGTCCTTTCCTCTTAATTTTCCACCATACTCAGTTCTTCATTAGATACACATATCTAGTTAGTTTCAGGAAAGTACTATAATTCTGTAGAAAGAGTAAACAAAGAAGACCGGACCAGGGGAATTTTTTTTCCTTTCCCCAACCTCTCAAACTAACAGATTCTAAGAAAATGTCATTAACCTAGTCATCCAGGAAAACATCAAGCATGAGAACGGAAAAGGATGAAATAAAATTTAAATTCTAAATGGGGGGGGGGGGGGGGACACCATACATGAGATATAAAATAAGGGAGAGAACTAGCAAATGGATCTTAAACACCCAGTTGAAAGCATTATTATATAATGTCACTGTCACTGTTTGACCATGAAACCACAAACTTATCAATCTACCATAGAGCCTACTTCCTTATCAAACTATGTAGTTTATTTAGGAAAGTCATTCTTTAAAAAACCACTAGTAAAATTAGTGTTTTAAAAACTGATTCCAAAAATAAATAAAAATAAAAAATAAAAACTGATTCCATAACTACTAACCTAATTTAACACCAAATGGATTTTGCTTTCCTGATGAGGGGGGAAATTTTTTAGAAACATCACATTTAATTCTCCGGATTTTTAGAAACATTTCTCTTCAGGAATGGCAAAATGCCATCTAATACAGTCAAGGAATATTACTGAAGCAAATCAATGAAAATGAACAGTGAAGACAGAAATTACAAGTTGGTGACTAGCCAATTTTTAGGGAAGGAACTCGTTTTGTTTGCTCCATGCTATTTTTTGTATATTTATTTTTATTTTAAAACCGGGACATCTCATAAAAATTCAGCATTCTGGCTCCTCTATGAAAAATCAGGAGATTGGGTGAGTGGGCGCAAGTTTGTTCCCATGTGGCAAAAACTGGCAACTAGTTTGCAGTCCCTGTTTTAAGGCACCAATACTTTCAAGCCTTGGGTACTAACCTTTTCCTCGACGGCCCTTCTTCAAAATCTGAAGAACTAACATCGTTGCTAGTAGAGGACACTTGGGATGCATCATCCTTCTCATTCTCTGACTGTTCTGATGCTGGTCCTAATCCCTTAGACTGGCCATTACCAAGGAGCCCTACAGGTGAGAAAAGGGGACAAACACTTAAATACATGATATCAGGAAGCAGCACTTTTTCACAGTTAACCCTAACACAATGGCTTATGAAGACAGACAAGTTTCTGGATAGAAAAGAATTAAAAGGCACACATCCCTTTTGAATGGGGGGGCAGGTGGGGCGGGGAGGGGAAGTCTCACATCTATTCTACTTTTAACCTTTTACAGGAGTGAAATGCCGAAAAAGGAAATAATTTCAGTAGCAAAAAATTCAAGCAGAAATTTTAAATCATGGTAATATATTGTAAGGTTCTGTTCTGAAGTACATAAACATCTTTTAGGGCTTGGGTGGGGGAAAGCAAGGCATCTCAAGTATTACCAATTCAAACTAGTTATCCTCCAAGGGCTAAATATTTACTCTAGAAATGATGAAATTTTTTTTGGAATTGTCTTCAGGAACCAGCGCCTGCTACACAAGAAAAAACATCATTACTTTATAGCCGTATCTTAGTTGTAAACTGGAAATCCTACTACCCAAACTTTCTCTCCATAGCAACCCATTGTATTAGACAGTCACCATATTCGCCTTTGCTTGTTTCAAAGGATAAAGATTTTCTCTGACTGCATATATGGCACCATACAGAAGAGGGTGTCTTGGGGCCCCAGGGTATGTAAGCACAATGGAGAAAAGTCCTAGAGATGGGCTGTGCCAAGTGATATGAAATATTTTAACAAGCAGTAAGGCTACACTAATGAGTGTCAGCTAAATAAAAGCCTGGTTAGTCTTCTAGCACTCAGATGTCCTTGCATCTACAATTCTGGATACAACTTATGTTCTACTCATGGAGAACCAACAAAAGTGTCCACAGCAACTGGCACCCAATTTCACTGTTTAGTCACCAGCCTCATGGGCAGCAGCAGGAATGCTAGCACAGTATCTGCATTTTCACAGCCATAATAATGTCTGGCTTTAAACGATGCCAGAAGTGCAGGGTGACCCTTTGATTTTTGTTCTTCCAACTCTTCCACCAATTTTGTAAGCATTTAATTGCCTGTATTAAATACCTTTCTATGTGAACCGCTTTAAGAGTGATTCCTATTAGTTGCATGTACACTATATAAAACAGGGGTCCCCAGCCCCTGGGGCAGCAAACTTGCATAGGTCTGTGGCCTGTTAGGAACCAGGCTACACAGCAGTAGGTGAGCAGCAGGCAAGCCAGTGAAGCCTCATCTGTATTTGCAGCTACTCCCCAGCACTGGCATTACCACCTCAGCTCCGCCTCAGATCATTAAGCATTGGATTCTCATAGGAGCATCAGTCCCCGGTGCCAAAAAGGTTGGGGACAATTGATATAGAATACCATATTCTATTTATTTGGTAAAATTTTCTGAAAGAACATAGTACACTACAACAAAACCCTGGCACTTGCTGTTTATGCATACATTTCCCTAGTTATCTAGTTTTACATCATTTCAGAGTATGTGTAATAAGGTTGGAAATCTAATACAGTGCAATAAATACAATCCCATGGCTGTCACTGAGACATGTGGCTTTTGGAGTCATGACTACAACATGGAAACGAAAATATGTACAACTTCCCAAGAAAGAGAAAAGTGGGGAGTTTGCACTGTGAGGCTAAATAAATAAATAAAATTAAAAAAAAAAAAAACACGAAAGCAAACAAAAATATGACACAATTTTATAAAAATCCATGAGTCAGAGGGTAGCACTATGGCTAACATTTCCCAGATTAAAATTTTGTTATCCTTTACAGTGGCCATTAGTCACATGTAGCTATTGAACATTTGAAATATGACTAGTATGGGTAAGGAAATATTTTTATTTTTAAGTTTCATTAATTTAAAACTGAATGCAACTTCATTAATAATTTTATATTAATTCTTGAAATATTTTGGATGTATTATTAGGTAAAGTCAAATATATTAAAATAAATCTTACCACCTTTTTTAAAAGATTTTTTAAATGGAGCTCTAGAAAACTAAAACAACATGTTGAAATTATGTCTCTATCAGAACTAAATTAGAGCACTTCAGTAATAACGTCCCACTGAAAGGTAGAGCAGGGAGTGGTGGCTGCCAAGCCACCCAAACAATAGGAAAACTCAGAAAATATTCAACTGAGAAACCAGCTCAGGGATATAAGTCATATTTGTAGAAAGAGGAAAAGATGGATGAATTACCACACTTGAAAAGAGTGGAAATTTAAAATAAAAATTCTGTTTATAAAACCATATGTAAAATTGTTAAGAAATAAACAGATATACATGTTAATATATGTGTACTCTTGGGTGAGCTCAAATTTTTCAATAGTACATAAAGGAGAATAAAGGAGGAAAGGAGGTAACAAGAATTCATCCATTCATTTTTATAACACCAGGGCACTGGGGATACAGGCATATCAAACAAAATCTAAATTCCAGTGCGAGGAGACAGATCGACAAACACACAGGAATATCAGTTAGTACATGCAAAGCAGTTTGTAGGAGGTGCAAAGAAGAAACTTTGAGCAGCAAGAAAAAGTGATAGCAATGGGCGGTGAGTATCAATAGAGCCAGCAAACAAGCTAGCAATACCAACACAAGAATAGCAAAGTTGGGATTTGCAATATGCCCCAGAACAAAGCACAAAAACATGTGGTGGTGGTAGTGGTGGTGGTGGTAGGGGACGGGGAGAGGACGAAGAAATGGGGGAAGGCAGAGGAGGAAGAGGAGGAAGTTGTTTTTAAAGTATATTTGGATCAAGATGGAAATAAATTAGGACTAGATGCTTGTAGGTGACAGTGAGGAATGTAACAAGTTTTGGTGGGTGGGTGGGTGAGTGAGTGAGTGAGTGATTTAGCAGAGAAAAGGTGAGCTATTCAATGACAGCTATACTGTTGTTCTAACAAGAATAATCTTGTGAAGAGTGGTGATCCTCAAACTTGAGCATGAATCAGAATCACCTAGAGGGTTTGTTCAACAGTCCCCTAGGCCTCAACCATACTGTGTCCTATTCTAATTCCCAAATGATGTAGATACTGCTTTGGCTGGTGCAGGACCATATTTTGAGAACCACTATTGTAGAGAAAACCTTGATTCAAACCAGTAAGAGACCCAGTTGCCCTAAGACACTAAGAAGCTCTGGGCAAGTGTGAATGAGACCTCAGAAAATGAATTATGATTGCACAAACTACCATAACACAATGGAACCACAGTAAGGCACCCAGTATCAAAGTTCTGTGGGGGTATTCTTCCACCTATATCAATAATTTTGTGAAACGAAAGATGGATGCCTAGGAAACTTACCTCAAAGCTATAAGAGTCAGGTAACAATAAATACAAATATTAAAAAAGTTAACATGCTAGAGTAAAGTGTTCATAATTAAGGTATCAATGTAAATAAAGTTACAATGTTTCTAACCCTCCAAAAAAATCAACTATCCAAGCACAAATGCAAAAAAGTTGGATTATGATGAAAAAGGGAAAATTTTAATGGACTGTATATGACCTTAACTTAAGTGAGGCGAAACAGACAAGGATGCTCTGAAACACTAAGGTATGGATGGCTGAGCTAGCTACATTAAAAGGAATAAAAATAGGGGATCCATGGTCCAATCCCTCACCAGACTAATTTCTTCAAACAGCTCCAAAAATTTCCCCATTCCAAGGATTAACAATGACTCATTGCCTCAACTAGGAGAGACACTGCTTGCTGACTGACTTCCCAGATTAGGGAAATGGGGTCCATACATAAGGAACTGATTGCCTATTATGCAAATTGAAGGACTTCAGCCTTCCACAGCCTTTATAATGGGTGAGACCGACTTGTTCTGCATATGATTTGACTTGTTTCAATTTGAGTACTCCCATCCTGTATATATCAGCACAAAGAAAATTTACATTTTTTTTTTTAGTTAGTCTACATGGTTGGATAAATCTGGGCTTTTTCATTTTCGCACACCTCCACAAATACTCCCTTTTCACATCTCGAGTGTACTTACTGGCCACCCCCTTTAATTTTGAATGTTTTCATCCAAATCGTACCGCCTGCCAGATCCAGAATAGTCAGGTCAGCAAGATGGAATATGCCACAGGGCAGAACAGCCATTATTATAACATTAAATGAGCCAATGGGTGCTGCCTTTTCCATCCCCTAACAAAGCCCTGCCACCAATTTTTAAATTATGATTTTTAGTCAATGAGAAATAATGAAATGGCAACCCCTCCTTCAAACGCAAACTGATTTTATTTTTCCAAACCCCTCCCCCAACCTACACAAACCTTTGTTGGGGGGAGAGGTTAAACGGTGGAAATTGAACAGCCCAAAAGATGCAGTCTCCCCGCATTAGCATTCGTTCTCCTCTATTAATATTCAGTAGGTTGAACTTAAATTAAACCACGTCTATTGTCTTTCACAAAAGCAATAAATATGAGCTGAAAATTCCAAATCACTGCGGTAAAAGGCAGCCTGGGGACTGCCTGCAACCTCAGCTAGTCACCATCAGCTGACAGGAGCGGCATGACACAGGCCTGAGATGAGACCACTCAGCCACAACAGCGCTGCCCATTCTCACAAGCTGAGAACCCAGAGAAATCAAATACAACAGGACCCTGCCATCAAATTCAGAAGCTTTTCCATCTCCTTAATTAGCAAAGAAATGTAAGGGCTTCCAAGGCAATATACCAAAACTGTCTTCTTTCTAAGCCTGGAATAGCAGCAGCAAAGAGAAGTTAAGAATTCCTGTTCTTGGAGGCTGGAGATATATCTTCTCCCTCTTGCTTTAACATAAAGGGGGCTGGGAAAACTGAAACATAAATGAGGCCCAAGATTCCTCTAGCTGAAGGAACTTCAACTAAGCTACTGATGAGAGCTAAAGACTTAAGAATACAAATGTATATAGAGAAGGTAATTCTTTACTAATATCTGAAAAGGGGGACTAGAATGTACAATCCTTTTAATTTTATGTTTTAGACACAAAGAATTTTCACCAGTCCTTCCTTTAGCTACACATATATGACCAAACCAAAGGTAAATCTAATACCTCTATTTCACAAAAGCAATGCTTAAAGACGGGATAAAGAGAAAGGAAAGACAAGAAGACCTTTGAAGCTGTTCCGGAGCTTCCAAAACATCTGGAGCACACCAAATGTATTAGCATATTAGGGAGAGTCAATGTATTTGGCTTTGTTGTAAAAGAGATGCACAAAAGGTAATTCTGTATTATAGAGCCAATGCCCGTCTGTCACCCTGTCACTGTGAGACAAGGTATCACATTACATATTAAACAGTCAAGCATCCAGAGAGCTTTCATTTTCAGCAGCTCTGTGTGTGTGTGTGTGTGTGTGTGTGTGTGTGAGAGAGAGAGAGAGAGAGAGAGAGAGAGAGAGAGAGAGAGAGAGAGTGTGTGTGTGTGTGTTAGAGAGAGGGAGGGAGAGAGTGTGTGTGTGTGCTTGTGTGTGTGTGTGAGAGAGAAAGAGAGGGGGGGGAGTTGGGGGTGGGGATGACTGCAGCACTTTGAGTTGAGAAAAAAATTATAAAGCAACCCCCTTGGCTGAGGTAGAACCCTCTCTGAGGTACCCAGAATGCATAGTTTGCCGCCATTACTATAGAAAAGCCTGTCTTCTCTCAAATTTTGAAAGAAAGGAATTAGATTGTTTGCTTTACATACAGATGTCAGGGAAAATCTGGCTCAGGCCATCTCTGTAGGTTCAACAGGAATATGGAGTTTAAACCCCAAATGTACACACTCAGGTCAGCAGCTAAGCTTTTAAATCTATCCTAGGATGCAGGGAAGGGGGTGAGCAGTGCAGAGATGTCTGTGAAGCCAAGCCCAGTGACATCCTCTCTCTATATCAAAACTCTGAGAGGGTTGATAACAAATGACAATCGTGAGGTATGATGTCATTGCCACACTCCTGGTCAATGAAGTGTAAATAAAAGTGGTTTAATACTTCAGCTTATGGAAAATTATTATCCTTTTCCCTCAGGAGAATGGCCACTGGACAGAACAGGGCTCCCCTTTGTCTACCCTCAAATCAGCTATGGAGATTTCCCATTCCAGCTTAAGAAAATGCAGTCCAAAACCAGCCAGGGGGTCAGCCAGGGCGTCAAATGTCCCAAGATACATACGCAACATGGGTTTTTGTTAGTTTAATACCCAAAAAGTAGATGGATGGATGGATGGATGGATGGATGGGTAGGTAGGTAGATAGGGTCAATGCCACTGCAGCCCTTCACAGCCACCAGACTTTCTTCCTCCACAAAACCTTTTTAGGCAATCTAACCCCCATTTGCATACTCAATTTTTTGAGAAAAGGTGTTAGATAAAAATCTGACACAGGGACAATTAATAACATGGAAAAGTTGGGCCACTGGGTAAACAAACAAACAAAAGTCTGACTCTACCCTTTTATGCCTATTTCAAAATCAAGCAAAAGGCTAAATTTGAGAGTCAAGCAGGAAAAGAGACAGAAAGAACCCTTGAACCCAGAAGGCATTTCCTCACCTTGATGCACAAAGAAACAAGCCCAGCACACACGTCATACTTGTACACAGGAAGGGTGACCTGATCGCTGATATTAGAAAATGGGTCCTATTCTAGCTGTCTAAACCCAAATGAGTGAAGAGCGTCAAAAAACAAAAGATCTCTCCTTTGTATGTCCTGACCAGGAGTCACAAGAGAGAAAACACTCCTCCTCGAGAGGTTCCTACAACCACCATCAAAAAGTCATAGCTGAACTTTATTCAATACAAAAATCACTCAGTGGTAAGGATCCATGATCTCTAGGATAAAGATTTCTGGACCAGCCCAGAAGCTATAGAAATTCTGACGATCACAACAATGAACAAATCCTACTGTGCACAACTCCCTTACTTCTTTGGGGGAAGGGCTCTTCCTCACCACACTCTACCTTTTATCACTCATTCCTCATCCTTAATGTGGTTTTTTTTAACAACAAAATATATAAACAACCACATCGCTCTACAATGAGTTCTACTTTGGCATATAATCATCGTAACTCCTCTATCCCACATCATAACTCCTCCAGGTCCATACCCCATGCCAAGACCATATTTTTACACTGGCAAACCAGTCAAATGCATGCCTACCAGGCAACCCAGTTACCACTGTCCATCAAAAGCAGGAATCACTGGAGTCCCCTAGGACATGTAACTCAAACTTCTATCAGCTAAGTAAAAGGGTTCAGCCATACAGATAGCCCAGTACTGAAAACCTCAGAGGCCAAAGACTACCATCCACATTCTGAGGAAACGTGATTAAAGACAACGCTGGGCTAGGCTGGCGGGAAGTGAGCTGCATAACAATGGCATAGCTGCAGCGCATGGGAACTTAGGGTCACACACGGTGGAGGGGAACACGGGCCTTTTTCAAGAAATTCCTTTAGATAGATAAATGAGACCAATACGTTCAGTTTTATGTTTAGATAACCTGTTATGCCACAAAATCCGATTTTACAAATCACGAATTAGCATTTCTCAGGGGAGATTTCCATATACACAGCATGTTCTCAGCTAGTGATTTTCTCAGATAGCTAGTGCCAGTCTACCTTTAAGTAATTACAATATATGTGTGCATCTATAAAACTTCATACCTTCATTACATTTACCACACAAATATAAGTTACCCAAAGAAACAGGCTCTCAAATATTAGCAAGTCTCTACAAAGTTAAGTAAGGCTGGCTTTAACGCATATCAACAAATCCCGTCAGGTTACTAGTTTCTGTGCTAATCTATGATGATAAATGGGCACAACTCAAAATATTCTGTGTCAGGACTGACATCATAATTTGTAGATAAATAAGCAGCCACACCCTTAGCTGTCCTTATTCCCTAAAACAATAAAAATGGACTCACAGTAGTTCTAAATTCTGTTTTGTCTGTAGCACAACTGGGAGGAGCAGAAGTTTCCCCATACCCTCATTACCTCACTCAAACAGAGACCAATCACCTGCACACGCACTTTTCAGATAAATATAATAAGAATGGATTAAGTAGGCTATTCAAAGTGGGGAAAAAAACTAAAAAAAAAAAACTGCTCACAGCAAGCAAGTTCAGTTCAGAGAGGCCTTCTGCCTCCCATGGAAACAATCTTCCCCAAACTGCAATTGAATGGAAGCAGAACAGAAAGCCTAACTCCAAGAATGCGAACATAATATCTGCAAAGATCTGAGGCACCTAAAATTTATTTCTATTTATAATTAGTAATACAAATATGGATTAATCCGTGAAATATTGGAGAAGAATCAAGAGCACTCGAAGTTTAAAGCTTTAAGGTTTAACCTAGAATCACTTACTGTTTATTTACATGCCTCAGTTTCCTCCATCTTTCAATGAAAAAAGAGGTAACATATGAAGGGAAATGAAACCAAAATATTTATAAAGGAAACTAAAGCTATGGTGAGGATAAACTAATTAACTTTAATCAAACGTCTATTTTTAAATGCTGGGAAAGGATCACGTACGTTGGCAATAAAATAAAGCGTCCGGTCATTGCTGTATGGCATTTGGTCCCCAGATACAAACGTCTAAATTCATACAAGCTTGGCTAAAACTGCAGATTTGGCCAAAATGGTCAACAGAGCTGAATCCTTTAAGAGCGACATTAATTCTCTTGTAAATTTCCACAGTGCCTTTGCAGGAGCCACCATTGCCCCTAGGGAGGATATCAAAGCTAAAAGAATATTAATATTAAGCAAATCATAACACTTTTTATATACTCATATATATAGCACCTTGCCATCCATAATAGATTTAATCAGGACCCCAGCAGGGAAACCCACAAAAGGCCTATTTCTCCAACAAAAGCCATACCAGCCTGAAACAAATCTAGAGCTATTTGGTTTTTATTTTATTTATAGAAACAGACCTTCTATCCCAGGTTCCTCAAGATAAGCCACCAAAAACTGCACCTGACAGACCCGTGGAGCAGCCATCCTCAGAGCCGGATCATTGCAGAGAGACAGAGAGGAAGGAGGACAGAAGGAGGGAGGGAGGAAGGAAGAGCTCGGAGAGGCAGGCTCCAGAGCACTTGTCAACAATCCTCCCCTGTACGTAATAAGCAGGCGGCAGTGCAGATTCCGGCAGTGCAGATTCTGCTAGGCAATAGGACTGCCGAACAGCACTGGGGCTGGGGGGGGAGGGGAGGCGCCAGGGAGAGGAGGTTATTTATGTGAATGGGAGGGAATCTAACACCCAAGAGGAGGGGTCTGGGGCTTTTTTCCCCCATCCTGACAAATTAAAATGAGAAAGAAGAAAAGATCGACTAGCTTTCATCCTGCAATTTCCCCCACCTGCAATGCAGACAAATCCTCATCTTAGGACTTCTGACATGGGGGTAGGGGGACAGCTCTGATGGGGACAGTCCACACTTCTATATATCCAGTCTGTCAGATCACCCCCACCTCCATGCACACACTCCGCCCCCGCGGATAGCAGGGTCCATGGCACATTTTCAATGGCATCCCTTTTTAATATCATAATCTGTGTCATTCAGCACTTGCCTTTTATTTATTTTTATTTGTTTTTTTGGCTGGGAAACCTGGGCAGCTCTCCAGACAGACTGCAGAAATCTCTTTCCACATGCTCCTCCTCCAGCCCACCCTCCCTCTCCCTCCAATTTCAGCTACCAGGATGCTTCATCACTTAAGTGAAGACCGCATGGGCCACCGCTGCCCTCCCCACCCCAACACATGGACACCCCTCCCCCAAGCACATAAATTCATTTAATCTAATAAAATAGAAGCTGTTTTCCCTCATTGTTTCTTGAGGATCTTTCACAAAACAGGCTCTGTGGCCTGGCAGCTGCAAGAGGGGTGAAAAAGGCAAGAATCCAACAGGGCTGGCCAACTCCCTGGCCTCATATAACTAGAGCTCACATCTCCTTTCATATGTCATAAGCTTTTTTATTTTTAAAGTCAATTCTTTTGAAGCCTTTGAACTTCAGCTGGCAATTATAATGTCCAAAACACATGCTCTGAACACCATCCCACACTCTCCTCTTTATGCCTTTCCAAAGGAGAAAAAAGATGGTGCATCACCCTCAAAAGAGCCCACACTGCACTGAAAGTTTTCCACACAGATTCATCCAAGGGAACTTGGAGGCCCCTCACTATTTATTGCCCCTTACTATTTATTACTTTTAGTTTGTTGTTGCTGTTTAACCAATGAATGAGCCCTTTCTGGGCTTTACACAGGTTATTTAAATCTCACAAAAACCCTGAAGGCAGATGTTAGCTTTGCTCAGAGCATTTAGCTGACAGTTACTAGAAGCTGGAGATTCTTATTTCCATTTGGCCATGTCCAGTTTCCTAAATCACCAGGGCATAGGTACCTGCCTCATTTCTAAAACAGAAAACTAAAAGAAGGTAAGTAGGTGATTGTCTTCCCTAATCTTGACTTAATCTCCACCACTTTAAAATAAGTATTACAACTAGAGCCTTAGAGACAATCTAGAACAATCCCCCACTTTACAGAGGAGTAAACTGAGGCTTATCCAGGTATGGTTCTTAAACAAAATCAAAGAGCCAGTTCCTTCGACAAAAATCAACACACATTATTAAGGCATCAAAGAATCCTGTAGTGTTAGGGAAAGGGATTGGGAGAGGTACTGACTAAAACAACCTCACAATATAATTCTCTGCAGAATACAAGGTTGTAAAACTCCTCTCCAGTCCTTCTATGCCCAGTGTGAGCCCGGGGAGCAGACCCTCATTTACTTCTCTCCAGTGCAGTATATTCCTATCATGTTGAACAACTGTTTGGCATGTCTCCCACTGCAGTATAACTCATACACAGTCAATTAAAGGGCATTTAAAGGATGACTATTTATTTGGCTTTCTTCCTCTTCTTTCTGCTGGGACTTGTCTTTTGGTGCCTTTACTAATCCAAAGCACCCAAAACAGAGAATTGGAAAGGAGCTATGAGACAGAGATTTGGATGTAACGTAATTCTGAGGAAAAGTTAATAAGAAAGTAGAAACCATAAGACATTTGAAGCTTGTGGATTATTTATGGATACTTATCTCCAGCTCCAATCAATCCAACAGGAGAGTGAGTGTACACAGGCAACGAAGTTTGTGCTGCAAGTGGTAGCAGCTCTTTTCCTACTTCTTCCCTCCCTGACTTCACTGTTGCTTCATCTTCCCAAGTGACTAAAAAAGTAACAAGATACTTAAATTGAAAAGAGTAAGACCTAACAGGATGGTGACCCCAGGCTGCTTTTACTTCCAAAACCATCATCAGCCTTCGATCACGCTCTCAGTATTTCCTAAAATACGTGCTTAGGTAGCCCAGTGTGTCTAACTCTGGCCTTTGGTCTGCTGTTGGGTGCAGAAGGACAGCTGGAAAACTCTTGTCTATGAACATCATGAGTAGGTTTTGGACTGTTTAGATAAAATGCCGGTTTACCAAAGAGGAAACATATCAACAGACCAGACAGACTAACAGCAAACACCCTTTGAGAGACATACAATAAGACTGAAAACTAGGTTCAGTTTAAGAATAGAAACACAACCAACACTATTTAAATTCTGAAAAGTGAAGAGGGTATATTGGACTGGCAAGGACTTTTCTTTGTTCAAGTTAACATGACTGACAGCACAACCAGCTCAGTTTCAAGGGTCAAAGATCAGAGCAAGTTCCAATTCCTAAAATGAAGACTTCTCAAATATTTTATTCACTTTCTAATAATATTTTTAAAAGCTGAAAATCCAAAGCTGAAACCAATTACTAAAGCATTACCTATGTGCTTCTCCCCATCACATTTCATTATTTCTTAAGTTACGGCATAAATATGTATGCCTAAATAGTATATTACCTCACTGTGCTTGACTATGAACTTCATAACAAGGGTATCACACTGTGTTTAGATTTAAGGGACTTGTTTTATTCCCAACTCAGCATCAGGTTACTAAGATTCATCCATGATTTTGCTTATATGTGGCTCATTAGTTTTCTCTATTATTTATCATACTCCATTGTATGACTATTCCACAATTTATTTTGATTTCCTTGTTCAAGGGCATCTAAAGTGTTGCCAGTCTGTTGCTACCACAAACCATGGTGCTAATGTCCTTCTGCTTGTTCCCTGAGAAGCATTGCACTGGAGTTTCTCTGGGATGCATACCTAGGAAATTATTAGAAATTATTGGAAATTCTTAGGTATGAAAATAGTCAAATTTATAAGTTAATGGCAAATTGGTTTCCAAAGCTGGCATCAATTTTTGCTTGCACACCAGCAATATAATCATTGTAATCTGTAAACATTTAAATATAAAGACTTGCCATTACTCAAGACTCCAGAAAACAAAGCACCCCAACTACTTCTTTAGAAGAGAACAGAATTGCAGAAAGGCTCTCCTATCCTAAGAAATGCTATGCCCCCTGCCCGGGTACATGGCCACCATCCCACCTAATTATATCACCTAAATGTCAAAACATCTTGAGGACATATTTTGCTGCTGACAGTTTCAGAATCAAGGCCCTACCTACATGCGCAACCATTTCATTACCTGCAAAAGTTGGGCCAACTCCAGCTGCCCACCAGCTAGGTGCACTTAGCATTTAAAAAATATACAACTGAAGCAAATCCCCAGCTAGGACTTGGATAAAATGTGGGAGAGTAATTCATTTGTACGTCTTAATCAAATTTGGATATCTAAAGTATCCTGTGTTGATTAATTAAAGAACTTACTGCCTCAGAAGTATTAAGATCTTGTTTAATTCATGTATCAAATCAAGGAAGTGAGCAAATATTGAGAGCTAAGACCCTTCTCATAAAGACAGGCCTTACAGAGTTGGAGCAAAGACCGAGCACTCCTTATCAACCATGATCTGCCTCTAAAAGTTCTCCAATTTCCTGCTACCTATGCAAATTAATTCATAAGAAGGTGGCAACTCACCAAGACCAGGGGGGAAAAAAAGGCTTATTATAAAGGAGGGGTAAGGTGGATTGCCCTGAGTAAGAGAAAAGCTAATGGTTGTGGAATTTCATATCGGAAACAGAAGATTTTAATGATCGCACTGCATAAGTCATGTTTTCATAAAGGTATTTCTGTTACTTGGGCTGAATTTCACATTATTGATCATATCACTTAGGTTGTGATAAAAAAACCAATGAAGAGAAGCAATCCACTCTGCAAATATTTGACTTTCAAAAATATTACTGATGGTACTTTACAGCAGCTGTCATAATAACAAACATTACTTGTTAGAATATTTAAATAAAAGTTAATACACTGGCAACATACCAGGCAGGATTACGTACACACAGAGTATAGCTTGGACTCTTTCCAAGAGGGCTTGGTAATTCCTGAAGCACCAGCAGCGTTCTACTAAAACTGTATAATTCATATGGCTGGCCCTATAGCCAACTTGATTTCAAGGTCACACTATACAATTATAAAATAATACTAATAATTACAAGAACACAGTAGGAAGTTGTAGACTGGGTGATTGTATGTATATTGACTAGTGAAACAAATCTGGTCACTATAAGTTAGTCATTAATACCAATGGAATAGCACTACAATTAAACCAGAAAATTCAAATTAATAAGCTATCAGAAAAGACAATGTTCCATATGATTTTTTTAATAAAAAAAAAAAAGCAGTTTATTTGATAAGCAGCTAGCACTAAGAAGGCTGGTGGTTTACAGCACACATAGCACAATATGGACAAAGTTGTCTGGTTCTGATCATAGTTTTACTCCACCAACTGCGTAAACTTTTAAAGAGGACCACTGAAAGCACTCTGTGCCTTAGTTTCCTCATCTATTAAATGGACATAAGGCTGATTATATATATGAAAGGATTAGTAGTACCTAATAAGTGCTACCTATATGACTAAATAAACTTGGGCACTAATGAATTACTCAAAATTTTTGTTCAATATATACTTGTGATAATGTGGTTATTAAAAAAAAACAAGATAAAATATAGCTTAGTTTTTAATATTTTATAAACTGATTCAGGAAATTAATCTGAAAAGTTAATCACAGAAATAAAGCCAAGTTAAATAGTATTACCAACACTGAGAGTATTCTGGAAACAAAAGCCTCAACAGCATAAAGTAATATTCAGCCAGAATCTCAACATGATCATTTTATGTAGTAAAGAAAAATAAATAATGAAAAACTATGTTTGAAAAGTACTGAAATGAAGAATTGATTCAGGTCATGATTGAAGAGTAGTTGATCACCTTTTGAAATCTCTGCTTCTGACAAAACCTACATTCTCATATATTGCTAGCCTGGTAATAAACTGATAAATATTTCTAGAGAGAGCTACTTGGTAATGGGTGCCAACTATTTTTTAAAGTTTGTAATTCAGCAATTTCACCTCAAGAAAGTAATACTAATAAATCAGAGAAACAAAGTTTTATGAGCAAGAAACTATTCAACAAAGTTTAAATAGTTTCTTGCTTCTTTTACTGGTTTCAATCCTGTGTTTATAACGAGAATTCTTCTACATGAGCTTCCTATGCCATGCAATGCACTGATTAGCTGTACTCTGGTTATCAAACCTAACAACCCCTCATGATAGTCCGTCAAAGTGTTGGGTTAGCTGGCTCGGGTTCTGCATGTATGGCAAATGGCACATTCTCTTCATTACTTCAACTCTCAAACCTCGGTGCCTTTGCACATCCTGTTCCCTCTTTTAGAATATTATCTCCTCTCTGCCTAGAAAGCTCCTGTTCTTCTTTCTGGTCAGCCTTCAGTGACACGTAAACCACCTGCTCTGCAGATGCAACTTCAATGTAATAACTACAGTGACAAGCAAACATTGATGTTGATTGTCATGTTCCATAACCAAGAGGATTTAGTCTTGCCCTTCATAATGACCCTTTAAACCTAGTCTTTACGTACAGTAAATGTCTGAAGTCCAATAAATACTATTAAAAGAGTAAACTGCTGCTTGAGGCCATTTCAGGGCCTCCATAAGCCTGCCATGCTCTTACCTCCAAGGCCCCATTCTACAACTCACTCCTTTCCTTCCTGGACAGAAAAATGTTTCCAAAAATTATCTCTGTGTTTAAAAGTACTTGGCTAGGAAGAACCCCTGTAATTTATAATAAACTGATTTCTCAGTATTCACTGATCAAAATTAGGAAATCTTGGCAAATAGTCCTCACATTTTCAGGTGAAATAAAATTAGAACATTCATAAATCTAACACTCAATAACCTTCACATTATGTTTTCTTGACATTTAACACCTTATAATTTAAATTTTAAAGATTTCTTTATTTTGGAGCTGATAATGTCTGTAAAGCTGTTCTATATCTTCCTCAAGGTATTTAACCTTTTATATCCTGCTAACTTAAACTCATTTTGTTACTAATATGTTTAAATGAAAGCCTAAATTAACTATAATCCTCCTACCTTTTTTGTAAAGTAAAATTAAATCAGTCACTGTTAATTTTGTGCTATTTTTCATAAGTCTCATTTACCATACTGAAGACTAACGCTAAATATGAAACAATTTGTTAAAATTGTTACATACGATGTTTTTAAAAATTACATTTTCAAAAACTTACTAACATTAGGAGATTGTGTTTTAAACTGCAGATTTCACTGCACAATATAAATAAACTGAGTTTAAAAATATATAAGTATACAGAAAGCAGACCAGAGGGAATAAAACAATCTAATAATGATGATGATGATGACGATGATAAACTACACTCTCCAGTGGCAGTCTTCATAATTTTATGAAATTTATATGTTATTCACTATTACAATAAATTAAATCGACTAGTAAAGAACTTTACTTATGTGGAGCCAAAAAAACTAGATATGGTTTAAGTGGAAACAGTAGACAAAGACAATTTTGAAGGTACTAATGTGTTGCTATATTGAAGTCAAGGATACTATGAATCTCTTGACATTTATTCTATGGGCAAAAGTATTCTGAAATTGCCCAAAACACTAAAAAGCATTTGAATGAAAGATTAATGCTTTTTTCACTTTGCTAGCATTGCCTACATAACATACCATAAAGTTAGCTAAAAGTTGCTTCTGAAATTATATTCACTGGCTATTGAGAAAGACCTTCTGTCCCCCACGCTGAAAAAAATGCTGATATAGAACATTTGTATCACTACAGAAAGGTCCACTGGATAGCACTGATATACAGATTTTTCATGCACTAAGTCTCAAAACCTTGCTGTCATCGGCAAACAGCAGCAGTCCCTCTTGTTTCTCTCCTGTCCTCTTCTAGGAGCTGAGACCCAATAAATAGGACAAGTCAGACAGACGGTGACTTCTTTTTCAGAAGACAGGGTGAAAAGGAAAGGAGGAGCAAATGGAGCAGAAGCTGACAAATCCCCTTCAATTCAGCAGCAGATGGCTCCAGTGTAATCAGTCTAGCTTTTAAAAGAGGGGAGAAAGGAAAACGAAGGTTTGAACTTTAGAAAGCCAGAGTATATTCAGAAAATTTTAGAAACTGTAGAAATTTCCTCTTTGTTTACAAAGTAATTATGGAAAGGGTGATTTATAACATACGTGGTTTTTAAGTGATCCTAATGTAGCTCGAGGGTGAAAGGTCAGCAGTTACCAACTAAGAGGCATAAACAAAGTGACACATAAAATTATTCTTACAATCACATTTTGCTACCCTCAAGGTTACAGGCACAAAGAGGTGCAAACCCACACACAGATGACACTGGACTCACTGCCTGGGTTCCTACACACACAGGAGACCTCCAGAGAGAAACCATCACCCTGCAGTCCTGAGTGCAGGTGGGAATGGAGGATGGGCAAAGGATGCATGCACCACAAGAGAGAAACAGTGGCCAAAGAGGACACATTTCCTCCTAATTACATCCTACCCGCTTCCCTCCAAATTCTGCAAAAGCATTCCAATGTCTCCTAACCCAACAGCACAGGGGATCCAGCTAGTTGAAGAGAACATAACATAAACATCAGCATACAGCTCATCACCAAGACAAAATCGAACAAGAAAGACTATGTCAAGAGCTTTCTTTACAGAAGGAGGAAACCAGTGAAGAGGTGACTGTTCACTGTGTACCCAGTTGCTGGTACAACTAGAATTATAAACAAGCATCAGTGCTTATCACAATGTATTGATTTTTTTTTTGATGCATCCAATATTGCTTTAAATGGCTAGAATCCAGGAATGCTGATTTAATGATTCAACAGATTGCAATGTGAATGGTTATGTAACATAATCTCTATTACTACTAAAAAGCTGATGAAAATATATGAGCCCTAAGAATTTTCTTTCTTGACCCAAACCTAAAGTTTCGTCACCATCCTGATGTACTCCATAGTGACTTTATCCTTCTGACTGCCTCAAGCCTCTCCCCTCCAACTCAGCTGGCACAGATCCATCCTCTTTCACATTCCACGTGCCAGCTCAGAAAGCCTCCACACAGGCTGCTCAGAGACTACAAAATTAAGTGCTCTGTGTACTGGTATGGGCACCCCATTTACACAAACCTCACTCCTAATCTTCTATTCTTCCCATAAATCAAGTTTTCCCAGAGCCACTGAAGAATGACCTCCTGGGGATCACTTGATCTCAGACAGGGCTTCTGCTCCCCAAATCCCAGAACGAGGGGCTGGCATCCAGACCCAGAGAACAGAACAAACCAATTTTAATACAGTCCCTTAAGTGTGCTGTTTTATGAGACAGCTACAGCTTTTATGGGAAGTAGTTAATGTATATCTAGAACCTCAAATAACAATTATCCTTGATTGCTTAATTTCTGTCAGATACTAAGGACTTTAAATAAACTATCTCATTAATTTCAAGACTATCACCCCTGAAAAAGAAATGATTACTCCATTTCCAGAGCTGAGAAACAATGAACAGAAGCCAAGCAGAATGGCCAAGTCTGGTTTGTTATTTCTTTTCACCCTTGGTGAGACGGTGGGACCATCCTTCAGGGATGGCAGCATGTTTCTCCATGCCAATTTCCATGAGCAGAGAGTCTCCTACTGACCCAGACATGGCACAAGGACAAATGACCAGCAGTGTTCTCCAGTAAGCCTCTAGATTATCTCCATTCATAGCTTTAGAGCCCTGAGCTCAGACCACAACTAAGCCTGCCTTCAGTTTCACAGTCCACCTCAGAAGGTAATATCTGGGTTCACACAGATGCGTTCTTTCATGAGGTACAATATGGAGATGTTCTGAGCTCTCTCTGCCTGCCCCACCCAAATCAATTCCTCAAAAAGAAAGTACCCTTGTGCTTGATTATTTTTCACATAGGGGGTTAAGTAACTGGAGGAGAATATGCATCAAGTCGGCCAGCAGTGGTGGCCAGTATCCTCCCATCCACTACCAAGAGCAGCCACTTGATGGCAATCTTAACCTATTCCCTTGGAATTCTTCCATAGAGAGACCCCAAGAGGGTAGGAGCACCAAGAGTGGGGGTTGCACAGTGCAATGTGGACAGTGCTAGAAACGGCATCTTTACCTGACATGTATGTGAAGAGGCATGGGGTATAAAAGAATGGATAAAGAAAACTATACCAACATTTTCTTTCGAGTTATCTCCATGTCCACAGCCCTCACTGGGGGGGCCTAGGTGGGAGTGATTATACAGGTTCTGCAGTCAGACAATCCAGGAAGTTGGAAATTTCTCAGGCCCCACATCACATAGGGTTTTCCATCAACAGAATGAAGTGCAAGGAAGACAGATGGTAACAAACAGGACAATAAATCAATGACAAACTCCTGCTTCTTGTCTCAGAACCTTGTCCCCAAGACCACAGAAAAAGAGACAAATTTAAAAAAGCTAACTTTCCTTAGTAGAAGGTGCAACACCTGTTGAATAAAGCAGCCCAGTACTTTCTTTTGTTATGTAAATTTAAAAGATAAAATATTAAAAGCTATGTGCGTGTTCTGGAGCAAAGGCTCTTCAAAAAAAAATAGAATATACTGTAAACTGCATTCACCACACTTCTATCATTTTCAGTGGCAGAAAGATTAACATCAAAAGTGGAGGGGAATAGGGTGGGAAGAGAAAACTGTATTATTATCAGAAAACAGTCCGTTATCTTAGCCTGGATAATGACATGTTCTCCCACACAGTTCAACCTGGCCCTGTGTGACGGCTTCGTAACTCTTGGCTTCTCAATTTGTAAGAAAAGTTCAGGCAGAGAGAGGAGTTTGCCAACATTTTCCTCTGAGGGATTCAGAAAGTGCCAGCTGAGAGCCTTCCAGCTTACCCTTTAACACTTTCCAACTGAGTAAACTGGAAAGGCCCTTTTCAAATAACACTAGTAGTCGGAAGTTGGGTAAACTGCTGGGTGAGGACAGGGTAATAGAGCCACTAGGGTACAGGCTTGGCAATTTGCAATGCAGATCCCTCTAGGAATTACCATGCCTCCTGCATAGACAAACAATAAATATGAAATATTTCCACTGGTATGATCATGTCTGGAGAGGATGTGTTGACCTTCCAGAATCTTGCTTGAAGGTGAGATGCAACTTTCAAAAATGTGAATTCAAAACTTCAGATCCTTCACAAATACCTTAGTCACATCCAAAGGAAGGAGAGAGTATCAAAAATAACCAAGTGAAGGCTTGGAGGTGGCCTCCTGCATGACAAGGCAACATAACCTGCTCAGAGCCATGGAAAACTGTTAGGAAACTGCCACTTCAGACAGCACCAGAAACTGATGTGGGAGTCTCAGGCCCAGACAACTTGCTCCATCATCAAGACCAGGTGCCAAGCACAATGAGGATGCCCTCCTACCTGCCAAGAAAGACATGGACCAGGGTAAGGAATACCCTAGAAGACAATGGTGGGGGCAGATCACACAGGAAGAGACCCAATGCACAGAAAGAGTTAAACTGTAAGATACAAAGTATGAATGAATCAAAAACATTAGTGAAAGGTCAGAACAGTGCAGAGAGAAGAGGAGGGATCCCGAGACATCACCCACAAAATGCCCTCAAGCTCTCGTTGGCTCAACACATGATGGGCTGACACTCTCCTTGACTGGCAAGTCTAAGGCTCTAAAACATGCCACGTTTCTCCTCACTGTCCCAAGACTTCTCTAATGAGAGAACTATATATACTGTTTTATGATCTTTTTGAAAGAAATTATAAGGACTCTTAATTTGAGACTCTGCATAAGTACCTTAAAGGCTATAGAGAAAGCTAGAAGGATATATGTGATTTGGCAGCACATGAAGTTGAGTAACCAAGTGCAAATTAAGGGAATTATGGACTATTTGGTAATTTCCCCAAAGTATCTCTAGTTATCACTCTTCTAGCTTTAAAGATATGCCATACAACACTCTAAGCACTTCATGTGGCTCAGGTTGCAACAGGTTATTTCCAAAAGCTAAGTAAAAGACACTAAATTTGGGGAAAATGTGATCTAAGAAATACAAGCAAAGCAAAACCTCACTAGTCCACAATGGCAAATCTCATAAAAATTAAAGCTCCATCAATATACACATGGCAGAATCCAAATCATGAAATAGGTCAGATTGAGTAAACACGAGGATCTTCTTCAAACAGGAGGAGGTGGATGATATTATCATTTACAAGAATGAACACAGAAAACAAATTCCATGCATGATCGAGTCACCTCTAGCTGAGTGCGGCCCTATCTGGTGCTGCCATAGGATCTTCCCTTCCTCTACATGCTGAGAAGTGAAATAGTTAGAAAGCACTGCCCTAAATTACATTTAAAGCATAATATTTGGGCAAATAAAATGAATCGTGTAAACATATATAATTCCTTCTACCTCAAATAACCCCATGATTTTTCCTAAATCGACAACAGAAATGTCCTTCTAGGGCCATCTCAATTGCCACTTCCCTTTCTAAACTCTTAGGGCCTTGAATTCGCCCTTTTTGCCCCTTCCTTAGGACTCTTGGTTTTCTGTAGCAGCTCCCCTTGCACATGAATCATGTTTCAATCCCCACTGAAGAGACTGAGATTAACCCAGTAGCCTCACAAAAAAAGGCATTCAATAAATACAAGCCCAAATTTAATTCCATCCAATTGGGAGGAACAATAACTTCTCCAAAGGTCAAACAGCTCTTAGGGTTTCCTGATGTACCAGGAAATTATTCTCATATCACTTAAGCACAAAAGGAACCACGCTGCTAATTAACATGGTAATTAATTTAATCTACAATTAAAACCTTCACCATCCCAAAACCTTACGAGTACCTAAACTATTATAGACTGAATCTGTGTTTCTCCCACCCTAAATTCCAATGTGGAAGCTCTAACACCCAAAGTGTCTGGAGAAAGAGCTTGCAAAGAGGTGACAAAAGTTAAATGAGATCATAAGGGCAAGACCTTAATCCCACAGGGCCAGTTTCCTTCTAAGAAAAAGAGAAATACCAGTGCACTCCCTCCCTCTCGGACATGTGAACACACAGCCAGGAAGTAATCCCTCACCAAGAACTGAATTGGCTGGCACCCTAGATCTTACATCCAAGCTCTAGAATACTGAGAAATTTCTGCTGTTTAAGCCTCCCCAGTCTATAGCATTTTCATGCAGCAGGACTAGCTGACTAATATACAGACTTTCACCACCACCACAGGAAAGAAAATAAAAACAAAACAGAAATTAGTGATCTTACCATACTGCTGGTCAAGTTTGAAAGGTGACACTGAAGAAGACGAGAACCAAAATTGTTCAAAGGCCCATTTGGTCTGGACTTGCCCAATAATAGCTCAGAACCAAAACCATAATACTAATTAAAGACGGAGAGCCTCTGGCTCCACAAATGTCACCATGACATGGTGAATATCTTTCATGAGAATGTCTGACCGGGGGGTTCGAATTCAAAACTTGGTTGATTCTTACCTAAGACAGAGCCTCTGAGAGCTGCTTACTAGACACTCAGGAACCTATGGCTTTGAGGACTTTCAAGTCTCAGCAGACACTCTCAGGCATCTGGTACATTCTAAGAAAACTCCATAAACCCATGTCTCAACTGAGACAGCCATGCTGACAAACCCCAAAATGAGCACACACTTTAAAGAGGTCAGATGAACTGGAAGGAGCAGGAGGAAACTTTTCTGAGCTGATGGACAAGTCTTTTATCTATGCTGAAACATCAGTCACAAGGGTATATGTGCATCTGTAAACTCATCAAATTGTACACTTACAATATGTAATTTCACAGAGTGTAGTTTTTCTTAATCTGAAAAAAAAAATGGCACACATGGAGTCAGGAGTCCTGGGTTCAAATCCTGATCTGACCACTTAGCTATGTAGCTTTGTGCCAGCTGCTCTGAAACCCACAAAACAAACCCACAAAATTATAATAACAGTATAATTATCATAATGTTATAAGAATTAAAAGTGGTAACTTATTTTTTCTTAAAATCCAAATTTTAATTTAAAATACCATGATACAATGTATCTTGTACCTAAATAGGCATTTGACAAATGTGGTTCAAAAAGAGAAGGTACAAGGGTGACCTAATTCCAAGAATCTTTATGATGAGACTTATATCATAATTACAAGTAAATGCCAACCTTGAAGACAGAGAAAACAGCAAGAGCTGTGATCTGGGAAACCTAGGGTGTCGTGATGTGTTTTTCCAAAATGAAATCTGGAGTCCAAAGTGGAACATTCTCACCCCCTGAAGAGAGAGGAGCATAACCATAGCCTGACAGTGGGGTGCTGAAGAGGGGTGTGGATGTGTGGTAGCTGTGCAGAGGAGCTGTCTACACACTGCTTCACACAGCACATTCTCTACAAAGAGCACCCAGGAGTTATGCATATGGCAGCAGTCAACACAGATGAAGCTTTTCTCTCATGGAACTTATAATATACTGTGGGAAGAGAGCTTATAATAAACGAACAATGTCAGGCTGGGAGAAATGCTATGCAGAAAAATATTACAAGAAGGTAATAGGTAACTAATAAAGGCACAATTTTCAACAAGCTGCTCAAGGAAAGACTCTTGGTCAGGGCATATTTAAAAAGGATCCTGAAATTCAGAGAGGGATCAAGTCACATACGTAACTAAAGCGAAAGATTTCTAGATAGAAGATCCACATAGGCAAAAATTCTGGAGCTCTTAAGAGTATGTTCAATATATATGCAACAGTAGGATGACCAGACTAGGTGAAACAGGCAAGAGAGTGAGAGGTAGATGAGACCAGAGAGATACTGGGGCCCGCACCTTTCATGCTGAGAGATGGGGAGACCCTGCAAGGGCATAGCATGTGTAATTTATATTTATAAAGGACTGTTCACACTACTGCCTAAAGGGGGCGGCGTAGAGGCAGAAGCTGAGAGCATTAGCAGTCTCCGTCCAACTTGAAGGCCTAGTGACAGTGATATAAATACAGATTCAGAAGACGTGAGTTCAGAATAAACAGGTTTTGCTAAAGGATAGAAGGCAAAATGTGGAGGATACAGAGAGATACCTCCAAGGTTTTGGCAACCAGAAGAAAGGAATTGGTATTTTATTCAATGAAAAGATGGGAAGGGCAGGAGCAGATGAGAGTGGAGACACATGGAACTGGCTTTGGAACACCCAAGTTCATGCGGCCTATCAAATCAAAGTAAGGAAGGCAGGTGTAGTTCAGGAAAAGTTCAAACATGTTCAGTGCTGTTGAATGTGCAACTACAGCCACACTGAGTAGAACTGAATTTGGCAAGCAAGGTCATTATTAGCCTTGCAAAGCAGCCTGACTCTAGGGGTTCAAAGAGAATGAGGAGAGGATAGTAACACGAATAGGAATGGTAGAGAGAGAGAGACAGATTACTTAGACTGTTTCTTTCAAAACTCTGCTATAGAGAGAGCTTAATAGCAGGAAGAAAATCTGAGATCAATGGAGGGTTTATTTTATTATGAAAGAAATTACATTTTGTTTAGTGATGGGAATGATCTAGTAAAGAAGTAAATAATAATGAAGAAAGGAAGGATAATTTCCAGAGTGGTGTTCTTAGATGAGAGAAAGAGACTTGGTACACAGGGGACAGTTTGACTAGAAGTAGAAAGACCCTGTAAGTGAAACAGCTTTAAAGAAATATTCCAGACTACAGTGAATTTCATCCTCTTGCCATCCACAACCCTCAAAGCTGGGCTCCTCTAAGAAATAAGACGTACAGGACGGTCTTAAACTCAGACATTACACACGTACCCTACATGTCTGCCCTAGCCTTCCACTCTCTCCTAGGTGACTGAGTTGCATGCTGCTCCTACTACAAGTCCATGATTTGATGAAAATGATGTAATCAGGAAAAAAGCACAGAGCTTACAAAATTGACAGAAGCAGGCTGAAGAGAACTGGAGGCACAGGGGGTCTCAACCACAGACTGATGGGAAAGAGGAGTGTGAGAACACATTAACCTCCACAAACACCTCCATTTCTTAACTCTCCAAGAAATCCTTGCCCGCAGCCATGCCTACTGGGAAGGCTGGCGCCTCCCTATCATTTACATTGGACTTCTGGTCCAAACAGTCTTCAGCATGACCTATTCCTTCCAATTTATAAGCTCATCATCCAGGCTCAAAACTCCTCATCTGAAAATTATAAGGCAGACCTATACACCTCTAGAAGTCCCTTCCTGCTCTAGCGATCCATAATTCTGCAGCCAAAAAGGCTGCAGTTAAGCTCACTGCGCCCTTGGAACCAGAGCAGCAAAAGACTGGCCACAGAAATCTGTCCAATAACTATTTTTAGGTCCTTACCTCTGTACCCAACACTACCCCATTCTAACCAATCTCCAAGCCCTTGCACAAAATCCCACAGCCTTCAAGGCTCACGGGATGTAAACTTTTTAATGAGGCTTTTCCTGGCAGCTCCACACTGGGCTGTTTACATCATCTGCTTCCTACTAGCCTCCTCACACTACACAAAGCACAGTCACATAAACTTTTGACTTTTAAAGCATTTCTCCTATAGTACAGTATTTTGTTCCCTGATTCCAGGTCGCACATATTTTCTCATGTTGAAACATGCATATCTAAAATTAGAAAACATCTTATAAATTATAATGGCTTACACTTATAATTATAAGTGGAAGCATTTTTTTCCTTTCTTACTGAAACATAAAATAATGGTATACTACTCAATGACATCTTGCATAGGATGAAAAAAGGTAATCTGATTCCTCTAAAATAAGCCACTTGAATTCATTTTTATTACGCACAATACCTCCTACATACAATAACTCAGGTGTTGATCAAGCGCAAGCTCTATCAAGAAATGCCTCCATCTGAATTACTTATACCATAAACTATTATAAGAAAGCTACAGAGAGAGAAATTAAACCAACCTTCTTCTCAATTTTACCATTTTCCAGGATAGATGTAGCTTTGCTTTAAACAAAGAAAAAATTTTAATTGTCTTCATGTATCATTTCCTCATCCATAAAATGGTTTGTTCCAAAAATTAAATGAGTAAAATATTAAGTGCTAGAACAATAACTGGCAAATAATAAGCACTCGATATAGATTAGTTATCACAACTAGTGCCCATCTTAGTCCAGACCCTTTAACTGGACAGAGAGGCTTGCTGGATATTAGATGACGTTTATAATAAGCAAATAAAATTCAAATACAGCTGATAGTTCCCCTCTCTTACTGTGTAATTATTGGTACTTGTTATTTGTGTAGCATGTTATTATTTAAATGTCCCTAATTTCAGCCCCAGTGGGCCAAGGGCCCTCAAAGAGTGGCCGTGGCATCAGCTTTTGCCAGCCCTTTCCTGAGCTCTTGAATTTCAATTTATTACAGCCAAAAAAGGTGGAATTATCTACAACAGGAAGCAGACAGAAGGCTCACAATCAACAAAAGTCCTCGCACTGCCTCCTAAACCTGGCTATAACCAACATGCTGTAATGACGGTTTCAGTTCCTACAGTGAATCCACAAGACCGTTCAAAATTCACATTCATTACCTCCAGAAGGACAAAAATATTCCTTCCTTGTCACTGTAGAACCACAAAAGCAAGACTGATGGCCGACATGGATTTTATGGCATAAAATATGAGCTACTATCCAATGTCTGCTTGTGTTATTACTACTACACGAGACCTGCTCAGCCGCTGTGATACAAGCTGCTACTGTTTGTAGTAGTAGAGACACCAAACCTGTGAACCTTCTCACACAAGAAGGAAATGCAAAGGGGGCCGCATGTTCAACATCCTAGCATGCCAACAAATGATTTATCAGAAGGGATGGCAATTCAAATCAGATACAAAATTATGTCAAGCCCGTTCCATTGTTAATGCAAAAACATTATTTTAAAACTGGATTTTCTCAGGAAACTGTGGCAGGACCAATAACCCAGAAACATCTCTGTTAAGAAACTGATATGAGGGGGGAGATAAATCACTATGTTCTCGATACTACTGTTGCAAAGATAGGGTGTGATTATCATCCAGTATGTGTTCCAAAATAAGAATGGGATTCAAAGTTACACAATTTGAACTGTAATTCTAATTCTACTTCTGTATAATAAATATCTAAATGAGAGTTAGGCAAGTTACTACCACATATAACACAAAGTCCCACAAGGAAGTTTAATCGGCTTACAGATGAAAACTCCTGGGGTCTCAAGAGGTATGTCACTATCCTAAGTCCCCACATGACAAAGCATGAAGGGGTGGAGGGGGAACACAAGGGCAGAAGTCCCCCATCCAAACTATCTAGGGAACAGGCACATGCTCTCAACCATGTCACAGTGCAGTCTCAGTGAGGGCTCTGTACTAGACAGTCTCAAAATTCTACCACCAGACTAATTTCTGTCACGATTAAAATTGAACCAATGGAATTATTTCAACTTTTGAAAAGGAAACTCGAGAGGTTTAGGGACGAACAATAACAAAAAGTAAATAAACAAAAGAAAAGCAAGAACCTTGCATGACTGTTAAAACTGTTCTCCCTCCACTAACTTATCTTCACTTGCCATGCAGTGAAGAACCTCAACATTGTATGCTGTGATGTGCAGTTTAAGATAAGGTTATTCTATTGTACGTGAATGATGATCCATCCAAACTCAAGGATAAACATATAAGCATTCAGAGAGAACACTGATTGCAATCACCTCTACTCCCATCCTCAGCCCAAAAAGTCCTGGATGCTCCCTAATATTTCAGTTATCTCTAGATGTCACCCCAACCCCCGCCTCAAACCAAAAAGAACACTCTTGAGATTCTGGGACCAACAGAGAAGTTATTCCCATGATACAGATTCTGGTTTCTCATGCTTTCCAGTAATCCCCAAACAAGAAAGCACCTTTAACACGTCAGCCACTTTTAAGAAAATTCTTCTTAAAACACACTTCACTTCTGAAACAAGATGTGTTTATTTAGAACTGCTACTGAAATTCAATATACAGATTAATAAAAAGGTGGCCTTGGAATGCTGCGTGCACAAATATCAACAGGAACCAAAAAAGGGCGTATTCACAGCAATTTCACAATCAAAAGAAAGAAGCTTTGGGGTCTCAGTTCTTTAAAATAAAATGACAAGTCAGTCTTCATCAGGGTGAAAGGCAAAATAATACAACAAAACTTACGTTTATGAAGCTATGCCAATAAAAATGAAGGCTACATTTAGCCAAACTAGCTGGCAATGCTGGTTGCTTCTCGAATGACTTTCGTTTTTGTTCTTTTGCCCAAATTCCACCTTGATTCAATCCTACACCTAGCTCACTTCCTGTCCTAAGAGCTGATTTTTTTTCTCAGCTAGGTTGTTTTTAATGGTTAAGATATTACAAAAGCAATAAGGTATTACCACTCATGAACAGCAGAAAGAGCATTCCTTATCTCAACAATATGATCTAAACCCACAGCAGACAATGCTGTCTTTTAAGTCCAGGATGCAACGCAATTCTCCCCTTTACCAGATGAGTACATCCCCCAAAAATTTAACCGCACAAAATACTGTTCCTCAACTTAAAATGAGTTTACGTTCAGATATTATCATCTTACAATGGGTTAAGTGGAAAATGCATTTTATACACATATCCTACCGAACATCACAGCTTAGCATAGCCTATCTTAAACGTGATCAGAACACTTTTGGCTACAGTTTGGCAAAATTTTCTAACAAAGACTATTTTATAATAAAGTGTTACATATCTCTCATATTATGAGTATTGCTTTTGCACCACAATTAAGTCAAAAATCGTAACTCAATCTCTCTGAAGTCCTGGACTATCTGTATTCAATCAGAAGTAATAACAACAAAACCTACAACATCAAGTGTTCTCTAAGTAGACAGGTGGCATAGAGCTTACTGCATTATAGGCAGCCAAGGAATGGATGTAACCCCAACCTGTCAGAGACCCATGAGCATTCGGGATCCAAATTGTATACTTGTGGCAGTAGATCCAGTTACTACTTATTTTGCTCCTGCAAATGTGAGAGAAGTTCCAAAAGGGCCTTTTCCTTTCCATATTGGCTCAGAATTCAGGGGGTTCTTGTTTCAAACCACACAATACTAGAAGAGAGTGACAAACCCTGGGTGGTGGCAAGGAGTCATCTCACAAAACCCAGACATGGCCCTGCAAAAACAGAGCAGCAACAGGTCCTGCCTGTAAACGCTAGTACCAACAACAGGCTCCCAGATAACTCAACCGACACCTAAACACCTAAAGAAACTGGAGTAAACCTGCCACTCTGGACCTTGGGAAGCTGTCAAGAGCCCCATATGTGATGACTGTTACCCCCAGGACCAGAGCAAAGATTATAAGAAACAAGAGAATTTCTTCTTCCTCATCTCCTTGTACCAAGCAAGCACACACCAGAATATAGTCAATTCATTCACATTTATCTATAATCCAAAGAGAATTAATAAGTACAAGAGAGACTGTGGAATGCCATCACAGCCACAAACAATAACCAAATGTTTGTTCTGAAATGGTTTTCACTGTACGATGTCATCTGAATTATACCCCATTAAAACAAGACATCAGAATAAACACAGGGGAAAGTTTCCTCGCAGGATCCTTTAGATAACAATACAGGGAGAGGTACACTTCTGGATGCACAGGAATTCTATGCCACTATGTACCTGTGGCAGCCTGCCCAACCTGATCAACAAGGAAGGAAGCAGGTACTTAGGGGGATGCTGAGCTGGGGGGCAGGGCGAGTAAGCACATACAGATTCAGGCTACTTCTTATACAAACGGAGGATAAGAACCAAAGGCTCCACACATTGCACCAAGATCATCAAAAGACTTCTGCTTTCATACTTGGGTATGAACTAAAATATCCACAGAAAAAGCCCTTAAGACAAGCTCCACATTCAACCCAGGAGCTAGTAAGAAATCAGACTGCAGCCCTGGTCCTGTCTATAGGGAACGAACAAACTAAGGCACCTTGCCAATTATAGTGTGCAACATATAAAGGAACATAAAATAAATCTATAAACCCAAGAAGATATAACTGCCAGTAAGGGCATAGCTTAAGAAGCACAAGTTGCAAAAATCACATCCAAATAGAACCAAGGCCATGCCCAGAGATTCCAACAAAATATTCAACTCACCGTTCACCGTTTTCAGGCTCCCAGTAATGCCTTCACCATGCTGCCTCTTCTGGGCATTCTTGAACTCCTTCAGAGACAAATAAAGGACTTTACGTACCACCCTTTCTTCTGACCATGGAATCCCATCACTGTCATCCTGAGGAAACAAAAGAAATAAAAGAAAAGGGAGTTAATTAAAACAAAACAATCATATATTAAGAGTCAGCATAAACTTTTAAAAATTCCCAACAGTATTGTTTGACCAAGACACAGTTCTGGAAATCAGTAGTATCATATTATAATGTAAAAGGGACAGCACTTACCCTTTCCACATCTGGAGAGACCTCAACCAACAAAGCTAAACCATCCATAGGCTGCTCAAGGGACTGACTGAAAGACAGACAGCAACACCTCCCTTCCTTTATATACCCACACTCAAAGACCTTCAATGATGGGTAATAAGGAAGTTTTCTATTCCTGGCAAAACTCACAAAAAAGTTATCACACTCAAAACCAGAGGAGTAATGAACCATCGTGCTGGAGTTTTAGAAAGTGAGTAATGCCAGAATGGATATTGTCTTACAAATTATGTGCTGTACTTTGGGGGAAATTCTTGTTGTCGTTGGGGGTTGGTGCTACCTTTAAGGAAATTTACAATTCAGTCAGAGAAATGAAATTGGATATACAATAGCCTCTTAGGGAAATGAGTCCCAAATGAAAGAGAAAAGAGAGACCACTTGCGGAAAAGGGCAGCAGGTCTTGAGGGTGGAGGAGGGGGTTTAAAAAAAAAAAAAGAAAAGAAATACATGTAAGTTAATAACAGGTCTTGAAGATCTAATTTAAAAGTGTGGCTCCTTTATGTCTGTTGTATCAGATCCAAGGCAAGTTCTTGAGAAAGGAATGAACAAACAAAAGGAAGAGCAGGTTGCGAAGGAGGGGAGGGAGGAACCAAAGAATCTGCCTCCAGCCCAAAGACCATTCTAAGTAGTAAAGATATAAAGAAAAATTAGAATTGAAGAAGCAGTAATAGGGGACAGGAAGAGGGAGATGCACCAGCAGGGACCTGAAACAGAACAAGAGCCATATCTGGAAGATGAAGATGGTTGAAGATGGAAGACATACATACCAGGAGTGACTGAGGTAACTGTTTTAGGGAACCAACAAGAAGGCTTTTAAGATTTAATGGATCAATTCATAAGAACAGTCACAGGTTCTTCTGTGGATATCTGTGCACTGTTTGCTAATTTAAGCAGTCCTCACATTCACACACCTTCTTCAAGACATAAGCATTTTATAACAGTTCAATTTGGACCTTAAAAGAATAAGGAAACATTAATACCTTGGGTAAAACAGGATTTGAGATATTCATGTCCCTTTCGTCCAAAGAGGAACCTGGATACTTCAGAGTCAGACTGGTGCTGTTGTAATGGCTGTCCAACAGATTGGTATTTACTCTCTACCACTAACAGTGACATAAAACCTCCACAGGACTCAAGAAGGGGACTAGGTTATCTGAGGTCTCTCCAGCTCTTTTAAATTCCTAAACTCTATATAAACACTAACTACATCTTAGAAATCCAACCACATAGAAACTCTAAGCCCTAAATAACTTAAGCTGTACTCTTGTTAAGCTTCTAGGATTTCCTAGAATGAGAGTAATTCTCTATCTTCTATAATAAGAGGAAAAGAAATCCTGGGAAAGAAGAGAGCTAGGATTTCCACCTTTCCTTCCACACCACCCATCACTCCTGTAGACCTGCCAAGCGAGATTTCCGTTACCTCTAGAGGAACAAGGCACATCCTGCCTTCCTGGTCGCTCTCCTGAGAGACAATTTATCTACAGACTAGGGTGGTGATCAAGGTTCAAACATAAAGGCTAAAAAACGCCAGCAAATTTTGCCTCAACCTGAGAGAAGGCACACACAATTTAACTGCTACTTGGTAAAAGTCACTAGAAACCTTCCAATCACACAGTTAAAAATCAGAAAATGAAGCACTGTAACCAGATTCATTTGAGCAGTCCAAATAACCAACCTGAGTAAAAAGTAGATTATTTAACTATACAACACATATAAACTACACTGTAGTTGAATTCACTCATACAGCAATTCCCTTGAATTTGCATGAAAGCTTCCCTAGCATATTCATTCCAAATGAATGATAGTCTTAACTGCAGGAGAAGTTAATAGTAATTAAGCTGAAATCCACCTTTTCAAATTCCACAGTCTATGCAAAAAAGGCTGTCCAGCAAAATTCCCTTCATCGCAATGTGGTTTCTAGTCTCATCATTTGCACCTCTACAATAAGCAGTGATACGATTATAAACTTTTATTTCCTATATATACTCAATTTATAAATTATAAAGCCCCAAAAAAGCTTTCAACATAAAATTCCTGTATTGATTTTCTGCATCCTGTTCAGTCTCCTACCTTCATTTTTATTTCAGGCTTCCATAAGAGAGAATTACACCCCTAGAACTAATGTCTAATTAAAACATAAACCATGTTAGATGAAAACTCCTGCAAAGGAAGATGCAAGGTTCACTTACTGACATAAGAGCAGCTTCATTATACCTACAAAGTACTTTAAATACAAAAGAAGCAAATTCATGACACAAATTATGGGGTTTACAATTCCAGACGTTAAAAATTAAATTTTTTTTAAACACAAATTTACAATCTGGAGGGGTCAAGACTTGTCACCTCCCTCAATGTTGATGCCAAGACACAAACCTAGTAGATAGTAAGTAGATTCTGTTCTGTTTCCAAAAGATCAACAGGTAGGTAATAATTCAGAAATTAAAGGCAAAATGTCTTTCAGAGATGTAGAGTCATAATGAATCACCCTACACTTAAGCTTACAGACCAAGGTGGCAGAATCCCTCCCTAGTGGGATGCCAGATGCAAAATCAAAGGTATCCTTCACCCAACCATGAGGCAACACAGTGCTATCCAAACTGGTGTCATGGATGGCCAGAAAGAAGGTACTTCCATTCTAACACTTATTCTGCTATGGCCTTACTATTGTTCAGAACATCCAAGTACTGAGTGCTCTAGAAAACAGCCCAGACATAACTATCAGTAGAGGTCAGGCAACTCAAAACACAAACATTTTGCTCTAAGAGTTTATATGACCTCTAAGTACAGGACTTCCCTTTTATTTTCCCTTGTTCAATAGCTGTCTTATTTAATCACCCATTTAAACAATGTCTGCATAGGGTCAGGAATGTCTGCATAGGTTAACTACTGTTATGCCTGCACCTAAAGAACATACCTGACAGCATAAGAGCTCCATAAATATTTTTGGAAACAATAAAAACTGAAGCTCAATCTCACTCTTCCCACCTACTTTCACCCATACTTGGCCTGCCAGCACCTAACCTTATGAAAATCCAGGATATTTTAAGTGAAGTACCTGAAACCACTACCATTTTCTTACAAATTACTGCTACCCCATAAAACACTCCACACAGTGACAAATCCCAAAGGCCTGGGCTACACCTCCCATTCTCAGCAGTAAGCTTGTCAATTTACTCACTAGTAACAATCCTCCTAGGCAGTGGGGCTCCATAATCCTTTTGAAACCACCTACTTCTCTGAAAAAAAAAAAAAAAAAAAAAAGCCCACATGATGTTATAGGGCCCAAATCTAAGACTGTCACAGTTTCTTAAATTCACTAAATACCTCACTGTTCTCTCCCTACCTCCCTCACCACATCTACACAGGCTCCTTTTCCTCTGTATCTCATTATATTCTCCAACAACCTTACATTCAATAATTCATTCTCAAACCACTATTTTCAAATAAACCGATGTCCTGCTCATGCCTGAGTATTCAAAAATCCTGATTATCCCCTTTGACCTTCCTAGACCACCTCCTGCCTCCTGGCTCACCCTTTCCTCGGGTTTCGAATCACTGAAATGAGAGAGAGCTCCTCTTGTTCTCCTCCAGAATGCTCTCACAAAACTTAGTACCTTGTCCATTCTGGTCTACTGGTAAGCTTAATAAAGGAAGATACAGGAGGAGTTCTGGCCATTGATGGATACAAGAGTCCAGTGCCTTCATTATGATCCAAATTCAGTTGCTCAGAGTGCATGTCAGTTCTTAGGAATTCCATTAACGACTTAAAAGCAGCTATTGCCATTTGGGGTTTTGGTAACCTCTAGGTTGATAGTCCATCAAATTCAAGCTCCCAGACAATGTACCTCCTTTCCTTTTGCCACCCCCAATCTTTTACTTGTATTTCCCCAATCCCAAAATAAATGCTTTGTAAACACTGACATAAAAATGTTTGGGTCTGCTGACAGGATGGGAAAAAGAAAAAAGAAAAAAAATATCATACAAGTCTAGATTCACTTTGCTATTGACTGCTAAAAATCGCTTTCTTTAGCAAATAGAAGACCGAGTAATAATGTCTTTAAAAGTGAGTTTTATTTTCATTTGCAAATCTTACAAAAAGTGAAAACAGGTCAAAATTTAAAATTGAATGCTTATCGTCATAATCTTTTTTTTAGAAAGCAAAAATACAACACAACATAACGCTAGCTACTCCAGCTTACGAGATATGTGAGAAAAATGAGCACAGTAAGAAGGTCCATGAAGATGCTATACTCCTTGGAGACAGCACCAACTAACCATTCTCTAAAATTCACAGTTCAGGTTAGATATTAAAGAGCCTTCAATAGCCTCCTTCCATATCCTTGCAATTCCAAGTGTGGTCCTCCAGAGTCTAGCAGTACTCGACCTTTTTAGCATCAGGAACCAGTGCTCCTATGAGAATCTAATGCCTGATGATCTGAGGTGGAGCTGAAACAGTGATGCTAGTGCTGGGGAGCTCCTACAAATATAGATGAAGTGTCCCTAGCTAGCCTGCCACTCACCACCTGCTGTTTGGGACAATTCCTAACAGGCCACAGACTTGCACTAGTCTGCGGTCTGGGGGCTGGGGAACCCTGTCATAAACCATCAGAACCTTAAAACCACTTGGCATCTTGTTAGAAATGCAGGCTCTTGGACACCACTCCAGACCATTTAATCAGAACCCGCATTTCAAGAAGATTGCCCAGATGATTCTCATGCCCATGATAGTTTCAGAAGCTCTGCTATACAAAGTGGTTCTACATCCCATACCTATTTCATATCCCTTTCTTATTCCCATCAGAATACAGGTAAAGGTAAGGATTAGGTGAAACCTCACTATGAATACTTCTAACATTGTTCTACTGTTGCCATTTCTCCTTCAGAAATAAGAAGTCTATATTAATATACCCTGAGAAATCTTCACTAAGCTAAAACAAGTGATCAAATAGCATAGGTGACAAAAAGGCAAGAAACTAAGAAATGCTAGTTCCATGGGTGGTGTTCAGATGGGCACTAGACTTATCATGCTGATCCCTTCACAAAGTATATAAATGTCTAATTCCTTATCATTGTATACCTATACCTGAAACTAATATAATATTATATGTCAACAGTAACTGGAAAACAAACTATTTTTCATTTTAATTTTTAAAAGAAAAAGCTACTTCCTAGAATCATTCCTTATGCAATATGGCCTCTCTTCAACCCTCATCCTCTGATTACCAAGCTTAGGATGACTTCCCTTTAAAAAATGACACTCAGAATTAAACACACATCCCAACATGTGAATTATATTCCAGAATGGGACCAACATGTACAATAAGTTCATTTCTATTTCATGCACAAATCCAAAAATTAGGATAAATTTTAGCAGCTACATTATACTGTAAGATCTCAGTAAGCTCAGAGTTAACTATTATTTGTTACTTGTGGGTGGAGGTGGGGGGTAATTTTTTTTTTATCATAATACAACAAAACCCAAAGGAAGGCCCCAATCCAACAACAATCACAGTTCCCCCCAATTGTAGAATTCTTTTCCTGTGATGTTCTCCTCACTGCTAAGGGAAGAGGGGGAAAATACAGGCCACTAACAGAAAGTCCTGTATGAACCAAGTTTTACTCCTTAACTAGGTTTATTTTACAAGACAGAAAAAAAGATGCAGGATCAGATGAATACGAGCCACCATGTCTTCTACTCAAAATCACTCATGGAAAAAGGATGGGGGTAAGTGCATAACTTGAACTGTGACTGTTTTCAATGTACTTGAGTTTTCAACTACCTCAGTCTCCACTGACGTTGTCAATTCAAATCACTGTTAGTTTAAACAAAGCCTGAACTTAGACATTCTAAATAAATAAATTTGTTGGCCATTCAAAATGTCTATGATCCTCACCTTAAAACACTGGATTATTGATTCAGGATAGCATAACTGCACCACGTTCTAATTTACTACCCCAAGACTGATTGGATCACTAATACTGTAATGTCATACCCTCCACTTAGCCACAGGCTCAGGCAGAGCCTTCACGGGCTGCTGCTCTCCAATGACAGCCAGCTCTTCAGCAAGACGGCCTTTCAAATCTCTTCAGAGCACTCAAATGCAAGAAAACGGACACCCAGATCAGTCAAGCTTGCAAAACAGGTGCTAGGCAGAGTAGATGGCCCTTAGAGTCATAAAAGAAGATGAAAAGTGATAATGAACATAATGATTATTATTATAATGATAGCAACGTCTCCGCTGAGTGCTCACTACATGCTAGGCACTGGGCTCAGCACCACCATGCAAGGAATGCTCATGGATCTGTGCTCAGACCTTAGTACAAGGTCTTCACCACTGTTTTCTCTCTTTAGTTTAAAATGGGTGGGAAAGGAAGTAATCACACACTCTTAGTTATATTTTAGAAATGAGTTTCAGGGTCTTGCCCACAGGTCATGAAGCCAGAGAAATAAACAGGAGCTGGCATAAGTCATCAGTCAGTCCTAGTTAGTTAGCCAACATCATAGCAGGTGCCAGATCAGAAAGTCAATTTCAAAACTAAGAAATTTGTTACTAAAGAGGAACCATCAAATGTGTAACTCACACCGATTCCTAAATGAAAGCAAGATTAAAATTACTAATTTCAAGATCAACAGCTCTAGCTGGGGACTAACAAAAGAAGGGAGTAAGAGGAGTGATTTTCTCTTACCGGCCTCTCCAACTACCAAGAGAATACCAATTCTAAGATCATTGCTGAAAACACCCTTATGTAATTTTGTCCATATCTCAAGATTTTATTATGGTTTCAAATTCAGGGCATCTTTATTTAGAAGAAAAACAAGGATGAAAATGCATAGATTTATAGGGAAGTACATTTCTGATCAATTTTTTTAAAACCCCATTTTCTAACAAGAACAACTATTTAAAAATGAATAGGGCCTAATGGAAGACTGTTAATTTCCAATTACTTGTGAGCAAACTGCGTTAAGAGTTTTATGCATCATGGGCAGAGTGACCAAGTAATTTTTCATCTTAACCAATGGCATTTTTAATAATGATGTGGTGACAACTGGTAGAAATTGGTACTTAGGTCAACTAATGATGCTGCGTCCCTTCTCACAGATCTAAATCCATTAAAAACAGGTCTACAACACCAGAGATCATTTTTAACCGTATCACCTAATAAAATAAAGGCATTATCGAAGACATACATACCAGGACTGACTAGTGATGTACACCTGCATTTTAAATTGAAATCCAGAACCAATGTTTTAAACGTCAATCTGCTTATTATGAAGACGATCAAGGGTGGGGAAGAGAGAAAACCCAAATGACAGGCACAGTTACAGATGGCATTACATCCCACAGATAATACTCCTGCTTCCAGAGAAAGGGCCACAAGCAAGTCAAATGTTCTTCACAGCCTCTTATAAGAACAAGAAGTAGATGCAGATGAGGAGGCTGGGAGGGAAGAGAATGTTAAGTTCACAGTAGGAAGACCTCCTAACATGTAACTTCTTTATTAAAATGTACGTAAATGCCGAGACAAGTAACAATTATGTGTTCGGATTACAGGAGCCACTGGATGAGTTACCGATGCCACCACATGTATATTTGATATCTCTATCCACCTTGCCACAGCTGGAGTGAAGGGATTTGTGATTTTCCATCCCTTTTAAAAAGAATGTGAAGTGCAATACCCAATTCCAAAGCTCAACCCCCTACCCTAAGATGGATAAGCACAAAATGCTAAATGGTGGGGAGAAGGAGAACTGCAGGTATGATAGACAGCTTCACAGAGCTGACCAATAAAACAAAATTTGAAAGACTGGGTCCCCATGAAGGAGGTGAAAAGAAAGAATTGACAGTCCTTTCCTCTTTCCAGGGAATGACTGAAAATCTCCACATGAAGGCCTTTTATTTTCAAAACAAGTTTGCATACACCTGTACTTAAGTCATCCTACTTATTAATACAATCGGTTACTGTCTGAAATGACAGTCTCTTCCATCAACAGTCTAAGGAGGGAACAATAAAAACATCCAAAAAAAAAACTTTGGGAGGATACTGATTCTTGGCACGGAGTCAATATAAACAAATATTTAGAGCCATAAACAAGCAAATAATATTGAAAAATTACGAAAGGTAAAAATTAGATATAAGGTAAACTACTGTTTCTTCCTTTTTGATAAAATAATATTTTTCCATTAGAAATCTCAAGTCAACTCAAAGCTAATCCTTTTTTTTTAACTCCATAAAATGCTTCAACTGTCAATACTCAAACATCAAAGAGAAACTGCGGGAATGTTCACACCTATAAATAAGTAGCCAGGAAACCACTGATTTATGAACTTGTGAATGATACTCTTTTGCCTTGATTCTTAAATTAAAAGTACTTCAAGCAGCAAATTTCCTCAGACATGTTTCCCAGGTTAAAGTAAACAGTCTGAAAATGCTTATGCAAGGAGAGTTTTACTTCTTCCAAACTTCCACTAAATAATGTGCACTTATCTTTGATTACTGCCTAAAAAAAAAAAAAAAAAAAAAAAGCTACAGCTGAAATTGGATTAAGAACTTCTGCTAAAAACGATTTATTGCATAACACAACTCTGACAGCCTGAATCTCTGGCCACCAACTGAGCCTTTATAAAAATCTGCTGGGCAGCTGCCAAGTCAGCTCTTCTGCGTCCGAGCATGTCAGACAACACCGTTGTCAAGGCAGCAACAGCATGGGCTGCAACATCCACATGTTCACAGTTAAATGGTGCAGTCAGGGAATGGTAGTGAGGGCCCCGCAACATAGCAATTCAACCCTCCTGCAGCTCTTCATGTGACAGTATGTTTCAACAAAATCAAAAAAGACCCAAGAGCTATGACAGAATTATCTCCAAGAATCCAGCAGAAGTCTGGATTGAGATTCTACCTTCAGTGGCAGGAACAGGGGCCAAAAATAAAATCAAGTTACAAATAAATACTCAATGAGAGTCTTGGAAAATGCAATCAGAATGAGGGACGATTTAGTGTAAGCAATGCCAACATGCAAACTATCATACAACTTCATTTGAGAACAAATTATTAACAAGTAGGTTCCCAAAGGATCTAACCAATTGGGATCTGTTAATCATTAAAGTCTTTTTATGTTAACCAGAATACCACCCCCCCAAAACCCAAACAGCGTATTCTAAACAGCACCAACCAACAGAGTGGCTACTAGTCACATGTGGCAATTTACAATTAACTAAAAGTTTAAAAATTAAGTTCCTGAAGTTGTACTAGGCACACTGCAAGCATTCAACAGCACAAGCTCCCAAAATGATCACAGCAAGAATGTTTCCCTCATCCTAGAAAGTTCTATCGGACAGCACTGTTCTAGAGCATCTTTTCTTATTTAATTGCATAGATTCAACTGACTATATGTTATTTGCAAATGTATTTCATTATGTCCCTGAGATTCTTCAAAATATGTTCTACCTTTATGCCCTACTCAATTTAGCAAGAAAATTCTGCAATACCTGAATACCTTGCACAAGAAAATCAGAGTCTAAAGCAGTTAAGAACTATTGGAATTACAGATATTTACCCATACAACTCTTAGAAAAGTGATTCCAGTCCTATGTTACATCTGGCCTTTCAGTTTTGCAGGCAATGCATATGAAATTCTGAGGATGAAGTATAAGATTCTTCACTCTACAAGTAAGCCCTAACCGAAGTACTGTATACTTTAATAATAAAATAAAATTTTAAAAAAGACACATTGCTTTCAAATCATTTTCTAAGGAATCCCCTCCAAAATAAATCCTCCACTATAACAAGAAGACAAAAAGCCAGCCAGCCACGAGCCAGACCCCCAATGCTAACAGGGTAATCCAAACCACTGAGATTGATTGCTACCCCGCCTCCTGCCAGGGCCACTCAAGGTCATGGGCCTGCAAGCCATGGCAAAGGGTTTGGGCAATTTTTGCATTTCTGTTTCTTCCCGAAGGCCCTAGGACACTGCTGGGGTCACGTTATGAGCTCAATCAATAACTATCTTGCTGGCTTTTGTGGCTCAGCAGTAACCCCCAATCAGGAAATAAGCGTTAAGTGTTGTATACATTCCCAGGGGACTGGCTGTCTAGTCATGCTACATTATAAACCATTAGGTTTGTTTTGGGCCATTTTATGAAAATTTTCAAATTTCAAAGTAGAATCTACAAATAAACCTCGTCCTTGGATTTAACATAAATTGACACTGTGCCACATCTGTTCCAATGTGCCTTACCCTTTTTTCTCATACCCTCCAGCCCTCCCCAGGTTTAAGAACCACCCTGGGATTGCTCTGCACCCTGTCATTACAGTTTTGGGTCTCCATAAACAATTTTAACATCTCTTCCCCCCCCCTCCAAACAGCACTTTCCACTAATGATAAATGTAGACAGAACATTCTGTAGCAGGCCATGTACCACTTGTTTCTTGTACAAATTCTCTTCTACATTTTACGATCAGCCAAGAAGCAGGATCACACAAACATTTCTAAATGAGGATCCTGAGGTGCTGAGACAGAATGGCCTAGCATCCTGACTAGTCTGTGTGACTGACTCCAGAGTAGCTGCTATGTTACCTATCCCCTCTAATAAATAAAGATGAGTATAGCACTCATTTCATATAAGTGAACATTCATTAACAGGTGGTAAAGTGTAAAAAGAACAGTGGCTTCGAGGTAAGAGAGGCCTGAAATCCCAGCTGTAGAATTCTCTGTTTTTTCAAGTGCAAAACAAATGACCCATGGGAGAGACTGACAACTGGTACATTCTTGAGAAACAACTACAGAGCTTGACAAAACACACACGGAAGGCCTCCCCCCCCCCTCAAGTTTCTCCCAGGTGATGCTGGTCCAGAGATCACACTTTGGAAACTGCAGGTATACATTAGCCTAGCAATAGATGTGACTTCCACCTTGCCTTTCTGTGAAAACTGTTCTGCCTTGAAAAACAATTGTCAAACCTAATGTAAACTTTTTATTGGCAACCTCTCACCTGGTTTTCCTGTTTCCTCCTCACTGTCACCCTTCTTTCCTTCCCTTCTCTAATTATACTCTAAATATCCATGACTATAAAGTCATTTTCTTGACAGTCTCCTCTCTGCCCTCACCTACTCTCCTTGTGTGACATTATCTCAATTAACCCTGCTACCTCTGGACACCCATCATTTGGAATCCTAAGCAGGACTTGGCACCTCCTGCCTCATTGCTCACATTCACTCACTAAATGAGGTAATGCTGTCTGTCTCTTCAGTCCTTGGGGACAGAAATAAAACAGGCTCTCAGCTCCAGTCTTACAGAAAAAACCTTCCAAAATGAGTGTCACTAACAGATTCCTATTCCTATCATCCCACCCACATTGTTTCTCTAAAAACACAGCCACATTGCAATGAGTGACTTTCTAAAACCATCAATCCATGTCACTCCTTCCATGAATCCCAATAGCTACTACAAGGGAAATTTCCAAATTTCTTAGCACAGCCTACAAAAACTTTTATAATCAACCCAACTTACTGCACAGGCTTTAATTCCCTGACATTACTCAAGACCCCTAACTGACAAGAAAGGAGCATTTCAAGTAGGGGCAACAACTCTCATCTTTACAACAACCCCATCTCAAAACAAATAGCAGAAAATAGAACTATTGGTGTTTATTAACTAAATATTGATGAATTCAACTATAATACAACAGAAAAAAAAAAGAACATACTCTCCTAGGCATGAATAAAAGTTCATTCTCAATTCTTTTTCATATCCATACTTTAGTACCAAGAAACACAAAACAGTCAATTAGGTTCAATTTACCAGTTTTGCTTGTTTCAGTGTTTACACATAGCTCTTGGTTCTATATTGCATAGAACGCATAATTGTACATGACCAGGACTGTTAAGTATAAGATATCAATTGTCTCCACACTTATATTTCTTTAAGTTCATCTACAACTAGTCCAATGACAAGTTTTCACTATTTCAAAATGGTTGCAAAGATCACAGTTATTTCTGCCACCTAATAACAAAACTGGAAACCCTCATTGGTTCCTTCATCCAAGCCAGTTCTAGTATTTCTTCTTTAATTCAGAATAAGATTTCCTGCAGTTATTTAGCTCTATAAAGTCTGCTGTACCAGTGTGTGGGTTCAACAAAAAGACTCATGCTTACCTAGAGTTACAAAGCTCCCCCATAGTCATGAGTACTAATCTACAAAAGGATGACGTGGCACAAGTACAATCTCATTGTAAAGCAAAGCTGTTAAGGGAAAGCAAATAGGACTATCTAGAAGCAAAGTTATGGTGCTTCCTATGCTGACATTCCATAATAACAAGAAAAACAAAATGCATGTAAGCAGAAATTTACCATTTACACTTAGGCAATGTGTGTGATAGAATAAAGCTAAAGTAGGCAGATGATAATTTTTACTCTAAATGGGAAACCACTGGAGAGTTCTGAGAAAAAGAAGTATCAGAATTTGATTTGCATTTTAAAAAGCTTTCCACAGGCTGCTATGTAGAGAATAAACCATGGTGTGTGTGTGTGGGGGGGGGGGGGGGGAGGATGAAGGAGAGAAGCAGAGAACTGTGGCAATTGCCTACACCAGCAGTGAGGTCCAGGGTAGCAGTAAGAGGCTATGACAACTGCTTACATTTCTAAAAACATTTAGAAGGCTGAGTCAACTGAATGCAGAGTGTAAGGAAGAGGAGTCAAAGATTAACGCCAAAAATGTTCACCTCAGTAAAAGGCATCGCTTCTGGGGAAAATGAGGGCACTTCTGAAAACAGTACTTTAGAGCAGAGAGAAAGAAGGGAGGAACCAAAAGTTTATTTTATAGATGTGGGCTGAGTTTGAGTTGCCTATTTTAGACCTTAAAGAAGTCAGAGAAGTTCAGGCCATGTGTCAGTGCTAGAGATCTAAACATAGATGGTGGTTCAAAAAAAAAAAAAATTAAACCTAGAATCAAGGTTTAAGTAGTGTAATTTATTAAAGAACAGAAAAATAGTTTTCCTATTCATTTAAAGTAAAGACTGAAGTTAGGGAAGAGTTGGCTGACCCGGACGAGCCATTTTATGCTAAGGTTTTCAGAGCCATAGGAAAAATCATGCTTTAAAATAAAGAGTGAATGACTGCAGAGGACTGGATATGGAAGGAATAAAAGGAATGTTTCACTTACTCAAGAGTCATTCTATAAAAACATCTACATTTGACATCATAGCCCTAACTGACAAGTGATGAATTTTCAATAATATGGCAATAGAAGCCTTAGAAATCTACTGCTCAACAGAGGTGATGCTGGAGATTATCAGTTGCTACTGGTAAGAAGTTCATATTTGGCCAGGTGGAGTCATAAATCAGTCTGTCTCCGTCTCTCTCTCTCTCTCTCTCTCTCTCTCTCTCTCTCTCTCTCTCTCACACACACACACACACACACACACACACACACCCCACAGACAGCCTTTCTTATATATAGACTTCGTATGTAAATAGGAAAAATGATTGACATCCACCCCTAGGCAGAGGCAAACAATTGAGAATACACTGACCTGAGGCTCGCTCTCACAGGTAGTCAAAATATGCTCACAAGATATCCTTAGAGGCCAACATTATGGCTATGCAGACAACTTTTCAAGTGGTTACAAATCACAAAGATTTGTGTGGTGGTAAGACAAACTATAACCTGTTTTTGCTTCCAGAAAACATCTAAAGGAGCTACTTCTGGCTGCCAGTTACTGGCTTGGCCCAGAGACAGAAAGGCTGCCAGGACCTAAAGGGCAAAGCAGTACAAATCAAAAGGAGTAAATCCTAAGACTTGGAAGAAAAAACTCAGAAAATAATTCCCACCAAGTAATCACCATTTTCATTTTACCCACCTATGAGTCACACCCTGCTTGCTTTCTCTTTGATTTTTCTTCTTCAGCAAACCTCAGAGCTCCTGAAGCAAGATTCCGTCTCCTTAGTGTTCTTCATTAGGACGGGAAACCTGTATTCCTATCTTCTAACAAGTCCTTCTCATCTCCATTGCTGGGGATTCACATTCAAGTTTCAGCAGCACTGGAAACACTTGTCTAGAATACTAGTTGTTAAGCTTGGCTGCCCTGGAAATCCCCTAGGGAGCTTTACAAACCTCACTGACATTCTGGCTTAACTGTTCAGGGTGTGGCCTATGCCCTGAGATTCTGATGAACTCAGAATCATGGCTCAGTCTTGACCACCACCACCACCCACCATGTTCCCTGCCCCCCTGCAAATCTAGTGATACTCTCACCCTTGACAGAATCATGGTCTCACTATATTATAATCATCAATACTGACAACTCTCTAACATCAAGCCTGTTACACATTAGGAGCATAATTGTTGAGGGAATAAAGCTTTAAAATGAAAAATGAAACCCATGTAACTAAGGAACTTAGGTAACTATTTAATAGAGCACACAGTGTCTTGATACATTTTTTTTCTTAACAGGAATTCTCTAAAACTGATAACTCAGAATTCTCTAAAACCATGAAAAACAAAGAGTTTTAGCTGATGCTAAAGCTTTCTTTCCCTAACACATAAAATGAGCACCTACTAACTTCAAGGAACTAAATCAAACTGCTATCAACTACTCAAAGCTTCTGCACCTCAAAATGAATGAGGAAAACCCTCATGTCTATGAGTCAGAGATAAGATCTAATTTACCAATAGTAAACACAAAAATGTCTCAGTGCAAGTATGGGAAACTAAGATGTGATTGCTCACTGCTTTAATTATACCAAGGAAGGCAGATCATGTTTGATCCAACATTGTGACTAAGAACTTGGGGGGGGAGGGGGAGAGCTTTCTTTGTTGTTTGAGTTCTCATTTACCCAAAATTCAAGCTACTGAAGAATAACCCCTGGCCCCAGGTTACCCTAAAGGACAAAGCTGAAGCTTCCATTCCTCTTTTGTGCTATCAAAGGTAGTAAGGCTCTACTCTGTGATATCTCCTGCCCACTTTAACATCTAAATCCATTTTTCTTTCCAAACAAGTGAACCTCTATAATATTTCAAGAATGAGCTTCCTGACTGCTCGCCTTTTAGTCCATAACATTCCCAGATTATCAAGGTAGCTCTCAAGAAGACCTTCTCTACCCCACACACCAAAGAAAATAGATCTCTTTATTCCAATGTGTAATGAAACAATTTTATCCTTAAAGGTGATGAAGAAACACTTAAAATGGAAACAGAGAGAGAAGATAGGTTATTCTATACAAAACAAATTTAATAAACAATTGAAGTTTGACAAACTTTTCAGACCATTTTACAAAAGCCCTGACCTCAAAGAAAACACTTTCCAATTTTAACACACATGCTCACACAAAGAAACACAGCAGGCACTCCCCAAGGGCCAAAATAAAACGCTCTCTAGTAATTACCATAAATAGAAAAGGAGATGGGCTTCCTGAGTCAGAGTACAGAGAATAAGAAAAACCACCAGCAGCAAAAACATCATAAACAAAATTACACAGCCAACAATAAACTGGGAGGAAAACGGAATTGCTTCTCAGTGAGATGCAAGAAAACACATCAAGAAGATGCTTAAACAAGAGAAGGGGACATCCATGAGCCAGAAACGGTATAATGAGCCAGTACATTCCTTAAATACAAAAATAGAACCTGATGACTACATTTTCTGAAAAAATCCAATAAACTATGGCTTAATATTGGAAACAGAATTTCTCATTACTCTGGGCACTTATTATTTCCCCTAAATTTGGTCCAAATTATCCCAATCAACTCCAATTTCTAGGAATCTTTTAAAATCAATAAATAAAATTACTTAAAGAGATTCTCCCTTAAAAACAGCTTGAAAACTTCAAAGTATCTCTCAGATGAACACATAATACAGTTGAGTCCATGAACTGTAACCCACATAGCCCCCATTATTATGTTATCAGTATGAAATTATGATTCTAGTTCACTGACATGTGGTGTTTAAATAGTATCCATAATGAAACTGTGATTAAAGACAAGAAGCGCAGAAAGTATTAATAATAAATGAAGAGCATAAAAATGAGTCTGCGTGTCTGCCTCATAAGCCTCAACAGTCTATATACTGTATTCGCCTGAACAAGAATTGTTCCATTATAAAAAAGGGTATAGTCATTACTGCAAAATCCACTGTTAAAGCCCTCTGTATCCATAGGTCCCACATCCTTGGATTCATTCAACCTCAACAGAAACTATTTGAGAAAAAAAATGTTACATTTTTGCTGGCATGTACTATGAAGTTAGGCCAATGACGGCTGTGTCTGTACTAAACATGTAAAAACATTTTTTCCTTGTTATTTATTCCATAAACAATACAGTATAAAAACTATTTACATATTTATGTTGTATTAAATATTATAAGTAATCTAAAGATGATTTAAAGTACATGGGAGGATGTGGGTAAGTTGTACACAAATACCACACCATTTTATGTGAGACTTGAGAATCTACTGTTTTGGCACTGTGAGGGGATGGGGGTTCTGGAACCAATACTCCACAAATACCAAGGGATAAATGTACTTAGAGTTACATTTTTCAGCTTGTTATATTATGGGCAGCCTTCTAAGAGATTTAGTGTGATAATGCACTGATGAGGAAATAAGATGGCTTGGCTTGCCCAGTACATGAAGGTAAGAGGAGGAGGTTAAGAGGCAGGGCTGGTGGTCTGGTTCCAGTGCTTACTGTCTTAAATTCTGAGGCCTCTCTCCCTAGTGATGATCTTTAACTTTGCACTGAGCAAAAAGACTTGGAACAAATAGCAGTTTAAAGTCTTCGTTCTTATCTTAACCTTTAGAAAGAAAACTATGAAAAGCACACATTTTTAAATGGTTAATACTGTAGATTTTCTATTATGTGAATTTTACCTCAACAAAAAAAAATATATAATATGATGGTAAATTTGCTTAAACTCAAAACAAAGTCTATATAAATTACTTTGAGATACTGAGCAAAAATGAAGAAATGACTAGTATTTTATTACTATGTGAAAGTTCATGAAATAATATACTACCAATAAACAGGGCTTGAGATTTAAAAAAAAAAATGCTTGTAAATCGACAATGTGCAAAACAAAACCAAAGTCACTTGTTACTCAGTAAAAGCTTGTCTCTACTACAAAATATATTATTACTGCTTAAGTGAACCAAAGTATTAGCTTGCTTATTTTTATTGCATCGTGTTTATTAGAAACCTCTGATGTATTATCACTGAAATTAAAAAGGAACAAAATGTAGAGGAAGTCAATTTCTTTAAACTTTATACCAATTACTTTTCGAGAACCATAAATATCCTATTCACAAAGGGCAAGATGGGATGATGTAGGTGTTTGTTCCCTAGAGCTGTTGTCTGTCAAACAGTAGTAACCAAATATACAGAAAGGGACAGAGTGAAGATTCAATGACATAATGGTCTCTATGAAAATTCTTCTTCATTTTCATTATTTCTTTCCCTGCTTCCTTGCTGGGGTCTGTAATGGTTTCAACCCATATCCTAAATAACGCTTTTGTGCTTGTTTTCCCCCTGTAATTCTCTTCCTCTGGCAATTTCCTTATTGCAATTCATTTCTGAAATGTCCTTCTCAACAAAGCCTTCTCTGACCATACTTCCACTCAATGTATATAACTGCTTTAACTTTCTTCAAAGCATTTATCATCCATAAAATTCTCATCTGATAGAGTATGAATGATATGTTTTCCTTACCAAATAAGACTCCACAAAAAAATAAATATGTAAAGCCCCAAGTTGGAATAAATAGAACAGGAAAAAAATGAAATAAACTAAAAAATAAAACTAAGAGGTAGTTCTTTGAAAAAGATAAACAAAATAGACAAATCTTTGGATTCACCAAGAAAAAAGAGGATTCAAGTAAAAATCAGAAATGAAAGAGGTGATGATACAACGTATAACACAGAAATACCAGGTATCATAAGAGACTACTATGAACAATTATCTGCCAATGAACTAGACAACCTAAAAAAAAAAAAATGGATAAATTCCTGGAAGCATATAAGCTATTCAGACTGATTCTCAATGAAATAGAAAATCTAAACCGAACAATTACAAGTAAGAAGAGTAAATCAGTCATCAAGACGTCCCAACAAACAAAAGTCTAGGACAAGACAGCTTCACTGGCGAATTCTACCGAACATTCAAAGAAGGATTAATACCTATTTTTCTCAAACTCTTCCAAAAAGTAAAAGAGGAAGAAACTCTTCCAAACTCATTTTACAAGGCCAGCACTACCCTGATACCACAGACAAGGATGCCACGAGAAAATTCGAGTCCAACATCCCTGATGCAAAATGCAAAAATTCTTAACAAAATATTAGCAAACCACAATCAACAATGCATTAAAAGGATCATAGACCACAATCAAGTGCCATTTATTCCAGGGATGCAAGGAAGGTTCAATATTCGCTAGTCAGTCAATGTGATACACCATATTAACTAAATGAAGGATAAAAATCATATTATAATCTCAATAAAGGGAGAGAAAGCATTTGACAAAATTCAACATTCATTTATAATAAAAACTCTCAAACGAAGTAGGTATACTGGAAACATACTTCACATAATAAAGGACATATATGACAGGCCCATAGCTAACATCATACTCAACAGTGAAAAGCTGTAAGTTTTTCCTCAAAGATCAAGAATAAGGATGCTCAGTCTCACTGCTTTAATTCAACACAGTATTGAAAGTCCTAGCCAGAGTAATTACACAAGAAATAAAAGGCAACCAAATTGAAAAGGAAGTAGTGCAACTGTCACTAATTTCAAGTGATATGACAGTATATGTATAAAACCTTAAAATAAAAAACCATCCAAAAATATTTGAGTAAACAAATTCAATAAAGTTACAAAATACAATATCAGTACACAAAAATCCTGTATAGTAAAAACTAAAAGACATTAAAGAAATTGAAGAAGACACAAATAAATGGAAAGATAGTCTGTGCTCGTGAATTGCCAGGATACTGTTTAAACATCCATACTACCCAAGCAATCTACAGATTCAATGCAATCCTTATCAAAATTCCAATGGTATTATTCACAAAAACAGAACAAGCAATCCAAAAACTTGTGTGCAACCGCAAAAGACCCTGAATAGCCAAAGCAATTTAGAGAAAGAACAAAGCTGGAGGCATCATGCTACTAGATTTCAAACTATATTATAAAGCTATAGTAATCAAAATGGCATGGTACTGGCATAAAAATAAACACACAGATTAAAGGAATAGAAATAGAGAGCTCAGAAATAAACCCATCTATATAAGGTCAATTAATGTACTACAAAGGAGCCAAGAAAGAATATACAATAAGGAAAAATCATGCCTTCCATAGTGTTGGGAAAACCAGACAGCAGCATGCAAAAGAATGAAAATGGACCACAATCTTACACCTTGCACAAACATCAACTCAAAATGGATTAAAGACGTAAATATAAGACCTGAAACTATAAAACTCCTAGAAGAAAATAGAGGCAGTAAACTCCTTGACATAGATCTTGGGGATGATTATTTGAATCTGGCACTAAAAGCAAAAGGAACAAAAGCAAAATTAACAAGTGGAACTACATCAAACTAAAACGCTTTTTCCACAAAACAAAAAGGCAACCTACAGAATGGGGAAAAAAATCTTCAAATCATATATCTGATAAGGGGCTAATATTTAAAATATATAAAAAAGTCATACAAATCAACAGCAAAAAAAAATCTAATTTAAAAAATTGGCAAAAAATCTGAATAGGTATTTTTCCAAAGACACACAGAAGACCAACAGGTACATGAAAAGATGTTCAACATTATTAATCATCAGGAAAATTCAAACCAAAATCGCAATGAGCTGTCTATAACCTCATACCTGCTATAATTGCTATTATCACAAAAATAAAGCAAAAATAACAAACATTGATGAGGATGTGGAGAAAAGGGAACCCTTGTATAACTACTGATACGAATGTAAACTGGTGCAACCACTATGGAAAACAGTATGGAGGTTTCTTGAAAAATTAAAAATAGAACTTTATGACCCAACAACTCCACTTCTGGGTATTTACCAGGAAAAAAGTGAAAGCAGTGACTCAAAAAGATATCTACATTCCCACATTCACTGCAGCATTATTCACAATAGCCAAGAGATGAAAACAACCTAGGTGTCCATCTACTGATAATCAAAGAAACTGTAATACACACACAGAGAAGTAGTATTCATTCATAAAAAAGAACGAATGAAATCTTGCCATTTGCAACATGGAGGAACCTTAAGAGCATTATGCTAAATGAAATAAGGCAAAAAATATATGATGAATCATTTAGGAAAAAAAAAAAGCTCACGGGCAGGTAGAGAAATGGGTGAACTTTGTTTTGCTTTTAAATTAATTGAATTTATAATCGAAATAAATAACCACAGTAACTTTCTTCATAACATTTATCACCCATCAAATTCTAATGTATTGCAGTATGTATCACATGGTTTCCTTACTAAATTACTGGCTAAATTCCACCAGTAATGTAGCAACAACTGTATATATCACATTCAATACATTCAACACTTGGTTTTTTAAGGTAATACAGTTCATTTTTCACCCTAAAAATAAGGGACAAAGAGAGAAGTTAACTCACCTAGCTAACAAATTCAAGCTGAACCCCTACTACTCCTATAAAAACTCTATTGATTAAAATCATGGAGTCTGGAGCTACTTACTACCTGTGTGATCTTGAGGAATTTGTTTTACCTATACATGCCTGTTTTTCTTAACTGTAAAATAAATGCCCACAGCATATATAACACTGTGTCTGGCACATAAAGTTTTTAATGAGTGTCAATAGCAGCAGCAACATCACATGTCTACTCCCCACTCCACATTAATGAGGGATAAAGGAACAAAGAAAATATTTAGCCTAGTTTCCTATTGTGGCTATTAACAATCACCACAAACTAGTGTCTTAAAACACAAATTTATTCTTTTATAGTTCTGGAGGTCAGAAGTTCAAAATCAGTTTCACTGGGCAAAAGTGGAGGTGTTTGCAAAGCTAGTTTCTTCTGGAAGATCTAAGAGGAGAACCCAATTCCTTGACCTTTTCAGGTTCTGGTGATTGCCTATACAGGTAATACTTTGTACTGTTGCATTTGGTTTTTGTTGTGCTTCCCAGATGTTGCATTTTTTACAAATTAAACACAAGACCCTCCACCAGCAAAAAGATTACAACTCACTTTACCATGATACTCCTTTAATGCAGTCATCTGGAACTGCTGCTGAGGTATGCCTGTATTCCTGGGCTTGTGGCCCCTTGTCCACCTTCAAAAAGAGTCATTCCAACTTCTCTGTTCTGTTTTTACATCTTTTCTGTCTCTGATCAGCCTACTTCTATTTGATAAGGACCCTTGGGATTAGATTGAGCCGACTTGGATCATCCAGGTTCACATCTCCCTGTCTGAAGATCCTTACCTTAATCACATCAATAAAGTCCTCTTCACCACATAGAATGATAGGTTCCAGGGATTAGATGAAATACTTCACTGCTGAACACTGTCATGCATATGTTGGAATATGCTAAAACAGAGGGGAATGTCATTTTAAGCTGTATATGAGGACGTTGAAAGGAAATGAATGGCAGAATATTTTTACCATTTGTTTTTCTCTTATTGTGGAATATATAATCAGTTCGCCGAGTCTCCTACTAAGGAAGTAAGGATACAAAAGTAGGTCAACAATAGTGGGTCTAACTCTTAAGGTGATGCAAAAGTACCATCTCTCAAAGCTTATGATGTGTTTGCCTAGAAAGAGAAAAGTAATTGTTTTGGTTGAAAAGATGCTTGTTTCTTTACTGAAATCTTGGGGGTTGAGTGCGGAGTGACAAAGTGGTTGAGGGTTTTACTATTGTTCTGACTTCTCAATAAATAGGATCATAAAATGCACTTAAGAACTGGATCATTTAACGTGATAGGTCCTTCCCTTCTAAGCTTGCAATAGATTGTTAGAATTTTAATTGTTAATTTACCTGTATCAAAGGGCACTATATTTTGGAGATAGGATTTTGTTTGTTTATTTTATTATTCAAGAAAAGCCCTTCACAGATGCTTCTTTTCCCAGATAAAGTTTTTTTCCATCTTCAAAGTGCTCTTTTCAGACGTAGCACTAACACAGAAATTTAAATGATATGAATCTTCCTTAAATTTTTTTAAATTTTATTAAAAGTACTGAAACTTTCTCTGAGGTACCAGATAGGATGAACAAATTAATCTCAAGCTTTCTACTCTAAGATATACAAAGAAATGATAAACATGAAAATATGCTTGACAGCATTAGTCATTAAGGAAATGCAAATCAAAACCAAATGGGATACCACTCCATACCTGCTAAGATAGCCATCATCAAAAAGACAGACAATACTAAGTGTTGACAGCAATGTAGAGAAACCGGATCCCTCTTATACATTCTGGTAATAATGAAAAATGGTACACTGGTTTTGAAAGAGTCTGGCTATATTCCTCAAAGGTTCAGCAAAGTTACCACGTGACCCAGCAATTCCACCCACAATTGAAAACATATGTTAATACAAAAATTCTTGTACATGAATGTTCATAGCAGCATTATTCATAATGGCCAAAATGTGGAAACAACTCAAATGTCCATCAACTGATAAAAGGATAAAATGACCTATCCAAAAATGGAACTGCTTGGCAATAAAAAGGAAATATTAATGTATCTCAATAAAGTTGCCTTTTGCAAATGAACTCTGCTGTGTTACACAAAATTTATAGGCAAAATATACTCTACTTAGCATATTCAATGACTATGTACAGTGAATTGTGACTTATATTCATGTCTGAAAGGGGATGGGGGGAGGTAGCTGCATGCTACCTTTCAACTGCTGCTCCCTAGTAAACTACTAAATAGACAACTTTGTGTATACAGCACATTGAGAGAAAGGAGCTAACAAAGGACGGGGAGGGAAGGAAACCCAAAAGTGCCGCGGTTTCCTCTGTACCCCAGACACAAATCTCTGACACCACTGATTCCTGAAAATGCAAAAGGCCAGGTGTGTGCCTCCTCGGAGTGGCTTCCTTAGGAGTCAATATCTGAGCCAGAAAAATATTTTTTCACCTACAGTACATGTGTTACTAGGAAAAGACTCACAGGACTATGTGACATTAACACTGGAGGTGGGGGTTGGGGAAAAGGGAATGTAAAGAGACTTTTTTGTTAATCCGGAGAGCTTTACTTGTTAAAACCTACGGCCTTGCAAGAATCTAAGCTAAGCATGACTACTCAAGATTTACAGCAGTCTTTAATGTTTTCGGTTACAAAGAATTACACGTCAATGAATTAATTTAAGTGTAAGAAACAAACAGTATTTCAGAGAGGAGGGGAGCTGGGAAGATAAGCTGGCAGTAAAGACAAAGCTTTATGCTGCCTGTTCTCTGCTATGTGGAGGTGCTAGACAGAGCTGAGTTCCTCTGCTACCTCTGAGAGAAATGAGGGAAACTATTCACGAAGAAAAAAGCAGGGTGGGGAGGGGGCAGGGGCTTGAAAAGAAAATCAACATAGACTTTAAATACTTCATGGCCTCAGATTCAGCACAGTAATTTTCCTCTTAAGAAGGACATATACAGGAATATCAGCTCTTCTTTACCAACTCTTCAGCCAACCCCAAACTAGTTTGTAGAGAGAATCTCCTGGGAAGTGATCAGCAGAGGGAAGTGAGGACTGAGGAAAGCTTAGAAGAATCACTGGGGAAAGCACTCAGGCTGTCTGTCCCTCTCCCTGGCAAATGAAGCAGCTACTGATGCCAAAACACCCCATTTGTAATGCAGCACAAAAGCGTGTGCACAGAAGGACCACACAGCGACTTTTCAGAAGCCTAGAATAACTTCCAAGTTTAACCCACAAAGTGGTCACTTAAAAAAAAAAAATCAGCAAATGTAAAAGTAATAGTGAATAGGGTTGGCCCCCAGAAAAGAGCTGATTCTCCAAGGCTACAGTACACCAGGCTTGTGTGATACAAAAGCACCTCCTTCTATTGCCAGAACATTACACACTTGAACCAAAATTTACATATGAGGACACTGAAGAATGGGAAAGCCTAAATAACGGTCAGAAAGACTTGTTTGGAACTCCAGTGAGAAAGGCAAGGATGAGATCCAGACCTCCTGCTTCATTATTCCAATGTCCTTCCATGGCACTAGACTATCCTGTGCTAGAAGAAAGGTTTCCTCTGACTAATAAACACAACAATCCCTACCTGGTAGCTATCCTTTGGGCAAAAAACTAGAGTTTTGCCCAAACTCCACATGAGCTTTTCCCCTAATTAACTGTATTCACTTTTCAAGTATCAACTGAAAATGTCTCTCTTCACCTCATAAAAATTTTCCTCAAACTCTATTTGAGCATTTGTATGCTATTTGCTTATTAGAGGAATATTCTTACTCAGAGATTATAATCAATGACTGGCTCCCCTACTAGATGGTAAACTTCCTGAGGAGAGTTTAATTTTCTGCATCCTTGAGAAGCCCAACAAACACTTCAAAAAGGTACCTTCAAGTAATGGTGTTAAGTATGAAGTTCACCATTATCTTATAAGCCACTAAAACTGAAAACACTACTGTCCATTAACTAGGACACAATCTCATACTCACGCTGCAAGAGACCAGCGTTTTGCTTTGAATTTTGTTTTCAATCCAGTTGCACGGCCTTCAGGTGCCCTGGAATAGATAATCCTAGTGGACCTAAAATAACTTCATCTACTTGGGGGCCACTTGACTTTTTTCTTTTTTAGGTCCCATAAAAACACTTGGTAGTTATCTTGCATGAATACATGAAATTCTGGCCACAACAAATATTTGTTCCACAAATATTAAATTTACAGTCTGCTGCTTCATTTCTGTGCCTCTGGCTTATTCAAAATAACTTTACAGTATAATCTGGCATTGAAATAGTCTTTTTTGAATCTTGCTTAAAAAGAAATTAAATGCAATATGTGAAGACCCAACATTGCCCGTAACTTGGTTAACGTAATGGCAATATAAACAACCGTGACCAAATTCACTTATGCTCAGGCTATGAAAAGTATGTCCCAGGTATCACCTGGTCATTTCTTATTTTAGCATTTTAAAACAAAAATCTACCAAGTATCACTGGCCAGTAACACCAAAGTTCCCCCGCTAGCTATATGAATAGTCTCCATGTTATTACTTAAGGAATATCTGTCAGGCAGACACTTACTTAGTTACATGTTTTGATGAAAGTGCCCAGATAGAAATAATGAGAAACTGAATGAGATACAACAGAAGACATGCAGCCCGCCTTCATAATAGATACAGCAAAACATAACATGGTCAGTTCAAGTGTCTGGTCAATACGCAGCAGAAAGCAGAAAAGTAATCTTATATAATGGCCTCCCAGTGTATTCTGTGATTTTACAGATATGTGCCTCTGGCTCGTGCCTACAGTATGCTTCATCTCCCAAAACTCTAGCTCTTAGGACAGATGTGTGCATCTGCTTGACCAAATAATCCAGTAGACTTATCTAAGGTTTAGCTCTCAGATAATGAGCACTGTTACCTTCTTCTAAAATAATCTCTGTAATATATAGCATGATATAAGGTCACTAAAACTAATGATGACCAGATATGACATCTGTGGCAAAAGATCAGGGGTCAAGGTGTGAGAAGAAATTTTGGTCATTGTAAACACATTTAAATGATGCTCGCTGTGTCTCTACAATACAATATGGAAGGATTTTAGCTAGAAAAGATGACGTGTGAATCAAGATGAAGGCCAGAATAAGAAATTGCTGGTGTTGATCCACCAGATCTTCAGCTTTCCCTCACTCTCACTAATATAAACAAACTACAGCCTAGTAGGAAAACTGGAGGGCTTACTGGTTCCTGTCTAGCTTAGACTTCCATATGTGGCATCCCTTCCTTTTTTTCTCCAGTGTTTCCTCAGAAACTCTTCATGGCTGGCAAACCAAAACCTATCAGTGATCTTTCGCCAAAACTAGAATTATCAAGCTGCCAATGCCAAAACCCAATCCCACATCTAAAACAGAGCTCTTTAATTTGTACTCTACCTCCAGACTGAACAACCCTGGAAACAGAAATAGAAATTTTCCAACCTGAAAATAGTTCTGACTGAAAACGTCTCTCTGCTCATTCTCTTTGGATAACCCAGTTAGGCCGGTTTCACTCACACGCACCTAAATGGGGCACACAGTGTGGTTGTGGCAGTGGATACAGACACTAAAAATGTACCGTCCCACAAAATTCCATTCCCAGATGGAACGTTTTTACATTTTTGTTCAGTATCTCCCATCACCAATAAAAGCCACCATCTTGAATTGGAGAATAAAAGCTAAAATAGCAACTTAAGTCCTTCAGAACTAACCAGTACTAATCTACCACATCACCCACAAATGAGCTGTGACCTCATGATTGTGATCTACCTTTTTAAAAAAGAAAAGTGATAAGCAGAGCACCATAAACTGCAAGGTCAAAGAGGAATTCAAAGAGGAATTACAATGTGGTCTAAGGAATCTCACTGGAAATGTTTTCTATCCTGAATACACACACTATTAAGATGAAAAAATCTTTTCAACTGTGTGCCTGGAGTTCCTTTTCACGGCCTTAATTAAGGGGTCTTAAACTTCAACTTCCTCTCTATGTGCCTCAGACGGTATACTATGTTCTCCCTCTTCCACTGAAATACATTAAATAATTTTCTATCCAATTAATTGGCTTAAGTCCCCCCACCACCACCCATCCAACGAGGCAGTAAATAGTAAATGCTAAACCTCAGCTGCAAAGCATGTTCTGGCGAACTCTTCCCACCCCAATCCTCCCAGTACAGCTGCTTCTCATCTAGCTGTTCACTGTTCCCATCTGCGAAGGCCTGATTGTATGCTTTTTACCCTCTAATGGTTTCAATGAAGAATAAAGAATAACTTCAAGTTTGACATTTTTATACTTGAGAAGAAAGCAAGAGCAATTCTCTCTGCCCTTTCAAATATAACTAAAAAGAAAAGAGAAAATCCACTTAACATCTGGAAGAAAATATTAAATCAAATTAAAACTTTAAACCATTTCTGTGAATTTATGAAAAGTTTAAACCAGTCAATGCAAGTTTCCAAAATATGTTTTAGAAAAATACTGACTAGCCCCTGACCCCATAATCTGCTACAGTGAAAATTCAGGGAAAACAGCATATTTGAGAGAAATAATTAAACTTCCTCATCCTGTAAAATGGATTTCAAGCTACCACCAACATGAACAAAGGTTAGATTTTTAAACCCTAACATAATTAAAATATACAAATTGTTGGTATAATTGGTGAGCAATGTCTCATTCTTCTCATTTTCATTTACATCCTCAAAAATAAAACATTACCTGATATACTCGGGAATCTAAAAAGCATATGATGGGAACAGAAACATCTCATAAATGTTCACCAGCCACATGAGTAATCAGGGAAGGCAAAATGGTTTCTGAAAGCTTAAAGGTTAAAATACTTAGAAGAATGCTTGCTTCACTCAAATAAAATAACCATTTTTCTCATGCGCAACTAGGCATGCTCTTCTGACTTTCCACACCCCCACATGTATTTTCATTAAATCTTGCATTACATCAACATATTTCTTTTTTTACCCTAAAGATTTAGAATAACATTTTCCCTGAGCTCTTCTTTCCCCCTTATCCTTATTCTCCACATGATTTATAGTAAAATTCTTAACCCCAAATCCTGAAATATAGCAGCTACTGAATGTTTAGGTACATAACATGTTCTCACGTACAGATTACTTAATCACCTAATATCTCAGGTTAAGAGAGTCAAACACTGCTTTAGAAAATCACTCTACCTGTTTTTTCTTTCTGAAATAAAATTGTTCAATTACATAACTTTGACCACTATATTCAAAATCTATTTCGAATTACAAACATCCACATGCTTACGTCCCCTGAGGCATATTCAAGACCAATGAAATTAAGCAATGCTTGTGAAAGTAGCCAGGAAGGTTTCTTTAAATGATGGTTCTACATTCCCTCTCTTAGAAAAAGGAAGGGAAATTATTTTCTTGAGTTATATACACAGGTGCATCAACCAAATGCAGAAAAAGCAGGAAGGAAAGTAAAAAGCCACACCAAAGCTGACTAATCTGCCCTAAAACCAGAGAACCATCAGCATGTTAATTAAATCCAGAATCTGGGAAAGCCAAGAAAACTTAAAAGGGGTGCAAACATATACAACAAGAGGAAGAGACTCATGGATTTAATTACTTCCACTATACATGACAATTAAGAATAAATGGTGGAAAACCACAAGACAGTAGACAGTGAAGAAAAAAAGCTAAACGTTGATTGCCATTAGTGTTAACAACAGGAGTTTGTAACACCTGCTATAAGCTACTGAGTAATAAAAAATGAACTACTCTCCTAGTGAATAAATGAATACATTAATGTAAGCCAGGTTCTTTAGGAAACACATTTAAACTCCTTTATATCGCCAAAGTAACATTCACCAAATAGATGCTTCAATGCACATTTAACAGGATGGAAAAAGTATGAACCTCTTCAAAGCTTCCAGTCTACATCTGACAACAAACAGAATGTAGTATTACCAGACAGGAAATTCATTTAATAAAAAATTCATCATTTCAAATACAAATCAGCTGAATAACAACAAAAACAATAAACGTTTATTTAATATATTTTACCTGTATCACAAGTAATTCCCAGAACAACCCCACGAAAGAAAAGCTACCTTGACCCAAATTACACAGTAAGTGGCAAAGGAGAGGTTCAAATCCAAAGTGAGGTGGAGAGCTCAGCCTTCTAGTCTACCCAAGGCTCAATGAGCCCCAAACAGAACACAGCAACCTTAGGGCTGTGTTAAACCAGAACCGTGCCATAACATCCTAAGAAAACTGAAGAAAATGAAAATCCTCTTGAGAAAAGTTCCTTCTAAAGAGAATAAAGTCAGAATTTGTATTTGAAGGGAGACTAAATTTATAAAAGCTATAAAATTTATAAAATGCACAGATGGTCTTATTTCATTCCCAAAAACACAATATTAAACAAAATGTCACCTACATATTAATTATAAATTTCAGCTGAATCATAACCACCCCCTAAAAGGACTTGAACTACTTTCTTATATTCTGTCTATTCATATCAAAAGCTTTCTTAATTACACGGGCAAAAGACAAGAAAGAATACAGTGACTGGACAAAGATAAACTGGTCAGACTTTCAGTGCAAAGACACACCAATTTACAATGGTTCTCAAACTGGAGTGCAGCTCCAGTGATGGCAGCAGGCCTCCACTCCAGTTATTCATTCCAAACCACAGAAGCTAGGGGGTGGAGTTCAGGGCAGTGACTTTTTGTAGTTCCACAAGGGGTTCAGATGCACATCCTTGGTTAAGAATATGAACCCACACTGCGTTCCTGAATCTATTCTAGGGCACACTGAAAAAGGCTTTTGAAAGAAATCTGTCTATACATAGAGATAATAAGCAGTGTGTAAGTCTCTGCTCTAAAGCTTAGAAAGACAAGAACCTACTCTAAAAACTTCAGGCAAGTGTAGCAAGAAGGCAGGAAGAACCACAAACAACTACAATCCCTGAGACGGAAAGACAGCTGCAGCAACAAAACAAAAAACAAATTACCGAAAACGGCTATACAAAAAGAAATCACATTTGACATGCACATTTTAATTTTTGCAACAACAGCAAATTTACTTTTCTAATTAAATTAGGTTTTGGCAGAAACAATTTAAAATGTATCCTCAAATCTCCATGTTAAAGATAGATGATAAGCAATTAATTCAAGTCTTTAAAAATATATTGTGATATTTATTGGCAGCATTTCTGAAACTTAAGTTAAATAAAATTACACACACACACACACACACACACACACACACACATATGCATGTATGTATCCCAAGTGTTACAGTAGAGGTAAAAATAATTAGAGCTGATTAAAAGTTGACTGTTAGAGAAAACTAAACAGTGGGGGGCAGACAACCTCAGATTAAAGTTTTTCTTCAGGACTATATAAAAATATAACCTAAAAAGCAATGCAATCAATAGGTAGAATAGAACCCACCAAAATACTCTAATCAACACTAAATAATTTATATTCATGTGAACTGTCATAGACAACTTCTAAAACCAGAGAGATTGAGGGCTGAGAATGTTCTAGAATTAGATTATGGTAATAATTTCATGTCTTTGAGAATATACTTAAAATCATTGAGTTGTATGTGTACTTTAAATGGGTGGACTGTATGATTTGTAACATCATGTTTAAGAAGACAGCAGAAAGCTGTCAGACTTTCAAAAACTTCTTTCCACAAAAAAAATTCTATTTTTCATTATAACAGCTGAGTCAGCCAGAGCTACACATACTCCACACTCACTCCTAAGCCCAGTGTCAATGAGGGAAATCTCTATATGCCAAAGTGTGTTATTCTTTGTTACAATGGACTATGACTGAATGGAAGAGAGGAAATTATATACACGAGCACCACCCACTTAATAAAAATAACGAGGAGAATCAGCGAACATCTTCCTCTTTCATCTATTTTCCAAAACTGCTTTAAGGTTGACCACTACATAGTAGTCAAGTATGAAACAGTTATGCAACCACCTGTGGAAACTAGAAAATCATCACTTACTTTAAAGTGTGATACAATATCATGTACTTCCCCTAAAACTCAAGCAAACTTTGCTTTCAACTCTATAATATATATGCATTAAGTAAACATTAAGTTAAAATGAAGCTCCAGGACAAGTGCCAAACAGTGAGCTGTCATATACCTGTCATACAGCTGTAAAAAACAACCAAATGTCTCCATGACCTCCCTGGAGGTCTGAAAAAATGTCTAGAACTAACTCTGATGCCCAGATCAGCAAGGTCAGCAGCATGTAGCTTAATATTTGGAAGCTACTTAAAAGGTCATCCCAGGTAAATCTAAAAGCAGCATATATCAGAATGAATGTCTATAAAAAGAGTCAAGGACACCAAAGCTATTTTCCAATTATTAATTGTTGTTTTTTAATCTAACAATACACCACCAGCTTTTCCTTGTCTAGCTCCCTTACAGACTTCTGATTGCTATGCCAAAATCAACGTGCGTTAGATTAAACAATCTGATCTTAACCAGACCCTGCTTCTGTCAAAGATAACTGAAGGGTCACATTAACTCACAAAACATCTGCTAACTGTTGAAGAGGACAGTGACATGATATCAAGTTGCCCCTCCTCCCCCTCCAAAGTCTGAGGGGGACATACTTTGCTCGGGGCTCTTTGATGTACAAAGCCTTATTTTACATGAAGAAATGACCAAACTCTCAACATACATCCAACTTTTTAATGTAACCTCAACCCAGCTTTGGGGCAGTTTTTAAAAATGATATTCACCATCTTTGAATTCCACTAGAAGTAATAATGCCACCAAAATTATGAGGCTGACCTGGCTGCATTTGAGAATAGGATGACACCCTTCCTTTGAAGATAAGTAGAAATATCCCAGAAATCACAAAACCAAAGCTGAAAAGCATTCATAACAGCACTTTTTCAAATCTGAGAATAGAACTAAACAAGTAAAACAGCTATTACCAAACAATCCTCATTAGTCTACCTGCCTAGATCTCAGTTGAGGCATCTAAGAATGTGGACGTAAATGAACTCTGAAATCAAAGCATTTAAATAATGATTGACTAATTTAGTACTAGCACTAAATACCTAAATAATGGGCAAATATGGGCACAAATTAAATATTGGGGTATAGAAAGGTCACGATACATAGTAATGTTCATTCTGAAGTAGGAGGGGTTATTTGAATATTCCTATGAAAACACTTTGTCAATAAAAACCATCTCTTTTTTCCTCTAATGTTAACAAGCTCGGAAACTTCATAGGACACTTCCATGAATTTTAAGAGCTATGTAAAAGGTAAAATTTCTCAGAAGACTTTTAGTGTATATTGGGACCAGGTAATTCAGTACTTTTTATCTTAAGGAGATAACTACGAAGATGCACTAAACTTCGAAGACACTCATGACTTTATCCTCAAGCCAGGTGTTAATAAATTCTAGCAGAAAACAGTGAGCTGGGCTAGCTGAAGATTAGGGTGTCAGACTGTCCTGAGTGTGTGTCTGCTCTGCCTCAGGTTCTCACATCCTCACTTACTTTCTGGGGTTGGGGTTGTTCTGGAGATTAAACAGGCACAGTTAAGGGGTAGGGGGTGGAGGTCACATTACACAATGCTTAGGGGAGGGAGTTTGTAGTGATTCAATTCAGCTGCACTGTAGAACACTATACAGCCAGTTACAAAAAAAGATGCAGAAAATTATTTTAAAACTAGACCTGAAGAAAAGCAGTATGTGCAATATGCTTTGGGGATTGTTTTCAGTTTTGTTTCTTCAGGTTTTCAGCCTACTAGATGAAAATAAGAGGAAAATTGATCAACACAAAATGCTGATTATCAGAGCAGTACAAATGTTACTGTTTCTTATTTTATTAGCATCCAGAGTGTCTAAATGTTCTAAGTTGAAAATAAATTACACATGTAACATAAACAGCTACTTTAAATAAATCAAACACAAAATAGGGTATCAACTGTACCAGATTATGCTCTTCCTCTTTCTGCAGTTCCTAACTTAGACATTCTCAATAGCACACCAACCTGATAGTGTTTAATTATGTGATTTCATTCATTGAGACATTTATTGAGTATCTATCAATGACGGTACTATGAGTAGACTGTGATTCTGCCTGTGCCTGGGCACTGTTCCAAACCCAGCCTTTCATCAATGTGATTTCTCCTCTCTGTTAACTAAAGAATAATGACTAATTCAGCAGTCAGTGGCAAAATTAATTGGCATCCATCCCTTCAATAATTCCTGGAGTACAGTATGACCCAAAGAAGACATTTTATATGTAAAATAAACCTTTCTGATGCCAAAATAGAAGGTCCCGTCAATAGAGTGTGGTAAGTCCTATTTACTGAGCACCTATACTATGACAGGACCACTAAGAGCAGGCGGTATTTCTGGCAAATGTGAGAGGTGAAGCTAGGGCCAGCCACACACTGTGACCACTCCTCTATCTGCTATAGAGAAACTGAAAGCCTCTACAAAGGCATAAGGGAGTCTTTGTAGATCTTACATCTACTATTTCCAAAATATCATAACTATATTTAAGAACCATTTTTTTTAAATTTTCTACTCAAAGAGTACGTGAGTGGAAAAGACACAGGAGGGAGAATCACTCGTGTAAGTAATAGATACATATAACAAAAGAGAAGAAACAGACCAGGGAGAGGGAATGAGTTCTGCATGAATATTTCATACATTTCCATCCACAAAGAAATGTCTCAAAATTGCACAGAAAAAACCATTAAGAACTTTTACATAACAGTAAAAATGACACTTTTTGTAACATCTCCCCGACAGGAAGAACAGCGCGCGTACAAAAGAAAAGACTTCCTTTGCAGTCTCTTTAATTTTTTTTTTTTTTTTTTTTTTTTTTTTTAACGAGAGATAAAGGTCATTGGGCTTATACAAAGTACACTGGCACTGCCTCAAGGTGGTCAGGACTCTGGGTTTAAATTATCATAGAGAGGCAGACAAGTCCCAATGCACAGCTTGGATACAAAAGTCAGTTAACATCCACAGGTGACTTTGGGACTGGACAGGTCACAATATCATCTGAGACCTGAGAGTATCATCTAAAACCATCTGACATTCACACATTTTCTCATTGCAAAGGAAACAAAATACATTTCTGACCTGGAAGGAACTAAAAGATGGAATAGAATAAAGATCACGACATCAAGGCTATAAATCTACCTCCCACCTCAAGCTAAAATTGTTAAGAAATATACAGAACACCACTACGTCAAACAAATGGACATTTATCTGAGATAAATCACAAGTTTCCTGCATCTCAGTTCAATAGCTCTTCCAATATTCATCCACTAAAAAGACCATTCAAAGCAAGATGAGGAGTAAACTTCACAGCTTGGGGGTTGGCACACCCTCTCAAGGAATCAGAACTAGCACCAGACTAAGTGCTCATAACTATTCCCATGTAGTAGGTAAATTACATGTCCAAAAAACAGAAAGCAAACATGTCACATAAGTCATAGAATCAGAATTAGGCTCGGAAACCAGCCTGTGTGACCTCACTATGCATCTGCTTCCTTCACTCATGAAGAACTAAAGGAGGAGGCGCATACAAAGAGGAAAGGACACGCCAGGCACTTCACAGGCACACTGAATGAGTTCCCTCACTATCTGGAATACATATAAGAGAGGTGATTAAAAGTAACAAATTGATTTTTACATGTGACCTACTGAACCACTCTCAATACTGAAAACAAGTTAACCCTTTTTGCCTGGCAAAAAAAATCTGGTAAAACTCCAGTACTAGTTCCCAATACTGAATGCACATCACAATTAACCTAGAGAACATGTTCAAATACATAATCCTGGTTATGTGTTAAAATGCATAAAACGTACACCTAAAGATTCATTGAAAAAAAAAAAAAAAACATAACCCTGTATTTTTCTGGTGAACCAATGATCAAATGGAACACTGGAGACATTATGTTTGAGAATAGTTTTCAATATTTGAGAATTAGTATAACAATCTTTCCCCATACAAAATGGTTTCCTTATAGAAGTCTTAGTATCTATCATTGTATGTAAGAATTTACAAACGTATTAAACGTATGCTTAAAATGTAAAGCACAGTTCACCTAAATGTCTGCAATTATTCAACTGAGTTTGACAAAAGTATTTTGTTCCAAAATTTGAAAAGCAGAAATGTTTAATCCTTGGATCCCTACTTTTAACAATATACTGAAACTGGAGAAAGTGTCATAAATACATAATTAAAAAAGTTAGACTTGATGTGCTTTGCCTTCCCTCCCAGAGGCAATCTACCCACTACACCCCCCCCCCAACTTTTCCCTCATTTTCAGTCTCATGGACAGAAGCCCAGCCAACTCAATGGGGTTCACTAAAAAATCTTTTCTCCTCTAAGATGACAAAAGGACCATGCTTTGAACAGCCACATCTACCAAAAGGAGATGCAGGAGGCCAAAAAGAGCCTGTCCCAATTGCTGCTGTTCAGCAGGAGCAGTGGGCGGTCAGATAGAAATGGCCGAGGCTTGGAGAAAAGGCTGTAAATAGAGAATTGGGTTGTTCAGCACATTCTTGCAAGGACAGTGACAGCATGAGTGAGGAAGTGCTCAGGAACACTGATATACATCAAAGGGCAAGCAAAGAAAAGAGGACCTGCAACTAGAGAATAGTCAGAGACAGGAAGAGAACAAAGCAAGAGAATAATGGTGTCCCAAATGCAAAGAAAGGGGAGAGAACTTCTGGTAGGAATAATGAAACATGTCAAATGCTGTGTTACAGGCAGCACTACCAAATAAAGAGCACACTGCCCCAAGACATCGGCATTCAAAGTAGACCTCTGCCCTAAGCAAGGTAACCCTGATGTCAATAACACTGTCATGTACAAAATGAGGGGTGTGGACAGAGTAATCCCTGGGCCCCCTCCAGTTCTACAGAGATAACTTTCAATTACCATTTGTAAAATCAAGAGCTGGTGTGTGTTTAATACAGTCTACATCAAGAAGAAATTAAATACATCCCACTGGTTTAATACCATTAATTTTTGAAAATTAAACCAATGAAAATAAATTAATAGCAACATTCATAAGCCTAGGTGGTATCATACGCTATTATATTCCAGTTCTTTAATTGGCAGTAGGAGTCAGTTTTGAACAGGGACTAGAATTTTCCCAGTCCCACATTAGCCCATATTTTGTTATTTCATGTCAAGTTTCAAAAAGATCTTCTATTTCTATAGGTACATAGTACCCCAAATATTACATTGCTAAGACTCTAAGAGAGGGACATAACAGAACATAATATAATGTCTTGCAGATGCTCACTGGTAACAACAGCCAATACCTGCTATACCCATCTGGTAGCCTAGCCAGTGGGCTCCAAAAGCTGACTGAAGGAAAGACAAAGGAACAAACGCTTTGTCAAAGGACTGTGCAAAACCTGATGAGGAAGTTGCCAAGCCCAAACTAGTTTGGAAATTAAGAGGGGGTCAGAAAATGAGTGGCTGTGAAAATAGGGAATGGAAACTCTGTTTTCTTCAATGTATAAACTTCCTCAGGTTTAAAGTAAGTGTCCATATTTTTCCAAAATCTTCATATAAACAGAATTACCAGGACGCATTCTCTAAGATCTGAGTTATTCCACAGTAACTCAAGTGGGGCTCAAGTTCCCCTCGGTGACAACAGCCATCACTTCATAGGAATCCCCTCAATTACAAGGTCAAATTTTGTTCCATTATGCAGCACACTGACAATGCCTCTTCAGAGACATGATCTGTTAATGTATGATTTATTGTAATCAAGCAACACAGTTTAATGTCATCAAGAGGCTTTAATTAGAGAAGGCTGCCGTGTCTTCACGCTGTCAGATCAATTCCTGTTTGCACATCCGTCCAGACTTACACATGCTCTGAGAATACCTCTGCTTGTACGGAGCTAGCCTTCCTTCAGGGCTATGAACTTCCACATTGTAAAACACCGTACCATAAAGCTTGTTTTGTGTGTTTGCCCATTCAAATAACCTCAGACTTCAACAAGAACAAAAACCCTGTTCCTCTCTTCTCCAGAATGTCCTGCATAGTAACTGATTCCTATGGCACATGTTGGAACTCTGTTACCACTTCATTGGTATGTTTCCCATAAGTCAGGATTCCCTGTTCAGTCATATGTTATGGATCAACTCTAAGTTTCACTTCTGTTAACATATAACTTAACTTCCATTTCCTTACTCTTTCACTTACACATTCCTAACACATGTGAACGCTAAATTACCTCTAGTCTGCTAATACCAAAACTCATTCAGATGGACTTGAGAAAAAAGAGCATCCAACATATCCCTATTTCTTTGACAGTAGGGGAAAAAATTACTTGCAAATCTTATATCAATATAAGGGACCTGTATCCAGAATATATAAAGAATTCTTACAACTCAACCATAAAAAGATAAACAACCCAATCTAGAAATGGGCAATGGATTTGAATAGACAGTATAAAAAATATAGATAGATAGATATAGATATAGATGATATAGATATAGATATAGATATAGATATGTCATCATATAACCAATCAATTAAACATCTAGGTATATACTCAAGAAAATTGAAAACCTATGTCCAGGCAAAATTATATAAAAACAAATGTTCAGAGCAGTGTTATTTACAACAGCCAATAAAAGAAAACAACTAAATGTCTATCAACTGACGAACAAATAAAATAAAATATATTTATACAAGGGGGACTATTATGGAGAATAAGAATGAATGAATTTTGGAAAACCAACAGTAGCAATGGTTGCACAACATTGTGAATGTAGTCAATGTCACCGTATTCCTAAAAATGATTAAATTTTTAAGTTTTGTTATATTTTATCACAATTTTTAAAAAATAACAGGAGGGAGGGGGAAGGAATGAAGTAGATTTATGGTACAACATGGATGAACCTTGAAAACATTATGATAGATGAAACAAGGCAGACACAAAAGGCTACATATTGTGTGATTCCAGCTATATGAAATGTCCAGAATAGACAAATCCATAGCAAAAGAAAGGACATCAGTGATTGCCAGATCCTGGTGAGGAGGCAACTAATGAGGAGTGACTGCTAATGGGTACAGGTTTCCTTTAAGAGTGATGAAAATAGTCTGAAATAAGGGTGATGGTTGCATAACTCTGTGAATATATTAAAAACCAATAAATTGTATCTTTCGAGGCATGAATTTTATGGTATATGATTACATCTCAAAAAAGCTGTTATTTTTTTAAACGTGTGTGTGTGCCTGTGCATGTGCGTGTGCACGTGTGTGTGAGTGTAAAGACAAGAATGTTACATATTAAAAACTATTTCCCCAAATTAGATTTGTTTTTCAGGGAAACCCACACAAAGGATTGTTGCATTTCCCAACTCTCTGGGATCTAAACAAGTGAAACCCTCAAGCCCAGCCACAACGTCAAAGGCCTATCAGACGGGCAGAAGACCAAGGAGACCGATGGTACCTGCCTAACCGGAATCTACCAAGGCAGCAAGCCAAAACCTTCTCCTAAACACCGTGGTCGCTTCTCCTGGAGCTTAGTACAGGGTTCTGTCACTATAACAAATATTCCTTTAGAAGTATGGGGATGTTACAGGTTAATTTGGAAGAGGTGTTTTAAATTTTGCTCCTTCCACATAAGATCTGCCTGTTCAATGAAAACAGAATAAACATTTGGTTTGAACTTGAGTGTTTTATTGTTAACACTATTACACAATGTAATTTAATTCATTAAGAGAACTGTGTGACGAGTTTGATCTACAATTACTATTCAGATATACCTTAAAAATTAAACTCATGAGGCAAATTGCTATTTTATCTAAAATAACCATTTGAATTCCTCCTGTAAAATATCAATAAATTAGTTTCACATGAATATTCTCATCATTCTTTGGACGCATTTTTTCCTAGCCCACTTTAATTCTCTTACCTTCTTCCTCTTTCTATACTCTGATGTATAGCTGCCAAAGTTAGACCTACTAGTTTTTAGTTTAAAGTACTTCTTTTTACCAGCCTTACAAATTTTTCAGTCACGACCCAATTGACTCCTATGCCATACAGTTATAATGCATTATCTTAGGAGGTATACTCCCAAACCTAGGGTATTTCATAAAATTTTCTTAAACTCTTGCTCAAATGGAGAGCTCTAGGTATGCTGGGGGGTGGGGGAACACTTTGTCTGCTTTGCTTTCCCAGTACTAGCCTACACATTTGTTTTGCTTTATAAATGGGGAGTGGTGAGGATATGTGTTTCAGAACTACTACAGATTTCACAAGACAATGAATATGTAAGTTTCATTACCTATAATAAATGTGAAAGTGAATATGTAAGCACTTATCAGACTATCTCAAGAAACAATTACTTAATTACAATACCTAATATTCTGCAGAACTTGAATAAAGTCATCAGCTAAAACCCTGACAGCTTTGAAGTATGTGGTTCTCCCAAGCAGGAAAGTGGAGAATTGAGGGAGGATTAAAATAAAGAAGGAAAAAAAAAACTTTAAGATGTCTTTTGATGATTACCACTTTCCTAGTGTTAAACAATACTTCTTTGCAATGCATTACATCTTTTGGCTGATTCACCAAGAAAAGTTTCTGACTACGCAATTTCCATTATTCATGTTGTGGAGTGTTTAAAATGTGTTTTGAATACTTCTTATTTTACCAATTTTTAAAAATACACATTGTTTCTTTAATAACACCATGCACTAATCTAAGATGTCAACCTGAGCCATTTATAATCATATTTCTGTTGGAAGAAAAATGTACTTAATTTATATTATTGGAAATTTAAATAAAGAAAAAGAAGAAAAACTCACACAGTGACACCACATTTCCTCCCCTCCGGTAATTTTTCGTGACCACTGTGTTGTATCAAGCGCTGGCCACACAAGTGGATCAACTTAACCATTCCAGTGCTGGTGCAGGATGTGGACACGGTGGTATTAATGAGAACGCTAGCTTATAGTGTAACCTCACCAGACCAAATAACCTCCTGGCCACACAAGTAGAAAATAATTAAAACAAGGACGATTCCAATATAGCTTTGTAACCAGATGGTGAATGAAAAAGCAGACAAAGACTCATTTTGTGAATAACCTAGGGAACAGCTCCTACAGTTTCTTTTTAAAGTTACAGCCTCACTCGTGAAATTAAAAGGGGGGGGGGGCTAGGAGCAGGGGGGAGGGAGATACAAAGGTTCTCACTAGAATTCACTTCCAGAGCAAACACATGTCATTTTCCCTTGGTCTTGACCAAAGAAATCACAACTCATTCCTTAAATGAATGTCACGTTTAATTGCAGCAAAACCCAAAAATACAATAAAAATTAAATGAGGGCAAGATGCTGCTAAACACCTATTTCACTGATCATTGCTGAGCTGTACATAAACAATTATACATGGTAAAATTTTCAAATCACTAGAACTATGAAACAACACAAACCTCCACCACCATTCTACAAAGATATAAAAAAGAAAGAAAAAAAGAAACAGACAGACAAACTTGCAATTTAGCACAGGATGTTTGTTATTTTCTTCCCCCAAGAAGAATAAAAGTATTTCATGGGTGGACAAAAGAAAACATCATCATAAAATAAAACCCCGTAATTCCGCAAACACTGCATAACTCTGACCTCAGTCTTAAAATGGGAAGACAATATCCAAATGGTTGCCTGGCTTTTACCAGCTAGACAGAGTTTGAGTGGTTTAACCTTATATTAAAGATGAACGCTCTTATTCATAAAAGGGAGACTAAACTGTGCAGCCTCAAATGGAGATGGGAACAGCAAGAGAGACCATGAGAGACTGTCCAGTAGGTTCTACACACACACACACACACACGTACGTTTACAGCAAGCCTGCCACAAGTGAAGAGGCAGAATTACAGGGAGTTCATTTCAGCACATCACCAGTCATGTTAAAACTTGTTAGATGCCCGCAGATTATCAAACTCTTCCTATGCACCTTACTGAGATGAGCTGTGGTAGCAGCTGACTTCCCCAAACCCATCCCTCTGACCCGCTATCCTAGTCTCCTCCCCTCCCCTTTTCCTCCCCACCCCTAGTAGGATTAATCAAACCAGAGGAGGAGATGTGCAAGCCACAGTCTCAAAGGGATGTGAAGATGAAATGAAGGAGGGAGCTGCAAGGCTAAGGGGATACCAAAATAATGAAACATTAAATGGACATTTGTTTCTGTCTCATTAAATTCAAGCACCAATACAGAGACTGTTTCTCTGGGGTTTCTAAATTCTATTTCTGACCTAGCTTTCTCCCTTGAGCCAATGGATTTACAACAGGTGTTCACATACTCATCTGGTCCCAAGGGAAAGGTGGAGAACTCAACAAAAAGCCCATTTTGAGAGTTTTCCAATTTGAGCCCTGTCACTTCTCTGGCTTTCACTGCTGGCCACTTGTGCGCCAGCTGCTTGAACAAGGGTGAGCCTTCAGCCCACCCTCACAGGGCTAGGGCCTCCTAAGCTATAGATCTAGTGGATAAGCCCTTTACAACTCTGTACACCTGATGCATCAACTTTAGGCAGCAATATAGCCCACATGCCATAAAACACGTGCTGCAGTGTTGTAAATAAAGTCGTTATGGATCTTAAATGGGGAAAGGAGTTTCTTGACCCTTCAAATCTCTTGCTCTGAGGTCCCACTGTGACTGTATGCTGTGTGTGTGTTCTGAAGTTTGGACTAAGACATTCCAGTCCTGGCCTTAGCACTGACTAGTTAACGTTAGATTGGACAACTTCAATGAACATTTTTATACACCAAATCCCTCTTCTGTAAAACAGGAGTAAGCAGTCAATAAATTTTAGCTAATGTTCTAATCACTATATGTATAATCATTTCATCCTTCCAATGATGCTAAATAATAAGTTTTACTATTAAACTCAATATACAGCATTTCTTCAAGTAACTTGCCCAATTCCTATAGACAGAAGGTAGCAGGGCAGAAGAAACAGCCACCTGAAAGCAGCTGAATGTGAAGCACATCTCACAGAGTGCCTGGTACAGAGTAGTAGATGTTCAATAAATAGTAGCTATAAAGATATGATTACTGAAGAGCCTTGATGAGTTTGAAGATTCTGATTCAAGTTCTGTGAGCAACCTGAACTTCACACAGGGGCCTCTGTGGGCATGGTTTTTGCTTTTCTGAGTGCCCATGTCATGCCAAAAAGCCCTCCCTGGGGTGTTCCAGGAGGCTGACCCTTGCACCTCACTTCCAGGCATTTTTCTCTTCATAAACTCTTATTCCAGGTAATTCTTTCATTAGGTTAACACTGCGCTGAGCCTGTGGTAAACATTTACTAATAACCCGCTAACAGAATGGATCAAAGGGAACAAGGTAGGGCCGCACAAGAAGGGAAAGACACCTCTGAAAGCAGATTAGATCCTGTGTGATTTATGTCTGTAACAGAAACATCAACAAGGTAACATAAAAATGACATCAACATAGAGAATGAATCTAACGGGGGGGGGGGGGGACTTCGCAAAGAAAATGAGCCATTGAATCATGAAGGATAAGAATGTGAAAATAGAAGTGTAGAGATCTCATTTACACCCTGTTCCTCTGCAGGCTCATTCACCTGATTTTTGTAAAGCCTGCCCTAGAACCAGACTTCTACAGTCCCATGGGGGCTTGCTTATATAAAATCCTTTAACTGGCTTCATGAGGGCTTGATCCTCTCTCTCACTCCTAGTGCCTTTTTCTCCTCCCCAGGGAAGCTCCCAAACACCCCACAAACACTGCAGGTCATGGAAGGGGCCTCACTTCCATTTATACCTACCTAAGATCTCATGTCAGAACTCACCCTCAGGCATCATTAAATGTGCATTTCTGAGGCAATTATGATTTCACATTCCCAAACTCTCGATCATGCTGTATACCCATGTTCAAAGTCACTCACAGAATCAAGGAGGTTAAGGATCTTGCAGAAGTTTCCAGATATCAACTGAACACACTACACATAGATTGGCACACCTGAAAAAGTGCAGGTGAGGGACTGAAACACAAAAATGTGCACACAATGGGGTAGAGGCTAGTCAGCAGGCAAGAATGACGTGAAAATAATCAAGGATGACCTACCTTCAAAGCAAAACCTGTCAACAGTGTTTCAAATTTGCCCCAAATACTGTTGCATATCAACCCACACACCTGCAGTCCAAATTGTGCCCCTTAGGACAAATGAATGACCTTTCTTCTGTAAATTACAAATTTGCAGACGATAAGGCTGTTAGATTAGCAAAAAGCATGTTTTTAATCAACCAATCTCAAAGTATGGACCTTATTTTAAATCACCCTTTAAAAATAATAAGACAGTAGGAGAAATCTGAACTCCAACTAGTTTTTGATATTTAAAAGTATTACGCTATTGCTATCATGTTTTCTTTAAATAGAAAACTCATCTTTTAAAGAACAAGAATTACTAAATAACTGCATTAAATAATATGATGTTTGAAATTTGCTCTACTACAATCCAAAGAGAAGAAATAGAGGTATAAATAAAACAAAATTGACCATGAGTTGGATCCTGGAGCTGGGAGATGGGTGTGTTAGTATATTATTTTCACTACTTTTGAACATGTTTGCAATTCTCTACAAGTACGTAGAGCAACAATTCTCCAACTGTTTGATCTAAAGGCCTCTTTGAACACTGAAAAATTATTGAGGACCCAAGAAAGTTGGTGTTTAATGATATATATATACACATATACATACATACAAACACACACACACTAACATTTACAATACTAAAAACTAAGAAAATTTTAATATATTAATTCATTTAGAAAATAAAAAAACATTACATGTTAACATAGTACGGTTCTTATAAAAAATTTTTTTTCCAAAATAAAATGTAGTTAAAAGTGTAACCATGGTTTCTACTTTTGCAAATTTCTTTAATGTCTGATTAATAGAAGTCAATTGGATTCTCATTACTAAATTCACTCTATTATACTATCACTCATCACGGACTGTATGGAAAACCCCACTACACACTGCGGAGAAAATGAGAGTAAAAAGGAAAAACAATGAATTGGTTGGTATTATTGTGATAATACTTTTTTACCCTGCAAACTCCCAAAAAAGGACTCTGAGAAACACAATGATCCCTGAGTGAGAATCACTGAGACGAGGGACAATAATATGTAGGATATGGCAAAATTTCCCTAACAGTGACCCAGTAAGGAACCTCTCTCTCTAGTCCTCTTTTGTTATGGAGCAAAATGAGGCACATTATTTAAGTGCCCAGAGTTGGCCAAAAGAACATGTATTCCCCCTCTCCTAAACACCCTTCCACACACAGCACTACTATATGGACCACCATGTGGTAAAGTGCCTTTTACCATGCACATGTAGAAGTCCAAGACAAGCTGTGAATACCCGAGATGCACTCTTCTACAGTGTTGATCCCTAATAGGAAATCAATATACTGGGTCTCTCCTGACAAGCGTTTTCCTTTGAAATGAAATAGAAAAATAAAATTGGGCAGATCAGAGTATGTCGATGATACTAAGGCTAAGTTTAATAAAATCTGCTTTGCGCATGCCTGCGTGCCTGCATGCCTGCATGTGTGTGTGTGTACACAAACACTGGGTCTCAATTCAAAAATTCTTGGTGCAGATCAAAGTCAAAGCTTAAAGAACACACTGTGCTTGGGTAAAAGGCATATATTCTAAATGTCTTTGTAAAGAAAAACAGCATGGTTGAAAAAGCATCAAGTGAAGGTGTTGAGCTTGCTGACTAAACAGGAAAGAACCTAACTTATTAGGAGACAAAACAGTGTACAGGTGCAAGGTCAGAGTCTTAGAGGTCGGAATCTAGAGGAGTAAGTGAACTGCAACTCTTCCTTAAAACATCTAGCCTCAAAAGCACCTACTGACCATATAGACACAAGCAGACACAATTTGTGAGAATGTTCAATGACCGAAAATAGAAGCCTGATATTGATAGTGAATTGTTTTTTGTTTTTTTTTTCTTCAAAGTACAATACCTACAAACCATAGACTACATTGCAACCGTAAAAAAACAAAGTTGAGCTATACATAGGCACAAAAGATATCTATGATATAGAAGCCCCTATCTTTACAAGCTCTCAAGTTAATAATTTTCAGAGTGAAAATATAGGCAACCCTCCAAACAGCACCAGACTATCAGCAATGGGCGCCCCGATGGGGACTACCTGCAGTAGGCCCTTAGGTGCTTATATCACAACCTTTTGGAATTTTACCAAAGAGACCAGAGGCCATCTATAAATTAAATGAAAAAAGCAAGTTCAAAATTGTGGTATGGTTTTCATTTTCACAGAAAATTATACACACAAATTCAGAGAAAAGACTTTGAAAGGATTTCCTCTAGAGAGAGAAAGAGACTGGACAAAGTGGAGAATTTATTATTTTATTCCTTTCTGTGCTGTTGAAATTCTTTGTCAATGGGCATGGATTGCTTTTAGGGCTTAAAATTGAAAAAAAAATGGGCATTCATTTTTTTTAAATCGCCTTGACCCATACTTTGCACCAAACAAAAATTTAACTTCAAAAGTGGTCACTGTCTAAATGTAAAATAATTATTAAACTCCTGTAGGAAACACAGGAGATAATCCTGTGATCTTTGGCTATACAAAGATTTCTTACAACACAAAAAGGATGAATGATAAAATGAGCTTCATCCAAATAAATATGGTTCTGTTCTACAAAAGACAATGTTAGAAATTGTAGCCTAAGTTGTGACAACTCTCCTTCAAAATGCAACTGGCCTAAATCCCCATTCCTCAGAATGTGGCAGTAAGTGGAAACAGGGTATTTAAAGAGGTGGTTACTACATCCATGCCACCCTGAAAGTGCCCGATCTCGTCTGATCTTGGAATCTCAGCAGGGTCGGCCTTGGTTAATATTTGGATGGGAGACCACCTAGGAATACCGGGTGCAGTAGGCAGTAAAAAAAAAAAGTGGTTAGTGTAAAATGAGGTCATTAGGGTGTGGCCGATAACAATATGACTGCTGTCCTTACAAGAGGAGGAAATCTGGACATGTACAAAGGAAAGAGGATGTGATATACAGGGAAATGACCAAAGCCAAGGAGGCAGGCCTCAAAAGAAACTAAACAGAACTCAGATTTCTGGCCTCCAGAACTGTGAGATAATAAATGTCTATTATTTAAGCCACCCAGTCTGTGGTACTTTGTTACAGCAACCCTAAGCAAACTAATACAGGAAATAAAGAACATGTGTGCAAAACATGTTTCTCATAATAGATTGGTATCCATAATACATACATTTATTGAACTCTAGATAACAACTACCTAACTCAAAAAAGGGCAAATAAATATATGAAAAGATGCATGACAATATTATTGTCACTAGGGATATACGAATTAAATACATACCTATTAAAATGGCTAGAGATAAAAAAGCTGACCTACCAAATACAAAAAGGAATTCCTGAAGAGAAAACTGAACCCTCATGCATGACTTGTAGAATGCAAGAGTATAGTCACTCTGAAAAAGATCGGCATTTTCTTATTAAGTTAAATGCACAACTAGCAAAAAGTGTCTAGCAATGAATACCATTAAACTAACAAAAACCTATATATAGCTCTATTAGTAACTGCCAAAAACTGGAAACAACCAAACATCCATGAACTGATGAACAGAAAGAGAAACAGCAGTACATCGTACAACAGAATACCACTTAACAATAATAGAAAGTAGTGAATCTCTAATATGAACACAGATAAATCTCAAATACATTAAAAAAACTATACCTAAAAAGCTAAATACTTTAAGATTCCATTTAAAACATTCTAGAAAAGTCACAGAAAATCTAGGAAAGAGATCAGTGGTTGTCGAAATGGTTAACAACAAAGGAGCTTTACATTTGACTGTAATGGCTTACATGACTGTATGCATTATCAAACTTTATAGAACTGTACACCTAAAACAGGTGACTTTTACTGCATGCTAACTATACCTCAGTATAAGTCCACTTTATACTCAGGGCATAATGCCACAGGCATGCCCCAAGATTCTTGCACACAACAGAACAGTGTCATCCACCTGAAATATAACACAAGACAAATAATTTTAAATTATCAAACAAACTGTTAAACCAGGTGAGATTAATTTTGGTAACATGTTTTACTTAACTCAAATATATCATTATCATTTAAACATGTAAGCAATATAAAACAAGTTATTTAGCTTTATTCTCCATATTACTGAGTCTTAAGAGATTCAGTGTATGTTTCACATTTCTATTTAGAGGAGGCACAATTCACAAGTTCACATGTGGCCCGTGGCTCTCTTCACATTTGAAGTAACTTTGAGCACTAATGTGCAGGACAAAGCATGATCTCAAAAAAGCGGCACAAATGAGGGAAAGGCAAGGGATTTGATGTAAAGTCTTCCCCTGGTTTTGCTCTTCAGGGGGGTAGGAGAGTCACCCACAGATCTATAAAAGCTTTGAGTCAGCTGGAAAGACAAGAATTCCCTAGTGCTATAGGCACCCAAGTTCAGCTAAGGTGAGTCACTAGAATGCACACAGGAACACCCCAAAGCTCATCATTCCTCTGATAAGAAAGGAACGCAAAGAAAGAAAGATAGCTACTCTGCCACAATTCATATATGCTTAGTGGACGCAGAAAAGCAACCCAGGAGAAATGTATCTGGAAAACCAGACTACAAGCAAAAGCCCAACACCCACACAGATCTAAGAGGTTCCTTACCACAGCCCTGGGGAGCAGAACATAAAAAAAAAAAAAAAAAAAAAAAAAAAATGTTGGAAAACCTATAACCACTAAGCTGTGCGGACAAATAACCTTCTGTCCTAGTGCTTGCTTACTAACCATTGAAGTGAACTGCATCTCCAGAAAGAGTCTGCAGCTACAACCACATAGCACACAGTCCAATCTCAAATGAACCAGATAATTCAGAACAGTCTGAAATTTTTCTCTTTGGTTTAAGAATATACTGTTCTGTTTAAACTATGGTTATGTCTGGTATTCTGGAATTTAAAAAAGTAAGAAAGTTGTATTTTGTCTGAAGACGTAATCTGGAAGTAGCTAGGAATCATCTTTCCTTCTCTATCCTAAAGTCACCCCCCTGCCGCAACACCCAATATCATAGGTACTTCATACAAAGAATCAAGTATTTTTTAATTTATTATTATTTTTTTAATATATAAATGAGAAAGAGAAAGTAAGTATAGTTGAGCCAGTGGCTTAATGCAGATGCTGGCTGAAAATATGGGCCTGGATTTGGGTTTAGACATATCCTAGAAATCATTCTTAAATTCCAAAAAGCTTAAAATATATACCAGGCACTATTCTAAGCATTTCTCGTGTGATTCAAACTCACTTAATCCTTACAAGGTAGGTGCCATTATTTAGTATCCCCCATTCTGCAGAAAGGGAAAAGACTGAAAATGTGAAGAATGTTACCCAAAAAGCACACAGCTAGGCATTTGTCCATATCTTCTTAGGCACAGGACAAATTACACTGGGTGGTTAAACGTTTTGTAGGCTTTTGCAAATCAATACTGAATTAGTCTAGAGAGTAGCTCTAGTATTTGAGCATCCTCTTCTTTACGCAGGTATAGGATGAGACCACAGGGACCCACACACCTTCCCCTTGCTCTTATTGTCCTTTGAAAACTAGAGTCCAACAAGTGGTCATATTATTGTACAAGCTTCTTGTTAAGTCTGAAATTACATTTACATGTTTTTCATTGTACTAATCAGAACTATGAAGATTTCCCACTTTCTTCTCAATCCATACACACCAATTTTAATAGTTAAGAATTAGAGTGCTATTCTAACTCACGCTTTACTATTATTAACTTCTCACATTAGAGGAAAGTATTTGCTTAGCCAGTGACCCACAGAAGAGTGCAGCAATTAGTCTGTAAATACGAGGGGTAGTCATATAAAATGCTGAAGAAAATGTATTTTCTGCTGACAAGTTATGAAATAGATAAGTCCCCTAACAGTCTTTGGTTCTGAACAGACAACTTGGTTACAACTGCCAGCAATACTTGAACACAGAAATCGAGCGGAAGTTAATAAAAAGCTACCAACTGAATGTCTCATGACCCAAACAAAAAGAATTTCATACTTGCTAAATATTCCTGGTCAAATACCCTTTGAATTACATCGCTACACTTACTCCTTAGGTAAGTGTGCACTTTCACATGAACAAAATGTGTTCTATAGCTAATATTCTAAACATGTGGGCACAGTTACCTTCAGTTAATAAACTGAGTAGATGACTCACAAACAGCTATTAAGAATTAATTTGACCACTTCTCTCTCCCTGAGGTAAAATATGGCATGCCCCTTATCTTTACAACAAGAAGGTGGCTGATTATATTGATATTAACACTCACTGTAATATAAATTGGCACAGGCACAGATCTTATATAATTGATAACATTTAAAAACTAAACTCGAATTTTTTAAGACATCTAGGAATTTTCTTCTCAAAAATATTTTGTAAATTTCTAGAATTTTTAATCTACTCAAAGCATGCAACCAGTCCCAAAATATACCTTACAATAAGTATTTGAATGAATGTTATTCATTATGATATACTATCACCCCTCCACAAAGTAACATACTATAATTTTATAAAGTTCTGCAAACAAGATGGGCATATGCAGCAATAATACCAGTTATTCTAAACTGCACATTATATATCATATGTAGATTAAAAAAAAACAAACAAAATCATATTCATGTGTGCTGTTGGCTAAAATTATAAACTGTTCTTTACTGGTTTTATTTTCACATGTAATATATGTAAGTTAGAGGCCATTTGATTAATTCCACAAAGGAAATATAGTAATTATTTCCTATATCATCCATTCTGAATAACATCTAATCTAGGAGCTCAAGATTCCTGATTAGATAAGGAAGAAACATTTTATGTCATTAGCTATACAATTTCATCTTGTTTAGGAACTGCACTGTAATGAATACCAGATGAGTTTAAAGTACAGTAGGTTCAAAACAACCTCCAAATCACATTTATATAGCCTTTTGGTAATTTCACCTACTTCAACCCACTGACATGACAGACACCCCAAGATACCAATCTACTTTAAATTAGTATATAAGAGTACAATCACAGAGTTACTTAAAGGTATATTTTTTCCATTTTCACCAATACAGTCTCTGAGCAGCCTAATAAATTCAAGGCTTTCCTCCCTCCTAAAACGGTCATGGCAGAAGGAGAAGAGTTAACCTAACCTGGATTGCTGGTTCATAACAAAGACTTTACCTACATCTTAATTAAATATTAGTCACTGGAATTGAGGGGGAAATTAAAACAGCAATGCATTTTCCATTCTCTTCACAAGCCTCTCCAACCACAGTCAAGTTTCTTCCAGTCAGCTTTTGTCTACTGATACACACAAAATCAGAAACCACCAGTGAATCATGCTAAAAACTGGGTGGCAGCCATGGTATAACTTTTTTGAAACATACTAAAGAAACAAACTGTGACAACGAAAGAGGCTGGTGAGTTCTAATTAACCAAGTTCTAATATTATAGCTGTGTCTGTTTGAAATTACAATATCAACTTGTATCTACATAGATAAACTCCCTAACTAGGGTGTGACTGAAATATCTCATAGCTTAGCTCCAGTTCAAATAAAGGGAAGAGTCACAGGGCTGAAAGTCTCTGAAATCAAAAGGTAAATGATATAGTGGAGCAAGAAGCTTGATTATTACACCAAATTTACATAATTTGCCATTGCTAATTAGGTAGTTGTTCCTCATAGAAAGTTAAAGGTCCATACTCAAACTTTTCCTGCTATTCTCTCAAGTTACACATCCCATTTCCCAGTTTGGTTTTAGAAAGCAAAGGCAGGTACATCCATCTCACTCACACACATAATGGCCCATGCAGAACCATGTGGAGGAAAAGGTTACACATGATACAATGACTGTCAGAGCCATCCTTGTATCTATGTTTAAGGCAGCAGCTCCTCATTGGTCCCAGATTTCCAAACAAGGAAACATCTGTGTTTGTCTCGTGAATCTCTCTGATGATTTATAACATTCCACATAGTTGACATATATACAGCATATGTGCGTCTCCCTCCTCCAATAAAGTGAATAAGCCATGAAGCCAGTCATCGTGTCTCTGAAATCACCGAAGACCTGATTTCTTTTTCCCCCTTCTTAGCTCAGAAAACTTATTGGAAGTGAATGTCTAGGCTGCTTCCTTATGCCCTTTTAATAAAGCCAACCACAGCAAAGAAAACAGAAATTAGTGGCAAGTACAGAGCTTTCTGCCACCGGGATTCACAGCAGCCTTTGGACAAGCCATTAAGGTTGTCTGGCTCCAGCTCTCTTCTGAATAACCACCATCCCCTCTCTGACCCACCCCACACCACCCTCTAAGATCAAAGGCTGCACTTACTGTTTATAACATCCTGAGCAATCCGGGAATCCAAAGAGGTTCTTGTTACCTTTCCCATCCCTCGTTGTCTCCGCTCCAGAAAACATTTTCTAATGAGGCAGGCTGACCCTGGCATAGTCATACCAGTGAATCAGGCCTACCCCAGATGACACTTCCTCTGGGATGCCTTAAAGAGGGGTGGGGCAGTTGCCTCTGGTAAACGTCAGGACAAGCTCTTCAAGGGACATATGGAACCCTGCCTCTTTTTCCCAGCAACTGTGCAGCTCGAGTGCCGCAAAGCAAGTTTCTCTCCTTTAGACAGGTGGTAACGACAAAAATTAAGAAACTCACAAAAGTTCTTGCTGGATATGTAAAAAGTCCCAGGTATCCTATCACAAAATTTTGCATATTGTCCTGCAGACATCGGCATGCCTCTTCTCGAGAAATGTGCCAACTGTGGGAGCACACCCCAATATGAACAGCAGTGCCAGGCACAACTCCAGTTAACCTTGCTTTCTCCACTCACCTTTTAAACTGAAAATGCTGGCTATATATCCATTCCTCACTCAGGCTGGCCCTGCACTTCAGCTTTTACTTTGCAAGTGAAAAGGCAGAGCAAGAGCTGTTTGTGTAATCCTTCTTATTCTCACCACCGTCATGTGCACTTTTGGGGACTAACTCAATGCCCAGGAATATCACCAAATTTCAGTGCCAGAGAAAACTGGCTTGCCTCTGCCTCCCCCCGGCTTTCTCAACTCATCTGCCCTCCCAGCAGCAAACACAGCAGGAGATGGGAGGCCTAAAACCACATGTTTTGTGGGAGCAGAACTGGTATTGAAAATAAACCTCTGACAAGGACCATCTCACCTCTCTGCTCTTGGGGCTCTGCCAGCTCTGCAGACCTGAGTTTTGTGTAGTGTTCTGAAGGAAATAAATGTCCCCCAAGGGCACACACACCCTTGGGATAAAGGGGAAGGGGTATTTATTTGCCTAGAGCAAATACTTAGGCAGTCATGGCATTTCCTCAAATTTGAAACTCAACAAGAGAAACTAATTCAAACTAAAACCCAAAATATACATTCCAAGCTGACACCTCAGGGACTCAGAGGGCATGTTCTGGTTGGGATTCTGGGCCCATTAATTAAAACAAAAAAAAGCAGTCAGTTTGGTATCTTTGGAAAAATACATTTACTAATCTTGTAAGCAAGGCAAAATTTAAGTTCAAGAAGCAAAAACACCACCAGGTTTACTAAGTAAAAGGTAAAAATCTTCCTAGGGAGTTTTGGGGGAAATCACTCAGTGCAACGTTTGCTGAAAAGCTCAGATTTCAAACAAAAGTCTCTATTTACCTGCAAATCCATGCATCACCTTTGAATGACTCCCAAATTTACACCAAACCATAATCACCTCAGAAGAGACTTGCATTTTTGAAAGAATAAAAAAAAAAAACCTGACATGTTAATGTTTTTGTTTTACAGATAGATTATTTCTGAACTGGTTCTAAGAGCTGTTTCTTCCCTTTCTCTAGGGGGTTTCATAGCGGGATGGGAACAAATTATTTCTGACTAAAAAATTCTATTGCTAAACTTATAGAATCAAGTTAAAGGATATAATAACATAGATTTCTGATTATAAATAGCTGGCAGGGGAAGGAAGTATAAAATCACAACCACTAATACTTAAGAGAACCTACAGGGACTCATGCTAGACCTGACATACAATCATTTAAACCCCACAACAATCTTAAGTCAAAGGCTCTACTATTATCTCCGTTTTATACATGACGAAACTGAGGCACTGACAGGCTAAGTGACTTGTGTAAGGTCATTCGACTAAAGGCAAACCTGAGATTCAAACCCAGAGTGTCTGGCTCAAGCCAGCCTCTTAACCAAATTACACTGCTTCAAAGGTCTCTTAAAGATTGAACAATAGCTCTGCTCTTTAAAGAGACAGATGACTTTCTAAAAGTGATGCTGGATGGATGGACAGACGAACTAATGGGAGGGAAAGACAGACTTTACAGTGACAGGAATTCTTCATTCTCTGCAGTCTCCAACTAGGAGACTCACTGATTTCAAGTAATATCAATTATCCTATTGTGACCTATGGATTCATTCCAAGGTCACTCAGAGTGCTTGTCTGAAAGAAAGACTCCACAACACAGCCCACTCTCATCAGTATTCTCTCCCTTGTTCTCTGTCAGCTTGCCCACAGACACAGCAAAGTCTAAAATATGTGGTGCTTTTCTGTTAGCACTGGTAACTACCTCCTATTATGTGAAAGGAGGAAATAAAGATGGCTCTCCTTTTTTCTGTGATATCACTACTGTGACTAGCAAGAATAGTCCAAAATGTCTTCACTTTTAAGGAGTACAAAGCCTAAGAAGTTCTACCATCCTCAGCAACAAACCTCAAAATTATTAAAGAAGAAATCTTTATAATAAAACATTTCTAACTATTGACCTCTGCTGAACGACAGAATGTGTATTTCCTATATCTTTTCAAGTAAGCAGCTCCCTTTTAAGAATCAAAACTTGTATAGGCCCGCACCTATACAAGTCATTCTTGCACTATTAGTTGAGAAACTATTTAACAATTAACATGTATAGAATGGAACTGGAAACTTAAAGCCGGACCCCTTCCCTATAAACGAGCTATGTTATAATCCTGGCTCCAGCATGTACTCAAGTCACTGGGGAATCAATTTGAAGGCAGAGAAGTGATTAATTTAAAAAGTATCACTTTCTTCTTTCATAGATTTAGGAAACACAGAAAAATCATATTTCAAAAATCAGAGATAGCAGGTACAGAATATATCTGACAACACACTGGGCCCATCTGGCACACACCACAAGACTTACTTCATTAAAGCACTTTCTCAATTCTGGTTACAGTATTAAACTGGAAACTCAAACCGAATTAAACATGAAGAAAGAACTGGGCACAAACTACTCATTTCTCCAGTAACTCAACTCTACCACCATTAATGGTGACCTGCAGCCTAGAAGTGACGTGGAGCAGCTGAGGACGCTCCGCTTGTTTGGCCATATCCCAAACTAATTATTAGGTTTTCCAGTTGCACTCTAGACACATTGCAGCTCCGAAATAAATGAGTGGTGTGGGTCAAAACAGCAGATATCACTCTTCACTGCAGGGTTTACTGACTCACAATGTTGCCCAGGCTAAAGATCAGAGTTATGCTTGAAACTGGAATTCTTCACGATGAGGCACCAATTCACACGGTCATCCTTATGACCTTGTCATAGGACAACTGATATCTCTAGGGAAAAGTGAGGCATAAACTTTGCTAAGTCTCCCATAATGGAGTCTATTAAACACCATTCCAAGGGACCAATGCTCTGGTTCAGAACGTGTAGTCCTACAGACTGTCCACTAACTGGCAGCTTATAGAAAGAAGTGATGTTCATAATTAAAAACCCATCTAAACTCTTCTGACAGAATGGATGTACTTGATAATTTTTGGACAAGCATGCCAGTTTTCTTCTGTTTCCTGTGAAAGGCCTTTATAGTGGCAGCCAGGACCAAACAAACCAGGCCAGGGATGTACATTTATTTGTTTTATCAAAATGGTCTAGAAACAAAAAGGGAAACGTCATGAATAACAAATCACGAAGTTTTACTGCCAATTCACCTCACAGTCCCCAAACTTTTACTTCTGACAGCTGTGTTCCATGGATTCCCCTTGCCATTTTTGTAAATTCAAGTTTCCTCTTTCCTGCCTCTCCAAGAGGCTTCAACTGTATTTCTAGGGGGCTGTCACCCTCAACACACAGGCTCCAAACTATAAGTTAACTCTAATGTGTGATTTTTACTTCGCACTCAATATCATTTATTGAAAAAAAGCCCTGCCAAAAGTCAAAATATGAACTATAGTGAATGTCAGGTACTGTTTACTCATTTACACCCCTTCAACAAATACAAACTACCAAATCCCAGGCACTGTTTCAGGTGCTCAAGGAAAATCTGTGAGCCACAAAAAAAAAAAAAAAAAAAAAAAAAAAAAACCCTGCTTTCATGGAGTTTATATCCCAGTGGAGAAAATTGAAAAACAAGTATAACAAATAAGGTGTTTGGGGTAGTTAGTGGTGAATGCTAGAAATAAAGTACAGTGTGATAGAAATAACACAGGAGAGCAACAAAGGTGGGAGAACCCTAACACTGGCCATGCAGGGAGCCACAGTAACTCTAAGGTAGAGATAAAGACTGAAATTCTGGTCCAGCCTTGCCGTTCACTACCTGGTCCTTAAGCATGGTCCTTGGATTTGGATCCCTTACCTTCAGAAGCCTCACAAGTGTCTTCACATATGAATAGCATCACCTGAATAACTGCTATCCTTACTTAAAATGACTTGTCTAGATTTTGGACCCAAATGCAGTATTTTCTCCCCAAACAAGATAATAAAGAAGACAAAAAGTGGTGCCCTCCATGAGTTTCTGAGCCCAACGGCTGGTTGCCAGCAGACCCTTGAAGGCATTCGGGGAAAAGACTTTGAAACAATGGTAATTACCAACTCCCACCCTACTAAACCGAGTGCAGGTTTCAGCCTGTATTAGGAGAGAGGTTTAGATGACGAATGTATTTGAGGTACTGCTTTGTATGAAAAAATTCCAAGTGAGAAGAAACTAACTTTCTAATAATTAGTTTGTAAGATGCAATTAAGTCAATAAGTTCCTATATATCAGCCAAGGAATGTTTCCATCATCTAGTTTCAGACTTCTTGTTCCCCAGATTTGCAAGTCCAAAAACTAGTGCCAGAGAAAATTACAGTTTTTGAAGAGTTCATGCATCTCCCCACAAATTAAGAGACATGGATCCCAACATTGCATTTACACACACCACATTCTGCTGAAGCACCAATGACCTGCATACTTTGATTTGACTAGCAACATGTGTCGTTTCAGTTTTCACAGCAGATTTCCCAGGTTAAGTTGACTCTCTTCAAAATGTGAAACCACCAATGAGGAGGTACAAATGCAGGATCTGGGAGAACCGTGTCCCAGTTCCTAGTATTTTCAGAGAGCCTCCATGGGCAGGATGGAGGAGTTGGCACACTTAGTAATTCCAAACCCAGGTAACCCCACCACTGTCCCAAACAAGACACTGTTCTCAACACAGCACTTTCCACAAACAAGGAGGGTAAAAAAATGAAAAGTTACACTGTGCACCAACCAGGCACACAGACCCAATAGAATAGGACTTTCTCATCAAAGTCTTTCTGTCGATTATGTTGGCAGAGATTATAAAACATCTTTCTGTTTACTTAAGCTCCATCCGTCACTATCTGGAGAAAGTATGTTTCTTTCTATCAAAAGAATAGTGTGTAAAGAGACAGGAGACGGATGCCCACTGCTGAACTCAGTGATGTTCTGCCTTGGATTCTTGATTTCTGCACTGAATTCTTTTCCAAAATAATTTAGTTTCAAAACATGTAACACAAACAATGTCCATACTTTATAGAAATGGAGGCTGCAGCCTGGTTTAAGGAAAAGACACTAAACTGAGAGTGAGAACTCCAGTGTTTAGTCCCAACTCTGTCTGATACCACAGAACAAAACTTGGTCCGTTAGTATTTTTACTTGTTTTACCCCCCTCATCTGGCGGGATGAGAGTAAAATCCAACTGGATCACCTCTCCAGTTACTTGGTTTCTTGAGTCTGTGTGAAAGATAAAGGTTACTTTAATGCCTCTACAGGTAATGATGGAAGGACCAGGCCATGTAAGAGAAGACAAGACAGAAAGCCTTAGAAATGCACAGAAAGACTAAAAAGGATAAATAGAAAAAGATTAAAAGACTTTAGCCATAAAAGGAAGAAACAAGCTATTGGTACACAGCATAGATGAATCACAAAAAACCTTATAGTAAAGGAACCCAGACATAAAAGTGCTTCCATTTCTATGAAGTTTCGCAATAATTCTAGAAATCGGGTCAGTTTTCCCCAGAACTGTGGGAGGGGAGGTAGGGGGATTGACTGCAAAGAGGCATAAGGGAAGTTTTCTGAGGCAATGAAAGTGTTGTGTATCTTAATGGAATGGTTATACCCAGGTATATAGACTTGTCAAAACATATCAAGCTGTATACTTTAAACGGTTGTAAATTTTACAACAATAAATCTGTTTTTTAATCTGAACTTACACTTGGTTTGAAAAAAAATAAAGGATAGGTGAAAAGGGAGAATGAGTTGTGGTGACTCACCAGGTTAAACTGATTCTTTCTGGAAAGTAGCTGCTAGAATTAAATACAAATAAAAAATACAAATGAAAAATCCCAAAAGCCACACCCTCTAGTGATATATTTCAGGGAACTAGTCCAAATGTGGAAAATTCCCCCAACTTTCAAATTTTTAAAAGTGATTTAATAAAGAACTGTTTACAATACAAATTTCCTTTCAGAGTCTGGAAGAGTTAAAGAAAAAGTAGATTTTATCTTTTAAAAAAAGTAAAAGAGGAAAACTAAGAAGTCACTTTTCTGCAAGCTGAATCAGCATGCCATTTGTGGTTTGTGTTAACAGATTTGCTTCTGTGTTGTGCAGGAAAGCAAATCCAACGTTAACCTATGGAGAGAAAAGTCTTGCTTACAGTTTTCATACTTTTTTTGTCCAGTCCAGAAATTTACACTCCTACGTCTGAGAGAGGCTCCCCACACTAAGGATTCCCACAAGGTGTTAGAAAGCAGGCGATGAGAACTCAGGGAGAGGGGATCCCTCCTGAAGAGTGGGATGGGGGTGGTATTAATCCCCTGCCCTAATCTATACTCCACACAGAAGAGAAGAGTTTCTGAAACCAACAGCTTGTTGCTACAGAAATGACAGAACTACTCATGACGGCACAAAAGAAGTGTTGTGGTAAAGAATCATAGCACTGGAACACAAATCTCAAATTTTCAGAAGAACCCAGTCCTTGCCTTCACGATGTCAAGAGCACCACGAGGACTCCTGCAGGAGACTGTGGGAAGGCAGCCCAGAGGAGACATAGAAAATTGGACATTCCCGGAACTGGAATTGGCAGCCCACAACCAAAGTCAACTCATTTCCTGGCACAAAATGATTTACAAGTCATCCTGGCAGGGGGCACATCGAGATCTATTATAAGATAATAATCTTGGTCTAAATCTCAACATCTAGACCTGGGCTGCCTGCCCCCCAGAGGTAAAAGGGCGCTAAGTATTTTCAAGGTTGGAATCTCATCTCCTAGAAAGGATCAGAAGCTTCTGGATGTGAGAGCATCCCAATGTCTCTAGAACTCCCTGGCAAGAAATGGCCAGAATTTGGGGGAGTTAGGGGGTACCAGTCATAGCATGGCATGTGCCATCTTCAGAATCCCTTACATTAGAATTCAGGGCCATGAAGGCCATCTTTGTTCCATACACTTTGTTTGTGTTTTGCTATATAAATCACTGTTTCAGTTTTGCTTGGGGTAATTGGGGGGAGGGGTGCACAACAACTTATTAATGCTATCTGCAAATGCCAAGTTTGACAGACAGTATTTTCCACTGTGATTAGTCATTTGTAAAGAATACTGATTTTCTTAATTTTATTCTGTAATGTGGCTATGGCAGAAAGCATCACTTTTACACTGTTCTGCCAGGTTCTGATAAAAACTAATATTCATATATTTTTACATAAATCACATGCTTGTTTTGCTCTAACAAGTAGTAAGAGGCAAAGGCATTTAAGCAGCACTTCTAGAAATTAAATTAGTTATCTGATGTTCATCTATTTCACCACAGATGCCCAGCCCAGCCAGTCAATCTGGGAAAATTTCCCTTGCCTCAATCAACAGCTGGATTAGCTGCTTCTCCCCAAGAAGACATGGTGCATGCTTTGTTTTCCCACTGTGTCCCTGATTCTCTCTTCTTTGAAAGAGGAAGATCCTAGATATCACTGTTTAAAATTACACTGTAATACGTATTTCTTGGAGAAAATTACAAATAAATAAACCTTATCTCTTGAGTACACCTCCCTCCCCCCAAACTCCTACATGCTATTTCTCATCTTGGACTTTACAATGGAATACACTGCTCTCCACCCTCACCCAGCTAATTCCTGCCCTCCAAGTCTCTACACTGTGAAGTCCAGAAAGTCTCATTTCATTCCCTTGTACATAGCAGATGTCCCAAAGTGTGCCCACAGCAGCCTGAACAATTCATCTATCAAAGCACTTGTCCCTCCCTCTGTAAAAACCACTGTTCACCACTGAGTGCCTGGCATTCAGCACATACCGGGCATACAACAGAAGGTCAATAACTATTTCTCATAAAAACAAAAAAAAAAAAAAAAACTGATTTTACTTTATTTTAAAACACTGTTGATCTTGATATATATCCTTTCATAGTATTCTCCTGAACAAATTTAGTATTTAAATTGCTTACCCCCCCCACAAAAAAATAATACTGTACATACTATTTTCTCACTTGATTTTTTTCATTTACTACATTGTCATTAGATAATCTTGCTCCCATGTCATTTTAATGACTGCATGAAATAGATGTTCCCTAATTTAACCAATCCCCTACTGGTTACAATTTTTCACTGTGATACACTTGATATACATCCCTGTGGCCAAATCTAAACAAATTCCTAGAAGCACTGTAGCTGAGTCAAATGTTATGTAAAATATTGTACTAGTCACAGTACACACCAAAAGCTTAAAATAGGAGTTATCATTTGTTAATGAAAGTGACAGGATCATCACAACCAGAATGAGACACCTAAAATCTTCATTTAAAAAATGGATGAAGGAACACAGAGTTGTTCAGCCCAGATAAGGTAGAACAATGAGCCTGATGGATAGAGACAATATTTAGTTACTTCTGAGGACCAACTAGAACCAGCTAAAAGAGATGGAAAGTGGTACTATTCTGAGAATGGAATTTTCCCAAAAAGTTACCCACATGGACTTTACAGTTGCTATACGTATTCAGGCTGAGGCAGGGAGGAATACTGACTGGGGAAAGATATGGGGCCAGTGACACAGGAAGGTCCCTCAGTCAACCAAAAATGTCACCTATGTTTAACTACGATTTCAACCCTCCAGAGGGCTCTCCACTGCGTTCTTCAAATGCAAATAGAGAAAAGCCACAATTAAAATTTCCTATGTTAGCCCAAGTACTATAGGAGCACACGGCATATTTACTGCACATAAATTGCTCATGAGAGAACCAATTTCACCGATAAGCAAAAAGTCATGGAGGATCAAACAGTACACTGTCACTGACCACAGCACAGTGACAATGTTTTACTGTGTAAGCATCAACTCTTCAAAATGGGGAGGGTCTGACTTAGCCTTACAGCTTATGGCCCTCCTTTTAATATATGTAGTAAAGAGTAAATTAACTCTAATTATAACATTTCTTGTAATTGCCTAATCTCCCTGTTTTTTAAAGGAAGTTATTAAACAGATCAACTGTCACTATCTCTTCCTCAATTTTTACCAAGGTTCAAATGTAAATGAAGCTTCTAAAAGTTTTTTTGTTTTGTTTTGTTTTGTTTTTAAAGAAAAGTAAAGAAAGAGGGAAAACAACTCTGCACTTCCACTTCTATGAAGTCCAGTTTCTTTGGGAAGGCAGGGGGATTAATGAAATGACAAACTGAGTGCTTGGCGGCTGCAAATGAGCCTCAGGTACCAGGCTGCCTGTGAGTTTGGCCCTCTGGCTTCTATTTCCACAGCTCTGACATGCGGTTAATAGTACCATGCTGACATAGATAGTATAAGGATTAAATGAGTTAATGTATGTAAAATTCTTGGATTAGTGCCCAGCACACAGGAAGTGCCATGTAACTGCCAGACACTTATTTTCACCATCGGTGTCAATTCTACATGTACTTAAAGAGAATAATGCAGGACCTTAAATAAGCAAGAAGTACTGGTGAAGGTTATTTTAAAAATACAAGCAGAATTGACTTCAATAGTCCACCTTCTAAAAATTCACTATTAACCAGACATCTAAAACTCTGAGTATATTTCATCATAGAAAAAAAAAAAAATGTTCCAAATGGTGATTGGGTTCCCAAACCAACACAAAGGACTTAAAACTCACTAGAATAACAATTAAAAAATAAATAAGGAAGGTGACTAGAACATTATGGGGGTGGGGGATTGGGGGGATAAAGGGGTCAGAATTCTCTGTGCCAATCCAGAATTAGAAAAATTCAAGGAGAAAACATTGCTACCAGTAGGCTGTGGCATGAATATCAGAATGAAAACTCAGGTTTGAATAAGAAAAACCAAGTCACGGTCTATAGTTTAGCAAGTGCCTGCTTTAGCTGTCACTTGACTGGCCCCAGAGAAAATAATTAAGTTTTAAGCTACACTGGCTGGGAGTCTGGATTTCTTGGACCTGATGAATTATACACTATAATGAACTCTGCAAATTAACTGAAACCAGGCTCTGCTATGCGAGCAAATTTGAACAATGAATATATTTCTCATTGGCTACTAGTAATAGGTCTGAAATTTAATCATATAATTAAAGGGAGAAATTAGCTGATGGACAGAAATATACAAAATCCGCCCCCCTCGATAAACAAGTGTTGTTGATTTATGGAACTGTATCATCGGAAAAGGAAAAATGTCCAGAACAACTTCCAAAGCCTCACATTCCACTAAATGAAATTTCAAAATGAATGGTCAGATTTCTTTGTGGGTGAGCTACAAGTCTCTTTTAGAAACTAAAATCCTTCCCTGAGCAGAGCTCTTTGAATGTAAATGTTAACTGCAATCTACTACAGCTATTTAAGCTTCAAAGTATAAGGATGAGATCATGAGAAAAGACAGCTGTCAATCTTCCCCACCTTCCATTTGTTCCTCACTCCACTTGCCCCTCAAGCTATATTTCCACATCCTTGAATGCTGTTCTGCCTTCCACTTGTGAAAGATCTTCCCTACATGTTTAAAAGTCCAAACAATTCAAAACTAAACTACAGTGGTGAAAAAAGCTGCTAGAAAGATAAGATTCTGTTTCTCCATCTAGGTGCTGGTTTTAACAGGTGTCTTCAGTTTGTGAAAACACTAACTGTACATTATGACTTGTACATGCTTTACAGGTTACTTCAATAGAGAGTTTAAAGATTTTGTAAACCACCTGAAAATAAGTTTAAAGAAGACAGTATTCTCATTTCCCCAGAGTGTGGGCATAACGGCACAATCTCTAAGGTAAAATATTGCCAACTCGACAACCACCGCTTCACTGTTAATGAGAAAGCAGATGGGTGGGTGGGGGAATCATGATCAAGATTTTGTTACTGCTGCTAGGGTTGATGTACTCGACACCAAAGGACACTAAGGACATGTCACATGACTCCCACCTAACTACAAAAGCACTTAAAGTGTCTCCCATTTGGGTCTTCTAAATGTGAAAATTGAAGTTACTTGCCAGCAAAAGCCATGGAACACTAAATGCCTTAAAAAATTGCTGGTACAGCTTCGGAAAACCTGACATTTAGAAAAGAGACAGATATAATCCCACACATGGGTCTCTAGAAATGTACATTTTAAAAATTATATCCAAAACCACAAGAGTAAATGTTAGTAGTGAATGCTTCCTTTAAAAAGTTCAGAACAATGTATATATACATACATAACACAGTGATGAAATCCTTTGTAAACATTCATACAATGTCCAAGTCATTCCCAAGATTTCATTTGAACTGGTAAACACATACCTTACTTACAAGAAGTATTGGACTACTCCAAAGAGACCAAGGGGAAAAAAAAACAACAACCAAGAACCCTTAGGACCCCTTGAACTCCATTTATTCTCAGTCAACAAGAACATTTGCTTCTGCCTATTATCTAAATACAAGGTCAGTGTACAGGGGAAATAAGTGGCTTACTCACACATCAGAACCCCATTCTAAGCTTGAACTTAAAACTCATCCAAAGATGGAAGAGAACCACCACCAGAGGATGTAACCAATTTTAACTCTAAGCTAAATGACACTGTAGGAAAAGATGATGGTGAAGAATGGAATGTAGCGTGGTACTGACAATCAAAGGCATCTAGTTGTTTAGAGGCAACTACGAATACTGGGGCCTTTCCCCTCTCCCAAATGGAGTAATAGAATTACCCAGCGTCAGCACTCTCCTGCTTCCCTTGCTCCAGTTCAGGCAGCCTGCAGGGGTGAGCCCAAATTTGAACTACTCTCAGAACAGGAAATCCCATCACAATACATTATATAAGGGGTTCAAGATAACCAGCCAACAGAAGTCTTCAGTGGACATTGTTTAAATCCTTCCTCACAACTGCTGGAACAATGCTAGCAATCTGGTTAACATTCCGAAGATAAAAGGCCTTACAAAAGCCCACAGCAACTTCCTCAGCACCAGCTCAGTTTCCAGCTGGGAATGACAGGCAAGAAACCCTGTCCAACCAAACCCCAGGCTTGTGCTCACTCCCAATGGGTAGCCCTCCTGCCAAATGCCAAGAAGGGGAAATGTGACTATGGTAAGCCCAAAACAGGTTGCAGATGTTCCAGCACAACTGGTAATAAAAAGCCTTCAGCTGAGACAGAAGGAATTAATAAAAAGGAATGAAACACGTAGTGACATGGTTGCTCATTGATGGGCCATTCTCTCCACCACATCAAAGGCGAGGGTGCCCCTGTACAAACCTGGCACTGGATGGCTTCCCTGTCAGCATGTGCACTATGCACACACACACTGACTCCAAGAATGAACCTGAGACTGCTCAGTTCCTGGCCATAATCTAAAATAAAAAAAAAACAAGACACCAAATAAACTGTCCAGAGCTACTGTGTTCTCCCTGTAAGAGAGTGGGACTCCGGACAGAAATTCACAGAGAAGCCTGTGGGCCTATAAGGAAACATTCAATAAATATTTGTTGATTGATTTTTTTAACAGATGATTAAAGGTTAGCGGGGAAAGGCCATAGTACAAAGGTCAAAAGTATAGCATCAGTCATCTAAAAATGCGAGCCTGTGAAGGGCCATTTGATAATGGTCTGGCCACTGCAGAGGGCTGGCTTCTTTGTGGTGTCTGCAACTTGACAGACTGGGGAAAGGCTGCCAGGAGACTGGTAATCCTCCTGCTTTAGAGTCTTCTAAAAAATGAATAAATTATCACTTCTGTGGGAGGTTACAAAAAAAAGTGCAGGTTAATTATATTGGGGAATCAGTAAACCACGGCTATTCTCTACCACTAACTTCAGGAGAAAGAAAAAGAAAGCAGGGTAGACATGGAACAGGACAGCTGAAGTAGGGAGCAGAGGACGATGTGGGTTATCAGGTCTGATAATCTGAGGGAGTAACCACTACCACCTGCATTGACTCTAGGAATGCTTACAAGCTAAAGACATTTATAACTGTTAATTATCACCACAGCCGCCCAATCAAGAAGATTGAAGAAACTGAGGCACAGAGAACATATGCAATTACCCAAAGTCATACAGTTTAAACAAATGATAGACTGGAATTTGAATAAATTATGCTCTGAGTTTAGTGCTAGGTTCAGGGTTAACTGTTATTAAATCTACAGCCAGAGTGCACCCTAGGTGGACTAAGGGGGAGGGACCTAATACTAACAATACAAACACAGTCAACTTCTGCACCTGAAATACCACTGTCTAAATAAAGCTGAAAACTTCTAGTCCCCTTCAACTACTGCCCCGGTTCAACTAGCTTACCTTGTTTAATGGCAATTGGATTTGGGGTTTTTCTTGGGGGTAGGATATTGAGGCATATTAAAACGTTACCAAGTGATTTTAATCACAAACATTTAAATAGCAAAACAGGGCAACTCTTCTCACGTTATGTCTTATTTGACTGGGCAAAGAGAGCAATAAGCATTCTGAATAGCGCTTCGAATAAATAAATTTTTTAAAAAATACTACTGAACTTTTTAGGAAGTCAAGCCCTAAAGATACAAAGCATCCTAAAGAGGTCAGGCCAGTAGCAACTGCTGCAAGTCGACAAGTGAAGCTATGGACCACTGACCCACTCCCTACAACCACTGCTCAGAACCACCTGGGAGCTTGCTTGAAAAGCATTCTTTCAGGCTATATCCCAGATATACTGAACCAGAACAGGCAACAGGTGATTCCTATGTGAGTTTGAAAAGTGCTGCCCTATTAGCAAATGTACATATGTTCGACATGATCCTGCCTCCTACCAGAAAGCAAGGGCAGGCAGGGAGGTAAAGGAACCAAATGCTATATAGTTGTCAAAAATATGTTCAAATTACTATCACTTATCTTTAATAATTAAAATTACAATTACCATTTTATTCTAATTCCTGCCATCAAGCGTGAACAAGAGAAAATTTCTTGAAAATTCCTTGTGGTTCAAAACTGTCACCTATTCTGAAAATTAACCACCAAAAATCCTGTGATCACAATAAATGTATATCATTAAGATTATTGGTTCTTTCTGTTAAAATTGTTCATCCTAGAGCAGTGAACAAAAAGCCTTGTTTCATATATATAAGAAATAACCAGGTACTAAAAATGGATCACTACATGAATGAAGCTAGCAAATATAGAAAAGAGAGTAAAGAAACTTAAGTACAGTTAATACACTAAATCAATATAAAGCATATACATAAACCATCCTGAATATCAAGGCAAAAAAATAATAACTTAAACCACTAGGTTTTTAACTACTAAAGGTGCAGTGAACAGCTTTCTTCATCATTCTTAAACATTTTTAATAACTATAAAATAGAGCATGCAGAAAGATCAAAGGTATCCCCTTTCCCTCCTATGTATTAGGAGTTATAAACCATTTTTTCCTTTCAGAGATACTACCTACAAGTTACCAGTGAACAAAAAGTACACCAACATACAATTCACCAACACTGACAATATACATAATTCAAAATTTTAACTGCTCCAGGAAAATAAGAAGCTCTCCTGATTATAATTTAAGTCACTAAACCAGATATTGCCTTCACAGGCTAACAATAAAATGTATCCACCACATACCAAGACGGCAGTCTCCTATCCTGATCTGAATTTAATAATACTCAAGAATACATATAATTTCCCTTATATTTTGTACAACATATAGGACAACTGTTCTGCATTCATTATTCCTATGAAACTACAGAGGGAAAGAGAACCGAATCATCCAACACAATTCACTCCTAAAGACTTAGAACTTGTAGAGTTAATTCTATAAAAGAAATAAATTTTGACCAAATATTCTCTATTCAATGTTATGCTCTCACAATGGGAGATGTATTGCAATCACCCATTAGTGTAATCTAGTCTCCACAGTCAATAAACAAATGTCACTTCCAGTCACTCAGATAAAACCTGGGTGAGAGGGCTAGAAAGAAATAAACATATAAACGAGATTCTATAAACATCTAAGGCACACACTGATGACTGCTTTCAAGCCAAAATGTCTAGAACTCATGACAGAAAGTGAAATGTCCATGATTAATATGGTCTTCTAAATGCATTCAAGTTATGCTAACACTCTCACCCATCTGAGAAACATTCTTAAAGTAAAAAAAAAAAAAGGGCCCAAGTTCCAACTGGCTAACTCAAATCACTCCTAACTTTGTGTAGCCTCCTTTCTATGCCCTGCTGCAGGTTTCCTTTGAATTTTTAAAAACCCGGGATTTGAGTAAATATAGCCATTTCAGAAGTAGTTACTGAAAGCCTCATTACCTACGCACTGCTTTAAATGTTTGTAGAGAGTCTTCATTTTGTAGAGAGACTATATAGGGAATTTTGTTCTTTTATACCCAGAATCTTCTTGCCCCAATATATTCTGCTTCTTGGCTACCAAAATTTGCTCATTGAAGAGTTTAGGTACTGACAAATCAGAGTTCTATCTCTGACAGAGTCTGGGTAACCCTAAATCATCCTTTAAAATTATTTCAAATTAAGAATGCAAGCTTTGGGAAACATCAGGGGATTGATTGCCTGCTCCCTTTTTACGCACACACACACGCGCGCATGGTTGGTCTTTGCAAATGGGCTCCACCATCCAGTAATTGGCTCATAAATTTCATTCATAACTTGAAAGAGAAAGGGTCAAAAATGAGCGATCTGTGATTTTAAATGTTGTCATTATTCTCCTGGCTGCAAGCAGTTAAAGAAGGCCTTACAAGCTCATGAATTACGGGTGCAGTTTATTACTCTGAATGAGCTCAGAACAAGCACAGTATCTCAGGAAGCTGGAGATGAGAGAAGGAGGTCATCTGCAAACCCAGATGCTTTTATGGCATTAACCTTAAATGTCACTTACCCAATCAATAGGCGAACAATCCTTTCTGTTCCCAGACCCTCGCCTTAACTGCCCACAGTACACTTTTAAGGCAGAGAAATTTTACACATGTATTATTATACATCTTCCCTTAAAATATATTTCAGGCCTTGCTAATTTACTAGTCCTTAAGCACAGGTTTTTATATGCTTATGAGGAAAGAGCACAGAATTAGGAAAAACACATCCAACCTTCATTGCTGAGTTTTCCAACAGATTTCAGTTTGTGTATAACAGTTCCATATATAACAGTTCCACGCCATCTCAATCTCAAATTGAGAGGTAAATAAACACACTTTAGAATCAGTGATTTATTCTTACAAATACTGGACTAAATTAGAAATCACATTTCAGGCGTATCTGCCATTCTATGAATGGAGCCATCAGAAACTTCAGGTTGGGGGCGGGGCAGGGGCATGTCAAGTTGTTCAGCCTTTATTGAGAAGCCCACAATCACAGAGCCTGAGAACCTGACAGTAGCCAGACAGAAGTCCAGATCTCTTAAGGGGCAGAATGCAAAGTGATCATGAGGGGAGACTAAGAGCTCATCCTCTAGGCAATCAAGATGGATGGACCATCAGAAAAAGAATGACTCAATACTAAGTATCTTATCTCATTCACTCACACCAATCCCTTTGAAGTGAAGAAAACTGGCAGAGGTTGGCCTCAGTAACTTCCTGCCAAACGAAAATTGCTGTGGAAACTGCAGTGGGGACATCTGTGTGGCCCCCAAGCTATGGTGCAGTGGAAAAAAGGGAACGGAGCCAGAGACCACAGGTTCTGGCAGAACTAGGCTGACTTGCTCTTATTTCTCCTTACAGGCCTAACTGAGCTGGAAACCAGTGCTTCTGAATGCAGGCCAACCTGGGTTTGAATTCCAGCTCCACCCCCTACCTAAGCTTTAAATTCCTTACTCTAGAACAGGTGATGATTCCAACTTCTGAGAGCTGAAGGGCTTAATGAGAGAAAGAACAAGAGGACTCAACAAATGTTTTGGTTCTCTCTAAAACCGCCTGCCCCCACTATCTCTTCACAAAGAAAGTATTCATTACACAGACCCTCTTTCTCATGGCCCCACCCAGAGATCAATGCCATTTCTTCCCTGTGTGAAACACATCTGTACTTCTTTTGCAGAGAAACCTGACATTTTAGTTACCCTACTGACATCCTCATTTTTACAAATAAAAGTTGTTGGTAGCAGAAGCATAAATAGAACTTAGCTGATACCCTTTTACACTACTTCAGTCTTACCCAAAGGGAGTTCCAGAGAACCCGAGGTCCATGGATATTATTCAAAACATGGTTCACTGACAAACAAAGTTTGGGAAATATCAGGTTTTAAAAGCTTTCTTTAGGTTTGTTCATGTGCACCATGATTCTCTAACAAAGAGTCCTAGTACTGCAAAATTATGACTGCTGAAGCTTCCTCCTTTTACCCCTCAAAAGCAGAATATATGTTCCCAGAACATACTAAAGGATACATCACACTACGCTGCTTCATTCAATTATTAACTGTCAGTGGTTTGATTGGGGTATTTATTTGTAAGGAAGATGTTTTCTAAGTAGTACATGAAAAAATGGTAACTGTAAAAATATAACTATACTGCGTGTATAGGGTAAAATATATATAATTCTTTTCTACAGCTCAGAAAAACTGAAAGGGCAGTTATCCTAAACTTCTGAGGTTCCAACTATACAAACAAGAGAAAGTTATTAATAAAACGTAACTAGAGAAACTTATGGAATTTAAAGTTCTTGTAAAAAAAGTTCTCGCTGCAATAACAAATTCTTAGGATCCTTAGCAGAACTATAACTTCAGTACAAATTGTCTAACAAAATTTAGTAATCACTTTTAAGAAAATACTTTGTTTTATTTTTACTATCAGTAAAGATACTCAAAAGAGAGGGGAGTCCTGAGAAGCTATCTAATAAAGCAAATTAATTAAGTGCAAAAACTTCCTTGAGCTACAGAAAAAAATGACTGAGGGTCTGTTCAATTAAAGCTATTAAATAAATGAGTAATGAGACCCAAGGTGTGTATTTTATATCCTGAATGTTAAGCTGGTCGAGTCCCCATGCGGGCACATTGCACTCTTTCAAGACCTTCCACAATTATAAATATAGGTATTTTTTTTAACGGTTTAGAATCTCCTTCTCCTTGTAAATACTGTTCCTTCTTAGACTCTAGACCACATATCCAAAGGAATCTTTTGTAATGATGAAAATGTCCTATGTCTGCAGTGTCCAATATAATAGCCACTACCTACATTAAATGTAGTTATGACTACATTTGCTTACATTCTGATATCATTTTGTTGACATACATGAAGAAGTTGAACAGATTATCTGCCCAAAGATGTCTTCATTACTAAGCTTCCCTTAAAGAGTTCCTGAAGAGAGTCCTTTAAGGAAAAATATTACATTGTAAATATAATTTAATTGTCTTAGATCTACCTGTGCAGACTTGAATTACCATGAGAGCATTAAGAATGCTATATTTCCTAAGTTTTTTTTCTTTTCATACTTTCTGGATTTTCTGTCCTACATATACATTCCTTTCAAAAAAAAACTGACATGTTACATTTATAGAGAAAATATACAGTTCAATAAGTAATCTAATACTTTATTTTTCCTACCTCTTCTGCCAAATCCTATGAATCAGCAGGGCTACAACGAGTGCTGTGTGGAAGGGATTCCAGAAGGATTGCGAAAGGCGAGGACCTGCCACAGCCGTGGTCCAAAGGGAAGAAAAAGGGTCAACCAAACTAACCAACCCTGGTGAAGGGGGCCAAATATCCCTAACCTAATAAAACCTGTGTACTGTACGGAGAGTCTGGGAAAGAATATGATTTATAAAAGCATAAGCTGATAAAGAGCAGATGCATGACAGCTGAAATGAAATACACAAAATTATCAAGTTGAAACAACACCTATGAAAATGTCTTAGTTTAACTTAGTTAAGGAATTCATGGTCAGAGGATATAGACAGAGAGCCACTACATAGACAAAAGCCACCTCTGAGGTGTTATGAATACTGCAGTATAAACCAGAATAGAAAGTAAAATTTAAAAAAAAAAAAAAAAAAACTTTTACAACAGCCTCACAACACAAAACGGTCTATACACAAGGGGCTGGAATACAAGATGAGGCTGGCACACCTTGCCCTGTCAGAAACAAAGGAAGCACTCAAGGAATGATGGGGACATGTTAAAGGGACATCAGTCAGCTTAAAGGGCTTCCAATATTAATTTCTTCATTGATAACAATACTGTTGTTTTTTAAGAGAACATTCTTATTTTTAGGAAATATACCCTGAAGTATTGGGGATAAAGGAGTACTATATCTGCAACTTAACCTCAAATAGTTCAGAAGTTAGTAAATATGTGCTAGGGGAAGAATAAAGAGGATAGAATATCACACAACCATGATAAAATATTAAAATTATAGAAATTCTTCATATTATTTTTGAAGAGTTTCACTTAAAAATAAGTTTTAAAACGTACCACAATCTAAGCAAGAAAAAAATGTAAAGGGAAAAAAAAAATCAACAGCAGTTCTGAAAGATGTGAGAGGAGAGCAGAGTACCAGTGCTTTATAATGATTTGCTGCTGCTGACTTCTCTAGCAAAATCTACAAACTCGAATACTCCAAAAATAATACCGTTAGAATGTACATTACACAAATGCCCTTAGGCAGCAACTTATGTCAATAAAAAAAAATAGCATTTACTTCAAACTAATAAAAATGTTACTGACAAAGCCACTTATAAAAATGCTACTGTCAAAGGCAATTCTATTTTAAGTTACTTAAAGGACAGAAGGAAACTGCTCTTTTTGAACTTAAAAGAAGCAACATCAGAAAAAGAAGAATGGGTGGGGGACACCTTTCTACATAAAGTTTAGCTTCACGAAAGGGGAGAAAAACCACAGACCCGGCAAAACCGGTCCATTTTTTGTTTTGGGGAGTTTTTGTGGGTGATGTTGAGATTTTGTTTGTTTGTTTTTGAGCACAATGTGAGATTCATGCATTCATCCTTGTATTGCCTTAATTTGTTTGTTCTAATTGTTTGAAAAGTTTATGCATGTCTCTTAATAATAAAAAAAGTTCAGCCACTTCTCCCACTCCCACCCCCACCTCTTGCAACCATCAATCTGTTTTCTGTATCAATGAGCTTGCTTTTTGTTGTTGCTGTTGCTGTCATCAAGATTCTAAGCGTTAAGAGAGATCATTCCATAGTTGTCTTTTACACTTCACTCAGCATAAGGCCCTCAAGGTGCATTCATGTCGCAAATGCAAAAATTTCATTTTTCTATGACTAACATTCCACTGTGTGCCACAATGTCTTTATTCATCCACTGATGAACATGTAGATCATTTCCATTTCTTGGCTTTTGTATATAATGCAGTTATTAACATGGTGATGCAGATATTCTTTCTAGTGTTTTTGTTTCCTTTAGATAAATACCCAAAAGTGGAATTACTGGTAATATAGTAGTTCTGTTTTTAATTCTTCAAGGAACAATTTCACTGTCTTCCATAGTGGTTGCACCAATTTATATATTCCCACCAGCAGTGGTTCAAAGGCCTGGCAGAAGTGCTCCCTCTCCTTTGTACGTTTATTTGAGACATAAAATGTTTTTCAAATATAAAACCATAAGCAGCCAAAGAGTTGTTCAGTGATGAAACATATGTTGCTTAAACTATTCATCATATGGCATACGGCAATCTCCTTCACAACGAAGACTTCCAGCAATACCAAAGTTATTTTCATTACACCACAAAACAGGTACGTCGACTAGTGTTCAACAACACAATCTGAAGAATGTCAAACTGCACACATGTTCTCTGGTATCCTACAGTCAGTTCAGTCAGTAGATCACACAATCTTCATTTAAGGGCCAGAGTCAAACAGCTGGCTAAAAAAGTTTTTCCCCCCAATTAAAATGGCCCTAAAGCATGAGCTGTTTCACACTTCCGGAAATCTTACTATTTATATGAAATTAACTTCATTAACATTAGAAATGACACACATGATACACAGAGATGGTTCTATACCCTGGTCACATCTAATACAAAGAGATGGTTCTACGCCAGAAGAATTCACAAATCACTATGGTGGGCAAGTTCTAGTTACCTGTTATATATGGTGATTTCCAGCTATCTAAATCCTTGAAGGGATTTTAGGTTTCTTTTTACAAGAAATTTTACTGTGGATTCACCATTAATTCTCTCCTGAAACAACTTCTGTTACAGGATCCTTCCCGTTCTGTTCCAAGCTTCCAGATGTCTGCCAGTTGACAAAGTCCTTCCTCACTGCATCAATTCTCAAATCAGCTTGAGGCCCTAAGCAACCACCCATCAGAGTTCAGGATGTATACCACCACCCCATAGTTCACCATCACCCCAGCTTAAAAATCTTTAAGTTTACGGTTAATTTTTTTTATATAGCCTTGAATCCATGTATTACCTCCATTGCTTCTAAAGAACCAAATTTAATATTTACTAGACTGCCTTAATGTAGAAACATATGGGCAACAGAGTCAGTTTTTACAATGAGACGCCTTTGCTGATGTATTTAAATTAACAACCTTAATACCATTAAGGAGTATATGAGTCCTTATTCACTTTCTCACTTTCTCCCCTTGGATTCATTTAGTGCAAATCTAAGGCAGATGATGACAACTAAAGAAAGCAACAAAATCTATACAAACATCAGGTTTATTTATGGTTGATTTTGATCACTGACAAGAACAAGTTCTACCTCTCCACTCCTGCTAATGTACACAGACATACACATGCCCATGTGCTGCTCCCAACCCTGTGCTTGAATTCCTCCTCTCCCCTAGGTCTGAAATGTTCTTTCTGACCCTGCTTCTCTAACCAGTCACAAACCAACCTTTTACCTAACTTCTACTCATCTTTTATAAGAAACAGCCTTCCTCCAGGAAGCTCTCCCTGACCCATTTACCCCATTCCTAAATGGGTTAGGACACCTCCATCCTGAAAGCTTCCATTATGGCCTAGGTAGGTCCCTCAGTTCACGGGCATAATCATAAATCTATGTACCTGTCTCCCCTGTTAGACAGTGAGATTCCTAAGATAAGGGGATAATCTTACTGGAAAATACTAGGAAACAATGTTTAAAATAAATAAAATGTTGAACAAGGCCTTATCCCAAACATTTACAATGTCCATTCATAAGTAAGCCTACTAATGATTTTGTTTACAAAATGTGTCCCTTCAATGAACTGGAGTTCTTTAAAAATGATTTCTAAAATAATTTGTAGAAAGTTTAATAGGTATCAACAGGTATCACATTTTAGGTAAAGTAAAAGAGGTTAATCCTTAAAATGTGGCCAAATTCCCTTAACAGCATGAATTCAAAATGCCTAACAAGGTTTGCCATTTCTACAGATCAGCTCAAAATCTATAGGGGGAAAAATATGCACCTATACCTAAATCCAATACAAATCACCAATAACAAAAGTTAATGACACTTTGACACACTCTACTCCAGAGACCCCCTAAGTGAACTAACTAGGAACAGGTTCAAGGGCATCAGGAGGCATGAGGCCCTGGAGGGAAAGGCAGCTATATTTCAAAGTCATCTATTTTCAACTATTTCAATATCCTGTGCATTTCTAGGTAGAAATAAGAAATTGATAAGACCACACCTAACCTTATTAACTAACTGGTCAGCTTCTCAGATTATTTTAGGGATCCATGGCTTTCTAAAGGCAAAATGTTCTCAACCTTGAAGACAAATGACATTCCTAGTGGACTTGCCAGACAACTTTTTATATTTACCCACATGAAAATCTTTCTAATTTATTGTCCCACCTTGAAATAAGAAAATATAACAACCTCAACTTACAAGTGACTCTGGATTGCATAATTTTAATATTTAAATACTCCAGTAAGTTCTAGGGTGCTGTAGGAAAAGAAGCACTCTCAGCCTTGCTGGGGAGCAACATTTACATTTCCAGTGTATCATTTGGCAAAATACAAGAGGCTTTAAAATGTCCATTCTATAGGCCCAGAGATTCTGTATTCAATAATCTATTCTACAGAAAACAATAAAAAGCTTAATGCATAAAGTTGATCATTCATGCTTAATGTTATCAAAAATCAAAACAATGTAAAATCTTTAAATAGTGGAATGGCTAAAAAAAATCTGCAGTTCTACATTCATAAGATACATACATGCACATTAAAATTGTTACTGTGGAAAAAAGAACAATTTTTTAAAAGCCTCATTCCACAGGACCTGCAAACCAGGGAAGACTTAAGATTCACTCATTATGAAAACCTAAAGTGAAGAGGTTGTTTCAGAAAAAGAAGAGATGACAATGAAGTGGGGTAAATTGTGGAAAATTATGTAACATAAGAAAATGCTTATATCTAGTGGAAAAATACATTGTATATACACCAGGATTGCAAAAAAATATTTGAATGATAGTACAGCCGTAAAAAAATATATAGCAAAATCTTTACAATTGTGCGGGATACTGGAGCTGGGGATAACTTTTTTTCTGCCTTTCTGTGTGGTTTGTTACTACTTGAGGAAAAGAAAACATTATTTCAAAATATGCACATATGTACTGGGCAGGAAGATGATATCCTACAAAAGAAATGGGAGGTCTAGTTTGTATTCAAATATCCTGCTCCAGATCACTGTGACTTGGTATGTCATGGGCTCTCTGCTACATCCCTCATTTGAAGGCCAATGCTCCTTTCTCCTTTAGCAGAAGAAATTCTCCTTCTTTTACAGACTGAGAAACCAAACCATTTAAGTAACCAGAACTACAGGTGAAAACAGTAGATTGTGTTGTAACAGCTCCTTTGCCTCACTAAATATAAAGGTATACCACGTGAGGAAAGTGAGGCGTTTTTTCGGTAGAAGAGTCAAAACTGCAAGAAGATGAATAAAGGAGCATTTCCAATCTAAGAAGATAAACTCTTTGACCAAGATGTTACTCAATAACCATACAAGTTCAATCTAATGTGAACCAACTGTTTTTAACAAGAGCTTGATTCTGGCCAGATACTAACACTACTACTAACCATTTACAGAAAGTAGTAAGACTGACAATACTAAAGTTGACAAGGGTTGCAAGATGGTGCAAGCACTTGGGAGAATTGTGTGACAATTTCTTATAATAAAGTTAAACATAAACTTACTTTACAAACCAATTACACACTTAAGGGTTCACCCCTAAGAAATGACAACTTATGACTACACATACCCTTGAATTCAAAAGCCAAAATCTAGAAAGAACCCAAAGTCCATCAACCAGCAAGTAGATAAACTGCAGGGCATCCAAACAATGAAATATTATTCAGCAATAAAAAGTAATGAACTACTAACACCAACAATACAAATGAATCTGAAAAGACCATGTGGTAAAGAACAGAGAGGAACCAAAACAGTGGCTGGGAGGAGAAAGAAGGAACTAAAAAGGGTATGAGGGAACACTTTCAGAGTTCTGAAAGCATATTTTAATCGGGTGGTGTTAACATGGAGGTACACGATTGTCAAAAATTTGAAGAACTGTATACTTGAAATAGGCATGCTTGACTATGTAAATTTTGTATCAATATTCACTAATTTGATCATTAGCAAAACTAATTTTTATAATTAAATAAAAATTAGGAATAAAAATTAAGAGTCTTCTCCCTCCCTCTTCCCATTAAGCTATGCTGTTGACTGGCGTATAGATTTTTTTCCCCACAACTAATGCAGCACGGTTTCTTATCACAATTAAGTCATGTTTTTAAAATATTTAAGAGTAGAAAAATTGGCTTTACAACAAAATAAATTTTTTAGACTGTTCTCTCAAAAGAAGCACACCAGATTTACTGTTCTAAATATGCCATGTATTGATCACTACTTCTCATTCTTCTCATTCACCTTAATCCTTCGCTTAGACTCACTCCTCAGCTGGAGGAAATCACAATAACATCTTAAAGGCCCAGATCAAGTGCCACCTCATCAAAGAGAACTGTTAACTGTCTTTCCTGAACACCAATCAGGATCATTTTACTGTGCAAACAAATGTTCCCCAACAGAACTGCCCCAGGTGGTGACAGCTATCTCTCTGACCACCTCTGTGTCCCAGTGCCCCAGCGTAAGCCCCCTCTTATCAAGGAGTACAGGCTCGATAACTCCATAATAAGAACTGACCTCATGATGAGATCACTGGCTTTAGTCTCAGGGCAATTAACATCAAAAAGGCTATGTGGGTTTTCTCCTCACTTTCACACTAGTTGCTTTTGGGTCCATTCTTATTTTCTTCCCCCTCACAAGAGGCAAAATCCAAAATTAATTCACCTTTGTAACCCCAGAGAGCCCTATTAATACTCTTATACCTTAGGAAGAAGCTAGAAGGGGCCTAAGGAGGAAAACCCCTCATTTTTGCAAATGAACAAGCTATGGCCTAAATAAGTTACACATTCATAGCACTGAGCACCTACTGTGTGCCAGGCACTACAAGGCACTGAGACTAACATTATGTGTTCGTGTAACATATATGAATATATATATATATAAGAAATGCTTTCATGAAATTTTACATCTACAGATATGTGGATCTTACATTCCACTGGAAGGGATTCAGCCTAGGAACACATCCGCCTTCATTCTTTTCTGGCCATGTTCTACTTCATCCCTCACCACAACTAACAATGTATACCTTATGCATGGCCCTCAGGATCACTGTCAGAATTTTCATATCCCTAAGCTTTTCTCATACAGTATTTTCCCTCTGCTTAAGGTGCTGTCATAAGATACATTTAACAGGCACCTGTGATATTGTGCTAGGCACAAAGAATCAACAGACAGTCACTGCACCTCCAAAGCTCACAGAGCTCCCATTTGGGAGGCAGGTAGTATATAAATCATTTCATGGTCCTACAATGGTACATGAAGCCTGGCCACCTAACCTAGAAAGGCCACTTTGAGTAATGACACTGAAGGGAAGGCAAGAAAGCCAAGTAAAACTCTGCCTGACAACAGTAAAATGAAGAGGGCCCCAGGCAAAGCAAACAAGTACAGGAGGGAGTCCAGGGGGTTCAAGAAGATTCACAGAGGTTCTTATTATGTCTGTGAACTTGGCTAAGGAAACAGTTAGATGTTCATTTTCACTAACCTCTTACTAAAATTTAGCATTCCCCTAACCTATTAATACAGAAAAATAAACCAGATATATAGAAGTACCTATAAGTTTTATATCAAAATATCATAACTATTCTTATATTACAGTGGTTGCAAAGCATGAAATAACATTTGCGACCACCACTTTGAAATTATAATAATTAGACCCATCATTACAGCTTATTTAAAGAGGATTTAGAAGCATGTATTATCATATTACTAATTTACTTTATAGTATTCTGATGGCTATAATTCAATGTAGTTCCCTTTATCATTCTGAGTATTTTACTTCAATCATTTGGAAGCATATTAAGAAAGGGTCAACAGATTTCATCAAACTGCAAAAGGCTGAAGTACCTTTAGGATAAGAAAAAAAAGGTGGTGGGAGCAGAGAAATAGGGCCAGATTTCTCAAGACTTTTTTTTTGGATTTGTAAGGTTAGTGAGGGAGGGTTAGTAGGTACAGAGTCAACAGAACCTGGCAAGCACTAAGCCAGAATGTCAAACCAACACTAAGAGCAATGAGAGGCCCCCAGGAGTGTTTTAAGGTGCTAAAAAGATTACTTTCACTACCTGGAAAATGGGTGAAGGACAAAAGGACAAGCAACAAAGATAAGGTAGGTACAGGGAAATAAGCTAAAGGCTAATGCTTCCCAGTGTGAGGTTCTAGTGGGCTGTGGGTAGGGAGGCAGTACTTTTAAGAAAAGAGTAATTTCAATGAAAACACTGTACTAAATGGAGAAACTCCAAACATAGTAGAAACAATATATAAAGAATAATCCCAGTTATACTTCCAAAGTGACAAGTTGCTGAGTCAACTAGTCTGAATCTGTTCCTTCATTAAGTGGGTTTTAATATACAAGTCTGATACATAATGCATATTATATGCCAGCAAAAATTCCTTTATAATAGATTGCAAAGGCTTTCCAAATTATCCTACTACAATAAGAATTTTATGAAGATAAAAGGTTAGAAACACAGGGCATTGCCTTCTTTTCTGAATTCAGTTATGTTGTTATTACCTCACTTATTAGGGAATAAGTTAGAGAAATAGGAAATAAAAGGTCTCTGAGGAATCAAAAGCAATTTAAAGTTCACGCACAGATGCAAACACACTTATTATCACAGAGGCCCAGTGCCAAAATCATAAACTTTTTAGCTTTACTTTACACAATAATAGCATAGTTAACTGATTTCCCATATTATAACTGGTTTCCCATATTATGACAACTGTTAAGTGACAAGTATCAACAAAAATCAGGAAGAACTTGAGTTAAGAGGAAAACATACAATTCTAAAATGCTTTTAAAGTAGTTTTATCCTTTTAAAGAAATCTGATGGGTGGTAAATCGGTATAACATAAAAGGCCAGCTACACTGACCACATGCAATCTAGGCAAGGAGCTCAGAGCCAGTCCTCAAAGTGACTCTTAACAATGCAAATCTGACCACAATGAAAGCTATTTTGTTTTGTGGGACCTCCTAGTTTTATCAATTAGTTTTATCCATTTTCTGTCTTTGATGTACATAACAATGATACAATAAATGAATAAATATTGCCTTTAATTTCCTATCCTGGTTCCTAGGTAGGGGTAAACCCCAAAGTATATATTAAAAACGTGGCTGTCAGAAGTCATTACTGGAAGATTCCAGAAAGCCGAGGTTTCCTACCATTTTAGTGGCTAAAGTGAAGAGTGCAGAGGATTAAGAATTTGGAGGGAAGTATTTAACTAGATGAGAATAAAGAGAATTTCTTAGAGAATGTTTTCATATTCTTGAGGTCAGAAAAAGCATTCCTGAGCAACACACAAAACCATAACAGAAAACCAAACTAAACTACAGAAAAATCTATTTCTATATAAAAAAGACACTATAAACACAATTAAAGGTTAAAGGACAGATCAAGAAAAAATATTTATAAAATTTAATTAATGTCCAAAACATAAAGAGCTCTGATGAAAAGCAGTAAGAAGAAAAATCAATATAAAAATGAGCAAGTGTTATGAACAAAATTAACATGGATAGCCAACGGTCCAATGAAAAAATGCCCAACACAGAGAAATCCTAATTCAACAACAGTGATGAGTCACATTTCATTCACTAACAAAAACTAAAGGAGCTTTATAATTTCAAGTATTGGCCAAGAAGGAGAGAAATAGAGACTTTCATACACTGTTGGTTGAGATGTAAACTGGCTAAACCTTTTTGGAAGGAAGAAAATGCCTTCCTACTATGAAAACTGAACACATACCTTTGGACTCTACTTCCAATTCAATCCTATGCCGATACACTCACATGTGTGAAAGATGTACAGAAAGAAATTTGTTTTTAAGTAAAGAAAATAGTGGAAACAACCTAAGTGTCTACTGAGTGCCTGCAAAATGCAAGGCACTCATCTGGGAAGCAAATGACGACAGTGGTTAAATACATTACAGTACACTGGTGCTGTCAGATACTATGCAGCATGAGAAAAAATAGCATGGCAAGATCTTCAAGACATAGTTAAGTAAAAAAAGGCTAAGTCATACAAACATGACCCTGCTCTATTTACATAAACTAGCCAAAAAAGAAAAACCTACATGTGTCTCCATAAATATGCATGTAAATACATAGAAAATAGACTGAGTGGGAGTGCACAGGGAACATAAGTGGGGGAGGGAGGGCTTCATGTTTTTCTCTGCAACATCTGAATTTGATCTTAAATTTTGTTTCACTTCAAAATTAATTTGAATTTTATATATCACAAGGTATTCATATTATTCTTTTGGACACAAAGTTGTATCTTAATGGCATCATGTGACTCAAAATGCAGTGAAGAGTGACAGACAGACAATCTGTGGCAACCCAAATGGCTCTACAGGTCACCTGGCCAAACCACTCACCCACTTGCTACATGTGGCTTATAGCCTAGGTATCCCACAGTCTTTTGTGCAGACTAACTGGAAACTGCCTTCCAAATGCAGATTACTTTCAGCTCTCCTACACTGACAAAAAAAATCAAACACTGTCACACTTAAAACTCTCTAAGACATCCCCAAGTCAGTCTTTCAAATACAGGCTAATGCATAACAACAACGGTGGCATGACTTGGTAACATATAAAGTTCTAAACACACAAGCATTGCAGAAAAGCAAAACTCACGTGTTAAAACCAAAGGGTTACCACCCTATACTTACACCATTTTATGATTCAGAAGAAACTACTGAATTAACAATCCTCAATATAAGTTCAAACCCCTATTTGAAAGATCATCACCAACAACAACCTCCAATTCCTATAAATGTGCAATCGAATCTTTGCCCCTTCCACTGAAAGCCAATTCTTGATCTTTTTTAATGCAGGAGAACCAGAAAGAGAATTATAGGAATGAGAGTATCCAAAATCTAATTTTTTTTTCTATGTTGGAAGGAAAAATGCCGAGAAACTATTTTTTCAACTTGGCCCTGCTTTAGTTTAACTCGAAAAAATTGAGAGAAGCTACATTACTATGGCTGAAAGAAAGCCAACATTTACTTTGGCAGAAAAAAAACAAAGCCATTGAAGTTATTTTTTTTTATTGCTATTAAAGAGCTGCAACAGGAGCAATAGCATGTTTATTTTTATCCTTTTTTAATGAATAACCAAGAGCATCATTTCAAATTTTCCAAAGTCATCAATCTGTGGAGAAGTAGACAGTGGGTATTGTACACACACAACATGAATGTTAATCTTTGAATCTAGGTGATGAGGGTCCAGGGTTCAACATATTACTCCTTTACCCTATGTGAACTTTTGCATAAAACACTGGGGAAAAGAATTTAATCAAATGCATCTGGATTAATTTAGGGCTAACATGGAATAATATGGAAATTAGGATAACAAACATTTACTGACTCCCTGCCAAGTGCCAGTAAACCCAACGAAGAGCCATAAAGGTATGTGCCTGTCAACACAACACTGTGCCTTTGCTCATGCTGTTCTCCCGGAACAAGGTCAAGTGCCCAGCACACATTAGATGCTCACTGGCAATATCAACAATGCACTGCGAGAGCAGAGTATTCACTGAAGCTGAAGCTCCGAGATGGAGGGCCCAGAAAATCACCAGCAGTGAAAAAGGAGCAAAGGGGCAACATAACCATAGCCTTAAAGGACCACTGCCTTGACAGGAAAGAGACAATGAATAGGAATGTATGACACAGAAAGTGAGACTGGGAGAAGACTGATCTAATAATGGGTTTTAAGTAACGCTTTAGAGTTTAGTTTTTATCCCATAAGCAACAAAGTGCTATGGAAGATTTGAGCAGGAAAGTAACCTTTTTTTAAAGCAGGATAACTATGACAACAGCAGGGAGATTTGAGGGCAGTATAGTACCTCATCAACAGTGACCAATCAACACAAGTGCAAATTAATAATGATGCTATTTTAAGAAACATTGTGCTCAGAGAGCCAAGAGAAGATGACAGCAAAACTTTAATGCAAGTGGTGTTAGTAAAGAGTAAAATACTTGATGTACAACAACACGGATGACCCTAGAGGGTACCCACAGTGAAACAATTCAGATAAAGACATAACGTATAATTTCACTACATGTGGAATCTAAAAAACAAAATAAATAAACAAACAAAACAGAAACAAACTCATAGGACAGATATTGATGGGTGCCAATGGTAAACTTCTACCTCCGAATAACTAACTAACCCTAGAATTCCTTCTTTGGCTGTCCCAGTGCTCAGTGTACAATGCCAAATCATCTGGGACACACTGACAGTGATTTACTTAATTTCCTAAATGCACTGACAGGTATATGCTTTGTCTCTCCAGGAACAGTTTAAACTCCTTTTGGACTAAGTGCATGTCTCCTACAAAGTGTTAAATTTCCCAGACCACGTGGAATGCTTAAGCATTACAACAGGTGTGCAAAATCTGATGGGTCTGCACTACCCTGGTTTTTCTGCAAGTCAGCTAAAATTGGACACTCAAGGGGAGGAGAGGGACTAACACAAAATTAAATTAAGTAGGACATTTATCAAGTCAAACTTTTGTCAAGCTAGGTACCTTAACTAGAAAAGGAAAGAAGGAAAGGAAAGATCCGTTTATTTCTTTCCCTCCAGTATAGTCTCTTTCTCATCAGCATCACAGAAAATTACCAAGCAATTTTCTTTTTTTTTTTTGCCCTTCAAATTAAGGCATTTTTTTTCCCTATATCAGCCTCACCATAGCACTTGTTAACTTTTTTTCTTCTATGAAAATATCCCCACTGCCCCAAAGCCCCACTATTCATGGCTTAATTTGCAAACCCCATTTAGACGGAAAAGTACCAAAAAACTGCGAGTCCCATTTCATGCAGCACCTTCTCTGTAGCAGTGACACAAGCAATTAGGGTAATACGCCTGTGTCCCAAAAGGAAGAAAGGGAACAAAAGTCTCAACTTTTCTAAATGGAATGAAATTTTCCACCACTACAGAAGCAAGGTTCAGAGGCTGAGAAAAGGGATTTGCAAGGCAGTTAAATTCACTATTTAATAATACAAGACCATAATCAACTGCAAGTACTTGAACTTACATTATGCCTTTCTACTGGGATGCTCATGTAATTTCAAACGTATTACTGTAAAATCCTGCTCATTGGAGAGGCAAGAGACTGGGGGTGGTGGGGAGGGTAAAATGGACTTTAATTAAAATATGAATAATCCAAGTCCAGCTAATTCAAAGCATCTGACTTGAACACCTAGTCAGCTGGGAAACAGCAGCTGCTTCCAATTACAAGTGATTCTGAATTAACCAGTATCAGTATCTAATGAAGAAGCTGTGTATATAGGAAATTTTCCAATTCAGCTGTGTGCAGGGCCTTTAAAAAAAAGAAAAAGAAAAAAAAAAGAAAAGGAAAGGCCAAAGATCTAAAGGCCTGTCTATACAACCTCTTTCTAGGTGAAGGCAATGTTTTTAGCCTGTTCTTGTCTTTGCCTCTGACCCCAAAGGCCAACCCTTCTGCCGCCCCTCATACTGCGCTTCTGCAGTAGAGGATCCTGAGCACACATGCTTCACAAAAGAGATGTGACAGCTCCTCCTGCTGCCTGCACACCTCCTGCCACTCCTGTGCCCCACTACCCTAAGATGTGACCTCAAGTCATGGAAACCCTGGAAACCCATTTTTATTTCTGTCGCACAAACTGGGAAGCCTGAAGGGCTCTTGTCTAGTGGCCTCTCTAGAGACAGCAAAACCTAACCAAAACCTCCAGCTCGGAAACTCGTACCAACCTCCAACAGAAAGAACATTCCAGAAGGATGACCAGCTTCTAACTGCAGGTGGAGCTTTTAGACCATCAGATTGTCAATAGCTTTTTATGGGTCGCATTGATGTGATCAGTGGGAGAGTGGAAAATAACAGGAAAGAGGAAGTGGAAACCTCTAAATTCTCCTTCTTAGACCCAACAAAGACTAAAGTTCCAAGCATCAACACGAAGAGAAAAATCCAGAATCAAGAGTCAGCCAACAGAATTGCTGGCTGTGTTCGTCTCAATCACCCCCTTCATACATAAAAACTCAAGTTCTACAATCTCCCTCTCGTCTCCTGGTCTGCTGTATAATAAAGCACTCTGGGAACATCACTTACTAGGCTGTATTAAATTATCTGAGTGAAGGCAAATTAATTTAGGCCTGAGAACCCAACAACGCTTGCCAAACTGCCCTTTCCCCACACACATCTTGTTTTACAAATAAAACGTTTCTTCACAACAAAATACTAGATAATCCATAAAAACCTTTAGCTTTTCTGTGAAAATATGGTAGAATCACTTAATTCTCTAGTCAACAGGCAGCACTGCACCAGTTTCTTAATATACCTCTACAGAAGCACACAAAAACATTAAGAACATCCCCAAAATTCTCATAAAATGCAAAGAAAAACGTTTACTGTCCAAAACCTATATTTTAAAAGATAGGGAAGGAAAAAAATACAAAGATTTTGAGAAATAAAGAGGGAAAAAAATGAAACAATGTGTTCTTCAGTGAGGCCCCCTTCAGTGAACATTAGTTACGGGGAGACTAGGACATGCAGTTACTCTTAATATGAGGAAGCTGCAATGTTTCCAGGCAGGAATTCCCCTACACACCAGGAAAACTGGGCAAGTAAAAAATAAAGACCCACAAAATCCAGTAAGCATCAATTCTGAATCGTCCAACTTCTTCTCTATAAACAGCCCCTTAATAGGTTTTATTTTGTATATTGATAACAACACAGAAATATATTATCTCTTAACCTAGTATCATACCTTTTAACCTAAAAGAAAAATTATTGAGATTCTGCTTTTAACATTCCGGAGAATTATTTTTTAAAGGGTGGGGACAAAGAGAATTGGGTTTATAAAGGCAGTGAGAGTGTTGCAATAACAAAATTGTAATAGAAATCAAATACACAGGAAGTGCCAGCCAGACATTCAAAATTAAGTGACAGGATACTATATTTAGGAACCCCTCTTTTAACATATAAGGAAATTGAGTCCACGAGATTAAGCAAATTAGGACATTAAGTAAACGACAAGAATCAGAATCAAGATCTAGGGATCTGGCTGAATAACCTAGAGGCAGTACTATGAAGATAGTTCGGCCTTCAAAGTGAAACAGGATCAGGATTCAAATCTCAATTATGAAGACAGAGAAGCAGTCCAACCCTGGCCCCTTTTACCAGCCATGCAATTTGGGGACAACAAACTTCACAGGATTGTAGTAGGACCTGAATAGGTAAAACACTGATGTAAAACTCTTAGGTAGGTAATGCATTCTATCAATGGTAGCTACTATTCAATAGAGAACTTCCCCCTTTTTTAAAGACATAATAAGCTTTCAAGATGAGGGACACAAACCAGCAAAATAGTAAGGGCTCTACTCAGAAATTCCTGACACTGCTCTGTGTTTACCAAATGAGACATGACAGAGTTTTGGGAAATGCACAGCACTATACAGACAGTGTAACTATAACTGATTGTCTATAAGGAAACACCACCAGGCCTCCTTCCAGAAAAAGGAAGAATGGTCCTCAGAGAGGAAAGCATATATATAGGACACTGGGCCAAAAAAGGAATTTTCAAACAATTCTTAGGCTTTACAATCCCATTACTGTTTTTAAACATTCAATTGTGAGAGAATGACTACTATGGTCTTCAGTCTCTGCTGGTTCAAAAAAAGCTGGGCCCCCTAAAATAATACTTTTTAAGCTTTTTTTTTCCTTTCCGTCTTTTTTTTTTTTTTTTTTGGACAACAGAGATCTTATAAGAACTACCCAATGAATAGAGAGATGTTGGGTGGGGTTGGAACAGAGGAGGGAACCACTGCACAAACTACTCACGAGAATGAAGTTAGTCCTAAAGCTTTACTAGGATATCATATGATCCCCTGAGACCTTTATAGAGAAATGCAGAATCTAGGGCCCCACACATCAGACCAGCTAAATGAGAAGTTCCCTTTTAACAAGATCCCTAGGATGTTTATGCACTGGCATAAAATCCCCTTGACCATTATCTGGTCTCAATCCTGGATTTCCTCCCCATGTCATTCCCCATCACTAAAGTAAAAAAAAACATAATTGGACAAATAACACAAATTAAATAAAAATATGTGTGGAATTTAAACTAAATAAAGTGAACAGGAAGTAGGGTTACAAATGTCCAGGAAGACCAAAAATCACAGCATTTCTGAAGGGAAATTTCTATATTCCTGTTACACACTAAGACTTCACAACTAAGTAAACCTCAACTATAGAAAGGTTTAGTAATTTACCCACAGTCCCACAGCTTTTTCAAAGCAGAGCAAAAACCCAACACCTCTATAACAGTCACTGTAAAGTCTAAGGGTACCGTTTCAAGTTCTAGCTCTACTACATATTAGCCTAACAGGACTCGAAACCATTAAGTTTCTTAAAATAACAGTTCTATACCTGTGAAATGAGAGATTGTCAGACTACCTAACAAATGGTTAGGATCAAATACACTAAAATACCCAAGAATGATCCTAAGAAAATCATTTCCTCAGTTTGAAGTGGTGCTAAGATCTACATAAGTACTAAGGAATGAGTATGTTCCCTGTCTATATATTCCCTGTTCTAAACACACACATACACAGTTTCTTTATAACTTCTCAGCAAAGAAATGAAAAGGTTGAAATGAAGCTAAACAATCTGGCAAAATTCAATTTAAGGCCCTGTCACCAAATATTAAATTTACCTATCTTCAATCTGTGAGATATAAATCATATAAGTATCCTTCCTGTTGACAATCTGGGTCTGAAGAGGCCACAATTCACTTCTGGACCCTGACTGGGATCTGGTCTATGTAATCAGTGAAAGCACTTCAGACATACATAAATACTGCTAAACAACAGCGAGCATTTTCCTACATAGAAAATGCAGTTTTTTGTGAACATCTGTAAAATCTCCAAGACCAAGAAACCAACCTATCACCCATACAATACACTCAGGGGTACTTCCAGGGTATACTAACAAGATTTAACAGACAATGTTAGAAGTCGGTTATCAAATCAGAAACTTCATGTTTTATACAAGAGGTTTTACAGCCCAGTGGCGAGGTCAGAGACTGGGGGCAGAGCAGAGTCTGGCATTCAGATTGGGCTGGGAAGAGACAGAAAGCTAATTAAGGATTTTGCTCCTCCAACCAGAAAACCACCACCTCAATGGCAACCATTTTAAGGCCACCAAGAGATGTTGGCTCAGCACATCTTTTGATAAACTCTAGGATATTCCCCAAGCATGAAACAGACAAGGCAGCCTCAAATTTTCTCACTGAGAATAGCCGCTGGCATTTTCCACCTTGCCTGCCATTGGCACATGCCTTGACTTTAAGAGATTTGACAAAAGTTATAGCCCCCAACTTCCTTGACTTTAATTAAACTTGGCTTCCACTTCTAAAAAAGCCTCAAGTTTTTATTTTGTTTTGTAGTCCCACTAATGCTTTAAATGAGAGATGCTGTGAAAAGGAGAAGCAAATTCTTTGCAGCTGTGTTTGAGCATCCTGCCAACTGAAGCACAGGAAGAAGCTCTCCCATGTTAAAAATTTCCAACTGGGAGATTTACAAAACAGCAGGAGAGAATGGATGGTGGAGAGGAAGACTTGCAAGTGAAAGACCTGCAAAAAGCTCCCTTTTTTGTTTTTAAGTCCCAGGAGCCTTTGGAGGCTTCATGCTTCAGCAACCACTACCCCCTCCCCATTTTACCCCCTTTCTAAAGCCCCTGTCCTTTCCATACAGGCTTTTGGACAGAAGTACGCTTTCTGCAAAACTACTTCTTAGCTGTTCCTTTATTTTACCCCCATCTCCCCAGGCCTCCACAACAGTCATTCTGCCACAACTGGATAATGGAAAGAAGCTTAACAGGGAGGTAGCAACCATTTTCCTCTGACTAAATGAAGTCCTGGAGTTAAGCTGCACTCCTAAGAAGGAAATGACAATCATTTTAGCAAATAAACTTTTTAGTTTCTATTAGCAGCAGCAAGATAACACTGTCAAAAACAGAAAAAGCTCAAAATGAGCTTTTCAGTTGTGTTGTTAAAGCTCTTATGTAGGAAAATCTAGTTATGCCATTGTGAAAAGTTAATTCAGGTCAAATGTACCATCTGAGAGGGTTTGGAGGTTTTCTTTTAAGTTTCTGTATCAAATAATGGGTATGAGCTTTCAGAGAAGGAAAAAACTGATGGTCACCACCCCTTATCAAAATTTCCAATAAATGGGCAGTTAGGAGCAAAAGTTTCATTATTGTCCAGTATCCATTCATCCCCAAGGTGGGGAGGAGTCCATATCCACTCTTAGGTCATAGAGTATTAATGACTGATTCTCCTCTATAACTCTGCGATTAAGTTCTGACCCACTAGCATTCTGGGATGCTGGAACAAACTTTGCTGCGCTGAACCCTCAGCTGAATGGAGCTTATTCCCACGGCCCCAAGTAATATATAATACATCATCCTCAGGAATATAGGTAAAACACATAGCCCCCTGGGGATCAGCATGCATATAGCCCAACATCGTACTATCGCATATCTGGATGAACATACAGTAACAAAGAACTGTCAGACCAACAGCAGGAAGGTTCTCTAAGGTCCTCAGTAATGAGATCAAAGTGAAACCCCCTCCTACATCACAGCAGACTTTTGAAGACAAGAAAGCCAATGAAGTGTCCTCCCGTAGTTTCAACAGCATGGGCTGAAACAATAACCAGAAAACTCACCAGAAACAGCGTACTCCATTCTCAGAGCATCCCAGTCTACCTTTTACTATCATTTGAAACCTTATTCTAAAAACAAATTCTACCTGGACTATTTCACAACCGATACCCTTCCAGAAAATAGCAGTTCCCTCCTCAGCACTTGCTGCTGATTACAGCCAGCTAGTTAGGACTCCGAAGCTCCTTTCCCAGTTGCTGGCATTATGCTTACCCTCAAGCAGATCTCTGAGCCACTATTATGCTTACCCTCAAGCAGATCTCTGAGCCACTATTATGTCTGTGTGGGAAAAGACAATCAGTTCTACATCAGACACTAGTGAGCTGCTAACCCAAGTTTTTTCGGGTTTGTGGGGTTTTTCTGTTTGTTTGTTTTTTTAATGGGTGGAGAACACTGAGGTCAAGATAAAGACACTCCAGGATGCTCAAGCTCCCAGCGGACCCATTTTATGTTCGGAGAGTTGAGCTCACCATCTCCCGTCACAGCCAAGGGAAAACAACTAATAGTTAGCCATCCAAAAATTGTAAGGTGCCCGTATTAATCCAAACCCACAGTCAAAGCAGCTGTTAAGTGACACTGCTGTGCAGGTGAAAGGGAATGCCTACCATGTAAGGGGCACACATATTAAAACACTTACTCTTTGATCAGAGGATCATCTGCTTCCCATTTTACAGTAGAGATCCCTGAGACACAGTGATCCTCCAGGGCACTCGGCTAGTCAGTGGCAAGGCTGACATTCAGTGGCCAAACTGACATCCTGATTTAGAGCAGTAAGTCCTTGTTTGGAGAAGTCCTGGGGTCATGAGGTGATGTTGACGTGGAAACAAACAAACAAACACACCCAGGCACACAAGCTCATTTGGATATGTATTCACAAAACTCTTAAAACACTGAGAATGCAATATTTCAAACAAACAAAAATAAGATCATTCAAAAGCAGAAGGGGCTTTTTAAAAAGATTCTTAAAACTCGAAATATACAACAAAGCACCCTAAGGCAGGAGAAACAGGTTGGCCAGTGGCATTTCCTGAAGTGCAACCAAGCACTGCCAGGTGGAAAACAATGACCATGAAACTGCTGTTTCCTTATGAGGCCCTGCAAATTAGTCTTTCCCCCAGGGGGAGAGGATGTGAAGTTCACTGTTTCCTATTTCCCTTTTCATTGCTACTATTCCATGGTGAATGTGTGTGATGGCGGTGGGAGGGTGTTAAGAAGAAAGTAAAAAAATCTAGACTGATATTTGTATTTGTTCTCTGTTGGAAGTTCACTGTAAGTAAGACTTAAAATATACTTGTCAGAGACCATCCTCTCCACACAAAAAGCTCTTTAAAAGAAACAGACTAGGATCCCAAAACTCTTAATCACCACAAATACCACATGGGATCCATCAGACCCATTTTACCCTTTTGGGCTCTGGACATTTTGTAACATAAATGGTCGAGGCAGACATAAGAAATTCAAAAGAGCACATATATTTAGCAGTTATTTGAAATGAAGCTTAACAATACTGACCGATAATTTGGAGATTCTGACACTCATGTTTTTTTTATGAATATGGGAGAGCACTTTGGGACCTCTACAGCTGGGAGAAAGGGAACACCATTATTCATCCCCAGTGGCTGACAGGCCTGACAAGCTCTACTTTTAAAACATGTACAGACTGGCCAGCACCAGTGGCCTCCAGCTTCCATGAAGCATGACTTTTCAGAAAGACTCCTGAAGCTGAGGAGGAGGTTTGAAATGAGTCAGGTTAAAATGAAAGAGGGACTGGGATAACTCCAAATATCCTGTGGATACAGGTCCCAAATGCATGCTTGCCCAGCCCAAAAAGGACTGGACATTGGACATGGTGCCGTGGCAATACCAGGTCACATCCAATGAGGGGCCCTACAGGGAAAACACCCTAATTGGCTGGAAAGTAACCTGTCCAATGGGTCTTTCTGTATCCACAGGTAAAAGTGAGAGCAATTTCTAAACCAATATCACTTCACAAAAGTAAATCCCATAGAGCTGAATCCATAAATGTTAACTGCACAGGTATTTGAAGCTGCAGCTGACAATCCTATATCTATTTGGAGGTGGGAGGATGATTAAGGCTTTAAAATTCAATTACAATTACAGAACTCTAAATAACTATAAAAAATGAATGCAAACCTACATTTGGGGTGCAGAACTAATTGAACAAGAATTTAGCACCCCACCTTGACCAAAAGAGGCTCAGTCTCACACACTGAAGCAATAACTGTTAAAGACAAGAGCTGGCATTACAAGGACGACCAACTGGTCCTATTCCTTAGTCTTGTGCTTTTAAAGGGCAGTCGATGTGCCAACTATTTTAAAGCTCCAACACACTAATTCTGTAAACAATAATGGCTACAGCTTGCACACTGCGCACTGGAATGGATTCCTCAACTTGGCCTCATCACTTATGCAGCTGATGAAACAAACACTGACAGCTTTTTTGCATTTGTAAAGGCCCCACAGCAGCTGTGGTGATCCCACCATAGAGCAATGAATTAAGCCTGCAACCCAGCTGGGTATGAACAGAAGCCTTTTTTGCACAATACAGCAAGACTATCATTGTTAACCTAGGCATTATTGGGAAATATTCTGCATTACATTATAGGGCAGTTCTAACTCAATTCTTAAAATCAGCTCTAATAAGCAATTTTAGTAGGAGGGATGTGGCATTTACTTTTGAAATGGCACAAATATGTTACAGGTTATAGGTACACCACACAAAGGCAGCTCAGCAGAACATAGATTTCCAGTTAAACAATGCAAAGTTTAAAATAGTAACTCCTTCTTAGATATTCATACATACATATGCACACACACACACACACACACACTCACACACACACACACACTCACTCACTCGCTCGCATCTACCTTCTAAACTGGAGAAGTATCTAACCTTAAAAATTCCTGGTTATTTAGACACTAAAGAGAAAATACCTAACTTAGCTGTCTGTTGGCGCTCCCCATAAGGTAAGCCAAGTCAATGACCTTAGCATAAGTCACTTTGGAACAAAGAGCTGTACCAGAAAACTGGAGTGTGATAAGCATGATTAATGCCATTAGTAAGGAATTTTTTGACACTGAACTTCAGCACTATGCAATAAGATTCCAAATGCTGACAGAAACATCGGTCTTCAGCTTGCAAGCATCACCAGGAACTTTTAGAAAAGGCACAGCCATCCACACCAAGATGTTTACTTGCAGAGGTTTATAACAGGCACTCTCCACTTCTCAAAATGCTTTGGGGGAGCATTTCAGACCTTGCTTCCCAGGAATTGTCAACTTTGGCTCAAATGAACTCATAAAAATTGTAAAAAATAAAAAAAAAAAAAAATGCTTTGGAACATCCTCGGGCCACGTAACTTTTTCAATACCTAGCATCCCACCTCTCTTCTATTGCCTCATACTTTCTTTGATCACTTAAAAATGAGCAAAAAGAGAGAAATTCATTAATTACTTAATTAAAAATGAGCAAAAAGTGCCTGGCTCAAATAAGAGACCAATCTGCTCAACAATTTTATACCAACCTGGGAAAAATAAATCATGTAAAAATCAGAAATATCAAGAAGAAAACATGGCACTTATCCCTCTTCCCTCAAAGAACTCCTATTTCTTAAAGAAATTTATTATAAAGGCCTTTTTTTTAAGGCTTTTTTTGTTTGTTTAGGTGAAGCAGACTTGGAAGAACCAAGAAAATCAGAAAGAATTTCAAGGTAGACAGCAATTCTATTCCCCACAGTGCTTTTGTCAAAGAATGTTAACACAGGTAACCACAGCAAATCAAAACTGAAGGTAAGGAAGGAAAATAATTCCTCAGTCCTTCTCCATGCCCCCAGAGAAGCCACAGTTTTGTACTCTACTTCACCCCAAAACCATCTAGTTAAATGCAAGGCAAAGATGCATCTGAAGACAAAAACACCTAAGCACCCACTAAAGTAACTCGTCCTATGATGAAACTCCAAATCCCACCAGTTTGTCACACTTAAGCAAACGGAACATCTGGTTCTTGCATAAGCCTGTAGGAACAGTGTTTACAATCTGCAAAGGGGCACAAGAAATAAAACCACTCTTAGGCACGTACACACACAGTGAAAAGCAGCAGTCAGGCAGTAATGAATATGAAAACCCCACCCTCAAAGGCAAGACAAATGCCAAAGGAGGGCTCAATGTAGCACTCTGCTGAACAGAACACATGTGACTTCTCGAGACAAAAGCTGAAACAGCTTAGCAGGTAAGTAAAAGAGCAGTAAATAAATTTAGTAATAATGCATATGTGCACAATTTTCTAATTCAAAGCATTCCAAGAGTAGGGCAAATATCCACACAAAAACTTTTACACAAATATTCACAGCAGCATTATTTACAACAGCCAAAAGATGGATACAACCCACATATCCATCAGCTGACGGACAGATAAGCAAAATGTGGTATGTCCATACAATGGCCTATTATTCAGCCATAAAAAGGAATGAGGTACTGATTGATGCTATAGCTACAAAATGAACGAACCTTGAAAACACATGCTAAGTGAAATAAGTCAGTCACAAAAAAACATAAATTATGATTGCATTTTCAGGGGTACCCAACCTCCAGGACCAACCAGGTCCATGGCCTGTTAGGTAGGAATCGGGTCATACAGCAGGAGGTGGGCTTCTAGATCAGCCAAAGAAGCTTCATCTGCACCTGCAGCCACACCCCACTGCTAGGATCAAAGCCTCAGCTCCACCTCAGGTAATCAGGCATTAGATTCTCACAGGAGCACCAGACCCTGGTGCCAAAAAGGCTGGTGACCGCTGATTTATATGAACTGTCCAAAACAGACAAACCCATAAAGAAAGTAAATTAGTGGCTGCCAGAGACAGGGGAAACTGGGATAAAATGAGTGACTGCCAATGTACAGTTGCTTTTTCAGGTGATAAAAATGTTCTAACATTAATCATGGTAATGGTTGCACAACTCTGAATACACTAAAACCACTTTATTGTTACAGGGAAAAAATTGCATTCATATCCAAAATCACTCAGGGAAAGTCTGAGATGCCTAAGATGACTTTTCGTCTTGAACTACCACTGAAACGACGAAAGAAAAATAGTTGAAGAACTGCCAAAAGAACTGGAATAAGTTGAGGATATAAGAGGTTTAAAAAAAAAAAAAAAAAGGCTAAAAGGCTGACACTTTGCTGAAGATACAGTAAAAAGGACAGCAATGTATGCCAACACACACACACACACACACACACACACACACACACACACACACACAGTAGTTAGACTGAAAAGTACCATGAGAGGAAACTTTAAATCTCCCAAAAAGTAAAAATTGCAACTTGGGGCTTCCTATTACCCTAAAGCTATCTATACTGTGGACTGTAATTATGAGCATAAGAATCTACCATTTAAATATATTTATTCAGTGTCACTGCCTACTCAGACAAGTCCCTTAAATTAGTTTCAAAACCATATTTGAATTCATAAATTGGGTAGAAAGCAGATAGTAGGAGAAAACACCAAAAGCAAATGAGGTATTACTTATCAGCTTTAGAAATCTTTTAATACTCAGCAGAAAGGATTATGTGATGTTGATGGCAGCAGAAAAAAAGACCAGGAACCACCACCATTCAAGGCCTTCTTTTTCCTGGATTGTATATGTAATGCCTATCCAGGGAAATAAGCAGTTATGTCTGGGCAAGGTGTTGTTCTTATTGAGATTACCTCCATATACAAATAGAGTAAAAGAACTCCTCTTACAATAGTTACCCCATTAAGATCTTCATTTGTATTAAACAACTGTAAGCAAACAATGTTTGGCTGTAAAACCTTTTGCAAGTCAAAGATAATGGCCTTCCTAGGTAAACTGACTGTTCTTTATAATCATCATTATTTATACTCACAAGAGGCTTTGCCTACTGCTCCAATAAATTCTGCAAAGAAATAACATGACAACTTCAGCAAGTCTCATGGAAGGAGGAAAGGAAAAAAGGCTAGTTGAGTAGAAAATGTGTTTCATTTTGGACTAGGTCAATGTAGTAGTAATAGTGATCACATCACTCAATTAGCGCAGAGTAGAATTAGAAGAGGAAAAAACTTTTTAGCTTTAGATAGTTCCAAGCCCCTTCCTCCTCACCTCCCAATGCTTTCTAGCTTACCAGGACCAAAAGAAAAACCATTTTAATAGCATCATTACAGTTCTGACATCACAAGTACAACTGAGTTTGTGTCTCATCTAGACAAAAACTCAGTATAACATGAAGTCTTGAAGTCCATATCCATAGCAAAAGTTTCTTTAGGACTAACTGATGGTGTTTATATTGAGCTTGGGCTAGGCAGGGAAGGTGCAGGGAGGAAGTTCAACAGAGGTCCAACAGTTAGAACAGTATTCCCCAACCCCTTCAACCAGAAGACTTGGCCCATGGCACAGATATGCCCAGAGTCCAGATTCTGGAACAATCAGGCAAGCCAAATGTGTTTTTTCAAAGGAGATTTCTATTCGCTCTGTCAGCCACCTTGCACATTCCAGCTAAGTTTAAACCACAATGGTTTGGAATCCTAACAGGAGTTTTGAGGATTACAATACAGAATGATAATTTGAAAACATTTTTAAAGACACAGAACGCTGAATCATGCTCTAACTTAATCTATCATCTGTGCCACCACCCCCACCAGCCCCCACCAAAAAAGTTCAATATTAAATCCAGACCCTCCTTGGCCCCTGCACGGTGGAAAAAGTGATGAACTGCATTGGTATTTAAATAGAAAGCTGATCTCTGCCACTCTGGGATATAATCACCACTGGAGATTACTTCCAAGGATCTTTAAATTCTTTCAGATTAAAAATTCTATCAGGGTGTCAATCCCAACATTTCTTTACAAAACTTGACTTTAATTAAAGTTTTAAGGCCATGTTTTCAAGCTAAAAACAAAAGGCTACTCAGCACAAACACTGCTGGGTTGAAGACAACTGCTCATTGCTCATATTTTAATCCAGCTGTCACTTTTTGGATTTAAAAAATGAACTTCTGATCAAAGCAAAAATTATCTGCTCTCAGGATTACTGCTCATACATACGACCTTAAATCCTTTATAGAATGAGGTGTGGTATATATTTATAAGCAAATATATAAAATAAAGCTTCCTCAAAAATTGCAACCAACTACAAGTCCCAGGGAAAAGGATATAGAGCGGGTGGAACTGAAAGTTAAAACAAAACCCCGCTAAAATAATTAGGCTCAATAAGACCATGTTTCATCATCTCCCACACCAAACTCTTCCAACTATTTTTAAAAAAACCAAGTCCACCTTTTATTTGGCATCTATCATAAAGGCAAGGGCACCCTGCCACTCAGAATCATCAGGCTGAAAAGCCCCACAGTGTGTATAGAGAACCTAGTTTTGTGATGTGGTGGTTAAGACACAGCTCCAACAAGACAACACAACCAAAGCCCTTCATGGCAGATAAAAACCTGTGCTACCAATTTAACAGAGACTCCAGATCATGGCTCCTCATGAAATGCCTTCCATTCAGGTTGGCTCTTTCATCCTCCAAGAAATTATTACAAACTGAAAATAGAACATACATAGCTTTAGTGCTCCAAGCAGCATAAAAATGGAAAGGGGGACAAAAATGGGTAAAACCAATAAACATTTAAGTCTTACCTCATCACTAAAGAAATATCTTTGACCAAAAAACTAAAATAAAGGCAAAGAAATTTATCCAAAAGTACAGTCTTAAACACCAAAAAGTAATGCTTTCTTGTAGTACTGTGACACCACCCAGTACTCACTTCCCAGAAGGGGAAAAAACGATACAAGTCCATCATCTGAACAATAAAGTGTGTCTGCCTGTAAAGAACACACTCCATTTTTCTGTAAGTTAGGAAGAAAAGGGAAACTGTAGTGAGAAGAAAAGTGATGAGCACCTGTAATATTTTCATTCCTATCCTCTTCCTCGGACTTGAATAAGGCTGTAATGAGCAAAGACGACCTAGAAACACCACCATGTTCCCTCTTCAACCTTGAAGCTGGAGAATTACAGCCACAAAGACCTGTTAATAATAATATGGTCTAGAAAGTTAGTTTAGAAAGCACTTCCTATGTTAACATTTAACTGTCTCCCCTAAAATGACTTTGAGGGACCAATAATGAAGGTATAATTCTCCCCATTTTATAGACAAAGAAACTGAGACTTAGAAAGGCGAAGTGATTTATCGGAAATCACCCACTCTCTTCCCACAGTGTTTTTAATTCTGTCAACTAAGCTATAAATTCCCTGAGGTCAAAGTCGATTAACTAATTTTCTACATCTAACAAAGTGCCAAGAGCATGGTAAGCAACCAGAATATACTAGCTGTATTTGAGTGGTCTTTCATGATGGAGCCAAATGGAACCCTTGGAACCATACAAACCCCACCTACCTCACCAACAAAGCTAAAATCACATATGAAAACAGCGAAATGTTAGGTCACCTTAAGAAAGTATGTCCTTGCAAAAAAGCATTTCATAAATTTAAAATATGTAAGTGTACATATATACTCTCTTCCTCCCTTCTCCACTACAGTCATTCTAATAACACATTGTGTTCTTAAGGCAATTTTGTTTTACAATGTGCTTTCATGTACCTCATCTCATTTAGCTCTAATGCTCTGAGAAGACAAGGAAAGAAAACAGAAACTTAAATAAAACTCAACTGACATCTTTATCACTCATTACAGGTGCCTGAATTGGTTTTTAAAAGCCAATAAACAAATAAATCCACTAGCCTCATGTGTACTACCGGTGGGACCATAAATTAGTATGGCCTTTCTCCAAGAAGACAATGTGGTAAGAGGGTTCCAATCATAAAGTTACTTCTGAATCAGTAAATCCAAGTACTGAAATATAAGTACAAAAATATACCCGTAATGCATATTGCACACATCATTTTGTACAACAGCCCCAAAAGACAATCAAGAACAGATAGGCCAAGGAAAACTCTGGGAGAGTGCCTTGCAGCCATTAAAAACAATGATGCAGAACTGTATTTTGATAATTAAGATATAAATGCAAAAAGCACATTAACACAAGAACATTTAAAAGTACATATGTAAAACTATTTTTCACAGCCCACATGTTGAAAAGTATTTTTCTACAGGAATGTCAGTGCACAATCTGATGGTTTTTCTCTGTGTAGTTGCCTAATTTGAATTTCTTATAAAGCCAAAAAAAAAAAAAAAAGCCATTTTCAAAAGGGGGGAAATGCAATTGGCCAAATTAGGTATGGAGATTACAAGTGGGCTTTATTTTTCCATGAAAATTAATCAATTACTGCAGTTACCACAGATAACTGAAAACCTACCTTGCAGGAAGAAACATCTCTGAAATACCTGTCCAAAGACCTTCTACCACTTTATCAGGGGCTGGATTTCAAGTCCTGGTGTGTCACTGATAAAATGTGCAACCTCAGGCAAGTTGCCTAACAGTGCTAAACACCTCAGGTTTTCTCAACTATAAAATTCTGATTAAAGTTCATCTTTTTCCACTAGACCCACAACAATTGTCTCCCACCACTAGTTCATATCTGAAATACTCCAAAAGCTTCAACTCAACAAATATTCCTCAACTGTGCGATGGCTTACAAAATTCAGCCCCTACTCTGGGGATTGATTAATAGGGTAAGAGACATGTAAACAATAATTCTAGTACCTAAAGGTAGGTATGACAAGTCAGGTCAACAGAGAGAAGGGGCCGGATCTGCCTGACTGGGGACAGGGGTGACAGCCCACACAGTAAGGCCTCAGCCAGGCCAGATGGGCTCCTCAGGCAAACGGTTCCCTGAACAAACTGAAGAACCAGGAAGTGCAAAGACTGAGAGGTTGGGTCTTAGCCGAACTGAAATGGGTAGCAGGACAGGCCCAGGGTAGTAAGTAAGGAGAGTTTTTTACATTGTGCTGACAACAATCTTGGCTTAGAATTGATCCTGAAAGCCACATGGAGCCACTGAAGGATCATGATCAGATTTTCAATTTCAAAGACTACTGCTGCAGGATCCAGTTTAAACATCTTTTTGCACAGGTTTGGTGCCACTATAATCTTAATTCTCAATCTGTCCCTTTTGTTAAATCACCACCCAAACAAGTCTGGGAGGGTCAAGTTTGGACAATACAGAAGAGATTCAATAACCAGCAGAGTTGTAAGGGTGAGAAGTGATCACATCACCATCTAATCTTTGAAATCTTGTTCTACATCCTAAAATGCATTTTAGAATATTTGTTGTTATTAATTTGGTTTATTTGGAGGCAAAGTATAAAATTCATCTGATTAATTTATTTCTGAGTCAGCTAGGAAGGCTGCTGGCAAGCCTGATTATCTCCAGGTTGGTGATTTTCAACCGTGTGATAATATTTTGAATACTTGTGCAGTAGTATGCAATTTACAAAGTGCTTTCATATCAAAAATCTCACTGGCTCTTCCAGCAACAAGCCTGTCAGGTACGTGGACAAGTTTTCCGGATGAGAAAACAGCTCAGCAAGGTTATGTGGCTTGCCCAGGGTCACAGAGTCAGTGTACTATAGGACCTAACCTAGAACTCAACTCATATTCCCAACACTGTCCATTAGCACTGAGTCCTCTATATATTCCAAACAAGCCTGTTCAAATCTGAGATTTCATTTCTGAAGCCCATGTACTAATAATAAGGCATCTGCATAAAGCACAAAATTCTCCATTTTTAATAATGTCTATATCCAACTGCTGCTTAACAGAATAAGTATTCATTCAGTCCCCTTTCTGCAAACCTATGGAAGAAATAAATGCAAGAAACACATGCTCAGTCCTAATCCCTTCTCATTTCCTCCTGGCACCTGTTTCGCCCCCACAGGCACCAAACACTTTAACAGCTGGCAGAAATAAGAACTAAGAGATAACACACTCCACCGTTGTAAATGAAGACCTAACTGAAATGTGGTTAGGAAATAATGGAGAAAGAACCACCCAGATTTAAAAAGACAGCAATAAAACAGGGTGCCAAAAGGTCTCGCACATTTTGGATGCTTCGGTCACAAGATACCTGGGCTGCTGTCCCAGTAAACCAGAGGATCTCCTGATGGAAAATAGATCCACACAACCCAACCCTTTCACTCCTCTCCATTCCCCACAAATATATATATAGTTGGAAAATTATTCCCGGTTCTATTGGAAAAAATATGTGTGTAGAAATGAGCTGTACTGGGAGCACAGAGGGGCAAAACTGTAGCTATGTAGTTTACTAACCTTCTAGGATTCATGGTAACTAAACACTGCTCTGAATAATATTTCAGTGCTCACTGGCCTTCCTCTTCATGGGTGGTGGAGCCTGACCGACATACAAAATTAGAACTGAAATCCAATTTAAGCTTTTTAGGCCACACCAGCTCTCTAGAACAGCTCTCAAGAACTTCTGCCAGTAGGGTTCCCCTTTCTAACACCCTCATACATCCTTTGAATATGTGAGTAATCATACATAATGCTCCTATTACTCATGCTACTTTATTAACATATTTGGGAAGCCTTCATTTACCAGATTACCCTTATCCTGTGAGGCATGGAGGGCATATGATTTTCCCCAGCGCCCCATGGTCCCCTAAGTAGCAAAGTCAGGGTCAACAATGCCAAGTGCCAGAAAAGAAGTATGGAAGCCAATTTGTCACAGCCCTGTGAAATCAAACGGGTTTTCAGAAGCCTGGAGAACTAATGGAACCCACACTGGCCTTCAGGTACAAGAGAAAGGATGGGGTGGCAGGACTTACAAAACTAGAGTGCAAAACAGCCAGTCCCAAGGGTACTGTAATGTCAGCCCTTTTTCCAATGAGAACACAAGGAGACAGCCAGCTGGGGATAAGGGGGTAGCTCCACCAACTGGTGTTTTAGAAAACAACAAACACAAACATGCACTTGAGAAGGATACACTCCTTCCTGGGGTTCCTGGAAATTGACAAGCTACCTTAACTTCCCCAACTTTCTCAAGCAAAAAACTTCTGCAGAGGCTGCTGAGAGCCCTTATTATGGCCTTCACTCCTCTTCTTGGATCCATGCTGATGAACATCCATTGTACCTCTTTGTCATCTAAACTAAAAAGTGGGAAGGAAATACAGCCTTTAACTATCTCACCAGTGTTATTCACCTTGGTTTTCTCTTCTGTAAAATGGACTCAACATCCTCTTTTTCATGTGAACTCACTAAACAAATGTGGGTGGTTATTTCAGAATTGACAGGGTCTTCTCTTCAGGATGCTTTTAGAAAAGGTGTTGTGCGGCCATCCAGTTTTCTGAAATCCAAGCTCTTCTAGCATTCCTTCGAATGGCAAAGAGGGCCCCAGAAGAGAAGGTAGCATCCTCACCAGAACAGTACAATCTGGGCCCAGGTTGTTATCTGGCTGCTCCCTCAGGTGTGACCTAGACTCTGCCCTCTGGGACAAGATCTACATGTGTAAAACATGGGCCCTTTCCCATCCCAGACATCGTAAGAGAACAGGAAAGATAAAAGTCACCCTGCTAGGGGTGATAAAACAGGAAGTCCTGAAGCAGTCAGAATTACTGGACCAGGAGCAAAATGGTATCCAGCCAGTATTGTCACTTCCTACAAGGTTCAGCTCTACTTTTAATGATTTTATTTTGAATGAGAAATTAAGGAAAAACCCCTTTTTAAAATGTGTGAGGCTGCCAGAAGGCTGCGTATGGTTGAGTCAAGTCATGAAAAATTAAGGCCTAAAAGAATAAGACAAATCTCAAATTGTCTACAAAAAAAAGTAGACAAACAGCAATATTAGTTCACAGCTCAGAAAACCAGTCATCAGAGAGTTCCCACCTCCTGGAATGGAAGAAGCCTGCCTGTAGTGATGAGGCAAGTATGGAAAGGCTTTATAGACAAAAGGAACCAGAGAAGGTAAGACTGGCCTGGAAAAGCAACTGAGGCTTGCAGGGTGTCAGGCGAAAGAAAAGAGTTACCTGGGAGATAAAAAGAAACAAAATAACTTATTCAAACTAAACCAGAGATTTGTCTCATTTCCAAAGTAGGTTCAGGGATTTTAAATGTAACAGACCTTAAACACTATGTCCTAAAAAAAATAAAACTGCTGGATTACAAAATACAAACTTCTAAACTCCATATAAATTAGGTGTAAAATGACTAATCTTTCTGCCCCCTACCATTCAGTCAATGACACAGTTGTTTTTTAAACCTAAAAGTACAGGAGGACCACTCTGAGGGATGTTAAATAACATGAACTAAATAAGCTGTCTAGTTTAATATCTGGGGATTAAGGCTAAATACCATAGATGCACTCTTACAAGTGAAACGGAACCAGAAGTTAGTTAGCTAATGTAAAGTCTGTCAGGCAGGAAACTGTAAAAGAGAGAGAGAGAGAGAGAGAGAGAGAGAGAGAGAGAGAGAGAGAGAGAACATACATATATATGTATATATGTATACACGCAAACATTTTAACACATACGTGTAACTTTTTGCAGATTGAGAATCCCAGTGTTCCATTGTATTTTTTTTTGTTGTTGGGAAGGGAATGTAGGCATAAATAAAATTTGGTTCTTAAAAAGGAATCACTTACAAAGCAATGTGTGTGCAGAATCCTTAGATTTTTTTTCCCCCAAGTCTTTCCAATGTCAGGCCCACAGTGTCAGACCCACATCTAATTTAATCTTATTTTTTTTTTTTAGCTATTCACTTTTGTCTAATGTTCCCAAAACATTCAACTTAAAAGTTTCACACTCATTCAAAGGATTATATAACATTAAACTGTAATTCCAATAATCAGTCTAACTAGAATGACCAGATTTGGAAACACACCTGACAATTGGCAAGCCTTCTATGGGTGGGAGACAAAAGGGACACAGGCACAGACATCCCTAACCCTAACCCTAACCATTGGTCCATTGGTCAGGAGCTTCACAGCCAAGATGTTCTGCAGCCAAAAGGGCAAGTAGGTTGGGTGGGTAGAGAGTGGTTAGCAGAGCTGTAACTGTAATCCTGGGGGAGATTAACACATGGACCAGTAACGTTAAGATCAGTACAAGTAGAATTCCAAAAACAATTTCTTAGACCTCAAAACATTTTAATCATTCAGATAAAAATGTCACGAGTCTGGGTCCTCGGACCACCATGGGAAAAGGCATTAAAAATTCTCCAGGTTAGCTTTACCAGGTGTTTTAATGTACGAAGCTTCATATGATTTTCCTGTTCCATCTTTGAAAGGAGTAAAATAGTTCTATTTTGAATGTAAAAGAACCAACACTAGTTGTATATTCCAAAAGATTTTCTCTTTCCGAAAAAGAAAAGTTTAAATAACCTTTGGAGCAAGGTATAAAGATTACACTGAAATTATTTCCAAGGCACTTGGAAGTGAGTCAATAGCCCTCAGCCCAGCAACAGGAACTGGTTTAGCCTGAGAGCAAGAAACATCCATTACACCATCTAAGTACCAAATAATTCTAGTTGGCTATTTGGGCCAATGGCCATGAGGGACATACAAGTCGGATATTTGTCCACAGTAAACAACAACCCAGGTAACAATAATTCAAATTGGATTATTTTGGGACATAATTTATTTTTTTCTTTCAAATTTCAGTGACATACTTTGGACTCCTACCTTGATAGTATTCCTTCCATAATCATGGCTGTCAACTTTGCACTAGACTTATGTGACAAAGAAAAAGGTTTTCCACTACTAGAGACAAGCAGAAAGAAAGCCATGTGAAGAGCCCAGGAAAGGAAAAACACAGCAATTAAATAAGATACAAGTTCTGTACCCCACCCCAGCCATGAAATAACCTAATTGGGTATAAACAAGATGGGGGAAGGGAGGAGGCCTCCACTTTATTTTGATGTATTTAATCCTGCCACTATATTTTGATGTATTTCTTTCTACTTTTTACTTTGCAAATTCAAATAATTTTAAATCCTGGTACTGAATATTGTAACAAACTTTTCCCAGTTTAAAAGTCATACTGCACTTTTAAATCATACAATTAAAACACTTAAAACTGACAGCCTTGTGGTATAAATTCTGCTTGAGCTTCCCTACAAATTAAACTGGTAATTTGCTTTCATGTTAACTGCATGAATCATATCTTCATGTGGCAGAGATTTTAATTTCAAACTGATACGCAGTAAAAGCATCACACATCAAATGGTTTTGAAGCCTAGATATCAAATCTGTTATTCTCCCTAGGAATAAGCAACCAGTGGGGTGATGGAAATGACATAAAATATCCACAGAGCAAAACATGCAACTGTTTTTATCGTCCAAGTGGATTGGGGCTTTGAAAAGCAAACGTTTTCCGTTATTTAAAGTATTGCAATGGGAGTCATGCCCAGCACAATCAAGACAGGATTACACTGCAATTTATGAGTTTCTCAAGGATGTCATTTAATATGAAATGTAACAATTATTTCTCCCAAAGCCTGCCATCTACAATCCCACACCCAAACCCAGCTTTGCTAATATAAACTAAATGGCAACACAGCAGGCATCTAAGGCTTTTGAGAACTGTTGTAAAAAACGTTCTGCTTTCCACCAGCTCAAGTAATAGTGTCACCTTACACAGAAAGAGCATACTGCTTTATGTCTTTCACACACATCATCTCCCGCACATGATCTTCCCAGAGAAAGTGAAGTAGCAAAGACAGGTATTACTTTCTCCATTTTACGTTAGAAATAAGACTCAGATTGGGAGTCTCATGTTGTCCGGTTCAGAACAATTAGACCCCAGAACATTTTGAGACTTAAGAGTCCTGTGGCACTTCCAAACACAGGTATCAATGACAATTCTTCACTCGCCTGGACCCCTAAAAAATACTCAACAGGCATAGGGCTGGCACAGCAAAGGAGGAGTGGCCTCCCCCCACCACCATGGTACTGCAATTGCAAGCCTTCCAGAAAGAGTAGCAGTTGCTGCTGTTCACCAGCACCCAGAAACGCATCCGGCCACATCCTGCGAAGACACGCCAAACATGAGTTAAGTGATCAGGTGGCAGAATCCACAACATGGTCCTCCCACAAAGCAAAGCTTTCCCTGAATGAAGTTTCCTTGCTTTTCTAAAACGGTGATGCAGACCCAACTACCACAGCAGTAACGACACGCCATCATACCTGGAAACAGAGGAAGCGAAAACATTTCTGCAGAAAGAAGGCGTCTCCCCCCTGCTCCCCACCCCCTCGGTGGCATCAGAATCACGTCTAGGAAGGGGCACTCTTTGGGGGACGAAAGGCTCTCCAGCGCTCACCTGGAGGTCAGCGCCGCGTCCCTCGGCGGAAGGCAGAGGCCGAGCGCATCCTCCTCCTCCTCCTCCTCCTCCTCCTCCTCCTCCTCCTCCTCCTCCTCCTCCTCCTCCTCCTCGTTCTCCTCCCCGGAGGCGGCCGGTTCCGCAGCGGCCCCCGCCCCACGCCGGCCCGCAGCGCTGGAACCTCCCGCCCGACCTCTGACGTCACGGAGCTGGAGGAGGTTCCCCCGGGCCCGTCCCTTTGTGACGTCACAATGACAACAGCGCGCGGCGGGGAGCGTCCGGGAACCGGGCGCCGCAGGGGGCGGGGGAAGCGGGGGGGAGGCCAGCGCTGGGCGGGGGAGGAACCGGGGGCGGGGAGGGGGCGCGCTGACGTCTCGCCGGCTTAACCTGTTGCTCTCGAGACGGCGCTGGAGCCGGCGGTCAGGGCCGCGGGGAACGGCGGCTGCCGCCGAGCGCGCCGTAGGGGGCGCCCGCCGCAGCTGCGCGCCCCCGCCCCCGCCCGGCACGCCCCCGCCCGGCACGCCCCCGCCCGCCGGCGCGGCGCCCCCGCCCCCGCCCGGCGCGGCAGGCCGCCCCGCCCCCACGCCCCGCCCGCCGGGGACCGCCCGGAGCCGGGAGCCCCGAGCCCGCAGCCCGGAGCCCGGAGCCCGCCCCCTACAGGCCGAGCGCGGGGCCCCGGCCCCGGCCCGGCCGGCCGCGACCCCGCGCGCCCTCGCCTTGGCCGCCGGCCCCAGCTCGTCGCGGGCACGAGCTCCCTCCGCTCCCGGAGCCTGAACTCGTGCTCTGCTTCCTGCGGCCACCTCCAGGCACTGGCTTGCGGCCGGACGCTCAGACCCGACACCACCGCTGGGCACCAGCAACAAAAAATGCCACCCCACACTGCTCTCTGACTTCGCCAGGTCTGGGATGGGGGCGGAGAGGCGGTCCTTGTCCAAGTTCTACCCCATTTGCTTTGTGGCTGCGCCCGAATCGGACGTGCCCTGGGAAGGCGTCCACGCTCCAAGGCAAGGGTGCCTCCATGCAGTTTCCACAGCCGGAGTTTCAACTACTCCTTCGCATTCTACCCAGCCCTCTGCAATGCGGATGTCTTTTAATTCTTATATTCTTACTTAAGGGAACAGCTTTTTAAGTAGGGCTTGATTACTTAACCTTCCATTTCTTAAAGAGTTGAAGTTTACGTGTCTACATTAGGATCAGCCCTCTAGAAAAAGGCATTCAGCTTTTCCATTAAATGTATTTTTTATAAAACCAGTGCCCTGAAGGTCATCTCCCAATACACACACCACACAGCTCAAAAAGAGAATATATCAGCACCAATTTGTCGACTCGAGTTAAATAAAACTTTCTTATAAGGCTGCATTATTCCTAACGTATGTTCATTTGGCCTTCTCTTTAAAATATGGGTTCTTTGATTTAAAGCATGCAGCTAATCACCGATCACTCGAGTGCATATTTGGTTAATCCCTCGGTCCCCTACTCCCTTCCCTCCCCCCAAACTTTAAAAAAAAAAAAAAGCCACCACACAAAACAAAAACAGTCCCCATGCCAATCAAAATGTAGCTGTACTATGCACAAAACAAATTTAACTATTCCAAAGCATTCAAATCTCTGAAGAATCACCCAATTTCAGAAACCCACAACAGGGAGAAATTATTTGTACTCACATATATACATTCACATGCCTACTTAAAAACATTAGCTATATTGTATGTCTTTTCCTCTAAAACTGGAAACCATGAATTTTTAAACAAAACCAGTCCCATTATTAAAGTCAATCCCAACAAATGCATTCGCTGTAACATGATTCCCAACTGGTTTATGTTGCGAACCAGATAAGCCAAAACGACCACATACATAAAATTTGATGTGCCAGTGCAAGGAACAGGATCGCCATAACCGGACTCACGATTGCAACTTAAAGGGCTTCCAACACACACGCGTTAGACAATTTTCCGAATAACATTAATAATAACAGGCTCATTTGCATGCAAAGTGCAATATGGGGCCAAACCCACCCGAGAATGCAGTTTAGTTGCATTACCGCAGCCCCAACCCCACTCCCAAGCTCCACCAAAATCCCTTGCCTTTCATCTAAAACTAGATTATGGTTGTGTCATTCGAGGTCAATTTATTCACTTAAGGTACCTCGACACCAATCTGTTTTTTCATCCAAACTAGGCAGACACGACTTTGCCTGAAAAGCCCTCTTTCAGAAAAGAAAGGAACAGCCTCATCGGACGCTGTTTAAAACCCTTCAGCTGCAGAATTATCTATAAACTTGACATTCACAGCCATGGCTTAAAACTGCAAGTCAAAGGATGTGTTGTTAGGAGCACTTACGTATTTCTTCTGAATGATATTCCTCTTGGGTCTTTCCTTGCTCATTCTGAGATCCAAATGCTGATTGCAAAAGGGGACAATTGCTTCATGAATTTAAAGCCGTCAGAAATTTGCAAAAAAATATCCTGGTGGTTTTTATTGTTGTTGGTGGTGGTTGATCTTGTAATCCGACTTTTCTTCCTCTTTCCCCAAAGCCCGATTCGCCTTGAAATAAATCCGAAATTGAGAAGCAAAAAAAAAAAAAAAAAAAAAAGAGCCAAAGACGAACGAAGCAAACAAAAAAAAAATTCACTTTAGTAAAACACTCATAATGGAAAATTTCCCCCGAAACACACACACACAAAAAAAAACCGACGCCCTTCACTCCCCCCCTCTTTCCTCCAAAAACTACATCAGCGAAACGTGAAGGTCCTTAGTGTCTGATCTGTAGTTACATCTTGGAAAAGAAAAGGGAAAGATAAATAAAAATGTTGGAAGTCACGTTTGTGCTGCAGCAGCAGTGCGAGCAGAAGAGTCAACTCCAGCGGCGGCGGCGGCGGCGGCGGCAGCACCACAGCGAGGGCTCGCCGAGTCTTTTTTCCAAGCCCCCTAGCCAATGAGAGAGAGGCTATCCAGCCCAACTTTAAATGGACTCTGCTTTCATACAACTTAGGGCTCCTCGGGTAATTCCCCGCCGGACGCCAGCCGAAAACTCCCACAGCTGAGCCACCAGGCGACCGCCTACCCCGGTGTGGACCGCCCCCGGCCCAGTCCTCAGGACCCCGGCAGTCCCGTCGACGAGACACCCGCGAGGCCTTGGCGAACCCTTCCCGGGCAACCCCTCAGGCATCTCTCCCACGCCGAGCCCAGGCGTGGAATTGAGAGAGGCTCCCTAGCTCAATGCATGGCACGCTCGGTCGCTCCACCTCACCCCCTTTCCCCAGCTTGCCGCTCACCCCACAGCCGCCACACGCTAGCACCCGCCACTGCCTTCACGTCTACCTGCAGCGCGGCTGCTGGGTACGAGTGCCCCAAAACGTTCGGCCCCTGGGAGAGCCGCCTATTCCCGGGGCACCTTAGAATGGTCCCCTTGATCTTCTGGAAGTTGTAGTCCCCCGACTACAAAATGGCTATGGCCACGGAAGCTGAGAACTACAGTTCCCAGCCTGCCCCGCGAGCCTGTCACTCAACTCCCCTCCCTCCTCCTCCTCGCCCCCTCCCCCTCCCCGGCCCTGCCAACAAACGCTGGGACGTGTCCCGCGTGCGACACCGCTAGGGGCTGGCTCGGGATTGGCTCGCAGAGCGTGTGGTCCGCGAGCGAGGAACTCCCCGCAGCGGCCCGCCCCCCGGCCCCCTCTCCCCGCGGTGGCCGCCTCCTCCCCGCGCGCCCCGCCCCCACCCGCGGCGCGAACCGCCTGTGGAATCGAGGAATCGCGCGCGCGCGCCGGGCCGAGCGCAGCGGAGCGGCGGGGGGGGCCGCGAGGCTTCCCCGGGGAAGGCCTCGGAGCGTGGCGGCGCGGGGGGCGGTGTCAGCCAGGGGTTGGAGCCCGTCCTGAGGAAAACTGGGCCACGCACCAAGCGGAATCCTCGGTGCGAACTAGTTGATCGGCGGCGCCGGCTGCCTGTGCCGCGCCGCCGGTGTCACCTCAGGACACCGCCGTGCGTAGCCGCGCAGAGCGCGCTGCGGTTGGGCCCGGGGTAGCCTGAGGTCAGCCCTGCTCGCGCCCCGTAGCCGCACGCGCCCCGCCCCCCCCGCGCTCGCGCGCGCCGCCGCCGCCGGGCTGGCGGCGGGGGTGGCCGCCTCTCCGCACGGCGCGCGGGCCCGTGGCGAGGCCGGCTTCCGGGGTGGCCCACAAGGAGCCCCCGGGCCGCTGCCCCCTGCCAAAGACAACCGGCCCTAAAGAACCCGAACAAGAGCTGTGCCTGCCCAGGCGAGGTGCAGGATGAGCGGGATGTGGAGACTGCCCCGCACAGACGGACGGACGCGGGGGAGCGCCTGGAGCGCCGCGTGCCGTGCCAGGGCTCCCCGCGGCGGGGGCCGCCGGAGCCCGCCGTCCCCTGCCTCTGCCCCTCTGCTGCGGCTGCTCTAGCGCCCGTGTCAACGGAGCGTCAGGTCCTTGCGGCTCTCCCTGGGCCTCGGCTCCGTTAACAACTTCGTAGCCTTTATGCGTTGCTAACGTCCCTGCATGAACTGCGGTTTAAACGATCTCTCAGGCCGTCCTTCGAATAAATGAAAAGTGGCATCAGTGCTCGTCCATGTTCATTCCTATACCTTCTATTCTCATTTCTTAGGTTCTCCTTACCTGAAAAGTACAAATACTCGGATAACACCATTAGATTTCATCTGAAGAGAGGAGTAACTATGGTGTCTCGAAACGGGAGGGAAGAGACCTGGATTCAAACCACACCCTGGCCACACTCCCTGAAAGGTAACCCGTGGACTCTGCGAGCTTGTCGGTTTCTTCACCTGCGAAGTAGTTTCTTGTGGGGAGGGTTACAGGACGTTAACCTCGCTGGGAACCAGTCCTGTTTATTGGAAACTTTCAGTAACTTAAGTAAAATACTTTTTTAATGCCTTTTAGTTATTACTGTCTTTATAACGAATGCTTTCTAAAATGAAATAATTTTGTCTTATGTTCCTTTCACAATCAGAGAAATGAATAACCTTCTGTGCGTTAATATTGCAAAACTTGTTTTCTGGTGCCACTTGCTAGAAAGGACCCAAGAGAACAGACCACTTTTCAGTACTGGCCACCGAAGTGACTTTATGGTTGGGTTACAACCAGGTGTTTTCAAAAGACTTTCTGATCATTATAACCTGTGTATTGGAGGTCTCCACTTGTCCATACTTTTATGATTTTAACTAGCTTTCTGGAGAGTTAAGTCAAACCTGTCATTACCCAGGTGAAATATTAAAGAACAAAGGTGGGTTTCTTCCTGGTTTTCTTAGCCAGCCACTGAGGCTAGGCTTCTTTGTCCCAGACCTGTGAACTCCCCTGCTGAGCTACCAACCCAAGTAACCACATTCTCCTAGCTGAGGCTTGAGGGAAAGAATAAGAAAAGAATCAGCTTGAGCCAAAAAATTTGGCTAACTTTAATGTTGTTTTCCCTGAAAAGGAAAATAGATTGGCCTTTTTGGCATTGAAAGCCTTTCCTGTTGTGGAAGTAACTGTCTCCTGATGTACTACTGCCTTTTCCTGCCATCTTGGCAAGGCCACATGTTACATTTCCTTTCTTTTCCTGCTCTTTTTTATTTTCTAGAAAACTAATTTACTATTTTCTCCAGATGATTTCAACTCCTCACAGCACTTCTCTTGATCACTTCAAGTTCCAGAGGGGATGGGAGGTTGGAGGAAGCCTCAATAGGTTCATTTATCCCTATTGCAGTGGTCCCCAACCTTTTTGGCACCAGGGACCAGTGCACCTCTCAGAATCTAATATCTGATGATCTGAGATGGAGCTGAGGTGGTGATGCCAGTGCTAGGAAGCAGGTGCAAATACAGATGAAGCTTCACGCTTGCTCTCCTCACCTGCTGTGTGGCCCAGTTCATAACAGGCCACGGACCAGTACTAGTTCCTGGCCCAGGGGTTGGGGACCCCTGCTCTATAGGACCTATGTGCCAGCATTTTTCTCATCGCTGAGGACACAGAGAGCCTGAAAGTCCTTCATTAAGAATCACACAGCTCAGTAGAAAAACAAACTTTATACAATCCATTGTCATACCTCTAAAAAGTGCTATATTAACTATATGGGAAAGGTGCTAAAGGGAACACATAGCTGAGGTGATCAGGAACTAGGGAGCTTTGAAGGTTGAGTAGGGGTTCTGCAGCTTGAAGCTGAGCGACTTTCCAGCATGAAAAAAAAAGAGAGACTTATAAAAAAAAATACACCACATTTATGGATGGAATTTAATGGGGAGTAACTAAAGATGAGATTGAGCAGTTAGCAGGATCTAGGACCAGAAAGGTTCTGTATGCCAGGCAAAGGAGTATAAAGTTTGCCTGTAGGCCAAAAAGAAATTTTGGAGGATTTTTCACTAGAGATATAAGGCAAATATTTGTTTTTGAAAAGTTAATTCTAATTGTATGTGGTGAAATTGAGGATTGGAGAAGAGAAAGAAGACAGAGAGACCTAGAAACTAGTTGCAATTTATTGCATAAATGAGGTGAGAACTGGTTATGATCTGAAATACAATATAGAAATTGAGAACAGGTTGAGAAATATTTAGAATGTCAGAAGTTCATTCTAGGACTTGGAAACTGGTTAGCTGGAGGGAATGGTGTCTGATTTCTTAATCTTACCTTATATACTCTTTTAATTACTCTAGGAAGAATGGAAATGATAGATGAAAGAGGAGGAATAGCAAATCATCAGACACAAATAAGAAAAGGCACTCACTATTCTGGGTTTAAATCTGTATGGACAATCACATTTAATTAAGCATTTTAGTCCACCATTTGATTTACTGTAAGAAATGACAGAAAATTAAACAGTTAATACAAGACGTGATTCCATAGTGTAGCAGTTAGCACATCTGCTTTACATGCAGAAGGTTCTGGGTTTGGGCCCCACAGTCTGTGGTCTACGGCCATGCCACCCTGAACAAGCCCAATGTTTGATCTCAGAAGCTAAGCAGGGTCAGGCCTGGTTAGTTCTTGGATGGGAGACCACCTAGGAAGACCAGGTGCTATTCGCATAAATAATAACAAATAATAAGAATAAAATAAAAAGTTAAAACAGACCCAAGTAAGAGGAATAATCCATAGTCCTATGTTAAATGCATATTGAAGTTTCCCTGTTAATGTGGAGGATAACACATGCCTCCAAACTCCTGATTCTCCTAAGAAGTCAAGATTCATCTCCTTAAGAGCACGTTTCACCCTTTGTGTTATATACTTGTTTGCTTACATTCTCCAGTTTTGTCTTATGTTTTTACCTCTCTCCAAATAAAAAAATAAGCTTTCTAAAGTCAAAGGCTATGTTATCTACTCCTCATATCCTCCCCAAAGCTCCAGAAACTTTATAGAATTTGGAAGTGTGCAGTAAATGCTTACTGTTCCATATTTCACCAAAATTGTAATGCCCAATTATTTATACTATTGCCAGCCACTTAGTCTGTTACTATTATCTCCAATTCCATTCTGGAATACAACTATTTTTCTTTTTGCAGTATCCAGATCCAGCACAGTGTTGTACATTCTTCAAGGCCCCAGCTCCAGTCCTATCTCCAGTTCATCCTGGCTGCTTACTCATTCCTGAATTCGCATTGCCCCTGTTACTTCAGCCACATTTTTAAAAATAAAAATTATATATATTTAAAGTGTACAATGTGATACTTTGATATGCACATTCATTTTGTAATGACAACTAGGTCAAACTAATTAACATATTCATCACCTCAAATAGTTACCACAGTGACATTTTTGGAGCTTTAAAATTTTGTTCCATGTTGTCTTGTTTTCTGATTATGTCATTTATATATCTTGTCTCTCTTAATTTAATCAAACATTCATTGGGGCCATGATTTGTCTCATTTTGAGGGAGCCCTTGGCAATGAGGCCAATCACTGATGGGACTCAGCTGTTTCTAATATTAACTCTCAGAAACTTTATGCCATTCATTTGACCCTTCTAAGCCTCATCTTCATCATCAATAAAATGAAAGGATTAAATTCAATTATCAACAGACATTTCTGGATCTAATCTACTCTGATCTTACTTTGATTTTTGTGCTGTGCTTCCTGTTTCCCTCTCAGCTCTGTCCCCTAAGTAGACTTAAATACAGTTTGTTGAGTAAGGATTGCTAGGGCAAGTTTTTTTATACTTCTATATTATTAATTTCCTAATATAACTATACAGTTGACACTTGAAGGAGGTGGGTTTGAATTGTGCAAGTCCATACATAATTTTTTTCAGTTGACCCACACAGTTCAAACCCATGTTGTTTAAGAGTCATTTAGGGCCAGGAATTCACGTAGAGGGTGAACTAACTTAAGGTACACTCAGATTTTCACCTCCAAGTGTGGCGGGTTCCTATAACCCCCACATTGTCAAGGGTCAACTGTATTTCTCTATGATATCTAATGATACCTTTCATTTGTATAACTTCTTGTGTTTAAAGGACAGCCATGGCAATATCACTTAATCCATAAAATAACCCAAATTAAAATAGGTCTTGTCCTCCCTCTTCCACTGTGGAAATGAAATATTAAGAGATAATAACTTGCTCAAGTTCATACAACTAGTAGGGTGACAGAACGAGGAGTCACACCCAGAGCTCCTGACTCCACATCACTGTGTATACCACCCCCTGCTTTTCAAAATGTGATCCAAGACATTATTTCATGAAATGTTTCTGGATATGGCTGGAAAGGAAAGAATGCTGTGACGAAAAAGATTTGGAAATTGCTAATTTACACAAAGATAATCTGATTACTTTAACATAGGATTTTTTAAAATCCCAAAGAGGCATACTTATTTGACCACAGAAGTCATTTTTTAAGAAAGAGCTGATATCTATGAAATAATCTTAGAGACACACTTCACCCAATATGATGAATTTATGCTTCATAAATGATTGTTGACTGCCAATAATTCTTAACTGAGTGACTGGATACTTTCTGTGAAGTTTCTAATTTTATATAGGTCTATCTTCATATGTGGGGGAGGGGAGTAAGGAGGAGAAATGTAAAAAAGAATCTTTGACTGACATCAGGTTTATAAATAACTATGAGCCAGTGTACTCAGAAGGTGGGGGCTTCTATTGAAAGAAGGTAGAGATGCTATTTCAAGCTGACTGAGATTTGCAAGAGTATTTTAAAACACACTAGGAGGTAAACTCAGAAGTAAACAGCCTTCTTAAGAGTGAGTGATATCAAGGAGACATTTTAGTTTTTTTGTTGTTGTTGTTGTTGTTATTCACTGCATCCTGTCCCTGAATTTAGTCTTATTTATCAAGCCTCACTAAAATGCCACAGCATAAACCAGATAAAATAAAATGATGTTCTTAATCTACCAGTTGACTGTGAACCTTGTTTATACAAGTCACCAAAAGTCCCGGGTTCTTTAGATTATTTAAAATTTGAGAACTAGTATTACTATTCTGCTGAGATTGTGTCTTGTGTTATTGAAAGAGAGCTGGCCCTAATTCAGAAACTGTGGTAAGGCAGCCAAGATGGGAAACCTGCAGTTCCTAAGAATAGAAGTTACTATTTACAATAATACTGTACTCTATGTTTGTTTCTTTGTTTGTTTGTTTTTTGGGGAAGGAAATCTTATCACTGATTAGCTAATCCACAGGGAATATTGTGAAGAAACTGAGGCACAGAGATGACAAGGCTCCCCTGAGTAGGCAGGAATAGAGGGAAGGAGCAGTATCAATCAGGACACCTTTCTGGTGCAAGTGAAAAAAACCCTAACGAAAATACCTAAAGGAAAGGTATGGGGAGGTGGGAAGGGTTTGGTTCACCTAACTGGGAAATCCAGAATCCTAGTTTCAGGGCTACAAATGATATCATCATCCTTCCCTCCTTCCTTCTCTTTCTCTCGCCATGCATTTTAGCATTTCTTTCTTCTGTCAGCATTTGCATGCAGCTGGCAAAGATAGCTCCAAAGAAAACTTTCCCACCGTGAAAGTAGGGATGCTGCAGAATTTGTTATCAGAAGGGGTGGGAGAAAAATATTCTGGGCAGCAAAAAAGCAATAGCAATCACATTTCACCACAAAAAATTATTAGTTCTTCATTCCGCCAGAAGCACAGAAATAATTAGTGTAGGAGAAAAGTACTTATCACCAGTCAGAAGATTCTTCTTAGGTTTTTTTTGTTTCCAGACCAGGCCAGTTAAGTCTGGAGCTGCACTCTTATTCAAACCAACTTCCATAGTTTGAGGTTTTCATAAACATGACACATGTGAAGATGCTGGTTAATCTTCGTATCAGATACTTCTGCCCATACTTCCTATGAATCTATATACACTGCTCAACAAAACACAGCCTATCTTCTACAAAAATTGTGACATCTGCAAAGTTTATATTGTTTTTTCCAAAACAATGTTTCTGAAACCCAGAGTCACCTACACCTTTACAAGAAAACATCATCTCCCTTTCTGATTCTACACACATATCGCAAAACAGAAAAATTTGGGCATCAGCAATTACACTGTGACTAAAACTTAGTGGATTATTACTTTCCCGATATTTGTCTTTCTCGATTGTCAAGCATTCATTTAAAAAAAATTGTTGAATATTTATTAAGGATGTAAAATTAAATAAAACATAGACCCTGTCCTCAAAGTGGACAAAGTACTAAGAATTTTGCCTTTTGTAAAAGGAATGTCAAGGAAGACAGAAGTGAGAAGATATTTAGAGGTAGAAGAGATGTTCCAGGCTCTACTCAACTGAAAGCTGATTAGGAGCTGCTCTGGTCTTGAGCCCCACAGCAGTTTACAGAAGAGGCCCTCATTCCTTAATTCCAACCCCTGACTATCCATTCCTCAGCCCTAAGATTCAAAGATGCCAAGGATCCAGAAGGTCAGCCTCTTCATCATTCTTTTCCTCTCCTTCTAGCTTTCATTTGTTCATTGACTCATTGATTCATCCATTCATCCAAAAAGTACCTAAAGACTGCTTACTACACTCCCCTTTCTTTTCACATACTCCCTTATCTGGATCCTTGCAGCCCTCCTGATGAACACTGTAGAGCTTCTGTTGCCTTAGCCCTACAATCCTCAGATAAGAAAAGCAGCTGGGATGGGAAAGGGGAGGAGGGACTGACTCTAGAAAGTTCAGAGAATCTGGGACAAGATAAGATAACCCAGATAGTCAGAATCTTGCCTTTGTTATTACAAAATGGCAGTGATACATATGTCCATGTGTGCATGTGCCCAAGATAAAGAAGGTGAGGGCTTTCAAACAGTGCACTATATCTAGGGACACTTATGATTCTAGATAAATATGGATAAAAAAAAACTGTAAAATCAGTTGACTTAATATCAAAATTACATTGGAAATCTGAAAGCTCAAGGTTTAGTTTCAGTTTTTTGTGACCTTGATAAGTTTCTTCACCAGGCCTCACTTCCTTTATCTGTGAAAAAGGAGACTAACCTAGATGTGCTCTAGAGGCGCTTCCAAATCTAATAATCTATGATTATATACAAATTAATACTAATCTTGGCAATTTGTGATCATACCAATTTTATATAACTTGGTTAATGTGATTATAAATTTTTAGTACAACAGTAAATTCTTTGATATACATACAGTACATAAACTATGGTCACAGTTTATGAGCTGTGTTCTCAGATTCATGGTATATAAACAGACATTTTTATCAAAAACCTAGAAAGAGACAGATAGATGAAAGGAAGGAAAGAGAGAGAGAGAGAGAAAGAAAGAAAGAAAAGAAAGGAGGGAGGGAGGGAGGGAGGGAAGGAAGGAAGGAAGGAAGGAAGGAAGGAAGGAAGGAAGGAAGGAAGGAAGGAAGGATTGCAGCTTGTGCTCTGAGCACTCTGTTTATATTCCTATTTTTGAAGTTGAGACTAGGGTCACAATTTGATAAGAGAATCCATATCTCCCAAGCAACCTAGAATGGATTCCAAGGGATTCTCTCAACCTAGAGACCAAGAGAAAAAAGGAAGAAGGAGGCTAGGTATTCCAAAGTTACAACAGTTACAACAGAACAGATGCTTGGAGATTTCTCAGTCATATCAATATGCCTGCAGCTGTCTCAAACATTTTCAGTTTTCAGATATAGATGGTTGAAATCATGTTCCTTCTCCATCTACCTACAAAGTACCTAGCACCTTGCAAAACATTTATCACACAGTAGATAAATGCTTCTTAAATAAATGAATGGAATGTGGCACTGTGCCAGTAATCATCTGGTTCACAAATAATTCTCTGAATCTGGAGTGCTCTTTCAAATAGGTCAGCTCCCACCAAGGAGTTGCAATTATTGAGGAAGTGAAACCGTTTGACAAGTGGCACTTAAAAGATCTCTGCTTTGCTTTCCAGCCAGCACTTCTCTTATGAAATGTCCAAAGAAGAGAGGACAAAATGAAAAATTTCCTATTACGTCAGTAATGTAACAGGCCCAGACATTTTCATAAAGTGAGTCTAAAAGTCAAGACCAGCATAGATATATTCGTCTGACAAGTGATATTTGTCTGCTGCTATTATCGACTGAGTTGTGTTTCCACCCCCAGCCAATTAAAATCTTGAAGTCCTAACCCTCAGTCCCTCAGAATGTGTTTGTATTTGGAGGTAAAGTCTTTAAAAAGGTAATTAATTTAAAATGAGATCATTATGGTGGGCCCTTATCCAATATGACTGGTAACATTTTAAAAAGAGATCATTTGGACACAGACACTCAAAGAGGGAAGACCACATGAGGACACAGAGATAGACATCTACAAGCCATGGAGAAATGTTTTAGAAGAAACCAACTTTGCTGCCACCTTAATTTTAGACTTCTAGCTTCCAGAAATATGAGAAAATAAATTACTTGTTGTTTAAGCCACCCAGTCTTTGGTACTTTGTTATGGCAGTCCCAGAAAACTAATACAGTTGCCTTGCAAATTTAACCTTTGATACATGAAAATAAAACTGATAAGTGGGCAATAGGGCCTGATGTTGAGTTGTCTTTCAAATGATAGGGATAGGCTGTGTAGATCTATTCTTGCATCCACTTGCCCTGTGATATGAATTTGCAAGATGAAGTAGGTGAGATTAGGGTCCTCTATAGATGACATTTCCAGCCCTTGGTCTCCCAGCCTGAGTCTGCTTGAACCAAAGATTTATAACTTTTGGGGTGACATGGGTATGGGAAGAGGGGTAGTAAAGGGCAAGGGGTAAAGCTTCTCCAGTATCAGTATTGTGACCCAAAGATGGGCCCAATATTCATAAATGGGGCAAGTACTTCCCTTTTAAAAAAAACTATTTTGTTCTTCTCTGGCTTTCATCCAAGGTTCCTGCTTTCCCCCAAGAATTAGCACCATCAATTGGCCATTTGAAGGCTTTTTCCTACTAAACAATAGGGAAAGAAGAGTTTCAAAGAGTGTCATTCTCTGCCTAAACAACCCCCCACATTTTTAAATAAAGAAATAGCCCAATATTTGATTTTGTTGGTTTAGTAGAAGGGTTTATACTGTACAGAGTATTATTTAAACACAATTAAAATTTTTACAATAGTTTACAATAACTTTAAAAGCCCAACATTAATGGTCTTTATATCCCCCAAAGTAACTGGCTTTTTATTTATCCACAGCCCAAATTATTATCTAAGTGAAGAGAGGCACTTAATAAAATACCTCCTTCCTTAAATCTATGATCACGGTTGACCACAAATCATTTGCTCTCCTTTTAAGTAGTTAATTGGCCTACACATAAAGCATCCATCCATTAGAATATCATTCCTAAAGAGAAAAAAAAATTATCCCTTTGGGATAAGGCATTCCAAGATCTAGGGATCTATTTTTAAATGAAAGTTCTATGAGAGAGTTATTAAACCATTATCAGTCATTAATATGTTAGTATGAATTAAGTATTAGAGATTAGCAAGCCATTTCTAGAAAGGTATAAGGAAACAACACTAGGATGTGTTGATCTGTATGTCAGGTTATTATTATACTTTACAGTAGGCAAGAATCTGTTAGGGCAATTGTTTAAAATGCAGATTTCTAGCTTTAGTAGGTCTAGAGTGGGGTCCAGAATTTGCTTTGAACAGATATTGCAGATATTTCTTATGCTGTAAATCTTGTCATCTACACTTCTGAGAACACAGGCTTACATGCTGCCCCTCTTTCTGGCATGTGTTTCTCAGGCCTTTCAAAGAGGGATCTCCTAAAAGCCTCATTAGATCATCTACAGAGATCCTTGGCTTTTAATGTCCCCAGGATCCTAATCATTTGCACTGGAGTAGGCACACAAAAGTAACCATAACTGTGCTACTTACTGACATCCCACACTATCTAGTTCTGTATGAACTGGCACCTAAATTATAGAATCTCTGCACTCTGGCTAGACCCTATATCAAGAGGGTACTCTGAGCCAGAAATCAGAGACTGGGTCAGATTCTGTCTGGGAAGGTTGGCCCAAGGTTAGCTATCTGGGATATAAGCATTTGGAGCAGTAGGATTTGAGACCAGAAAAGAAAAGTAAATAAATGCCAGAGATAATTTCTTTCACGTGAATCCTGCTTTCTAGACTGTTCTTTTCTGGATTGTACATATATTAAAAGTATCATTTATATTTCAGCTTTCTTATCAATTAAACGGAGAAGTTATCACATGTTTTAGTATGGATATTGATGAGGAAAAAATATTGGAAATATCAAAAACAACCGAAAGGAAAAGCAGTAGAGGAACACAGGTAGCATTGTAAATACCCTTTAGTATGTGACACATATATTCCTGAAATTTTATTATGAAGCAGATTCTGCATAGAGAATTTACTTTTCCTAACTTCTCATTAGAAAACTGAAAATGCATTCTTCTGGAAAATGATTTTTTGGGAGCTTGTGATAGCGCCTTCATATTTAACTTCTAAGCACACTGTCTACCATTCTACATGTCATGGTCTGCTGTCCTAAAATACTCATAATCCCTCTCATCCTCAGAACCTGATATTGTGCCATAATCATTAAAAACGTGTCTAATGATCCACAAGACCACTGCTAGCTAGGCTCAGCATTAAGTTACCAGAACAAGTGCTTTGCTATCCTGTTACCGCCTTCAGGTTAAAGACCAGACTCATAGACTATCTTCCTTTGCCTTCCTGTACTTTGATTTCTTCAGCCAGAAATTCACCAGTTCAAAACTACTGTATTCTTTAAAATTTCTCCTTTCTTCATTCTACTTTGAAAGTGATTGTTCAAAAAAAGAAACCACTTTTAATACCCTTACCTCTTTCCCACAAAAACTGCTTTTTAATAGGTTCCTAATCAAAAAAAGTACACCTTTCTCTCCTTTTTACCTTCAGCTTTCTTGGTTTCTATCTAGCTTTTCTCTCAACACCCCAGATCTCAAAGCCATTATGTGCTAACACTAGTGGCTACCACTTTCAATGGCACAGGTCTATAGATTAAGCAGAGCAATTTATTATTTATGCACTCTTGAGCTCAAATTCATGAATGACAGCCATGACTAGAAAATGTGAGGTGTGTCTGAGATTTTCCTGGTATTAGCCCTGGGCGTCCCACATCCCACAAAAACCCTCAGGGCTGAACAGACTATCAAGGTTGGTCACCTCAGTTTAGAAAGAGATTTGCAACTGCAAACTCCATGAGAACAGAGCCCTTGCTCTGTTCTAGTCTGCACATCCAAAATGAAGGGCAGAGCTCTTTCCGCCATCTCTCCATGCCACCATAATAGCGTGCATGAACATCCTGGCCAATGCACTCAAGATCGTCAACAATGCTGAAAAGAGAGGCCGGGTTCCAAAGTCATCGTCCGGTTTCTGACTGTGATGATGAAGCATGGTTACACTGGCGAATTTGAAATCACTGATGATCACAGAGCTGGGGAAATTGTTGTGAACCTTACAGGCAGGTTAAACAAGTGTGGAGTGATCAGCCCTAGATTCGATGTGCAAATCAAAGATCTGGAAAAATGGCAAAATAACTGCTCCCGTCCTGTCAGTTTGGTTTCATTGTATTGACAACTTCAGCAGGCATTTTGGACCATGAAGAAGATGAAAATACACAGGAGGGAAAATGGTGTGATTCTTTTATATGTTCAAATAAAATTCCACAATGGACAAAAAAAAAAAAAAAAAAATGAAGGGCAGAGTAGGCCCTTAATAAATATTTTTGGAATCAATGAATGTCCACGGAACAAAGAATGTTCTCATTCTGTACCCATTCTTCTGAATACTTGGGAGGAAAAGGACAGAAATCCCAGATACCAGTAGCCAACAATAATGCATTTGATCTCTCTGGTCCACAAAGGAGTCATTCACCAACTGAGTTACCTTCCAGGACCCCCAGGAAACACTACCAAATCTTGCCAGTCTTATCCAAAAGCACAAGTCTCAGTACAGACCCAGAGGCAAATCTTTCAAAGCTGTGATTTTAAAGCCAGCTGCAGTGGAGAATCATGGGAGTGGCACAACTTCCAAAATCCAAGGTTAATAGGCTGTGAATTGCCACTTTCTTCATTGTCTGTGCTTCAGCAGTTTCTTTAACCTACGGTCATTCAGTTTGGGGAAGACAAGAAAGTGGACTAGCAGCAGCTGAGAGGGGGCAGCTGACAACAATGCTCTCTCCTCCCCTTGCCCACACCCTTCCCATCACACTTGCTCCCAAAAAGCATCAGGCATTCAGTTATACAGTAGATATTTATACAGCCTACCCAAAGCAAATTCTTATTTATTACCCAAGTCATTAGGGCCAATTACTCACCTTTGGGCCTTGTAATATTATTTGTTCTCTGCCAAACTGATCATTGTTCCTGTAGTAGATATGATAAAATCCTGCACAGTTTTTGCTCAATCATGTTTAAAATGATTCAGATTGTTGCAGAGATGAATGAATGATTGCACTGAATCATGAGGTGTGGAACTCATGGATGATTTTTCTACTCCAAGAATAATTCAGTTCTATTGGGAAGAACTGACATACTTCAAAGACATATGTATGAATACCAGCACATTTATCTCCTTCAATTTGGCCAAGACATGACAAAAGGCAAATATTTTCTTTTGCCTTTACTTTTGTCATTAAGGACCCAGATTTGTTTTTCAGCTTTCACATATATATCGAATTACTCTCTGTGTATAACACTGTGCTAGTACTGGAGGATTTGGGGACGTTAGAAAAACAATGATAAAATAGATCCTATCCTGTCGTCGGGGATTGTAGTCTACTTGAAAGAAAAGATGGGCACATTGGAAAAAAAGTAGCAACAGAATACTCAATATTGTCCACAATTAGGTTCCAAAACAGTGCAGTTCCGGAAACCAGGTGTGCTGCCCTAGACCAGCAGCGTCAGAATCACCTGGGACTTATTAGAAATGCAGATTCTTGGTCTCTACTCAGATCCACTGAATGAGAAATTTAGAAGCAGGCCTCAGAGATCTGTGTTTTAACAAGCTCTCTAGGGGATCCTGAGGCTCACCCAGATTTGAGAACCTATGTTGTAGACAGTTTAGTTCAGAGAAATTTGGGAGAGTTATGTGGAAACTGGAAAGCAATGTGAGTTCAGCCTGATAGCTCCTCTCTTGATTTCACTTTCCCAAATTACCTAGTAAATCTCTATATAAATAACTCTCTTTACAACTATAGTTCTTTTAAAATCACTTGTGTGAATAGGCATTTACTTGTGATTGTCTTAGCTCCCTCCCTTCATTAAGATGCAAATCTCATGATGGCAGGACTCTTGTTTCTACTTCCTTCCAACTCTTGATAATACACTGAAGACAAAAGTTTAATGTTTTTTGCTGGATTCTATATTTCCATGATTTTATATTTTTCCATGATTTCTTAAATAAAAATTAAGAGCTTATATTTCTGCCTGATACTGACATTGAAGAGAGTAAAAAGTCGTGTAGGAAATGACCCTTGCCCTTAAATCTAGTTGGAAAAAATATATATCCTCAAAAAAAATTAAATACCAGCACAAGATGACATATGGTAAAGTACAAATAAATGATTTAGATGAGATTAATACATGCCACAGGATTTGGAAAAGAAAGGGAGAGACATTCAACTGGTTGAGAAAGCTCCCAGGAAGAGGTGGGGTGTGAGCAAAATTTTCACTGAAAGACTAAGTGGTTTAGGCTGGCCTAGAAAGTGGGGAAAGGGAGAGGAGAGCAGGAATAAAGAACACTGGGAGGCTGAGCAAGACAGGTAGCATTTGAGGAGCCTCAGGATGACGGACGACCAGGCTACAAAGGTAGTGGGTTGGAGTGGAGAATGGAGAGTATGCAGCCTCTGGAGAGCCACGAGTGCCATATTCATATAGAGGTTTTCCCTTAACTGTGAGCTTTGTTTTATTTTATTTTGTTTGGAGGGCAGGACAAATAATAAAAAGAAGGGGTATACTGAAAACCTGGTGCAGAAGAAATATGAGGTGGGGAGGAAGAGAAGAAAATACAGACAGGGCTATTGTAGGTTCAGTATTTCAACCCCATTCAGGTGGTTCTTACTTTGATGTCCTGGGAGAGAAGAGAGCAGCTCTTCCCTGAAAGAGCTCAGTGCCATTGACACTGCCATGGAAGAGTTGGGAATTCCCAGACTGGGCTATCAGGGAAGGCTTCACAGCAGAAGGGACACCAGAAGGACTAAGCAGAAGGACTAAGTGGAGTTAGCTAAGTGCAGATGTCAGAGAAGGGAGATCCAGAGAGAGGAACAGCATGCACAAAAGCACCGAGTGAAAGAGAACAGGGTATCCCAGGAAATGGAGGGCAGATTGGTTGGCTTTGCGTGAAGGTGGACGTGAGCGAGTGACCAGAGGTGAGTCTTGGAGAGATGGGTGGGAGATAGTGAAGGGCTTCTAGGAGAAAAGCTGGGGCTGATTTGAAAGGTTTTAAGAAGTTTGAAGAAAACACTTTGATGGGTGTTGTGAGGAGATGCTGGCAGGGCATATAAAGAGATAAAGGGTGAAAGACCAGACCCTGGGGGAAGAGGAGGACTTTGGGAATGTCACAAAGCTTCAGAGTAGAAGATCCAGCAATACTCAGTGACAGTGGTTATGCGAGATGAGGGACAGGGAAAAACATTTTAAAATTTTAGTTTTTTGAGATTGGGCAGCTCAGAAAATGTTACTGTTGAAAGAAATAGGGAAGTTTGGAGTGGAAACTGGGGGAAGTGGAAAGATGATTATTTCAGTTTTGGACACATTATTTTCTCTCTTGAGATGCATTGTTTGGTTTCTGTACTCGTTCCTTCTTCCCTTAAATCTTAGTTTCAGTACTCAGAGGGGGAAAAAAAAGAGCTGTTTCATATCTTGCGCAGGATCTAGGTGCTTCTATTTATACAACATAAAATTACCCAAGAGCCTAAGGGATCAATAGACAACTGAGATGTTTCAGATTTTAAATGCCAAGAGCCCAGGTGAGGAGGTGCACACGGAGAGAGATTGTTCTACCCAGTGTTTCATTCTTTTCATCCCTGGCTGCAAGTGAGGGGAGACATGGCAAGTTCACTTTGTTGGCTAGACTTTTGTTTTTCTGATGAGTCCTTACTCCAAGAATCAGGGCTTCCTCATCGACCTGTCTGACTAGAATCACAAGTCTCTCATCCCCACTATCCTAGCTCAACTTCTTGAAGACAAAACTTTCTGAATAGGTTCTAGCTCTCTGGGCACTGGAACTAAGGTTTCTGCAGCCTTAGAGACATTCATTTACCTCAAGTATTTTAGAGTCCTGCTCCAGCTGGTGGCTGGGGCTACCCGTAAGAGAGAAAATAGGTCAGTCTGACTCTCCTGATCGCTGAAGTAAAGGAAGTCCCATGGTTTGAGGTTAGGGTGGGACAGAACAGCCTGACCCTGGCTTTTCTCCATAGGGGCTACAGTAGAAGTGGGTTGGAATGGGGCCAACTGATACCTCTGCCTCTCTTTCAAGCTACCAGCCATTAGACTCCTTGATTCTCACACATGAAGAGTCACTGACTGACCTGTTTAGGCACAGTACATTTAACTTGAATTTCTTAGAGTCAAACTAACCCTATTTGAGTGAACTCCTTAGCAGGAGTACAGCATTGTCAAAAGATAAAATTCATAGAGAAATAAGAATGACTTTAGGATGGGATTAGACAGAAGTCAGAGCAACTCCGGTGTCATTCTTAACTCCTCTCTCCATCCTTCTCCTGGCCCCAACAGCCAGTTACTTGTCTCTTACTTCTATAAAACACCCTTCAAACCCATTTACTTCTTTTCATCTTTAACACCAGCCTAGACTTTTAATGTTTCCTGTTCCACTACAATACCCCGCAAACTGACCTTTCTGCCTGCACTGCTGCCCAGCCACATCTCATTCTCTTCAGTGAAGAGAGATTAATCTTTCCACAAAGCAAATCTAGTTCTGTTCTGTGATGATTGTCTGTGATAAGAGACCAGATGAAGAGACAGAGGACCAGCAAGTCCCCACATGTTGCAGCACCAGTTAAGTAAGTGAGGCCATATGAATGTTTTAGCCCTAGGGATCTTAAATTCTCCAGTCCTAGTCAAGACACAACAACCAGCACCACATGGAGCATAGAAAGACCGCCTCTGTCAAGCTCTGTTCAAATTGCAGAATCATAAGCAGATAAATAGCTGCTGCTGTTTTAAGCCCTAAGTCTTGGCATGGTTTGTTACACAGTGACAGACACCTGAAACATGTCCAACTTTTGAAGTCAACTTTCCTTATAATGGTGCTAACCCAGCACTAATATTTTTAGCTTCATCTCTCATTACTCCACTTCATCTTCTACTCTAGGCCTTTGAACACTAATACCACATCTCACATCTCCTTCTTAGTATTACCTACTCATTCATCTCTCATGGAAGCATCATTTCTTCCAGGAAATTTTTGATTCCGTGAGACTGGGTTGGGGGCCTTATTAAGCTTTCTGTTGTACCTGTACTTATTTTACTGTAGCACTTGGCAGGTCATATTATAATGACCTGGGTTTTCATTGGTCTCTACCATTATACTTTTAGCTCCATGAAGGTGGAGACTATCTGCCTTTTTTATAAGTGTATCCCAAATTCCTAGTATACTATCTGGCACAATATGTGCTATTCAATGTTTGGTGAATGAATGAATGAATGAATGGCCAACTGAATAAGGGATTAGAACTATGGAATATTCTTTTTAGGTTTGATCATGTACCATTTATTTGTTGAAGAAATTAGTTTTCTTGTCAAGTAGAATTCCCCAGGACTTAGCCATCTTCATCCTCATGAACATAAAAAAGTATATTTCTATATAATGCATTACATAGAATTCATCTATGCAAATTAACTACATTAGAACACTTTATGAACACTCCATTACAAATAATAAGCACTTCCACATTCAGCAAATCTTTATTGAGCATCTACTCTGTATAGACTTTTCTTTCTAATCTCTCAGTTAATAAGTAATGCCTTCCACACAAGAAACCTTGTTCAGATCTTTGCCTTTTTGTTTCCTTTAGTGCCATAAATCCTGCCCAACAAACTCAAATTTACCACTTAGTCTTACTAAGTATCTACCATGAAGTACTCTAAGATCTTCTCAATTCAGTCTGAATTGCCACAGCGGACTCCAGCTAAATTGCACACTTTGTGTAAGCTTCATGGTACCTTGTCTGTTTACCTGATGGTTAGATAAAGATATTCCTAGTACTTAACATATTCTTCTACATACAGACAATAAATATTTATTGAATACAAGTGAATAAATGAATTTCTTACCTCCAATCATTACTTCTTATTTAATAAGAACACTTAGGCTAGATTTATCTTCACCAAAATGTCATCATTTCTTTTTTCACTGAGTGCATTCTAGGTTCAGCGGTGAGCTGGAACAGCTCATACCACTTCGCAAGAGCAAGTTGTTAAAATTTTAGGAATTTTCTGAGCTGATTGACATCATTTTGGTAGTTTGAAACAGGCCATGAAAGGATTATTGACACCACAGAAATTGGTAGGTGCTATAAGTTAAGGCTGTTTTTTTCTTCTTCAGATTATACAATGTTAAACACAGTCTCAGCCTATGTGAGGTACTGCACCTGCTATTATTTGTAAATGCAGAAAGTGCTCAACTTAGCCTAGGAGTCATCTAATGTATCGGAATTTTTTTTTCTATTCCCTTTGCACATGAAGCATCCATATTAATTTGACCATCTTCACTGCCCTGTACCCCAACAACTTGACAACTTCTACTTAACTCTCGACTTTTTTAGAACAGGTATTCATCTCTGAAAACCAGTTTCTAGCACAATGCTTGACATATAACAATAACTAACATTAATCGAGCACATACTGTATGCCTGGCTTTTTATTTTAATTAATCCTCATCATAGGTTTATGAAATAGGTACTATTGTCCCCCTTTTGCAAAAGAGGAAACTAAAAAAACAAGGATATTTCCCCTGTGAAAACTTTTTATCCCTTAACCTCTATTTCGGTAAATGTTGCAATCTTCTACCCAGTTGCTCAAGACACTAACATATCAGTCATCTGTGATTCCTCTTTTCTCTGTCACCCAACAGCCAATTCATTGTCAGGTCCTGTTGTTTCTACCACCAAAATACACTCCAGTTCAGCATCTGTCTACTTCTTTCAATGCCTATTGCTATTGTCCTAGTTTAAGCATCACCTTTACCTGTATTACTGCTTTTCTTGCTGGCACCTCCCACTTTAATCTATTTTTCCACAGATGGTCAAAGTTATCTTTTAAAAATATAAGTCATACGATGTTATTTCTCTGAGTAAAATTTTCCCATGACTTCCCTTTGTTAAAGTAAGAAGATTGGGCCCAAGCTGGAGTGGCTCATGCTAGGCTCCATGTCAGCAAAGCAAAAACTTAGCTAAGTTTCTGTGCTTGGCTCTCCCAGCACTTGATTGCTCAGCATAAGTTACCTGACCTGACTCTAAGACTTCCCTTTGTTCCATATAAGGAAAGTAAACCTACTTTAACCAATCAGCAAGTGCTTTCTATTACTTCCTTATTCCTGTTCACTTTGGTCTACAAAACACTCTCAAATTGGACAATTCTTTGGAGCTCCTTTCTGTCTTCTAGATTGGATGCTACTTGATTCTTGAACTGCTGAATAAAACCAATAATAGCTTTAAAATTAACTCAGTTGAATTTTTTTCTTTAACACATTTAAATTACAAATTTATCTCCCTCTACCTGTCAACATAAGAAGCATCCAAATCTCTAGAGACTTTTATAAGAGTTCGTTTGAGCCAAACTGACAACATATGCTGGGGAGCAAGATCTCAAATGCTCTTGAGATCTTTGCAGTTTCTTTTATGCATTTGAAATTAAGGAAGAGACCTAACTAAGATTACAAGAAGACGGGAGAAGGCAAGGTGGGGATTGGATTATAAAATAGGTAAGATTATTTGCTCTCTTGAGGGTGGTTATGTTTTAGGAGGGGTTTGAAAGGATGGATCACACATCAGGAGGGGTCTGAACAGAGACATTTCAAAGGTGTGTTAACCTAGATGCACAAAAACAATGAACAGGGATTAGGATTGCTTAAGGCAGAGATAAACTTTTTACTAAAAAATTATACTCCTGGGGTGTGACTTACCATCTCCTGCCCAGTTAAGAATTTATGATAAGATCACCACATCACTTTTTTGGTCTGCATACCTCTCCCTTGCTAATAAGCTCCACTCACCTGAGTCTCTCTTCTGCATATGTGGAATGGCCCAATTTCCTGTATATGTCTTTGCCATTCCCTGGACTGCCCTTCTGATAGTCCCACAACTGAGACCTTTCCTCAGGTCTTAGCTCATGTTACTTTCTCAACAAGACCTGCTCTGGCCTCTGTTTCAATTCTCACACATTGCTGTGTTGAGTTTCTTCATTGCAGTTGTATCTTGTATGATTACTTTTGGTTTTCTTCACCGTAAGTGTAGAGTTGTTTACTGCTGTAAACCCAAGGCCTAGAATAAAGGTCTCTGCACATTGTAGGTGCCCAGAATGATTTCCTAAACAATGAATTAATCAGCCAATGAGGAAAATAAACAATCTAAGACTACAGTCCAGGTTCCAGAGCTGAGCATTTTGGTTAAATCGATAGCCTGGGTTCAAATCAAGGAGCTCCTCTGGCCTTCATTTGGAGGCAGTTAGACAGGAAGGTCAGGGAACTACCTACATTATCAGTCAGTCTCCTGATTTGTGAATACCCCACTACTTCTGCTTTGTGTAACCTTTCTAAAGCTGGATGCCCCTCCTTTTCACTTGAGGGATAAAGGAAAGAGAACGTGTACCACCAACAGTAGGAATATTTCAGAGAAAGTCTGGTTCAGCTTTGGAAAGAGTTCTGGGGAGAATTAAATATACAGCATGACTAAAATACAGTGATTAAGGTTGAGGTAGAGAGGGAGGTGCATTGCTTGTTCATGGGTGGATTTAGAATGCACGGAATAGTTTAGAATTTAGACAATAACCATTGTTTTCTTAAAGAATTCCCGTGATTCAATCTGTGAGCAGAAAGGAGAGTGCCTACCAAATGAGGCAAAGGGGGAAAGAGGGGAAAAAAGAGATTTAGAATTTCAATCTCTTGGATAATATGCTTCTGACCATGGAACAAGATATTTCAGAAGTTTCAAACAATGTTTTATTTAGCATATCATTAACTTTGCTTCTCTTAAAGATTTTCCCTTCCTTTGGGTTGATACAGTCAGAATATTTAGGGAAACATTTTAAGAATTTCCCCTTTCCAGTCTCAATTCTTTGTATTTTTCCTTCAAATGCAAATAAGATCATTTACCATATGGATATACTGTAATTAAAGAGAGGAAGGGACAGTTTCTTAATCCTAAAACAGACTTTTTTTTTCCATGTGGGGGTTCAGTCATTTAAAGTCATTAAAGGGTGTTCAGAGAGGACCCACTGAGATGGGGTGGGCAAAGGATGGTGGTGGTGAAGGGGGTGGTGAAGATGCTGAATACAAGAGAAAAAAATTGAAGTCGGATCAAATTACAAAACAGCAAATCCCATAGGATTTGACATTAGACAACTCTTTATGACAAAATGTTAAGTACTTAATATTTTATTTTCATTGCAGGTCATCTTGCATTGTACCCTAAAGCTATTTGTTCTTAGAACAAATGTGCATATGCTTATTAGATTTAACAATCCACTGCTTACTGCTAGTAAAGGGGTCAAGCTGACGGGGACTCCCTTGAATGAATAATTCTCATTTGTACTTATGTTGACAAAAACATTGGTTCTCAAACCAAAAGAATAAGATGGGGCTGGAGGGTTAATATGTGAGTAACGCAGCAGCATTACTTTTTATATATTTTATTTTATGCGGACTATTTCCCCCAGATGTGTTTAAATTTGAAACTGGTTTATTATCTAAAAAATAATCAAGATATTTTAGAACTTAAGCCAAGGTGAAAAGCCAGTAGCCACTCAGACTCCCTTCTGCATCTACCTCTCTATATAAGTGGATTTTATTGATTATTTGATTGGGTAAACGCCCAGAAAGAAGGAAACAACTTAGTCGACACTTAGTGTTATTTTATCCATTCTGCAGATTTTCATCTGTTCAGGGGAAATTTGATTCATTTTCCTAGATTAGTAATAACTTTTGGATTCTCTCAAAAAAAAAAAAAAAACCCCAAAAAAGAAAGTTTTGGGGGGCCAAGAGCTGAATCACAAGTTTAGTGAGAGGTGGACCAACTGACACAGCTGACTAACTGGACTGTGTTTCCTCAGCAATTCCAACCACTGTGTGACAGCCCTTCTGTGAGACTCTGGGTGGGGGCAGTAAAATGCTAGGGCTCAGGCCCTTTTCTAGTTGATGAAATGCTTCGTCATTGCTGTCATCATCAACTGGGGCAAAGACACATCTTCAGTAAAAAGGCATGACTGTAATTCCTCACCCTCTGGCTATTATTAATCATAATTCATTTCATGAAAAGGGAATAAAAGCCTCGTAAGCCCAAAGCACATCCAAACTGCAAGGATTTCAGGTTTGGGCATGTGAGGCCTTTTCCTTCATAAAGGGGGAAATGAGTGTATTCTCCGAGGAAAGAGGTCTGGTTCTAGCCAACAGAGTGCCAGATCAACCTCTTGCTTAGGAAAGGTCTTACTCATAATGAGGAGAAAATAAACAGTCTTTCTGACTCTCCATTAACAATCTGTATTGAGTTAATAGTCTGCAGTTATGTTATTTGCCTTTTTTCCCCCCTTAGAAAACAAGACATGTCCAAGTGCCTTGGGCTATCTATCATCTATCTAGTCCTGACTTAGCCTGGAATTATTTGGAGATTATTCATCTTTGCTAATGAATAACTCCCAGGACTACAAAGCTGAAAGAATTCTTAGAGATCATCTCACATACCTCCTCAGTTCAAAGATAAGGGAAAAAGCCAAGATGATAAGATTTATGGGGACTCGCTCAAGGACACTACTTGACCTCAGAATTGAGGCTATAGCACCCAGGGCTACTGGCTCTTAAGACCTGTGTTCTTTCCACCGCAGCAAAACTTCAGCTGAGTGTAGTGGGCTCCCAAGAGTTCATGTGTCACACTGGAGCTCAGTAAGGGATGTGCCTAATTATTAAAGAAGGACAACATGGCACATGGGGAAGGTGTTATGGGGATTAGAGAGCAGGCTTTGAGGAATCGGAGGACTCGGGTGCAAATGAAGACTACCTCATTGTTTGCATCGTCTTGGGCAAACTATCTTTAGTGAAACTAAAGAACTAGAAAACCTCAGTTTCTCAATCTGTAAATGGATCTAACTGTATCGATGAGCAGTGGTGACTGTAAAAATTAAGATAATGTATGTGAAGTGCTCAGCATAGTGCATGGCATATACTTAGCACTTGGTAAATTAAGGCTTATATTGCTATCATTAGTAACAAAGAGGTTTCCTTACTGAGAGCTAAAAGAAAATTAGAGGGTAAAGAGCATGCAGATTTTCTCTCAACCATGTCCTGGTAGGACACTTTTCCCTTCCTTCTCAGTAGGACACTTTCTTTGCTATGGAGGCCATCTGCCTTTTCTGTCCCTTACCTAGCAAAGATGAGAATATACATGGTGACAGTTCACTCACTCTTAGGCGATAAAGTAATGTGAGTTCTTAGGGTTCATCTCTTCCCTTAGCCCAGCCCAGGCCCACCTTCGAAATGCTGGAAATCACAGGCTCATTACCTCTTCTCCTCTCCCCCAACTTCTGTTTCACCTTTCTTCTTAACCCTTCTGCTCCTCCTTCTTTCTTTCATTTTCCTCCTCTCCGTCCTCCTTTCTGTCTTCTCACCAACTGCTACCACTTGATCTAGCACTGGTAACACTAAAAAATCCTCCAATGTCTTATTTTTCTTATGTTTTTTAAAAAGAATTTTTTAGTGTGTGTTAAAAATAAATTTTGTTCTCAGAGACATGACAAATCTGAGATGCACCTTGAAGAAAGGCCGGACTGCAGGGCTGAGAGCCCCCAGCTGTTTCTACTAGGATCCATCTCAGCTTGAGGCCAGCTTCTCAGGGCAGTCTGGCTTCCCCGACTGAGCACATGGTGCTACAAAGGCTGGGCTATTTCTGCTCCATGAAGGATACTTCTAATGGGCTTTTTGCCTTTTTTTTTTTTTTTTTTTTTTTATCTCCATTGCTCCCTTGGGTTGGCAGGGACTTCGACACATCTTCATCTTGGTCTGAAGGCTCCCCCTCACCAATGCTACTGCCACCTGTCTTTTTTTTTTTCTCCTCAGGTATTTTCTGTGTAACCCCATTCCAACTCTTGCTTCCCAAAAAACCCAAGAAAATAGGCTAATCAGCATCAGATCCCTAGGGCCATATGTGTGGGGGCACATATGTATCTGGAAGGGGACCAGATGGCGTACAGGGGGAAAATGCTCAGGACAGAAGAAATATCTGAGCATCAACTGCATGCTGGACACTGAACCAGGCCCTTTGTATTCATGATTTAATTTAGTCTTTATAATTAAACTGATGTAGGTTTTATTACTTCCATTGACTGTTAAAGACACCAAGGCTCAGAAGGTTAAGAAACTTTGCCTGAGGTCACCCAGTTATTGAGGGTGAAGCCAAGATTTGACCCTAGACAGTTTTGACTTCAGTCTTTGAGCTCTTTACGTTGACGTGTCAATTGTGTAGCAGAGGATAAGGCAGCACTACGGGCCCTGCTCCATTCCCTAAAGCCCCAGAAGCTAATGGCATCTTCATCAACACTCAGTAACTCTATCGGAGCCAGGAGAATCATCCAGTGTGCTGTGCAGGAGAGAGAAATTAGAATCCTTCACCTCACCATATAAACACTTTCTGAATCTCCTATTCCGACAGACCCCTTTTCCCACATTCAGTTTTAGATAAAGAACTAAGCCTAATAAAGGTAAAAATCATTATTATTACAAAGTAATAATACAAAGTTAGCTTGCACTTAATAGGAGAGCTCTAGTGGTACATACCTTTTCATCCACACACAACCACACATTTTTCTTGCTTAATATTTGTTCTTCCATCTGCCTTGCAAAAGCACCCTTGTGAGTGTTCTTGTGGGTCTGTCCTCCTGCTGACCCTGAATTTCAAGGAGGAGGCAGATGCTCAGCTGCTGCTCAGCCCTCTGGCTATACTTTGAGCCTCAGAGAGACAAGCAGGTACATGATTTTCTGCCGTGTTACAAATAGGGAAACATGAGGGAGTAACTTGGGTTGTATGTATTATGTAGGACGGCTATATGCGGCTTGATGTCTTCCTGTGCTTTGGCTCAAAGGAAATTACAAACGTTATTAAGCATTTGTTATACTCTGTCTCGTGGGAATTTCATTTAGACCCTTGATATATAAATGCTAGATCTGACCTACAAAAAGAATGTTAGTACCACTTAATGATGATTTACTATGTGCCAAGCACTGAGATAGGCACTTTACATGTATCTGCTTTTTCACAGCTTTTGAGGTAGGCATGATTGTCCTGTTTCACTTATAAGCACACAGATTTAGAGAGGTTAAGCAATTGGCTTATGATCACGCAGCTTGTTAGAGGCAGAATTAAGATTCAAACCTAACTCTGACTCCAAAATTTGTTCTCTGCACCATACTATATAGCTTTGGGAAGGAATAGCCTTATGATACCCTTAACCTTAATGTTTTAAAATAGATATTAAAGCTACTTGCTATCTGTCATATCCTAAAAACAGTTTAGCAAGATAGACATTATTTTCCTTTCTAAGACATCCTTCCCTTTTTATTCCTTTCTCCTCCCCAACTACCCTCTTCGAAGTCAAACTTCTAAAGTAAAACTAGTCCCCGCATCCTCAGATCCCGATCTCTCCTCAGCATATTTCTATTGCTCATCTTGTTCTGAACCTGCTCTTGTCATCTTCCTTGATGACCTTCATGTTGTCAAATCCACTGGACTTCCCTCTTTCCACCCTTGCCCCTATCTTTTTTAGATTTTTAAGGAATATTTGACCTAGTTGATTCCTCCCTCCTTCTTGAAAGAATGTCTTCCTTTTTACCTCTCTTGCCATTCCTCAGTCTCCCTCACAAGTTCTTTTTTTTTTTATCTGCTGGTGGCACATATTACCAGCTGTGCATGCAATAGCCATTCCTTCCTGCTTCCCTATGAGTAAACCCCCAGTGTTATTCAGGGTACGAAAGTACCTACCTGGATTCACTTGGAGTTAGGGTGGATATGTATTATAGTTCTAGCCAATGAAGAAGTCAGTTGAGGAAGGCTTCTTGGACAGCTTTCATTTATTGATAAAAAAGGCTGACTTGTCCTGTGCCCCTCATTCCTACACAAATTGCGGTTACCTATTAAAAGTGTAACTACTATCGTGTGACCATAAAGCCACAGCGTGAGGATGAAAGAAAGCCTACATGTAATGATAGCAGAGGGTTAGATAAAAGAACTTGGGTCTCCAAAACTATAATTGGTGAGCTTCACCATCCTTGGGTTGCCCAGCTCCGTACTTTACATTGCGTGAGAAGAACACACCCATCCGTTTTAGACACTCTACAAGTGTCATCAAATACATTCTGAACTGATATTCCATCTGGCCTCCGAATCTTAGAAACACCCAGGATTTAGTCATTGAACCCTCTTATCCTTTATCCCTTTAGTGATATATAGATACTGGGAGAATGAAACTCTTGCTAGGTGACTTTATGTATTCCCTTAGCTTTAAATAATAATTGGACCTCTTTATTCCCCTACCCAAATCTCTTTGTATCAGATGCTTCCCATCCTCTCCTCTCAGCCTCATTTTTGTTTTCAGTTGTGGCTGGGGTGGGTAGCCCCAGACAGGTTTTAAGTCAATTCATAAGATAGTGGATACCTGCTGGGCACACCTGTGAATGGGGAATTTGCTTCCTATTTGGGAATTCCTCCAAATTTACATACAGTAGGAAGTTTGAAGCAAAGGGTAAACAGTTCCACCTCTAGTCCATCATGATTCCAGTTCTGGAAGGCTTGCTTTATGCTCCTCAGGAGGTTGGTAGAAGAAGCCCCACTGCTTCTGTTGTAAGCAGCACTTTAAACGCATTGCTTTTTCATCTTTCCCTGCCTTAATCTCTCGATCTCTCCTCTTTCCTGGGATCTTTCCAAGTAAACTACTTGAAGGTAGGTTTTATTTCAGGCTCTGTAGCCTCCTTGAACACAGGCTAAGGGATTCTTTACTGGCTTTCCTCTTCACTTGGAATAACCTGCCAACAAGTCACTGCTCAACTCTTCTAGCTCATCTCACTCTGCTCTCCCCTCTTGTACCGTACCATATGCACATCGGCTCCCTCCTAGTTTCTTGAATACATACAAAAATAAAAATGTCAGTAAAGGGTAGAACTGCCACTCCAAAATATGCTTCTTTGGCATAAGAATTATTTTAAGCCAATTATTTTTGAGAAGAAGCAGATACTGGAGAAACTTTAAAAACCGTAAAAATTACCCCTTTTAAAGGGAAATTTACATTTATAAGGAACATCTCCAGTTGTAAGGTATCCCCCTGTCTACCAGGAAGAGAAGGATGACTCTAAATTACAAGAAACTTTCATCAAGAGGAGGCACCAGACATAAATCTGCATACAACTTTATTGTACTTTATTGTACTTTTTCTGATAAACTCCCCTCAACATCTTTCTTTGGTTTTCAGTTGGAGATGGTATTTAAAATGGTTGCTTGGGTCATTTCTAGGAGTTGCTCACATGTATCTTTTCAAGACAGTCATCTATGGACTTCCCTGTTTATTGGAGCCAATGAATTCCTCTTTAAAAAAATAATTTTAACTGGGTTTTTTAGTATCTGAACCTAGAGAGTCATGATTGATATAGTACTTATAGATATCATCTTATTCAATACTTCAACAATTTTATGAACTGCATTTTAGCCATGTTCTACAGATAAGGGACTGAAATTTAGGAAGGTTAAATGTCTTGCTTAAAATCCCTTGGGTCAAGAGTTTATATAAGTCTAAACCTGAGTTCTTAGTCTTGTTATATTATGATTACACTTTTATTTTATTTTTGTTTTTGTTTTAAAAAATTTGTTGATTAAATTCATTTGCTGCTGCTCAATTACCAAATGTTAATCAGTTTCTAGTATAACGATACCTCTTCTTTGTTTTATCAAAGTGTGTCAAGGGTAGGACAAGACAGGCAACTTCTCTGGGCAGGAAACAATTGGCCACAGAGCACAAGGAGGGCACAATGGAGTTACTTTTTTGTTAGAGGAATCTGTTCTAAATAGTCTCCATTCTTCCCTCCAGCATAGCCACAATCCCCACACACATACACATGGCCTGGCCAGTGTCTCTTATCATGGATGATGTTTTCAAAGTGAGTTGAGAACATGAACATGACATACTCTCATAATCAGTGACTTGCAACAGCCATGGTATTGGACGGGGGTGGGGCAAAGGCTTATTCAAATCAGAGTATGGGCTTCAAGTAAGATCTAGAAACACACCTGTAAAGGGGCAGCCTCTATCCTCCCCCAACCCTGAGAATCCACCTCTCACCCTGGAATTCTCCGACATCTCTCTTCTCATATTTTTCTCCTCTCAGATAGTGATAGCATAGTGGTTGTATGAGTGTCCAAGGGCTGCTGTAATAAAGTTACAGATGAAGTGGCTTAAAACAATAGAAATTTATTCTCTCATGTCTAGTTCTAGAGTCCAGACATCTAAAATCAAGTGACAAGAGGGTCACTCTTCCACTGAAGGCTCTAGGAAAGAATCCTTCCTTGTTTCTTCTAGCTTCCAGTGACCCAGATATTCGATGGCTTGTGGGAGCATAACTCCAATCTTTGCCTCTGTTTTCACATATTCTTCTTTTCCTATGTCTCTGTTACAATTCCACTTTTACTATTAAGATATGTTTTTTGTTTTTGTTTTTGTTTTTGTTTTTTGCCCCCTGTACAAGGATTGACTTAAATGAAGGAACTGTAGGATGGGGAATAAAACTTGTTCCTCTGCTCTCTGAAGTCCAGCACTCAGGGGCCACAAATTAAACTGACAAAAACCATTTACAGGAGAATAAAATACAGTTTGTTTACACATCCCACACACGTGCATGTGGAAACACTAAATGATGAATAACTCAAGGGGTAGTTAGAATATGGAGTCTATATACCACCTTAACAAAGGGTGATACATTTATGGAGAAGTAACAACAAAAAGGAAAGAGTTTGAGCTCCTAAGGGTGGTAAGTTGTGGGAAAGTAAATATGCGGGGGAAACTAGTAGAAAATAAGGTTATTTTAGTAAGATATATTTGCTCAGACTTATATTGGCACTGACTTTCTGTGTCTAGTGATAATGGTTGTTTTTCTCCTTTTGTGTGAGAAAGGGTAGGGGAAGCACCTTCACAAAGGCAGGTAGGGGGAGGGCAACAAACTCCTTCTGCATTTGCTACTACTTAATTGCTTTCAGTCATACCAACTCTTATGGCAAACTGGCTTATTTTGAGGTGACATATTCTGATCCCCTTCAAAATAAGTCAATTGATGAAGCACATCAATAATTATGAGTATGTTTTTCTTTATAGATTTATGGACTTCTAAATATAAAAAGACTTGAAAAACTATCTATTCCTGCATGCTTATTTTAGAGGCAAGACAACTGGAGCACACAGACTTCAAGAAACTTGCTACTATCTGAACTTTAGCTCATGTCTTTCATGGCTCCTCCTTACTAAATCTAGAATAAATTCTAAAAATGACAAGTTCTTCAGGTTCTATCTACCTTTCCAGACTTATTTCCCACCTATTCACTTCTCTCTTTTGTTGCTTTTGTTAATAGTAAACTTCTTGTAATCCTTCTGTGAATATCATATTATTTTATGTGTGGTGGCTTTGCCCACACACGTTTTCCCCTGACTAACTCTTACTCAGGTATCAGTTCCTCCCAGAAGCCTTCTCCAAATCCCTAGGTTGCTCTAAATCCCCACTACTCTATCTTCATAGGACTTGGTGCATCCATCTGATATAGTAATTGCTCTAAATATTGAAATTGATGGAATCTCCCCAATTCTAAGTCTGTTTAGTTCAGGGATCATGCCACATTCATTTTTATGATCCCAGGCCTAGCACAGTGTCTGGCACTTAATAGACACTGCACTAATGTTTAAGTTAAACTGAATTGATTTTACTTACAAGTTAATGAAATAATCATAACAATTATTACATATCTACTCCATCATACTGCAGTTTTAAAAACACTTTGTTCCAAAATTTAGTTAATATTAGTAAAATTTGTGGGTAGACATATTACCCAGCAATTCCACTTCTGGGTATTTATCCGAAGAATCTAAATTATTAATTCAAAAAGACATATGCATCTCTATGTTCATTGCAGAATTATTTACGATAGCCAAGATATGGAAGATACCTAAGTGTCCATCGATAGATGATTGGATGAAGAGGATGTGGTACATATATTCAATGGAATATTACTTGACCATAAAAACATAAAAAGAATGAAATCTTACCATTTGCAACAAATGGATGGACCTAGAGGGCATTATGTTAAGTGAAATAAGTCAGACAGAGAAAGACAAGTGTCATATGATTTTACTTACAAGTGGAATCTAAAAAACAAAACAAAACAAACAAACAAAACAAAGAAACTCATAGATACAGAGAACAAACTGATGGTCTCCAGATGGGAGTAGATTGAGGGGCTGGGTGAAAAAGGTGAAGACATTAAGCAGAGTAAATTGGCTGTTACACAATAGTCACAGGGATATAAAGTACAGCATAGGGAATATAGTCAATAATATTGTATTAACTATGTATTGTGTCAGTTGGGTACTAGATTTATTGGGGTAGGGGGGCCACTATGTAAGTTATAGAAATGACTAACCACTATGCTGTATACCTGAAACTAATATAATATTAAATGTCAACCATAATTGAAAAATAAAAAACTTGTCCAAATATTCGTGGATAGACATTTCTTCCTGTTTTTCAGTTACTAGGTTTTCTCTTATTTAAGAACATACAAAGTCTATGGCCATGCTACCCTGAACACGCCTGATCCTGTCTGATCTCAGAAGCTAAGCAGGGTCAGTACTTGGCTAGTACTTGGATGGGAGACCACCTAGGAAGACCAGGTGCTGTAGGCATAAAAAATAAAAGTAAATTAAAAAGTTAAAAAAAAAAAAAACATACACTTTTCTTCGTCAGCCTACAGACCACCTCATTGTGTTTTTCTTTAATGCACATATGTATCTGTGAAGGGAATCATGCTTGTTTCAGGCCATTTCTAATTGATCTACAACACAGGTCCTACAGAGCACACACCCAGATGGGGCATGTCAGAAGTTTGTAAAAATGTTCCACTATTTTTGATCATCATTATGAAGAAACTATTTTATCTACTATTTCTTGTAAAGTCGTGGTTTAGAAGCAGAGATATCTTATTACAAAATTCCCCTTCTTTTCTTCCTACTCTATCAATAACTAACAGTAGCAAAAACATGAGATGAACTTATCCTAACTACTGACAAAAAAAGCACCTAAAATCCTTCTCCTATAAATCCCACCATGCTATCAATTCTAAAAAATGCTTACCATTCTGAGACTTTAAAAACTATAGTAAGTAAGAACACATAAAATAAGCACATAATCTGAATGCTAAAAATTATTGAAACTTTAATTTCAAATAAATAAAATTTTATTCACATTTTATGAAATGTGAATTCACATTTTATTAAAATGTAATAAAAAATTTAAAATAAGGGTAAGATAAATCTAATTTCAACTAAAATAAGGGAAAAACACAATGGACAAGAATCCAGAAATCACAATATTTGCTTTTGCTGTATACATAGGGAAGAAGAGCCCTCCTCCTAACTTAAGACACTTAGGAACTATTAAAAAATGAATGATTTATCAGCATCTCACTTTTAACCATCAACATTAATTCACATGGGTCAAAAATACAACTCTAAAAATGAAATATGAAAGTACTATAAAATAAAGATGATTGAAAAATAATTTTGAGATAAAGAAGATTTTTCTAAATATGCAACAAAATATCCAGGAAAATTTGGAAAAATTTTTGCAGAGTGTGTGACAAACATAAGGTTAATATTGATAATACACAAGGAACTCTTTATATAGCAATAAGAAAAAGCAGGAAAATGGCAAGGAATATAAATAGGCAATTCATAAAAGAATAAAAAGAAAGAACCAATAATAATCACATTTACATACTTATTAGTGAGAGAAATGACTTTAATAATTAAAGAATGCAAATTAAATACCATACTATTTTTATCATATTGTCAGAGATAAAAAATTTTTAAAACTTGGCATGAAGTAGAGTAATAAACACCACGTATTTGTTGCTTGTAATTAAAATTTATCTCACCTTTCTGGATCCCAGTGGTACAATATGTATCAAAATTTAAAATATGTATTTTTATTGACCTCCAAATCTCATTTTTTGTAAAATATTTTATCACAAGTACAAAGATATGCACATTAATGTTTACTGTATTTTAATTTTTCTTGTTTTTATTTTTATTAAAATTATACAAGCATATAATTTTAAGAATGAAATACTTCTAAAAAGCTTGTTCTAAAAATAGCAACCCCTGATCATTGCTACCTATTTCCTGCTCCCCAGAAACTCCAACATTTTTAGTTGATTATTTCAGTATTCATCTTCATAATTTTAAATAATAAGTTATATGTTTACTTCTTGAGTTTTTAGTTTTAGGAATTATCAGTTGATTTCCCAATAGGGGACTAAGACCATAGCTCTCTCTCAGCCCTCCCCAGGATACACACACTTCTTGCCCTTCTCAATCTCCCAAAAGGTTTTAATCATCATTTAGTTTGGGTCAATACTCAGTATGCACATTATTAGTAGCATGTAAATGCTAATCATAACATCAGCCACATGGTATAATTGATTAATTTTTCAGTTCTTGCATAGAATTTGCTTTTCCTGTTAATAACTTCCTTTTCTTCCCCTCTTCATTTTCTACCCCTTTTCATCTCAAACTGGCTTTCATTTGCGTAGCTTGAAGGAACCTTACCATGAACACTGGTGGATGTAGCAGGGTGACCCAAAAATGCTGTTGCAACTTCTGATCACGTAGTAAGTCTCTCTCAGAGGAGAGAGCAGTCGTTCAGATTAGGGGCTGGAATGTAGTGCTTCTACATTTCAGCTAGTAAGTTATTACACATCTGTGAGCTATAGTGCCTTCATATGAAAGATGGTGATAACGTCAGTACTTACGTAGCAGTTTTATTGTAAAGAATAATGATTAAATGAATAGCAGTGTTTGGCATGAAGTAAATACTAAGAGATGATATTTGAATTATTCTCTGAGAGTAAAAGTAGTAGGTATTTAGGAGGCTAATTTTCATCCAGAAATGTATTACTTTTCCCTTTAATCTTTTTTCTGATTAAGCAATACATATTCATCAATAGAGAATTTGAAGAATTACACTGAAGAAAGTGTAAAGAAGTACAAAAGAAAACTTCTCATAATCCCACTATACAGAGGCAGCTGCAGTTAACCTTTTGATACAAGATATGTTTGTATCAGTTTTTTAATTTTTTGCTGAAACTTTTTTTGCAATTTTCATGATTAAATGATACTGCTTATAACATTTTGAATTCTGTTCTTTTTTGTTGCTTAACATTATATTACGAAATTTTCATATCATTTAAAAATCTTTGTTAGTAAAATTTTAAAATGAAAATTGCACAGTATTCAACTGTAGTGCCGTAAGGTGACCAACTATCCCCATTTGCCTAGGTCTGAGAGGGTTCTCAGGACATACCACTCTTATTGGGAAGTCCAGGGCAAACCAGGATTGGGTTGGTTCTCCTATTTTTACATACCCTTTTAATTCAATGATTAGGTTCTCCCCTCCATTTTTTAACCTTGTAAACAGTATTGATGTGAGTTTTTATAGCAATTAATGGTCCTTTAAATTATTTTTATAATAACTGCCCACCTCCAACTTCTTGAGGGGAAAATAACATCTTTGGCCTAGATTTTTTTGTTTAACACATAGGGCTTGGAGCAGTTATTAAAATGCCCGATTAATATGGTACCAATCAACTGATTGATTGACTGTTTATTGTTGTTGTAGGTTGAATTGTGTCTCTCCAAAAGATATGTTGAAGTCCTAACTGCTGATACTTGTGAATGTGACCTTTGCAGATGAATTAAGATATAAGTTAAGCTGGTCAATGGCCATGCTACCCTGACCCAAACACACCAGATCCTGTCTGATCTCAGAAGCTAATCAGGGTTGGGCCTGGTTAGTACTTGGATGGGAGACCACCTAGGAAGACCAGGTGCTGTAGGGGAAAAAAAAAAAAGATTTGTATGCTGACAAGGTCCTTGCAATCTGTGAGATCAACCAAGGGTTGCCTCGCCTAAAAATAAATAAATTAAGCTGAGGTCAAACTGGATTAGGATGGCCTCTAAATCCAATATGTCTGATGTCTATATAAGAAGAGGAAAAATGATACAGTGACAGATAACTCAGAGAGAAGAACACTATGTGAAGACACAGACATACAGAGGAGAAGATGCCATGTCACAACAGAAGCAGAGATTGGAGTGATGCAGCTGCAAGCAAATTGTCTTAGTCTATTTGAGCTTCTGTAACCAAGCACCACAGACTGAGTAACTTAAAGAGAATAGAAATTTATTTCTTATAGTTGTGGAGGCTGAAAGTCCAAGATCAGAGTGCCAGCATGGTTGGGTGAGGGCTCTTTTCTGGGTCACAAACTTTTCATTGTATTCTCTCATGGAAGGGATTAGGGATCTCTCTGGAGCCTCTTTATAAGGCACTAATCTCATTCATGAAAGTTCAATCCTTATGATTTAATAACCCTCAAAGGCCCCATCTACTCACATTATCACCTTTGGGGTCAGATTTTCAACACGTATAGATTTGGGAGGGACACAGACATTCAGATCATAGTACCAAGGAACACCAATGATTGCTGGCAACTACCAGAAGCTAGCAGAGAGAACATGGCTCTGCTGAAACCTCAGTTTAAAACTTCTAGCTTCCAGAACTGTGAGAAAATAAATTTCTGGTGTTTTAAGCCACCCAGTTTGTGATAGTTTGTTATGGCAGTTCTAAGGAATTAATGCAGGTGCCTTGGGTGAAAATGGGAGATAATAATATCATAAACCCAGCAACATGTATGTGACTGTGTAAGTGGAATGTTTCTAGATTAGTTGGTATCTGAGTTTGTTCCTGTTGCTATAACAAAATACCATAGACTGGGTGGCTCAGTTTTAGGGCCTGGGAAGTCCAAGATGAAGGCAATGGCAGATTTGATGTCTGGTAAGGACCTGTGTCCTGGTTCATATATGGGCAGCTGTCTTCTCCCTGTGTCCTCACATGATAGAAGAGAGGGAGAAACTTTTGGAGACCTCTATTACAAGGGCATTAATCCTATTAATTTCCCAAAGTCCCCACCTCTTAATATCATCAACCTGGGGAAATAGGTTTCAACATATAAATTTGGGGAGGGACGCAAACATTTAATAGATAGCAATTGGTATTTTTCATTTCCTCCTTTGCTCCTAGCCTTTGGTAAAAGAGGTGCTTTAAGTCTTCCCTCATTCTTAAAGTGGATCTCCCAAAAATGAGGACAAAAACAAATCAACTTTCTTTATTAGACTTCTTAATATTCTAAAATGATTTATGACTTTTTCCTTCTGGATGTTCTCTTACATTAATTATGAAGACTCCCTAAATATTGTCAGTATTATGGCTTTGTATTTTGTGAGTGGCCATAAATTAATGAGTTCTATGGGAATTAGTCATATTTTGGAAGCTTTTTTCAAGATGGCAGTCACAGACATTTCTATTCAGATCAATTCTATCAGCATCTTTTTGCTTTCTCTGAGCACAGTTGAAGGTCTTCTTTCTCACATCTTGTATATGGAGCCTTGTTAAATAAAATGTAATATGTTGGGCCTAACTTTAAGACTGATGAAAACATTTTAGAGCAGTAGACAAAGTGGGCTATTTTTCCTCATGCTTGCTCCCTAACTAATCAACAGTAAAAGTCCTGTCCCTTCCTCAACCCATCTCAGGCTTGGAGATCACCAAGGATCATTTATTTTGATCTCTGAATCTGACTGCTTCTCTGATATTTTTATATACAGAAATATCACAAACACACAATTCCTCACCTTTGTGGTCTGGTTTAATTTTTTAATAGAATATTACTGTTAGAAGGTATTTCAAGAGGTGTGGTCAAGACTCCCGCCCAAAACATCAGAGAACACAAATCATGGGAAGCATGCGTTAGGTCATCCTGTTTATTTTTAGTGCTCTATAGGGATGGAGACTATGGAAATTTCTTTAGTTGCTTATTCTAGTGTTAAATAGCCATTATTGTTAATAGGTAATCTTTGAGTCTTCTTACCATCTTTGTGAAATTTAAAGTTTCATTTTTTTTCCTTTTCAGTGCTTTATTTATAAAATTAGAATTTTATAACTTTGGAATAGTAAAGTTGGTGATTGAAGTTTGGGGAGAAGGAAGGAGAAACCAAATTACTTGGGAGACATATTAGTTACATTATTCTTCGTTTCAGAATATTGGGATTCGCATTTCCATTTCTAGAGAACAATCATAGATTAGAGCTTCAGTTGTTTAAGAATTCTTGCTATTCTTTGAGACAGCATGTGTTAAACATAAATGATTCTTAGAGACAAAGAAAACATCGTATGAGAACTGGATGTCAAAAATGGCCTTCTCTGGTGAGGTCAATTATGTTTTAAAAGCAACAGAATATTTTATAACATGTTCTTCTAATGTATTCCCTGAAAGAACCAATTCAGGATGTGCAAAGAGAATTAAAAAAAAAAAAAGTAATTCTACTATTATAATTTATCAGCAAATGAATTATATAAAGTTTTCATCCAATCAGAATGGAGAGAAAAATGCCTTACTTCCTTCTGATCAAAATAATAACATAAGTCAATAGTAACTTATGTGATGGTCAAGATGCCACTTCTTCTCCAGGAGGAACAGATAAGCTGTTCCCCCATACAAAGATCCATACCGTCTTCTAAGCTGAACTCAAATGTTATATCCTATCTCTGTATGTAGCCATCATAACACTTCTCCCTCCTCATCTTACTAATGCTTTAGCTTAAGAAAAGTGACATTCTTCTACTTACCCACAATACGATGATCATATCCAAGGTCATTAACATTTATTTAATAATTATCATCTAATATACAGTCTGTCCTTAAATTCTCCTAATTGTAACTTCAAATATGTCTTATAGCTACCCCTTCCCAATCTGGAATATAATCGAGTTTCACATATTACATATGATTATTCTCATTTATTTTTATTTTAATTATTTTCATTTTTAAATTTTTTAAACTTAAAAAAATTTTTTCCCTCCCCCTTCTTATTTTTTAAAAATCAAAATGAGTTTAAGTGAATTGTTTACATCCATGATCAAGAATCTTTTTGTGAACATCTTGACTTTTTCTAAAATAGGAGCTCCTCGGGTTTGGGGAAAAAAAGCACTATCATATTGCAGTGAAAAGAGAACTGGGCTACACATTAAGTATTCTGGATTCCAGGCCTTGTCCTGCCACTAATTACTGCACAAGGTCAGGTAGTGACTTTGTCCTTCTGGGCCTTGTTTAGTCACCTGTAAAAGATATATGATAAGAACATAAGAGTTGGAAGACCCAGTTCCGACCTTGGTTCTTTACTAATTGTGTGACCTTGAGCATATCGCTTGCCTTTTTATTCATTTTGAATCAATTTGAGAAATTTGCCTTGAGTGCTTATGAGGGTGCTTGTGAAAAAAGACAGATGCAGTTCCTGTCCTCACAGAGCTTAGAGGGTCTCTCATTCAGAAGGCAGACATTATACACATAGTCATATCAGTGGGTCATTAATTGCAATGCTGGTAAGGGCTCTGAGAAAAGAACTGTTGCCAGAGAATAACAGGGAGACCTAATCTAGATAGGGCTACGGGGATAAAGGAAAGGAAAGGAAAAACTCAAGGCAGGCTTCTCTGAGAAAGTGACTTTTAACTTGTGGTAAGAGAGATGAGTGAGTGTTGACCAGGTAAGTGTGTGAGCATTTTCCCTCGAGGATTAATTTTTCTTTTTTAATTTAGAAAAAGTAAAACATATATGGCAGAAATTGCTAGGGATCCGCAATAGATGCTCCATCCTTCTTCCTTGTTATAGAACCCTATTGTCACTCATAGTGACAACATTTCTAGCAAACTTTGCAACTTCTTGTGACCTTGTGATGAATCCTGGCCATTGAAAGTACCACTTCTGGAATGAATCTTTACAGGAAGGGGAAATATCTCTTCTTCCTGCCTTCTTTTCCTGTGTAGCTTGTAACAAGAACTTGGTAGTGAGCCATCCTGGGCCATGTGGGCAGGACAACACCTGGGGGTGGCAGAATGGCAAAGCCTCCCCCCATGCCATCCCTAATTGCCTATAGCTGTGCTTATATTTGAGAGAAACTATTGTCTTCTTTGAGCCATTTTGGACAGGTGGCATTGGGATAAAATGGATCTCTTTAAGATGTATTTGAAGTTAAATCCTAAGGAATGCAGTGTACCTATCAAAATATTCAAACTGAATAAAAGGAAGTATAATGAAAATTAATTCTTTTTATCCACATGCCTCAGAATTGCTTTTATGACATCATAATCACCAGAGCTGCATGACAAACTTTGAGTAGAAACTCACCACTCCCTAAAAGATTAGGAACTGACTGTCCTTTGCTCTGATCATTGCATCTTCATTAATGTGTCTGGGGACATCATTTACTTGGTAGGCCACTAGTTCATATTGCTGAACTGGTTTTGTATTGCTCTGTGATATTAAAGTCACTTCAAACTCCACCTCCATTGACTGAGTTATGTTGCAGGACTTCAAGTCCTGAGCTCTGGTTTTATAGCGTTTTGGAGTCTTTAAGCCATCCTATGAAGCAACAACTGAAGTGACTCAGGCCATCCATCCCCATCCTCTCATACCCTCCAACCACCATCCACCATCTAACATACAAACCAAACCTCCATTGGATAAATGAGTTATGCTGAGAAACCAATATAGTAGTTCTTGATTTTTACTATTATTTTGTATTATTAGCAAATGGATAAACATGAATACCAGAAAAGTTAAACGACCCCCAAAATACATGGATGCTATTTACGAATCTTCTCCTGAGAGCAGCTTGTTCATTCGTGATGTTAATGTGTATAAACATTGTGAGAAATACCCAAATGCCACCAGAATATTAAACTAACACACACACACACACACACACACACACACACACACACCCATACCATCTAGTTCTCTATAACTTAACTGGATTCACATGGGATTAAGACTCTTTATAGAAATGAATAGATTATGGGTTGCATTGTTATAAAATCATTCACATCTGGGTAGGCCCTGAGTTTATCTGGCACCATTTTCATCACAAGTGAAGGGATTCATCCTGCATTACAGAGAGCAAGCTGGAGAGTTGAATACAGAATCTCATAATTCAATTTGTGCTCTGGCTTAGTTAATTCTGAAAAGACTTTAGTCAAATAAAAGCAATACATTAGAGAATGTTATTTTTAGTAAAAAATTTTAAGAAAGAGCATAAATTCATTGACCATAAATAATTAGTAAGTAAATTGAACAGTCCATCACTATTCACTGAACACCTATAGAATGAGGGAAACTATAGTAGGAGAAATGTAAGACTGGAGTGACCACAATGAGTGTATATTCTCTAGTATCATTTCTATTAGGGCCCAAAGTGTTTGATATAAAAATGTTGTTTTTGAAAAGTGGACACAATAATTATAATAGTGAAGAGGAGGACTCAATCTGAGCTGTTTTTTGCTTATACTGTTCATTCTCCATGTGAAGCCCTTAAGGGTCTAGACCTTGCTTCACTTTGTAGCCTCATATCCTGCCACTCGCCTTCTCTACATTCTCCAGTCAAATGGAACTATAGCTCTCTTTCCTTTGCACAAATTGCTCACTCTTCTTGGAATGCTTGTCTTCTTCACTTTTCCTTGATTTCTTCTAATTCTTTAAGACTTAACTTAGTGTTTTCCCAAAAGAATTGAAAGCTGTAGCATCACTATAGCTAAAGGGTAGAAGCAACCCAAGTGTCCATCAACAAATGAATAGATAAAATGTGATATATCATTACAACAGAATATTATTCATCCTTAAAAAGGAAGGAAATTCTGACACATATTACAGTATGAATAAAACTTAAGGACATTATGCTAAATAAAACAAGCCAGTCACAAAAGGACAGATATTCTGTGATTCTACTCATGTGAGGTATTTAAGGTAGTCAGGTTCAGAGATAGAAAGTAAAATTGTGGTTTTAGTGAGCTGGATGTAGGAAAGATAGAGAGTTAGCATTTAGGATATTTAGTTTCATTCTGAGAAAATGAAAAGGTCTAGAGATGGATATTGGTGATGTTTGCATAGCAATGTGAATGTCACTTAATGGTACACTTAAAATAGTAAATTTTATCACAGTAAAAGTAAATTAATAATAAAAAAAACAACGTAGACATTGTCTTCTCTATAAAATCTTTGCCCCCTCAGTGTGAGATTGGTGTCCTTCTTGCTTGATTCTATAGCACAGCATTCTATTTCCGTCATTATACCATCTCACAATTTTCTCATATTGTAGGAATGTACAGCATCAATAATGTAAAACTTTTAGCCTCTTACTCATTTAGTTATTATCTAGTAAACAGCAGTGATTAAAACATTTATCAGTCATATTATAATCTTCCTTACTAGTCTGCCTTTTATTGTCCTTTTAGGTGATACAAACAAAATTTATTTACCACTTCCTGAAGTGGACAGTCTCCATTCAGAGAACTATTTGTCTTTTTAGACCATAAGCTCCTTGAAGACAGGAGCTGTCTCTTTTCTCTGTGTGTCTTCAAAACCTGGCAAGGTATATAGCACATGAGTTTATTGAAAAACTAAATGAAAGTTAAAGGAATAATTATTGGAACCCCAGAATGGGAAAGACACATTGGAGACTAAAGAGAACAGTGTGTCCACCCTCTTGACTACTGAGATAGTATATAAAAAGTGCATTGCGCAATTCCTGCACATAGTAGGCACTCATGTTAGTTCTTTCTCCTTTCCCCTCATTTCATGGAGAAGAGAATTGAGACCCATAGAGGTGAAATAATTGGCTTGGAGTTATACAGCTTAATCACAGAAGAGATAAGCTCTGCATCTTCTGGTCCAGTAAATCCTTTTATTCTATACCATTGGAAACATGAGATGTAGGAATGACCCTTGACCTCAACAGTACAAATAACTTTTTATTATTCAAACATGCACAAAAGTAGGGAGAATAGCATTTTGAGCCCTATGTACCCATCACTCAACCCCAACAATTATCAACTCTTTGTCAATCTTTTTTCATCTGTATCCATCTATATCTCCCCCTCCCAGAGTATTTTAGGCAAATCCTAAATACCTTATTGAATTTCAGCTGTGTTTTTTCATGAAACTCTTTTTTCATGTCTTTAATCTCTAGAAAAGGTCAACCTGGAAAAGATTTCAATAAGATACAGCCTCAATTTTCCTATTAAAATATATTGGAAATTAGATCTTCAAAATACCCACGATATTTGTAGATCTTTAGAATCTTGCCAAAGTCTATATGGCAAAACATAAGTAACACCTGATTTGCCTTAATCTCTAGAGATCAATAGGTTTCTTCCACCTTTTATATCTCTGCTGGATTTTCATGTCTCTATATTGTTATTTTCAACCTATCTCAATCGTCCTCTATGCCCAGCCCCTAATGGCAGCCTTTGTGCTTTTCTTTGTGTAGTTTTACTTCTTTGAATGCCTTCTTTCTTCTAAAATCTGTCAGTTCTTCAAGAATCATTTCGAGAACTTTATCCTCCCTAAAACCTTCTTAGATTATCTAAGCCATGAGAATGAAATGGAGTTTATAGTCACAACACAGTTTTACACTTACTCCTTATTTAATTGCTTCATGTGTATCAGTTTCACCTGATATTGAATGCAGGTGCCTTGATGGCTAGAATTCTGTCAAAACATTTTTTTGATATTTCTTCTCATTTTCTCTGCTTCTGTCCAAAGGTTATTGATACTGGAGAGCTCATTCTAAGTAGCTCATCATAATATGCTGATTAAGCTTTGCACACTCACACTTTGGGTTGATCATAGGCTCATATAGTGGCATATAGTTGAACCTATGCAGGGTCTTGCCCAAAACATCAAATTTAAATCCAATCTGTTTTCCTGATCCAACTTCCAATTATCAAGAAGTCAGAGAACAAAAGACTCCACAAAGGAAAAAAACAGCAAGATAGCAAAATTTGGACTGTGGAAACTTTATAGGAAAAGTTTCTTCAATAAATAAATTGCAATGGGGGCGGGGACAGATGAAGGGGGAACATAGATTTAAAAAAAACTGAGAACCAACCACAGTATGTAGACTTATGTGGATTTTCATCCAAGAAAACAAACTGAACAAAATTTATGACATTTATAAACAGTGCCTAATTTATGATGCGGAGGGTTTTATTTTTAATTTACCATTTTAAAAAATTGTAAAATACATATACCTAACATAAAATTTACCATCTTAACCATTTTTAAGTATATAGTTCATTGGTATTGAGTACATTTATATTGTTGTGGTACCATAACTACCACCCAAACACAGAACTCTCTTTGTCTTGAAAAATTGAAACTGTACCCATTAAACAATAATCCTCCCTCGAGCCTCTGGCAACTACCATTCCACTTTTTGTCTCTACAAATTTAATACTGTAGGAACCTCATATAAGTGGAATTATGTACTTGTCCTTTTGTGAATGGCTTATTTCACTTAGCATAATGTTCTCACATGTGTCAAAGGTTTTTTTTTTTTTTAGGACAGTAATTGTTTTGTATTTTGTTAATAAAAAGAGCCCTTATCTTTTAGAGAAACACACTGAAATATTTATGGAGGAAATGATAGAAAGGCTGGGTATTGCTTCAAGACAGCCTGCTGGCAGGGAGTGGATGGGGGCACAATTGAAATAGAATTGGTTCTCTAAGTTATTGCTGTAGCTGAGTGATAGATACATAGAGGGCATTATAATACTACGTAAATTTTCATCTATGTTTGACATTTTTCATAATGAATTATTAAAAAATAATTTTTAAAAAGTGTCCATAAGGGAATGTGTTGATCCTTTAACAATTTTCTGTCATCTCCTGCTCTCTTCTCTTGGGCTGAAGACTCTTGTGGTCCAAAAGGACCATGACCTATTTTCTCCATTGGGCCAGGGCTGGAGCCTGTGCAAAACTGTTGACACGGGCACTTTGTGCCCAGTGATACACTGCTAAGGTTGCATACAAATCAGGTATCCCTTAGCCACTCTTGTTTATAGATTGATCTGACTGTGCTGTTAGAATCCAGGGAGGTGTTTGGAATCCAGATGCACAAAGTCAAGGGATTTGTCCTTTGCTTGTTCCTTGTATGCTTGGATTTACTCAGCATTACCCAGTAGCCTCAGCCCAGAGGAGCCCACACAGAGGAATGTGAGGTGACCTTCCCAGTGCACCCCATCTTGGGCTTGTAACTGTCAGGGGGTTTTCAGCCTAGGGAGTGGAAGCAGGGCTGGTATAAAACAGCCTCGTTGTATTAAGCTTCGTAAGAAGCTGGCTCATCCTCCTGGGGAATAGAAAGTAAATTGCTTCCCTTTAGGAGTTGAATTAACTCTTTCAGGCCAATGGAATTAGTTCAGTAATGACTATCCTGTTGCCTTAGGATTTCCCCAAATGGTATTTTTAATGAGCTGTGTCTACACATTGCTACCGATGCCACAATTTAATAGAATTGACTGGTAAACCCCGCCAACAACAGGTTTGACTAATTTTTTTTCTCAGAATAGACCAGGTGTTCTTGTGAAGGGATCAATTGACTGCTTGTTTCAGAACTGAGAAGGCGCAACCTCATTAGAGGCTGCCAGTAGATGAGCCCTCTAATTCTTATTCATTTTCAGAGCAAGGATTGTAGTTTCTTGTACCCCAGCCCATCAGCGGGTCTTTTGTGTTGCTATCAAGTCTTAGTTCCTTGTTTCCATTTTGCTACACAATTTCTCTTCAGGCTTGTAGCTTCAGAGAAAAGGAGTAACAGTAAGCAAATTTTAACTGACAGGCTTTGAAACCTGAAAGTTAAACATCTAGACAGGTTAGCAGTTGCGTTGACAAGCTTTAAAGAAGATTGCAGTTGATTTCCAACTTTGCAGGTGGCAGTGTTTATAATTGAACAGCCCCGAAGTTTGAAGAAAAGGTTTACTTTTATTTGCAAAATATCTCAGCTCCCCCAGCAACAAAGAAGGTTGGAGAAATAGGAAAAATAAGAAATAGTATTTTTTCATTAAAAAATGTTAGAAAGTTTTAAGCACGTTTTCTTATTTTCTTTTAAGCAGAAAAGTAGTGATCTTGCCTGCAACTGGCCATTTAAAGAAAAGCTGCCCAAGACTGGACTGTTGATGCCTGAAGTAGGTTAGTTGAAGCTCCCATTTGGGAGATAAATTTTCTCTGTGAGATCATCAGAGTGCCACTTAATACCTTGGAGGGGATAATTAAACCAAATACTAAACCTTTGAAAGGGTTAACTCATCTCTCAAGGCCTTGCAGTTTATTTCCAGAGAGCATGTTGTTATTCATCTCAGTCACCTCCCCCCACCCCAGGACACAGCCCTTTGTCCCCAGGTCCTCCTCAAGCTGGGGCTGTGCAGGGAATCAAATCTGCAGGGCTTACCGAAGAATTAAGTGCATTCAGAATCACAGTTCCCTGAAGGAGGCTATATAGTGTGTTGAATGTTAGTGCACAGATTTGTCATTTACTCGGTTGCTATGTACTGGTTAACTCTCAATAAAACCATATGTCACTCACCCAGGATGGCTACGGAATCAGGCACATTCAGGTTTGGATCCTGACCCCACTAGCTGGGTGACATTGTTCAGCAATTCTAAACTTCAGTTTCTCTGTAAAGTGGGGTTGATAGGACTACATACCTTTGAGAGCTAGGGCATTCCATGGAGGAAGACTTGGTGATGCTGAAGCCCAGAGCCTGGCATGAAGTGAACTCTCAACTGGTGTCAGCTATTGTCATTATTGCTGTTATTACGACCCAGTCCTTTCCTCTTTGGGTCCTGCCTCTTCCTCTCCCTGATGATATCCTCCAAATTTCTTTGTGAAGTCTCTACAAGTTCCACCTACCGTGTTCCCATCACAGAAGGTGCTATTGTTAGAGCCCTTACTACGTTGTATTAAAACTGTTTGTTTACCCAACTTGAATTTTTGTTATAGAAATTAAAGTAATGTATGTGCCTGGCACAGAGGAGGAAATCAATGAAGTATAACTTTAACTTGTGAAATGTCTGTCTCAGTAGGCACAGCTATATCCAACAAATGCTCAGTGAATGTCTATTGTAAGCAATTATCTCATGTAACTCAACAATTACAGGAAGTAGATGCTGTTACTTTTTTGTTTCACAATGGAGAATGAGGATCGCAGTGGTCAAGTAAGTTGTCCAAAGCCAACTAGAAGAAGGGGAGGAGAGCTAGGATTCAAACTGAAGTCTGTGAGCGCTGAGATGATAAGTTATTGATCTTTGCATTCTTAGCACCTAACACAGTCGCTAACACCTGATAAATTCTCCATAAGTATTGAATGAATACATGAGAGTTGTCTATCATTCCTCACCCTACTAAGCTAGTGAGGACCCCAGTGATTCTTAGTTCAGCCCTCCATACTGGTTATTTGGCTGTTTGTTCTCAGATCCAGTCCTCACTTTTCCCCTGTTCTGCTCCGGATCATGCACAAGGGGCTGATCTGCAAACGGCATTTTCCAGACTCTCTTGCCAACTGGCGTCCAGTGAGGTTCAGCCAGTGAGAGGTTGCCCTGCAGGAGTTGCAACCATGGAGTTGGAACAGCCACAGCCAAGCATGCTGCCCAAAACAGAGACAGAAGGGGAGAAATGCTCTTCTTTCCTCCTGCTCCCCAATTTCCATCCAGTGCCTCCAACTGACTAAATCTAACTGAATGCCAATTGGCAAGGGGGCAGGAGAAATGCACTTTGCAATAGGCAGGTTCTCCCGTGATGTAGAACAGAAAGGCAATGAATGGATCTGAGAGTGTCAGGCAGACTCTCCCCTTCCTTGTCTCTAGGTCTAAGTTTCTTCAAATCAGGAGCTTTATTCAATACAGATGGTCTTAAACTGGGAGAAGCTGTCCGGAAAAGGAGATGGTTGGGGTGCGACGGGAGTTAAAAACATGTATTTTTGTATTGTTAACTGCTGCTGGTTGATTGGGGCTTGTGGAGCAAGTCGAAGTGTATCTTAATATGTGTTTTTAATCTTCGCATTAAAAAATAGCCCTGTGAAAGATGGCCATTTATCCTGAAGATGTTGTACTCACTTAAGACTCCCACTAGAGTGGCCACCAAAACATTGTTCCTGAATCTGTGGCAGAATGAGATTTATCAGTAGTTTGCTTAAAAAATATTGATGAAAAAGTTATCCAATATCTGCCTTAAACCCACAAAAAAATATAAATTTGCAGCAAAAGATCAAGACTCTAATGAAGGCAGTAGGAGGTGTCTTTAAAGAGAGTTCCCTGTTGCAACTTGATGATGAAAATCAGTCTTAACTGTGCATTTAATTTCTTTTGTGGGTTCAAGGCACATCCCTGAAGTTTTATTCCAGGAAGGTTAATCATGGTAGTCTTTGGAGCCTATAAATCTTCTAATATTGGGTAAAGTTAGTAAAAGGTATTTGTGTAAATAAAATATTTTGCTTATTTTAAGTGAGGTGTTATTAAAAAAAAAACATGAAAAAATACCATCTTTGTAGAAACCCTTGAAGAAGCCAGTGTAGGAAAAGATATGGTATTCTTTTTTTAAACAATTAATTAATTAACTAAAATTAGTTTTGAGTATATAGTATATTGGTTAGACATCTATATAGTTCATAAAACAATCTCCTCAATTGCTCCTTCCCTCCCCTGGCCCTCCACCTAACTATCATATTAATGCTGACTGCATTCCCTCTGTCTTGCTCCCCATCCCTGTGACCAACTATCAACTAATAATTTGTACTTCTTTAACCCTTCACCCCATTCTCTCAGCCCCCTAAGCCCCCTCCCCTCTGTTCATCACCAAATTGTCCACTATATTTGTGTCTGTTTTTGATTTCTTTGTTCTTTTTTTCCTTAGATTCCACATATAAGTGAAATCATATGGTATTTATCTTTCTCTGTCTCACTTATTTCACTCAGCATAGTAATCTCTAGATCCAGCCATGTGATTGTCAATGGTAGGATATCGTTTTTGTTTTGATGGCTGAGTAATGTTACATTGTATATATGAACCCTAATTTCTTTATCTAATCGTCTGTTGACGGGCATTTAGGTTGCTTCCATATCTTGGCTATTGTCAATTGTGCTGCCGTAAATTTGGAGTGCATAGGTCTTTATGAATTATTGTTTTAGTTTTCTTTAGATAAATACTCAAGTACAATTGCTGGGTCAAAAGGTATAGCCATTTTTAATTTTTTGAGAAACCTCCATACTGTTTTCTATATAGCTGAACCAATTTGCAATCCTGCCAACAATATATGATGGTTCATTTTTCTCCACATCCTTGTCAACACTTGTTATTTTTTAATTTTTTGATAATAGCCATTCTGACAGGTGTAAGGTGATATCTCATTGTGGTTTTCTTTTGCATTTCTCTGATGGTTAGTGACCTTGAGCATCTTTTCATATGTCAATTGGCCATCTGTATTTCCTCTCTGGAGAGGTATCTGTTCCGGTCTTCTGCCTATTTTTTAATTTGATTGTTTGTTTTTTTTGTTGTTGAGTTGTATAAGTTCTTTATATATTTTGAATATTAACCTCTTATCAGAAGTATCATTAGTGAATTACTTCTTCCAAATAGTTGGTTGTCCTTTTGTTTCGTTGATGGTTTCCTTTGCTGTACAAAAACTTTTTAGTTTGATGTAGTCCCATTTATTTATTTTTTCTTTTGTTTTCCTTTCCTGAGGAGAGATATCTGAGAAGAAATTCTTGTTAGTAATATCAGAGAGTTTAATGCCTATGTTTTCTTCTAGAAGTTTTATGGTTTCGGGGTACATTTAAGTCTTTATTTTGAGTCTATTCTTTTATACTGTGTAAGAAGGTGGTCCATATTTTTTCTTTTTTTGCATGTGTTTGTCCAATTTTTTCAACACTATTTATTGAAGGGACTGTCTTTACCCCATTGAATATTCTTACCTCCTTTATCATATATTAAGTGAATGTATAGACTTGGATTTATTTCTGGGTTTTCTATTCTGTTCCATTGATCAATCTATCTGTTTTTATGCCAATTCCATGCCTTGTAGTATAGTTTGATATCAGGTAGTGTGATACCTCCAATTTTGTTCTTTCTCAAGATTACTATGGCTATTTTTTTTTTATGGCTCCATATAAATTTTAGGATTATTTGTTTTAGCTCTATGAAAAATGCCATTGGTATTTTGATAGGAATCACCTTGAATCTATAGATTGCTTTGGGTAGTATGGCCATTTTAACAATGTTGATTCTTCCTACTCATGAACATGGTATATGCTTCCATTTATTTGTATTTTCTTCAATTTCTTTTTTCAATAGCATAATTTTCTGAAAACAGGTCTGTTACCCTCTTCCTTAATTTGATTCCCAGGTGTTTTATAGTTTTTGACACAATTGTAAGTGAGATTGTTTTCTTAATTTCTCTTTCTGAAAGTTCATCATTGGTGTATAAAAATGCCACTGACTTCTGAATATTTCTTTTGTAACTTGTTACTTTACTAAATTCATTGATCAGTTCTAACAGTTTTTTTTTTGTGTGTGTATGTGGAATCTTTAGGGTTCTCTCTATATAGTACCATGTCATTGGCAAATAACAAGAGTTTTACGTCTTCTTTTCCAATTTGGATGCCTTTTATTTTTCTTTCTTGTCTTATTGCTGTGGCTAAGATTTCCAATATAATGTTGAAGAGGAGTGGTGAAAGTGGGCATTCTTGTCTTTTTCCTGATCCTAAGGAAAATGCTTTTAGCTTGTCCTCATTGATAATGATGTTAGCTATAGGTTTGTCATATATGGTCTTTATTATGCTGAGGTATGTTCCCTATATTCCCACTTTGCTGAGAGTTTTCATCATAAATGGATGCTGAATTTTGTTGAACACTTCTTCTGTATCTATTGATATGATCATAAGGTTTTTATCTTGCAATTTGTTAATATGGTGTATCACATTAATTGATTCATTGATATTGAACCAACTTTGCATCCCAGAAATAAATCCAACTTGATCATGGTGTATAATATCTTTAATGTATTGCTGAATTTGGTTTGCTAATATTTTGTTGAAGATTTTTGCATCAATGTTCATAAAAGCTATCAGCCTATAATTTTCTTTTTTTGTAATGTCTTTGCCTGGTTTTGGAATCCAGGTAATAGTGGCCTCATAAAAGGAGTTAGGGAGCCTTCCCTCGGCTTGAATTTTTTGGAATAGATTAAGAATAGGTGATAATTCCTCTCTGAATGTTTGGTAAAATTCACCTATGAAGCCATCTGGTCCAGGACTTTTGTTTTTTGAGAAATTTTTGATTCCTGATTCTATTTCATAGGTGGTAATCATTTGGTTCAGATTTTATATTTCTTCTTGACTCAGTCTTGTGAGATTGTATATTTCTAGGAATGTGTCCATTTCGTCCAGATTGTGCAATTTGTTGGCGTGTAATTGCTCATAGTATTTTCTTATGATCCATTGTATTTCTGTGGAGTCAGCGGTTATTTCTCTTTCATTTCTGATTTTATTTATTTGAGTCTCTTTTTTTCTTGATGAGTCTGGCTAAGGGTCTGTCAATTTAGTTTATCCTTTCAAAGAACCAGCTCTTGGTTTTATTAATCTTTTGTATTGTTTTTCTAGACTCTATTTTATTTATTTCCACTCTGATCTTCATTATTTCCTTTCTTCTATTCACTTTGGGCTTTGTTTGCTGTTCTTTTCTAGTTCATTTAATTGTAAGGCTATATTGTTTATTTCAGTTTTTTCCTGTTTCTTGAGGTAGGCCTGTATTGCTATGAATTTCTCTCTTAGGACTGCTTTCTCTGTGTCCCATAAATTTTGAGTCGTTGTGTTTTCATTTTCATATGTTTCTAGGTATCTTTTGATTTCTTCCTTGATCTCATTAATAACCCATTCACTGTTTAGTAGCATGTTTTTTTAGCCTCCATGTGTGTATTTTCCAGTATTTTTTTTTTGTAGTTGATATCTAGTTTCATACCATTGTAATCGAGACAACGGTTGCTATGGTTTCAGTCTTCGTAAATTTATTGAGACTTGATTTGTATCCTAACGTGGTTTATCTTAGAAAATGCTTCATGTGCACTTGACAAGAATGTATATTTTGTTGCTTTGGGGTAAGATATGGGATTCTTAAGCACACAGCATTTACTTGTAAAAGAAAAAGCCAAGAAAAAAAAACAACTTTCTCACTTTCCATAAACCTGTATTTCTTTAGCAAAATTCTGTGAATAAGGAAAGAAACTGTTTTTATATATAAAAAGCAAAGAAAAAAAGGATGGAGGAAAGAAACTGTTTTTATATATAAAAAGCAAAGAAAAAAAGGATGGAAGGAAGTGAGGAAAGAAGGAAGGAAGAAAAACAACAAATTTTTTCCTGTGATGAGCTGGCAGAGAGCTATGTATTACAGGGCATTTTAGAGGCCTATGGAAGGTCTATAAAACGTGTACATTTGTTTTTTTCTTTCTTCTCATCGATTTTCCTTTTGGCCTTCTTTGTGTTTTCAAAGACTAGCATTACTTATCAAATAAGCAGTACCTGACAAGTGTTTACCTTCAATTCCACACACAACCCTGATCCCATACTGTGTATTTTTAGATTTAGATTCCTGGTCCCCAGAAAACCCAGGATTCTGATTCAGTGATTTTGTGTTAAGGCCAAGGAATCTGAGTTTTACCAAATACCTTAAGTATTTCTGTTGTAGGAGTTGAGATATGCTGTCAGGTTGGTTGTTGAGTAACCATGACCTTTTACTGGAGTATTTTTATTTCATTGGGAAGGGGATGAATCTTTAATTGAGGAGCTATAGGCATCAGCAGTCCTTGTATCTAGAGAATTTCTATGAGGAGCATAGCATCCTGACAAATCCTGTTGTCAGGCTTGCAGTTCTGATTTCTCCTGCTGCTCCCCCTTTCTCCTGTAGCAGTGGGGACAGGGTGGGCCCCTGGAGGTCTAAGGAAACCATCCATCTCTGGTTTGGAATTCAAGGATTTGGAGAGTCTGTGACCTTCATTCTTTGGTAGACTACTTTTCAGCTTTCTTAAGTCTTTAAATTTTAATACAAACTGAAAAGTAATCAAAACCTGTACTCAGAACTTGCTTCACATATAAAAAGTTGCTTTTGTAACATGAATTGAGGGAATTGACTCCAGTTTCAAAAGTGGCTCCCCCACCATTTGTCAACATATCTAAAATTCCACCATTACAAATGACAATGGCCTTTGGATCCTGAAAAATTGTTAGGCCTCAAAAGTCTAGCTATTATAATGAACACTCTTCTAGGTCAATATCACCTTAAATTGGAGTCAGTGAACGTTTTGGTGATAGTCTCAGATCACTGAAACTTGAGACCAAAAAGAATGTGGGGAGGGTTAGAAGAAAGAGTTCTGCTGGAGGCCAGCAATGCTCCCAGGTGAGAAAAAAGTCACTCTAAGCAAATAAAAAAAAAAAAAAAATTAACAATAAGCAAATAAAAAAATTTAAATCTAAGGAAAAAAACAACAACAACAAGGAGTGGCTCTTTGGATGAATTCCAGACAAACTGAAATAATTCCTACAACATCACAAACCAACCCTCCAAAATCTGAATATATTGAATAGTGGAAATGTGTTTTTGTTATATGTTTCTTGACATCAGTATACAATAAAGTAACAGTATAAACATTTTTGTATGACATAATACATATTAAAATCAATTTAAAATGTCACTTTAAAATATTGAAAGCCACTGTTTTGAGTTTGAAATATCAGGAGAAAGAATTCAATATAATTTTAAATTCTGAAATGATAAAGGGAAACTTTTGGGATAGAAGTATGCATTTGAATCTTATAATTGTATTAAATTATGTTAAAACTTTCTAAGACTCTGAAAAATGATCTTATTTTCAGCAATGGTAGAAATAACTTCTTCGAGGAGTCACAGATCAGCCTTCATTTTTGTCTTTATTCTCTTTTCCTCTTATTTCGCCACTTATTTCAGTCAGTAGATTTTCTATAAAAATTAGTCCTGGCAGATGTGGTTTCATAGGGTACATCTGCCTTACACACAGAAGGTCCTGGGTTTGAGCCCCAGTGGAGCCAAGATCCATGGTCTATGGCCATGCCACCCTGAACAATCCCAATATCTGATCTTGGGAGCTAAGCAGGGTCGGGCCTGGTTAGTACTTGGATGGGAGACCACCTAGGACGACCAGGTGCTGTAGGCATAAATAAAAAAAAAAATTTTACTCAAAGTTGATTTCTGAGATGAGAACATGGTATGGACTATAGGATGAGATTGTCTGCTAGGGGACCAGAGAATGGTGGTTGCTCTGAGGAATCTTATGACCTTAGCAAGTAATCTTTGGATGCCTTGATTTCTTCACTGATAATGTGGAGATAACAATGCCCATTATTCAAAAAAGGATTCATAAGAAATCATCTATGAACTCTCCTGAAGTCTGGGATAAGAGCATCTTTTAAGTGCCATTGTTTCTGTTCTCATTAGTATTGTTATAGTAATACCTGAGAACTATAATATGGTTTAAGGCTCTCCAGTATACATCTATTATATAAGAATTGGTAATTTTTAACATTTACTCTGGGACAAGGGAAAGGGGAAGGAAAATACATCCCCCTCCAAAAAAAAAAACCACAACAAAAACCCAAAGTAAAAACTATCCTATAGTAGATGGAAACTTTGTTAATGTAGTCATCATGGTCTTTAGTAAAAATCATTTTCTGAGTAGAATCTCTTGTTTTGATAGTTAAAAATTCTGTGTATAATTTTAAACTCTACTTTCTAGCACTTGTTTTACATTGGAGCAAAAGTTGCTATGCTGTGAAGGATTCTATTAAGATATGTTGTAGCCACTGAAAACTAGCTGTTCTTATTGAAGGAATTAAGGCTGCAACAATTTGAGCCATACATGTTATATCTGATCAGATGGGGTTCCCTGACCCCAGATGATTTAGAGAGCTTGCTTTATGATGATTAAGATGGCAATAAGTGCAAACGAGTGTTAACCTTGGATAGGTTTTTGATACTCTACCCAAATCACTGAATGTGTGCATTTTGCTTGGAGAATCACACACTTTACAGCAGGCACTTATACATTTATACCTGTGCAGGGCCTTAATAGGAAACATTTGAGGCTGGTTGCAAAGGTTTGCTCAGTGTGAAATCTGTTCCTAACACAATGGTCAGATTGAAAGGAGTTTCATTACATGGCTGGACATTTCTTCTTTCTTTGGGGAATATAAAAGGTGAATGCAATACTTTCCAGTTTAAAGTTACCACAAGACTTCATAATCTTAACCTCAAAATCTACTCCTAAATTTATACAGAGAACCAGAGGCCTGGAGCTGGCTGCAACTGCCTGTTTGATCTTGGTTAAGTTCCAAAAAGCCAGGGAGAGTTCAAAGCAGGGCCAGGGGCAACTCCACACTTTAATCCACGCTCCCCTTTCTCTTCTTTCCTTTCTCTTTCTCTCCATATTCTGGTCTGAACTACAGTATATATATATTTCAATAGCCCTAGACACCATAGATTCTAGAACAATGAGGAAAACATTTTTTTTTTTATTGATACTGACAGGAACTTTGGTTAGAAAATGTCCCTCAAAAGATGTTAGAGAGTGTGGTCATAAACCAGAAAGATATTAGTTACAACTTTTAAGTCTGTTTTATTTCTAGCTCTCTAAATTCCACTAGATAAGGCTTAACTTTTTTTTTTTTTTCACTTTTTCTGCGGAAACTTCTCTTTAGGTTTTAGGATGCAGGAAAAGTAGTCATGGCTTTAGGTAAGTTTGTGACTTTGCTTTTGTATTAGTCCCCCTTCCCCAGCTTCCCCTAAAAGAAATAAAGAGAGAACATAAAGGACAATTATGAAGCAATACCAATAATAAAACAAGAATGTGTCCTTTAAATTTGTTATTCAATGTACTGTATTTGGACATTGAATAATGACTTTTTTTTTTCCATTCTAAGCACTCTGAATATTATTTTGGTCTAGTCATATTGTTGGAAGAGGTTTTACATTATTTTAACTGTGGCTAATGAATATGTCTATTGATAGTAAAAAGAATCGAATTGCACCCTGACTTCGAAGGCCCAGAATTGTATTACTGCCTTAGTATTAACCAGTCTGAAATTTATTTTCCATCAAATAGGCCACCCAGCATACATGAATTTAACTTAAAATTCCTGATGATGCCACAAGCATTATCTATAAATAAATGAAACTGGAGTTTTCACACTATAATAATGTCTTCTCCTTTCCCAAGAAGATTTATTCCCCAAAACATAAACCAAACAAGTATGAAAAAACTGACACAGGTGACAGTGATGACAGTTGTATGTAGCTTTGCTTCCAAGTTACCCATAGCCCAGGTGAGTCTTCTACTTGATATAAACATTCCTAATATTCCACTTTCACATTCTCTAGGCTTTATGCCCTTCCAGTTCTGAGTTTAAGCAGGAATGAGAAGGAGTGCTATTCTATTCATATTTTCATTGCAGAGATTCTGGATACTGCACAGAAAATGTGAAGGTTAGGGTAGGGGATGGCTGATAATGTGAATGCAGGGGAAGGTTTGAGTATAATGGCAGATTGCATTTTCCAGGGAATACATTCATATCCATCTCCTGGAATATATAATAATATATAATTATATAAACATATACATACATGTATATGTGTATATATGTATGTAATCACCCCATATGTTTTTGCAATGTGATGTTGACATTTCTTCAATTTAAAGATATGTTCCCTACTTTTAAACTTGGGGAAATCTTTGTAACTATCTCAAAAAATAATGCAGTGGAAGTCATACAGTTTGACCTCTAATGTCTTTTGCTGGGTCACAAAAGACATTATGTGGCTCCTCTTTCAGGACGCTTGCCTTTGGAACCTGGTACTATGCAATGAAGAAGCCCCAGCCACTTGGGGAAGCTACTTTCAGGTGTACCAACCCACAGTCTTAGCTTAGAGGTATTCCTGAGCAGGGGGAGAATGGGAAAAGGGGGGAAAAAGAGAAAAAGGAAGAAGAGAGAAGTGATTATGTCACTGCTCAGTAACCGATTACGAATATTATTGAGTTTCTTATATGTACTAGACACTATTCTAGAAACTGGGATACAGCTATGAACAAAACAGATAAAAATAGCCACATTTTTAGCTCTTTCTGTAGACTCTGTACATTTAACTTACTGAGCCTTCTACAGCTGGGAGAATCAAGCTCAGATTTTATGTAATCCTGACCAAATTTTGTGATTACAGTGAACACATTTCATGGGAATTAAATTGTTTTTTGAAATAGAGTTCCCCTTTGTTACAGATGAATAAACAAAGCCTAGGGAAGTTGACGGTGATACACATTCCTATGACTTTGCCCCCCCCTATGTTTTGCTTTTCCTAGTAGTTTCAGGTCTAGTATAAATGGTCAGTGAATGTCTGGAGTGAGGAATGAATAGATACCTAGGTGGCACCATCCCCTCCTTGATCCATTCCCCTTCAGTACAGTGTGCTTCATTTTCTTGACACTGATGCTCAGGAAACATGGAAATACACTAGCTAGCTCCTCCTTCAAGAGAAGACTTGTTGCCCAGCTGTAAGGAGTGTGGTCAGCAGAAATTCTTCAGCCGTCACTCCTTCAGGGTCTGTTTTATCTGCAGAGAGCCACCTTGCCCACGGCCATATCATATCAGGGCATTCTAAATTTCATGACTGAACGTAGGGAGGATATAAAGATCTGGCCATTTTGTACAATAGGGGCCAACTCAGATGAGTAATAGTTACTCTAAAGCTCACTGTCTGGTTAGCTGAAATTTTATCGAGCCTGTATCTCACTTCAACTTCTCTTCTGCTTGCTCATTCCTTTTCCCATCTTCCTTTCACAGGTGTTGGTTCTTAACAAACATTTTTAATGCCAGCTCCATCTCAGCATCAACTTCTGAGGAACTTAACTTTTCACTTTTCACTTGCCTTTAGTTTGTTTGTAAGGATTCTTACTTTTGCTCACTAGATTGTTCATCACCAAGGTAATTTACATTGTTTATTATGTTAAGGCCTTAAAATATTCATTTCTGATTATGAGAAGATTGACAACTCCAAATGGAGGCCAGGCATAATACCATTGGAGTGCTCACTTAGAAAGATTGGTAGTGCCTTTCTCACTGCTGCTGGTAATATATATTTGACCAACATTAGACTTACTTTCATGAAGTCACTGCAGTAATGAATAATGCACAGATTACTTATTTGCCTTTTTGTTGACCACTCTTCTGGTTCGGATCATCAAATGCCTGAAGAGAAAAACTGCTTTGGCTGACAAATATCAGATTCCTTTCTCTCCGGGATTCTGCCTCCTCAGGTCCTTGGTGCCTTGGTTCCTCTCTAATGCTCTCAAGCAGACTTTTCTCTCTCATCTCCATGTTTTTTTTCTGGTTGTTCCTAGGGGGAGTGTTGGTCTGTTACAAATTAATCTGCCACAGCTGGAGGCAGAATCATCCAGGATCACCTTCCCTCTGACTCATTAATCTTAACCAACAGAAGTGATTTGAAAAAGTAGATGTTATCTTTCAGTAAAGAGGAGAAAAATTAAAAGATTTTTATAGATTAAAAGGTTATTAGAGAAAAAATATAAGATTGAGCAGGTTCTGGAGAAGCATGTGTAGCTCTTTCAATCAGATTTGTGTTCTTTAATTCATCCTTAATTAGAAAAACATGACTTCCTTTTACCCATAAACACACTCAATTTTTAATCTGTTCCATTAATAGTTGTTTCCTTTTGTTAGTTTTCTTAATTCCATTGCTTTAATTATACTTAAAAGAAAGGAAATTTATCATAAGTTAAATTTTAAGAATTTAAGAACTCATTTCTTTATCCTGAAAAAACTTTAAGTCTCTAGTTAACTCTCAGTTATCTACAGTAAAGCATAGTGAAATTTTAAATCCACAATTCAAAGCAGTAAATAATTTAAAAAATTTTATGTTTAGCTTTAAATGCAGGTCATATTTTGCTCATTAACAATTTCCTTCCTGATTATATATACTTAAACAAATATATTAAATTTTAAATCTATCTTTCTTAGCCAAACAACTTTTTCATTTTACTGTGTGTCAGAGTTTACATGAGCTTTTAACATTAGATCCATTCTTCATCAGTTGTGTGGCATTCCATGAACTTTATGACACCCCACAATTAATTATGGTAATTGGAGACCTTGGTAAATATTGATGTTTTCAGCTGTGCATAGAGTAAATTTTTTTTTCTCTTCTCTGTCTATATCAGATAACAATACTCTGAGTCTTCTTTGTATTTGTTTCATATTCAAGGAATTTCAGAGACTCCACAGTTATAGTGCCAATCCCCTAATGGCTAGTTGGTGAAGATCCCTACCATCAAGATGAAAGAGGTGAGGCAATACTCAAAGAAAAACAAACAAATAAACAAAAAGCAAACAAAGAGAAGATTCTCTGGGCAGATTAGAATAAAATTCAGATATATTGACCTATTGACAAGGGCTGCTAGAATCACCTTTCCCTAGGCACCTGCTGGGGGGAGTGCATTTGAGAAGGAATTAGAATAAAAGTGATTGATTAAGTTAGGTCTTTCAAGGAAAGTCTCATTACTCCTGTGATAGGAGAACAATTTATCTGGTCCATCAAGGCATCCTTGATCAACTAGATCCAACTCTTGTTAAGATCTTTTAAATCTGAAGACACTGTGATTTTCTGAATCACATGTCCAATTTTCTCATTCATTCATTCATGGATTTCTTTTTCTTTGTAGGATCTACCCAATTACCAGAGCCCCACTGTCTACAACATACAGCATCTTCCTTTTGAAGACCCTCCCTCTGTCTTCTCCTTTCTTGACAGGTCACACATCTACTTATTAGCACCACATCAAATCCTTTGGCAAAAGGCTAATGATGACTCAAGAAAGGAAAGAGATGGTCACTCCAGGAACTACTTCTTACAGCTTTTGGTTCTTTAGCCTGTTTCAATTTACTGTTCAGTCCACAGTCTGAAAACAGAAAAGTTCCCCTAGGTTTTTGTAAAAAAACCCATAATCTATCATCTAATTTTTCTTTGAAATGTGGATGAGTTTTACTTCAAGTCTTTAATGTACCCAGGCTCACCTTTAATATCTGTGATTGGCCTTGTCATTTCATATAGAAGTGAGTAAAAAGAAGGCAGCTGGAGGAGAAAACGTTTTTGTTATTCATTTCTTATTGCTATTAGCAATAAAGATCTCTAGAAAACTTTTAAGGAACTTTATACTTCAGAGACAGGAAGGTAGGGGAGAAGTTATTGGACCATATCATATCCTCCAGCAAGCAAGGGAGGAGAGATACTTTGGTCATAAGGAACAGATGGCAATGATAGATCGAAGGTCTAGAGCTAATCCTGGGACCATCAGAAGAAAATAAAAGACTTGTGGAGTACCATCTGTACAGCTCACACACACACCATCTAATTTAGTGTTTCCAAATGTCTTCCTTGCAACACCAGTCTCAGGAGATGTTCTATGATAAAAGGCACCTGGGTTGGTTGAAATATGTTTGAGAAAAGGTACATTTCATATTTCTTTCTTGAAGAAGTTCTGCAGTAAAAAATTGGTTTAATCTCTTCCCTCCACATCATTAGTAGGAATGCTGTGTAAAAGGGTGTGCACATTTAAAGTGTTGGTAGATATTGCAATATTTTCATATCCACCAATAACCCAACATTATGGTTTATCATTTTCCATTTTGGTAACACCTATTAATATCCTGTAGAGCTTGCATTCCAGAAAACAAAGGGTATATTGGCTAATTTTTAATATTCTTTCAGTCTGTGCACAGTGTACATTACTGTCCTCTTTCTATGGATGAAGAACTGAGGCTCAGAAACTTCTTATAAGTTTGAATCTCTCTCTTTATCCCCAGTCTACTGGGACCACCTCTGTCTCAGTCTGGAGCACAGATGTCAGTGGAAGCTGTACTTGGAGAAGCATCTGCTCTTCTGCTGGGGGTAAACTCTGGATATTTTTCTCTGAAAGTGTTGTTAAGTATATGGTGGTTAAGCTTCTATTTTTTTTTTAAGCACAATTCTTTATTTCTAGTAGATTGCAGGCTATTAGCTCTTGTGTTTTTTCCCTGTGATTCTAACCACCATATCTATCTAGCAGGTTTTCAACAACAATAATGATCACCATCATTTATTGAGTATCTACTGTATACCACATGCTTGAGAGACATCATTATTTGACACAACAATCATGCAATTGAGATATACTTCTAAGAAGGTATCCTCATGTGCATTTGAGGCTGAGAGAGGTTGTCACTTGCCCAAGGTTACATGAAACCAAGATTCACTCAGTTTTGTCTGACATCCCTGAATCTTAACACCTTTATCTGAAAATGTGATTTGAACCCCAAACAACAACTAATGTTTGGGACACACCTTGTTGCATAATTCGAGACTGTCTTAGTTCCAAATCTCATTGACAATGATTAGCTGCCTCTGTCTCCAGACTGTCTTTTTACTACTGGAGTCCTAGTTGCCTATTTGATTAAGATTTGCTTTGGTTTAAACAGAGTTAAACAATGAGATGATCTGCGGTGAGATTACCTATATATTCTTATCCTCCAGTCCTCATTATCTCCTTATTCTTTTCCTATCTTTTATTTTTGCACTCGTTCTTCTCTTCCTTCTTTCATTTTCACAAGACTTATGTCTTTCTCAGAATATAACACCTTTGCCATCTGCCCTGTTAAACATAAAAGACCATGTGAAATAAATCAATGGGGGAGGAAAAAAAATCAGTGATTCTCAATGTTTTTATTCTGCAAGCTCTTTTCCCCACCTTCTCCTCATTAATTCTGTAACCCAACTCTTCCTACACTTTCCTTCACTTCTTATTTCATCATTAACCCCTAGATAGGGAGGTATTTCTTTAAAGGGGCAGGGGATAGGGAAGAATGATAAAGGCTTCAAGTAGACCAGGTGTGAGAGGGGTATGAGGGTAGGAGACATTCAGGCAAGAAACAAGGATGGTAGGGAGAGGGAAGGTCTTTATAGAGGGGGCTGAGGGTATGCAGCTGAAAGCTACACAGCGACTGTATAGAAGGGGAGAAAGACCAATGTGGAGGAAAGGAGACAGAGATCAGAAGGCTGGCAAGAGGAGCCTGTAAGGTAGGTAAAGCGGAGGAGCACACAGGACAAGGTGGAGGCAGGTGACAACACAGACATTTTGGAGAACAGAAGGGCATTCAGGGAGGAGAGCCAAGGCCACATAGGGTCGACTGTTTTTTTTTTTTTAAGGATTAAGGATGAATCACTGTTTTCATAAGCATCAGTGCACACGCCATATGTTAGGTGTTGCTAGAGTGGAAAACACGTTATACTGCTTAGAACAGGCCTGACAGCCTTACACTCCACCCTGTTGGAGGCTTCGGAGGGAGCCCCGTGGGTTTAGATTCCTCCAGGGATGAGGTAATGCTTCTCAAGCGTCTCTTGGTACATGACCCTCACCCCCTCCCTCCTATAAAGTGAAACCCAAACTAATATAAACCCCATAAACCTTCCTTGACTGCTCATGGGTTAGAAGAGAAGTGGAGGTTAGCTGTACCACTAATGACAGATTCCATGGTAAAGGCTCAATAAACACTTGGTAATTGATTACAGAGAAAAGAGGAACAGGATACTAATTTAGGTCATAGACTCCTTTGGAAATCTGATGAAAGCTATGGACCCTCTACCCAGAATAAAAGGAAAAAAAAATCATGTGCACATATACAAGTCTAGTTTTATTTCTAACATCGAGAAGTTCACTAAAATTCTGAGGCTAAGGCCTAGGGGGTCCATGGACCCCATAATAAGAAGCCATGACTTTTTATGAGTTTATGTAATACTTTGCATCCATGAACAATTTTATCCAAACAAAATCCTGGAGATAGGGCAGATACTGCCAGCATGAGATGGATGAAGAGACTTGGGTACAGAAGTGGGGGTAACTTGCCTCCATATCAGCTAAGAGGCAATGTAGGGGCTAAAACTTGGAGCTCTTGCCTCGAAAGCTAGTCTTGTTCCATTGCCCACTGATAATTTGGAATTTGCTGTTAAGAAATGGAATGTTTATTTTTATTTTTTTACTTTTTGGTAGTTATCAAGGCTTTTCAAAAAGGAGGAAATTAGATTGTACTTCTTTATTCTTTAACTGAGTCAATAGGATATTTTCCAGCTTTTTCTTCCTTGCTCTACACTCAAAATAGAAGATAGAGAGACTCTCCAGTGGATTTGAGATCCAGTGAGAAACTACCCATGATGAAAAATAATATTAATAACAACTATACATATTACAGCTGGTGCATCGTCCTCTTGCCAGAGAAACCTACTTATCATGGGGGTCCATTTATGATTGAATGACAAATATTACAGGGAGCAGAATTAATAGAAACTCCATAATGCAGTCTGGATATATTGACTTCTGGTACAATCTTCTAACCAATGCACAGACCAAGGAACATTTTAGTCACTTGCCAGTCTGAAAACTCCTCTTGTCAAGCAGGCCATTTATCACCTTCAGGGTTTATGCTGACAATTGGTGAGTCATGGAAAATGAGTATGTTGCTACATGAAAGTTTCATTTCATTAGATAATGAGCTAGAGGGAATTTATATATTGTTTTATTGAGATTTTAATAGTTTTTTTGGCTTTGGAATATTCCTATTATAACATGCTGTATACTATACGAATCTCAGGAATTTATGACTAGAGTAGTAGCTCTCAATATTTGATGTGCATAAAAATTACTCAGGATATATTTTAAAAATTCACAGGCCAGAAAACAAATATTGGAGGAAATGTGGAGAAAGGGAACTCTCGTACACCATTGGTGGAAATGTAAATAAGCGCACCCACTATGAAAAACACTATGGAGTTTCCTCAAAAACTTAAGAACAAAACTTCCAGATAATCCAGTTATTCTGCTTCTGGGTATTTATCCGAAGAATACCAAAACACTAATTTGAAAAGATATATGTACCCCTGTGTTCGTTACAGCATTATTAACTGTAGGTATGGAATAGTCAAGATATGGAAACAACCTAAGTATCTGTTAGTGGATGAATGAATAAAGAAGATGCGGTACAGATGTAGTTCTATAGTGTAGTGGTTAGCACATCGCTTTTCATGCTGAAGGTCCTGGGTTTGTGCCCCCATGGAGCCACAGTCCATGGTCTATGGCCACGCCACCCTGAACAGGCCCAATCCTTTCTAATCTTGGAAGCTAAGCAGGTCAGGCCTGGTTAGTACTGGGATGGGAGACCACCTAGGAAGACCAGGTACTGTAGGCATAAATAAAAATAATAAATAATTAAAAAAAAATAAAATTCTCAGACTCTTGCTAGTCATCTATTGACAGTGACTGAGTCCCATAACATATATCCTGGCAGCCCAGTACAGCCATAGCACAGAGTAATGAAGAATGCAGGACGAGTTTTCTAGGACGTCCATAGTATCTTCCAGGCACCTCAACTGTTAAAGAATTTCAACTCTAAACATGTAAACCACCCCATAGAACTTGGTCAAGTGCACATCTACTTGGAGAAATATAATTTTGCTTTCCCTACATGAGGCAATAATTTGTAAGCCATATGCATTGAGATTGGCTTTTAAAGCAGCAGTCACTGTAATAAAAAATTCAACTTATGGGAAATTTTAACCATGTCTCTGCATAATTCTTTCATTCCCAGTGGGGTTTGGCTGGGGCCTTGAAAAAGAAGGAAATTTTCATAGTAGTAGTCATTTCAAACCGAGCTGTTAGAGCATAGTCGTGAATGAGGTTGTGATGAGAAGCAGGAAATAACACAATGGATTTATGATTTATTTCAATGGCTTTCATTCTAAAAGAGTGTTTTAAAATATATATATATTTTTTCTGGATATCAACTTACCTATCCACAGAGGTTGTTGTTTGCTCCTGGAATGAGAAAGAAAAACATTGTAAGGGCCCGTTTAGACCATTAAGAGTTCTATTGATGGGTTACACATCAACCCTTACTTTTACTCTATGCAATTTATAATCACCTGCCAAAGATGATTAGGAGCAAACAATTTTTCTGTTTCAGCACATCTGTTAGGACTTACACAAAAATATAATCTTTTAAATTTCTGTGTCGAGATGGCTTGTCATTCAGCAAGAACAAAGAAATAGGCATTTGCTTTATGCTAAATGCAGCACAAGTTAAAATTTGATAGGATGTCTTATAAATCAAATGGCTCCTTCTGGAACCTACTGGACATGTAAAAATGACAAAGAGCATGGAGCTATTGTCAGTATTTATTCAATTAACATTTATTGAGCACATATCATATGCTAGATTGATAAATAAACCTCTACCACTGAACAACTCAATCCTACTAGAGAGAGCAAATCACAAAGACAACTAATCACAATTAAAGGTGGTTAGAATCTCTAGCTATTAGGGAAACACAAATCAAAACCATAATGAAGATACCATCTCACATTTGTTAGAATGGTTATAATCAACAGGACAAGTAATAACAAAAGTTGGAGAGGATATAGAAAAATAGGAACCCTCATACACTGCTGGTGGGACTGCAAATTGGTATAGCCACTATGGAAGACAGTATAGAGGTTCCTCAAAAACTAAGAATTGATCTACCATATGATCCAGCAATCCCTCTACTGGATATTTACCGCAAAGACTTGAAAACTCATATTTGAAAAGATATATGCATACCAATATTCATAGCAGCATTATTCACAGTGGCCAGGACATGGAAGCAACTGAAGTGTCCTACGATAGATAATTGGCTAAAGAAGCTGTGGTACATATATACAATGGAATGTTACTCAGCCATAAAAAGAGATGAAATACTGCCATTTGCAACAACATAGATGGACCTTGAGATAATCATACTAAGTGAAATAAGCCAGACAGAAAAGGTTGAAAATCACATGATATCACCTATGTGGGATATAAATCTAAAAGCAACAAATGAACAACAAGACAACAGAGATTCATGGACATGGACGATGGACTAGTGGTTACCAGAAGGGAGGGAGGAGAGGGAGAATAAAAAATAAAATGTTTTAAAGAATTATGTATATATAGTATTAAAAAATTAATAAAATAGCATTTAAAAAATAAAGGCGGTTAGAAATACATATATAGAGTCTGAGAAGCAATTGTTAGCTGTTCTTTTTGCTTAGTGCTAAATGGGTACTCTGATGATTTCTAATAGGAACTGAAATTGTGTAGCATTCACAGAGAGAAGGTGGGGAAGAGAATGGTAAGCAAAAAGAATAACATGAACAAAAACTTGGAGGTATGATTATGTATGACTTCTTATGCTCCTCAAAGTATAGTCCCCAGACAATCAGCATTTTCATTGGGGATTTTGATAAAAGGCACACCCTTATTTAGTACATCTGTAGGGGAGCCTATAATTCTGCATTTCTTACAAGTTCTCAGATGATGCTGATGCTAATGGCCCACGCACACATTCTAAGTAGCAAGGAACTAGAGCATCTGAACATAATAAGGTTTGTGATGTGAAGTTACAGGATCCAGGCTGTGACAGTCATCCCTCCCATTATGAGGAGTGTGGAGCTGATTTTATGAACAATGTTTTTGGGGTAAGGAAATCTTTTTATGTTTGCAATTCTCTCTCCTTATCCAGAGACATCATATCATAGGGCTGTTCATTATTGTCACTCAACTTGCACTGCTTTGAATTCCCTGGTTAAAAGGTATTATTGAATAGCTGAGTATGAGGGAGCTAGGAGAATTGACAAAAACAAACACCATGAGTGTCAAGATACAAAGCAGATGGCCTGTGTCCTAGCACACTTGACACAGTGCCTAAATCTGCTGGAACAATTGTTCACTCAATTATTCAACTCTGGGCCTAGTTCTATAGGTTAAGTACAAGGGGCCTTGGGAAGCGGTGAATGGTGAGATGGTGAGGAGGGGAAAAGTAACCATTTTGACCTGAATTTGAACCCAGACTTAGAAAGCAGTTTTCTTTAGTCAGATAACTCTGAGACAGAGCAAAAGAAAAAGCAGGGTCTGTGTTATATGTATGATTTGAATAACGGTATAGGAGTTCAATATAGGAGACTGAAGAAGTGTCACTGAAATGTGGATAGATGAGGCACACAGTTGTAGGCAAACCACAGTCTAAAGGTGTACTTTCTGAGCAGTATTCAAAGCACTACCAGAGGTCATCTAGATAAGACCTAATATGATCAAGACATGGCCCAACACATCATCTTGAAAGAATAACAAAATGTTAGCTTGACTTATATGTGGCCCAATTTACAATCTTAATGTTACCTAGATGGATTAGATTTCTTTTTTTGGTTATTATTATCTGGCTTTTAGCCTAAGATGGAAAGGACCTGAAAGCTTGCCAGAAAATGGATTGCTAGCTGGTGGGAAGAGAAATGTGAATGGGATTGGGATTCCCCCTACCCATCACTCCACTCAGACAAAATAAAACAATGTGAAAGGAATAAATACTGGCATCTTTTAGCTTGTTAGAAGCCTCCCATTCATTTACTAGTCCAGGTACTTTTCATAGATTTTCCCACTTAATCCGCAGACAGCCTAATGATTAGCTATCATTACTAATATTTTACAGTTAAGTAAGTTGAGACTCAGAAAAGTTAAATAGCTTGCCTAAGGTTTCACAGCTTGGAACTAGCAGAGTCAAAATTGAATTTAGGTCTCTCTGGCTTCCTGTGCTACCTGCCTTCTGGTACAATGGCAATCTGTGCCATGGATGCTTCAATTTGTGTTGAAAAACATACCATCTAAAATGAATGATTTCAGGAGCAAATGAAGGTCCTGGTACTTGTGGGCCTAATGAAGTCAACTGAGTCGGAAATGAGAGAAATTCTCAGTGAATTTCTGGAAATAATTCTTGATGCAAAGAATAAATGTCATCTTGAAACTTCACAGGGGTCTTTATTCCTTTAGGAAAAGATGAGACTTGGTAGTGTTCATAGTGTCTTAAAGCCTGTGGAAACTATGTTCAGTCCTCTAGGAATAGAGAATTCTTTGTTAGAGAAGCTTTTCCAAATGGATTGGAGATGGCTCATGAAATTTTCATTAGGAATATGGACAATTAAGCTAAATCAAAGATGAGGCATATTCTTTAGACTTTAGATTACAGTCTTCCCTTTTCTGGGAAGGCTCTAAATGGATTTTTAGAGAAGGGTGAATTAAGTCCCTGGCACAGAGTACCCTATTTTGTTTGGAAAGGTAGGATAGTCCCCTGGGAAGTGGAACCTCAAGTAGGGCATGATCCTCAAGGATAACTGTGGACTCAGAAGAAGACTCAGTAATGGAGTGGTCTGGTAGAGAGAAACAAAAACAACTACACAACAGAGGAACCTGAGTTTTAAATCTTCAGTTCAACTATTTAGTACCAAGTGAATTACACAAGTTACTTTTACTCTCTAAGAATCAATTTTCTGGCTATAAAATGGGATTAATGTTTACTTTTCATGGGGGATAAATGTCTATGTAAAGAGCCTAGCATGATGTCTAATATCTTGCAGATGCTCAGAACATTGTTCTAGAGTAAAAGATTATTTATTTGGAATTTAAACTTTGAAGTAGGGAAACAACGATATTATGAAGTTGTTCTGAAAAGACTTTTTAAAAAAGATCATTCATTAAAATATAAAAGCACTGCAATAATTGAAGAACCATTTGTTTTGAACTTTGGGTTGAGGTGATGGTGAGATGATAGAGGCCTAATCTATGAAATACAGATAGCAGATGATATATTGATGCCTTAGAGACTGGGTACTTACACCAAGAGCTGGTCCTTGCTGACTAATCTATTTTCATGGGTAACAGTTATTTTAAAGCTTTAATTTACTAGTGCCAAACATGCATGAGAAGTGAGATTGCATTTGCTCCATAACACATAGATGCAGAAAATCACACTTACTTTTCTAATTCAAATTAAATTTGGTTTCTTGGCAGCCACTTCCCAAGCCTGATAGTTTGACCAATCAGTTGTCAATGGTGGGCTTCTCCATATCCCTAGGTTTGTATAAGACCCATTATGGACTGAATGTTTGTGTTTCCCCAAATTTATATGCTGAAATCCTAATTTCCAAGGTGATGGTATTAGAAGATGGGGCCTTTCAACGGTGATTAGATAGATCATGAATTGACACCTTCATGAATGAGATTAGTATTCTTATAAGAGAGACCCCAGAATACTTTCTCACTCCTTCTGCTATGTGAAGACATGGCAAGAAGAACCAGAAAGTGGGACCCCACCAGACACTGAATCTGCCAGCATCTTGATCTTGGACTTCCCAAACTCCAGACAGAGCTGTGAGAAATAAATTTGTGTTGTTTATATCCAGTCTACAATTTTCTGTTATAAGCAGCCTGAACAGACTTAGAGACTACTTAAAATGTGATTTTCAGAAATTTGTTAGTAATACAGAATCTTGTGTCCCACCCCAGATCTACTGAATCATAATTTGCATTTTAATGAGAGACTCAGGTGATTCATATTCACAATATGGTTTGGGAAGCACTGATGTGAGAGACTTGGAGGCTTATGCGGTCCTGAAAACTCAAGGAGGGCCACTGATCTTCAGATATTCATAATCATTGCTGAAATAATTATTATCCAGTCTTCTGAGGTCGATTAGAAGGCAGGCGTTTCCATTTCTGTGCTTATATTGCTCCATCACTGGAAGCTACGTGGGCAGGTCCCTGCTACTCTGAAAGCACCAGCATTTATTTCCCACTGCTTAAGACCCTTGACACTCAAGGCCAACAATCTTTTCCCACATCACTAGTCCTGTTTCTAATGAGGGAAGATGGGAGCTCCCAGGAGTGGCACTACACAGGCTGGTGCTAGAGCAACCTGCAAGACACACTTTTCTTTTCTGCTAGGCTCTGTGAAATGGGTCTCGGGTGTTATTGGCTAGCAATTCCTCGCAGGAGGAAGGACGCCCATTTCTAAGAGTGAACTGGAGCCAGTGGCTCCTCTACAACATGGGGAAACACTAGAGGAAGTCAGTCCTGATTCAGGTTCATCAGGCTAGACAAGTAAGACTGGAAGCTTGGCGTGTTTTTGTTCTATAAAATAATTTAGGTGAGAGTGGGCCACTCAAACTCTTTCTCAAGGCCTGAGCAATAAGAATTTACTGAATCAACATCAAGATATACTATCTAGCACAGGGTTTCAGTTCATTTGGATGCTTTTACCCTCCCAGAACAGATAACTAAGAATTTCCAGGACATTTTAATTACTTAATGTGAAATGGCAACAGAAAATTTGAAATTATGGCTGGTTCAAGAAATTCAAACTCTGAGTCTTTACTGAGGCAAGTAATTGATATTTTGGGAAAAATAATTTGATGAGAGCCCCTAATTCACTTTTTTGGTAATTGAAAATAACAAAACAGAGACTATCACTGTAGTGTTTAATTTACTAGGCTTTTGAGAATTTATTACATTCGAGATAGCATATCTTAAAAGAAAAGAAAAATATCACTACAAAAACTTAGCATGAAATAAGTTTCGGGATAAATATTCACTAGGTCCCAGATCTTTTATACTTTTGCAAATAAAGGTGATATCTTAAAAATCAGCTTGAGCCAAATCTCAGGTGACTTGTGCCCAGATTGCCATGGTTTAATCACACCTGACTTTTTGTTCCTATAACTAAAATCACTGGCTACATGACTATTAGCTAAGGAGACCTAATATTTAGAAAGAGTTGTTTTAAAATTGCTGTTAAATTAGGTGCGATCAGATTCTCCTGTGAGCTCACAAGTCTTCAGATCCAGAGTGAAGGCTGTTTCTCATTTAAACATTGTCAAACTAAGAAGAATGATTGGATTGCTTCTGAGTTTTGCATATGTCAGCATAGTAGAAGCTTAGTCATGCAAATCCTTATTACTTAGCATGTGCCTAGCCCAGAAATACAGAGCTGTGTTTCCATATTTTATCTGTGTTTGTACTTGAAAGCATGCCTTCTATTGTGCTTTTAAAGAACAGATGTCAGGACAGTGTTTAAAGCACATAACCTGAGTTTTGAAAAATGTTTTTTCTGCTTACAAAAAAAAAAAACACACAAAAAAACCCAACCAAACAAACCACAGTCATGAAGTCAATCTGCCACTTTGTATTTTCAAGGAATATTTTAACTGTTGAAGGATGTCCCAGCTCCTCCCCTTTAAATATTGCCCTCATTCTGCCAAAGAAGACCAAATCTGAACAACAGTTTCTTTTGTAGACTCACCAAGACAGCAATATATGTCAGATTTTCAAGGATTGAAACTCCCTTAGAACTTCAGGGCTCTATTGTACGTTCTCATTGATTGAGCAAACGACACATGAGGGAAGCAGTAATGGACACATTTACTTTGAAGACCTAGATGAGGATGAACCAGAGGCAAGTTGGTGCTCAGGAAAAATCAGTTGTAGGGGCAGACAGGGCTGGAAGAAAGATTAGGACGCCCTATGCCTCTAGGTGAATTTGCAGGAACTGAAGGAGTAGTGGGTGGAACAGATGGTCCAGGGTCAGGAATCAAGTTCAGTTCTCGGTAGGGTTGTGATGAAGGGTGCTTTAACAAGGAAACAATGCAGTGGGCAGAATATACCTAACAGGAGGACGTATAAAGGTCACAGTCTATTTGCCCACACCTGGCAACCATTTGCAGCATTTATCTGAATGTAATGTATGGTAAGATTGGAACAGTTCCCAGTAAGAAGAGGTGAGGTACCTCATCTTATCTCACAAGATAGGGTTTATTGGGATGGGGGGTGGTGGTGATGGTGGTGGTGGAGATAACAGGCAGGTAAACTTGTCAAAAGCATGGAGCTGGAATACACTTTTGAGAATGACTAGAACAGTTCTCTCATTTTGGAGGTGAGAGAGTAAAGCCTTGTTTAAAAGGTAGATTATTTAATGTCCTAGGGCCTCAGCTTGTCCTATGCGAATCGAAAGCTTCCATTCGAAAGCAATCATTTTGCTAATGCAACTGCAGGCCCCAGTCAAACCCAGATCACTCCACTCCACTAAATCCACAATTTACCTCTCTCAGAACTGCTTTACAAATTAACACTCTCTCATAGTAGGGGCCTGGAAGACAGACTAGGTGTGGTCTAAAAGGTCTAAGGCTATGAAGAAGAGACATGTTAACAATTCTAGAAAGAGACTCTAGACTCCACTTCCTAATTTGCTTGTGTAATAAGTGGGTGTTGGTTTGAGAGAAAAGTTAAAAGAAGGAGCAAATACAAATTGGGCTCTGGAAACAAGTGCCTGTGCCTTTAATTATTAGTCTTTGACAAAACAGTATCTGTGGGATGCACATGAGAATATGATTATGGAATTCCTCTATCTAGAAAAACAAAGTAGCAAGATCTTCAAGATCTTCAGGCATTTCTCACAGTTCTTTATGAATAACTCCTTTTTGTTTCTGTTGGCAGTGGAGTGAAACAAGTGATTTCAGGGGCACCTAAATGAATTACTGACCTGGCAGAGACTTGTTTCAGGAGTAAGCTTCATAAGGAGGTGTGTGGGACAGGAAATGAATGGGCTGTGAGCACCTGATCAACAACACAGCCACCCTTTTCTTCTGTGATGTCTTCTCTAGACCATTTACTCGTTCAGCAAGAAAGTTTACATCTGCAGTATTTCCAGTGTTTGATAGCTCCACTGCAAGTGCCAGGGGACAATCGAGGTACATCCTGCCTTTAAGAAACTTATGCTCTACAGAGAATCCAAAAATTTGAAGTACTTGGGAAATAATCACAAAGTAACCCACAATTTCTCCTCCTTTGAGGCAGAGATCAAAAGGGCTGTGTTACAATGTGTTATCATGTTGGTGCCTGTCTGAATTATGCAAGTGCCCTGGAGGTGAAGTGGGGCCAGGACTAGGTTTTTAGTAGCTCTTGACTGTCCTACTCCCCGCCCTGGATCTGTTTCCTCATCAGGAGCCTGGGAAATACAGTGCTGGCTCTCTGACTCACCAGGATGTTATAAAGATGGGGAGACATGGTTTGTCCTGCACCTTCCACCCTTTGACAAAAAGGGATCTCTAGAAATGAATGGAGGGTGTCAATGCTGATGATAGGGGTTTCTATTTGCATTTCCATATGCTAGACAGCCTAATCCACCCTGTCTAAACATGGAAATCCCATAACTCTGCCCAACTCATCACTCCATTAATCCACTTGACCCCTGGCCAATACATAATCTAAATATTTAATCTTGTCTATTTGTTATCTATGTTTATTTCATGTTAATTCATGGTCTCCTCTCTGTTTATCTCTGTAGTGTAGTCTAACTTCAACTAGAAGTACCACAAGGAAGGGAGGGAGAGTATCCTATCTCTTTTTTTTCAGGCACCTAGTACTGAACTTGGCACATACTAGGTGCTTACTAGTTGATTGATGTTGAAAGGCCATAAGCTCTCAGAGTAATTGTTCTTTTTCTTGGTCATCTGAAGAGAGAAATTTTATTATTACCATGGAAAAATCTCACTGTTTCAAATGTCCACTACAGTGCCTGGCACAGAGTGAGTACTTAGTAAAAATGGGATGAATGATCTTTGGTCCTATTATGGGAGCAATAGAATATAAAAAAGGAGGACTGCTCTAGAAGGCAGGACACTTAGAATCTGTTTTCGGTTTTGTGATAAGCTGGTATATGAGGTTGGTCAAGGCCTTTTAAAGCTTCTAGGTCTCAGTTTTCTCATCTGTCACATGGACAGATGGCATTAAATGAACTTAAAGCTGCCTTGACTCTAATGCTTTGTCTAGGAGCATGTCTGGAAGTCATGGTGTAAAGAGAGGCATTAGGAGGGGTCACTAAGTGTTTGAATGAACACTTCCTCCCACTGTTGGCACTCAGGGATCAGGGGAATGGGCAGGAAAGCAGGGTGCCTGTTCTCTTCTAAGCCTCCTACTCCCTCTCACTGTCTGTCCCTCACAGCCTGGGCTCGGGACTCCAGACATCTGCTCATTCCATCTGCATCAGCTAATGTTTATCCAGCGCCCCTGGATGCCTGGGCCTGGAGTCACCTGGGGGAGGGCATGTGCAGAGGGGGCGGGAGTGGGTCTTGATTAAGCCAAAGCCTCCATATGGACTGTAAGAGGTAGGAGGAGAGTGAAGGAGATCCTAATTTATTGCCCAGTCATGTTTATTTTCACTCTGAGCTAGTTTAGGGCATTTTTCTTAATGTATTAGGGTCACCATTTTATCAGCTTCAAGGATGCTTGAAAACTCTGTGTGTGTGTGTGTGTGTGCACGTGCATGCATATGAGAGAGAGGGAGGCTATTTTTATTTTCTTATAACTTCTTTTCTAGTTCAGTTTTGATTTTATAAACCTAAATAATTAGCCCTCCTAGCTAAATTGATTCCCTTCCCACAGATCACTACATCCATCACCATCCATTAAACCATCCGTTTAGTTTAATTTGCTTAGATCGAAAATTAGGACCTGTTTTAGCTATTTTTAAAAGGCTTCCTCAGCTTCTGCTTTCCTCCATGAATCTGAACCACTAGGTTCCTCTGTGGTCTTTCAGCTACTGTTTATTAAGCATTGCACCAGGCCCCATGTTAAGTAGTTTATGTAACTCTATGTGGGAAATACCTCCATTTTATAGATGAGGAAATTAAGGTCCATAGAAGTTAATTGGAATTAAAACACAGGTTTGTTGGATTTGTTCCTCTCTTGAAAATGGAGTCCTAAGAAAATAGGATTTAAAGCATGTCTCAGAGAGCCAAAAGCTGAGTGAAAATGTGTCTGAGTTGAGAGTGGCAAACTGGCAGGCAATATTAGGGCTCTGTTCTCTTAGGAATAAAGGCAGCAAAAAGGAAAAGGATGCATGCAAAGAAGGGATTTTATTTTATTTGTGAGGCAATGCTTGGTTGACCTCACATGGTAAGAATCTTGTCAGCTTACAATTCCTTATTTTTTTAATTTTAATTTTTTACACACCTACAGCACCTGGTCTGCCTAGGTGGTCTCCCATCCAAGTACTAACCAGACCCGACCCTGTTTAGGTTCCAAGATCAGACTGGGTTAGGCTTGCTCAGGGTGGCATGGCTGGAAGCTACAAAGAAGAGATTTTAATGCTCTGCTGCCCTTCTCTGGGTTATCCCTAGTGATCAAGAGAGTCAACTTCAGATCTTGGGAAACAATTGTTTTCACTTTTGCTGCTCTACACATCCTTTAACATTGGAAAACTTACCCTTCAGAAGGAACAACTTTTGATAGGGTTTTGGTTCATTTATCCAGTGTTAGGTCCTGTGCTAGGGACAGTGGTTGCGAAGAGTGTAAGGCCTGCTCCCTACCATCTAGGGGGGCTTCACAGTTTGGCTCTCAAGAATTTCAGCACCTGGATGGACTGCGAACACCGTGCTCATGGGTGTATGGCCTGTTGGTCCTAAGTGAGCCTCAGGCTACATGAGAGCTGTGACCCAGCTCTCTAAGCACAGAGTTCTGCAATGACCCTAACTGGCTAAATGAGTGATTTCAAGTTGTTTAACCAATGTGAGTTCCCTCGGAGGTGCTGGTGGTGATTGCAGAGCAATGTTTAATTTTTTGAATTTGTGTCCCATTCAATGGCCATTCAGTAGTAACTTGTTCTGACAGTTCATAACCATGTTTTCTGTGTTAAATTTATGCTCTTGCAGAAGGAACAGTGTCTGCCAAACTGTGAAGGCATTGCCAGGGTGGTACTTACTTTTAAAAAGCATTTTTGATGGTTGTGGAAAAGATGTCAAATTTTTTTAAGTCTTGAACTGCTTTTCTGATTTTTTTTTTTTTTTTTTTTTTGCTATGGACTTTTTTCTTCTGACTTCTTGGAAATAGCAGAAAGAGGAAAAGAATGTTAGGATAGTAATTTTAGGGTGCTAGAGATGTGGCTACATGTATAGATAGTACACAACTAGGCACTTAAATTAGAAATGATTATGAAACATTGGCCAAAGTATTTCTTGTTATTTGTAATGGTGTATTTTATTTTTTCACAGTTGAATTTTGTCAAGAAAGGTGAGGATGATTTAACTTTTGGTTAAAGAGTATTTATATAAGAGATATTGTTTCATCATCCCCATATAAGCATGGTAGTGAATGGTTTCCTATGGGTGGTGTTAAAAACTTATTCTTAGATGTTGGGTAGAAAATTTATTGGAACTATATTTAGTTGTTTATTTTGGTTTTGTGTATATATGAGTAGTTCTTGGGAAAACTTGGCCAATGGGAACTGACCCATATTTCTTGTACAGAGTATGCTAAGAGATTATGCAGAAACTCCTCAGCAACCACAAGGCACACAGCCCAATGAGAACAGGGGCTTAGGGTTCATTCAAGAAACATTGATGAAAGAGCTGTTATGTGCCAGACATGGTAGGTTCTTGACAAATTATTAAATAATTGTTTGTTTGAATAACACATTTCCCTGCTTAATGCTTCCAATCTGTCCATCAATGAGAAGTAAAGAAGGTCAGTGATTAGTTTCTATGAATAATACTCTGTACTTTTGAGATCTCTGGGCCTGTTTAAAGATGGCTGAATCTCACTTTGGGAAACAAAAATGCATGGATACATGTCACACAGCCTCAAACTTTGGTATGCCCATCAATCTGGTAGTTTTGCCTATAGAATTCATGCTGAGAAAATAGTTGTGGTTGTAACCTAAGTTTTACCTGCAAGAATGTCTAGCTCAGGATTGCTTAAAATAATGACATTTGGAAACTACTTAAATGTCTAGCAATAGATACTTGGTTAAATATTGTGGGATATTAAAACAGGATTTAAAGTGGTGCTGAAAAATATTTTGTGACATGAAGTATATAGACAATCTACTGTTAAGAAGAAAAAAGATTAAAATATGCATGTGATTGTATTGTCATTAAAGAATAGATATTCATGTATAGAAAAAAGACTAAATTTTGTGTCAAAATGTTAATTGTTATCTATCATTGGTGAAATTATGAGAGAAGTTATCTTATTTTTATAATTATCAGATTTCTTTTGTAGCAAAAAAAAGTTCTTAAAATAACTGCATAGAAAAATATTAAATAAGAATATCCCTCTATTTTTAGAGATATTTTATTTGCATTTTTAGTTTTAGAAACACATTACAATGGCTAGACATTTATATATTTATGAAGTGATCCCCTGTATACTCTAGCACCCATCTGGCACTAACACAGACATTACAATAATATTGACTATATTCCCAAGCTGTAGTCTACATTCCTGTGACTGTTTTGTAACTACTAATTTGTACTTCATCCCTCCACCTTTTTCACCAAGGCCCCAACTCCCTCCCCTCTGGCAATCACCAGTTCTCTGTATCTGTGAGTGTTTTCTTTTAGTTTGTTTGTTTCTTTTCTTCCTTAGATTCCACATATAAGTGAGATCAAATGGCATTTGTCTTTCTCTGTCTGACTTATTTTACTTAGCATAATACCCTTTAGGTCCACCCATGTCATTGCAAATGGTTAAGATTTTATTTAATTTTTTAATGTCTGAGTAATATTCCACTGTATATATGAACCATAACTTCTATACCCAATCATCTTTTGACGAGCACTTAGGTTGCTCCCATATCTTAGCTATTATGCATAGTGCTGCAGTGAACATAGGAGTGCATAGATCTTTACAAACTAGTATTTTGGTTTTCTTTGGATAAATACTCAGAAGTGCAATTGCTGGGTCAAAAGGTAGTTCTATTTTAATTTTTTGAGGAACTTCTATAATATTTTCCATCGTGGCTACACCACTTTGCAATCCTACCCACAGTGGACAAGGGTTCCCTTTTCTGAACATCCTCACCAACACTTATTTGTTGATTTATTGATGATAGCCAATCTGACAGGTGTGATGTGATGACTCATTGTGGTTTTCATTTGCATTTCTCTGATGATTAGTGACCTTGAACATCTTTTTATCTGTCTACTGGCCATCTGTAATTCCTCTTTGGAGAAATACCTATTCAAGTCTTCTGCCCATTTTTAAATTACATTGTTAGTTTTTCTTTTGTTGAGTTGTATGAGTTTTTTTCTTCCAATTTTGGATATTAACCCCTTATCAGATGTACTGTAGGTAAATATTTTCTCTGATTTAGTAGGTTGTCTTTTTGTTTTGTTGATGATTTCCTTTGCTGTGCAAAAACTTTTTAGTTTGACGTAGTCCCATTTGTTTATTTTTTTCTTTGTTTCCCTCATTTGAGGAGATATATCAGGAAAAAAATATACTAATAGCAATATCAGAGAGTTTACTGCCTATGTTTTCTACCAGAAGTTTTATGGGTTTGGGTCTTACATTAAAGTCTTTAATCTATTTTGAGTTTGAGACTCTTTTTTTAAATGAAAGCTCAAAAAAATGAGTGGCGCTACAATATCCACCAGTAGCTCAATTTGATTGTAATTCAAATGGTGATAACATATATGGAGGGAAGTTGTTTGATCTTGGGGCCTCTATATTTTCTAAAACCCAGAGTTTAGTGTTGATTTTTTAAAAAAATATGTTACCTAGAAACAATTTCTCCTTGCTTACAACTTTGCAAAGTACCCAGAAATTAATTCATCTCCAGTCAGGTAGGCAAATGGTCATGCATCCAACTGTCATGATTATAGCAGGTACAAATAACATATATATAATCTGACAAATGCTAACAGGGAGGGACAGAAGAATACTTAGTTGTAACAAATGTGCTATTTTATTTCCTTCATCTTCAAGAGATGAAATAGCAATTTTCCCAAGAACTAAATAGAGAGATTCCAATGTTGGGTTTTTATGAAAAAATATTTTAGCAAGTGTCAGCTGCTAAGCTAGCATTGACAGACTGATGGTGAGAATCTCTGACCTTTTTGGGTAGGGGGCTACTTTTTGTTTCCTTCAGTGGGGATTACTGATAAGAGAAGTACAGAGGCTTATAAGTGTTTCTCATAGGGCCAGGTGTGATTATACCACTTTGCCTACACCTCACTATAGTTAAGATTAGTTGTGGTTATTGAGGGGAACAGGGGAGGTGGATGGGGGGTAAAAGGGGTCAAATATGTGGTGACAGAAAGAAATAACTATGTGCTGTAAACACACAATGCAATGTATATATATGCCTTACTGTTGAATTGTACGCCTGAAACTTACTGGATTCCATTAACCAATGTGACCATAATAAAAATAAAAATTAAAAAAAAAAGTTGTGGTTATTGAATAGCTAGTTGGACTGGAAGAATAATGGATTGTGCACTAATATAATAGCTAATATTTTCACAGCACTTTTGCTTTTACATAGATTATTATATTCAATCCCTTTTGCAATCTTGTGAATATTACTATTTATAAATGAGGAAAGTGACTCAAAGCAATATGGAAACCTGTAAGTGACATAGCTGAGATTTGAATCCAAGACTCTGACACCAAATACAATTGTCTGCTGGTTGGAGTCTCATTAAGGACAAAGTACTGCATAATATTTGTCCAGCGATTTCCTGGATTAAGCTGACATGATTTAGGGGGTGAAAAATAATACAAAAAAGATTTATTTTACATGGTATATTTAAAAAATATATTTTAAAAAATATTTATTTTCATTAGCTCCAAAGGTAAATATTAATGTCGTATTACTTTACAATATGAACAAAATTTTAAATTAGAGCATCTCTAAAAATTTTCAAACATTCTCAGTGGAATGAATGAATTTTAAACCATTTTGCAACTTGAGAATCTGAGATTAGATAAATAGGTACAACTCTGATAGGAGACAATGAAAACAGAAAACATGATCTTGAGTACCTGATTTTATGTGAGCAATTATGTTTGGCAGACTTGCAATAGAGTTTTCTGTGATGAGAGAATTAGTTTGGACGCAGATTGAGCAAGTGGCTAGTTAGGGGTTAAATTTGTTCTGGAGATATTTTGACATCATTAAGGTAACAGTTTTTTAAAAAATGAATGTCTTTAGGGAATGGACACATTATCTCACTCCACCAAAAATTAACTACCTTTGTGTCACTTATTGCCATCACTAGAAATTCCATTTGTGTCACTTATTGCCACCACTATGACTAATGACAGTGTTAAGAAGAAACTGAGGCCCTACATTGAGAGATGTGGTGTCTGGGACCACACAGGTAGAAAAGTCTCGTGGAGCATCCTCTCTGTGAAGATGTTTAGGACCTAGCCGGGAGGTAAAGTCTTAGGAGTCAAAGACAGTCTAGAATAATAGCCCTTAATTATTATGAGAATGAGGACCCCTTGTTAATATCAAAGAATTTAATGAGCCTTGTATGATGGTTGTTGTACTTTTAATTATCTTATTGTTAGAAACTACTTGGCACAAGTATGGATTTGCAAGCTCCTTACTATTACCACCTAAGAATGGTGGCCTAAAGGGTAGGAAGTAGCCACTAGAAAGGAACAAAGAACCCTAGCTTTTTGAGGTCCAACCTGGATATCAACACTAAATATTTTTGCTTTCAATTGCCTCTCTTTGCTTTTCCTATTGTCTTTATTCTGAGTGAGAGTCTGAGATTAGGACGATGAGAGTGAGTTTTCTAAGCAAACCTCCTATTTTGTACATCTGGATCTGGCCTCCAAACAAACTCCAGTGAATTTGTAATACCAGATATTCTTGACCTTGGTTAAGTTCCTAGTGAAAAGATTGTAAATGAAAAATTTGTTCTCCTTGTATTAGTGAACTTTGAGATAATCATTCAGAAGCTGTGTCTTGCCACTTACCTTTTGAAATAAATTATGCAGAAATATAAATTAATTTCCAGACTTGGTGAGAAACCCATTTCTCCTCTTACCTGTGTTTTCTAAATTTCCCAAACCATGTGTATTTTATTTGTATAATAGGAATTAATTTGCAAGTATACCAACTTGAATTTCTCTACTTGGAAATCAGTTATTTTCTTCCTGCCATTCTTATTCTTCTTTGCTGACTAATAGAAGCAAGCATGCTCCTAATTATGTTGTTTGTGTAAGACTATGAGTGGCCTGGAGAAGGAGTGTGTGCCCTTGGGGTATGTTTGCATCTATTAGGGTAAGACTGAAGAACATGTTTGTGGGTTGGTGGATGTTTTGGAAACTGTCTACAAAACTGATCTGAATTGTGTATAAAAACAATAATTTTCCAGGCAGGGCTTCTTGTTGTTGTTATTGTTATTTTCTGTCAAGCTCAGTAGTGGCTCAGCATGAGCTCTGCCGTGATAAGAGTAGTTGACAATCGGGACAGAATAGGGAATGGTTCACCTCTGCTCTGCTGGCTCTGTGGGAGGTTGGAGGTTTGTGTAGCACTAACATGATAATCAGAAGTGAAAATTCATCCATGTGATATGGATACTCTACCCAAGCTAGGCTGGTTTCTCTATCTTTGAAGGATAAATTAAGCTGTTTATTCTTGTGCTGATTATTAGCTCTGCCCAACCTGATTTACATTACCCAAAACATGGAAAGTGGTGTCTTAAGTTCTCCGGCTGAGAAGTGACCATGTCCTGAAATAAACATTATTTTACATGAGTCTCATTTTCTTTGATTTACAGTACTTCAGAGCAGAGCATGGAGGAAGAGAGAAAGAAATACCAGTGAATTTACTCTGTAGGCCAAGTTCTGTCTGCTGTGAACTTTTCCAGACAGGTCATGGATTTGATTGTTCAGCAATCCAGTTTCTTTAGGAAAAATACTTTTAATCTCAAAAGAGGTTAGAGCCAGAGAAGACTAGTATCTGACACTAGTATCTAATTAATGTAAGTCATTACTGGTGATTCACTGACATACCTAACCTGAGTGTCCATAGGTCTCATTTACTTGTGCGTCTAGAGGAAATCTTGCTGGCTCTGTTGCCCTTACTTCTCTTCCAGCCAAGGCTGCCATTTTACCTGCAGGGTACCAGGAGGTGGCAGCTTGAAGATCCCTAGGGCCATTGCCATTCCCCACACTCCTCAGCCTCTAGATTAGTTTGGAGACTATGGCACGCTCAAGGGAAGGCAGGAAGGTGTAGTGGTTAAAGGCACAGCCCTGTTTTAGTCCCAGCTCTGACCTAGCTGGAGCAAGACTGTATTTGGGCTTTGAGTTTTGGAGGGTAGAGTTTTAATTCCATTTCATGGATAAGGAGACATACTTAGGGGATGGGGACTTTCCCATAGGTATGCAGCTGATACACTAAGCTGGGTCTTCTGACTCCAGAACTGGAGTACGATCTTTTTGGAAGGGAATTTGTTCACAGGAAATATTATTATTATTATTAATTATTATTATTATTATTATTATTATTATTTTTACATAAAGCTGTGTTACTTTGGACTTAGGTTCTTTGGTTTCTGAAAACACCCAATAACCCACTTTGGTCACAGTTAAATGTGGTTAGAACTTTTGTGGGGATCCTACCCCTTTTCTAATTGTTGTGTGGGTAAACACTGAAATAATGGTTCAGCTTGGCAAGTCCTCTTTGGTTTCAGGAGCTTTTAGCAAGTCCTTTTAGATAAACGTGCACTGCTCTTCTCTCCCCGCAAATATTTCCAGTACGAATGAAGTAGAGTCTGAGCTAAATACACTTCTCTTTCACAATATAAGTATTTCTAATTATTTATTTGAACTCTTCAAATATTTTTATTTGTCTAGTATCAGTAAAAAATGTTTTATTTATCTATCTATGGGTTTTACTCTCAAATTGGATAACATATTAGTAAAATTCATTATTTTTTATAAAATAGAATAAAATAAACAGAACAAAAGTCTTACTATTTTTTTTCTGGGCCTTAGTGGGTCATTTTGCACACAATCTGGGCTGTAGTTACCTTACCTTGGAGTCAGCAACATGCTTTTTACAGTGGAAGGATGCAAAATCCCAAGAGTATAATTTGTTCTGCTCTTTTTAGTGATAGGGCAGAATTATTACTACAGCTGAAACTATCAATTTACTTAAACCAAAACCTACAACAAAGTATTAGAAATACTGTAAATATAGAAATTTTCTAAAGCTAGGGCTTTTTTTTTTCCCAGATGAGTATTACATTGGCAAAGTGACAAGATGGTGACAACATTGTTTTCTTTGTATTGCTGAATGTATACAATCTTTACTGTAATTAGTAATCATCACTGTATGAAAACTTCCAGGCTGGAAACATTACAAAAAATAAGACACGGAAGATTTGTTTTCAGACTCTGATGGCAAACATATAAATCGTGGGCCAAAATAATGGGATTCAGGCATGTGAGTTACTTGTGAGACATGGATTAGATACATAATCCCCACACGGAAGAAAAAATTAAAATTTCTATATGTGCATCTATCAGACATTAATTACTTGAGCTTAAGAAAGAAAGAAAGAAAGAAAGAAAGAAAGAAAGAAAGAAAGAAAGAAAAGAAAGAAAGAAAAGAAAGAAAGATATGACTCATCTAGGAACTTTTCCAAATTTTGGAAGTTTCTAGATGCAGCCCTCAGCAGGAAGACTTCCCAGACCTGGACAGGATCTGCTTAGATGACGAGTTACACAACTGGAAGTGGCCTTTCTTTGCTGCTTTCCCAGTCCTGTTGGGAGGATTAGTGTAATTAGAGCCTGTGCTTGTGCAGCACTTTGACATTCTCAGATGAAAAGTGCTAGATGAGCGTAAAATTTTATAACTGTAATGGAATCCAAGCAAATAGCATTGTAATAAATGGGTCTTGCTGCTGATGCTGCATTTAAGAATCGCCTCTTTATTATCTCATGTTTACTCTATGTGATGAACTGAGGTGATTAATAATAATGATAATAATTACTCCAGCAGCATTTTATGCTTTCCGAGGGCTTTACAACTTGGTTGTTATATAATCTTTAATCTTCACAGTTGCTACCATGCTAAGTCAGTATTGTTTGTTTAAAAATTTTCATAGAAATGGAGAAATTTGAGGAACAGAGAAGAGGCTGAAGTTTTCAAGTTCACACAGCACAGCAACATGGAGCTGCTGGATTTCAATTTAGAAAGTCAAGACGTACAATGAACTGGAAACGAGATTGAGGTGGGATAGGGACAAGTAAGGTTGAGGGAACAGCATTTACCATATGGGGCTAGGTGGTAGATTGCCGTGTTCTGAATGTGAGATGCTGAAGCAGTGTGTTTGGTTAAGCCAAAGCAAAGGAAAACTTAATTCAGAATTTGGAGGTTGAGATTTTCACTTCAAGGCCTCCTCTGTTAAGGTCTGCATGCTCCAGTGGAATTTCTGTGTAGCCTGTGTTCATTCAGCTGCTACTTACACCTGGTCAAGGTTGATCAAGGGGAGTAGGGCTTTATGTGGCAGCTAATTGGGTGCTACAAGGAACAGACCCCCAAACTGTAGTGTCAGCAACTGTGCATTGCATAATCAGCTGCTTCGAATGCCCACGTGGGGATTAGACTACGATAAGTGAATGCTGGAGGTATCTGCGAGACGAGCAGTGTGTCAATTACACTGTGGATGGCCAGATTTATGTGCTTTTTGGCAGTGCTGCTGAGCTATTAATCATGTCTCATGAATGGGCCCCATGTAAACCAAAAGTAAATGGCACATCTCCTGGACTATTCCAGTTAAAAAAATGTCACGTTTCCCCCTATATCTTCTGCTGATGTCTAAGGTACTCGAAATGAGAATGGATACACAGAGGCATCAAGCAATCATCAAGTACAACCTACTGATTTTGTTCTTTTTATTTCCCCTTTCCTTTTCTTTTCTTTTTAAAAAATAAACACCAAATCACGTTTTCTAAGCTGAGGGGACCGGATTCCTGATCAGCATTTGAAAATGGCATATTTCACATAAATGTGAACCCATTACAACGTTTTCTTTAATTACAAAGTGAGGGTTTCGTGGCTTTTCTTTACTTTTATTACATTGTTGTTTCGATGGGCTATGAGTGTAGATTTCTTACTATTTCCTAAGCTACATATGTCATGAAGTGCAATACATCTAATGTCGTAATTAAATGTCGTCAGGATAATGTGTATGAGTGTTTTGAGCTTTATCACTAATTGCTGTGTTAGCATGAATTAGACAGTGAAGTAACTAGAAGCCCAAATGCATCTGTGTCATGCAGTTTCTGGGGTGGGCTATGTGTTTTCTTACACACACGACAGAAAATATGCTTGTGCAAACTGGTATCTCCACTCTTCCCCCTTATTCCTGTTTGCCTCAGAGCACTCAGCAGTTTGTCCTGTCTATATAGAAGTCTCTGAGAAGATGTCCAGAATGGAAGTCATTGTCTGTAAAATGGATCCCAAGTTTCTTTAAATAAGCAATTTTCTGTAATCAGTCACCAGGGAAAGCTTCATTCTGAAAACCAGAATTAACAGAAGACAGGTTTTAGGGTTTAAAGAAAGTATGTTTATTTCAGGACAGATTAGTTGAAATGGCAGGGCGGGGGTTGTGGATGTGTGTGTGAGAGGGGCTAGGGTTGTATGAAGGAGAAAATAGGAAGACACTTCCTTCTGGTTACTGGTTTCCTCCCAAGGGAAGTTAAAGGCACAAAGTGAGGCTTTCATCACTAAGGCCCAGGGTCCAGGAGAGTTCCCACTCTGCCCAGGCCTCCGCCAGCCCAGGGCTCCTGTACACAGTACTTCTCTAATCAATGGACATCTTTTATTTGTTTGTTTGTTTTGTTTGTTAAAGTGAGACTGTATTCATCTACCTCACAGCTGATTTTAATCCACCCTGGAGATGAGGAAGTCAAGCCCTAGAAGATGTCTATCCTCTGGTAACTTTAATCTGCCAGAGAGACCATTACCACCTGCTTGATTTCTCAGGTAATTTTCATTCATTGCAGCCCTGTGATAGTGAATCTGAGAGAGTCCTTCACTCTGAGTTACCAGAGCCCCAAGATACACTGTGTGCTTGGTCTGTACCTGTTTTGTTCATCCAGATATTTTTTTATATGATGGATTTATGCATTGGACCCACTAATGTCTAAGCAGTTTTGCACTGTGGTTTTAGCTCTCGTCCTCCAAGGACTGGCATAGCCAACAGAGTTGTTCCTCTCCTGTGGTAGGAAGAGAATGAAAAAGCCTCTGCTGTTGTCTGACAGTTTTGACAAGCCTTGTCAAATTCCCATTCCCAGAGGTGCCTCCTGCCCATTAGGAGGCTGATTGCTTATGGGGAAGCCTCCTGAATTCTAACAGAGACAAGATCAAGGCCTAATACACTGCCCAGACACAGGGCCTTTCTCTCCTTGACCAACAAATTCTTACAGAATGGCTTGTCAACAAATAGGCCTGAGGAAGGAAGATAAAGAGTTATCATTTAGAAATAAACGCTGTTATTCCTTTTCACAGTTCATACCCTCTTTTTCAACTCTTTTTTCTCCCCTTTTCCTCCTTCTCCTCCCTCAGACCCAAATTTTGCACACCAGTAAAATGCTCATACAGCCACATCCAGACAAGCCTCATGAAATCTTCTTCACTTGGCTATTTGTCTTTCAGGTCACACATTTTACTTCTATACGCTCTTCCATTATTCTGTATTTCCCCCTATCAGAGTGCTCACTACTTTGTGCCACTTTTGGATGTTTTCTTATCTATATGCCCCATATAATTACAAGCTTCAGGGCAGGGACTGTGACTACCTTGCTCAAAGTTGTATGCTATTCTCTAGCGTTGGACTTGGTATACAAGCAATGCTCAAAAAATATTAGTTGAATAAATATATGAATACATGTGTACTTTGCTGTGCATAGGATACTGTGCCAACTTTCTGCATGAATGACCTTGATCTTTAAAAATTTATTGTGTGATAGGGCAGATGAGACCCAAGTTCACAAATCCTGATGATAAATTGCTGAATAAGACAATTGCCATGTGAGAGAATAAAACAGATTTCTACAGCAGTGGTGGACGGAAGGCAAGAGGGGATCAAGAAAAGTTCCTTGGAAGATGTAAAGTTTAAGGCTGGCTGTAAAGGATGTTTGAAGACTTGACAGACCTGGATGGAGCAGAATGGCTTGGGAGACAAGGAGAATGGGGTGGGCATTTGTTACCTTGAGCCACCCAAATCTATTCACCTTAGTTTTAGTAATAGCTCTCAGTATTCTTTTTGATGTCCATCCCTGATGCCCTCACTGGGTTTAATGGAGTTAATGTGTTGGAGGTAACTGGAGACCAGGTCTGGCCAATGAGACTCAGGACTAAATATAAAAAAAGAATAGACAGACATTTTGCAAAAGAAAAGGTAGTAATGACAAATAAGTACTTGAAAATATTCTTGACTTTGTAGTTCATCGGGAAAATGCAAATTAAAATCAGTGAGGTTCCACCACACATCTACTAGAATGGAAAAAATTAAAAAGACAACTATACCAAGTGCTGGAAAATATATGGAGCAATTGGAGCTTTCATACCCTCATACCTCGCTGATAGGAATATAAAATGATATGACTGGTTTCAATCATTATACACACACACACACACACGCATTATGTATATACATTACATGTGTATATTATATATAAAAAATATGCACACATGTGTGTGTGTATATATATGTACATATATATGTATATATGTATTTATTCTAGCATTTTTTCTCTTTTAACTCAAAAAGAATAAAAACATAAATCTATAAGAATATTCACTTCAGCTTTATTCCTAACAGCAAAGCATTAGAAATAACCTAAATGTCCATCAACAAGTGAATGAATAAACAAAATGTGTTATGTCCATACATTGGAACACTACTTAGTAAATAAAAAAAATACAATAAGTTGGATGAATTTCAAAAACATTATTTTGCTTGAACAAAGCCACATACAAAAGATTATATACTTGATTCCATTTATGTGAAATTCAAGAGCAGACTAAATTAATTCAAGGGAATAGACATCAGAATAATGGTTATCTTAGGGCAGAGAGGTGGATTTATAAGAGGCACTAGACAGCTTATTTGGGATGTATATATATTTGTAAAAGCTGGAAAATTCACACAAAGTTAAAAGAAGAAAAAATTTTAATAGTTATACCACCTAAAGAAAACCACTATTGATGTTTTAGCATAGGTCTTCTAATATTTTTATTTTATGAATGCTTATTTATAAAAAAGTAACTATATTTATATTTGATGTTTTGTCCCCTTTCCAGTTAATGTATTATAGGCATTTCCCATGTTATGATGTAGATTTCAAAATGCACTATTTTTGATGGCTACACATTCCTATGAGTGGCTGTACTACTGCTCAGTTTATCACCATCTCTTGCCTACAGCCATTTCCTAACTGAATGATGTCCAGGTTTCTAACTTGAGTCACTCAATTATTGCAAATTCCCAGAAGTAGAATAGGTCAAAAAAAATGAATGCTTTAATGTTTCTTGATACATATATAGTTTAAACATTAGTTGTATGCCTTAGGAAGATTTAAGGACGTAAGTACAGAGCTAAAACAGCCAATGGCAGTCTATTTTGCGATTTCAAAATGGGTGTTCTGTATTAACCGTAAACCCCCATTCATTTCTGAATCTTGAGTTTGCTTTGTTGTCTATACTGAAGTCAAAGGGACACATATCCATCATGTAGTGAATTATTCGTTGGCATGTGTGGGGATAGCTCAAATGCTCTCACAAATGCTGTCAATCTTGTTTTAATTTGTAGAACTAAAAAAAACGCATGTGTCAAAGCTGTTAGATTAGCATTCACGCTTCCCCATTGCCTAAGAGCTGTAGGCTCATAGCTCAGTGTTTGGCTTGATTCCTCTCTTACTGAAATGTCTTACTTCTGTTCACTCATTCATTCTGGGGAAAGCTCATGACCTCGAACTGGACCCTTTTTTCTCTAGAATTCTTTGCCTGCTTGTCTCCACAGTGTCCATTTTCAACCTCTTGAAACTCTTTACTCCATATCATCTGTTGGGAAGGCCATGACCAAAGCCAGAAAGGGAAGGACCTGTGTTCTGTGCTTTACATAGGTTTTCTCATTTAATTGTGGTGACTGCCCTATGAGTAGAATGTTGTGATTCCTGTATTACTGAAGAGGAAACTGAGGCCCAGAGAGTTAGGTAAGCTGCTCATTGTAAAAGTGGTTGTTCACATAATAGATGTTTATGGTCAAAGATAAAATAGCAAGTCAAATCTTGTGCTTATTCCCCACTGTAGCTGCCCCTCCCCGGAAAGGCCCTGAGGCTCTTGCAGTGGGAGATAAGATGCCACAGCTTCCAGCAGACCTGCATTAGCAAGAGCTGCGCCAAACAGCAGTGTGTCTAGTGGGTGGATGTTTGAGAATAAAATATTGTGTGGCAGGCTGAGACTTAGGCCACATCCTCACTAGTCATTCATTGCGTTACTTCTCTTCCCCTATCAAATCGTGTTTCTTACCAAGATGGCTGCATTTACATGAAGTTACTTTAGAATGAAGAGAAAACAGCTGACTCTCCATGCTGCCAGTGCTGCCATAGTTTATTCCTTTGAGCTGTCCCTTCACAGTGAAGTCATTTTTTATTTTTTAAAAAGGAAGATAGAATGATAGAGGACCTAAGAAAGGGTCAGGTCCAACTCAGATAGGGAAAGGGACATGCAGCAAGTTTAGCAGCAGTTTCAGGTATAGATTTTGGACTTAACCTGTATTTTTCCTAAAAGAAGATTAAGTATCGCTGACCTCCTTGGACACCTTAGGTCTTTTCGAGAGTGTTTTGAGTAATGCCTTTATCAAATAGTTTTTCTGCGTAATCTTTGCCTCCCCACTTGAGACAAGCAGAGCTTTGTAACCTTTCTTATGGGAAGGAACATATTGGAAATGACAACTCTGGTAAGGGCTGCTCTTGGCTGGGGGTGACAGATGCTGGAACTCTGGACACCAGAGCTCTGTCTGGCTACGCTGAAGTCTGTCTTCACGGTGACCCATGCTTTCAGCATACTGGTTGGAAACTGTCTAAAGCACTGACAGAAACGTTGCAAATACTACCTTAGCCTTAGGGTAAGTGATTTTCTATACAAAATCCAACAGTAAACACCTGAGGTTAAGGGATGTGTCTTTGTAATCTCTCTCTCTGTCCCTTCCTCAAATATTTAATAGAAAAATAATTTTTGAACTGACATCTTGGATTTATAATTTTATTTTTTATACTGATGGGAATACTATCAAGTTGGGGAAGGGAGGGGGACAGAGATGGAACCAAAAGAAGGAGGACAGATGGAGAAATTGCATTTTACCAGTGAGATTCAGAATCACTTACCATGAATCACAAACCATTGAAAAAAGTTCCTTGGACTTGTCCAGCCTTAAATAATCTTCTGGCCATTATTTATACAAAGCCAGCCATGGATCAAGAAGTTAGAAACTTGTAAGATTCTGGCATCCATATTATCCCATTTCCCTCTTGGTAGTAAATGGCAAAATCACTTCTAAAACAAAACAAATTTTTGAGAAATAAAAATATGTGTGAGCCAAAATGTTAACAGTGGTGATACTGGGTGCTGTTATTAACTTTATTCTTCTTCCTTCCTTCACTAAGGCTCCATTTTTAACTTAGGCCAGAGAGTATATTGCAGGCCAAGTACTGTACCCAAGAACATGCAAGAGGGAAGATATCATCTGACTTGCAAGCAATGTTGTGTTTTGAAATAACGACCATCTACATCATTTTGTTGTATTTAAACTGTGTGTCCACAAGCCTGAAAAATGGAGAGGCTTTGGAGTCAAGAAGAACTGACTGGAATCCTAGCTCTGCCACTTACTAGCAGGTTCATCTGGGACATTTTACTTAATCTCTCAGCCTCAGTTTCTGTATCTGTAACATGAGGACTCCTGTGAGATTCAGTAATTCATGGAGGGCCCTTTGCATTTATGGATTGAATACAGTAAGTGAACACATGCATATGGGAGCGGCATATGTTACCTACAGTTACAAATATGACATTTTCACCTTCTACCCTCTCACACTGTCAAGTTAGACTTTATTGAAACACTGATTGTTTAACCATAAAATTTATAGTGAGATGGCTCTGTTCTGGGCACCATTTTGAAAACTACAGCAATTACCAAAGCAACAAGAAAAACTCGCTGTAAGGTTGGCTCCAGTGCAAAAAGAATTAATATTAGAATAAAGCCACTACACTGAGAATTCATATGGGTTGAACACCCAATTGATTGTATGTACTTAAAACTTTAATGCCGCTCATCTCTTTCAGTTAATGGAATACTTCCTAAGATTGGTATATTATTATCGCCGTTACACAGAAAATTTCAACACTTCCCCAGATGGTGATTGAGTGTTTCTAGTATTTTATTCCTGGGTGATTCTCACCACCCTCAGCTCAACACTCTGATCCCACTTCTGGCCTGCTGTCTCTGAAGCGCACCCGTCTGTCCCACATAGGCAGTAAGACCCTTTCTTGGCTCACAGGACACACACCTTAATTGGCATTTCTGAGGACCTAAAGCCTGGAATTTCTGCCTGCCCAGGAATCATTTTTTTGGACATTTCCTAGGAATCTGCTCTTTTGTAAGTCACGAAAGAATACAATATATTTTAGAATAAGTACATTTCAAACAAATTAAAATTTTTTAAAGTCATATCATGATCTCCATTTATTTATTTATTTTTAAATTAATTTATTTCAAACAAATTAAAAAATTGAAAAGATTTGGCTTTAAAAAGATAAGTTTTAGGTATGTGAAAAGCTTCCTTATGTAGAACATCTCATTCCCAAGTAAAGGAAATTCATTCATGAGAACGAGAAACAATCTGAGCTTTGTGTTCAGGACCTGAGTTTGGAACCCCATTCTAGGCTGAGACATATCAGGCATGTCCCACTCTGTCTGTTCTCCATCTTCAACTGGGATGATAACGTGGATCTGACAGAAGACTAAATGAGATGGTGAGTGTAGAGGTCTTCTTACAGCACGAGGCCCAGCAACTGCTCAAAAGACTATCTCTTTTATAATCAGAGCAAGTAATTCAGACAAGACTGACCATTCTCTCTTGCTAGGAAATACTTGGGTCTAAGTGTCTGAAGTGGTAATCATTTATTATTTAACTCTCCCTGAGCACTGTCCAGCTGTGTGAGTCTTAAATTTGTTCTGCAGAAAGGACTTGGAAGAGTTAAACAGGAATACGTTTTTTAGGCTGTTCTGGAGTTTTTCCTCTTTGTTTAACATCAAAGTAGTCTGCAGTCCATTTTGCCAGTTTATACATATTGTTGTATTCAGAGAAAGGCTTGGAGGAGCTGAGCTGGCTGCCTGATTAGCTGTGACTCCCTTGCAGGCTGGCTTAAGAGACCAAATGGATTCGACCCCTTTAAGGTTTTAATGATAAGGGGATGGTTAAGAAGTTCCCTCCTTTTTTGTGTGAGACTTTGCGAAGGCCCCACTAATAAATCATTTGTTCCCTCTAAATGCACTCTCACATTCACATAGGCACATACTCAGATGGTTTCCACTTGAAATTTCTCATCAAGTCTAAATAGCTCCCTGCCCAAATGGCTGAACTGCTTTCCAGCCTCCCCTTTGTTAAGGGATTCAGCCTGTGACCAGCCCTGGGGACTCGTGGGTATGTAAAGCCTTTACAGGCTCAGGAAAACAGAGTCAGAGGCTCACATTTTCCCCGCCCCACCTCACCCTGCACCCCCATCCCATGTCCCCTTCCTTCTCCCTCAACTCTGAAAGTTAGGAGAGAAGAAAACCAGCAGCATTAAGATTTTGGAAGTCAAACCTTCTTGCTCATCCATTACCAATCATTGGAGTTGTCTTAGATTGACCCTAAAGCTTGCCCTCTCTCAGGGAAAGATGTTTCTTGTGGCTGCTGGGCAGGTTTGCCCAGCTCTGAAGGAAGCTGCACAGGCTCTAGGACAAAAGAAAAGCAGAAAGTAACTTCGCCAGAGAGCTGGGCATTGCACTCGCCTGCCTGAATCTTGCTCTGCTCCTCTTTTTCCTCACACCCAGCCTGGACAGGAAAGTGGGGGGTGCCATGTGACCACTTCTGGATTGGTCTCCCCGGAACCTGCCTCTCTGTCCCTTCCATCCAGCCAGTAAGGCTGCTTGCCCACTGCGTCAGCTGGAGTCGTTTGGAGCCCGCCAGGTTCTTGTTGCCTTACAGGTGTGCAGCTGGGATAACCGATGATTAATGCGCGTGTCTGGTCGGGCCTTCAGGGTAATTTGATTTGCTTGATATCTAGAGTGATCACACTTCTTCCCTTTCTCCTCCCTTTCTTTTCCTGAGTTTGTGGCAGTATTTACCTTAGTTGGTGTTTTAAGTTGATGAATGACACTTGTTTCTGGTGTTTGTTTCCGCCCAGGTTTTAATTAAATTTCACACAAGGCTTCTGTAATTATGTATCTGGGTCTCTCTTTTCCTACCTCTCAGAAGTCACTCAATGTTCAGAACTTTTTCCAGTTTTCCTTCCTCTTCTCCTTACCATCAAACACCAGTGCTGATGGGCCGGCAGGAGGTCCCATCACTGCAGCCATTACTTCTGGGTTTTACAGTCTGCGATGGCAAAAGCCACGTCCTGCTCCTGACGAAATCCATTACGCTGGAGGAAGGAACAGACTCCCAGAAAGATGAACTTGTCTGCTTGCAGAGAGCTGTGCTGAGCCCTAGGCAATGGGATGTCTGAAAAATAACCCTTCTAAGTAGATGCCGCTGGGCCCTCCAGGAGGGTTCTGTCTCTGTAAAGGGAGAAGTGGAAGCCGAGTTCTCTTTTTCCTTTTTCTTTTTAAGAGCTATGTGGAGGAGGAAGCAGCCTGTGTATGTTCCAACTGAAAGAATGCTCACATGGCTGGGGCACAAGAGCAATGGATTAATGGTCTAGGAAATAGATGAATTAAACCAACTCAGGCTTACTATCTGCCTGCAAAGTTAAGATAAAATTAGAGTAAGTACATCTGGTTCAATTTATGGTGGGTCCACAGTTAGGGCCAAGAAGTAAACTGGACATGCTTCTGAGGTTGCAAAAATTGGCTAAGTTTCTTCAAATATATTACCCACCTGCCTTTGTTTTGTTTTGCCTTATTCACTCTTAGAAAACTCATATGGAAGATATTCTGAATTGGAAGAGGAGAAAAATACCTTATTCCTAAGAAACTGTTAAGAGAAATTTTAGGCCCAAGTGGGTACAAGGATGACCTAGAAACATACTTATGATTCCAACATGGACTTATTAAGACAATGCTAGGTGCTGGGAGGACACAAATGACATAGGGTGTGGTCCCTGTCTGACCTCACATAGCTTCAAAACCCTGTTAGGGATAATAAGTTAAACACGTTTAAAATAATTAAATAGAGCCCACCTGGTGCTTTGGAGAAGAAAATGGAGTAGATATCAGGACATGGATTCTATTCCCTCCCTTGTCACTAATGAGTGCCGGGACCTTGTGCAAGTAATCATTCAGGCTTGGTGTCCTTGCTACATATGGAGTTGAAAGAGATAATCTCCTAAAGTTCCTTAGAGCCTTAATCTTCAGAATCTAATTACCATCAGCAGTAGATCTGTTGTGTAACCAAACTATACAGGGAACAGTGCAGAGGAAGGATGCTGTAAGACAGAATTCAGAAAGGACTTGTGTTACCATGAATGGGAACAGCTTGAGGAGGCACCGCTGAGGGACTGGGGCTCAGATTGGACTTTGAAATATGGGCAGGAAATCCAATATAAAGTAATCACAAGGTGTGTTTGGAGAATGGGGAAGAGGTCAAATTGTTGGAGCAGTTTGTAGAGGTGGGTGGTGAGAGGGAAGGTGGATAGTTTGGCTGGGGCCAGATTGAGAGGGTGTTGAACTCTGGCCTAAGGAGTTAGAACTTGAGCTTGTGGGCAAAAGGCAGCTGTTGAAGATGTGATGTAACAGAGGGGAGGCTGAACAAGGTGTGTATCTGACACAGTATGGAAATAGACCAGCCTTCACTTTTGGCATCAGTACTGGCCTATCATTGGTTTTGAAGCTTTATCTTGCCATACTCCACTTGCTCCTGGATATGGCTCTTTCCCTGCTTGGCTGTGCTCAATCAACAATAGAGGACTAGATCAGAAGGGCAAAAGACAAACAATAGCCTGTGGGAGAGTAGTATTGCATTAAATTTTTTTTGACTGTGGTAAAATATGTATAACAAAAAGTTTACCATTTGAACCATTTTTAGGGATGCAATTTGGTGGTATTAAGTACATTAGCATTGTTGTACAACCCTCACCACAATCCATTCCCAGAACTTTTTCATCATCCCAAACAGAAACTCTGTACCCATTAAACAATAACTGTTCATTCAACAGCCCCTGATGACCACTCTTCTACTTTGTTTCTAGAAATTTGCCTATTTTAGGTACCTCATCTAAGTGGAATCATATAATATTTGCCCTTTTGTGTCTAGCTTATTTCACTTAGCCTAACGCCCTTGAAAATCATTCACGTTGTGACATGTATCAAACTTTATTTTATTTTAAGACTGAATAATATTCCGTTGTATATATATGCCACATTTTATTTATCCATGAATCTGTTGATGGATACTTGAGTTGTTTCCACCTTTTGGCTATTGTGAAAGATATGGCATTTAAAATTTGAAATTTGGCCGAGAAAAGTTTTATTCTCTATAAGGCATGCTATGCATTAATTCCACCCTCCCTCCTCACATCCCCTGGAAACTTTTGAGTGGCTCAGGTGCTCACAGATGACTCTGGTTAGTTGGATGACTTGGTGAATGGGATCTGAGGGCTGGAAGGGGGTGGGGAGCTAGAATGGCTTTTTTAATAGCTACTCAAAACTCTGAATAAGATTATTAGAGAAAGCCTTGGCAGAAAGAAGAAAGCCTTCCTGGAACCCTCTTCTGGAAGGAGGAGAATCAATCTTCTGCCCTCAGTACCTGCCCCTGGGTTTCTTCTCTGCTTTCTCTCCTGTCCCCCAATCGAATCTGCTTGCAAGGAAGGATTAAGAAATGAGCACTGACTGACCTTAAACTAATTTGTTGTTTCTCCCAGGAGAATTTGCATTTTGTCTCATATCTTGTTAGGAAATACAAGTAGACGTTGTTAAGTATCAAATGGGCCCCAGCATTTGACACTCACGTGGAAGAGGTGTGTCCTGACCACCTACCTTGCTATAGATCTCTGCTTAGGTGTGCTTTCTCTCAGACACCATTTGGGCTTGAGGAAGATGATATTGGACCTTTTGGGAAGCTTTGTCTTCACAGGAGGAATGGGAGAAGGAATTAGAAATCCTGAGGATGGGAGGAGCAGGCTGCGGCTTTTGCTTCTTCTTACTGTCACCTTTGCTAGAGAGAATCCAGGCATTGTTCCAGAGAACTTGCAGTTTCTAAACTTTTCTGGGAGGGGGGCAGTTGATAGTCCCTTTTTGGGGGGATTACCTGGGGAAACTTCCCTTAGTTTCACAAAGCGTGACCTACCAGAATCAGAGACAACTCAGCTGCTTACAAGCCCAGCTGCAGGTGGTTCTCTGTGTAGTCTGAATGCCAGTGGAGCCTTCTTCTGGTGATGAGAATCACCTCTAGGGTTTCCAATCTGTCTCCACATGTCCAGCTTCTGAGATACAAAGGAAAACGTGTTATCCTGGGTAACCTCACAAAGTAGAGATGACAGGAGCTGGGTTTCGTTGTGCTTTAGCATGGTGGAGTAGAAAGAGAGGAGCTAACTAAGCAGCCACTGTGGCAGGGGGTGTTCTGGGAATTTGCAAAGGGTCTTTTCTCTTTGGATACCTAATAAGGAGAACAAAGGTTGTAGTACAACTATCAAATATTTAGTCAGCCAGTCAGTCAACAAACATTTATTGAGTACTTCCTAAGTGCTTGCTGTATGAACTAAAGAGATTAAAAAAACAAAACAAAACTGTGTGTGTGTGTGTGTGTGTGTGTGTGTGTGTGTGTGTGTGTGTGTATGTGTGTGTGGCTCGCGTTCATGTGCGCGAACAGTCAAGTTGAGGAGAAAGGCAAATCTGTAATCAATTATAATAGGATACAAAAGATTGTATTTCTCCAAAACGACTATAACAATTGTTCTAAAATGTACTATTAGTAGAAAATAATTACCACTAAAAAGATAGTTTGTTAGACTTCCAGATAGCAAGAGGATAGGCACGCCACTCTCTGAGAGATCACATGAGGAAGCAGCAGAATTGGTCAGGGGAGGAGGGAGAAACTGTGGCAAGCAGTCTCATAGTGGTGTCTGTAGGAAGGAACTGTGAGTTAGGGTAAGCATACTTAAGATTGTCTAGTTTGAATAATTTCAGCAGGCTCTGAGGCATGGGGGCTGTCCCTGGATATCCGGGACCTGGTCTTAGGGTGATTAGAACAGAAAGATAGCTCAGAATATGAAAACCCAGTAAAGGTGTTGGTTGGGATGCAGGTTCTGGATTGGTTGGTTTGTAATTGAAAAGTGCACTTGTGGGTAAGTTGTTTACTATCTCTAGGAATTGGTTAACCCTGGGAGGGGCAGTCAGTTTTTCCAGGGTAGGCAGGGGCCCTGATGTCAAAACATCAAAATACAGAAAGTAATAAGGTCTAGTCTCCCCTGGCTTTTCAGAACCTTGCTACTCCCCCTTCACGAAGAGGATTCTTTCCTCTTACCCTGAGCTTGGAGCAACTCTGTGACTGCCTTGATGAATAGACTGTGGAGGAAGTAACACTGTATGGCTTCCAAGGCTAGGCCGTTAAAGGCAATATGGCTTCCACTTGGCTTTTTTTTTTGCTGGAACACTTGTCCTTGGAAATCAGCCACTGCGTTGTGACGTGAGACAGCCCAGGGCACATGTAGGAGCCACCTGTCTGTGTTCTAATCAAGAGCCCCAGCTAAGGTCCTAGTTGTTAGCTTGCATCAAACATCAAGCATATGAGTGAACATGGCTTTAGATCCCATTCCCCCTACCCCAGCCTTCCAAGGCACCCGGCTGATGCCAGCTTGAGTAAAGAAATCTGTTTTGCTGACAATCTCCCCCACAACCACACACACACACAAGTGCAGATTTGTGAGTAAAAGAAATGGTATTATTGTTTGCCACTAGTCTTAGGGTGGTTTGTTGCAGTAGATGACTGGGACACAGAATGATAAGATGATGCTGGGTTGGTGAGAACACAATATTTTGAACTCATGGCGGGGATTGGGACAGAGATAGGGATAAAGACTGGTCAGAAAAAGTGTCCCAGAGATAATAAGAGCCAAATTTGAGAGCTTATAACATGCCCAGGCACTGTTTTAAGCACTTCATGTGCATCTGAAATGTTTCTACTCTTAATACTTCTGACAGCAGATGTGTGGGATTTTTTCTCCAAAAATTCTCCAACTCTTTGGACACCAGCTGGGTATCCTAGATTTCAATTCAATTCTAACACCAGCTAAACAGAGTTAGCGTAGATCCCACAAGACTGCTCCACACCAATCCCCCTTTCAGATGCCATTTGCAAGTCCCAGGTTGTAACCTGTAACTCTGAACAACTGGCTATACATCAGGTTTCCCATACCCCCTCCCACCTCAGTTTTTTAATAATTTGCTAGAATGGCTCACAGAATTCAGAAAAAGTGCTGTACCTACTAGTTTATTATAAAGGTTTAAAGGCTACAATTTAGGAACAGCCAAATGGAAGAGATGCACAGGGCAAGAGGTGGGGCTAGAGATGGTGCATAGTCCTCCCAGCATTTTGATGTGTTCACCAACTGGGTAACTCAGATCCCATCGTTAGGAGTTTCCATTATGTGGGCACGATTGATTCAATCATTGACCATTGGTGATTGAACTAGATCTCTAGACCCCTTACTTCCTAAGAGGCTGGGGATGGGGCTTGAAACTTGCAACCCTCTAAACACCTGGTTGGTTCCTCTAAGAATCAGCATTTATCCAGAGGGGCCACTAAGTGTTAATCATTAGCATAAACTCAGGTATGGTTGAAAGGGGCTTGTTCTGAATAACACAAAATGCTCCTGTCACTCAGGAAAGCCCAAGGGTTTTAGAAGCTCTGTGTCAGAAACTGGGGAGAAGACCAAATATATGTCTTACTCTTATCAAGGTGCATTCACTTTTTTTTTTTCATTAACGTTTTTAATCATTACAACAACCCTAAGATGAAGAAACCGCCTTACATTCACCTCAAGGTTTAAAGAACTTCTTTTAGAACCTTCCCCAAAAGTGGGCTTTCAGAACTGAGAGGGAAGAGAGACTGTGGAGAGTGGGTGACAATGTTGGATGTAGGTGGAGTGCAGGCTATGGTCACTGTGACCTATGATCTATGACCAGCCTATGACCAGCCCTCTGCCAGTCTTCCTCTTCCTTTTCTTGGTCATTGCCTCCTGAACTGCCCTCTGATCACCAATTTACCAGCTTTGCTTCTTTTCTCCCTCCACCCACCCTATGGCCCCTCTGACCCTGGAAATAATTGCAAAAATTTAGTGTGTTTTGGGTTTTTACATAACATGGAATGAAATGTAGAGCATACCTTTACAGTTTGCCTCATTTTCTTTCTTTCACCAAAGCAAAGTGTAAAAGAAAGTAAGTCATTTACAGCTGATGCAACTGCTACCGAATTTAGATGGGAAAAATGATTTGCTTGAGCAAAGTGGAGGTCAGATAAGTTCCATAAATTTGTTTCTCTAAAAAAATGTGTTTGTTAGAGAAAGAGAGAGCCACTCACTTATTCTATGATGGGGTGGGTCCAGGAGACCTTGGCTTCACTTGGAAGGAATTTTGTCAGCTTCTGTCCACGTATTTAAGAGAAGCATTCGCATAAGAATTATGAAGGCCTTTTAGCCATTTAGTGTTTGATAAAACTCTGTCATTTTTTATGATCTCATTTCATCCACACAATGAGATGGGCAAGGTATAGTAAGAGTTATATTATCTGTAGTTTATAAGTAAAGAGAATAAGAGATGAACCTACAAGTGCATAGCTAATAAGGAGAGGGTACATCTCTCAGCCTCTAAATCTTCATAAGAGCCTATGCTATTTGGATGATCTATTTAAATATATGCTTATTTTCAGATGAGATTTACACTTTGAAGAGAAGCAGGGAAAGACACTTGCCATTTATTTTGTGCTCATTTTGTGCCAGAAACAGGACAGGGTGGCTTGTGTTTGTTATCTCATTTAATCCAAATCTTGAGAACATCAGGACCCAAAACAAACAAGAACAGCATTCTCCAGGGCTGGTTTTTCATAAAACTGAAGTGAACACAGTTGCTTTTGGTGGCCTGAGCTTCCCCTGGACAATGCCTTTCTCCTCTTTTCATGCTGTATCCAGCCTACTTCCTAGAGGTGGCAGCTTCATTCCTGCTGTTGTTTATTAAAAAATCAAGGCTGGGGCATGTGTCCTGTGGTTGAGTCTCTCCGGGCTTCTGTAGCCCATGGTAGACATGGGCTCCCTGTTACTGCTGCCACGCACGCATCATCAGCCCTTATCTTTGCAGGTTCACCAGGACCCCCAGCCCCTATGGAATCTCTGTTGGGTATTTCTGAGAAAGCTCAAGGGTGTCCCATATGCACTATTGACAAGCCTGTGTCCATCCGTGACTGCTCTGCCTTATCCCCACTGAGATGCTGAGCTCCTGGGTGTCCCTGCTGCACAGTTCTGTGTCGAGTGGATGGAGGCCCATGCCTGTTCCCTTCCATGTCGCACCCTGTTGCAGGACTGCCCAGTTTGTACAGCTAGTGCCACAGTGTTTCTCAGAGTTACAGCAACTAAGTTCTCTCAACTTCTTACAGAACTCTTGGTCTCCTTAAGACACAGTTGTGAGTGCCAGCTCCTTGTGAGGATTAACTCCAACACCCAGTGTGCTTGGCACACACACACTTGAGGGACCACAGGCACCACACGAGACTCAGGGTCAACCTGCCTCTTTGCAGACGACCATGGCTGGTTATTGGGTCATGCTCAAGGGCTGGCTTGTCTCTGCTCTGAGCAAATTCTCTCAATGTAATAACTGATAAGGGGAGTGTCAATTATTTATACCCTTCCTCCTTCAATACAAAAATGTGAGTCACTGATAAAAAGTAGTCAGCAATTGTTGATTATCCACACTGTGCCAGCCACTATGCTAGGAGCTTTATGTACCTTATCTCGTTTTAATCCCCAGAACAACCCTGAGACAGCACAACCTACCGCCAATGAGATCAGAGGCCAGTAGGAACCTGAGAGCACAGATGTAAGATGTTGCCCAGAGTAAGGGACTGTACCTTTTTGTGTCTTAGTCCCTCATCTATAAAATGAGAGAGTTAGATCATATAGTCTTTAAAATCTCTCTGACTCTAAAAGTCACTTCTGTTGCCTTTCTAAGGAATATCTGCAACCTAATAAAAGTCAAATCTTGGAGTCCCAAGAAGACACAAGACTGATTGTAGAAATAATCTATTTTAATATGCCAGTGGGTTATTATTCTGGAGTTTTTAAAAAAAATTATTAAAGTTCTTTTTTTAATTTAAAGTAATGGAAAGCTTACCTCAGACTGGCTTAATGCAGTAGGCAAACTTATTGGCTCATTTCTGAAAGGTCTGGAGCTGACTATGAGCTTCTGCCCTTTTGTCTACAATTTGCAGGTTTGCCTTGGCCCTTGGTTCACTTTTGTCCTTAGGCTGGTTTCATTCATTTATAAGATAGTCATCTGAAGTGATAGGGGCTTACTCTCATCCAGGGAGAGAAAACATTGCATAGATTTTACTTTCATACTGATTGGCTTATCCCTGAACTGCTCTAAATAAATACTAGGATTTAGTTGCCGTGGTCCTAGGTTATGACCCATACTGAAAACAATCACTGTGGCAGAGGGATAATATTATACTGATTATACTGATTATGCCAATCAGGGTCTATCCCTTAGAGCTGGAGGTAGATTTGGTCCTACCCAAGACTGCTTGACTGGGCAGATTCTCCAAGGGAAATTCTGTGTAGAGTATCAGTCAGGATAAAATAGATTATGCTGCAGTGATAAATAAACCCAGCATCTTACTGTTTTGAAATGACAAAGACATTTCTTGCTCATGTTTGCTGCAGGATAACAAGAAGGCTCTGCTCATGGTGGTCACTCCTAGAACCAGGATGTTAGAGGCTCTATTGCTGGCATATGCTTTCACTATTATGTGACGGGGGAAGAAGGCTGGAGACACCAGCCCAGCAGTTAAGTGCTCCCAGCTGGAAATGACACACACCACTTCTGCTCACATTTCATTGGTGAAAGCAAGCCAAATGGTGATGTCTAAATTCAAGAGGGTAGGAAAGTGTAGTCTTGCATGCTGGAGAAGAAAGGAGAGCTGTATCAGTGACCAGCAATGATATCCGACACAGCGAGAATGGTTGCAGTTGAGTCATCATCAAATACTCAGGGCGATACTTCTGAAATCATAATAAAAGGAGATGGGGAGGTGACTGTGAAGAAATGGAAAGAGCACCAGCTTTGCGTCAGAACATCCTTGTTGAAGTGTGACATTTACTAGCTATTCTTGTAGGCAGGGAATCTCTGAGTAACAGTTTTCTAAACTGTAAAAATAGAGATAACAGTGTTTATCATGCAGGGTCTTTATGCAGTTTGATAAAATAATGCATGTGAAAGTATATTTGTAACTGCTGTATGCTACTTGCGTTATTTTAACTCTTCTTTGATGCCTTTTATTCGTGTAGAACCTTAATATCAGCCTTGTCAGTTGTGGAATAAGTTTTTAAAAAGTAACTACTAACTGTTTTTGATCTCTGTCCATGATTGTGACCCTATTATGCCATCCCAAATTGTAGAAACAGGATAGGAATAGTTATGATTTTTCAAATAGGAATGTTTTCTCCCAAGAATACCATCATTTGTGCTTTCATTTCACACTTGTGTCAGTGGTCTAATTCCTCAGAGATGATAGTCTATAGTTTTAGTTCCATAAAGGTTTTGGTGATGTGAGTGTTCTGAGCTATACGAGGGGAGCAGGTGGGCTGGGACATGATACGATGGCAAACATTGAGCTCTGTTGCCTGGAAGCTATATGGCCTGGGCAAGTCACCCAAAAAATTCAGCCTCATTTTGCTAATTTGTCAAGTGCAATTAAAAATTCCAGCCCTATCTTCCACAGAGGATCCTTGAGAGGATACAGGAATTAACCTTCTCACTGTATAAGCACAAATACTTTCCAAGTGGGAATAGGATACTGATTTCTCCAGGTGCCCAGGAGAAATCAGTCAATTGGTGTGCAAGCTATGTGTGTGTGGTCTGTCTCTCTCTGTGGGGAGGTTGGGGGGCTTAACCTCATAGGCAGAAAACTCTGGCTATTATAGGTACTGAAGGCACTGAGGCAGCATGAGAGGTGGGAAGATGGGGAGAGTTTAGAGCAAGAAAGGTGCCTCCAAGGGGATAATACTGTCTGCTTCCTTCCAGTTACCCCTCCTCACTTTTGGCAGCCCCTCCCTACGTTTGACGGCCCCAACAAAAGAAGCTGCAAGTAGGTGGTAGGAGGGGTGGGTAGACATCCAATGATGGAAAGGCGGAGTGTGAGTGCCAATTGGCATATGGTGTGTACCTGGAGCTGGTTGGTGACTTATTTGTCAAAGTGGTGAAGGAATGCCCTTCTGGGGTTTTTTGAGTCATTCTTTAGACTAAGCATCTCTTTTCACTGGAAGTGGTGTCACCCTACCTCCTGGGTAAGTACCCTGCCTTACGCCCTCACAGAAAGCCCCCTAGGATGTCTCTGTCCCTTCAAAGCTCTGAATCAGCTGTTGTTCCCTTGATGGCTTTTTTGGAGCAGAGCTTTGGGTGAGGGCTAATTAGATAATGCCTGTGAAGCACTTGGAGTTCCTTGGAGACAGGCTCGCTCTCGATGTATTATTAATAGTGGTGAGCATAGTGTTTCCAAACAAAGCCAGTGCCTACTTCAATATCCGGGGTGGGGGCAGGGAGGGCAGAGGGGAGGACTGAAAGGCAGGACCAGCCAAGAGAGCCCATCCTTTGGGAAGGCTTTCAGTCTTGTCATGTGATCTGTAGGGTCAGGGTAGAGGGCAAGAACTGTCATTACAGGATGAAAACTTGTGAGCCATTCCCCCACCAGCAGCACTTGCAAGGACAATGTGAGCAGGACAGACTGGTCTGTGATGGTGATGTGGGCCCTAAGGAGGGAAATTGGTTAGTTAGCTTGAGTCCCTGCCAGACTGTGCCCCCTTCAGAGGACTGTGCCATCTCCCGGAGGACTGCCTGAACTGGCCAGCATTCCCCTGAGAGAGAGCCCTCTGCTTTAATGGGCTCTTTTTTTCTAAGGGAGGAGGGAAAATTACTTTCTTGGATTAACCCCTTCCCCTTCCAAAGTTTGGGGTGCACCCTCATGCAAATTTCAGTATCAAATTGTTGGGTTATTAAAGGACTAATTTGGGGTGTCAATTCCTGTGTCAAGGCTTGTGATTCTCCTCCCACTGGAGGATTTAGCTGGGAGACCTTGCACCCTAACACTGCCGATCACTGTAGCTGTGCAGGTGGGTGGGGACCCAGGGCAGCTGTCCCCCAAAAGATATGTTGAAGTCTATTATTGAATAGATATTTGTATCTTCTCAAAATTCATGTGTTGAAGCTCTAACTCTCAATGTGCTGGTATTTGGAGATAGGACCTTCTGGAAGTGTTTTGGGGTAACTGAGGTAGGAGGGTGGGACCTCGTGAGGCATCAGTGCCCTTATATGAAGAGATGCCAGAGACTTCTTTCTTTTTCCCTCTCTACCTTGTGAGGACACAGCCAGTTGGCCATCTGCAAGCCAGGAAGAGATTTCTCACCAGAAATTGAACCAGCTAACACCTTGATATTGGGTTTTCAGCCTTTAGAACTGTGAGAACATTTTTTTTTCTGTTGTTTATAAACCAGTCTGTGGTACTTCGTTTTGGCAGCCCAAGACAAAGTGCTAACCTCATCCCTCAGAATGTAATCTCACTTGGAAATAGGGTTATCGCAGATGTAACTAGTTAAGATGAAGTCATACAGAATAGGGTGGGCCCCTAATCCAATCTTACTGGTATCCCTATGAGAAGAGATGTAGAGGTGCACAGAGGGAAGCTGTGTAAAGACACACATGGAGATCACCAGACGACGACTCAGGCAGAGGAGGAATGATGTGTCTACAAGCTGAGGAATGCCAAGGATCGCTGGCAACACCAGAAACTAAGAGAAAGGCATGGAACAGATTCTCCCCTAGAGCCTTCAGATGGAACAGGGCCTTGCCAACACCTTGATTTTGGACATCCCATCTGCAGAACATTGAAAGAATAACTTTCTACTGTTTTAAAGCACCCAATTATGGTACTTGGTTACAGCAGCCCCAGAAGACCCTCTAGGGTCTGAGGGTATTCAGTCACTCTTTCACACTGACCGCAAACACCTCCTTTGCCATACAGAAAGCCAGCCAAGCTAAGCAGGCCTCTATTCTCTTTTGTTTCTCAATTTTGGGAAGTCTGTGCTTTTGGACTCACAGGTTCTCTCACTGAGGCCAAGCCTCCTGCTGCCAGGTTCTCACGCAAAGTATTCCAAGATACAAAAGCACTTAGAAACACAGAGGCTTGGGCAGTAGAAAAGCAAAGCTGTCTTTCTGTTTAACAAAAGGACAAGTATCTCTGAATATCAAAAATCACAAACCGTTATTTCTCTTTATGAATCATCAGGTGACGTTTTATTAGTGGACACCAAATTTCGCTATAGGTTACTTCTGTAGATTATCATGGAGAAATGGGCAGGTTTAGTATGGGTTAGTAAAATCTCAACTAGATGTTCTGGCATTGAAACAACTTTGCTGTGCCTGTCAGTCACCCTGTGGCCTCCAGGGGTAGACATTGAGAGCCACCAGTGTCCCCTTTTCTTCCTTACCTTCCCAATAATTCCAAATCGAAGGACCAAAAATTGGTAACTTTAAGGCGGACGAAACCCAGCCTCTGTTTGTCATGTGTATAAATAGATGCAATAAAATATGTTACCAAAGCCAGTTGTACTGTGTTATCTAAACTAATAATGAAGAGTCTTAAAGCTGGCAGTTCTATAGCGGCTTAACCACCAGCATCCCCTTCCTGCTTCTGGGCAGAGGGGAAGGCTTAGTGGGAGAGGTTGGGCCACAGATGCCTGGCACTATCTTGGGTTAGGTTGACTTTCAGAATGAGTATAAACCTCCAGCAGCTCAAGACCAGAATCAACTTCTAGAACTTAATGAAAATAGTCCCCTGAGGCTATGCCTTTGGAGGATGCCCTCTCCTACTGGCATCCTTGCATCGCTGGGAGGGACTGATTCTATTAACCCAGGAAATAAAGCCTTCTTTATTTGTGTCAGTTAAGCCGCCCAGTTGACTCACACCAACCAAGGTTTTCTGCCTTCAAATGTTAACAGCCAGTATAATTTAGGTTGAGAAGAGATAAACAAACAAACAAACAAAACAAACAAACAAACAATAAAAACAACTGTGTAGGAGTAACTAATCTTTTAATTTGGGCTGCCAAAGGCACAATGGTCACAAAGTCATGACTTCTCCTTATTAAAAATGTTCTCAGGATCCATGGATGCTAATATAAGCCAATCCCAATGTTAAAAAACAACTATTAATTAATGTGGATAGGTTAGGATTTTATTTAGAAAAGGTAGCCTGCATAGGTTTTTGCTGGTGTGGGTAATTAAAGCATTAAGTGGAGGCATAAGTGGGGTTGGCCATTGGAAAACTCAGAGGCAGGTTAATTAATGGAGCAAACTAGTTTAAGGTGGCTACTGTGGGTGAGGACTTATGCCAGGCACTGACAGAAATGAACAAGGGATTGCTCTTACTAAGAAGAAGGGGAAAAGAATGACTTTTGTGGTGTAAACTGTAGGCACAGACAGTACTCTAGTTGTATTATCTTATTGAATATTTATTATTTCCACTCAGAGACATGGAGTAACTTGCTGAATTCCCCCAACCAGAAAGGCCCCGTCTGTGATTTGAATCCAAGTCAGCTTAATTCCAAAGGCCTGAACACATGCTAACTCTAATATAAGGGAGACTGTGATAGCTGGTATAAAGCTATCCAAAGAAAGTCCAGGAGAAGGAGAAATTGATTCCAACTGGGAAAGTCAGATAAGATTCTGTGATGGAGATAGCATTTGAGCTGTGGTTCTTTAAAGATAGGGAGATTGTCATAGGCAATGATGATTGAGGGGTATTCTTGGATGATAGAAAACATCTCTAGCCAAAGTTCCAAGGGAGGGAAGTGTCAGGGTAGCAGAAAGGAAGGGAATAACCTGGTTTGACAGTTCTGAAGAATGGGTGGTGGAGACAATCCGACGAAGGTCATATTGTCAAGGGCCTCAAATGCCATCCTACGGGATTTGATTTTAATCCTGTAAGCAGGTGGGTAGTGATTAGAGAGTATCTAAAGAGAAAGATGTAATTAGAGCTGTTCTCTGGGAAGCTAATTCTGATAGCAGGGTGGTTGGTTGATGGGTTGGTGGGGACAAGACAGACCCAGACAGATTAGTTAAGAGGTGAATGCAATAGGAAGGTATGAGCTGTTGAGAGCTGGAACCAGCGAAAGGAAGCTACAGAATCCAGTGGAAGTTCAAATCAACAGGATGGGGCCAATTGTGTCTTATTGGTAGCAGCTTCATGGTGTGCGACCGGGGAGGGTCCTACACTTAGTCTGATGCTCTGCTGTTGTGTCTTGAAATTCTTGGTTATTTTTGAACAAAGGGACCCCACATTTTCATTTAATACCAGATCCCAGAAATTTTGTTACTGGTCCTGGACTCGGGTTTTAGAGTTAGACAAACTCGGTTTAAGTCCTGGCTCTATGTCTTATATGATATGAAGTTTTCAGCAAGTCACTTAACTTTCCAAGCTCTTCAGTGTCCTTGTCTGTAAGATGAAAATAATAATTATTCCATAAGGTTTTCATGAGGATTGGAGAAAATTATGTTAATAACTACCATTTTTGAGCACTTGTATGCCAGGTTTTGGGCTAAGCACCTTTATATCGATGATATTTAATTGTTATGACACTTTATGAGATAGGTACTATTTTTATTCAGATTTTACAGGAAACAGACTCAGAGGGGGTCATGCCACTTCTAAGTGCTGGAGATGAGATCAATTCCTGGTCTGCCTAACTCCAAAGCCTGTGCTGGTGCAGTGCTTGACACTATGCCTAATTGTGTCATTATCACTATTATTATCATCAATATTAATGGGTATAGGTGAGAATGAAGGGAGAGCAAGGAGACAGAAGTGAGCTGGGGTGACAGGATGGATGAAATTGCCAGTCTGTGCTGAGTGAGAGTAATAATGGAATAATAAACTTAGCTTTGGGCAGACTACCTTGTGACATTCTGGTTTCTCTTCTCATGCATTATCTCAATTAACCCTCACAATAACTCTGTCACTTAGGTTTTGTTTGTTGTGGTTTGTAAGGCATGAATTGAGTCAGCTTAGTGGGTAACCCTTCTAAGGACACTTCCTGTCACTAGAGTAAGTGGATGAGGTATCAAATGCACCCAAGAATTAGGAATGAGTCTTATTGGTAGAAATTAAGATATCTTAGTATGCCAGGAGACTTGCATTATTCCATCATAAATTGTTCTGTGGCTGGTGACTAGGTCTAGTTGCATTTTTCCCTCAAGGACATAATAGATGACATTGTGCACAGTGCCAGGGCACACAATTCGTATTCTCCACCTTCCTGCTGATTCATCATTTGCAGCTCAGTGGGACTGAACTCATTAGGTCCTTTCCAGAGAGCAGGGAGTGAGAAGCTGAGAGGCTGGAGGAAAGCAGAAAGTGCTAAGCATTAGGTTGTGTTGGAGGTCAATGGGGAGGAAAAAGCAAAATCCCACCAGTTAAAGAAAAGCACCCGGGAGAAAAGATGCTTTTCAGACATGCTTTCTGACATCACTATACTGAACAAGGCTGGCCCATGTGGCTAAAATGTGAGCCAAGGGCAACTAAGGAGCCTGGCCAACAGAAGAGGAAGTATGCCCAGAGATTGGCATGTTCCTTCCTGAGACTTCTTCAGCGAGATCACTCTTCCTTGACAAGTCTGTTTTTGGATTGTTCACAACATGGTCAGTTTGAGCTTACTTTTTACACACTTGCCCTAGAGTGATCCACTGTTATGGTGGGTGAGTAAGGATGTATGAAGGTAGGAGTACTGAGAAGGCCCCAAAGGGGCCAGGTCTAGAAGTGCTGCCTGGGCTTTGGAATGCCCCAGAAACCGGTGTGAAAAAGAGTAGTCTTAATCAATCAATCACTTGTCCTGATTCAAAGAGGCAGAGGCAGAGACTGCTGGAGGCTTATTAAACAAATGGACCAGTTTCAGTTTCCTTGATATATAAAAATAAATTTTTCCATTCCCTGAAAAAACTTCAGTCATTATACAGAGCGAAGATAGTAGCAACCAGTTCATCTCTTCTGCACCCCCAGATGACCACTGACTTACTCTGAGGTGGGAAGTGAGCACTTTGCCTCTTGCACCCTATAAGTAAGTAATTTAGGAGGATTCTCTTGAATGTAACAAAATAACTACACATAGAATGGAATTGAATTTGGTGTAGTGGAAAGGGCACTGGACTAAGAATAAGGCCTTGGTGCCTAACTAGATTCTGCTATTAATGTGCTGTCTCTCAGGGTCTTCACCATAGGTGGACTTATCAAGACAGGATGGGATTGTCATTTGGAAGCCTGGCAAGCAGGAGATCCACTCTGGCCCAACCTTACTCCACCTGCAAAGTATCTGACCCCAGCACTGTTGAACTATCTTTCTTTTTGAATTTTCACATTTTTCTGTCTCTAGGATTTTGGTACTTGCAACTCAGTCTTCTTGACTTAACCGTCTGACTTTTGGGTTGTCTTTCTTTCTGATTTGATGCATTTGGACTAATTTCACAGAATTTCCATAGGAAGTCTGTATTAACTTGGGCAAATATCTATAAAAAGAGCTTAGGTAATAATAGTGACCCCTTCTTGGGCATTTATATGATCCAGGCATTATGTTAAGCACTTCTTATGAACTATCAAATTTGCTTCTCCCAACATTTTTGTAAGATAGGATTTAATGATTTAACAGCAAGGGTATTTTGGCTGCAAGTAATGGAAAATCCAACTCAAAGTAGAACATATATTGGCTCACATACTCACAGGAAGTTCAAAGGCAGAATGAACATTAGAGTTGATTTATAATTCATCTACAAGAGTGACATAGCAACTGAAGTTCTTTGCATCTCTCTGCCCTGCCACTGACAGTGTGATCTTCAACCTAAGGCTGGGTCTCTTTGAGGGTAGGCTGTCAGCAGTGGTCAATGATCCTTGCTTTCTTCTTTTTCATATCAAGCTTTAGGGAAGAAATGGCTTATAGAAATTCTCTTAGAAGAATTTTCCTAGAGACTCCGGGCAAATTTCCTTGTGCTTTATTAGCTCGATCTGTATCATGTATCATGAACAGAAGAAGAGGATAAAACCACTTCAATTGGTTTAGACAAATAAAGCCCGACTTCTAGAGCTAGAGAAACAGGTAGCTTCCCCTGAGTCACATTGGTTGCATGAAGGAGAGCAAAATCAGGCTCCCCCAGGAACGAAGAAGGAGGGACACGAATCTTGGGTAGGGCAACCACAGTATCTACTAAAATGAGGTTAACTAACTCACCCACGGTTGAGCTTGGGCAAGTTAGCCTTGTCCTTAACTACCGTACCATATTGTCTAATGTCCTTTCCATCTCAAATTCTAAATCAATTAGAAATATTTCAACCAGTATAAGAATATAAATAAATGCTGTTTTAATCCCTAGACACATTTAGCTTCTCTAGATAGGCATTTTTCAAAGGATATTTTATAATTACTAGTTAATGAGGAGGAATATTTGGGCATAAGATATCTGTCAGTTTATGAGTGGGATATTTCAGTTTCAAAGTTCCAGATCTCTTTCTGATTCCAAAATATGCAAGTGTACAGACTTCATTCCAAACAAGTCATAAAGTTAAATAGTTGGTCAATAATGAAAGCTGAGAAAACAAAACCACATTTATCTTCCCAAGTTCACATTAAAGACAGACTTCCCCAATTCACTTTAAATTGAGAAAAAGAATCAGAACTAATGTGTATTAGAAAGTTATCAGGTTCAACAACAGCTCAAATTGACTTAAACAATAAATGAAATAAATGACTTGCATCTGCTGAAAAACAGTGCTAAGCAAGCTTTCTTTAGCTCAGCAAAGTCACCAAAGATTCTGTTTATTTCATTCTCTCCTCTGTCTCTTTTTTGGTTCTGTTTTGTCTCAAGCCTTGCTGACCTCAGGGTCACAAAATGGCTGCCCATTACTCCTGGACTACATGTGCCTATATTCACATCTGTTGACAAAGGGCATCACTCAGAGAACTAGGAAGTTTCATTCTCATAAGTCCCAGCAATGTCTCCTTGAAGTGCCTTGGCCTGAACCAACCTGTGTGGCCAGTGGGAAGGAGTGGGATGATTCACTTTCCTTATATCATATCTCTCACGCAGAGAGTCGATCTTCAGTGGCCAACTCAGACCCAGACCCAGAGCCTACAAGAAAAGGAAGGAGAAATGATTCTGGTAATGTAACCCACAAAGGTGGACTGCAGTAGCTATAGAAATTAGTGTTTGCCTTGAGCTGATCAACCTCACAGACTTCCCAGAAACAACATACATGGTAGCAGTAAGAGGAAAATGGGGAGAAAGAGAACAGTAATCAGATTGTAGGCACAACTTGTTGGGATTTAGCAAGAGCTCGCTAGCCAACCCAAAGTGCCGTGGGTGGAAAGTTGAAAATCATGTCCTGACAAGGCTTGCTGAGTCATCCCTACCCAAAGCCTCCTTCTTCCTCCCTACTTGCAGGGCATTCACTTCCAAGTCTCTCTGACAGCCTCAACCTGAAATTAATTTTCTCGTGTTTACCTGAAGCTCTAGCCACTGGGGTGTACCTCTTCACACAGTGAGGGGTGGCCTTCCCTGTAAAACCTTTAGAAGATTCCCACTGAGGATACTGGGTCCTCAACAATGAGGGGACTGGCTCTTACTCATCTTTAAGCAGCAGCCTACAAACAGAGAGACTCTAATCCCAGAGGGCTGTTTTTGTTCTTCAGTTATTTATTCAACTTCACTCATTGATTCATTTACTCATTCATTAATTTTATGAGCGCCTACATTGTGTCAGGCATTATTCTATGCACTGGGTTAACAGAATTACTTTCATTGTAACAGACAAGATAGAAATAAAAAAATATATATTTATACTTTAAAGTTAGAAAATGATAAATGCTATGAAATATAAAGTAGGATAAGGGCAAAGAATGTGTGTGTGGGGTTGTTATTTTTGATAAGGTGGTAAGGGATGTTTTCTCTTAGGAAGAACCAGCCTACAGTGCCTTACGATGCTCATGACACAGAGGAATTTTGGAATAGTTAATTAGCTAACTGGTTCTGTAGACCTAAGGTTGGGGGTCTCTCAACCCTTTCCCCAGAAGCAGGCCTGTTTTGTTCAATCTAGATTGAGTATAAACATTTTTGTCTACAAAAGAAGGTTTAAACAAGCCATTCTACCTTAATACTGAAAGGGCAAAAATGCAGAAGAGTAAGTAGATAAATACTAATTTGCCTTTGAATTCTTTGCACATTTACAGATAGCTTTATGAGTGGAGAGGTAGGTTCTTAGGATTCATTTGGCTGTTTGCAAATGAACATTTTCCCCAAATGGGCCCAAATGGACTATCTTCCCCTCACTTGAGGGCTAGTTAGTGAAGCCCATGTGGATACAGGGAATGAAAGCACCAATTTGACCCACGCATTCTTTGACCTACATGTTTATGCGGGGATTAAGAGTAGAATGAGTTGTCACTGAAAACATGTGCTTTGTGTATTTAGGAGATAAGTATTTTTTTATTGCTAATTAGTGTTGGACTCACATACATTTGTCATGTTGGTATGTCAGATTCATTTGTCCTTTTAAACCCAAGTGCCTTAATTAATCTTTTTTTCCGTCCACTCTCTATTATGGTCTGGCTGTAACTCAGACTCCAGGCTCTCTGGTAATAGGTTTTCTATTTAGGAAATCTTGAGTTCTAAAGTGAAATTGAGTTTGAATTCTGTTATAGAATATACTATTCAGTAAATCCAAGAACTAGCCACAAAATGGAAGATGAAGGAATATTGTGCTACTCAGCATTTCCTAAGTTTTGACCCTGGTGCATTTTCTCCATGAAGCATTTCTTTAATCTACTCTCACAGTAAGAACTGGACAACAGTCCCTTCTTTCTGCCCAGGTAAGACCTTTACATACAAGTATCAGAATATTTTTGGTTTTGTTTTTATTTTTATTTCATTGCAACTACATTTAATGCATCGACCCTCATATCAACGCTCTCTTACCACTCAGCTTCTAGAATACAGGAATGGTACTCTATTCATGTGTGTCCTCAGCACTCTGCATCTTGCCTGACAAGATATTCTCTGTGAAATGGCACAAAGAAATGATTTTTAAGCATAAAATTAAATACTATATGATTTAAAGTCAGATCTCATTTGATTCATGGGACTATTAAGACAAGCAAAATTGGACCACAATGTTTAAGAAAAATTTAATTGATGGGAAATTTAGTATTGAGAAAATTCTGTCATCGATTGAGTTTTCTTTTTTCCTGAAGAGTGAAAAAGACTATCATTGTTCAATTTAAATAGCAGAACATTATTTGGAACATTAGTGCCCCCTGATAATACATTTGAGAAACATTACCTTAATGAATAAGTATTCCAGTGTAAATATTTCTGACATAAAATAAATAAATAAATAAAAACAATGATGCTATTTGTATATCATTTTACTGCTTACAGGGAGGGAGATCATATATCTTCCATCATTTGACTCTGAAAAGAAGCAATTATTATAACCATTTAAATGATGAAGCAAGTGAAAATGAATTAGATTGTTCCAATTCACATATCCAGCAGGTAGAAGAATTGGGACATAGGCCCATGTGCTGTTCTGTGTGTGTGTGTGTGTGTGTGTGTGTGTGTGTGTGTGTAAGGGGTGGTGCCAATGCTTGGAGCAGGGAACTGCTGATGTCTGAGGTTCTTTCCTAAAGGCTGACCTATAGAAAGTTTAAATAGTTCTAACAAAACTAGGAGAGTATCTGCAGACCCAAGAGATCTGGGGCTAGAAGGTGGAGATTTCATGTCATTCTACATCTTGTCTTCAGTGTAATTCACTCTGCATTAATCATGACCACATCCTTGTTGATATATGACCTCTGGTGGACCATAGTGATAAGGCTAAGACCCAGGGAAAGGGAAGAATTAGGTAACATGTTAGTCTTTCATCTTCCGCTGACGAAGCTTATTTCAGATGCTTTAGGCTAGTTATTTTACCTGTCCCTGACAAAGATTTTTCAGTGACCATAACCAAGCTGATCCTGCAAATGAGCTCAAGCTAAGAATGAATGTAGCCCCAGGGAATGTGATCATTAAAAAAACCTGCAGCAGTATCATTGCAATCACATGCCCGTAGTCCCACATCCAAAATTTTGGGAACCAGATGGGTTTCAGGACACAGAATATTACCTAACACCCCTCATGGAGACTCTTGAAGCATTGTGCAATCAAGCATCTTATTAAATCTGCAGCCAAAGGGAGGAATTGCACACTGAATGAGATAAAAGCTATAAATAGGCTCACATAAGTTCAGGTCAACCCTTGACACCCAGTGAGTTAGGAATTAACTCATAGTTTGGGGAGCTTCTTGAATTTCAGAATTGTAGATAAGGAATAATAAGCCCTCATACTCTTTATGCCATCACCATCCATTTTTTCCTTATTATTCATCTCAAAGACAAAAATTTTTTGGCTTGCTGTGGCTGACAATGGTCAGCATTAGTTTCCTTAGAAAGATGCTACAACATCACCCTCTAGATTCATCTTAATTAGTAAGTGAAGGCCAATTTTTTGAACTTGAAGAATTGCCTTTAGGTGTTAATAATTAAAGGTGGTTTATGGAAGTTTGGCAAATGAGAAAGTTCTCCAAGAATGATTGGAATTTTGTAGAAAGAGGAGACTTTGGGGTGTCCCTCATGTGGTGAATAAAGCAAGAGAATAGAAGACTCTTGGCAGAAGTGTTCATTTGGTATAAGGGACAAATGGGGACAGGAAGGCTGCAGCCTGGGCATTGTGTTGGGAAAAAGTGATTTGAGCTGGGTTAATGAGTACTGGGATTCTAAAACGAAGAATTTTGGTTGTGTGTCTTAAATGATAAAAGGTCATTGAAAATTTTTGGGCAGAGACTGACAGAAAGAAAATGGGGCCTAAATAATGATTCACTCATTATTTACTGAACTTGCCAACCTCTTTCAGCATCTGGAGCTGAGCTTCTGCTCTGTCCTTTGCCTGAAATGTCCTTCCTGGGCTCCTTTCTGCCCAGGCACACTCCATCTCATCTTTCAGAACCAGGCTCGAATGTCACCTGCTCTGTGGAAGCCTCTCCCTCACCCTGGGGAATGTTAACTGTTCCTTTTTTCTATGACTCCACAAGCCTTTGCAAGCACCTGACCACACTTTTCTCATTGCACTGCAATTTGTCCTTGTCTTCCCAAGTTGAACTACAAGTTCCCCCAGTGGAAGGCACTATGTCTTATTATGTGTTTCGAAGGGACAGGGATTGGCACCTCACACAGTTCCTGGCCCACAAGAGCAATTAATAGTCGAATAAATGCTATGTCTTCTATCATTTTTTTAAATATTTTCTTTGTTCCCTGGGTTTTCTTTTTAAATTGGTCACAGCTATGTAATTGCAGTAATAAATCTTATATAAACTAAATTTTTGGATGTAAGAGTAACCACCATACTTCAATAAAAAACAATGGGATTGTATGAAAATGAGACTTGTGAAAAGATTGAGGTGAAGGTTGTTGAATGACATAATGGATTGAGTTGTATCCCCTAAAAAGATATGTCCATGTCTTAAATTCCAATGCCTGTGAATGTGATCTAATTTGGAAGAAAAGTCTTTGCAGGTGTCATTGAGGTAAGGATCCCATGATGAGATTATCCTGGATTGTGTGAACCCTAAATCCAATAACAGAGGTCCTTATAAGAGGTAGAAAAGAAGATGGAGAGTCACATGAGGGAGAAGGAGATGTGAAGATGTAGGCAAAGATTGGAGTGATTCAGCGAAGCCAAGGCATGCTAGAGATTGCTGGCTGTCACCATAAGTTAGGGAAGAGGTATGGAGAGGAATTCTCCATCAGAGTCTCCTGAAGAAACCAACTCTGCAGAAACTTTGATTTTGAGCTTCTAGACTCCTAAACTGTGAGAGAATACATTTCAAGTTTGTGGTAATTTGTTACGGCAACCCTAGGAAATGAATACATATGCCACAGACAATTTCAGTGTCATCTAATGGCCAAGGGAGATGTTGAGAAGCAGTGTAGCACCAGTATTAGCTCAGGATTGGAATCAGCAGCCTTGGTGTGGTCCCAGCTCTGCCCTCTGTGCCTCAGTTCCCTCATCTGAAAAATAGGTATCATGAAATATTAGTGCTGTAGAAGGCTCTAAGTGAGGTAATTGAGACAATAGATGAAAAGTACTTTGTACACACATTGGGGACACTCAATAAATGTTATTGATCAATTATTAGATGGAGGCAAGAGCATCACAATGGCAAAATATGAGAAAGTGGTACTCAGTCCTCAGACTGCTGAGAACTGAAAGCAGACTGCTTTTTAACTTATCGGTGTATATACTGCTTTCTGTAATTTTTGTATTGATATTGATTTGCCAGCATCAGTTAAGTTATCAGAATAATTACATTTTAAGATTTATCAGTCTTTAAGTGAAATGTTTTCTGCATGTGACACCCAGAGGGCTCAAGTTCCTGAGTGGAGTAATGGGAATCCTCAAGTACTTTTAAATATTTTAGACAGTCTAACAGAAGTTAGACTTATCTATGGAAAGAGCATGGCATGACTCAAAAGCCGTGGATTACCTCTTTTATGGCAATATGAATTAGCTCATGCAGTTTGTTTCAGATTAAAAAATTTACAAAATATAGGGAACACAGAAGAAATAATAACAGCACCTTTCAGTGTATGCAACCAATTAAGATTGTGCTACATTGTGTTATGCTGTTACCTCTAGGATCAAACAGAGGCCCAGAAAGGTTCAGTAAATTGTCTGTGGTCACAGTTATATAGTAGTAGAGACAAAATGATTATACAGGATCTTAATTCCCAATCTAGGACTTTTTCTCCATAAACCTCTTATTTTCCATGTCTTCTGAGGATTCTCAGACTTTTGGTCTTCATTGCACGTCATGCAGTTGTTCAACATACAAGCGTGAACTAGACAGACACTGTCCCTACAATTACAGAACTCTCAGTTCAGGTGAGGCCATAGCCCTAAGATTCCTCCTTGGGCAGCAGGTAGAAGAAACTCAGCTTTAGCAAGAGTAGGATTTATGGTAAAGATGTTGGGATACCTTGTGGCACCCAGTGGCAGGATTGGGATCAGCTACTAAGAGCACCAGAACCAGGGACTCTCACTGTCAGACTTTTCCTCTGTTCTTTGTCTCTGACCTTTTCCATGCATTTGCTTCTTTCTTTCTTCCATTTCTTTCTTCCATTTCTCTTCCTTCCTTCCTTCCTTCCTTCCTTCCTTCCTTCCTTCCTTCCTTCCTTCCTTCCTTCCTTCCTTTCCTCCTCTTCCTCCTCCTCCTCCTCCTCCTCCTCCTCCTCCTCCTCCACCTCCTTCTCCTCCTCCTCCTCCTCCTCCTCCTCCTCCTCCTCCTCCTCCTCCTCCTCCTCCTCTTCCTCTTTCTCCTCCTCTTCTCTCTCTCTCTCTCTCTCTCTCTCTCTCTCTCTCTCTCTCCCCTTCCTTCCCTCTGTCCCTACTTTTTCTGCCCTCCTCCCCACTTTCTCCAAAAATTAGCTTCCTCTAGCCTCTGGGTCCACATGGTGAAATACATAGCTGATGAGGGCAGGGGCAGGAGGAGAGAGAAACTGAAAGCAGTGCAGTAGGACTACACTGGGAGTGGAGAAGTGAGGGCTGAGCCTGGAGAGGTATACAGGGCAAGGTCATCTGGAGCCCTGTGGGCCATTTAAGTAGAGTAGTTGGAAGTATTTAAGTAGGAACAAGACATAAACCAACTTGACTATATTTCATCTGCTGCAAAAAGTTCATAAGACCAACTATTGGTAAAACAAAGGATGAAAACAAACCATGTAAAATTAGTTCTGTTTTCTTACTGGTGTAGACCATGTATTTTGTAAATATGTTCTTACGAAAGAAAATACTGGGCCATTGTCAGTTCCCATTCAGACCTTGCTGGGTATTGAGGGTGATGACCCACTAGTCCACTGCAGGCAGGGACTCAGGTACTGGGCTGTGTCGTCCAACCCTGCTGCTTTCTTCTGAAATATTTTTGGTCCTGATCAGCTAATAGAAAGACTTGCTCTCTACGGAACTGAGAAAAAACTCCTCATTATGCAGTCTGCTTTACACTCTTCCCGAATACCAGCTGTCACCAGCTTCGGGAATTCTGCTCTACCAGGGGAGGGGTAATTCTAGTATTTCCAATTTGTCAATTTGGTTTTCTATGTCTGAATAAAAGCTGTGCTCCTATTGGACTTAGTTATTCCTTCTCCCTTTTCTAATCTATTAAATCATTTGATCAAGTAAGTCTATGATATACTGTTCTTTTTAAGTAACTCTGATTTGTAATACAGTAGTTCTATGACAGCATTGTCCCTTTGAAGGTGGCGAATTGGAAAAGGTATGTCAATTTTTCAATTATCATGAGAAATATTTTTCGCAACCTTTTATTCATTAAGATCTTAAGTACACAGTAAGAACTAGGTTTTGATGTTAAAGGAGCTATGTTCTGATTTTTTTGATTCTTTATTCATATTTTTGATGCACATTCTTTTCTTCTAAAAAAAGTCCCTCTAACATTTCCTGACATGCTGGCTTGGTAGTAACGAACTCTTTTAACTTTTTCTTGTCTGGGAAGCTCTTTATCTGCCCTTCAACTCTAAATGGTAGTTTTGCTGAATAAAGTAACCTTGGCTGTAGATCCTGGATTTTCATCACTTGGAATATTTTGTGCCAAGCCCTCTGTCCTGCAAAATTTATTTTGAGAAATTAGCTGTCATTCTTATGGGTACTCCCATATAGGTAACTGTTTTTCTCTTGCTGCTTTTAAGACTCCCTCTTTGTATTTAAACTTTGGTATTTTAATTATAATGTGTCTCAGTGTGAGCCTCTTTGGGTTCATCTTCTTTGGGACTCTCCGAGCTTCCTGGGGTTGTATGTCTAGTTCCTTTACCAAGTTAGGGAAGTTTTCCATCATTATTTCTTCAAATAGGTTTATAGCTTCTTGCTCTTCTTCTTCTGGTACCCCTAGAATGCAAAGTTTTGTTTGATGTTATCCCATAGGATTCTTATATTATCTTTATTATTTTGGATTCTTTTTCTTGTTGCCATTCTGACTGGGTGTCCTCCGCTGCCCCATCCTCAAATCTATGATTCAATCCTCTGCTTCCTCCACTCTGTTGACTCTCTCTAATAAACTTTTCATCTCAGGTATTATATTCTTCATTTCTTACTGGTTCCCTTTTATAATTTCCATCTTCATTTTCATGTTTTTTTTTTCTCTCTTTTTAAAGTTCTTGTTGAGTTCATTTACACTTCCTCTGAGTTCATTGAGGATCCTTATATCCAGTATGTTGAACTTTGCATCTGTTAGATTGCTTGACTACATTTTTCCTGGATCTCTTTTCTATTCTGTCATATGATTTCTGCTTCTTTGTCTACCCATTTTGGCTGCCTTTTCATGTCTGTTTCTATGTACTAAGCAAAGTTCCTAAGTCTCCCGGTCTTATTAGTGTTGTTTTGTGTAGTTGGTGTCTAGTGGCACAATCCTGAGAGGGGTCCAGGTGCAGGCTAAGTTTAGCCCCAGCCTGTATCCCTCTGGGGCCACCTGATTCAGCAAGTAATCCCAAGATGGCTGATACCATGCTGTTCTTATAGCTGCCTCAAGAGGCTACACCAGAAACTGAGGCTGGATGCCACCAGTGCGGGGTCTGGAACTGCTCAGCAAGGGGCACAGGGCATGCCAAGGACCCCACTGTGCCTTTGGTACAGCTGTGAGTTGGGATTGGTGAAGTTTCCTATGTTTTTAAATGAGCATTTTGAAAGTCTTTCTCTTAAAGAATGTTTTCCTACTGGCCACTGGCCAAAATTCCCATATTAGTCTTATCTTCTTTTCAGGCATCAAAAGCCACCATTAAAATGCAGTTTATACCTTAGAACAATAATTCATACCATCATCTGCCATTATCATCTAGGTCAAATGTGGTTATTGGCTTCGTCCTTATCCCCTCGAGCAGTCTGGCTACCCTATGTTCCCTTTCCAGGCTGCAGGCACTTCTTCATTTCTGGTTGGTATGAGAGTAGAAGACTTCCCTTTTCCCTAGGCCCTTCTGTTTACTCCTCCAAGTGAGAAGGCCAAGACTTTACCTGAGGGGGAGAAAGTGACTTGCTCAATAGTTTAGCAAGCTCAAATTGATAGCTCAAACTCAGCAAGAAATACTTCCTGCAGCCTCTTCTTCAGAACCTTACCTGGACCTCTGCAGACCAGCCCCGATCATAGTCTGACCCCAGAGGGATAGGATCCTGGAGAATTTGGGTTGGGAAGGGGAAGTGTCAGGATGAAAGAAGTGGGGCCACCAGCAGGCCTACCTTAATGGCATGGAGCATCTTTGGCTCAGAGGAGCCAAACAAATGGGGTGGGTGGGAGGCATAGAGAGGTGGAGAGACATGAGCAAATATTTCTTTCTCTGCTATCTTTTCCATCACCAGCCCTGCTATGCCTTAACAAGAGAAGGATGAGACCCAAAGGGAAAGTCATTGGATTTGGAGTCTAATTGGGAAGTCGTTGCATTCATTTACATGTGGCTTCATACTATACGTTCTTTCCCCACACTAGAATCTGAGACAGGAAGCTGTCTTATACTTGGAACCAGACACAGTTGTATACCACATGGATGAGAAATGACCTCGGAGGCTGACGCTTTCTGTCATCCCAAGCAGACATCATTCTATAACCACTTTATGAGGTTTTAATATCCTCTTCTCTCTGGTGCACCCCCACCCCACTCCCAGCTCTTTAAAACATATTTTGCATGATAATCCCTTGAGTGTTCAACAGCACCTTTTTTAAGCCTGAAGAAAAACACATTCTCTCTTCTCTTCACTTTTAGTTATCAAAGCACCGAAGCATTTGATTCAAAGGCAAAACAAAAAGCAAACACATGAGGCCAAAATTACGCCCTCCATTGAAAGGAACTGTGAGTGTGGTTTAAAGAACTGAGCTGAATCACAGGAAGAAAATGACGTGGATTTTTTAGAACAGACAGAAGAGAAAAGTAGGTCAAATTTTTCAACCTCTCAACCCTGTCATTGTCCCTTTAAAGCTCTTACTGTCAGTGTTTGGTGAAGTCTGTGCAAAGCCATGAATACTGAACTCATGCTCCAGTAAAATAAGGAGCTTAGCATTTGAGAAAGCATGGGGGACACTGTGTCTTCATAAAAACATTGTAAGGGAGAGTCAATTACTTTTATTTCCACACTTCAAATCAAGGCTAATGGGTTACCAAGTAACACTTTGCCATCTTGGTTGCCTTTTAAATACATGATGGGGGGAAGAATTCAAATTCGATCATAAGAAATGAGGGTATTAGAAAAATATTTTACTGAGACAGTCTTTCTGAGTCAAAGCTAGTAAACCAAGGACATAATCATTCAAACAATTTTTTTTTTCTTTCCACTAATATTGACCAAGGGCCTACTATGTGCATATTGTTTTCCTATGTGTATAACAAATCACCACAAATGTGGTGGCTTGAAATACCAGAAATTTATTAATTCCAAGTTCTGGAGGTCAGAAGTCCAAAAGCAAAGTGTCAGTGTGGCTGTACTCCCTCCCAAGGCTCTAAGGGAGACTGTTTCCTTGCCTCTTCCAGCTTCTGGGGACTCCAGAGTCCCTTGGCTTGTGGCTGCCTATGTCGAATCTCTGCTTTCATCTTTACATTGCCTTCTCCTCTGTGTCCTAATCTCACCACCTTTATCTCTTATAAAGATACTTGTTATTAGATTTTGGCCCATTCATGATGATCTATAATCAAAATTCTTAACTTAATTATATCTATAAAGACCTTTTTCTCAAGTAAGGTCACATTCACAGATTCTGGAAAGTGCACATATCTTTTTGGGACCACCATATAACTTAAAACAATTTGTAAGACACTGGGTATGATACTATAGAGTGAAGGGCCTATCTCTCTCCAGGGTCTTATTTGCTTAGGCAGTATAATCAAGAGGATGTTAATCTGAGTGAGTGCTTTGGGTTGGAGACAGATGTAAACACGTCTATATTCAGAAGCAAGGGGAAGGCATTTATGGGTGGGCTTCTCTCATCGGAATTTATACAAAGGATGTCACCTGATCTGGGCTGTAGGTAGTATTTTTGTTTTGTTTTTACTTCATAAGAAATGTATGTTTAATGTGGAAATTTAGAAGTTATACATAAATAAAATCAAGTCACTTATATTCCTACTACTTAGAGATAAGCTCTGTAAAAACTTTCCAGATTTCTTTGTTTATGTAAACATATTTAAAATACATTTCTCAACAAATAAAATCAGATCATTGCATCTCATTTTGTGATCCAATATTCTGACTTATCAATTTGGCAATACTATGTTTCTATAATAATAAATTTATAACTCATTTCAATTTTTAGTTATTAGTGTTCTACCTAATGACTGTATATAACAATTATTTACCCAATTTTTATTGTTGTACATTTAAATAGTTTTGAAACTTTTGATAATTTGGAAGAAGCTGCAATTAACACTCTCATATAATTTTTGTGTCTGCATCTAATTATTTTCCATAGTATAAATTACTAGAAGTGTAATTGCTGGTATACACATTGTATAGCTTTTGGTAGTTATTTCCAAAAGGCAATCTGTAGGGTTATAACAGAGAAAAGTTTTTTTGAGAGTAGTGACATCTACTTTTAGCTTTAAAATTCTGTCATTATGGAAGTCCTAGGTTTAGAGAGGAGCACCAGGGAGGAATATTATGACCAAGGAGCTAAATTTCTTACTTAGTGTTTGGGGTTCAGTAAGGACCAGAGATGAGGAGGGAAATAGGTGGTAAATATTTTGCTTACTCATAACTTCTCCTTCCTCATGTGTTCTGCTTACTTACTGTCTTATTTCTATGTTGTTTTGCCTCTGTTTCCTTTGTGCTGGCTGGTCCTCTCTATAAGTTAAATTCAAATTCTCTAAATTGGAGAATATGATTGGGTTGGTCAATCACAGGTTAGTATAGAGTCCTTTCCCTCTGCCCCCCTGTTGTGTAGCTAACTTCCTTGGCTGCTGACAAGTCAATCAACGAACAGTTATTTTTGTACCAGGTGCTCATGTTGATCCAATCAGCCATCTTCATCATGACAGGGAATCATGATACCAAGCATATTAAATTTTGCATGAAGAACTTATAGGAAGTGGCTGGGATGTGATGGGTGCTTGGAAACCTAGTAAAAGTATGGGGGAATTTCTGGTAGGCTCTTTGAATTCCCTGCTCAGGTCAAGAAACTACTCATGAAGAACTAACATAAACCAGCCAAGTGGGCCATGGACCTGAAATAAGGTGAGGTAGCAGGACTGGAAGAATTGAAATATAAAAATAATAACAGCGAACATTAATTAAGTGCTTCTGATGTGGCAGAGCCTGTTCTAAGCACCTCATATGTATAGTAAAAGCAACAGATAAATCAATATCCCATAAAACACATTCGGCTTTTTGGTAAATAATTATCTCCAGTCCTGTGCCTGTCCACATTCTCACACAGAAACTGAATAAAATTCTGTGCTTTTGGAGAGGAGAGCCCTTTATAATCCACAGCCCTGGTGTTAACCTTGATCTTAGTCCTTCCCTTTCCCACTTCCTGCTAACTTTCAAATTCCAATTTCCTGTATCTGCTCACGTCACTCATCTACCACTGTGTCACTTCCTCCTCTTATTTCTTCCCTCACCTAGACCCAATACCCAAAGCAACATTTCTAATCGGTTGTATACAGTATGTTTTATTACTTTTATTTATTTATTTTTATGCCTTTTTGTGACAATATAGACACACCAAAAATACTGTTGTTTTTTTTTTATTAACTTTGTTTGCCATAATAGAAACCCACATTTTACACACTGAATTTTTTGGATCATCCTAATCACTTGTGTGTTATAGAAGGGTTGTAGTATCTTAATTCATTTAATCTTTACAACAATGTATGAGGTAAGAACTACTATTTTTCCCTATTTTATAGAGTTAACCAAAGCAAAGAGATCTTAAGTAATTAGATTAAGGTTCCATAGCTAATCATGGCGTAGCTAGGATTCAAAACAGGCAGGCTGACTCCAGAGCTTGTACCACAGAGTACAAGTTACTCTTGTCATACCTCCCAGGGATAACCTCTAATTGCTCCATTGTACATTCACTTTTTAATCCCTCCACATCACTTTTTCTTTCTTTCCCACACACTTATCCTTTGACCAGGGCTAACTTCTATTTAAAGGCCCACTTACTTCTCTTCCAACCTATTAACATCTTTCTTGTTCTATTTCCTTTTCCTACACAGCTAGAGTTCATGTTCCATCTTTTCTACCATTTCTCAGTTATTATTTTTTCAAGCCAGAGTATTATAAACCTACCATCAAACTTTCCCCCATAGTCACATACCACCTAAATTATTGTTTACTGTTGCTACTATCGTTACTCTTTTCCCGCAGCCTCACACTTTTCCCATCATCACACTTTCCTCCATATCCATATACTATCTGTATTATTTTTTACTATTACTTCTCTATTTTTTCTTTAAACCATCTCATATTTTTAAAGTAAATTTATTTAACAAAAAACATCTTCCCAATTAACATGGCTAGACAACCTGAAGAAATTATTAATTTTGTTTTGTGTGAAGAATATTTTGTTTTATAGAAGAATATTCTTGTTTTCCAGATTTGCTGAAGTATTTCAGGGTGGTGACTCAATGCCTATAATTTACTTTGAAGTTGCTGAACAAAAGGAAATTATAGATGAAGGAAATCTGGAAAATGTAAACAAGGTAGAATCTCCATGGTGAAGATATGGATGTTCATTGTATTCTTTCTTTCTTTTTTTTTTTTTGCATTTAAAAGATTTTTTTTAAGTAAAAATTAAAAGGACACTTCTCATTAATGTAAATGGAAAACTTCTACCACTTGCCATACAGAGAAGATAACTCTAGAAATAAATATATTAAAAATAAAAAGTGTCATTACATTCTAGCTAAATATCCCTGCCTGATCAAAGGCTGTTTCTATTAGCCTTGCAAATAAAGGGGATTAGTAAGAATTAGAGAGGTGTTAAAGAAATCAAGTCCTGTCCTAAGAATTCTCCCTAAATGATTAAAAGAGAATTGAAAAGGAATAACTCTTTCATTACATGTTTCAATGTTACTTAATGCCATGGACTCGTACTTCTTAAGTCACCAGGGGTATTCATGCCATAGTTTGGGAAATGCTATCCAAATCATTTTTTTCCCTTTTTCTTCCATTAAACTTGCCTTGCAAAATACTAATCCAAGATCAGTCCAATTATTTAGCCTCATAATCTTAGGATGTTTTGGCATTAGAGGAAACATATATTAAGAAGGGTCAGATGCAGGAGACAGAAGACGTTCTAGAGATTTATAGCAGAATTGGATTCAATGCAAGGAGTTGGGTACCTATAAAACTGTGAAGGCATGCAGGAGTAGAGGTTGGGGTACTATTCGGCTTTTGGATTCACAACCACACTTGAAATTCAGTTGGAAGGAATTGCTATTTCTGTTGTCATTTCCACAACTGCCTGTCACCTGGCAAGCTTGTGTCCAGACTGTGGAGCATATTGTCAACACTCACATTTGCCGAGCTTGTTTATCTATTGCCCTTATCAGAGAAGATAGCCTCTGGCTCCCTTCTACCTTTCTAGTATTACACAGGGGCATCTCAATGGCAGAGCCAAAGTCACATCCAGAATCCTATTTGCAAAGGAGTCTGAGAAATGTGGCTTTTAGTCTTCCAGCCCCTGCAATGTGTATGGTGGTGGTGGGGAGTGGGGTGAAGGGGACAGATGGAAAAGAGAAGAATGGATGCTGCGTGCAAACAGCACATAACATGGTGGTCTAGTCACCTCAAATCCATGACCTCCCACATTTATCTGAGTCCTCAGTGCTCCTGGGACATCTCTAGTTACGATCATACTCTACTCACTATTCTCCAATTTCCCTAATTAGAGTTTGCAGGTTTGGAATATCTGTTTGTTTGTTTGTTTTTTAAATCCAGTCTTATTTTTAAGCTATGCTTTGTAAATTTTAGCCTTTAATCCCTCATCTAAATTCAGCCACAAAAACTTGAGGACATTCAATAATGGATACATTCTAGACTTCATTACTTTATTCCCAATGGCTAACATGCAGGATGTATAGTTAAAGATAGATTGCTAAAGCAGAGTTTGCAAATCCATTCTGTAAATATTCATCAAAAAGCTCAGTTTTCAATGCATGAGAACCAACAAATCTTTATGATAAAGAACAGAACAGTAAGTTCTATGCAGTCAACTACAGATAGAACTTAAATTTGGGGCCAATAGAGTCATGGCAGAAATGTAGGCCGGAGGACTGAAGGATGATTCTATAGAAAGTACTCTTCAGGGAAACTAGTTGTTTGCCCTGTAAAGAGATTTAAAATAATTATATGTTTAAACTCATCATTTTAAATCATATCAACTTGTCCATTCATTCCCTAGCTTTGTTCTTTTTTTTCTTACTAGTGTGCCATGCAATACAAGAAGGTGGATTTCCTGAGGAAATGAGTTAGGTCCCATCTCCTTCCCTTCTTATGCTATTGAATCTTGTCATCTGGTAGAGGAGGGAAGTAACACAGACGGTGTGTCTAGTACCTTATTCACCTCTTATATGCACTATTTGAAGTTTTTCTTTGACTCATTGGTGGTAGGGCATAAAAAGTAAGTTGTTACATTTTGTGTTCTTTCTCCTTTACACTTATTAACCCTTGATGATTATATGGTAATGTTGCAGAATTATATCTGTGGTATCTATATATTATCTAATTCCTGTAATTAAAATTAATAACAATAAAAAAACATTCCTTAGAATCTTGATGACCCCCTCTTATAAAAGAATTCTTTGCTAGGAGGATGACAATTTTACAGTTTCTGCCTATAGTTTCTTCTTCTCATGCCAAACACCAAAAATAGAAAATAAAATAATTAAGATAATGAACATAATCGTTACTTTATAGTTAATAGATATAAAGCTATGGCACCAGCAGATATTATATCCTGGAATGCAGGTTCATGAGGAAAATGTCAGTTTCTGGAAACAAGGCTCAGAGAAAGGACGAAAGTAGCTGTAGCTCATCCTCCTCTGTGATTTGGAGATAGCTTACTTATGAAATTAAAGTGCCAGGAAGCAACAACCCTAAAATGTAACTAATGTCAGATAAGATGTAATCTAGGAAATTGTAATATGCCCATCATGAGGTAATGTTGTAATGGCAGTAGCTTTTGGTGGCTGATAAGGAATATTGAAAAAGGTGCCAGAGTGAGCGAATGACGATTTTCAGTTTCTCCTGCAGTTACACAGGTTGTGAATGCCCTGACAGCCACCTTAAGTCTTCTTTTCTGGCTGGAAGGTGTCCCGCTGTGCTGTGGGGAAGGGCGAATCCGGCATCATAGCCAGAAGCTGTACTTGAAGCCCTGCCCTCTTCTCTTAATCTGCTCCTGTCTTCTTCCTCCAGCTGTTGAATCATCTTAATTGATTTCCCAAGTGAATTTTCCTTTTGGGAGGAGAAAGTGCTGAGCAGTGAAAAAGACAGGAGGAAAAAGAATGTGGTCAGAATTTGGGGGCAAGTGACTTCAGTCACCTCTCCCAATCTATTTCCTCATCTGTAAAACTAAGATGATAATATTTTTCCACATTGAGTTTTTGTGAAATGTACATCAGGAATGTATACAAAAAACTCTGTGCCTCCCCCAGCTCCATACACCTGAGTATTCCAGTTAGCCTGGCACTGTTATTTCTGTATGTAAATAAATGTTTGCATTCTGTTTTTTTGTTCATTTATCTTCTTCCCCTCCTCACACATGCATTTATGCAATGGCTGTTGATTGAGTGAACCTGATGTGAGTTTGGGTGGTATGAACTGAACCCTCAGGGATGACTCCCCATGGGGGCAAACCAGACCTTGTGAAAACAAGATGACATTTTGTCACTCTGTTGGGCATCAGCAGACATAAGGCGCCTTGGGTTGACTTCCTTCTGGGAGGCTTTTCCCGGCTCTTCCTCTGTGCTTTCCCCAAACTCTATGCAGAGAGAGGCAGGTCAGGATTGAGATGGAAAGCTTGCATTCTGGGACCAGATGGCTTGCATTAGAATCCTTGACACTTACTAGTGGTCACTTACTCAGCCCTCTCTATGAAGCAGGGTAATTATAATACCCATAGCATGAGGTTGCTATGAAGATGAATCGAATTTGTGTGTAAAGAGCTTCGAACCTGGCCTGGCACATAGGAGGTTCCATAGCTGAGTCAGCTATTGTTACATTAGGTTGAATTGTAATACATTTCTGCTTTTTTATGATGAAAATGATCCGGTATTGGCAACTTTATTTGGTTACCACACCGTGCTTCAACTCTTTGCTTGAGGGTCTCTGCCAAGTTAGAGTTGCTAATCTCCATGGGTGTGTCAGTGTGCTTCTGCCTTACCTGGTGACTTCCATGGGCACGATCAAAGTCAGTGTACCTATTACTTGGATCAGTTTAGCTGTAGAACAAATAAGGAAGTCGTTGCAATGCTTTGCCCAGCCCAGTCTCACATGCCAGGTGATGGTGAGGGTGAATAGGCCAGTTAACAAGGCTTTGGTTCTACTACTTGGGACAGGGTATATGTGTGCGGACATGTTCTGGATATTTTAGCCACCAGAGAGGTTGGCCCTGGCAGACCAGGCCACCAAGATGGGTTGTCACTTGAGTACCTAATCCTCCATCTGTGTTCCCTGTCAGCTGTCCAGTGGCCCCTCAATGGGGCCAGACTCTTATCCCGGGCACTCACCCTAACCTGGTAGTTGCTTCAAGCATTGTGACTAGGAGAGTTAAAATATTATCTGAGTTGGATGGCCAGTCGAGTCCTTCCTCTGGCTCATTACAAGAGCAGTCTGGGCCTATATCTCTCAGGCCAGGCAGATCGACAACCATAAAAAGTAAGCAAAATTTAAAACTTTTTGTTTGACTCTAGGAAACACACACAAAACAGGTCTTAATAACTGGGGAGCCACCAGTTATTACATGATGCTTTATCAAGGATAAGAAGAAGCTTGGCACAGCATGCCAGTGGTCTCAGAATGGTCATGTCTCTTGATACTCCCATGCGTTCCTTGAGGGCAAATGTGTCTTATCCATCTTTTGTCTGTAATGCCAAGTGTAGTGTCAGACATAAAATGTGTGATCAGTAAATATTTATTAAATGATGAAGGAAAGATACTCAGTAAATGTTTGCCGGCTTTTCCTTATGTCCTCCAGCCTAATTGCCTTCTCCTCTGCCCTGAACCCTGGCAACTTTTGGGTATGTGGCTGGGGGAACCAATGGGTAGTTGTGTTTTATCCCAATTCATGTGTTAACATTCTTGAGTATGTTAACATTCTTGAGTGTTCAGTGCCCAGAGAACTGACTTACAGTTCATGTCTCCTCCCCTTAGGCTGTGATGGCTGCTCACTTTAGAGAGTTCTTTTTTTCAGCTTCCAGAGAGGCTGGGGAGGTCGAGAGAAGGGTCTATCCCAGCCTGCCTTTACCCACTCAGGCCCTTCTCATCAACTTCCTCTTTCTGACTCCATGCCTACGAGAAAGGGAGCCATTCATTCTTGCCGCAAGCATTTCTTAAGTTCCTGATATGTGCCAGACCCTGCAGGAAGCCCTCAGATCTCGGAGGGCTCATAGCCTAGAATAAATGAATTTTGAATTTTGAGAAGTTAAGAGAGTCAGTGTAAGGCAATGGGGAAAAAAAGCAAAGCAAAACAACCACCACCACCACCAACCAACAATCAGAGAATAACAATATACATGTTCATTTATTCTGTGCTCATCACTCTCAACTTTAGTACTTGGAAAACCATACCTGTTCCTAAATGTTAGCTTAAGGAGAAATTTAAAATCATCAATATTTTTAGCTGAAGGCACTTAAGAACATGCTATGGACTGAACTGTGTTCTCTAAAAATATATATGTTGAAATCCTAACCACAAATATGACGATTTTGGTGGGATAGAGCCTTTAAGGAGGTAATTAAGATTGAATGAGGTCGTAAAGGTGGGTTCTAATCCAATAGGACTAGTGTCCTTATAAGAAGAGGAAGAAACACCAGAAATCTCTCAGTCTTTCTTTCTCTGTGAGCACACAGAGCAAAGGCCATGTGAGGACACATCAAGAAGGCAGCCATCTGCAAACCAGGAGAGGTCTCACCAGAGGCTGACCCTGCTGAACACTTGATCTTGAACTTCTAGCCTCCAGAACTGTGAGAAAATAAATTGCTGTTGTTTAAGACTGTGGTACTTGTTATGTCAGCCAGAGTAGACTAATATAAGGCAGTTTTAATTTTTCCTTCAGTGCGGATTCAGAAATAAAGAAATTTACAGGATGTCTTTTTCTCTGCAAAATTCATTAAGTTTAGAAAAGTACTTGCTAATATCTGAAAGGTCACTCCCTCAATCTAAGTATTTAAATAACAGATACAACTCAAAATCTTTTTCTCCTTCATTAAAAATGCTAACATTTTCCCCTGGCTCCCCCAATGTCTTTAAGAGACTTTCATAATAAATGTGTTTGGAAATGAAGATGCAATTTCTGCATCGTATATGTATTTGCAGTGGGGTGTAATGCATGTTGATTTAATGCATGAGCACAGATTTTATTTATCCACTGCACTGTGGGATCGGGGTGGGCACAGGGGAGCGCTAGGTGAATAATGCCGTGGTGCTCAAAGAACATCTGTTCCCCGAAGTCAGGCAGCCCGATCTCACCACAGGAATTGAGGGGGGCCACTGTCGGGTTTCACACACACTGCCTGATTCTGACCGGCTTCTCTTCACCTAGTTCTCCTATGTATTGATACATATTTATAAAATACTATGTATATTCAATCAGTATTTGTTGAATTGGATTATGTAAATGTGTGCTAGCTGATAGTATAAAAATGATACTGCCAGGAGAGAAGCTCTCCAATCACATTGTAGGTCTTATTTATACACCTCATAAAGAATGCTAAGCTGTGAGGTATCTGTGGAATCACAGCTTTCATTTATTGTTGGGGAAAAATATTTACAAGCAGGAATGTGGAATTTCATTTGTTTTGACACGTGTGGGAGGTGTTCTCAGAAAGGTGTTTGGAGGAAGCACAATGTCATTTACCACTGATCTTATTTTGGGATCACAGAATGTGCAGAGATGTGAACAGACTGTCTTTAAGTAAAGACCTCCTCTTCAGCAAGTTCGTGGCTCTTCCCCGCGCTGCATAGAAAACGTCCAGTCCTGCTTTTTCCTCTCCCGTTTCTTCACTTTTTAAACTTTAATTTCTTCCTCTCTTCCTTTTTATTCTCTTCTGAAAGTCTTTATATTTTCTTTTTGTAAAATGAAAAATCAGTTGATTTTGACTAGCTCAAGGGCAAGTGTGTAGGCTTGTTGATGGGAGACAACCATGTGTTTAACGTTGACTGTCGGGAAAAACCGCCTCTCACTATTTAACCTAACACATAGGAGCAACAGAAAAATTAAAGCAGAAACAACTCTGTGTGTGTATGTTTCCTCTGAACTTTCTGGGAAGATTCTGTTCCTTTCTGCTGGCCTGGCTGCCCTCACCCAGGCTGATTAGAGAAAGACTTGCCTGATTTATTCTAGAAAGAGCTAGCTCCTAAAGGGGGAGAAAAGAATATAGTTCAAAGGAAGGCGGGAAGAGAAGAAGAAAGATTTAAATAAGTTTTGCTGTATTTCCATTTAGTGTGTTTGTATTTTTAAAAAACCCTGATGATAGATTCAAATTTTTTTCATTTATTTTGGGAGGTCAGATTGGGGTTTGTTAGATCCGGACTCTGTTCATATACTTGGCATTACCATAGCTGTTATAAGTGGGACAGTCCCCCTACCCCCCTCAGTTTAGCTTTTGTACCTTATTCTGGGCACAATCAATGAAAATAGGTCAAGAAAACCTCTGTGGCTGGAGGAAGACCTTGAGAGCCACTGGAGGTGCAAATCATCTATTTCCGCTGTGGGGAACCCCTGTCCCCTCCCTGTCCCCAAGGGCCCAATGCCCTCTGTACTGGATCTTGTGGGCCTGCAAAGGGAAAGCACTGCATATTTAGCCAGGGGAAGCTGGAGGGTGTGGTTCAACAGCTCTACCCAAGAATGAACAAGACTTTCTTCTAGGTGGGCAGAACCATACCTCTGAGATTAAGTTTCTGTTTAAAATGAAACAAAACAGAACAAAACATCTTTTTCCCCCTTCTCTATGGCCTCAAATGATACGAGACCTGGAGACTGTGTGGTTTTTTTTTTAGAGAGGAAGAGAGACAGCTCCTGAAACATAGCGGACTCAGATGTTTAAAATTTTCTAAGTGCAGGTCACTTTGGTTATTTCCAAGCTTTCTGAAATTCAAGTCTTAAATGTGAAGACCTACTCCAGTGCTGTGGGGAATAAAGGCAGATATTGGCCCATTTTGGGGATGAGAGGAAGTTGCATGGTTGGGGTAGGAGAAGCTGGTTTGAAGGTGCCTGAAAGGCAGAAAAATGGGCTTGAGCCAGAGCCAGCGGTAGCAAGCAAACACCAATGCAGATTATAGAATTTCTCTGTAATTCCTGGTGTTCCCAGGTGCCTGGAAAGAGGAATTTGGTAAGAAATTGGACCTCGATGGCCAGGCAAATCAGCTGGGCAGTAGAGGAAAGTATAATCTCAAATGATTGAAAATTATTGCTAGAAGAATGATTGTCAGAGTAATAATAGATCCCATTTATAAATGCTTACTATGTCTCTGGTACTATGCCTTGTCTAAATTAACTCAGGCCACATAACAACTTGTGCAGTCGCATAACTGGATCAGAAAGTTTCCTCAACATGTTCAAGGTCACGCAGACGGTAACTGTTGGAGCCAGAATTTGAACTCCATTGGTTTGATTCTGGAGCCCACATTCTTAATCAGAATGCCAAAAATACCAGTCCAGATGGCATAGGACCACCAGAAAGTTACTGATCACGGAGGGCACAAATTATATCTCAGTTGTCATTTTGCCTTTGATCCTTGCACAGTTTCAAGCACATAGCAGGTGCTTAAAAAATGACAATTGACTTGGTCTCTTTGCTCAGGGGGATTATATTCTTTTTGTCGAATAAATACTATCATGCCTGAGAGAGAAAACAATTTAGAACAAAATACTCAATGCCAAAAAACCATGGGAGGGTCATAAGGGAAGAAAACACATAATCATTTAGCAGATTGGATTCCATTAGCCCCTTCTCTTCCAGTGAGGAAACCATCAAAAATCAAATTAAGATCAGAAGGTTGCTTGATGAATGTAGAACCCAAGCAAAGGAAATTGGATTTCCTAGAGGGTATATTTTCATCACATGGTGACTGCCCCAGTGAAAAATCCTCCTTCAGTGAGGAATATGTTTGCCCAGTAGACTGGATGTTTGTGTTGGCCAGCTGTGCTCTGTCCTGGTCAGTGCTGGAAAAACACCCAGTGTCTCACCCTCCAGCTCTTACTAGACTCCATGGTTACTCCTCACTTTCTGTTTGCACTTGTCATTATGCCACCCCCTTCCTTGGTTTCTACACTCTTCTCACATTACAATTTCCGTGTCTACAGTTTATTTTACATGGATTAGAGTGCCTGCTCTTTAGGACAGTAGGCAATTTGTCTCCTGATTACATTTTAGGGATGGCTTCTCCAGTGAATGGGTACTTGTTAGCCTTAATCATGAAGCTAGCTTGTTGTGGGCTTTCATTGTTTTTACCTTCTCCTAGAGGCCATTTTGGGGCCTGTCTTTCTTTTAAACCATAACTCTCTCCAAAGCTCAGGTGGATTCCTTTCCTATATCTGTTTATTTAAATAGATACAACATAGTTATATAATTATAATGTAGTTTATTATAATAGTATACTATATACAATATAGTATACTATATACAATATATATACTATATACAATATATATACTATATAGTATATAGTATGTGGAGTATATATAGTATATAGTATACTACTACAGATTATAGATTCACAAGCAGTTGTAAGAGACAATACAGAAAGATCCCTTATACCTTTTCCCTAGTTTCCTCCGATGGTAACATTGCAAAACCATAGTATATCACAACCAGAATGTTGACATTGACACAGTGAAGAAAGAGACTATTTCCATCACAAGAATCCCTCATGTTGCCCTTATATCCACTCCCGTGTCCCTCCTGCCTTCACCCTTCCTTACCCTGGTAATGCCTAATCTGTTCTTCATTTTTATTGTTTTTTTTTTTTAAGAATATTATATAAATGGAATCATACTATATCTAACCTTTGAGATTGGCTTTTGTCTGTCACCCAGCATAATTCTCTGGGGAATCATCTGATTATTACTTGTATCAGTAGTTGATTTTTATTGCTGAGTAGTATTCCGCAGTATGGATCAGCTTTTGACCATCACAGATAAAGCTGCTGTACATGTTTGTGTGCAGGTTTTTGTGAACACAGATTTCCATTACTCTGGGATAAATGAACAAGAGTGCAATGCTGGTTCTTATGGGTATGTGTGTGCTTAATTTTTAAAGAAACTGATAAACAGTTTTCCAGAGTGGCTGTATCGTTTTACATTCCCACCAGCAACGTATGAGTGATTCAATTTCTCAATATTCTCATGAGAATTTATTGTCACTATTTTTTATTTTAGCCATTGTGTAGTGATATTTCATGATGATTTTGATTTGCATTTCCCTAATGGCTAATAATGTTAATGTTAGGTCGGCGGGGGAAGGGCCAGCCGGATGCCTGCCTGGAGACTCCCCAGCTTGACACCAGGAATCCAGACCTGAACAGGGCCCACCCTAAAGCCCTGTCACCACCCTCATCCTGAGGCTCAATTAGCATTGATTAATTATTAACGTTCCCCACCCTATATCCCTACCCCCACATAACCCATAAAAGCCACGCCCTCCCACCCCAGGGCACGACTTCTCTGGCCCCTCTCCTCTCTGGACCAGAGAACCTCGCCCAGGAGTGCTCTCCCAATAAACGCTTGCTTTTAAAACTTCTGTTGGCGTGTCACGTGTGTACCTTACAGTTAATATCTTTTCATGTGCTCATTTGCCATCTGTATATCCTCTTTGGTGAAATGTCCCTTCATGTCTTTTGACCATGTTCTAAATAGATTGTTTTTTTACTGTTGAGTTTTGAGTGTTCTTTACATATTCTAGACGCTAGTCTTTTGCCGGATATGTGGCTTGCAAATATTTTCTTCCACTCTCTAGCTTGTTTTTTAATTTTCTAAAGAAGATCTTTCATAGAGCATATGTTTTTAATTTTGATGAAGTCCAATTTGCCAATTAATTTTTTTAGGAATCATGCTTTTAATGTCACTTCTAAGAATTGAATGATTCTCATAGCTCTAGATCATGAAGATTTTCTCCTATTTTATTTTCTCCAAGTTTTATAGGTTTACATTTTACATTTAAGTACATGGTCTATTTTGAGTTAACTTTTGTATAAGCTGTGATATTTAGGTTGAGGTTCTTGATCCCGTCCCACTCTTTGGTTGTTTAATTGCTCCAGCACCATTTGTTGAAAAGGTTATCTTTCCTTCATTAAACTGCTCTTGCATCTTTGTCAAAAATCAAATGGTATACTTTTGTGGGTCTATTGCTGTGTCTCTGTTTTGTTCCCCTGCTCTATGTGCCTATCTCTCTGCTATTTCTACACAGTTTTGATTGCTATAGCTATATGACAAGCCTTGAAATCAGTTAGACTGATTTCTCTTTCATTATTTTTCAAGATTGTTTCAGCTATTCTCATTTCTTTGCCTTTCCATATAAATTTTAGTATGTTTGTCTATAAATACAGAAAATATAATACTGAAATTTTAATAAAAATTACATTAAATTTGTATATCAGTTTTGGCAGAATTGGCATCTTTACCATGTAGAGTCCTTCAATCCATAAACATAGTATATCTCTCCAAAAATCTTTGATTTTTAAAAAGTCAGCATTGTTTAATTTTCAGCATACAAGTTCATGTTTTGTTTGATTTACACATATTTTATTTTTTGGAGTAAATGTAAATGACATTATATTTAATTTTTGTGTGTCCACATGTTCATTTTTTGGTATACAAAAGAACATTTTATTTTTTGTGTTTATCTGATATCCTGCAACCTTTTTGAACTTATTCTTTTTTTCTTCTTTTGGGTAAATATTTTTTTGGGGGATTTTCTATTTAGATAATCATGTCATCTGAAAACACAGATAGTTTTATTTTTTATATTCTCATATGTATGCCTTTTCTTGTCTTGTCTTTTTGCACAGGCTAGAAATTCCAGCATTATGTTGAGTAAGAGTTGTGAAAGCAGACATTCTCACCTGTTTCTGATCTTAAGGAAAAAAATTTACCCTTACCCCATTGAGCATGTTAGCACAGGTATTTTGTGTGTGTGTGTGTGTGTGTGTGTGTGTGTGTGTGTTCTTTATCAAGTTGAAGAAATTTTCTCCTTTTTCTATTTTTCTGAGATTTTTAAAAAAAATCATGAATGGGTATTCAATTTTGTCAACACTCTTTCTGCATTGAATGATATGATCATGTGATTTTTTACCCCCTGACTTATCCTGCTAATATGGTGTATTATATTGATTGACTTTCAAAGATTGAACCAGCCTTGTATTCCTGAAATAAACCACACTCAGTCATGGTTGATAACTCTTCTTAAATATTGCTGACTTTTATTTGCTATTATTTTGCTAAGGATTTTTTACAACTATATTAATGAGGGATATTGGTCTGTAGTTTCCATTTTCTTTTCTTTTCTTTTTTTATTATCTTTGCCCAGTTTTGGTATCAGAGTAATACTAGCTTCATTGGAAAGTGTTTCTTCCGTCTTTCTTATTTTTCTGGAAAAGATTGTGTAGAATTGGCATTAATTCTTTAAACTTTTAGTAGCATTATCTAGTGAAACCATCTGGGCTTGTCCTTTTTCCCTCCATATTTAAAAAATGCACCTTTAAAAGTATTTAAAGTACATATATGCACACATTCACTCTGTGTACCAATAACAACGTTAATTAATTGTAAAGAATAAAACCCAAATCTCTTGAATGAAACTCACTTTTAAAGTTCTCTCTACAAAACACAAAACTGCCCCTCACAATTTTGGTTTGAAGTTCAATGGCCAAAGCATCTTATTTCTTTCCTTTAGCACCTTCTCTGTTTGCTTAGCAGTCACAAAGAAATGCAAGACACATTTGTGTGTGGCAAGTTTAAGACCAAAGCGTGAATGTTAACAAGATTGCTTCCCTGCCTGACACACACACCTCTGTCTTGGGTTATTCTAGGTCTATCAGTTACTGTCTGTGTGATGTTGGCAAATTATTTACCAGCTCCAGGTCTCAGTTAGGTTCCCTCTTTCTTAGATAAGGGATGGTAATTGGGCAACTATTTGCCTGATAGTTTTTAGGAGCAGAGTAAATAGTCAATAATTCTTAATTTATATTATTCTGCCAATATGAAGGGAATGGCTCCCTTTAGTTGGTCCCATTTTAAACAGGGGAAAAGAGAATCACTATGTTGTTACTCTATTTAGATGCTTATTGGCCTAGGGCAGAGTTTCTCAACCTTGGAACTATTGACATTTTGAGTTGGATAATTCTTTGTTGAGAGGGGGTTATCTGGTGCATTGTAGAATATTTAGCAGCCTTTCCAGGCTCCATGTTATGACAACAAAAAATGTCTTCAGACATTGCCAAATGTCCCCTATGGGTGCAAAACTGCCCCTGACTGAGAACCACTGGCTTATAGTTATGTGAACTCTCACTCAGAAGGATTTTTGAAGTTAACACGTGCTTGTGGGGAAAGCTTAAAAAATACTTGTAGTAGAGGTAAAAATACTATTTTAAACCACAGTTGACTACAGTAGCTTCTGCCTCTCAGGAAGTGAAGAATTTATCTCTGGAGTAAGTAGCCTTTTGTTAGGTAAAATGTCAAGGGGGAAGGTATTCACCCAGGTCTGGTAGATAGAAGCACTGAAAACACAGCAGGCAGTTATAATGCTCTGCATAAAAATGAAGAGCAATTTGTGGGCAGTGAAGGAGTAAGATGGAGGTGAGCAGAAGAAAGGGTGTGAGGTTGGTTGAATGGGCTGGCCTTCAGTGTGATGGGTGGTTGTCGGGGGATGGGTGAGAAATTCACCAGGGCAGGGGTGGCTGGAGAAATTTTAAGTTCTGTGTTGAAATGGGCACCCTTCTCTTCAATTCTCCAAGCCTTTCAGTGAAGTCTGTTAAACCCAAAGCCGTATGTAAATGGTGTTTAAAGAATTGGAAAAGGGGGTGGGCAGGGAGAAGAGAAAAGATGAGGGATGTGAGATGTCAGTGGGACTGAGAGGGAAAGGAAACCAGAAAGTCAGAGCAGCTAATCTGAGAAACCAAGCCCCAAGGAACTTTTGGACATCTTGGGGGAGGATCCCAACTTTGTATTGGTGGGAAAGATCTCAGACTTCCTTCTGACTTGATGTGATTTATGTAAATCTCAAAGATTGTAATGATTTAGACTGTTAAATATATAGTAAAGAAAACAGTGTGTTTCTTTTTAGTATTAATTTCTATGCATTTTAAAAATGCAGTTAATCTCCCTGTATATGATATAGGAAAGGAAAATAATTTCCCTCTATCCTAAATTTTTGGCTGAGATCTCCGTTTCCCTCATAATAAAAGACAGATTGAAAAGAGAAAAACAAGCAGAAGTTTAATACATATATACCTCATGTATACATGGGAGCTACAGAGGAAAACTAACAACTCCCAGGAATGGCCCAGACCACCAGCTAAAGACAAATGAAAATGTTGGGGAGGTGGGGACACAGGTTATGGGAAAAGCACAGTAAACAGGTAAGGTTGTTATGCAGATTTAAGACTTCTCCATTGGAAAGAGTCTCTAGGGATTTAATCATCCTCTTCCTGGTACAGAGAGGAAAATACCCTTACAAATGGAGATTTTCCATATACATGTAAATGTCTCTTACAAAGGGGTAACTTCTGCACAGTTTTCAGAGCTTCCCTTGTCTACTGTTTTTTTTAAAAATAATCAGTTCAAAAAAATTCTTATGCTCAAGGGGCATATTTTTGAGTGGCATATTCTCCTACCCTTAAAAGCCATGACTACACTCTCTCAATCTTCTCTACCACCCCCTACCTCACACATGTCAACACAAATACCCATTAGCCAGTGAAAAGGACAGTCCTTTTAAGATCAAAATGGAGAGCTAATAAGGCTGGAGGTAGTGGAGACCCCAGGTAAAACTGTGAGGAAGGGAGGCATGCTGCCATCTTGATCAGGGTCTATCACTCCTGGCCCCCTTCCCATTCTCTCCTAATAAACACAGCTCTGCCCCTAGATTGTTGTGTTTATTCTTCAAAGGTATGCATAGGGGTTTTGGTTAACTGAGGAAGCTTAAAGTCTGTAATAGACTAAATTGTGTACCCATGACCCAAATTCATAAATTGAAGCCTGTAGGGGAGAAAAAAATGTTTTTCTACTTTCTTATGTTCTGAAAAATGGAGACCTGTGAATTAAACTGACAAAAGACACATTAACAGGGAAAAAAGGTTTACTCATACGCATATGAGAGCTAAGAAAATAAGTAGTTGGCTGGTTAAATGGTTAAAGCTAGAAGGCTTTTTACCTAACTTAGGAGGGACAAGGGAGGAGGAAGAAAAGGCTTTTGTGGAAGAACAAATAGTTTTTGTAGGAAAGACAAATGGGTTTTTAGAAGAACAAACAGTTAAAGTTTGTGATAATGTTTGTCTCTTCAGTTATGAGTGGTCTATTTGTCTCCTTCAGTGCTACTAAACTTTCATGGAGAAAGGATTTGGGATGGGTTTTATTTGTATTTTCTCTTCTGGGAGTAGATTTACTCTAAGGAGAGAATTTATTTCCTGAGACTTGCTGCTTTCAGTTGGATAAGAGAATCTCCGAAATTTCTTTCTGTATCTGTTGACTGCCTACAGCTCAAAATAATTCTTATACCAAAGTTGTACATTTTGGGGTGGCACATTCTGATCTCTTTTAATCTCTAACCTCCAATGTGACCATATGTGGAGACAGGGCTAATTAGGAGGTAATTAAAGTTAAACCAGGTCACAAGGGTGGGGCCCTAATCCGATAAGATTATTGTTCTTCTAAAAAAGGGAAGAGTCACCAGAAGACACCACACCCTACCCCCAGGGAGTTCACAGTGAAGAGGTTCTATGAGCATAGGGTGAGATGGAAGCCTCCTACAGTCCAGAGAGATCTCTGATCAGAAACCAACCCTGGTGACTCCTTGAGAAAATTTCTGTTGTTTAAGCCCCTCAGTCTACGGTATTTTGTTATGGTACTCAAGCAGACTAAGACAAAGACTAAAACAGTGTGTAAGAGCTTGTTAAAAAGAAACAACAAACCTCAAATGGAGTCGCTTCTGCTAAGCCTCATGTCACCAAACCGAGACTTAATACCTAACCTAATTGCAGTTTCATCCTCCCAAAGGAATAAAGGAATGTTCTTAACCTGTCAATCTGGAATTATCTGGTCAGCACTACTGAGGTACTTTACCTAATAGACTCCTTTTGTCCCCTAAAGAAAGGTGACCTTACCTGAAACAATCCTCTCTTTTTCCTCTGCCTTATTATAAAAGCCTTCAATTTTGTATAGCTCCTGATACATAAATTGTTGAATAACGTCGATGAGATCCTCAAATTTACTCAGTTGAATTTTGTTTTTTAACAAGCTAAAGAGGTAAAGTTTAAAAAATGGTAGAATTGTAGGCTGGGTGTGTGATATATTGGGGTCATTCTTGGCTAACATTGCAATGTCAGATAATGGGGGAAATGGGGCACTTTATAAACTTCTAAGGCCAGCCCTGGTGAGGGACCTCAATTTTCATCTGGAGTAGAAAGAACTAGGAGAAATTTGCAAATTATATATGTGTTTCTAAAAGATAGGAATTGCATTCCTTGAAGTTCTACCCTCTGCTGAACTCCCTTTCTCCCATAAACCCCCGCAGCCTGGTTCAAGGTAAAATGTTACCTGCTGATGAGTCAAAATCTTGAACTCCAGCCTCAAAGCCTCCTGTTTGTTCTTTTCACTGGGCCCTGATGGAGGAGAGAGCTGCCAGAAGACCCTAATCAGATGCATGCTATCATCTGGAAATGATTAAAGTCCTAAGGACAGATAGAAGCCATGTTGATAGCATTGATTGGTTCCTTATTTCTGAGTTGGGCTTGCTTCATTGTTTAAGATTCCACTCTAATTTGTTGGGATTTTCAATTCGCCATTGTAAAAAGCAAACTGATTTTGCTGGATGAGAACAGAACCTTTTAAACTGGGCTTTGAAGTTTGCAGCTTTGTAACGTGTCAGCCGTCTGAAAGCCTCTGCTCTCTTGCCAGCTCCAACCAACCCACAGCCACGATTAACATATCAAAGAGTGGGGGTGGTGTCCTGATGGGGCTGCCGGAGTGGCATTAGCTCAGGCCCAGGTTTAAGATGTAAGGAGATACAGGGGTTCTCTTACACGGGCCTGCTGCCGCGGTGGTTCCTCATTTCACCTATAATTCCATTTCCTCTCTTCCGGCTGTGCATTTTTGGCAATTAAAAACACATAACATACAGACATCAACTCTTCCTCTGAAAGACAAAAGAATTAGAAATGAAAGAAAAGCAAAGGGAGGCATTTTAAGGAGATAAAAACCTCTTTTTTCTTTTTTAAAATCCTCATACTTCTGTCAGGTAAATACAATAAGTATTCAATAGTTATTTTAGTGTCTTTGTTTTGACTAATTGCTGGGTTAAGAAAGAACCATCAGAAAGGTTGGCAAAAGCAACGCAAAGTAAATTTTGTCACTGCTCTGAGGTGCTGATCTGACATAATCACAACTCTCAATAGCCAAATTGAGCCATAGATGGCCTGGTGACTCTTAACAAAAAACTCTGGCACTGCCCAGGAAATTGTCCCTGGGAGAGAATTGCCTCTGTGGCTTGACTAGCAGCAGTAATAAATCTCTGGGGCCCCCAAATGGACATGTAGACACTGGTGACCTTGCAGGAAGATGGGGAAAGAGGAGAGAGAATTGGCAGAAACTGAAGTCTCTCATGGAAGTAACAAAAGGCTACAGAAATGACATGAAAGATAAAAGAGAGAGTCCTATAATGAACTGATTTTGAAAGAAAATGATTTAAATGCTTTTTATATTACAAATTTATAAAAATGGGAGAAATGGGTAAAGGTGGTCAAAAGGTACAAGTAAGTGCTAGGGATGTAATGTGCAACATGTTGTCTATAGTTAACAATACATTATTGTATATTTGAAAGTTGCTAAGAGAGCAGATCTTAAAAATTCTCTTCCAAAAGGGTACATGCACCCCTATGTTCATTTTAGTATTATTTACAATAGTCAGATATGGAAGCAACCTAAGTATTCATGGACAGAAGGATTAGTAAGAAGAAGTGAGACACATACATACACACATAAATATTAGCTATAGAAAGAATAAAATTTTGCCATTTGAGACAACATGGACGGATCTAGAGAGTATTATGCTAACCAAAATAAGTCAGAGAAGCACAAATACCTTATGATTTCACTTATATGTGGAATCTAAAAACCAAGACAAATGAGCAAACAAAACAAAACAAACTCACAGACATAGAAAAAAATAAGTCACGAGGTTGTGATGTACAACAGGAATATAGTCAATAATATTGTAATAACTTTGTATGGTGACAAATTATTACTAGACTTATTTTAAAATTGGTTTTCTGCTCCTTACTCAATTCCTATGATACACGTTAGTATGTTTGATGTTTTCCCAGAGTTAAAATCCTTTTATCTTTTGGCGGTTCCCATTAGATGACTTCCACTACTTTGTTTTATAGATCACTCATTCATTCTTCTTTATCAAATCTATTGTTGATTTCCTCTATTTTTCATTTTAGTTATTATTGTATCCTTCAGTTCTGATTAATTCTTTTTGTATTTGCTATCACTTTGTTGAAGTTCTCACCGAGTTTATCCATTCCATTTGAACTCTATCTGGTAGATTGTTTATCTCTTTCATTATGTTCTTTTTCTGGGGTTTTGTCCTACTCTTTCATTTGGAAATATTCCTTTGTCTCCTCATTTTATCTCTCTGTGTTTGTTTCTAGGTATTAGGTAGATCAGCAACATCTCCCAGTTTTCAAAGAGCTGCCTTATATAGGAGGTGTCCTGTGGGGCCCAGTAGCATAATTCTCCTTGGCCACCAGTGCCAGGTGATCCAGGGGTGTCCCCTGTGTGGGTTGTACACACCCTCCTATTATAGTTGGGTCATGTTTGCTGTAGGCACACCAGTAGGCAGGGTTGGCCCCAGGCACACTGGATCGGAGGATTTGCCACGACTACTGCAGATGTTCTGGTGTGTGTGGGCTGGCCCCTGAAGTGAGAGCCTCTTTGATGGGGTTCTGGAACTCTGAGGCTGCCAGCTGGGTACATCAGTGCTAGAGCCTTTTGGGAGGGACTCTTTGGGGGTGGATAAGAGGTGGGGCAGGACCTCAGGGGAATGCTGGGGTGGGGCCAAAAAGTATTAACCTGGTTAATGGAGAGTGTCAGATTTACTGTTTGCCTGCATGAACCCAGCTAGGTAGAAGGAGAATGAAAATCACTTTATGAATGAGAACACTGAGACCTAGGAAACTCCTGTAACTTGCCCAAGGTCCCATGGGCAGAAGAAGGTAATAGCATGACTTTTGATCCTAAGACCTAGCCTATGCGCATTTCCATCCCATCCTGAGGATCTGATTTATCTATATTACTGAAGTACCACCCAGGTTCAACTTGGAAAATTGGGGATTACATTTATGCTTGCACTTTGTAGTAGCTGATTTTGTGGTTTATGTAATTAGAAATGGGAGACTGCTTAGAGCTCTGTTTTGTTCAAGGCTCAGGTTGCACAAGTAGTTGACACCATAATTTGACCGAATTCTTTTCTGGACAGGGATTTCAACATTGTTTTGTATTTGCTGCAGTTTTGTGTTACTTAATGCACACAGAAGTCCAGTGTGGAATGTTTTAGAATTAGCTGACCAGGGATGCATGTACAGTTTCTTAACCTTGGGCACATCAATAATCAAAAGCAATTTTAACATGACCTGTTTAACTATAAAATTGTAATTTATGCCAATTATCACATTGCCAAGTAGTTTTACGTCTATTTTAAGATTTTAAATGGATTTTGGTGACTCTGATCTTATAGCGGTTCTGAGATTAAGGTGTGCAGGGAGAAATGAAATTATTTCTTTGTTTCCTTTCTAGCCCTTATTGTCCTTTATTATTCATCATTTGACATGTGGGATTTGTGTAGTGTGGATGAGGTGCTGCTATGTGTATGGAAAAGAAAAAAGTAGTGAGAGGAAGAAGAGGGAAGAAGGGTGGGGAAAGTAAAGGAGTTCTGTAGAATGATCTTATATCATCAAGAAGAAAGAAGGTCAAGAGGCAGACAACTAGGATGGCTGTTCCTGCCATGTATTGGGTTAATGTTGAAATACTACTACTAGGACTCCTTCAGGTCCTCTTACTCCCAACCCAGTTTTCTCTGGACTTCTATATATCTATTTTCACTTGCTCAAAAGGTATTATGGGGCCCAGGCAGGAAAAATAAGGCATATTCCAGCTGGGTTATGTGAGGAGAGTTTATAAATTAATTGTAGGATAGGGAACCATAAGGGAGAGAGTGCAGTATGCCAGGGTAGATACCTGTGGGGAGTCATTATGGTCCCCAGAGTAGAAGGGGTGAGGTAAGGAAGTGGTTACTGAAAACTTGAGATAATAGCTCTAGGGAGAGGACTGCCTGATAGGAGCTGGGAACTTCAGTTGAGGGGCTCAGCCAGCTCTCAGTGTCCCACTAGAATGGAGACCCTGACTGTAATGAATGGTCTTGTGTCTCTTTCAAGTTCATGTTGAAGCCCTAACTCCTAGTGTGACTGTATTTGGAAACAGAATTTCCAAATTCTAATAATTTCCAATAAGGAGGTCATTAAAGCTAAATGAGGTCACAGGGTGGGGCCTTGATTTTATGGGATTAGTGTTCCTATAAGAAGAGACAGGAGAATTTTGTGTTAAAGTGCACAGAAGTCCAGGGTAGAATGTTTTAGAATTAGCTGACCAGAGAGTTGGATCTCTCTCTCTCTGCTAGATGAGGACATAGCAAGGTGGTGTCTATCTGCAAGCCAGGAAGAGAGCTCTCATCAGGAAATGAATTGGCTGACATCTTGATCTTGGACTTATAGCCTCTAGAACTGTGAGAAATAACTTTCTGTTGTTTAAAGCACCCAGTTTGTGGTATTTGTTATGGCAGCTAGAGCAGACTAAAACAGACTTCTTTATTCTCACTACCTGCTAGTGCTCCTCATTGGCCAAACACAACCAGAAGCCAGGGACAAAAGATATATAGCCAGCACTACTGTTGAGAAGTGCAGTCCAAACCTCCCAGGTAAAAAGATAATCATCTAGATGTGTATGTAGCTCAGGCCTTAATTAAGTTTCTGAGGTATTTGTTATGTGGTTATTTTGTTTTCATATGAGCATTTCCCTGAGTTTTGGTCTTTCTGGACCCAGCTCTGAATCGATCATGATTTCTTTCAGTGATTTCACGGTCAGGCTGACTCTCATGATTACATGGTAGCCTGTCAATTATGATGATTTCCAGGAAGATAGGGTGGCCCACATTGCAACCTGACCACTTTTTCTGTGAAGTTATAGGCTTAATTTTATTGAAACTATTTCAGGTTCATTCTAATCACTACAATGAAATGTGTCAGATACTGTAGAACTTTATTTTGGTTGGGCATTAAAGCCATATATGAGACTTCGGTTGCTCTTGGCTTTCATCTGAAGTCATGGAAGAATGTGGTTTCAAATGGAAAAACTGCTTCCCTGCTATTCTGTTGTGAATGAAATATAGCTCTTACATGCATGACCACTATTTACTTACAGATGTGAGATATCTTCTACACATTACTGCATGCTATGTCTTCCTTTCCACACTAGTGACACAATTCAGAAATTGAGGATGATCCCATTGTGAAGAAGACTTGTATTGGTAAGAAGACTTCACACTGAGACATATATATCTTTGGAGGGGGTGTAGGGCTTAATTCTGTTGTCTGAGCACATCATTGACATCCTGAGAAGTCTTTTCTGAATTCTGGTGTGAGAGAGGCATTGATTTTTCACCATTAAACACTGGCATTTACATCAGTTTTATTAACTTAAGTAGCAGATAAGTTTATGCCAATTACTCAGTAATCTTAGAATGCTGAATTATTAGAGAGTTGATCTTTATTTTCTCTTCTGTGATTTTATAGCATTGTCTTGGGCTAAATAAAAGTGAATGGACAAATGCTGTTTCTTTCCTTCTTAATCAGTAAATTAAAGTACATGTGGGCTCTGAGCGGTATGCATTTCCGAAGTCTGATTGCCTGGGCTTGAGTCCTGTTTTTTCATTTGTCTAGCTATTGGGCCTTAGACAACCTACCCTTTAAGCCTCAATTCTCTTATCTGTAAGAATGAGGAAAGGTATATCAGTTAGACTTACGTTCAAAAGCATAAACCAAAGCATCCCAAATATTAGTGGCACAGTCACATATGGATTTATTTTTCTCTTGTATAAAACAAGTCTAGTGGTAAACAGGCATGGGCTGGTATGGCAACTCCACAATTTTACAAAGACCCAGGTTTCTTTAATTTTTATCCTCTGCCATCTTTAGTTTGTGGTTTTCATTCATATATTACAAGATGGCAGTTGGTGCTCCAGCCAGCTCATTCAAATCCCAGGTTGCAGAAGAAGTGGGAAAGGGCAAAGGGGCACATGCATTCAATCGGTCCCTCATCCTCTCTGTAAGCGTCACTCAAGAACTGTTTTTCATCTCATTGGCCACTGCTAACTGCAAGTAAGCTGGTAAATCCAGGTCTTAGTTAGGCATATTAGAGTTTTAAGAAAGCATGACATGATAAATCTTGGAAGGCAACTTTCAGATTCTGCCGTAGGAGATGGAGACATACATACTTTCTTGAATTGATGTGATAAATCCACATAAAAGTGTTTGGCAAAATGTCTGGTACTTGGGAAGCACTTATTTCATACAATATGTAATTATTATCTAATTATAAAGCAATGATAATTTTATAAATGTAATCAAACCAAATAGAACAACATTTATAAGCTTTTGCCTTCAAGAGTAGTCACCTTGGAAGGCAATGTATCATTTCCACTAATTTTACTTTACTACTGTCAGAAATACATTCAGAAACCATTTTACTATTTATATAAGAAAAACAGCTTTGTTGGTTGTATCTCACCACCATCAGCTTAATCATCTATCATATTTGATAAAATTAACTTCAGTGATACTCAAAGGATGATGAGAGCTGTCTAATAAGAATAGGGTTAAATGTTCAGCAGGATCTTCAGAGAATTCTGGTATGGTTATCTCCTATTTCCAGAAACCAAACTTACAAGTTGTTATGCTTTTTAGTTATAGAATGGAGATTATACTGTTCGTTTATCTCCCAGAATATTATGAGTAATACTTCATAAAAAATGGTTCTAAATCATCTGGCAATTGCAAGCCTTCTGCCTGAAATACTGAACTAATGCAGTAGCTTTCTCGACACCCTGAATCTCTAAAGATTTATAGATAGACCTTTTTACTGAAGGGGCCTTGACTTAGGCATGACCCACCTAAGAGGACGAACTCTCTCTGTCTTAATCTTCAGAACTCAGTGGAAGTATTATATTTTCTCTTATATCCTTGCTTAATAACACCATGATGAAGAAAGCATCTGAGCTATGGAAGGGAGAACTGGAGTTCCCCAGCTGACAATTTTATTCTTTTCCCAGAAGTAATGTTTCTATCCATGTTCTTGTGATTGTTTGAGCCTAGAAATGTTAAATAAGAGACTTATTTTTGAAACTCTTCTCATGGGACCAACATCATGTTTATAAAAAAAAACAACAAAAAAAAAAAACAATGCCAATTTAAAGTCATACTTTAAGTATTAAAAAAAAACAAAAGACCTAATGTCGATATAATTCCTGAATTAAGTCCCTGTCACATACATATAATAGTTTATTATGATGGCTGAACCAGACTCCCAGTATTTTGCCTTGGAGACTTAAGTAGATGACTTACTTAAGTAGATGACTCCTGACCCTTTTATTTTCTCACACTAGAAGTATGCCAGAAAGCGTTCGCTTGTGCCAGGCAGTCCTTCACATTTCCCTCTGGGCAGCCTCAGCTCTTTAGTTATTATTAATCATTAATCCTTCTTTAATCCTAAGCATCTCTATAAAGAATAGACCTGGAACACTTTCAAGACCAGACCTCTTTTTCTAAGGAATATAAATCTGTTAGAATGTAGTAACAGTATGTGAAAACACATCCAAGCACATTTTAAAGGTAAAATATAAAAACAGGTGTCAGGACAAAGAGAAAAAGCATTGTCACCGTAATAGTCCTACATGAAAATGATTGGCTGTTATCAAAGCGACTTACCATGTTGGCATTCAAATGGAATAAATTTGTATGAAATTACAAGGTAGCTATATTTTAATGTGGTATACTGCGGTCATCACTGCAACACCAGTTTAAGATGTTCTTTGAGATGAAGATGAAAGGAAGGTAAAAGAGAGAGGGAGAAAGAAAGGAAGGTAATTATGTGGAGAAAGAGATGAGAACGATCATAAAGGTCTGGAATTCATACCTGCTATGTGCTATGAACGCTTTATCATTTAATTCTCATGAATATTATGTCAGTTAATTCTCCTGACAGCCCTATATGGAAGTTATTATCCCAAATGTACAGAGGAGGAACTAGGATTCAGAGAGGCTAAGTATTATTTAAAAGGTGTTGGAGAGAAAAGCTGAATCTACACTTACCTGACTTCAAAGTCCTTGTTCTTGCCATGATACCATATTGTTTCTCTGGTGAATAGAAAATGTGCCGGAGGAAGGAAAAGCATCCAGATAGCAAAGCCTGTTATCCCAGACAGTTTAAACAGATGCCAACAGAAGAATATCACTTGGAACACAGTCAACATAGAAAAAGAGAGAGAATGAAGAGCCACCTTGTAACATCCCTGGAGAAAACCAGATGTAAGAATCAAATAGTACAGCAAGAATGTTTGAGTTAGATAAAGGAGTCAAACATGTAAAGCATATGGTGTCAGCTTGGAAAATGGAGGAGAGCTTTAGCTGAAAACTAGTAGATCTGCAAAGTAACAAGATTTATTCTTATTAAAAAGCCGCTAATGCTTTTGTGGGATGAAACCTTGGAAACCTTGGGAGATGGTGAATGTATTTTACTTTGGGAAAGATGGAATCTTTGGAGGCCAAAGGACAGAACCTATGATGGCCCTCCAGGATTCCGGTCTTGTTATATACACACCTTCTCCCTGTTTTTCAGTCATAACAATCTATATGCTCTTGTAAAGAGATTTTGCAGATATAACTATGGTCCTAAATTAGTTGAACTTGAAATAGGGAGGTTTTCAGGGGAGCCTGACATAATTGCACAAGCCCTTTCAAAGCATAGAGTTTTTTCTGGTGGTTGTAGAAAAAGAAGTCAGAGATACGTTGGCTTGCTTGGAAGAAAAACACATCCATGTTGTGAGCTGCCTGTGGGGGCCACATGACAAGAAACTGTGGAAGCCTCTAGCACCTGGCAATGGTCCCTGACTGACAGCTAGGAGGAAAATGAGAACCTCTGTTTTACACTCACAAGGAAACAAATTCTGGCAACAGTTTGTGAACTTGGAAGACGACCTGAGCCCCCAGATGAGAATGCAGCCCTGGATGACACTTTGCTTTCATCCTAGTAGACCTGCCTGGAGCAGGAAACCTAGTTATTCTGTGCCTAGACTTTTGACCTACAGAAACTATGAGATAATAAGTGGGTGCTGTTTTAAGCCACTAAATTGTGGTGACTTGTTACACAGCAATAGAAAACTAATACACATGTTCAGTTGATCTTTGAACGATGAGAGAGTGGGAATTAGGGGCACCGACCCTCACACCATTGAAAATCTGCTATAACTTTGACTCTACAATCAGCCTTTTGCATCTGCAGATTCAAACTACTGTGGATGGAAAATAGTATCTGAGGTTGGGAATCTGTGGCTGGGAATGTGAAAATACTGTTTTCAATCTGAGGTTGGTTGAATCAGCTGATGTGAAACATGTAGATAAGAAGGGCCAACTGTATTTATTGAAAAAACCTGCCTATAAGTGGACCTGTGTTGTTCAGACCATGTTGTTCATGGGTCACCTGCATTCCGTTTTGCTGGTTTCCTCTACAAGCCTAGGAAGAAGGTACGGCAAATATTTTTATCCCCATTTAATATTGAGGAAATTGATGCACAAATAGATTAAATAACTGGCTCAAGTTTATTTAACTCATTAACTATAGAGCCGGGAGGAGATTGGTTCTTTTGACCCTTAGAGTAATGTACTTTTGACTCTACCATATTCTGCACATCTTAATATGTTCACACAGGTTCTCATTACCAGGGTAGAGCATTTTATCGTGTTTTGGTTCAATAAAAGAGGTAGTGATGGAGGGAGAATGTTGCAGGGGAAGAAGTCAGGAGGGGGGAAGGTGATGGGAGCTCCATCTACCTCTGTGTGATTCCTGTAAGAGAGCCTGCTCCAACCACTGAATCACAGTCTTCGGTCTGATCTACAGAATCCTCTGACAATAAAGTTCTACAGTCCTTATCTTATTTTTGTTAAATAAAAAACTTATGGTTAACTAAGTATTACATTTGTATGTGTGTGCATATGGATGTATATCAAATCCTCCAGGGGTTTCCTGGGAAACCCTTTAACATTTGTGACTGCTTCAGGCAGGATGAGAGGAAAAGGAAGGCTCATGTGCTTTGGCAAAGATGGCCAGTTTCTCCCTCATATCTATTTCCATTTCTCCTATGTAATAGAAGTCTTCAGCTATGTTCCTGGCTGCCCTAAATAAAAGCTTAATATATTTCCAGACAGAATAAACTTCTATCTGCTTAAGCCACTCTTATTTCAGATCTTTGTCACATCAACCATACCTAAGTCTAACTAATGCATGTGCTTACCAAAGCATCTGGGGAAAGTATGTGTATTATTCAAATGTGACAGTGTGTGTAAGAGCTATACAAATGGGAGCTTACCTTCTATTGTTCGTTATTTGGATGAGATCTTGCTGCTTTACTCTTTCCAGTTTCTCTGACTTACTCCTCCTTTTTAAAAACCCAGCCCCAGCGTTATCAACTCATAAGTATTCTCTCCTGTGGGGTCTTAGACCCCTGGTGTATATCTCTGCAGTGGTACACACACAGCATCACGCACTGAGATTTCTCCCATCTTGGCCTTTACCACAGTGGACTGGAATGGCTTGATTCCTGGTTCCTCCCCTCAGGGTCGTGAACTCCCTCAGGGCAGGGCTGTCTCCTGTCCTATCAGAAAGCCTATTACATATTAAGTCCACAATACATATTTGTTAAATGAGCATACACAGGAATAAAAGCAGGAATGGAAGGATGCATAAAAACCATTGTAAACTGGAGCATTTACAATGATGGTCTCCTTGTTAGAGCTGAAAACTCACTTCTTTAGATGTTTGATGTTGGCTTATGTGGGACTTTGCAATATGGATGTCTGATATAAAATGGGGTTTTATTTGGGAGGGACATATTACACATGTAAAGTTAAATGCCCTTTATTCTTTGTACAATCAGAGCTTTCAAATCAAGTCATAGTCACATAACTTTCCATCCTATTTTTCCTTGTCTGTTGCCTTCTACCCTCAAAAATCCCCCTCTTTATCCTTTTATTTTCAAGAAGCAATCATGTAGTAAATCTCATCCCACTGAGTCAAATTTAGGTCATCTTTTATTTGGTCAAAATATAGTCTTACTGGCAAGTGGTATCACTATTATTCAGAAACACACATATTGTTTTACTTACAGCTGTGTAGCATTTTATGTTCTCATATAAATGTTATGCCTGGATTATAGCTGAGGCAAACTGGACTCCATTTATTTGAAAAATAATGGAAAATCAGGTTCATTCTATCCACCTTCCTGACAGTTTCCCATTTCTCAAAGGGGCCCTTGAACGGGCTGTGTGGCACTGCTTTGCAAACAGGCTCTTCTCTTCACTGCTTCTGTGGGATGGCTCTCCTGTTGCTCTGCACGAGGCCCTAAGGCGGCAAGGGGGTGTGGCCAGAGAATCTGCACGGGACAGGGAGAGGGAAAGCCGCTTTGTAGAGCTATTTGTAGGAAAAGTGGTGGACAAAACTGTCAGGTTCTTGGGTTAAAATCTTGGAGGGGCACTAGAAAAATAGTGACACTTTCTCCTGGGAATGCATTCAGAACAGATGGAAGAATTCAGTTGTTTTTGTGGATTTGAACCTCATTATCGCCATTATCCTATAGTTATAGAAGAACTGCTCTGTTTAGAGTTTTGTGGTGTGTGTGTGTGTGTGTGTGTGTGTGTCTGTGTGTGTGTGTGTGTGATTACTTTACCTAAGCTTCACATCATTAGCAAATGTCGAAGTCAGAATAGAAGTCTGGCCCTAAAATCTGTCTGCTGTACTTTTCAGATCTTCTAAACACACAATTGCCTATTCCACTTCTATATTATGGTCTGTTACATTGTACTTATATGTGTATATAGATGTTGCTTTCTTTCTTTTTTTTACTTATTGCTATTTTTATGGGGATGTGTGCAGGAACATAGTTCTGGAACTTTAATAGAATTACACAAACTGAAATGGTGTTCTAGAACCTTGTTTTTAATAGAACTCAGTTGCCTGTCTAATGAAACACGTATTACGTACAGATGAAATTGAATGTACAAGTCAAATACAAAAATATGCTCATTTATACACAGTTTCTCCTTTCCTTCTGAAGTAGCAGGAGCCACGTTTTTTGTCAGATACCTTACTTGAGAGAGTGTGCTTTCTCTGGGATCTGAAGCAAGGCCAGTCGTTTAATAGTCAGGACCACTGGGGAACTACCAAGAGGGGAGGAGGATTTGTTGGATTATGATGAAATGGTAGCTTGACTACACCAGTCCTCCCAAATGCTTTTGTCTGGGTATATGAATAACTCTTAAGAAAGGCTCACATCACAATGTCTACACTGACATACAGGGAAGACCAGGGATAGAAGTTATAATTAGAGGTAGCAGAGTGAGGGGATAAGAATAGATGCTGGTTTAGTTGACTTGGGTTCAAAGCATGGATCCATTATTTGTGTGACTTTGGTCAAATTACTATAACACTCAGTGCCTCTGTTATATACCTGTGTTATAGTGTTGACATGAGAATTAAATGAAATAAATATATGAGTAGTACCTAGAACAGAGTAAGCATCCAGTGAATATTAACTAAGATTATTATGAAAGCATGGTCAGTATGTACCAGGCTATGATTATTTTTTTATCAGATACTATAAGAATGGAATGTTAAAATATTTGCATATTTTGAGGGCATATCACTACACATTATTACATATTAAAATTTTTATTTGTTGTTTAAATATCAAACCTCTAGTAATTTTAAAAATTGTTATATTTAATAGTATTGTAAAGGAATCCTGGTGGATTCACAGATCACAGATATATGCATTTATATAAGTATGAACATACATACATGTACACACATATTTAAATTATGGTAAAAAGCACATTACATAAAGTTTACCACCTTAACCATTTTTAAGTGTACTTAAGTGTTTAGTATTGCTAACTATACTCACATTGTTGTGTAATAGATCTCTAGAACTTTTTCATCTTGCTATACTGAACTCTGTACTCAATGAATAACAACCCCCTCCTTCCCCTCCCCGCAGCTGCTAGCAACCACTGCTCTGCTTTCTGATTCTATGAGTATGACTGGTTTAGATGCCTCATATAAATGAAATAATATAGTATTTGTTATTTTCTGATTGACATATTTAACTTAATATAATGTCCTCAAGGTTTATCCATGTTATAGCATGTGACAGAATTCCCTTCTTTTATTATGGCTGGATAATATTCTATTGTATTTATATAACACGTTTTCTTTATTCAATCATCTGTTAATAGACACTGGAGTTGCTTCTACCTCTTGTCTATTGTGAATGGTGCTGTAATGGACATGGGTGCGCAAACATCTTTTCAAAATCTTGCTTTCAATTTTTCTGAATATATACATAGAAGTAGGATTGCTAGATTATACAGTAAACCTATTTTCAGTTTTTTGAAGAATCTCCATAATTTTCCATAAAATGCAGCTGCATTTTATGCATTTTGTATTTCTACCAACAGTGCACGAGGGTTCTCATTTCTCTACATCCTCACTAACACTTGTTATTTTCTGTTATTTATTTATTTTTTTCTTGGATAGTAGTCCTCATAAGGGGTATGAGGTGACATCATTGTAGTTTTGATTTGCTTTTCTTTATTGATTATTAATGTTGAACATCTTTTCATATGCTTGTTGGACATTTGTATATTTTATTTGGAAAAATATTTAAGTCCTCTGCTTATTTTTAATCAAGTTATGTTTTTGTTATTATTGAGTTGTAAGAATTTTTAAAATATATTCTGGTTATTTCCACATTAAATATAAGATTTGCAATTATTCTCTTTCATTCCGTTGATTGCTTTTTCTCTCTGTAGATTGTTTCCTTTAATGTGCAGAAGCTTTTAAGTTTCATATAGTTCTATTTGTCTTTTGTTGCCTATAATTTTGGCATCATATCCAATAAATCATTGCCAAATTCAGTGTTGTGAAGCTTCCCCTTTGTTTTCTGATAGGAGTTTTATGATTTTAGGTTTAATGTTCAAGTTTTTTAATCCATTTTCAGTTAGTTTTTGTATATGATGTAAGGTAAGGATCCTGATTTCTGTACATGTGAATGGTATTAGTTTTCCCTAATACCATTTGTTGAAGAAACTATCTTTCCCTATTTTGGGTCTTGGCACTCTTGTTGAAGATCATTTGACCATATGTTGAAGTCTGACTCTCTATTTTATTTCATTGGTTTGTGTGTCTATCTTCATGTCAGTACCATACTGTTTTACTGTAGGTTTGTAACATGTTTTGTAATCAGGAAGTGTGAGGCCTCCAATTTTGCTCTTCATTTTCAAGGTTGTTTTTACAACTCAAATTCTCTTGATTTTTTAAAAATTTTAGGACTTTTTTTTCTATTTCTGCAAGAAATGTCACTGGGAATTTGGTAGGGATTGCATTGAATCTACACATATAGATTTTTAAACAAAAGATTCATTTAATAATATTGACATTTATTGAATGATTGGTATGTGTATTAGTTTCCTAGGGCTTCCATAACAAATAAAACAGAAACTGGGGGACTTAAAAATAACAGGAATTTATTCTCTCATAGGTCTGGAGTCTGGCAGTCTGAAATCAAGGTGCTGGCAGGGCTGTGCTCCCTCTGAAACTTGTAGGGAAGAATCCTTCCTTGCCTCTTCCTAGCCTCTGGTGGGTTACCAGCAATCCTTTGTGTTCCAGCCCTTCCAGCTCTACCTCAGTTATCTTCTATGGTCATCTTCTCCTTGTGTGTTTGTCTCCAGGTCTTATAAGAACACCAGTCATATTGAACTAAGGTCCTACCCTGCTCCGGTATGACCTCATCTTAACTTAACTATCATCTGCAATGACCTGATTTCCAAGTAAGACCTGAGGTACTGGGGACTAACTTTCAACATATGTTTCTTTGTAAGTGTACAGTTCAGCCCCTAACATTATGTGTCAGGCAGTTTAGACATCTAGAATTTAGACATCTCATTTGCTCCTAACAACAGCCTTATAAGATGAACAATTATTATCCTCATTAGATGAAAAAGGACATTGTACTTTATTTTTTTACTATTTATTTATTTAGGCAACACTTGGTTGACCTCACAGATTGCAAAGACCTTGCAAGCTTACAATCTCTTATTTTTTTTATTTTTTATTTTTTTTATGCCTACAGCACCTGGTCTTCCTAGGTGGTCTCCGACTCAAGTACTAATCAGGGCCAACCCTGCTTAGCCTCCAAGATCAGACATGATCAGGCTTGCTCAGGGTAGCATGGCCATAGACAGGACATTGGGCTTTAGAGGTACTCAGCAACTTACTTGGATTTTTCAATCAAGGAGACTTTCCTTCAACCACTTGCCTTTGCAAGTAACCAGGCACTTTGACATTTAGAGGGGGAGACTTTGCTTCTAGGACACTCTTGCATGTTAGCAATGGTTTGTATTATGCTTCTGTTTGATCCAAAGATTTTTCAGATGGCCAGATTACCTGGGGCAAAAAGGAAGTTTTCCAGAGGCCAGAGTAGACATGTCTCATTAGATTTTTTTTCCCATTTTTTTGTGCATGAGTGTGATGCTGACTTTTCAAGGTGCTTTGGTCTTGGACCCAGCCGTATAGAAAGGTTCAGAATCTAGGACTTAGAGAAAATCTAGAGAAGATTTAAGATGTACATGGATAGTGATTTTCTGGTTGTATGTATGATATACATAGAATATATACACAGCAATATATATAAGACCCAAGATGAACACATAGGTCATTGTCCCTCATGGAGGAGAGAGAAAATGGCCAGGGAACTTGTCTGCTTCTGTTCTTGGCTTTTCCCAACCCTTTTCAACTTCAGCCTTCCAAACACTGATTAAATGGGGAAAATGGAGTCAATTTTGTGTTATTCTCCATCTTCACCCTAAAATTGCTTTCAGAAAATAAAAAAGCCAGTAAAACCTGAGACTGTATGTTTATCTCTCCTGAGGAGCATTTACATCTTAGCAGAAGTCAAGGACAAAGGAATTGGACTAGATCAATTCTTCTCACTCTCTCTCCTAAAGCAGCAAATAAAACAAATAAATTAAAAATTGTTTGGAAATCAACAAAGAAAAGAATCTCGAATGGGAGGCCTCTAGGCTGGGGCAGGGGTGGGGACCTGGAGCTGTCCTACTTGCTCTTCCTTGCTCCTTGGGGCAGCCTGTGAGGACATTTCTACTGAACCTCTAGGGCCCTGAGAAGCCTAGTTACAAACCATTGGCCCAGATTATCTTTTAAATTCCTTGCATGAAGATCTTTAAGATACATTAAGAGAATAAAATGAGAAACAGAATAGCTCGTGTTTGTTTGGACCAATCTCTCACCCAATACTTGGCATGTTTCTAGTACTTATGTGTATGTAAATATTCAGAAAAAGAACTAGAGGAATCCATGATGTCTGTGAGAACAGATCCTTCTAGGAAAGGCAAAGATATTAGAGGAAATCTAGAGGGTTTCCAAACCTGAATTGTTTGAAAACTTGTTTGTAGTATTTATGTATTTAGATATTATTTATATAAATAAAGTGAAAATAATAAATTAATAAACCCTCTGAATGCCCATATGTCTGTAATAAAATAATTTTAATTAACACCTCATAGCATGTTGAAAGATTATATTTGTTTGTATCAAGCAATAAGTTACTTATTTATACACACCCACATTCACATGTGATATATACCTTTAGTAGTTTTAAGGTATTTGATCCATACATTTCTGATTTATTTATATGTATTGACATGGTGATTCTTTAAAGGATAAACTGATAGAAGATTGAAGGTGCCTTTAACAAAGAACTCCTTTGCTTCTTTCTTCTTCTTTCCTTAATCAATAAGAAGCCACATTTTACCACAGGCAGACCCTGACCCAACGAGGTCTGAGGAGACTTTATAGTGAAAAGCATTCATCTCACATTGCGAGAACGTATTTTACTTTTCACTCACCTCGCTGGGCAGGTCCAAGAATGAAGGTTTCTCTTAGCCCAAAAGGAAACTGAGTGGACTATTTTTTTTTTTTTTTAGAAGACAGGTTTATAGCCTGCCATAGCTTTCACCACCTGCTGCCTAACACAAAGTTTCTATTTCAAAGGAGGCATAGAAGTGTGCAGAGCAAACACTCTCACTGTTGATTCCCAGTCCCCTGATGTCACTTATTTACAATTAAAATCTGCAACGATTCTGATTTGTTGTAATTTCAATGATATCTTGTCTCTGCTGTGCCAAGACTGACTTTTCAAGTTCTGGTTCTCTTTCTCCGTGCTTCATATTAAACTGTCTTCTCTATGTAACTGCAGCCACACTGTAAAAAGGTGTAGAACCCATATCTACAAATAGTAGAGATATGAAGGGGAGCAGAGCTTGCCTTGGATGCCCAGGAAAAGGACTCATTCACCCATTCACATAGTTGTTTATTGAGTTTCTACTATGTGCCAGTGACGGCAATCATTCCTAGGGATGAAAAAAATGAGACGTGATTCACAAGCCTAAAAGACTCAACATATTGATATTTCCAAGGAATCTTAGCCCACAAATTTAAAGTAAAAAAGAAATATAAAGTTACTCCTGTCTACTTCTTAGAAAACTGGTCTCGTTCTAGTTAGTACAACTGAACACAGCTACTTAGATAGTAGATACATATAGATTTTTATGTATAAAAATTGATATATCAGTCTGTATATCTTGATAAATTATAAGTGATCCTTTAAAAAATTCTTGTTTCCTTTTTCTAGTGGGATGTGAATTTCTTTTCTGTTTTTATCAAATGAATTACTTGACAGGGAAACTTTAATTTACTTGAGTGTGTAGAAAACTGCAAAGAAAAAAAAGAGTGAGAATGTTCTCTCATTTAAAGAGCACTGGTCCAGCCAGAAAGGCCATTCCCTGGACAATTGGAGTAGCATGTAGTAGCATGTTTGTGTTAACTTTTCGGATGTGATAATTGCACTATAGTCATGTGGCATGGTGTCTGCTCTTAGAAGTGCTTGAGATTTTGTGAGTGAAGTGTCATGAGGTCTGTAAGAAACACTTAAGTGACTCAGCTGAAAATAAATAAATAGAATTTTAAAGTAAATGGGAATAATTAAAATTAAACAGTATGTATCATACATTAAAATTATATGGTATATATGTAAAGTTATATAGTATGTATTATATGTAAAATTATACACACACACATATATAGAAAGAGAGCGAGGGATAAGAAATTTATAACGTGGTACCAACTGGTGAATCTGAATGAGCAACACGTGGGTGTTTTCATACCAATTTCGGAACTTTTCTGTAGGTGTGAAAGTTTTAAAATTAAAAATCAGGGGTGGGTAGAATAAAAAGCCTCGGTCTCTGGAATGATGAATCTATCCCATAAATAGAACTTTCTCCAAATCTCTGGCACTACTTGGACCTTTCACTATTGGCATGCTGTGTTTCACCTCAAGCAAAAAAGGACCCCACCCTCCAAACAAAAAACAACAAAGAAAACTAGGAGGATTTCATAGATTCTGGGTCCAGTGCCATTTCTTCATTCTGACATGTTCTGCAGGTTCCGTTCATTGAAATGACTGATGCCTAGGTCATAATTTGAATGTTGGGGGCACTGGGTAGCTGTGGATTTTTCTCAATTATTATACCTGTCTTATCTAAGTGCTATTGATTCTAGGATGCACTTTGAAAAAATATTTACTATTCTGAAAGAAAAGGATCTATCAACTATAAGATGCCATCAATTCTAAGATGCATGGTGAGATCAAGGATGTGTAAATTTGAAAAAAAGAGCATCTTAGAAGTTGTAAGACTTCGTATTATCACCAGGATTATAGGGAGGAGCGAGGCAAAATGTGGATGGAGAGAGCAGACCAAAGTGTATTACAGAAATGACCCCCAAAGAGCAAGAACTCCTGGTGCCAGGAATACCCATCATTAAAACCTAAAGAAACAGAACATACTCCTGATAAGAGTTACAATTATGAGTAGCTCATAATCGTTTGCCCACTCCTGTTCCTTCTGGTTTACTGAAAGTCAGGTGCTTTGCATACATGTTTTCATTTTATCTTCACAACGAACCTCTGGGAAATTTATTATTATCCCCCCTCTGAAGACAGAAACCAGAGGGCTAGAGAGATTGACTAACTTGCCCAGTGTCACACAGGAAGGAGGAGGCGGAGCTGTGTCTCACAAGCAAGCAGACAACTGAGGTCGACTCTGCATTTTAACCATTATTCTCTGTACACTTTGTTCCAAATGTTTAAAAAAAAAAAGCATCAAGGAAAACACTATGGTTTTATAAATTAAAAAAATAAGAACACACATAGAATGAAATCTGGAAATCTGAGTTGTCTCATCAGTGAGGACTTTCCAGATCATTCTATATTAAAAAAAGCTAGCCCCTTCCTGCTCCCTTGCACCCACCCCTCTTTTTCTACTTAATTTTCTCTGTAGTACTTATCACCTTGCACCCTATTGTATATTTCTTTGTTCAGTGCCTGCACCTTCAATAGCGTCTAACAATTAGTAGGTGCTAAATATTTGTTGTATGAAAGGATGAATGGGTTCTAGTCCTGCGTTTGTTGCTTATTACACGGTCAGTCTGATTCCAAAGTGCTTGATTTTAACCTTCCTCTAAACTGCCCAAGAGCCTCCCTGCTCTGTCATCTGTACCAACTCTTCTCAGCTTCTTTCTGTAGCTCTTTGCAATTGGAGGCTGTGTTTCTTTGCTTGCCATGATAGTGCTTCTTTCCATTCTCATCTTGTCAAATTACAGTTAGGGTTTATATTTTTGTCTCCAATAGCAATTTCCTTCCCTCTTCTCATTTTTGGAAGTATTGCATAGATGAATAACTCTTTAGATTGGCTCCTTGGCTGATGGTGGGCAAAACAAAGAGGGAGAAGGACATGAGGCTGTCCTGGTGCAGGCTCTGTACCATCCCCTGCTGGGTGCTCCTGCAGATTGTCTCCAGCTGGGACTCTGGCACCAACCATCCTGTATTCTCTAGAACTTACCCTCTTCCTTCAAGTTATTTACCCATTGTTTTCCAAAGATGCCCTGCCTCCTACTTCTCACATCACATAGGAACCCCCAACTTCCTGCTACCCAATGTGAACACTGGTCTGTCTATTGTCTGTCCTGCCTACCGCTATTAGGTCCAATGAAACGGGAGCACCAGTTTCTACCTGAAGCAAGTCCTCTGCTTCTCTTAAGTCTCCCCTCTGCCGTCACTGAGGCTTTGCTCTGTCAACTGTCTGCTCTTTTCCATTATCTCCACTGTTTGCCTTTCTAGTGTGTCATTTTCATTAGAATTTAAAGCAACTTAAATTTCTTCTATTTGAAAGGAAAAAACAAGAACAAAGACTTAGCATCACCTTCTAGTCAAGTTTCAAAATTTACATACATACACACATCTATGTGCGTGTGCATATATGTATGTATGTGTAAATATATGTGATTTTGCACAAATGTGATCACACCATATGGTGCCTGAACATTTCGTTTTATAAAGAGGATGTTATTTTTGCTAACAGTAATGGAGGCATATACATTTTTTTCTCACATCACGTTTCTTGGCCTTTAATACTTAAAATGGGGCTTTGAGGTTAATTACTCCAGGGGAGCAAAGAGCTGGGCTTTGCCTCTTTAACCAGACAGTTGGTTTAATGGATTAGACCAGCCCCACTGTTTCTCTGTCCCAAGTCCACCACCTTCCAAGTCACTCCCAATACTGCCGACCCAGGGATCTCTCTAAAGAATCAATCTGATCACCTCACTTAAAACTTTTTAGTGAATCCTCATTGTCCTCAGAATAATTCCTAAACACCTTGATGTCATTTATGAGACATGTCTTGATTGGACTCTCTTCCACCTCCTCCTGCCTCTTGGGGCAGACTGTGTTATTGTTCTTAACAATTTAATGCCCCTCCCTGGGGGGAAGATTATACTTCCCTGCCCTACTAATGTCAAACATGGCCACATGACTTGCTTTGGCCAGTGAAATGTGAGCAGCAATGGCACTTCCAGGCAGAAGTTTAATAGCCAGTGCATGGTTTACATTCCCTCTCACGAGACCAGTAATGTTCCAGACAGAGCTTATTCATCTAGCTCTTGGAGTGACTACAAAATAAGCAGAACCCTCTCTGATTCTCAATGGACATACAGAATTGGGGAGGAATCAATCCTTGTTGGAAGCCACTGAAATTTGGGGGGCCATTTGTCACTGGAATATAAACTACTTTGTCCTGATTGATATAGCTTTGCAATCTTATCTCTTGTCATTTTCTTTTTCATGTCATACTCTAATCCCATTTTGGGTCTACCCACAGTAAGAAAATTATTTTACATCATAACCTTGTATTCACTTCATGGATATACATAGATACACTCATAAATTAAACAAAAGCTCTACAAAAATATCCTTATTGCGTGCAACTCACTGACACATTCTATTCCATTTAAGTAAAAATGCTTACCCACTAAGTTGATTTCATGACTCATTAATGAGTCACAACTATGTTTGAAAAACATTGCTCTATCCTATTGAAAAAACTTGTACTTCCCTTTACGCACTCCTGAATGTCCTTCAGGCCTCTTTTAGAAAGTCACCTATTTTAGAATTCTTAATATTGCATGGTGGCCTCAGTAGCACCCAGCTCACTATTTTATACTTGGCTCACTTCTTTCTTCTTCTTTCTGCCTCCCTCCATTCCTGTCCCTGGCTCCTATTTTGGCACCATTGTGCTCTTGGGAAGTCAGTCTCTTCTTCAAAGACCAATTTACTTATCTGTATAACAGCTATAAAAATACCTATCTAGCAAAGCTGTTCTGAAGGTTAAGTGATAGGACATAAAAAAAGCCCCCCAGTGTGGCCTCTGGCACAGGGTCGGCGTTCATAACTCAGAACTTTGGTCATGGTGGTATGCTTCCATTTCCCTATGAACTCTGCTGATAATGGGAAAGGAGCTTCCCATAATTCTCTTTCAGACTATACTTGTCATGTGGTCTAAATTTGCTGCTGTTTCTGCTTCTGCTTCTTCTTCTTCTTCTTCTTCTTCTTCTTCTTCTTCTTCTTCTTCTTCTTCTTCTTCTTCTTCTTCCTCCTCCTCCTCCTCCTCCTCCTCCTCCTCCTCCTCCTCCTCCTCCTCCTCCTCCTCTTCCTCCTTTTTTGTAGTAGCTCTTGCATTTTTGATCTGCCATTTGGGATTCAGCTCCTCTCCTAAGCTGCTAGGCACCAAAGTACCCCTCCCATCTTTTGGTTTTGTCTGGCCTCTTGTCTACATTTTCAATGTCTTCCCCAAGGGATGTGAACCCCTCTGCCATCTGCCCTCACCTGGTCCAGCTGTTTTTAGATGACTTAATCCTTTACATTGTCCCATTTCCAAGTACCAAAAAGGTCACATTTTCCAGGTAACTCCCACAGACGCCTCTAAAAAATACTTGACATTGATGTTCTAACACACCTCTGGTACCTGCAGATGCTACCCTTTAACTCCTAACCCCAGGCCCCTTTGGGAGGGAAGGGGATGACACTTACCATGCCCTCCTGAAAACACTATCGGTAGTCCTGTGCAACAATGATGAGAGAATTTTCAAAGTGCCAATCTATCTGAGTTTTGCATTACAGAGGCAAGAAGCCCTCAGAAGTTTCTAGGGACAGCCTGAAGGACACATCTGACTCATTCTGAATTTTATCACTGATTTGCTAATTATCTGGGGACTGACTGTTCTTTTCTATCTACTTGATTGGAAGAGTTCATCCACGACCTGCTAACATTTCAGACTGATTTCAGGAATATTTTTCACCCTTTTCAATATACTCTCCATAAGGTTAAAAGTTAAAGATGACATCCCAGAGCACAAACTATTTATCTACCTTCCAGCTCCTTTCCTGTTCCCTAAATTCTAGTTGAGAGACTTTCAAGCAAACAAAAAAGTCCCAGATGGAAATATGGAAATGAGGGAAGTTGACTCTCACTTGCTTTTTGGCAAGATGATTCTAAGTGTTCGAATAACCCAATGACCACAGACTGCATTGGTGTTTTGAGGTAACCAGAGTGGATTAATGGGGATAAGACAATGGGCAGGGACCTAAGGTTGTCATTGTTATAGAAAGGCAGTTCAACAGGCACAGACCCTCTTTGGAAATGATGATAATGATTCCTCTTTCACTGGGTTCTTTAGTTGTGTCAGTGTAAGAAATGTCCAAACCTGTAGAGAACTTTTAGAAGAGTTTATTTGAGTCCAAACAGATGATAAAATCACAAATGCTCCAAAAAATAACAGTTTTGTGGTTTCTTATGCATTTGGAATTAAAGAAAGTAAGTTAGGAAGATTACATGAAGGTGGAATAAAGCAAGGCAGGAATTGGATTATAGAATAGGTGAGATTATGTGCTCTCTTGAGGGTGGTCCACTGTAGAAGAAGGGGTCTATAGCGACTTATTTTAAAGATGTGTTGACCTAGGTGCAAAGGAACAATGGTCAGAGCTTGCTTAAGGCAAAGATAAGCCTTTTACTAAAGAAATTATATGCCTGGGACCTGACTACCCACCACAACCTTTCCTGTTAGGAATTTCTGATCAGATCACCTTGCGAAGTTACTTTACATAAAGCCCCTTTTCCATCCACAGTTGTAATGATGTCACACAGCACCTGGGAAAGAGTGGGTGCCCAGGGAATGGCAGACTGTTGTGGGAGTGAGGGTAGGTAAACTCCAAAGGATAAGAGGGGTCTCCTTCTGAGCTGCCTGGGCTTTTCTGGTCATGGATGAACTGGGTGAGTGTGATCACCCTTGAGCTGGGATAAACAGCGAATTTCAGACAAGGTTATAGGATTCTGCAGGGCATACCCAAACAAAGCCCACTTTACTGCCTATTTTATAGCCTGTGACTTTTAATGGCTTCTGCAGTTGACAGTCCTTCTCCCTGAAGCTAAGTGAACTTGTTATGCTGCAGTTTTTTTGCATTTAAATAGCACTTTGCATTTCCAAGGTGCTTAACAATCAATTTATTCTTCCTGTCTGGTCTTATTTTTTCTTTCTTTTGTTTGTTTGTTTTTTGTTTATATTTGTGGAATGGGCAGGTGGCTAAACTCAAAAATCTGGCACAAGGTCACACAGACCTGTTCTGGGAGTTGTGAGCCTGTTCTTTCTCAAATTTCCTTTCTCTGCTAAGTTTACTGTCGCATATTACTTCTCACTGCTCGGGGGCCATGAGGCTAGATCAAAGGACTTTGGGTTTTTGAGAAAATATTCCCAATTTAAGTGTCTCCTAGAATTGCTCTTCCTGCTTTTTGGGAAATTTTGAGGGAAATGTTCATGCCCCGGCCCTCACACCTTAGGAGTTTGAACCACCATATTGATTCTAAGAAGAGTTATCTTAAGCCATTGAGGTCCTCTGTCAGATAGCTCTTTGGGTCACTTTGGCCACTGGGTAGCTGTTGACTCAGCCATCGGATCAGATTTACCCCTTCTCTCACAGAAAGAATCTATTTGATAAGAAAATTGCTTTGTTGCCTTGAAGTCAGAAATGATTCACCTGTTGCTCCCCAAATGCAGGTCCTTTCTAGTACCCACCCCTCCCTTTCCCTTCTTTTAGGTCTACATCCTTGCTGTCTCCCATTTTATCTATGCCCACCCACCCTCCCCACCCCCTATCAGTGTCAAGGCCTTGGTCTTGACTTAAGAAAAAATTTAATAGTCATATATTACAAAGTAATTATTTTTCATGAACAGTCAGTTCAGAGGCTAATTTGTAGCTTCATCCACATGCTACTACTACCAAAAAATATTTTAAGTATCTTTTTGTAGTTTTTGCTATTCAGTTTTGTTTAGTTAAGTGTGGTCACCAGGCCTGACTGGCCCAAGGTCTGGCAGGTCCAAGGTCTGGCTGGAATACATGTCTGCAGCTCACAATAGGACCCTCACAATAGATTTAGAAAATATGTAAACATACTTCAGCTTATTGTATCATGCATGTGTGGCTGAATGCCACTTTTGTACTCTGCTATGTGAGGAGCCATGCAGTCCCCTGGGGAGCAGGCAGAAGGGAGAACAGAAGGGGAGCACACGAAAGGGGAGCAGAAGTGCATGCAAGACTGCATGCCCAGTGCAATAGACTGCACTCCCCAACAGAACTGCACTTGCCAACAGAAGTGCGCTCCGCATGATAAAGTTGGTGCCTGCCGCCTTATTCTCGTGTAAATTCCTTGTACATTCTTCCAACTGGGCCTCATAATGGCCAACCTTCTGGGTCAGGTCAGCAATATCCCGTACCCTGACAATTGGCGTAGTCATCACGATCTAGCAGCTTGGCCTTGGCTCTGACATGAAGTTTTTCCTTTTGTATCATTTGTTCTTGCCCCTTCTTGCATTTTCTCTCTTACTCAAAAAAAGCCTACTTTGGAGACATACTACTTCCATTTTAATAGCAAGTTTTTAGAGTACTAGTTTCTATGACAATCTGCAGCTGATGGGAAGAGTTGTGGGATTCTTGAACAGAGGGACGGGACACCGAGGCTATAAGTGGGAAACAGCGGTTATTGATGCAGGCACCAGCTCAGCAGATTCTTATCCAAAGGCTGAGCCCTGATTGTAACATGGTGGGCAGTTTTATATAATCTTGTATTTCTGCATTCCTACACAGCTATAGATATTCCATATAAGGAAGGAGAACATAGGAGAATGTTGATTGGCTGCCAAACTATAAGGAAACCCGCTTAGTCACTTAAGTGGATTTTCGACTGCCCTTAGCTGGAGAGTCCTGGGAAAGGGGCGGTGCAGTCAGGAACTAATTCGTTGGAGCAGGAAATGGTCAGGCAGGGTCTGGCTGCCACAGGAGAAAGGCAAAAGAAATCTAAACTAGTCCTTGTCCTCCAGGCAAACTTATCAGCATAAATACCTAAAATGCAGGAATGAGAGGCTCTGGTTACTCCTTGAGTCTAGAATTGTGGCTTTACCTTCCCCTTGTCACTGTTATGTTCTCATGGTGCTTTGAGAAACTCCAGTGTCTATATCTCCATTGATGTTTCCATTTTCTAGAGATTAGCTATGGTTAAGAGAGTTGTTCAGTATCTTTCATCAAGAACTTCAGAGTCTTTGAACTGTTGTTTTGCTCCTATTTATTTTTCTCTCCAAAGATTGGTTTCCTTTAAGCTAGTCGAGAGCAAATTCCAAGGACAAAGGTGGGCATTCAGAGAACAAGACGTAAATAGTTGGGTAGCAAAATAGGTTGCAGAGATAAATGCAATTCTTGCTTTTCGCAAAACCACAGAGACATAGTCATATCATTTCTGAAAAGGGGATTAAATGTGAGGTCATTACCTCCAGAATACCCAGTATTTCTATGAGATTTAAAAAGATTTGAGAATGGGGAAAAAATTGGCTTACAAATTTGCAAGTTCCACAAACTTCATTTAAAGATAGACAAACTATACTCAAGAAAGTGGGGGAGGGGGACATTCAAATGAACAATTCATAAGTTGATAAACATTTATTAAGCAGCTACTATGAGTTCGGTGCTGGAAATACTGAGATGAATAAAACAATTCCTGCTGTCATGTTCTCAAGTAAATGATTATAGAATGAGATAAAACATTATGATAGAAATATGAATAAAACACAGAATAACTTTATCCGTAAAGAGAGGATTATGTAGGTAAAGTTCCTAGGTGGATGGTAATTCGAACTAGGTTTTGAAGGATAGAGAGGTTACCAATTGGGCCAAACAGGACATTTTAGGCACAAATTTCACGTGGAGTTTATCGGACTCTATGACTGGAATGCATGATGGAAAGGGGGAGATGAAAGTAAAGCTACACTAAAATATTTGGACTTGACTCCTTTAGGTGAAGGCGAATTAATGAAGAGTTTTAAGGGATATGATAAAAATTTCTTTGCTTTAGTTTATAAAGCAGCTCTATACCAATGCTTGAAATAGAACTCATTTATAGTTTTGTCTAGTAACTCCTCATTCTGCTTTGTATGATGTTGATTCTGTTGTTGCCAGTATATTTTAGTATTTCCATATATATATGTGTGTGTGTATATGTATATATATATATACCCATATGCATTTATATTTATGGACTGATAAGGGCTTTGGGATATGCTTCAGCTTTGCTGGGGCATTTGGCTAATTCTTAGAATCATATAAAAATGAAGTAAAGTACAGAATTTAATAGGAATTTAAGCTGTATATTAAGTAATAAAGGAAGGAGCAATTACATTCGATGGCGACTCTGTGTATGTTATATAAAGAAGGTGAATTTAAACCAGATTGGTTCAGCTGAAATGAGGATATACTCTGTAATAATAATAATAAAATAATAATTAATAATAATAACAACAACTGGAAAATAATAAGTGTTGACCAGGATGTGGCGAAATTGGAACCTTTGTAAGTTGTTGGTAGGAATGTTAAATGGTGCAGCTGCTATGGAAAACAGTATGGCGGGTCTTCAAAAAATTAAAAATAGAATTATCCATATGACCCAGCAACTCCACTCTTAGGTGCATATACCTAAAATAATTAAGAACATCAATTCAGACAGATACTTACACACCAGTGTTTATAACAGAAGAATTCACAATAGTCAAAAGATAAAAACACCCCAAGGTCCATCAGCAGATGAACAGATAAAGAGTCTATATGCAGACAATGGAAACAATAAAAAGGAACATGGCTTTTAGTGTGCTACAACATGGATGAATCTCGAAAATGTTTTGTTAAGTGAATAAGCTAGACACAAAGGGACAAGTATTGTGTAATTTCAGTGACATGAGTTACCTAGAATAGGCAAATTCTTAGAAACAGAAAGTAGAATAGAGATTAGCAGGGCAGGGAGAAAGAGAGGATGAGGAGCTTTTGCTTAATGGGTACACAGTTTCTGTGTAGGGTGGCAAAAGGGCTTTGGAAACAGATAGTGGTCATGATTACACAACATTGTGAATGTAATTAATGCCTTTGAACTGTACACTTACAAATAGTTAAAACGACAAAATTCATTATATAGTAGTCCCTCCTTATCTAGTTTTGCTTTCCACAGTTTCAGTTACCTGTGGTCAGTTGCAGTCTGAAATATTAAGTGGAAAGTTCTAGAAATAAACAATTTATAAGTTTGAAATTGCATGATGTTCTTTCTGCGTAGTGTGATGAAATCTTGTGCCATCTTGCTCCATCCTACCAGGGAAGTGAATCATCCCTTTGTCCAGCGTCTCCACATTTTACTTTCCCCACCTGTTAGTCACCCAGTAGCAGTCATGGTTATCAGATTCACTGTTGCTGTGTTGCACAACTTGCATTCAGGTAACCCCTATTTTACTTAACAATGGCCCAAAGGGCAAGAGTAGTGATGCTGGCAGTTTGGATACACCAAAGAGAAACTGTAACTTGCTTTCTTTAAGTGAAAAGGTATATATAGAGAGAAACAAATAGTATATATAGGGGTATATATAGAGTTTGATACTATCCATGATTTTGGGCATCTACTGGGGATCTTGGAATGTGTGCCTGGAGGATAAGGAGGGACCGCGGTAAAAAAGAAAAAAAAGTGAATTTATTCTGGATTAGGGTGGGCCCTAAATACAATCACTGGTGTCCTTATAGGAAGAGACAGAGAGACACCGAGAGAACACTTTGTGAAGCTGGACACTGAGATAGGAATGCCTATGTGCCAGGAATGCCAAGATTGCCAGCAGCCACCAGAAGCTGGGAGAGGCATGGGACAGATTCTTCTCAGGCTTCCACAAGAAACCAACTATGCCAACATCTTGAATTTCTTTGAGCCCCCGTTTCCTCATCTGTAAAAATGGAGGTAATACTACATACCTCTTTGGATTATCAGGAAGCTCAAATGAGATGTAAGCGTAAACTCTCAACATAGTAGTTGGTGTGTAGTAATCACTCAATAAATGTGAGTTATTAATGATAATTACATTAACAAGTATGATACAAGGAAATGAGAATCGACCCTCAGGAGAGGCTGGCTTGGCAGCCTCTATGCCAATAAAACTTGTCTGAAAATCAAAAGGATTTACTTAGAGAAAATTTACTTTCTCATTTCATCACAGAAAAAATGTGGAGGAAATGTGTGTTATTTGAGCTGGCATCACTGAAATAGATATGAAAGTTGAATGATTTGTTTCTCAGGCTCTGAGAGGCTTAAAAAATTGACAAGCTCATTGTCTTTTTTCTAACCACCTCCCTGTCTTGCTGATACACCTCCCCATACACCCACACCTGCTGTCACATTTAGAAGAGAGCTGTGTTCTTACAAGTGTGCCTTTTTTGCCGAGTGGCACAGAAGAAGGTGACTCAATTGCACAGGTGTGAGCTGACAGTTCAGGCACTCTGTACAAATTATAGACCCTGCCGCGAAGAATGGCAAAACCAAAATTGCTTGCTGTAAAATTAAAGAGGGTGTGTTTTTGCTTTCGTTTGGCAATAAACAGGAAAAAACAATCATTTTTTCAAGGAGCAGGCTGAGTTCACTGCAAAGAGCTGACTGACAGTGCCAAAGTCTGGGCTCCTAAGCCTTGCTCTTCTGGTGACCTATCAAGTTCTGCTCACCTGACCATCCTGCTTCATCTCCCTCATAGGCCCATTACCCTCTCCAGGACTTCTCCAGACTTGGATTCCTTACCACATCATGGAGTATGTTATTGGATATGGAGTATTGAATTGCTTGCTAACTGTCCCGCAGATACTATACCTTACATACCTGTGTTCTTTTCCCTCTCATTGCTCTTAGGATAAAACAAACTCCTAACATTTTCATGACACCCCACTCTTTCACTCTGGCTGCCTCCGCTCCCCACTCCCTTCAGCCATCCTGGCCTTCTTTCAGTTCCCCTTGGCCTTGCTTAGTCATCTTTCATCTCTCAGTTTAAAGTTATTTGTTCAGAGAAGCATTCCTTGAATCCCTCTGTTAGGTTTGGCTTTTACTTTTTTAACAAAATTGTGGTAAAATATTTTAAGCATTTTAACTATTTTTTCAATTAAATTTATTGGGGGTGACATTTGTTAGTAAAATTATGTAAGTTTCAAGTGTATAATTCTATAACATACCTCATCTGTATATTGCATTGTATGCTCATCATCCAAAGCCTCATCTCCTTCCATCACCATATATTTAACTTCATTTACCTTCTTCATCTCCTCCATATCCCCTTATTTCTCTGGTAACCAGTGTTTTGTTTGTTTATTTGTTGCTTTCTGTTTTATATCCCATATGTTAGTGAAATCATATGGTTTGTGTAATTTTTCATCTCCATTGTAACCATTTTTAAGTATACAGTTCAGTGCTGTTAAGTATATTCATATTGTACAATATATTAAGAACTATTCTCATTTTGCAAAACTGAAACTCTGTACCCATTAAACAATAACTTTTCACTCCCTTCTCTCCTTAGCCCCTGGCAACCATGATTATACTTTCTTTAAGAATTTGACTACTCTAAGTGTCTCATAAGTGGCAACATAGAGTATTTTGTCTTTTTGTGATTGGCCTATTTCACTTAGCTTAATATCCTCAAGGTTAATCCATGTTGTATATCGTTCCAGATTTTCTTTCCTTTTTAAGGCTGAATAATATTCCATTGTACAGATATATCACATTTTGTTTATCCATTCACCTGTTGATAGACATTAGGATTACTTCTACCTCTTGTCTATTGTGAATAACGCTGCAATGAACATGGGTTTACCAATATGTCTTCGAGACCCTGCTTTCAATTCTGGATCATATATACCCAGAAATGGAATTTCTGGATCATATATAATCTATGTTTTTTTGAGGAACCTCTTCACCTTTTTTCTACAGTGGCTGTACCATCTTACATCCTCACCAATAGGTCACAAGGGTCTAATTTTTCCATGTAGGCTGTCTGTCTTTTCCTTTAAAATGTTCTGTACAGGGTGTTATGTTGCAGTTAAGTCCTTGGCTCAGCTAACTTTCTAATCAAGAATGCACAATAAGTCAAGGCCAACCACCAAGGTACAAGGTCAACCACCTTTCTCATCAGGGCTTCACATTTAGGCGTCCCTCACATTTGCAGGGCCCCAGGATGAGAGTATACATGCAGGCCAAAGGACCACATACCTAAATATTTTAAAGTTATAGACCATAACTAACAAACTGCTTAGTAATCATTTTTTATCCTCTACCTTGTCAAATATATCATCGTTAACTATCACATTTATAAAGCTGTGTTTTTATATGACTGAAAGCTGGCAATATATGAAAGGCAACTGAATTTAATTATGATTGCTCATGTCAGTATTTTACTGATGAACTGGAGGTGTTTGGATCAGCAATAACAGAAAGATGTACATAATTCATAAACATTATGTTGTAGGGGTTCAGAACTAGTCACCTCACGATGTGCCTCTGTGGTATACAGATTATTTTTAGCTAAAAGCAACCAAGAGCCTGTAGGCTCAAGAGAAACTTCTGTTCCCTATCTTCCTTAACTACCTAGAAGAATTTTAATTTAAATTAGAGGTCTTGTCCATAATAAGAGTTATCACCAGAAATAACTTTTTTATGATCTATCTATAGGGCAAGGCAAACTGGTAATTACTGAACATCTGCTTTCCTTATTGTCCTGCAATGACCTTCTTCCCCTCTGAAGCCCTGAGGTACCTTACCTCATCCTTAGCTCAGAATGCCGTATGGTCTCTGACTCTCTCATGTATGTAGGATTCCCACACACATACATATATAATTAAATTTGCTTATTTTCTCTTGTTAATTTGTCTCACATAGATTTTATTATTAAACTAATCAAAATGTTGAAGGGTAGAGAGGAAAGTTTCTTCCTGCCCCACAACGTGTTGATTCTCTAACATTTATTTTTCTTATGTTTGTTTCAGCAAAAGTGCTATTTTGGTATAGTCATAATTTTCACATAATTTATGTTTTATAGATGGTGATACTATTTTGACATTTTGAATGTATTTTCATCATAAAACTTCATGGAAAGAAATATACTAAGATTATTTTTTTACATATTCAAGTTTTCTCTCCAAAATTCAAGATTATTAAAAGCAAAAGGCAAAAATACAAATTATGATGTGTCTATAAGTTTTAAAATCAAAATTATTTAAGTAAAGCGATTAAATTTTTTTGTTGAAAATTTACATCTCATTCAATGTTTTTATAAAAGTAAAATGATTTACAATTCTAGTGTTCTATGTCTATGCATTTGCCAGGGTTGAGCATCAGTATCACTGATTCAGTATCATGGTACTTCTACAAATGTACATTTATATATTTAGGTGTAATATGACTTGTTTAGTAATATAGAATGTTTCTCAGCTGTCAAGTACAACAGCTAATTTTGAGTAACTTTGGAACCATTAATTGGAACACAGAGAGAAGATAATTCATTATGCAAAAATCTATGGCATTTATGCAGATTGAGAGGAAGTTTTTGACAAACTAATGGATTTATCTAAGGCTTCAGCTTCTCAAGTTCTCCTAGCACTTTGAAGCAGAGTCTGTTGTTCATGTTAGTTGGCAATGCCTCAATCATAGATATTCATGGTGTTGAGACACAGTTACCTTTTCAGAGAATAAGGTGGGAGAGTGGAGAGGCACTTCCTTAGGGCCTGAGTGGAGTTAGGAGGATGTATGGGGTTGGGGCAGGAGCCACTAGCCACATTGAGGCTGCTTCTGATATGCACTTATACCGATGCCAATTGCTTCTCTAATTAGCATAATGAATATTGGAAATGGGGTTGATTAGCTTGATGAACGCTAGAAATGGGCTCCTAGTGAAATTATGTGTACTCAGTGTTTGTGTGTTGGTTGGAATATCTTAGAGATTCCCTAACTCGCGGGAACAGATATAAGAAATTAAAGGCCTGTAGCCCGTACCTATGGGAATGACTCCTGAGGCTTGATTCCCCAACACTTCTGTGTCCAGTCATGGGTCTGGAGGACTTCTGGCTGCTGCCTGATGCCAGCTACAAGATGATAGGTAGTGAATTGTTCATTCATCTGAAAAAATAGAGAGCAGGGACTCCTTGGCCATACAGAAGGATTTCTAGAAAATGCATTGTTTTTACTTGCTAATAAAAGTTTATGAAATGTCAGTATGTACAGCAGAATTTGGTCTGAGACTGGATTCTCTATAATTTAGTAGTGAGATTGCAAGAGCATAACTAACCTTCACATGATTCATAACCTAAATTATACTTGACAAAATTTGATTCATTCAGCTTTAAAATATTCTCAACTAGGGTAGGTCACTTGAGGTTTTTCCTTTGTAATATTAGACAGTATGAATTGTGTATGTGTATGTGTGTGTGTCCTTATGGTGGATTTTAATTACAATGACTAACGACTATCTTTTGCAACTACTTTGGTGTTTAAGAAATAATATTAGATTTAATAGAGATAAATTACTGTTAAAAAACTTAGTTTTCTTAGACATTTGACTTTAACTTATAAATCTTACTCTTCTAGTTATAACTCTAACAGGTTTTTATACCCATACAAGGCCTTTGTAAATTAGTTATAGTCCCTTAGACATTTTTAGTTGTATTTACAAATTTAATATGTTCAATTCTCTTTTTAAGCATTCGATGATCCGAATAGCAAATTAAACCTTCCAAAGTGTTTAAATGGTTTTTATAACTCAAATAAATTAAACTTACAAGTAAAGCAAATCTTAAGCTCTCTCAAATGTTCCATAACTGTTTATAAACAGTAATATTTAATTTAACAAATTCCACATAAATATTTGTTGAAACCTACTATGGATTCCTTGGAGTGGGCGCTTGAGCCTCATCTATGAACAAAACAAAGTTCTTGCTCCTGTTAAGTTTACATTCTAGTTAGAGGAAAAGACAATAAATGATAAATATACACATTAAGTAGTGTGTTAGAAGGGGTTAAGTGTTTTAGAAAGAAGAGAGAAGGGTTAGGGGATCAGTATTGGGATAGAGAGGGACGAATTCTATTAAATTGAGGCTTCACTAAGATAGAGAAATTTGAGCAAAGACTTGAGGAGGGTGAGCAGCTAACTTAAAGTTGCAAGTCAAAATCAATACCTCAATTATGCAACTTAAATCAGAATTGCAAGGCCAATCTACTAAATACTTTATTTGCCAGATTATTTTAAATACTACAAAAACTTCATGTATGTCCATATTATTCCTGAATTCAATATTAAAGTATTAATACTGTGGATTTAATTCATTTAATTAATTCTAACTTTCCCAATGTTAAAAGATGCTTTACCACTAGGGAAATATAGATTTTTCCAAGCAAATTAAAGCTGTTGTCTAGTACATTGATGTTTCCAGGTAACTAGGGAGATATTTAGCTAAGACAAAAAATTAGATTCTTACTTATGACATTGATGGGGCTCAGTGAACCATTTTTATCATCATGGTAACCTGGTTCCATACCTTGCTAAGGTGTTTTCACAGATAGAGTCTCTTTGATTGAAGTAGTTATCGCCCAATTCTTCTGTCTGATTTTAATCTGCAATGCTTATCCCAGCTTGAGGTTAATTTCTTCAATGCTTTGTAGGATTTTGCATTTCTCTGGCCTTCCTAAAGTATCTTAATGTCTTCTGATCTGGCTCTGGTCATTTAAACATACCTGCATATTCTTTGACTTACCTTAAATCAAGAATCAAGGTTTGCGTACCCTCCACTTGAATGTGAGCAGGCTTGGGGACTGCTTCAACCAAAAGAGTACTGACTTCCACGCCTAGGTCATAGAAGAAGATGCAGGTTCCACTTTGTTCACCGATCACTTGCTCTTGGAGATCTGATTCACTATATAAAGAGGTCTGATTATTCTGAGGCAACCATTTTACGAGGGAGCCCAAGGTCTAAGGAAAGTGTTTTGGTCAGTAAGTCTCAGCTGAGCCTTGAACCATTTCAGTCAAGGTGCCAACATTTGAGTGAGGAAGCCTCCAGAAAAATCCAGCCCCTCACCATCTGCGTCTTTCTAGCAGAGACTACAGAAATTGTGGAGCAGAGACAAGTCATTCTTTCTGTTTTGCTATCTGAATTTCTGACTCAAAATTTTTGAATATGATAAAAACAATTATTGTTTTACTCCAATAAGTTTAGGAGGATTGTCAGTTATCAATAGATAATTGGAATGGGCACCAAAGACACTTTGGTGACACTCCATCACAGTCATTCCTAACCTTTTTGAACTTGTATTAGATGGATTGGTTTCTCTTACAGTTGTAAAGATACCATTGTATTGGATTCTGCATATTTCTCATGGCTTTTGCTTCATTCTTCAGTTATAACACCATAATACTGTAAAGATCACTGTTGTAACTAGTCAATTTTGTAATCAATTGCTTAATATTTATTTTTTTTACTATCATATGATCTGCATAAAGACTTGGGTTAATATCTATCTCATTCCTAAGCATCTATCATAGGAGTTGGCAAACTTTTTTAGTAAAGGACTAAATAGTGCATATTTCAGATTTCACTGACCACACTATCTTTGTCACAACAGCTTACCTCTGGTGCTGTAGCACAAAAGAACACATAAACAAATGCATGTGACTGTGTGCCACTAATACTTTATTTATGGATAATGAAGTTTTAATTGCATATAACTTTCATGTATCATAAAATATTGTTCTTACTTGATTTTAAAAAACATTTAAAAATACATATTTTTTCTAAGGCTGTCATAACAAATTGGCTTATAACAACAAACCTGGGGGGGAGATTGATGGGGGAAAAGGGGTCAAATATATAGGGACAGAAAGAAATCTAACTATGGGCAGTGAACATGCAATGTGATAGGTGTATATATACCTACCTTACGGTTGATTTGTATACCTGAAACTTAGTGGATTTTATTAACCCCAACAGACCTTATTCTCTCACAGTTCTGGAGTCTGAAAATCTGATATAAAGGTGTTGGCACGGTACTCCTTTTGAAGGCTCTAGGAAAGAATCATTCCTTGCTCTTTAATGGCTTCTGGTGCATCCCAGCAATCCTTGATGTTCTTGGTGTATAACTGCATCACTCCAGTCTCTGCCTCAATCTTCATGTAGCCTTCTCTTTGTGTATCCCTGTGTCCTCTCCTTTTCTAAAAAGGACACCAGCCATTGGATTTAAGGTTTCTAGGATGACTTTATATTAAGACCCTTACCTAATTACATTTGCAAATACCCTATTTCCAAAAAAAGTTCCTCAATATGAATTTTAGGGGGACACCATTCAACCCAGTATGACATGTAAAACCATTCTTAGCTTTTGCCTGTACAAAAGTAGCTGGCACATTTTGGTGATTCTTGATCTAGCACATTGCCTTAAACATAGTAAATGCTCTAAATTCTTGTCAAAGGAATAGTCTGTCAAATAATCCTGGAAACACAGTAGGACCTTAGGAAAGTCACTGACACAAAAGAAAGACCTTACACATTTTCCAAACATACAAAATTAAGTATTATAAAAAACTACAGTCATGTTTTGTAATATTATCTGATCTATTCCTTACATCAAATCTCTGAAGCAGATATTCTTATTCCGTTTGTAAATTGAAATAGAATTAATGAGTTTAAATGACTTTTAAAAGGTCAGTGGATGAGGTAGTATGGAGGCTAATCTAACCGTTTCCTATAACGGTTGAAGGTTGTTCACTTCTCTTCCTGTAATAGGTAAGGGACTTTTCAGTGTCACAGCTAACATGGCACAGACCACCGGCCTTGGTCAGTCACTCCCCTTATGGCCTGCCAACTAATCAAAATATACTTTCCTTATATAGAAAGAACATGAAGAAGTATAAGATGTGTATAAAAGGGAAAGCCCTGCTGCAATTGAGCTCAGCCTCTGGATGTGAATCTGCTGAGCTGGTGCCGGCACCAATAAATGTTTCTTCCTGTCTACTGCCTCAGTATCTTGTCTCTCTGTCCAAGTATCCTGCAACAGTAGAACTTAAACCTATTACAAAGCAGCAAGTATTATATCATACATTTAAGGAAGATGAAGCTGTTATAAAGCAAGTTAGTAAGTTGTGGTGGGGAGGGGAAAATGGGGATTAGGAGTAAAGACATCACCTTATAAAGACATCAACTTATAAAGTTAAGAAAAATTTTGTGTGATTATTGGATATGTTACAGATCACAAAACAGGGAAAACACTGGCTGAGCTGGGAGAGGCTGTCAGAAGCACAGGCACATTGTGGGAAAAAGCCAGGACTTGAAGAAGGACAATTGGGTTCTGTCTGGAAGTGAAGGAAGGAGGCTGAGTCACCCGTATAACCTGGGTAATGGCTTGAGGGTTCTGAACTTGAATTATAGGGTACAGAAGATTTTAATGATCAAAGAAGATCAGAATATGTCACCCCCAAATATGTCACTTCTGCATAAAGATTATTTTGAGCTGAAGGCAATTGAGAAAAGCAGACACAGAAAGAGCCCTCTGCCCTTCCCCTTCTGCCTAAAAGTAGGATATAAATTTCCTGAGAAAGGTGCCTTTCTGTACCAGAAAAGGGAGAGCACTTTTATCACCTGAGAAAGGATGTCAAGGCCAAGGTGAATTTACATAAACAGACCTTACTAAAATTATTCTTATTTTCCACTAATTTCCCCCATATATTTTCTACTCACCTGCCCACAATTGATCTCTTTTAGAAGCTTAAATCCCTTTTCTTTCTCTAGTAATGTTCCACAATTCATCATTCTTTGTTAAAATGGGGTTTTCTTTTCTGTGAAGCCCCTGTATGCATAAAAATATTAACATCAATAAAAATTGTACACCTTTTCTTTCATTAATCTGTCATTTGTCAATTTAATTTGCAGGCCCCATAGTCTGAACCAGGAAGGTAGAGAAAAATTTTCTCTTCTCTTATGTGACTTTTCATTAATTTATGATTTTAATTTAAATGGCCCAAATTATTTGTTTTAAACTCTCTGATTTCCATCATTCTATGAAAAATCCCATGTGTGGAATTCTTCCTAAATAAGAACAGGATATTTGATAAACTATAATGTCTAAAACGGAGCCTCAGGGGAGGGGGTCAAACATGTGGTGACAGGGAACACACAATGCACGATATATATGTCTTACTGTTGAATTGGATACCTGAAACTTACTGAATTTCATTAACCAATGTTGCCATAATAATAAAAAAATTTTTTTAAAGGCAAAAATAAAAATAAAATGAAGACTATACTCTATTTACAATAGCCAAGATATGGAAGCAACCTAAATGCCCATCAATAGACAATTGGATAAAGAAGTTATGGGTCATATATACAACGAAATATTACTCAGTCATAAGAAAAGATGAATACTACTATTTGTGACAACAGATGGATCTTGAGATAATCCTGCTAAGCGAAGTACTAAGACAGAGAAAGATAAATACTATATGATTTCACTGATATTCAGAACAGAGAGAACAAATGAATCAAAAACAGACGCACAATAATAGAGGACAATCAGGTGACAGCCAGAGGGGAGGGGGTTAAGGGCATGAGAAGAAAGCAGTGAAGGGTTAAAGAACTACAAATTAGTAGTTGAGAGATGGTCACGGGGATGGGGAGCACGGCATAGGGAATACAGGCAGCAGGAAGGTAATGGCTATGTGTAGAGCCAGAGGGAAGATAGAATAATCAGGAGGACTGTTTCATAAACTATATAAATCTCTAACCAATGTACTATATACTTGAAAGTAATAAAAATAAATATAGATAGATAGATAGATAGATAGATAGATAGATAGATAGATGGAATGGAGCCTGCAGTCCCCAAGGTGTTAGTTGGCAGATATTGACTTAATCTTCAAAGGCTTTATCAGTGGGAGTCAAATGAACAGTAATCTAGGCTGGCTCTTGTATGTTTTAGTATATTTCTTACTGTTTCCAAACATCACAATATTGACTAAGATCTTGTCTTGCCTTGGTATCGGCAACCAATGGCAACTTGCCAAAAGCTTGAGGCAGTGCCGGGGGCTGGTTTCCTCCCTCAGTGCTGGAGGCCAACTTGCTGGGCCTCCAATCATGCAAGGGCAGGCCTACCTCTTATTTATATGAGCATTCCCAGGTCCTAGCCCAGTGCTTGGCACACAGCAGGCTCCTTATTAAGATTCGTAATGCTGTAATTGTAGACAATTATTCTTAACTCCCTTCTACCAAGTAGCTCTCTCACAACTGTTGGCCTCTCTCTGATTGGAGCCAAAAGCCCTCTGCTGCCCTATTTCTCTTCGAAGCCATCAGGGTAGATCTTGTTTGGTCCTGCTTACCCTTACTTCCTCTCCTCTAGTTAAAACCCCCATCATCTAGGTGGGGCTGAGGTCAGCTAAAAGGATAGCAATATGATTAAGTAAATCACTCTAAGTTTTATCCTTCTGGGGGACTGTTTGCATTTTAAAAGAACTTCTGTGTTCCAAATAGTCTGGTTGTTAGGCTGTGGGTAAGATTGACTACTGAGTCGGAGGAACTTCCTGGTGCACCTTATCTAACCTAGGCTATTGGGGTTATAAACTAATTGTCCAGCTGTGCCTAAAGCATTGGTGGTGGTAGCCTGGAAGTTTATTGGAAATGTAGACTTTCTGGCCTAACTTGGTCTACTGGAGAAGTCAATGGATCAGAATCTGCATTTATATTCTTGTTTGAGAAGCAGTGCTCTATCCTGGCTTACCCAGGGGCATCTGAGGACACACTCCTACAGGTGAAAACAATAGATGCCTTGGTTCCTCCCTGTGAGAACTCTGTGACCCTTGCCCTAGAGTTATATGCTTTTTTATATCGGCAGTTTTCAAATTTTATTATGCACAAGGCTCATCAGAGAGCTCTAGTTAACAATCCAGAGGCCTGGACTTTGGTAGGTCTGGGGTGTGGTCCAGGAATTTGCATATTTTAACAAGCTGCTCAGGTGATTCTGAAACAGGTGGTCCTAGTTTCACATTATGAGAAAACTAATCCTTACTCTGTTCTAGTCTGGCACAGAGTTTCATGAGAAGGTCTGTAGAACATCAAAGATTGGAGCCTACCTGTGTCATAACAAAGAGGAAATGCTGGCATGAAGGTAGAGTTTTACATAAAAACCCTAAATTTAGAGTATAAAGTCTTTGTTATTTACAGACTGAATCTTCTGCTTGTTTGTTGATGAAAGACAGTAACTTTAAATTTCAGAGTTAGTTTAAGGCAAGTAATTGGGGGTTATGTTTACCACCTGGGCATCTGTTTCATTCTTTGCAAGAAAAATGTGATTTTTTTTCATTATCCTGGCTCCCTTCCTCCATCACACTCCTTCCTGCCCCTGGGACCCACCCTAAGCAGTTCACACTTTCTGGAGTCTGGGGAATGGCCATTGAATGCAGCAGGTAAAAGCTTTGCAGGTGGTTTATAGAGAAAGAGATAGCATTGCATCACTTTCTTGGTCTCTTCAGAGTTATTACAGAAAGTGAAGTCATTGGCTGTAGGGAATTAATTGAATATGATAAGCCCAGAACTGCTAAGAAAATATCTGTCCTGAGACTTTCCGGAAAAGAATACTGTAGATTGCTTTTCCAGTTTGCTATTTTTTCTCTTGGGTTTTGGTGTGTGGGGCTGTGAGACAGTGTAAATGTGGTCACATTCTAGATTGTAGAAGAATACATACAGGCAAAAAACTTACATACCACCAGTCAGTTATTCCTCTGTGAGTTTAATTGAAAAATCAACATGTCAGGATTGTTCCCACTGCAATTCTGAAGGCCACGGTTGTTTCTTATGTTTTGGGGTCTAGGAAAAGGACTTTTGTTTTGTTAGGAATGAGATGATTGTAACCATGTGTGATGTGGCAGTTCTTTTACCTGATGAGAGACCCCAGGAGAATGAAGGAAGTACATGTGCATTTGTGGTTCAAATTAATTAAGCCAATTCCCAACGTTCTATCATGCCCCGACATTGGGCCTAAATGCAGTCATCCTGTGCCTCTTGACGTCTGTCCTATATGCCTTTTCCCAGTGAGGCAGGCAGTTTACTCTTTTGTGAAAATGCCCCAAATGTTCACATTTTGAGGTATTCTCATACAGCAGGGAAAGTCTCCCCTAATCTCATTTGTTTTGACCCCTCTGCCCAGTTCTTCCCTGTGAGCCCCAAATGGTGCCTTGGCTTTCCCCTTGATGGATTCATTGTTTTGATTTAAACTATTGTGGCAGAAAATCTGATGTCATCTGCAGCTGCTACACTGAGATTCAAAGAAGCAGTCATTAACCCTTACAAAGAGCCACATGAAGGCACTGTGGCCTTCCTATCATTCTATGTGTCAATAACCATAGTGTGAGTTAGGTTTCCATGTTGTACTTAACACACGTTGGGCATTGACAAAGGAGACTTTAGCTTTCTTACAGTCAGTGAATACAAATTTATTAGACCCTTACAGTGTACCAGGTGAGAGGGTTCAGGATATGCTGCTCCAAATATGCCACTTGGGCATAAGGATTATTTTGAGCTGAAGGCAATTTCTCAATGAATGTAGGAAGAATTCTCTTCCCTTCTCATTTCTGCCTAAAAGCAGCATAAATTTCTCATATTAAGAAGAGGAGAGCAACTTATCACTGGAGATGGAGAAATGGCATTGAGATGAGTCTGCATAAACAAACCTTACTATAAAGTACCCTTATCTTCCATTAGTTCCCTCTTATATTTTCCACAATTTATCATCTCTTGAAGCCAAACCCTCTTTCCTTTGTTAAAATGGTAGGTAAGCCCCTTCTTTTCTGTGAACTCCTGTACAAATAAAATAGTAATAAAAGTTGTATTCCTTTCCTCCTGTTAATCTGTCTTCTGTTAGTTAGTTTGCAGCAGGAGGGTAGAGGAAAAGTTTTTCCTTCCTGACACAGGCAAGTAAGTAAGCCTATCATGTCCTTAGTCTCTCTGATCTCTAGGTGCTTAAAGGGTCCCCCAGCCTTTAGGAATACTGTTGGTTCATGAGCACCGACTAGGGGAGTAGTTCTGCTTCTGAAAAGGAGTTGGGAACTTGCAATGCTGCCGCTCTGAGCCTCTGATGGTTTTTGAGTGAAGGCTCACTCTCAGATCTGAGGCCCTGAGAGCGCTCAGAGGGTGGGGAGCAGGGTGGAGGTGGGAAAAATTTTGATGTGGACCATGCTGCCATGAGGCAGTAGGTTTGGTAACTGGAGCCTCTTAGCAGTTGGAGTAGTATTCTGGTGTGTCCTTGGGATCCACCTTAGATGTCAGGATGAAGGCCCTGAATATCCATCTTTTACATTTAAGTTTTTGGATATCCTCAAGGGCTATTTATTTTGAATATGAAACATAAATCCTGTTGTTTATTTCAGTTTATGAATTAACCATTATTTACTGAAGTTACAGATTTAGGAATCTAAATTCTACTTAAGTTTTTAACTTCAATTTCAGAATCTTATTATTGTAGCTATCATTCTAGCAGGATTTAATAATAATTTTAAAGTGGACTTTGAATTTTATTTGTTTCATGTTATAAGCATAGTTAATTGAATCTCTATGTATTTTAAACTGCATTTATAAATTTAACATATTACATTTCCTTATTGAGTACTTAAACTATCTGACAAATTCATTTAAACAGTTAAGTAATTTTTATAAATATAATAAATGTATAGATGTGGTGGACCTTAAATACTCTTAAACGTTCCAGTATTGTACAAACAGTAAGATTTCAACTTAAAATCATAAACTTAAGTCAATTATTCAACTACACATTCTAAATTGCAGTTATGAAGCTGAACTATTACTTCAGTTGGCCATATTATCTAAAAAATTTGCAAAATTTAAAAATACTGCTATAGACTAAATGTTTGTGTCTCCCCCCCCCCCCCCAATTCATATGTTGACACCTAATCTCCAGTGTGATGGTGTTTGGTGGTGGGGACTTTGGGAGGTGATTAGGCCATGAAGGTGCAACCCTCATGAATAGGACTAGTTTCCTTATAAAAGAGACCCCAGTGCTCCCTGACCCCTTCCACTATGTGAGGACATAGCCAGAAGACAGCCATCTAAGAACCAGGAAACAAGTTTTCACCAGATACTTAATATGCTGATGCCTTGATCTTGGACTTCTCAGCTTATAGACTGTGAGAAATATATTTCCATTGCTTGTATTCTATTACAGCAGCCCCAACAGAGTAAGACAAACACTAGCTTCCTAACATAAAAATATCAGCAATTTCTATATAAAATTCTAAATCTTGGGATTGCAAGGTGTTGACTCACTAAGAAAACAGTCATGCACTCCAAGCAATTTTGGGAAAATATTCTCAGATACTTGATTCATGAAGAGGAGAGTTCAGCTGGAAAATGAGTACAATTTTCTTTGTGACCCTGATGGAACCTATGGAAAGCCTGTTACTGTCCATGACAGGAACCTCGCCACAGTGGTCAGTTGGTTGGATTCTATATTTCTTTGGTTCTTAAGGTAACAGAAATGTCTTTTCCATCTAATTTCACAGGACCTTTGAACTGAAAGAAAACCTGCATTCTTTTCACAAAATATTTATTTCGTAGGACCATGCAACTCTAAAGTATTAAAACATCTGACTTCTTTCTGCATATTTCTTGGCTTTGCCTCATTATTTGACTGATAATTGTCTGATAATTTGGCCACAGCTTCCATTCTACTGACATATCCCAATTAAAAATGGAATATTTTCGTATATATAAAAGCATGTCCCTAACCTTGTGCCGGACACCCAGTAGATGCTCAGCCAAAGGTAATTATTATTATTTGAGATTTATGACCAGGATCTTGAACTATTAAGAGGACCCAGTAGTTACACTAGGTCTTCAACAAACACGGAAAACTAGACAAGTTATGAAAAAGAAGAGATAGCTCCTAAATAGTAGGTGTAAGAGCATGAGAAGAAAAAGGCAATAGATAAGAGGAAGAACATAGGCAGAAAATAACCTATAACCATATAGGGATATTTATAGTTAGTAAAAGATTTTCAGCTTCAGCTTTCACAAAAAAACCAGTGAAGCATCAAGTTGAATACACGAATGTGTCACTGCAGGAAAATGGTGATTCACAGAGATTTTCTTCATAAAGAAATGGAGCCTAGCCCATTCAAAAGCACTTCCATTTAATGCAACACTACACTGAACAGGGCTCCTTTTCAAGGGGCTACTATTAAAGGCAAGATTATTATCTTTAGCATTTAGATAGCGTGCTGACTGGGGCCATAACACCCGGGCACTTAGATGCTCCCATTATCAATGTACAGTATGATCTTTGGAAGTTTAAAAATAGCTTTCACAACCTTTTGTGGCTTCCCTCATGCTGGCTTTGGCTGTGTGCTCTAGAGAATGCCGAGCACCCTGCAGGGAGGCTGCTGTGTTGTGGAACCTTGCTAGCGTGTTGACCTTAGGGGGTCCAGGCTGTTGGACCACCCTGGATGTATGACCCTGTCATAACAACATCCTTTGAGAGCACAGGTAAGCTAGAGTTTAGAGGAAAGCAATATCCTGTGGACATGGTTCATGTTCTGACCATGACATTGGGCAAATCATTTATCCTCTCTCAGAGAACCAGTTAGGGAAATTGTGTGATTCAAATTCTCTCTTAAAAATATCTCAGTTTAGCTTAATGAATACATATTAAGCACCAACTATGTTCAAGACTTTACACTCAAGTGCTAGAAATATAAAGAGGAATATGACTTCTTCTGCCCTCTGGTGAGCTGGGAGTGGGAAAGGGACATGTAACTGATTCAAGTGATTCTTTAATTCTGCCTCTACAATGAGCATCTTAGATGCAAATTCTTCTAGGAGCCAGGCCCATCTTCTGATGTGAGTAAACAGGCCTCCAGAGTACATGAAGAGCATGTGCTCCATTTACTGTGGGGCAATGACTCAGTTCCAGTTGTTGCTGGGAGTGTAGGCCAAACACTGCCAGGACTTTTCATCTCTGAAAGGGCATCTGAGATCTGGATTTTTATGTGAAATATCTCATTTTTTTAATGTTGTAAACTGTGTAGGCAACCTCAAATACATCTACAAACCAGGTCTGCCTCAGAACCACAGGTCGCCTCACCTCCAAGTATAGAGAATGGCAGAAGGATGGGCAACTTTGTTCCAGTTCTTTCATTATCAGGCATTCTCTAAGATCTTCCTTTTTGACAGGTTTCACTCACTCCTGAAGAAAAGCCTTCCTAATAGAACAGTCCCAAGACTTAAATGGGATGGCTTTTGAAGTGCTATATTTTGGGGGTAGTTAGAGAGATTTGAGTAGATATTTGATGATACTGAGTTGTCACGCTACGGAGGGGCCTCCAAGGAAAACTGTGCACAGAAGAATATAAAAAAGCTTTGGGAGATGACAATGAGGGTGTGCTTGGCTCATAGAGGCAGCAACAGAGGAGCTGAGACAGATTATTGATTCACCAGGATGGTGGAGTCTGGAGGTGGATGCAGCAAGTGCCTACTCCTGAGGGCAGCCACCAAGGTGATTACTAAGCCATTAGAATTACTGTGTGTTTCAAATAGGGCCTGAGTTGGTGGCCTTGCAGTCCTGTGCTGTCCAGTATACTAACCACCAGGCACGTGTGGCTATTTAAACTTTATAATAATGAAAATGGAATGAAAAATTTAGTTCCTTAGTGATATTTGCCACATTAAGTGCTCAGTGGCCATAGGTGGCAAGCCTGTGTTTTTTTGCCATCAGAAAAAGTCTCTCTACTATAGTAACTTAAAAGTTCCCTCAAGCCTCATGTTCTATGAGAAGAATAGATGTATCTATTATGAGGTGTTCTGGAACCCAAGTCCCTCAACTTCCCCATGTATTAATTTTATTAAAATTTAAAAATGGTGATAAATGCATATAACATAAAATTTACCATCTTAACCATTTCTATGTGTACAGTTCAGTGGCATTCACATTGTTGTGCAACCATCACCACCATCTATCTCTAGAACTTTTTCATTTTCCCAAACTGGAACTCCATGGCCATTAAACAACAGATTTCTATTCATCTCTCCCCTTGGGCCTGGGTTACCTTCCTTTTTTTAAGGCTGAATAATATTTCATTGTATAGATATACCACATTTTGTTTATCTGTTTATCGATTGACACTTGAGTTATTTCCTGCTCATCTTGGCTATGTGAATAATACTGCTATGAACTTGGGAGTTCAGTTTTCTTCATGGCCCTGCTTTCCGTTCTTCTGAGAATATACCCAGCAATAGCATTGCTGAATCATATGATAATTCTCTGTTTAATATTTTGAAGATCCTCCATACCATTTCCCACAGTGGTTGTATGATTTTTACTTTCCCAACCACACAGCAAAAGAAAATGTTTCTCCATATTCTCACAAACACATTTTTTTTTAATGATAGTCATCCTCCTGGGTGAGAGGTGGTATCTTGTGGTTTTTGATTTGTATTTCTCTAATGGTTAGTGATGCTGAGGACTTTTGAATGTGGTTTTTGGCCAAGATCTTTCTGTGTAACATCAATGCTTAAAAGTAGAAAAAATACCATTTTTACTGTTTAAGCAAATTTTTTTGATGTTTTGGTTTTGTTTCGCTGTTGCTTCTCTCGTGTGGAGGCCTTACTTTATCCTGAGGATAGACTGTTCTTTATTTTTTATAAAATGATTTTAAAGGTATTTGTTTGAACAATGGTAAAGGAACTGTCCTCTTCAGAAATGGAGACATTTGAGACAAGAAGGGCTAATGATCTCAAAGTTTGTCTTCTTCATAGGTAGAAATAAATTTTCTCAAATAATTTTTTTTTCCTGAGAAAATCTTTGTTTTTCTTGATCTTGGGGAGGTTGGGGCTTGGACTTACAGAGGATGGTGTGGAACGTGGGGGAGAATTGACTCCTGAAAAGTGAGCCTGAGACCAGAGCTTAAGATCGAAACCCTTGGCCCAGGGCCCATGGACTTGAACAGCAGCCATATGGAGCATGTACTTTTAGGTTCTGGTGTTGCAGTTATCTTTGGTCACACCCCAGTCTTTCCTAAAGTCTCAAATGTTACAGTGTGTTATTCACTGATGCTGAGGGGAATTAAGGGAATGGTTTGTGCCCATGCTTGGGGTGAAGATAAGGCAATAGCAGCTGCTTTGAGAGTCAAGTTTCAGGGCAGCAAGAAGGGTAAAGTAATGGTCTAGGGCACTAGAGCCAGATGAGGTGGCAAGTGATAAGCAAGATAGATTTGTGGAACATGTGGAAAATCCCTGAGGATCTCCAAAGAGATTTGGAGACTGGAATCTGGTAAAGGCTTACTTTTCTGCAGTCAAATGCAATGACACTTATGCTGTGATGGCTTGAGTATAAGAAAGAAGTATGACATTGCTTTACAGTCACAGGCTGATTAGGTCTCAGATATGTAGGTTCCACATCCCTCACATGATTACCCTTGAAGGGTTCCTCGGTCCCACTTGCTCCTCCCCTCTGCTAGTTCCAATTTTTTTTTAGCGTGGGAACCCTAGAGGTTCACCAAACATTGTCCCTGGAGGTAAGAGTAGTAGCCATTTGCCTGGTCTTGAAATCTGCCCAGTGTATGTTTAGGTTGTTTGTGATAGTTCATTCTTTGAAGTCCTATAAGAGAAGTATAAGAGGTATCAAAGAAGCACAGACAAGTCTAGAGAAAAAATTAATAGATGTTAAACAGAAGAGGTTATAAGCAGGCTTTTCATTTATTTGTTGCTCGGTATTAACAATGCTTTGGTAAAAGTTGAATTCATTGGCAAATCATTTTGGTCTGAGCCTGGAGTCTGTCATCTCTAAGCGAGAGGGAGGAAATCAGATCCATTATTTACTGGGGTTCTGAGGAGTTCCCTGGGGGCCTCGAAGGAGGAAGCTGAGCAAGTCTTTAACCAGAGGAACTTCACTCTCTGACTTTCATAAAAGGTTTTCTTTTAACAAAGGATTCCATAGCTAAGAAAAGTTTGAAAACCAGATACTAGATAGCTTTCAGGCTCATATCTGGACTTCACTGTTTCTAGTGTACCATGAGTTAATTTGTATGTTTTATAAATGTTGTAATTATTATGTGAATAACAAAATTATTTTGTATTTGCTTTCTATGTAAAATGATATTTAGAAACTATAAACATTTATAAATAACCCATACTTTGGCTTCCCTTTGTTAGTATTAGTTTTTCTGTTTCTTCTCTGTGTTGGTGATACCCAAGTTCACCTCAGCTTCAATGATTCTCTAGGGAGACTCACAAGGCTCAGCATACAAACTCCCAGCTACAATTTATTACAGTGTAAGCAAACCCAGCAAATAGAAAAGGTACGTGAAGTCTGGGGAAACCAGGCACAAGCTTCCCAGAGTCCTCTACCAGTGGAGTCACATAGAATGTATTTAATTCCTCCAGCAACAAGTTGTGACAGCACATGTGAATGATGTCTACCAGGTAAGTTTATTAGGAACTCAGTGTCCAGAGTTTTTGCTGGTGACCGGTCATGTAGGAGCATTTTGACTAGTATGTTCCAAAATTCCTGATTTCCAGAAAAAAAGCATAATCCACACTGTTTGTGTAAATGGTTCAGGCATAATGAGGTATTTCTATCAGTGAACGGTGGGGATCTCCAAGTTCCCAGATACCAATCAAGGCCGACCTTGAAAGCAGGCTTTCTAAAGACAGCAGTCAAACTTGTTTTGCTAACTCTTTTATGCATAATCTCCTTTTCCTTCTTATCATCTCCTTCTTGTTTTTCTTCCTCTTTTGCATAATATTTTGGAAGTCTCAAAAAAAAAAAAGGCAAAAAAACAAGAAGTCTTGGTTTCTCTCCACTTCTGAGATGCTCAGTCATACTGGGTGTCTACAAGACAGTGCTCCTCCTGGAGAAGGATGTTGGCTATGAGGAGGGTCATAGCAGCAAAACTATGTAGAAGCCTGATGCTGGTATTCAGGTGTGAAGTGATGATACACATCATGGAGATAGTAAGGGAATGGAGGGGGGACAATTTTGAAAGCCACCGCCAAAGAAGGATGGATGGATACTTCTTGGAGGATGCTTTTTGGTTGGCCTTCCCCGTAATTCAGCATGCTTCTTGGCTGTCTTCCTTGGCCTTAGATTGATACATGTTCATAAAAGGGCAGTTCCTCTCCCTTCTTAAATAATAACACATATAATAGTATCTTTAACTCAAACAATTATTACTTTCCCACTATGTTTTATTATCTATGTCATAGTTTAATCTTTTTATATAGACATTTTAAACATGGCCACTAATATCTATGGACAGGGAGTTAGAAATTGGTATCTTATTGAATGCAGAAAAGCCTATCTTCATTTATGAGGAAAATTTAATTTGAATATCACCTTCATATCGAAAAGTTGACATAAAGGAACAGTGGTGAAAAGGTGAGTCTATTCCTCGTGCATTTCTTTTTTTGTTCAGTTGAATTTTTCCTGACTAGAAATTTCATATATATATATAATAATGAAATTATGTATATGGTCAACTGAAGCCAGCTCAAGGTAGGTGAAGAAACCTCCAGTATAGAGTAGATGAGCTCTTTGAATTGGTTGAGTAAATACCCTGATATCTGAGTTGGGTTTGGTTGGGGGCAGGGAGGGCTGATAGGATGTTGGAGAAGCCCAAGCTTATCAATGTAAGTCTTACTGGTTAGATAGCATTTTTTTACTGTGAGGGTCCCCAGGCAAGGTAAAAACTGGAAATACCTGGTTTTGATCACTGAGGAGTGTCTTGGTGGCTGCTTACAGTAGGTGTTTTCCACAAAAGGCACACTAAGAAAGAAGAAAGAGGAAATGAAAGAGGAAAATATAATTCAAAGTCTAAATCAAGGGACCCAGGTTAACAAATTATTTAGAAATTAGGAGCCTAAAAACAATAACTTATTTTATATCATCATGTCTTGGTCCCTTAAGCTAATTGATCAATACAATCACCCCTACTTATTTTTGGCCTTTTGACCCTCTCACTTTTACTGTATCTGTTTAAAAGTCTTTCCTTATTCAAATTAAATAAGGTCAAAATTACTTTGAGAAATCAATTTTGAGAATTTAAGAAACTGACCAATGTCCCTTTAGGTTAGGAGTTCCTAGCTTTTTTTTTTTTTTTAAATGTAGCATGGACTCTTTGTCAGATGGGTGAAATGTTTGCACCCCTTCTCAGAATAATGTCTTTATGCACATAAAATAAGATATATTAAATTATAAAGGAAAACAATTACATTAAAGTACACTTATAAAAATATTTTTAAAAACAAATTTAATATATAGTAATATATGTTCTTCTCTATTAGTGTATTAAACAAGATCTAGTAGCAGATCAAATACCTATCATAATTTCAAAATAGTAATGTGTATAAATAATATTTTGTGAAATTTAAAACAACTGCATGTGATATATGATTTTTATTTGTGATGAAGTCACAGTTACTGCTCATACTACTGTGGTCTTTTGCTTACATTCAGAATAGGAGAACATACTAAATTTCAGTTATAAGCTTGTGAGAATAAGAATAAATATTTCCCCCCAATTTTCAAATTTTGTGAATTTTATTCATGAGCCCCTTGTGAGGTGGGGTGGGGGGTGTCCAATGATCAGAGGTTAAGAACACTTGCTTTAGAAAATTGCAGATTTCTCAGACTTGTAATCCCTGTTTTGATAAAATATCTACTCTTATTTTGGTATTTCTCTGAGGTTCTAAGCAAAGTGTCTTGAATGTGCAGAGCTCACCTGTACCCTGCAGCTTCAGCATCAACATTAGTGTCAGCATGAACTGGTTAGAAATGCAATTGGAGTAGAAGCTCTGGGGTGGGCCCAGAAAGACCTCCAGGTGATTCTGACACAGGCTCAGGCTAGAGACCCAGTACATTAACAGGTGGAGAAAGGATAGCTCCGATGCAGAGTTGGTTCAGCTATAAATTCTAGTCATGCTATTTTCAAGTCCTGTTCTAAAACATGACTCTCCTGAGACATCAGGTTATGATTGATGGCTGGATCTGTCCAATAGCAGCATTTAAATGAAAGCTCATCTGTCTTGTGGTATCATTTGGCATTCAAATATCACCTACTCATTTGAGGACTTACAAAGGAGACAAATTTCAGTAGAAAGCATTCTTATTTGAGGAATGAGATTCTTCACTAATCTGTACCTCAGTTTTATTATCTCTAAAATGAGAAATTTTCATTCCTTTTATAGCTCCAACAGTCTGTGCACCATAAGAATGACTCAAAGTAACAAATATCTACAAGTGGTGAATGTTATGCTCTTCTGGGATTCCCTGAATTGTCAGACTAAACACCCAAAACTTTGTTGGGCAGAGTGCCTCAAATTAGTAGTCTCTAGAAATTCTTCAGCTGGGGCCCTGTACATGAGTCTGAGCAAAGAAAGTTTAACAAGAGAAAAACAAATACGTTTATCAACATGTGCATGCCACATGGACACACGGAAGTACCTAACGGTGAGTTACCCAAAAAGGTGGTCAGAACTTGGGTTTCTATATGAAATTAGGCTAAAACAAAGAAAAAATGGTTGGGGCTTCTGGGTGGGAAAGGCAAGTTATGGAAAGGGACCAGGAAAATATGGTAAACAAGGAGTGCTTAGCAAGGTTTGTTGTTCAGATTTAAGTTAATGCCTTCTTCATTGATGAGTTGTTAAGAATCTTTCTCTTCTTGGTATGAGAGAGGACGTCTTTACAAAAGGAAATTTCCTTTACAAAAGGAAAACTGTGCTGTTTCTACAGATTTTCTTGAGCCTGCTAGTTTTCAATGGCCTCTAGCTCACAATAGTACCTATGCCAAAGGAGGCATATTTTAGGGTGGCATATTCTGGTACCCCTCAGTTTATACCTAATCATTGCTGTGTCACTCCAGCCCTAGTTGAGTGCATGCAGTGCAGTGCTTGATAAATGGGGAAGATTTAGGTTAGAATCACCATATTGTCCCTCAAAACCCAAACTTCCCTAAACCCAGAATGCAGCCTCACCTTTGGAGTGATCTCAGGAAAACTGTGGGGCTCAGTGTCACTACTTCACCAGTAGTCATTACTGTATTTCATATTCGCAGTGAGCAGCACCATTTCTTTCTCATACATAGGCTCTTTTAATCTCCTTGGTCACAACTTCACAAAGTAGGCAAGGGAGATTTTATTACTACATTGGGAATTCTTGGGCAAGTTAAACATTTGCCCAAATTCACAAAGTGGCTAGTGAAGGAATTAGGAAGGAAACCCACTTGGCTAGTGCCAAACATGCTCCACTACCCCAAATCCATGTTTCGGGACTGGGAGTAAGAAGGAGAAAAAACACGACCACCCAATTTTTAAAAAATGAGGCACATCTTTGAGTTTTTGCTTTGAGAGGCCACAAAGCCCTGGGCAGCTTCTCTTTCCTGATATAATCAAGTTTATTTTTAAACATGTTGAGTTGATTAAAGTGTCAGGTCAGATGGAGTGGGTTAGCAGGCAGCATAAGACCTGCTTGGTTCCTATATTAATTTCCTGCTTGTAGCTGTGGAAAATCCAACTGACCATGTTTCTGGGGAAATTTAGAAGGCTACTGGTTATTTTTATCAAGGGGAACTATGGCTTGGACTATGTGGAAGAAATCAACAGGAGGCTGAGGAACACTGTGGCAAAGCTGGCTCTGCACATGAGATTCATATAAACGAGTCTTCAGCATCATTACATGCATGCTTACAGGACAACAATACACTTGCATGCTGTAATGATGCATTGCCTATGTGTTACTGTTAATTATTTAAAAATGACCGTAACTACTATTAACATGTGACAGTACCTCATTAGAATGTGTAATTGTGTCTGTCAGTAATGATACAATTACGTGTCTTTTAACAGAATATGGGACATTAATTCTGGTCCTTTAGACTCTTTACTACCAATTCTCCTGGTAGAGTCCTAAGCCCCAAGCAGTTCGTTCATCTGTTCTTTTATGTCTGAGTGGGATTGTACTTAAACCGTTTTAGCAAGATGCAAGATGGTTATCTTATGTATTAAATACACACACCCACACTGCCCCCCCCCCCATAACTCCAAAATGTCTGTAGCTGTTCTTTGGTAATTCTTTATAGTGTTTTACAACTGACTCAAAAAGTTTCTGCCCAGCTCACTGTAAATTCTTTTTTGATATGCATAAAGCTGTTCCTTCTCTTCTTTTCCCAGAGCACAGCTAGTCTCAAAATAAAAGGTTGCCTTGTGGCATCTGGTTCCAGGTTTCTTCCAGAGATGGTATTCCCCCGAGATGGCATTTAGAACTGCGCGGGCATGGTTCTGGTCTGTTGTTGCCGTCAGTGTCTGGGGCACAATGGGCATTTCCGGGGCTGAAGTGGAAGCTGCTAAAACTGTGCGGCCCAGTCCCATCCCACAGAAAGGTGGTCTGCCCCACATGCCAGCAGTGCCCCTATTGAGAAACACCACCCCTCCCCGCAGCCCACCTCTTTTTGTCCCTGGGCTGTGGTACACCTTGGGCCTTTTCAGTTCCTTAGAGCAGCTCAGCCTCCTTCCCAGAAGTGTCCTCAGCTTTGTGGGCATACTCAAGAGAGGGCGAGTTCCTGCTTTTGCAGAAAGTGTTTCTGCTTTTTGCCAGGTGTGTTTGGGACTATGGGTCTTATTTTGTGTCCTCAGCCTTGACAGGGTCTCCTTCAAAAACCCAACCCAACCCTATATCCTGTGGTCCCACCAGCGGGGCTCGTAACAACATATTACAAATATCTTGATTTTATAAATAGGGAGGTTGAAACAGTAAATAAAAATGAAGGGACTTGCTGAATGTAACTTTCTAGTGCTTCTGAGGAAGACTTCCCTCCCTAGGACCCCTTAAGTGGGGGAGCCCATAGCCGATTGGATCTAGGGTAGACACCTGACCAGCAGGCCTGGCCTGCCACCTATCACTTGTATGGCTTAGTTCAAACAAGTGACCTAAACCATAGTCAGGTCATTTCTTGGAAATTTGTGCTGAAATGTTCCAGTTGGCCGTGGGCCCTAGAACTAAAAGGTTATGGAGATGCAAGTCAGGGTCAACATTCTGGATTAGGCTCAGATAACCAAGTAGAGGAAACTTGATTAGGGAGAAGAGAGGGAAGCATAAATGCAAAGAGAGAGAAATAGAAAGACAGAGATTGGATGAGAGACTAAACGAGTGGCTTTACTTTCCAATTCCCAGTCTGAATCTCTGTGAGTTCTAATTATACCTTAGCTGAACTACGTGAATGGCTGTGAGTCACTGATGAATTGTTACATTACTCTCTTCTTTTTCTTGAAGCCAGCTTTGAAGAATTTCAGTTTGCAACCTCAAATAGGGTGATTGGAGACACTGCTCCAAGAAGATAATTAATTTTTGTTCAATTCTGAGGTCTTATTTCTGAAAAAATGTTGCTTGTGTTCCTGGGGACATTTTCTTGGGGGAGGAGGGGGTGGCAGGGGGCTTTTTTATGGAAGAGGGCAGCCTGTGAGGCTGTACCAGTGAAAGATTATTTCTGGTGCTTCCTAAGTTTCTAGTTTTTATGTTTGCCTGGGGTTACCTCTGAGCATCCATATCTCTCACAATTTAAGACTTCCACTTGCCTCCCTGAAGCAACATCTCCTGTCATCAGTGTTTTCTTTTCTTTAAAACAGAAAAACAAAACACCAATGTTACTCTCAAGGTTGGAAGAGCTATTTCTAAAAAGACTCTTGGTCCCTAGTCTCCTTGATGCTATCACAATTCAAATGCAGAACAGACACCTACTTGGAGAAGAAAGAAAAATATGCCTGTTATGTGTTTAAACACAGATGCACTTCAGATGTTGTTGTTGTTATTATTATTCTACATTGATGGTCTTGCCAGCCATTATGGTAGGAAGTTAAAACACCTGGTTTACATTAGCATGACTTGTATTTAAGACTAGTTTGCAGGCATTTGGGCAGGGGATGTGTGCATGCTCAGGAAAGCAGTATTTGATCCTTACTGGGGATTTTTTGATTTATGTTTCCCTTCTCTCTTTCCTGTTGCATTTCCTTGAAGTTGCCTTCTCCCTTCACAGCTGCCGTTGCTGCCGGCCTGGCTTGGTGTGGTCTTCTCTCACCAAAGAGACATACAAAGCCAGATGCTTAAATCTTCTGAGGTATCCAGTGTCTATAGTGGCCTTCTTTTGGCCTTTTCTCCCTATGTGCCATTTTGTTTAACCTTTTAAAGTAATTAGTAATTTAGATGGGACAGGATATGAATATGTGCAGGTGGGGAGTTTCCAGCTCTGATCTCTTTCTCTGTCTTCCTTTCTTTGATGTTCTTGTCTCTGTGCAAAACAAGAGGGCAGACTCCTGGATTCTTAGGGGACTTCTGAGGATGAATAGTCCATTTATTTGGGTGATCACTCTCCTTTTACTGCTGGTTATGCTAATGTGGGGATAGTTGAGCCAATCAAATTAATATCAGTTAGAAAACTACATGGGGTAACTTGCTCTGAATAAGGTGGACAAGTTTTATGAGCATAAGAGTGCTTGGTGGAACATAACAATTTTGAACTGGTGTTATAGAGGTCAGTTACAGTCTTCTATTAGCCAATGGTTCAATTTACCAAGGTCATGATTGAAGAGGTCTAAGTGTGGAATCCATTGACAAACCTGTAGCTCCCTAGAGTCTTTCCAGTGACAATGAATTATACTGCACTGAGGATGGTAGGAAGTTAAATGGCAGGATGATAAAGCCACTAGATTTCACTGCTGGTTTTCCAGCTGATGAGTGCAGAAACTTTGTTTCATGACTTCACATGGGATGATCATCCTCTTAGGGGATGATGAAATCTAATCTAACTCCCAACAGGGTGATTTGTGTCACAGAAAGCTGAGGTGTTATTTCATGATGAGACTATATTTAGGATGACTACCCAGATGCTCCCTGCCCCTACCTCTCCTGGTGAAACACAAGTGTTCACTGTCCTGCTTTGCCCTGGATTGTAAAATTTCACATGCAGTCTCTGAGCCAACCTGAATGTAGAGTTTAGAACTTCCTCAGGTTTCCTCAAAATAGCGGCAAAGACTTTATTCAATGCTCTGTAGGGGAAACGAAGGAGGAGACTTAAACCATATAACCAACAGCAAATAACTTAAAATTCTCATTAAATATTTCATTCTTAGGAGTAGCTCCATAGTGTAGTGGTTAGGATGTCTGCTTTACATGCACAAGGTCCTGGGTTTGCACCCCAGGTGGAGCCACAGACTTATACCCGGGGATGCCAGGTCCTGGGGGCACCAGGGGGCCCCTGGCCCTGGGTGCATGCTGCAAGCTTGTGGGAGGAGATGCTCGCCTTCAGAGATCCAGTTCTTAAGGGGAAACTGCAACATCCATAGGTCAGAGGTGGAAGTGTGTGTGTGGGGAAGTAAAGAGGGGGAAAAATTTTATTCTCTCCAAAGTCCCTTTAATTCTCTCAGTGCCCAACATCTTTGGCTGCTCTTTCCACCCAACCCTGATTCTCATATTTTCATCATGCAGAGCAATTCAGTGTGACCAAAGTCATCGTCAAGTGTACAGATCCAGACCTGATGAAATGCTGACAAATAAAGGACCCTAAGGTATCAGGACCCAACCTCCTTAGAAGGCAGATCAACATTAGTTTTTACTGTGTGGGATTTCATTCCTCAACTCATGTGGTTAATCACTGGATTTATTCCTGCTAAATATAGGACTGTATCCAAGAGGAAGTCTTATTCAGGCTGCTAAAATAGGAAAATTTCCTCTGTCTCATTACACCAGAAACTAGAAATCAAAACTAATCATTAGAATGTTGCACAGTATTCAGGGCATCAGAGTGAAAATAGTTGGATGGCTCTGGGAGATTTTAGTTATAGTGAAGGGCAGGCCTGAACTTTCTCTGCTATGCTTCACTGTGTCATTCTAATGATGCCGTGACTATGGCCAGATTCATGGATGGGTGAACCCTAACCATCTCTGCCCCCCCAGCTTGCCTTCTGTGCTCCATTCAGACTTTTCCCTCTCTACTGACTTGTCATTACAACACTCTTTGTTACTTCAATACTTTCTCAATAAAGGACTCTTCTGAATTTTATGAACTTCACTGTGTATTGTAGTTAGTTGCTTCCTGATGTCAAAGAGAGAGGCACCTTCATCTCATGAGTTAGGGTTTGCCACATTCCTTGTAGGACAGACTTCTTTACAAAGCCTTGCGGGTGATCACCAGTCTGCTCATAGACTTATCATAGCTATTAGTACCAGGAGAAATTTTTACAGCATCTATCCTTGTACTGAGAATAAAACTACTTGTTCAAGTTCACATAGTTGGTGTTGGAGTCAGGACTAAATTTTGAGTCTTCTGATTTCTAGTTGCTGTGTATCTGGCTCATCTCATGTCTACATATCAGTCTAACTTGTGGTTATTCTATTCTACAGTGTCTCATTAGATCTGAAGCTCTTGAAAACAGAAACTGTGTCTTCCTTAGGATATGGTTAGATTCCTAATGAGCACCCAGTGTATGTTTTTTATTCATTTTGACAGGCATTTTTAGAGTAATCATTATATAGAGTGTTATATTTTACAAACATATATATATATATATATATATATATATATATATATATATATATATATATATATATATAGTGTGTATATATATACCATATACTATTAGTATAGTATATATATTATGTACTACACACACACACACTAGTTCTGGGGATGTAAAAGAAGAAAAACATATACTTTCTTTTCTTAAGAGGCCTGTCATCCATGAGAGTTGCTATAATAAAAGTACAGACAAAGTGTGTATAAACACAAGGGAAAGAGAAAGAAATTTCATCCAGGGGCTTTGGAAGCTTTATGGAGAAAACAGGATTGGGCTCAGCCTGGAGAAGAAGAATTTCACCAGAGTACCAGTAGAAGGAAATGCTTGTTAGTAGCAGTCTAAGCAAACACTTAGAGGCAGGAGGGCACAGGGTTTAAAAAGAACGGCCCATAGGTCACCTTGGCTGATACATGAATGCTGAAGATTGAAGGTTTAAGGTGGAAAACGAAGGCATTGTAGAGCACTTTGAGCATGAGACGTGGAATATGTGAGGGGCAGTGCAATAATGCATGCCTCTGCCTTCGGGTTGAGGTAGAACCTCACTGGGAACAGACGCTCTATAAACAGAAATGCTGCAGTTCCTCTGACTACAGAAATTATGGTATCCAGAGACAGTACATTGTTAAAGAGCATGGACTTGTTCTAATTCCTAGCTTTTTCCATTACAAGCTGTACAACCTGGAAGTTTTTTAACCTCTCTGGACCTCAGTGTTTTTACCTTTGAAACATGGATGACAATAGTGCCCACCTCATATGTTTGTTATGATTAAATTAGGTGAGTTAGTTAATGTCAAACAGTAACAATTTAGAGTAGTTTCATAGTGAGTACTATATTTCTTAATCATTTGCATTATAATAATTATTACCAAATTTATATACAGTTAAAATAGAAAATAACCTGTCTTAACTGAGGCCTTAACTACCGTGGGTGTATCATTCACTGAATTCCTTTGCAAAAATTCTGTTATTTAATAGAGTACAGAGAAAATGAGCTATATAGTGCCAAGTGAAGAGAATTAATAGTAGTATAGCTAAATAAGTCACTACCTGGACAGGGAGGGACTTATGGAAAATGCAAGTGCCCAGACTGGCAGTGTTTTACAAACTGTATGTTCTGAGAAGGCCCTTAAGGGGTTCCATACATGTTTTGTAACATTTCATTAAAACTAACCTAAGCTATGAAAAATATGTGCTGAAAAACAATATATACACAGTAGCAAATATTAAGAAACTGGAGATTACCCACATATTATCATTTGCTATCAGATTAATGCATTTTTTGCGTAGACCTTATAATAAAGCTTCTTCTAAATCTTCTATTTAATTGAAGAATGTCTTGAGATTGTAAGGCACATTGGAAAGTAGTTGCATGTGGTGTCTGTTTTTAAACAAATCTTATTGAGTCAATTTTTGAAAAGTATTTTGTAACTAAAACAAAATACAAAAATAAACTGGATGATAAGGTTTATAAAAGATTGCTAGTGTTTTATACCACTCTCTATTTAAAAATTATATGTTCACCAAATTACCATTGTTCTTATTGATTTTATACTAGGTAAATATTAATTTGAGTTTTAAAAACAAATGTCTACTAATAAAATACCACTTTTATCATTTTCATGTGTTAAATTCTCTCTATGATGATTTCTTATGAAAAAAGGGCTCTACTGCTAAAACATTTAAAACCCATAACTTGGGAAAGTAGCTTTGAAGTTGGAGATGGGATAATGACAGAGGGAAATATCTGTGGTGAAGCTTGAACAACCGGCTAAGGGAGAGACATGGCGCTGCACTCAAGCTCAAGGACGTTGTCTCATAGTGGAATGCAGAACACTGCAGCAGGGTAGAACTGCCCGGATATTGTGATTTTTTTGTATCTCTGGACTTAACATTTGTGGCTTTAACTATTCCCAAACGAATCTAGAAGAACCATGACATGTGGCATTTTGTAATTTTACTGAGCATAACTTTAAAGATTACTCTGTACAAATGCATTAATCAGAAAAATGATAAAATAAGATAAACATTGAGGCATGAACTTGACTCACACTTGTCATCAGGCTGGGAGTGCAGTGTGGGCAGCAAGAAGCGGCATTAAGAAGGTGCCCAACAGATCGATCACCCAACTTTCATCAGCCTCTCCATTCAGCTTTGTTCTGTACTTGTCTTGTCTGCACTCTAACTCTTTTGTGTAGTGATATAAACTCAATTTCTTTGTAAAATATAGCCCTAGAGCTCCTAGGAGAAATAGCTGATTCTGGGGCTGGGACAGAAAATATACAAGGTGAACTGGGAGCATCTTGTACTGTCAGCAAGTAAAGAAGTGTTAAATGAAACACAGCAAAATGATACACAATATTGGGAGTGTGTCAAAGGTCCAAAGCTTCGACAATCTGAGTCACAGAATAAATAAAGTTGTATTGAATTATAATCCGTAGTATAAAATATATATCCACGAGTCCCTACTAATATAAATAAAAAATCAAATATATCAATAAATGGGGTGAAGGGACAAATCTCTATGTAGAAAATTCCAAATAACTTATATAGATACTTCACCCTCCAGGAAGAGGAGCATAATTCCTCACTCCCTAAGTGTGGGCTGGACATAGTGACTTCCTTCCAAAGAGTCTAGTATGGAAGAGGGGGAAAATGAGCAACTTTACAGTGGAGAAACTTGACAAATACAACCTTACCTGGGCAATCGAAGTCAACATCGAGAGTGATAAGTGATATTGATAGTATGTACCATGATATGATGTGATAAAATGGCACTTCATCTCTGTGATCTTCCTCCTCAAAATCCGTAACTCTAGTCTAATCTTGAAAACAACAACAGACAAATTCTAATAAAAGGATGTCTTACAAAATACCTCATTGATATTCTTCAAAACTATCAAGCAAGTCTGAGAAACGCATAGCAGAAAGAAGCCTAAGGAGACATTACAGCTAAATGTAATATAGTTTCTTGGATGGAATCCTGAGACAAAAAATGGACATTTGGTGAAAACTAAGGAAATCTGAATAAATGTGGACTTTAGTTAATAATGAATCAGTCTTTGTTCACCAATTGTAACAAATGTACTATACCAATGGAAGAGGTTAATAATAAGGGAAACTGTGTGAGGAGAGAGTGGGCATATAGAGAACTTTTTGAAACACTTATTTTTTTCTAAATACCTAAAACTGTTCTAAAAAATAAAGTCTTTTTTAAAAAAGCTCCTAGAAAGAAATGAAACTGCTAGTGCTGCCAATAGAGTGAAAAGCTCTAAGGAATATGGTTCTTAAGCAGACAGTAGAAGTTTTATGGGACAAATTATTTCTGGGGATTTATGAGGATCTGGGAATATATATTTTTGAATGTCAGGGGTTTACAGTTTTCAATGAAAGTTCAGTAACTTTGACTTTAGTGAGTCAGTACTTACTAGTGTATTATTAACTTTCATCATGGATACTGGCTTTTTCTACATATGCCTTTTCTCTGATTTGTCATGTTAAGGAGAAAAACTTTTTCTCTACATGGGGTCCTGCAAGTTAAAATGACTAAAGAGAGATGAGCAGGAGAAAAAAGGAGATTTTTATTCACATACATTAGTGGCTTCCCAGAAAAATGTGACTAAAAATGGCAGTTACAATTTGGGGCTTACACACCATGATAATAGCTGAAGGGGAGGGATAGAAAGGCACTCATGGGAGAACAAATGACTTTTAGGAAAGATAAACTAGCCCTTAGGAGAATAGATGGGAGATAGGAGAGTTTTGTGGTCTCTTTAGGTGATTTCTTATCAGAATGCCAGGCTTCTTGTCTCTGGTGATAGGAGTCAATTTTGCTGGTTGTGAAACTCCTGGGGAGGGAATTTATGACAACTGGATTCTTTGAGGAGGTTTGCATTTAGGCAGATAAAGAGAATTCAGGAAAACAGCAACAAAAACCCTAAACCCTTCCTCACAGTGCTATATTTCTCATGCTAAGGAAAATCATTTAGAGCTTTGGCAGGGTGTTCAGAGGGAATTGGAAAGTTTAAAAGGATTGAGAATTAGAAATTTAGTTTAAGGCATGTCTTTCAGGAGGAGCCTTTATTAGGATTGGGTAAGGATCATGATCCAACAGTCCAGGACTGGTAGAAATAGCAGGGTGAGGATTTTGAGGTAAGCCGTTCAAAACTTTAGGGCTCATACTGTGTTTTCCATTGAAGAGTTAGTGGTTTTTTCAGGAAGTTCCTGACTAGAATTGTGAAATCATGCTAATGGAGACAATGGAATAATAAAGTCATTTGATATAAAATATTAGATGGGGGATGGTGGATGTATTTGGGGGTCATTTTAGTCCTCAGTGTCCAATGCTGTACGTAGGAGTAAATGGTTTTCGTTCCCAGATTTCACTGCGAGATTAAAAAAAATGATCTATCTATTGTAAATAAAAATGGGATTTGTGCTTGCCACACCTTTGCTGCTTTTTCTTTGATCTATCATGGCTGTACTTCGAAGTGTTACATTCAGATCTGCATCATTCCTATGAATGGCAGTATTAAGGCAAGACTTTGTGACTCAAGGATTTTGTGGCCTGTGGCTCTGATTTCTGATCACTTCCTTGGAGGCAGAACTGGCAATGAGATAGATTCTTAGGACATTATCTCCATTGTCTTATTTTTATCTCCCAGATGATAATGGCTGCTGTTCCAAAAGGAAGACCATTCGATTTACCTAAATCTCAGAGACCTTAGATCAATCTAGACTTGGCTTGGGTGAGTGCTACCCGCCACAGCTGTGGCCCCTCTGTTTGAATTCCCTCTGAAGGTTTGGGAGCCCAGGATGAGGATGTGAGAGGACTTTGAAACTCAGAAGCTGAAGGTCACTTGGCCAATATCACACAGGCAGCTCTCTAATTTAAAAAGTAAACAGCTAAACCGAAGAGTTGGTTGGAATCAAGTTTTGAAGACATCCTCTTTCCTAAGGATTGACTAAATTAGCTCTGTCCTGCCTACTGTACAAGGCAGTTTCTGAGCAACATTTTAAATTTAATTTTATTTAATCTATATAATATGATATAACAAACATATGCATAATCTACACACATGTCTGCTCTCTGGTTACTCTGGATGGTTTTAGCCAGCCTGAGTATCATTTATTTTTCTCCATCCTGCTGATGGGGCTCAGTATATTCTGCCAGAGATTTCCAACAACTTCTGGACAGAACTTTGTAATACAGCTGCCAAGCCCCATTGCCTTTCCTGAATTGCCTTGAAACACCAAGCCTCCCTACTTTCACCTCACCCTGCAACAATGTTCTCCCCTTCTGCCAACCCTTGACAACCTGAAACCTTTCTTCTGCCCCCCTTTTAAATTTTATTTTTAAAAACGGGGACACAATTTCTCTCCCCTAACCAGGCTTTGCACAGCCTGTAGGAGCAGCTGACAAGAGAACAAGTAATTTCTTAGCCTTTCAGCTCCATACTGCCTCTGTTTTGTGAGTGACCGCTGCACCTGTTGCGATAAGTAATACTTCCCTCACAAGCAAGTTGAAAAGAGGGCAAGCTCTGCATCCGCTCTCACTCCCTTTCTTTTAAGTAGATGTTAATAATTTTAAGGAGGAGTCGGGGGAGAAAAAGAGACAAGTTCTCTGGACCTATTTCTTAGCCTGACACTCTGCCGTGCTGACGTTGAGGCTAATAAAGAGGATGGAGTGTCCTCAGTGGCTTTATTAGGGACTGTGCTGGGCTGGGCTTGAAAAAGACTGAGCTGGATGGAAGTTGGCTCTATTTGCAACTGGGGGTTTTCCTCTCCTTGCTCTCTGTGGGCTGTTTTGGTTTATTTGTTCTGTGGTTCTCTAAGCTTCTTTGTTTAACCCTGGCTGGTAAAGAGCCTGGAGGCTTGGTGAAAAGAAGCTTCTCCCAGTAAAACAAATTTTGGCATAAGGAGAATAAAAGGCTCCCACTTTTCCTAGGCTGGGTGGGAGGGCGTGCATGTGGCCTCTTCGTTTTTCTTTTCTTTTTAAAGGTCTATTAAACTCGTGCTGGCAAAAGGTGTTGGCCTGACAGGCCGGAGAGCGGAAATTCTCTGTTTAGCCCCGGACAAGTGGCCTGCTGGGCTGCCCTGTCATGCGTGCCTCAGACGTGAATGGATGGCACCACCTCTCGGGGACGAAGGGTGTCCCAACATTCTGTCTGTTGAGTTTAAGTGGAGCTATTTCCCTTCTGTCGCTTTCATTCTCCCCTGCTAGCTTAGCTAAGGTTGTGGGTCCTGGAGTCCTTTGTGAACCTGAACTCATTGTAAAGTGCTCTCCCACATGGGGAGGTGTTTGTGAGAGGGCTGAAGGTCCTCAGTGCCTGGCCTTCCCTGCACCAATTGCCCTGTGTGGTTGTTGCCTATGCTAGGGAAGAAAAACTTTTCCTCTCCCCTGTTATTTCAATATTTGGGGGCCTGCAAATTAAACTGAAAAAAAGATAGATTAGCAAGAGGGAGAAAAAAACACCTTTAATTATATAGGTAAGAATTAGAACTCACAAAGAAATGTGACCTCTCCTGGGGCTTATATACCATTTTAATAGGGGGAAGTGCAGAGGGGCACTTCTGAGGAAGAACAAATAACTTCTTAGAAGTTGGGGGGGGCGTTGGAGAAAGGTCACTTATGGAAAAGCCAACAACTTTTTGGAAAGATAAATGAGTCCTTAAGAGAATAGATGGGAAATAGCGTAGCTTGTGACAAAGTCTGTCTGGGTGTGATGCATACTTCTCTTTGAGAAGAAAAGATTAGTTTCTCCAGGGAGGGGATTTATGACAATTGAGTTCCTTGGGAGGCTCTGCTTTTAGGAAGATAAAGGATTTCAGAAACTCAAATGCCTTTAGCTCAAAGGAATTTTTATGTCACAGTGGCTGATTCTAGATCTCTTCACCTGCGTCCTTACCAAGACCTCTTGGTAGCTCGAGAAATCTTTGAGGACATCGGTCAGCCCCAAGCACAGCTCCTGGCTCCTCACGGAGCTGTCAGAAAAAATCGGTGAATAAAAACTAAATATGTTATTCTGGGTAAATGGTCCTAATCAATTTGTGTCTTAGTCATGCAGAGTTTCAGCTGCGAACTGTGGAGAGTGATGGGGTTTTGAGGAAGGTGAAAGGCATTTTGGAGGGAGGGGTCGAGTCTGTATGTGCAGGTTTTGAGTTGTGGGTTTATGACCTGGAAAAGGGGTTTAGGTTGTGTGCCTGTTCAGTTAATTAGCAATTTATCAGAGGCACACCTCGCTTTGTGACTCTGGGTGAAAGTTTCTTGGCCCCAGCACTCAGTGGGCTGACCAGAGGGCATTCAGACCTTTTTCTTATCTCGCGTCTGGCACCAGGGAATCATAAGGTTTTGAAGCCAAGAGCTAAGTTTCCAGTGTTTGGGCATTCAGTTACCTCTGGGAGGCTGTGATTCGAATCTTATTTCTGGCCTTCTATTGATTCTGCCACTAGCCATGCCCAGAAGAAGGTGAGCTTTTACCCCCATTCTGCCAACTTTTCCTTATGGGTTTGTTCTGCTTAACTGCCAGCTGATGTCAACACTTTGTTAGTGCCTGCTTTTGGATCTTTTGAAAACTGGGACTTTAATGGAGGTTTCTTCTATCTGGCCCCAATTGATATGTAATTAATAGATATATTATGAAAGTATTTATAGCTGTAGGGGGTTGGAGGCTACCTTAAAGAGAGATTTCGGGGTTAAAATGCCTAAATATATTTCTAAAAAGTCCTTGCATTTCATAAGAAAATGAAACTTTACAGCAGTTATTACGGGTGCTGATAAACCCACCTTCTCTGAGTGTTGGGGGAGGACAGTTCATGGTCTTTTTCCCTGAGAGCACTGGGGGGAGTAGGTGTTTCCTAAAGAGTAAGAGATAGTTGTAGGTGGTACCCATATGTAGTGTTAAACAACATATTGAATTATGTAGTGACAAAGCATTGCCTATTCAGTTCTGTTTCATGCCCATTGATAAAGTCAAAGGGTCTCAGTTTGGTCCCAAAATGTCTTGTGCACTTCCCTAACTCTAGCTCTCATTCTCCATTTTCTTCTCCTTGATAATCATTATAAAACAAAGAGGGAGCCAGCTCCAGGTTCCCAGTTTTCAGCATCTTGCTGGAATTCATAATATTGTATTCATTGAATTTATTTTCACAGTTCTCTTCTGCTTATGCAGGTGATATTGGTTTTCAATTCACAGGTTGGTGTCAAATTTTATTTAGCATTAGAATGTTTAAAGATAAAACATGAATTAATTTTAAAGAAAGAAATTAAGTGGCAGGTAGAACTTGGATGTGACATAAATTTTGAAGGTGTTATGCTGGTGACTGTAGATGAGAAACAGTGGCTTAGGTTGTTTTCATTCTTTTCTGATTGTAGCATTCTCTGATCTCTAACCCCTCACGCCTTTCTTGAGGGATTCTTTTTCACTGCTACCAGCTTCTCCAGCACCATTCATGTCTACTGAGAGATTTTTTTCTCTTAAGAAGATGAATTATTACTTTATAAAAAAATTCCTCTTTTTCCTTTTACAGGCATTGCCCATTCTTTCTGGAGTTTGCTGTGGAATGCTAGGCAACAGAGACAGCAGTATCTGTGAGGGCAGGCATGCTCTTTCCCTTATATGAACATTTTTAACATTTGTTTTGCACTTCCCCTTAGGCACTGATCAGTGTAATCCGCTCTCCTGGATAGCCAGGCCTTACAGGTTTGGGTCCATTTTACTAATCTCTGCATCTTGTGTAGAGCCTGGGTTATTGTTAGCACATAGGAGGTGGCTAACAGTGGAGGCAAACTGATCAATGTGGCATTTCAGCAACTGTCAGATCCTTTTGGTCAGTATTGGCAGTTTTAGGCAATTAGCAACAGGTGAAGGTTAGAAAGCTTGTTCCCTATAACCTTATCACAAGGTTGAAAGCCAAGTCTTAGGCCAGACCTTTATTAGCAAGTTCCTTTAGGCAGGTAAAGCGGTACTCTCTGTGCTCAGGCACATGGACAAACACCTCATATCATAGGTTCACTCCGAAGTGACAGGTGCCCTATTTTGGGGTCAGATGACAGTGACCCAGTGAATAGAAGGTCACAGGCTAAAGCTTCTAAAATATGAAGATTAGAGTTTTCAGGATTCTTATGCCTTATTTATGCAACGTGGTGTTACCTGAGCAATTTTTCTCTCAACAAATATATTATACACTGAGTACTTCACCAAATGCAAGACACAATTTAACCTTTCATTTTTTTTTTTTTTTTTTAGGTTTTTGGATGCACTCTTGAGGCAGCTTTGGTGAATTCAAGGCAATGTAATATTTTTGGATTTAAAAAATATTGTCAGCAGAGGCAAATGTCTGAGTTTTAGCTGCTATTCCACTTGCCTTGAACCCTGGAGAGAGGAGTAGAACTTTCATGGTGTCTTGGTGTCTTCACAGTATTGCTATGATGACTTGTTTCAGTCCAGCTAGTCATAGACACTCTCTTCTTGTGAATTTCTTGGATCGTCTCTTTATCTGTAAAATGGTGATTGTAAGCTCACTTAAATTAAGGGTGTTCTCCTCTTGAGGAGCTCACGAGATCACATTGGTTAAATTACCCTGTAAGCTGTAAAAAGCCGAACAAGTGTCAGGTGCTCTTGCTGTTATTATCACAAAGGCCCAAACAGAAGCAAAGAATGCTGGGAATTATCTCTTCCCTGGAATGGATAACTAAATCACCTGTACCTGCTAAAACCAAGGTGCAAATAAATACAAGTCTCATCATTCCTTCAGCGGTATTGAGCAATGTCGGAGAAAGTTATCAGAAATAGAACGTTTTCTGGTTCAAATGAAGATCTCTGTTCTGCTCTGAGCTTTTACGTGTAGTCCTCAGGTTTAATAGCCAGTACTATGAAGCACAGAGAAACGATTATTTATTAGGGCTGATGTTGAAGAGATGGATGTTTGGTTGGTTTGTCAAAAGTAAGGTCATAAATTTGTAATCTGCCTTAGACTCAAATTTGTACAAATCCCATTTGGATTAACCCACAGCAATGTGTTATCCTGTTTCTGCTTTCATATATTTCTGCCCAAAACACTTGGATTAAGAAAACCTGCATCTGCCAGCCACACATCAACAAGGGACTCTCCTACAGAATCAGATTCTCATAGAAAGCAGAAAAGGGACTAGAGGAAAGAGAGATGGAACATGTTATATTACTTTTAGGCTTATGCTTATTTTCTTGGTTGGCGAATGCTTTTTTCTCACTTTTTGACATGATCCTAATGGTCCCATTAAAATACATTTAGCCTTTTCTCTCAGCTCCATCTGCCAGCACTCTGTCATTTGGTGAATGGCAGGCAGGTTTTAAGTTCTGATCAGCAGAGAACAGGATAAGTATTGGAATGGGATCATGTGTCTCCTGTTTTTATTTTAAAAAATATCCCTTTTACTGCTGAGTGTTGAGTTGCAGCTGGATAGAGATTGGCTGGGATAGCAGGAAGACGTTCTGCCTCTGATTTTTGTGTGATATCAGGGAGGGTTTTCCAACGAGATTGAAGAATTTCTTTTATTTGGAATCTTCTGGAGCAAAACATTTGGACTGTGTTATTTTTGGAAATTTTGATTTAGCCTTGTTTAGATGACTCTCAACATTCCTTCCATTTCTTGGAGTGGGTGATTTTTGTGGCTGTAGCTTGGGTTCAAGTTCATGAATAAATATAAGTGTGCCACAGCCTCATACAGATTTTCTGCCAACAGCAAGTGCTGGAAAGAGCTGAGGTGGTTGCATATTAAGGGTAAATATAGCTCATGTACAGAGAAAATGAGCTGTATTTACTCAGCCTCTTTCAACTCCAGCTCTTTGCCTAACAGTGGGCAGCAGCAGCTGGGGTAGGTAAGTGATACCGCACTGGAGAGCCTCTTGAATTCCCTTCTTCGTCACTGAGAGTGACATACAATCTCTTCTAGGAAACGATGTGAGCCTGCCACAGCTGGCCATGGGAATATTCTTTTCTGGTCGGGAAAGTTGCTCTGTGGTTTCAGCTGCCTGGCTGCAGCAGCCTCATGGTAAGTTCTGCATGCTGCTGGGTGAAGTAGGTAGGAAGAATGGATGAACTGCTGGTCCCTTACAGGGAAACTTGAAGGGCTCAGGAATCAAGTCCAATTTCCAACTCAGGGATTTGGGCTGGGGCTTCGACAATCCTCAGAAAATGACCATCATGTCAAACTACTGAACAGAGTTAGAAGAAGAGCTTTCTGAGAATTGACTTGTCCTAGGAGTTGTTATAGATTAGAGGGAGATGATGGGGGCCAGGAGCTGCAGCTCTGTCCTCCGTCAGAACAGAGGAGGCTAAAATGCTGCTCTCTTTATGGTATATAGAACTGTATTTTCAATGTTGTTGCTTAACTGCACAGCTAAGCCTCTGGGTCCCCAGTAATACTTGCTGTCATGGTTTCTCAACCTGGGCAGTGCTATTGCATTTGGGCAGGATAATTCTGTGTCATGAGGCTGTCCTATGCTTTACAGGATATTTAGCTGCATCCTTGGTCTCTACTTCCTAGATGCCAGTAGCATTCCTCATCTCTTGGTGACAAACCAAAATTTCTTTAAACATGGCCAAATGTCCCCTAGAGGAAAAAAATACCTTCAAACAAAAAGCACTGCCTTTTACAGAGAATAATAAACACCGCCCCCCTCGCTCAGTCAACCTCCAAGTTTATATGTGCTACAGGAAGAGAGCAGGTGGGAAGTCAGATAATATGTTTTCAATATTCAAATTCCAGGATCTTTTATTAGATTGAAGCTCATGAAATTGTTATTCTTTTTGGATGTCAACATGGTTGAATAACGACAATTTCCTATGGTTCAACTTAATACTAGCTTCTGAAATCAGATTTGTGTAAAGCTTGGTCACAAGGGGCCTCAGGACAGGGTCATGACCTTTATTGTTTATTAAACACCCGGAGAAGTGTCCTCTGCAAGGAATTACATTATTTGAGGTGGTGGGTGGTGGGCGGAGGTAAGGATAGCATAGAAGAGCTAGAGTGAACCTGAGAATGGAGACAAAAACATTTAAGAATATCTGAGAGGAGAGTGGGGCCAGATCGTTTTACATGTCCCTGGCTTTGGGAAAAGAAGTTTTCTACTGGGGACATATAGTAGAAGGATCATTCTGGAGCTCATGAGTCAGAAGGGGGCTTGGCAGAAGAATGGGATTTCTGGGAGGGATGCTGACTTTAGAATTCTTAGAGCAAAAGTGAACTGAAGTCCTTTACAATTTATGGGCAGTGGTAAAGTACAAGTGCAACTCTAGGGACAGTTAGGGACTTGCCCTAGAGGATTGGGAACAACCTGCGTTTATTTTAGAAGAAAGAGACTAGCTGTGGCTGACTTCCTTACACTTTCCATTGGCTGGTTGGTGTCACAGCAGTCTGCCTACCCGGTTTGGTAGAAATGACCACTTTGAGAAGAGCTTGGGCACCTCCTCTCATTTTTGGCATTGGTCTCATCGAGCATTGGCTCCTTTGCTTTCATGTTATTCTTGTACATAGCTGTCATGGCACCAAAAGGACAAGTTCTTCAAAAGAGCAGGGTGCTTGGTCTTTTTTCTCACCTCTTCCTTCATCCCCACCTCTTTATCATGTCTCAATTTGCCCTTGTGAAAATTGGAGCACTAAAAGCTGTTTTCCCATTTCACTGCAAAATTGATTATTTGTGATTTGATCAGATATAGGTCTTGTTTGGAGCAGGAGGGCCTACTGGGTAGTGGGGAGCTGGGAAGCTGGGACGAGTGAGGTAGGAACCTTGGGGACTGTATGAGGAATGTGATGGCTCAAATACTTGCAGTGAATCTCAAGATGGAAATTGAGTGAATTCACAGGATGAGGGGAGACCTCAGACCTGCGGATTTCTTTAGCTCCATTTCACAGGTGAAGCAATCAAGGGCTCAGAAAGACCTCTGACTGTCCCACTCCACAATAAGGGCCAACACTGGGTGCTTAAGTGATTTTGGCCTAGGCCCACTTCTTTTCTCTGACTTACTGCAGAAGGATGTGGCATGACCAAGGGTCACAAAGTTTCCTAGTCCCTGGGCTAAAATTTTAGCTCACATAGAGAGGAAAGGGCTGACAACTACTTCTGCTTTTTCTTTCCTTTCATAGCAACTAGTTTACAGCAATCCATTTGGTGGGCCCCAGACACATGCTTGTCCAATGCCTGCCTGGGGGAGTGATTCAGCATTAGGCTGCCTCCTCTAGTCAGAAGCTCATCAGGAGTGAAGGCAGGCAACGTGGACCCATTACAGCTACTCTTAAGATGACAATCTCTGGCTCAGGCTCAACAAATACCTATACCCATTTATGCAACATTTAGGTGGAAGGGAGGAAGCAGAATGAAGAAGGTACTCAGACTGTGTTTCCTCCCAACTCCTGTGAGAGGTTCCCAAGCACACACATAGTATTTGGGTCAGATCTACTTCGCCCTTCTCAGAAAGGCAAAACTCAAGAACAGGGTTCATGCACATATATCTACCCAGGTGCAGTTTACCAGGAATCTAAAGAAACTGAAGATCTGGGGCCCTTCACTGGCATGGCCTGTTTTAAGGCCCACACCTATAATTTTGTATACACTTTGTATATTAAAAATTGTACATGCTTTAGGTTGCGCAAAATATGAACCTGCTTCCATTCACCTCTGTGATAAGAAATCACAACCTTTGATAGACCAGTATCTCACATGATTTCACTAAGCCTGGCTGGGAAAAGGCACAAAGCTCAGGAGTGCCTTGAGGCCCAGATGGGTGGATAAAAGGGGACAGAAAATGTGCATCAACAGGAACAGTTCTGCATGGGACCTTCCCACCCTCTGTCCCACTCAAATAAATGTCAGCTCTCTCAGTGAAAATAGTGAGAGTCCACTTGAATTTGGCTTCTTTTTCTCTTTATTTCAATGGTGACATTTGGGGATGTGTGGGGAGAAACCGATTGAGTGGGATATTCAGGACAGCGGGACCCAGGGAGAGGTTCCAGGCTGTGTGAGGCCTTTGTGGACTTCGGAAATACCTAACTCATGGTAGCTGCCTAGAAGAGGACTGTCAAGAGAGCCTCAAGAGCCAGAGACTAGCAAAGCCTGCGATGTTGTTACACAAGTCACAGGGTGAAGTTTCGAAGTTGCTTTGTCTCTGTTCAGCGCACATTTGCCACAAGTTCCAGTGTCTTGGAAACGAATGGGGGCCAAACTAGGATTTGCTTGGGTGCAGTTCTGATCCATTTCCCCTCCCTTCCTTGAGTTGCCCTTCTTCTTCATTTGTGTGTGTGTAATTGGACTGCTGGCCTGCTTACAAGGGGAGGAAGTTCCTCTTCCCACTGCCTTTGTGTTAGTGTTAAGTGGACACTCTATTCTTCTGCGCTTCCTGCCTTGAAAGTACCGACCAGGGTCACTTGCAGGGCTGTTAAACAGCTGCTGCTCTTCACCCTGGTGACAAACAAGGCCATTCCAGGCCCATCAATCAGCTTGGCTTGACAAGTGTTTTGGGACCTGCTTGGGTGAAAGATGGGAAGTGAGCGTAGGCGTGGCCCCTTACTCACCCAACCTCCAGACCTAATTTGTCTAGAGGCCCTGTGTCCCCTGAATCAGGGAGTAACAGAACCTATGTGAAGAAGCTCAGACATCCCCATGTTGTCTCTACATCACTGTGGCTGCTTTTTCCTTTTGCATTCATTCATCAAATATAAATTGATTGCCTGCTTAAGACTGGAGGAAAAAACTTCATTATCAACCTATTTACTTCACTAGCTAACCTTTGGTGTTCATGATGTCAAAAAGATTGCTTGATTCTAAAAAAAAGAAAGAACTTTTTTTTTTTTTTTTTTTGGTCTTTACCCTACAGGGATGGCTAAAATCCAGCTCAAGACTTTATCTTTTTCAATGGCGGATGCTCTCTATTGTACTAGATAGACAGAAAAGTCACACATAATTTCTAGTTTTATAAATGGAGGATTTCAGATTTCAGTTGGTCACTCTGTCCTTAAGAAACTAGCACTGGAAACCCAAACTTTTTGTCTCCTTGGCCTTTTAGCCATCACCTCCTTGGAGGGCACAGAGAAATCATGTGCATTTGGGACAGACGCCACTAGCCCTGGTATCTCTAGTAACTGCTATACTTCTGGTGTCTGCTATTAAGAAGAGGAAATGAGGTGACAGGTGGAGATGAGTTATGGGTGAAATAATATTCCCTTCCCTTAAACCTCTGTCTGCCCTGAGAACTAGTTCTGGGATTTGTGAGCTCTGGCCCTGAAACAATCTGTGAGGTTAATCCTCAAAGAGGGGACAGGGAACAGAGGGGAGGCTTGGGTGAGATGGGGACTGGGGGTCGGTGAGTGAATAATGTTTTCTACATAAGTTTTTCAGAAGTCTGTAGACGCTTTTGTGATATTATACATATTTATTATAAAAGAGTTATACAATTTATAATTGTCTTTTATCATTGTGTGTTTTTGCCATCAAAGGAAATTAAAATACAATTACTATCACATGGTAGTCTAGGACATTATTTGACTTAAAAGGGATCCTCATGGTTGAAAAGTTCACTCATCTCTAGGAAATAAAATATGAATGTGCATTCTGTTTTTTTGTCTCCCCCCTAACCACCCCCCTCCCCCAAATCCTGGGAGATAAAATAGAATCCACGGAAGCTATCTGTGCTGTAAAAACTGCCTAATCTGCCTTTCACATTCAGATCATTTGCCTTTCATAGTGTATGCAAGTTCTGAGCTCTGTACGAACTCAGTATCATCAGTACAACTGCTTTCAGAAGATCTCTCTGAGCCAGAGTTAGTGAGGCAGCACTCTGAAGGAGGAAAGACAGGGAAGGAAAGTTAATTTTCCAACAGCTACTGGAGTGTAGAAAGGCCCCTCAGATCCCTCAGCGCACCTCAGCTCTTTGCCTCCTGGCCCAGTTGCCCTGGTTTAGATGGTTAAATATTTTCCTTGCTTTCCTTTTGGCATGATGGATTGTGGGTGTCTAAATATGGGCCCTTTCCCACCTGGGCCTACCCTGCTTTTTTCCTCGGGACATAAGGGGCTTATTTGAAGGGCCTGAACTGGCATGGATGCGGGGCAAACAGAAGCAGGGGCAAAAGCATCTCTATGTGTGTAGTGATTGGGTTAAGTAGGCCTTTCATTGCAGCAGTCAACACCTTTTGTTGCTGCCAGATCCTTCAAGATTGATCCAGTATTAGCTGCACTTTGAGGTGGGCTGGAGAGGGGTGAATGTGCCCAGAGGAGCTTACAGAAAGGACGTGGTGAACACTGCTTCCTTTGGTTTCTTCGTTCAGGACATCTGCTAAGGAAAACAGGTTGTTAGCCTTAATTTCGGTGATAAGTAGAATATATAACCAGAGACAGTAAAAACCCTTTAGGAAGTTCCCACTTAACATGCTTGCTTCTACGATTCTTCACCTTTTTACATCCTGCCCTTGATTTTCTATTTCTTTTTTAAGAAGTTTTCACGAGTTAGTTTCTTTTGAAAAGCAAAATCTTAAATCATACATAATTATATTTACTCAGACTCTACTTAATGTATAAACTTACTGGATCTGAGAGGGGACTGCTCTACTCAAATATTCCAAATGGGGTGTATCAGGAGCAGAAGCCTATTGGGTCTGGAGTGTGGTTTTCTAGTTGTGAAGATGTACTTGTGGGCTGGTTGGTGGACAGTTGGATTAAATACAGTCCATCTAATTACTGTTGCAATAGGTAAAGTTATGGTGATAGAAACTGCAAGGAACAATTGTTAGCCTATTTTTTTCTATTTTCAAACTCTCTTCCTTTGCCAAAACTGTTAGCATTCTGACTCCAGACTAAATTCCAACAAAATATGACAAACTGCAAGCAATTTTTCTTTGGAAACACCTGTCCTCATTCTGTGTGTCCCCCCAATATTACCCACTTTAAGAGTTTTTTTTTTTTTTTTTTTTTTTGTGTGTGTGTGTGTGTGTGTTTTAAAATGGGGAATGAAAGAAGTACCAGGAGGATTTTTGTATAAATAAATGCTTATGCTCAAACTCTCAAAGCACTTTTAAAAATCAAGATATAATTGACGTATAACATTATATTACTTTCACAAAATGATCACCACAGTAAGTCTAGTTAATATCTGACAAACTCTTGAACTCTTGAACTTTTGTTTAGACCCTGAGACTTTAAAATCCTTTCAGTAGTATATCTACGTTGTTATTAAATTTGCAATAAAAACCAGTGAATCCTTTATATTGAACTTGGCATTATCTCTTGTCCAATGGAATAGAAAGATATGCATAGTCACACCTTAAGAAACTTACCATTTCGTCGTCCAGGCAAGACATGAATGAGTTGATTGGAGAGCAATATTTGATGCACCCTAGTCTTGTCTCCAGTTTAGTGCTTTGCATGTGAAAAGAGCTCAGTTGCTGTTAGTCTGACAAATGAAGCGCTAAATTGTGTTCAGACAATAAAGCAGTTGAATCTCAGGAATCTAGGAGAAGATGTAGGTTACCAGTAGTTGGTGTAGTCTGTGTACAGGAGGCAGGGGCATGAGCCAGTTCTGGAAAGATGGCAGAAAAAGGTTAAATGGGTTAGAATGAGAGTATTTTAGGTAGTTGGGACAACTGGAGAAAAGACCTATGGAATAATGCCTTGTTTGGACTAAAGGATACACACTGAATGAGAATCAGTAAGAGATGAGAAGAGACTATAGTTGACCCTTGAACAGCTCAGGAATTAGAGGTACCAACACCCAATATGGTCAAAAATTAATTTAAAACTTTCGACTCCCCCCCGAACTTAATTACTAGTGGCCTACTATTAACCAGAAGCCTTACCTAGAACATAAACAGTTAATTAACATTTCACGTTGTATGGTGGATGCATTATATTCTGTATTCTTAACAATAAGGTAAGCTAGAGAAAAGGAAATGTTGTTTTGAAATTTATAATAAGATACATTTATAGTACCATATACATTTATAAAAAAAAATTCACAAATAAAGGGATCTGTGCAGTTCAAACTCATGTTGTTCAAGAGTCAACTGTAATTGTAGAAACGGTTGAAAATCAGCTAGCGTTGAGAGTTATATTAAGTCAAATTAATAAAGCTATGAGGGAGCAGTTGTGGGTTAGGTGGGGGTAACATCCTTATAGTAAGTTTCTTAGGATGAAACAAAACTCATTGCCTTGAATCAGGTGTAGCAAGGCACACAGTTAAAAAAAATTTTTTTTAATTAAAAAGCTTTGTAAATTAAAAATATTTAATTGTGGTAAAATGTAAAATTTACCATCTTAATGATTTTTACAGTTCAGTAATGTTAACTGTGTTCACGTTGTGCAATGATTACCACCATCCGTCTCCAGAGCTCTTTCCACCTTCCCAAGTGAAACTCTATAATCATTAAACAACTTCCCAACCTCCTCCTCTAGACACTGGCAACCGACATTCCACTTTCTGTTTTTGAAATTTTTACTATTCTAGGTACTTCATATAAGTATACTTACACGGTTTTGTCTTTTTGTGACTGGATTGTTTCACTTAGCATAATGTCCTCAGGTTCATTCACACTGTAACATGTGTCAAAATTTTCTTCCTTTTTAAAGCTGAATAAAGTATTCCATAAAGCGTATTTTGTTTATCCACTCATCTATTAATGAACGTTTGGGTTGCTTCCCACTTCTTGTCTATTGTGAATAAAACTGCTATGAAAATGGGTGTGCAAATGTCTTTTCAGACCCTGCCTTCAATTCTTTTGGATATATACACAGTAGTGAAATTGCTGAATCATGGTAATTTTTCTTTTTCTTTTTTTTTTAAAGGAACCCACACTGTTTTCTGTAGTGGCTGCATTTTACATTCTTACCAACAGTACACAAGGGTTTTAATTTCTTGATAGTTTTGTCAACTTGTTATTTTCTGTTTTTGTTTTTGTTTTTAACTTTGTGTTTTATAGTAGCCATCCTAATGAGGTCATAGTCATTATGGTTTCAATTTGCAGTTCCCTGATGGCTAGTGACATTGTGCATCTTTGTATATATGTGTTGGCTATTTATATTCTTTGGAAAAATGTTTGAGTCTTTGTCCATTTTTGAATCAGGTTTTTTGTTGTTGTTGAGTTTTAGGAATTCTTGATATGTTCTGAATATTAGTCCCTTGTCAGGTATGTGATTTGCAAATATTTAAGTCCTTTGCTTATTTTTGAATCAGGATTTTTTTTTTTTTTGAGTCCTAAGGGTTTTTTATATATTCTAGAAACTAGACCTGTATCAGATATATGTTTTGCAAATATTTTATCCCATCCTGGGGGTTGCCTTTTTACTCTATTGATAGTATCCTTTGGTGCAAAAATGTATACAGTTTGTCTATTTTTTGTGGCCAGTGTCTTTGGTGTCATTTTCAGGAAATCACTGCCAAATCCAAAGTCTTGGAGCTTTTCTCCTATGTTTTCTTCTAAGAGTTTCATAGTTTTAGGTTTTACATTTAGGTGATTCATCTTGAGTTAGTTTTTGCATGTGAATATACAGTTTCCCCAGCTCTGGGTGTTGTCTTTTCCCTACCGAATGGTCTTGGCATCATTGCTGAAAATCATTTAATTATATATGTAAAGGTTTATTTCTGGACTCTCTAGTCTATTCTACTGGTTTCTGCTAGTGCTTCATTGTTTTGATTTTGTAGATTTGTAATAAGTTTTGAAATCAGAAATTGTGAGATCTCCAACTTTGTTCTGTTTTGACTATTCAGGGTCCCTAGGGATTCTGTATGAATTTTAGGATGGAGTTTTCTATTTTTGCAAAAAATGTCATTGGAATTTGATAGGGATTGTATTGAGTCTATAGATTGCTTTGGGTAGTATTGGTATATTAACAATATTAGGTCTTACAATTCATGAACACAGGATATTTTTCCATTTATTTGTGTCTTTTAAAATTTCTTTTAGCAATATTCTATAGTTTTAAGTATAGAAGTCTTTTATCTTCTTAGTTAATATTTAAAAGTATTTTATTCTTTTTGATGCTGTTGTAAATAAAATCATTTTCTTAATAGAAGCACACAGTTTTGCCTTCCATGACGGTCAGTCTCTTTCCATTCCACTCCCTGTTTCTGAAAGACTGGCTGATACTAATTAGGATGAGAGTGTAGGCCACCCAGAGGGTCACCTTTGCCCTAGGAAGTGGCTGCAATTCTGAATCTGCAGTAGGAGGGAGTCGGGACTGATTTAGTGTGGACCTGAGGTTGTTCAAAGTCTGAGCCTTTACAGACATATTAATGTGCTTTATTCAGAGCACAAGTACACATAACTTTCTTCCAAATACTATTTCAAGGAAAGAGAAGAGAAATGTAGCAGCTGTTAGGAGGCTATTTAATTTTGAAAGTTTGACTCCAGTAAAAATCACAAGAGGTAAACAGTGTGTCCTTAGCTGTGCCATCTCCTCACATTAATTCTGCTTTGATCCTTTTTTTTTCTTTTATCTTGTTTCCTTGTTATCCAGTTATCTCTCTGGCTCACTTTTTCTCCACCCCGAGTTCTCTTTCTTCAACCTCCTTAACAAAATGCACCTATCTCACTGTATTTCCTTTGGGTCTGTGCTGGGCAAAAGCAAGCTCTTCCTGAAAAATTAACTCTTACGAAGCAAGGACAGGCGAAATCTTTGCATTTTACACAGTGACTACATCTTAATCTGAGCAAGGTGACATAAATCAGTCTAATCCTGGTGACTTTAAGAACCCACAGACTGAGAGGGAAAGTGAAGTTTGGGTTGTCCCTAGACCTGGACATCATCTGACAGTGGATCGAGAAGCCAGGGTCAGATGACTTGGAGCAAGATGACATGCTGGCTTTTGAGGTAATGCAGCTGCCCTATTAAAAGTGCCCCAGGAATTGACCTTAGACCTGCCTTTGAGCAGATTGTCACAAGGTCTCAGGGAGCTTAGAGTTGTAATTGATATTGGTGTCTCGATGACCTGTTTCTAACCTTAGTGCTTCCTACAGGCTTGACATTGGGAAGGGTTTACCCTTGAACTATGTGGTTGTAAGAACTTCACCTATGAACCTCTGTAAGATGTCGTCTGTGTGACCACTGTAAGTGGGCATCAGGCTCTTGTCTCCAGACCTCCCTTCTTCTTTAGAGACCACTGGAGACAAGGGCTGTACAATTCCTCACTCCATTGTGAGAGGCAGGGCTTGGCAGAGAGCAGGACTTGGGATTCTGCTTTGTGTCCAGCTGCTCCACAGAGCTGTCTGCAATGTGAATTTGATACAAAGTCCGCAAACATTTCACGGCATAAGGCACATTTTATCTCACTTTCCAGAACCTCCAAGAGAGCCAAGCTTGATGGCTTGCCAAACAGGCTCTGCTCCTTATGTCTGATCTAGTGCAAGTGTTCTGGGTTGCCATCCACCTATTGAACCTCACGCCCAGAGCTCTGGATGCAAAATGAAAGAGATAGTAGTGGGAAGGAAGGAATAGCAAAGGGACAGTGCCAATAATTTCTCAGGTAACGGGCAATGCGCTAAGTACACAAACAGATTTAGGTAGACCAGAAGAGAAAAAGCACAATAACTGAAAACAAAGGAAAACACTTCTTTCCTACTTCCTTCCGTCCATACCTAATTTGTGTTGCTGGAGGCTGAAGATTGATTGCTGTTTTGGGGCCTCTGATTATAAACCCATATGTGAAGGATTCAGCTGTAAGATTAGGACCTTCTTTGTTGAACCAATGAAATCTCATGTTATTAAACCTTCCCTCTCAATTTGCCACCTGTTCCTCTCTTTCCCTGGCCTTTAAACCCTGAGCTCATTTCCACTTTTATCTCCTTTGTCTGCTAATTCCTGTTTCATCAGGTGGAGGGCTTATTCTGGAAATTAAGGTTTCAATTGGGAGGTTCTTCAGCTTCCTCTCGTAGAGCAGGGAATCCTGAAGGTTTTATTAATCACACCTGTGCCCACCTGCATTTATTCTCTTGCATGAATCTGATGCCTTTAATTTATAGCTTTGAACCACAGGAGATCTTTGCCAGTGTGTGTATTTTGTCTCCAACCAGATTGTCAGATTGGGTGAAATGAGCTTCAAGGTTACTTTCAAGTAGCTCTAAAATTCTCTGATTCTAAGAATTTTAAGTGCTCTGACAGAATCTTGGTCCCTTCATCTTTATGTGCACCTAGGCCCCTACCAACACAGTAGGCATTAAATACATGTTTACAATTACCACCCTCTTGGGGCATTCAGAGTGATTGTCTTAGAAGTATTCCAGTCAAGCATTAGAGTAGGCAGTGACATTCTTCTCCAGATTAAATCAAAAGGCAGACACTACAGTGACCAATGCCTTCTCCAAACTTCTCCGTAATAGGATAGCCCAACTGCCACTCCTTAACAACTGTGAAGCCATGATAATAGGCCTAATAAATTTTCCTTGCAGTTTCAAGAGGATGTGGTATCTTTCACTTCCTGTCCCAAATTGCTCTGCATTGTTGCGCCATGCACCAGCTGCTTCATATCAAGGCATGGCCAATTCCATCTGGGGAAGGAGGGGTGCTATTTGGTGTGCCACAGTGATGTAGGACAACTTTCAGAGGTGGTATAGACTCTTAAGTCTCCACTCACATGCTGTCTGTACATTGATACCTAAAACAGGACATTAAAAGGTAAGATTGAGTAGAGACCAGACCCACCATTCCTATTTTACAGATAAAACACGGACTCGTGTAGGGTGATGAGACCTGCTCGCTGCATGCTAACTCAGTGTCATATATCATGTATGCTTTCTAATCATTTTACTTCTTTCATAAATAAAGGCCAGGAATGAAAAGCTAAAGGACATGCGAATGAGAGGAAAAGAAGATCAGGGATCTCCATTGTGCTCCCATGATACTCTGTTTATACCTGTTTGCTCCCATTGTGGGAAAACAAACACAGACGAGTTGTCATTGACTTCACTGTAAAAAAACAGGTCATTAACAGCCGAGGGACTCGGAGATGGTCCCTGCAATGTCAGTGTTCACCTTTCCCTGAATGCTCTTTTTTTCCCTTTAGTTTTTTAGCAGTGCTATGAAGATGCACCTAATTTGTGTCATGTCTACGTATGAAAAGAACCAAAATATATGAATCAGGATTCAATTGGTTTATTTTCTAAATGTTTACATTTACAAATAATTTCAGATTAACAGAAAAAGTATAGAAATGTAAAAAGAATTCTTATAGACCCTCTTCCCAGATTCCCTGAATATTAAGGTTTTGCCACTTTTGCTTCATCATTCTGTCTCAGGCAGCAGTGCAATGAAGCTTATTCTGCTTTGGATCGCTGATTGCTAACATTTCTGGAACTCTGTGAGCTAGTTGTTTAACTTGGCCATTGTTAGACATGAAATTATTTTAGCTTACAATTAAATTATATGAGAAGAGGCGGATGTAACAGTAATTAATTCCAACTCCAAATAACAAACTCAAATCAATACTCAATACTTAAAATTCATCTCTTTTTAATTATTTTACAATTATGCGTTGGAAGTGATTTCCTTCTATTTTCTCTATGACAGAAATACTACATCATTGAGTGCTGCCGTGCATCTCTTCCCAACTCCACATTCAGTGAACTATAATAGAGACAAATCAGGGCTTGATTTACTGTTTTATTGTTGGTCTAGACTTAAGAAAGTGATGAGGCTTCGCTAATAATGCAGATTAAAGTGTGTTATGTCTGTAGCTGTTACACTGTGAATTGCAACCTCAGGTTGGCCACAGATATAAGGGTTTGGCAAAGATCACCAAAAGCATTCTGTGAGAATCAATTGGTTATATAGAATTTACAATAAAGTGTATTGCATATTTAATTATTTTGTAAATTATGGACTATATATCAGTAAAATTTATACTAAATTTATGTGTGTACATATATATGCACATATTTCGGAGAGGTGATTATTAAACACCTACTGACATGCTACTATATATACATATGTTTTTCTAAGAGTAAGTTGCAAATATAATGCCTCTTTACCAAATACTTATGAATGTATTTCTTTAAAAAAAATGACATTCTCAAATACAAGTTTATTAAGTCATCAAACCCAGGAAATAAACATTAATACAATACTATTATATGATTACTGATCTTATTGAAAATTTGCAGTTGTTTTAATAATGTCCTCTCTTGTCCAGGAAGTAGTGCAGAATCACTCATTGCATTAAATTCTCATGTCTCCTTATCTCCTTTAATTTGGAATAATTTTTCATTTAGAAAAACCTTTTACTACTCTGACAATTTTGAATTTTACAGGCCAGTTATTTTGTAGAATGTTCTTTAATTTTAATTTGTCTGATTTTTTCTTATGCTTCTATTTGGATTTTGGACATGTAGTAGGAAAACCACAGAAGTGATGGTGCGTCTTTAGTATTCTACCTTAGAGGTATATGATGCCAGTTAGTATCATTATCAGTGATAAATTTTAATCACTTTGTTAAGGTATTTGTCTACCATGTTTCTCTACTGTAAAGTTATTATTTTTTCTTTGTAATTAATAAATATCTTTGGGTAGATAATTTGAGACTATTCAAGTATTCAGTTTCTCAAAAAACTTATTCATTAGTTTTAGCATTCATTGATGATTCTTGAGTGTGTTAATTGTTATTACTGTAGAAATCAAATGCTTGTATTCTAATTTTATTTTTTATGTTTATGAATTGGCTTTTTTCTGTAAACACGAATTTTCCCCCTCCCTCCATCTATCTATATATATCAATAGATCTATCAATAGATCAATCGATTGATCCATTGTCTCTGTATAGACTGGAGATTCCTTTTTTATCCAATAAGTTGTTATCCATTATTGTTGTTATTTATTTTAATGTTCACATTGTCCCAGATTTGGTTGGAAGTCCCTTCCAACTGGCTCTATGTCTTTTTATAAGTCAGGCTTATTGTAGTATAATTTACATATAGGACAATTCAACTTTTTAAAGAGACTAGTTGGATAAATTTTGAGAAACATATACAGTTGTATAACCATCACCACCATCATGATATAAAACATTTCCATCACCCAAGAAAGTTCTGCCTCTTTGCATCAATCCTCTTTCTCCATTCCCAGTTCCTGGATATCACTGCTCTGATTTTTGTCTCTATTGTTTTCAGAATGTATTTTTGTTTGGTGTCTTTCACTTAGCATAATTATTTTGAGATTTATCTGTGCTGTTGCAAGTATCAATAGTTCATTTATGTTTATTGTTGAGTAGTATTCCATGGTATGGATATACCACAGTTTGTTTATCAAGTCACCTAATGATAAACATTTGAGTTGTTTCCAGTTTGGGGGCTGTTAAAAAATAAAGCTGCTATAACATTTGTGAACAAGTCTTTGTATGAATATATACTTTTTCGTACGAGTAGATATTTAGAGGAAGAATGGCTGAATCATAGAGTAGGTATATGTTTAACTTAAAAAAAGTCCAAATTGTTTCCCAAAGGACTCATACCATTTTGCATTCTCACATCAATGTATGGAGTTCTAGTTACTCTGCATCTTTGTCAGTACTTGATATGGTCAGTTTTTTTTTTTTTTAACTTTTAGCTGTTTTAATAAGCATGTAGTGGCATCTGATTGTAGCTTTAATTTGCAGTTTCCTGATGACTCATGATGTTGAATGTCTTGTCACATCCTTATTTGCCATTTACATATCTTCTCTAATGAAATGTGGGTTCAGATCTTTTGCCCATTAAAAAATTTGGGTTGTCTTCTATTATTGAGTTGTAAGAACTGTATTTTAGATTAGAATTATTTATTTTTTATTGTGGAGAAAAATAATATAACTGTCAATTTAAGTGAAGACTTAAGCCAGGAGTAAGCAGACTTTTTCGGTAGAGGGTCAGATAGTAAACAGTTTAGGTGCTGCAGGCTTTGTGGTCTCTGTTCCAATTACTCAATGCCATCCTTTTAGTGTGAAAGCAGCCATAGACAATATGTGAATGAATTAGCACACTGTGTTCCAATAAAACTTTATTTACAAAACAGGCAGAGGGATAGATTCACTCATGGGCCATCATTTGCCAAATCTTGGAATAGGCTTCAGTTTCCAGCACTTGATAGGATTGACTAAACCTGGGTTCCTGATGTGAAAAGCAAGATTAAAATGTAGAGTAAAAGCTCATTAATGGTTATTTGAAGGCTAAGTCCAGTCCATTTCACTTCAAAGTCAGAATCATAGAATATATGAGAGGCAGGGATGGGGGTAGATTTCTATATCAGGCTACATGTTTTCTAAGTTTTTTTTTTTTAGTCTCCAAGAACCAATAATTCTAAGGCCGAACTTTCAGAAATAGGCCACCAGAGGAAAGTATCCTTGCTGGTTTGTTGTCCCCATTAAGGCGTGCATCACAATTACTGATGGAGTTTTACTACGCATGATCCTAGATGCTGTCCACTGAGTCAGAATCTCTGTGGTGGGCTGGGTTATGTGTTTCTAGTTTTAAAGCATTTTCCAGATGTTTCAGGTGAAGCCAGATGAGGGACTAGCACTAAGTGATGAATAGAGATTCTCAGGGACTTATCTTAATAAAAAGATAAGAATAATCTCTAAGTACTACATTGATTTTATGTAAATAGGTGCTTCTAAAGAGTTTGCAATATTTTAAAAGTTAATAAGTGGTTAAAATACTCTTTCCTAAGCCCTCTCCCTAAACTTGATTGCTACTACTGAGCTTTTATTACACTATTTTTTTTCATGCACAGTGAAAAACAAACTTCAGAACAGCCTCTTCTAAATTTTCAAAAAATACAAATTATTGGACTGTAAAGAGTTTAAAATGTGTTGTGAAAATTTAAGCCCATTACCATTTATTCACAAGGACAAGTAGCTCAATCAAAACAGAATCTTTGGCGGATTAAATGTGTTTAAATAAATAGTTAACTATAATACCAGGGGATTAGTATTTTTGGAGGGCTCTGTCTTTGATAGAGCTTTAGCTGATATTCTTTGATAATCCCTGTTTTTCCCTGGCATGCCTATATTTGCTTTGGAAACAGTCTTTTAATATGTTGCATTTTAACATTATATCCACAGTTTAGAAAAGGAAATTCTATTTGTAATGTAAGTCTACCAGGTAAGCTTGGGAAATGACAAAATTGGTACTTGACAATTGCTTTAGACCTAAGATAGAGAATCCAAAGAAGTCCATTTAATTGTGATTTGTTGATGTAAGACTCAAAGCTAGTTTTACATTTTAAAAATTTTATCTATTATTAAGAAAAATTATTTGGTGTCATCCTGGGTTATTGTCTAACAAGCCCACCCGAGGGTTATTTAATTCTCTAGAGAATGTACTTTTGCTTGAATTACTATTTACTCTTGATTAGGGCTTTAATGCTGCACATGTTAACTTAGAGACTTTTGTTCATTAGAAGTAAAGTGGTTTCTGATTGGTAGAGAAGATAACCCCAGTGCTTATAGTTTCATTTCCCTGTAGGTAATTAAACAGTTTGGTCTCATATAGAAAACTTACTTTAGCAAATTTTTCCTGATGGACCATTTAAGGACCTCTGTTCTTTGAAGTCTCCTCTGGACCAGGTTAACTAGCCTGCTGGAATGAATCTTAATGTATTATATGAGTTTCTGATACATGCTTTAGATGTGTTGAAGTTTCATGTTTTTAACTTTTTGATAATTGTCTGATTTCTTTTTCTTTCAGTAGTCCAAGTTAACTGTGTTATTCTTGTATATAATTAATTTTGACTCTAAATTTAGCTATTTTCTAACTGCAATTATCAACCGTATGAATTAAATATTTTGTCTTTCACCTGTGAAGATGGTTTTTTACACTGACCATCAGCAAAATATTCACTGTAGCTAGAAAATAACTGTTTTGTTCATGCTACATGGGTCAGGTATAGGGGATACCAAGGTAAGTGAGACATGCCTCCACCTTCCTCTGGACCCTCCACAACCTGGTAGAAAAGACAAATAAGCATTGCTGAATGCTGAGACAGAGACTTGGGTGCGGAGGAAGGAGCACAAAATCATTCACAAGCTTTATTATGTCCTTGAGACCACTAGCACATGAATAGGGCATAGCAAAGTAAAGTGCATGAATACAGGCTCTGAAACCAGGTGGACTTGGAAGAGAATCCTGGCTCTTCCATTTATCAGTATATAGCCTTGCAATTTCGTTCAACTGTCTCAGCCTCAGTTTTTTCATCTGTTGATTGGAGATAATTCATATTCTCTCTCTCTCTCTCTCTCTCTCTCTCTCTCTCTCTCTCTCTCTCTCTGTGTGTGTATGATAATTTTATGTGATAATTTTCTATATATACAGAAATGCCATGATGATTAAATGGGACTTGGAGTAAAAGGTCGACTCAGCAGGTTTGAAGTGTCCAAATTGCGAACATTTCAAAGAAATGGGCACTTCACTGGTCACCGGGAGATGACCTCTAAGCCCTTAGAACATTCCCCCTGTTAAAAGCATCATTTATTTGGGGCCTTAGGCCATTCAAGATACTCTGTGTTAACAGTGTGATTGGTAATGGAGGGTTGGGTCACACCGTATCAGTTTGAATTTTGGAGGAGATGGAGACTGAATAACTAAGGCCAGTCATACAAGCACTCTATGCTTACAAGATTAACCACCAATGAAAACCCTGGACACTGAGGCTTGGGTGACTTCCTTAGTTGATACTACTCTACATGTTGTCATGCATTGTTGCTAGGATAATTAAGCATGGCTTATGTAACTTCAATGGGAGAGAGCAATTAGAGGTTCATGCCTGGTCTTCTCCTGGACTCTGCCCTATGTTCATTTTGTCTTTGATAATTTCGATCTGTATTCTTTTGCTGGAATTGATGATAACTTGAATAAAACAGCTTTTCTGAGTTCTGTGAGTTCTTCTGGAGAATCACTGAACCTGAAGGCGGTTGCAGGGAACCCTACTGTCAGTACCTGGGATAGAGTAAATTTGGTTTCATCTTTGCCTGACTTCTGATCCTTGGATTGTCTATTCTTTCCAGCTCTGTTTCCAGCCCTTGGAGCCACTGGTTGCTGTTACTTTCTCTGCTTGACCTAAAGATTGTTCTTCTAAAGGTCTCTGCTTGTTTAGGCCTAATAATTTATAACTTATGTTGATGTTAACTTCTCATGCATGTCTATGTTTTCCCTCCTCCAATTACAGTTCATGTGAAGTAAATAGTGCCTTTGATTGTCTTGCTATCTATGCATAGCGCCTGATGCCTGAGATGACAGTGTGAATTAATAGAAAGGGTCTGGGTTTTAGAGTTAGGAAAAGCCGGACTGGAATGCAGCTCAGCTCTTTATCTGCCCCATCATCTTGGACAAGTCCCTCCAACTTTCAGAGCTCTGGCTTTCACATTTGAACTTATATTGGATTTATATTTTGGACTTATATTACCTATTCCCCAGGGTAATCAAGAGCCTACCCGGCTCAGACCTAAGACATGGTAATGCCAGCAGTTAGAGTTAGGTGGCTAACTCAGGTAGGTGGTTTATGTGCTTTATGTAGATAAAACCTCTCTAACAGGCATGGAATGTAAAGGGACAATTAGGAGGTTTTGTCCTGTCCTCTTATGTGCATAGGCTCCAGAAGTTTCTTGGGAAAGAACATGAACTCTGCCTACAACTGGGGTTCAGAAATAAGCAGACATAGCTGATGAACTACAGAGCAGGACAAACAATAAAAGCTGGATTGCAGGTAGGGACAATTGATTATTATTGTTAAAATAGGTTGAAATCATTTTAGTATATGCCAGACTCTGTTTTAAGCCAAGTAACATGTATAGGCTCCTTTAATCTTCTTAATCCTTATGAAAGAGGCTGGCTTTTCAATTAGGAAACCGAGTTCAGAGGATTGAAGTAACTTGTCCAAGGTTACACAAGTAGTAGGTGGAGGAGCTGGGATTGAGAGCTGAGCAGTCTGGAGCCATGCTCTTAACCATTAACATCTGGCTCTCATTGAACTAATTCCCTGCCACAGTGCCGACAATTTGGGGTAGGAGAGCAGTGGTGAAAAAGAGCTCTTTATTACTGGAAACATGATAAACTCTCCTGGGGAAAGCTTTCTTGAAGAGTTGATGATACAACTGGTCGCTGTAGCATGGGAGGCCCCCTTCCCTTGTGTCAAAAGAACTGGACACCTTAAAAGGAAGGGGCTTCTTATTTCTGGATATAGAGAGAGTTAAGTTCTGGAGAGCATCAGGTAGGGAGCATGATGCCTTCAGAAAGCATCAGCAACAGAAGGACAGTGCACAGAGGACTAGCACCTCTGTGACTGGGGTAGGCCAGGTGGCCCAAATGCAGTGGCAGCCTCCTTATTAAAGCTCTGTAGACAGTGCTGAGAAACTCAGGATGCTAGCAGCTGAAAACTGCATACTGCCCAGACTCCAGGATAGCTCATCCATGATATACTCTCTATTTGAGTATATCAAAGGAAGAGGAAAATGCACAGTCATGAGTGTCAAGTTCAATGAATATTTATAAACTAAGTGTAACCTATGACTGGCATAACGTATCAAAATATAATCAGCACCTAGAAGCACCACTTTCACCCCTCTCTGTCATCCCTTCCCAAGGTCACCACTATCCTGACTTCTAAAGCCTTGGATTCATTTTGCCTGATTTTGATTCCCCTCACCCCATTACTTTAATTGCTTTACTGAGTTAAAAATTTTTGTAAAGTGATGAAATATATGTGAAAAAAGAGATATAATTTTTAAAATGAGATTTAAGCTGAATGCTTTGGTAAAGACCAGATAAAGGTAATTGGTGAAAAATTGCTTTCAAAGTAAGTATAGGTGAGACAAGGATAAAAGATTGGGAAAATGAATAAAAATCTCAAGGGATGCTACACTAAGACAGCTTTGCACGTATAAACTTTTGTTCGGCTTTTAAGAAGTCCAAGATAATGTATTATGGTTATGATTGAAGCAAAAACAAACAAAAAACTTAGAACACCATTGGTGGATTTACATCTAAAAAAAAATGAAGACTTTGCCCAATGTCAAAATATTGGTGTATATATGTACAGTTTTCAATTTTAATATAAAATAAAATGTTAATGTGTGTATCATTTGATACTTTAACAGACTTTCCCTTGCCACCCAACTTTATTGAGATGTTAGTGATATATAACATTGTGTAAATTTAAGATATACAATGTGATAATTTGATACACATATATATTGAGAAATGTTTACCACAATAAGATTAATTAACACATCCTTCATCTTCTGCTTTTTCTATTATGATCAGGACATTTAAAGTCTACTCTCATAGCAACTTTCAAGTGTACAATACGATATTTTTGACTACAGTCACCACGCTGCACTTTAGATTCCTGAAAATAATTCCTTTTATAACTAGATGGTTGTAGCCTTTGACTAATATCTCCATGTTCCCCCCACTTCCCAGTCCCTGGAAACCACTGTTCTACTCTCTGGTTCTGTGAGTTTGGCTTTTATCAATTCCACGTATAAATGAGATCATGTGGTATTTGCCTTTCTCTTCTGACTTATTTCACTCAGCATAACGCCCTCAAGCCCCATCTATGTTGTTGGAGAGAGTTGGATTTCCTTCTCTTTGATGGCTGAACAATATTTAATTGTATATGTATATTGCATTTTCTTCATTCGTCTGTCTATGACTACTTAGATTTTTTCCATGTCTTCGCTGTTGTAAATAATGCTATAATGAACAAAGGGTTCAGATATCTCTTTGAGATAATGATTTAATTTCCTTTGGATATATAGCCAGACATGGGATTGCTGGGTCATATGCATTTTCATCTTTATGTAAATGGAATCATTCTTGTTTACTTTTTTTTCGTATCTTTTTTCTTATAACTTTGTGTTTGTGCTATTTATCCATATAGTTATTGTAGATGCCATTTATTTAATCTCATTGAGACTTAGTATCCTACTGAGTAAATGTATCACAGTATTTTCATCCATTCTATTGTTGATGAGCACTGGATCATAGTTTTAATTTTGGGACCCTTTCTCCTTTGAGAACTCATAGAAAGACATAAGAAGGGAGAAGGCTGAGAATCTCACTGGTGGAACCAGGGCCAAATTCTTATAACAACCACCTTGGGACTTATGATAGAGGATTCTCAGAACTATTTTAAGAAGAACACCACTGGAAAGCACAACCAAGGACCTGGAGTACTGAATGTGAGAGGTTGACTGTAAATTTGCCTTCACTTACAGTCACCACCTAGAGAGTTCTACTATGTGTGGGTTACAAGGATTAAAAACAATATATGAAATGTCTTTCCTGGCACCAAGTAGGCACACAGTAAAGGGAAGTGGCATATATTGTTATACACATGCTGAAGAGCCATTTTAACTTTATGAATCAATCTTTATGTGTAAAAATATGGGATATGGTAACGAGAAAGAGAAAGCCATGTGAAAGGTTATATATGGTCCTAGTGGGCACTGTTATTATCCTCACTGGAGGCCATGGAGGCCTACAGCAGTCTGGAAGGGCTTTAGGCACAGAATAGAGCCAAGAGGAGCTCTGTAGGAAGTTCTATTCAATTCCTTCATTTTTGAGATGAGCACACAGAGCCATAGAGAGTTCTGTGGCTTGTCTCTGGCAGCCTTCAAGTGACTGCTTCAGCTTAGAAAGACAAAACGAGCAGCCCCAGTCAAAGAATTAAAAGAAGCACACCTCACCCAAAGATGCAGATATGAGGGGTTGGGAATTCATTGGTTTACAAAGCCTATCTGTTTAAGGTTAGGGTGGAGTGGCCTCAGCATCATTTGGAACCAGGGTCTGGAATGTTCCAGGATTCTCCTTCTGTCTCACAGTTGTGTTTTTCTTCCCAGAAGCTTTCTTCACCAAGCTGAAAGTAGTGCTGCTGATGGCTCTCCATATCTCAGCTTCACTCTCAGAGAGGGCCCATCTCTTCTCAGTCCTTAAAATCAGGGAAAGGCTCTGATTGGTCTAGTTGGGCTTTCAATTTTCTTTATGGCTTGGGATGGGTGATGGAGCATGTTTTAATTGGAAGCCTTATTTAGAGCTGTTTTTTGGGGGTTGGGGGGAGAAAAAATTTTCATAAAGAAGGGAACTGATATTTTCAGAAGAAAGAGGTGCCAGGCAGGAAAAAACACTAGGTATCTACTGTTTTACCTAAGATGCTTTGGGTTGCATGAAACAAATCTTAGAATGAACTAATTTAAACAATCACTAGCGGTCCCCAACATTTTTGGCACTAGTGCTCCTATGAGGATTTCATGCCTGCTGATCTGAGATAGAGCTGAGGTGGTGATGCCAGTGTTGTGGAGCGGCTGCAAATACAGATGAAGCTCCACTAGCTTACTTGTCTGCTGCTTACCTCCTGCTGTGTGCCCCAGTTTTTAACAGGCCATGGACTGGTAGCAGTTGGGGACCCTTGATCCAAGCAATTTGTTAAAAAGTTCAAGGTAAGTCCTCACTTTAGGAGCATTTTGATCAAGTTCAAGCTCCTTTTCTCTATGATTTCTTTTTGTTAAATTTTCCTGCTGTGTGTTTTGGATCCATTCTCAGTCTAGCTTCCAGAACAAGACAGATTATCCATGTCTTCTGTTGAAGTCTGGAGATTCATTCTGAGTGAACTGGGTTAGGTCACATCCTGGCCTTGACTCATTTTGTTGGGGTCAGGTGATGGGATGTACTAACTGGCCTTTCCACTTGGTTGACCTCTGGAGCTGTGGTAGAATTGGCTTTTCTAGCAGGAAAAAGCATAAATGCTAGGGTAGGGGAGTAACAAACAGTTACTCACTTTATCACTAAAAAAAAAAAAAAAAAATGAGAGAAGTTAAAAAAATTACCCCAAAGCACACACCTGGTAAATGGTGATTATAAGATTTGAACAAAAGTCTCCCTGATCACTGAGGTTGAAAGCATCAGTCTAGAATTCCTCTAGTAAGAAGCCATTCCTGGTATCTATTGCTGCATTATACTCTACCCCAAACATAGTAGCTTAATGCAATAAGGAATTATTGCTTAACACTCTGGGTTGAGCTCATTCGGGCAGTTGTTCTGTTCCATGGGGTGCCTGATGGGGCTGGAACATCCAAGATGGCTTTTCACTTACATGTCTGCTGCTTCCACTGGATGGCTGTGAGAGCTGGGTACCATTAGACATTTATCTTTCCACTGGGCCCACCAGTAAGATAGATGAACTTCTTCACACAGTGGCCAAAGCCTCCAAGAACAAGTACTGTATTTCTCCCAAAAGGATAAGCCTCTGCTTGTGTCACCCTTGTCAATTTTTATTGACAAGGCAAGCCCCATGGCCAAACAGAGTCAATGTGGGAGGAATCTGCGCAGAGTTGTGAATATCAGAAGGCATAGGTCATTGGAGGCTACTCAATGTAAAGACCACACTGGCATACTTTTATCCCCTTCTACTAGTGTAGAAACTATTCTGTCATAATGCAAAGAGCAGACAATTTCTTTAGAACTTCTCTGTTCTTTGAAGGAAATTACTATTTCTAATTAGTCCAGTTAATGATGTAGTGTCTCATTGGAGGTCCCATCAATGGACCATCAGAGGACCATTGTGGTGTGTGGCTGCATAGCTGTGTTACAGCAGCGTCTGCTGGAAGCTCTGCAGCTAATGGCATTTGTAGTTTCCATTACATTCTGGCTTTCACAATATAAATTGTCCCAGATGTGTACTTTGGAGCACGGAGTTTTATTTTTATTTGGTTTTATTTTTTAAACGTAGGCTGAACTTTAAGTTGTTTGACCTGGGTTTTCCCCCCTTAGGTTTTATTTTGAGAGCTTCATATATCTAAAACAGTGGTGGGACACTGTACATTTCATGATCTTTTCAGATGCCCAAAGCATATGTTTTACTTCTGGCATTCTGCTGGGAAGAAAAGAGGAAAGTATTTCAGAGGGGTGGCCATTTGTCACCCACCCAGTGGCCCCTGTAAGGCTGTAGTGTGCTGTTCAACTAATCATTGATTTGCTGCTTTCCCAAAGACCAGGATGATATGTCTACTTTCAATCCATTGTGGGTATTCCATTTCTTCTTTTGGTATATACAGCAACTTTAAATTGGCATTTTTTATTTTTTATAAAGATATCTTCATCATTCAATTTATTTTCTCCCCTTCTAATGGAACATCAGTGCAAATATATTCGAGTTTCTAAACTGCTGGGTTACATTTGTGAAGCCCAATTTTCTTAACACCATATACTTGTTTTTGAGGGGGTGGGAGAATATATATTTTTATTTTCTGTTTCCCTTCAAGGAATATGACACAACAGTTTTCTTAATTCAACTCTACTTATTTACACATATGGATGCTGTTTTAAGTTTAGTATTTTATTATCTCCTCTAATTTTAAATATCTGAGTTTTGCTCTTTCATCTTCTAGCTTGGCATTTTTGGAGGAACATGTTCTATTGATGTGTCCACCCCACTTCAGCTGTTCTTTCTCTTATTTCATGACTCATAAAAAAGAAACAATTTGAGAGCATGGTATTCCTGGTGACTCTCAGTGGTAAATGTTGTGAAGTCAAATATGGCTCCTTGCACCAGACTATTTGTAAACAGTGAGTTGAATTTCCATCCTAGTCTAGAAAATAAAAATTTGGTATCGTTTCCATTTTGAGACAGTGAAACTTGGAGAATGCCATTAAAATACTTATAGCTTTTGGCATCTCTGGGTCTATAGAATGAGTTTTCCAAGTGTTCATTAAGTATTAGCCCATAACAACCTGTATACTGCTACCAGCTTCAGTGAGGTTGTTGATTTCTGGCTCAGTGCAATCAAGAACCATTTGAAGGGTAGAAGATCACTTGATGATGTGAGATTATTTAGTGTCCTTGCCTTACTTGAACAAAGCAAAAGAAGGATGGTCTAGCTGTATGGAAGTAGGATATGGATTCTCCCAGGGTGTAAAGAAATTTGAGATTTCAAGTATATTCTCATTTATTAAATGATGCATTCCAACTAAATGAGATTCTTTCTGACTTAGAGCTATTTCCACAGATAATTTCCAACTTTAGTAGGATTTAACCATCTTTTTTGGACACCTAAGCCAACTCTTATGCATCAGAGTTAATTAAGCTTTATCCTGGTCTCTCCTTGTTAGGGATTGTGGGAGGCCCTGGACAGGCTCATTTTTATGGACAATTTTATACCAGCCCTTCAATGATTTATGCTCCTATGCCACAATGTATACTTGTTTTTTCTGCCCACATAGATCTAGGTGGGGCATAAGATCGACCAACTAAGTTCTGGCCAATGGCATGTGGGCAGAGGTGATGAAGCCACTTCAAGTTGGCCCCCAGACTCTTCTGAGTGATCTTGTATGTGCATTCTCTCCCTAGGGAAGCCAGCTGATGCCAACTCCCAGGGTTAGGGCATGGGAGTAGTGTGTGGAAGGTGGCAGAGCCTCTGTCAGCTGGGTCCACAATGATTGTGAGAACTGGGTTCCAACTCCTCTGTCCCTCCAACATACCTGGTCTCCCTACCACCAGTCTCTACCATTGGGCTTTTGGTGAGAAAAATCTCTATGTTTTGTTTAGCCACTGAGAATTTATAGTACTCTAGTTGTGACAGATAACATTAGCTGAACTAATACACAAAGGACTTCTTACCCTTCACGGACTTCTGGCCATTACCTCTACCTTGGGCACACCCCTATGAGGAAAAGTCAGGAGACATTGGGACAGGACACTCACTGAAATCTTTCCTTGGTCTAAGCTGCTCCTTGATTTCCAAATTTGCTAAAGCTTGTGAGCAGAAATGTTTGATATCCATGACTTTCTTTTCTGCCTTCCTCTGAACTAAAGCCTAGTTCCTTCCAATCTGTGCCTAAGACAGAATTGCTTTTTGATGAGTATTTGCTGTCCTCTATGTAAGTGACAAGAATTTATTAAGCTCCTATTATCTGTTTAGCCCTAGGCTGGGACTGAGAGAGAGAGCAAAGCACGTAGTTTATCATCCCAAAGATTTTGTAAATTAAATAGAGAAGCAAGATATTCATATAGAAATTAACTAGAGGATAATGTGATGCCATATGTAAACAGATTTTATGGGAATTCAACAAAGGAGAATATGCATGTGGACTGGGTTTAGTTGGAGAAGCTACTAGTAGATATAAGAATTCTACTTGGCCTCAAGAGAATCTGAGCACTAAAGTATGATAAGTACAAATGGGTCCTAATGCAAATTTTAATATTCCTTGCTTAGCACAAAACAACCTGCCCCCTTTTCTCTGGAGCAGGGGAATCAGCTATGGCCAAGCAAAGCTGAAGATTTGAGGTAACTGGAGAGGGCTAGAGGGGTAGGGAAAATAACTGATATTGATAATCTGTCTCATAGGGCTCCTGGGGGGAGGAATACAGGATAGAGAAGAATGAGTCCAAGGGCCGTTTTCTCTTGTTCTAGGAGGACATATACTATAGTGTGTTTACACACACACACACTATATACATATATGTATATACACATACACACACATATACATATACTATATGCTGTAGTATATTGTGCAGAGAAAGAAAGATAGCTATAATCGGGCACCCTCCCACACCTGTAGCTAACTTCCGAGTGGAAGAAAACTCTACATTCTCTCCTTATATAACCCTGTGCCCAGGACACGTGTGTGAGCTTCCATCATCTGGCAGCCTGCCACTATTTTTAACCAGTGTATAAAAGGTGCCTCAGCCATGCAAGGGGATGCTGTGCCCTTGCTGTATAACCCCGCTGCCCTGTGAAGTGGGCTGCACCCTTGCTAGAATAAAGAGCTACGTCAGTTGCCTACGGCTCCCCATATTTTCTTCCAACTGCTCGAGTCTCGTACCCCTGATCTCGGAACCACAAATCTGCATCAACAAAATAGCTATACCACAGTATATAGTGTATATACTCCCCCCTTCTCTGGGGGCCCAGTCCATAGCACACAGTCCTCTCAACTGGTGGTGTGCTGAGGTTAACTTGTATGGGCTTAAGAGGGTTGATTGAAAAATTTTCAGGAATTTTGTGAACCAGTTGTTAAACATGTCTATTAGTATTATTATAAATTCAACTGTATGTCTCATATGAACTTACAGTTAAAGAAATTACATTTAACTAAAACAGCGATAATCCTCAAAACTCACTTCCCTGGTATTTGCCACATTTTTTTTCTATTATCTATGCTTGGGGTTTCTTACAACTAGTATAAATGTACGATATGATGGTCTTATGAAGTGAATTGTGTCTTCCTCCACATTCACATATTGAAGTTCTAATTCCTAGTCTCAGACTGTGACCTGATATGGAAACAGGGTTTTACAGAGGTAATTAGTTAAGATTGGGTTATTAGAGTGGGTCCCTCATCCAGTATGCCTAGAGTCCTTAAGAAAAGAAAATATTTGGACACAGACATATACACAGGGAAAACATCATGTGGACAGGAAGACAGATCGGGGTGATGCTATGCTAGCCAAGGAGTGGCAAAGATGGCTAGCAAACCACCAGAAACTAGGAGAGAGGCCTGGAACAGATTCCCCTTCACAGCCCCCAGAAGGACTATCCCTGCCAATACCTTGATCTGGAACTTCCAGCCTCCAGAATTGTGAGACAATAAATTTATGTGGTTTAAGCAACCCCCACACCTACCCCATTTGTGGCATTTCCTGAAGGCACCCTTAGGAAACTAAAACAGGTGGAAACACTGTGTGCTGTTGCACATCCCCCTCATTCTTTGACTTTGTGTTGAAAGCTTGAAACCAGCCACAAGGGGCTGAATTGTAAACAAATGTCACAAATCAGGGCTTGATTAATTGTTTTGTTGATTGTCTAGACTAGGGGTTGGTAAACTGCAGCCTGTGGGCCAAGTCTGGGCCCCTGCCTGCTTTTGTAAGAGTTTTATTGGAACACAGCTGTGCTCATTTGTTATCATATCATCTATGGCTGCTTTCACATCACAATGGCAAGTCGAATAGTTGTGACAGAGACTATGTGGATCACACAGTTGAGGATATTTATTATCTGACCCTTGGTCTAGACTTAAGAAAGTGATAGAGACAATTTTAAACATACAGATAAAACATGCATCCATTGTATTGTGATAGCACCAAAAATTGAGAAAATATTCTTTCAGTATTTGAAAACTATTATCTGATTTTGCAAAGAAGTTGTTCTTATCATGGACAAATGAGTGAAGTTCTGACATAAATCGTTGTCATTTTGCTTCTTATTTGTTCATGTAAGTAAAATATAAATAACACTTTTAAATTTAAAAAATATAAATAAAAATATAAAAATATCAGCCAACATTCAGGTCAGAACTATACTTGTCCATTGCAGTTGCAGCTTGGCTACAGATAGGAGTCCGTCAAAAATCAATGGAAGCATCTATGAGAATCAACCAGCCATGTGGAATTCATTTGTGTTGCATTTTGGTGAAGTTTATAATAAACTTATGTATGTATATACAGGCATACATTTTCTTCCCTCGAGTGCCAGTTGTTGAACATTTACCAGCATACCACTTCTTCCAAATCTACACAGCATCTCTGGTGGGAGCAATTGCAGTGGAAAAGCTTATGGCACCAAGGAGCCCAGCCTGGCTAAAATCTGCACTGAGTGAGGGAACAGCAAGTGCCAAGTGTGTTCATGGGTGAAGTGGATCTGCTGATGGAGGGGCTCAGATGCACATCCAAGTTTGGGCTTGCTCCGACCAGCCACAGAAGTCCTTAGCAAAGGAGTGAGAGGGTGAAAGTATTAATTTAAGAAGATGGATTTGGTAACAATGAGAAGAACACACAGGGCAGGAAGACCAGCTCCCAGCTGTTGTAATCTGTGCCTTAGGAAACAGTCTCAGCACTGTGATGGCTCTGTCCAAGGCATGTTTTCTGTCATTTTTAAGGAAGACTTGCAAAATGTTAAGAAATGAGATCCTTGCTTGATTGAAGAAGTCTCAATGGACCTCCAGAGCAGGAAAAAGAGAAAAATAGGAAAGAAGTTCTGAAAAGCTTTGCTAAATGGCTGCCATGTGGCTTTCTACCATCCCTTTGTTGCTTTCTAGATGTCTAGTAGAAATGAAGAAATAGTTTTTCAATAACCTTTTCTCAACAGATATGCATGGAGGGCTCACTTTAAATCCCAGACCATGCATTTGCAGTAAGTTGGGAAGGCTGTTGGATTCCATGGAGACTCGACTGGTGGTGGCAGGGAGGGTCCTACTGTGCTTTGGGTCCACTCCTTTCAGGGTATTACAATCCCTGCCTGACCTTCCCTGGCCCACGAGGGAACACTGGAACTGTTCCCCACAGTGAACAAAGGCCAAATAGCTTTTTTTGCGAACCTCTCATCCCTCAGAAAGACCGTGACTCTTGCCAGCATTTTCTCAGACCAGGAGGTTCTCTCCAGGCTGGTATCCCTTGTCTCTTCCTTCTGGGCCCAGATTTGATTTTAGACAGGAGGGATTTAGGGACTCTATCTGATGCTCTGGCATGTAGCCCCAGATTTTGATGTACTGCCTGCCTGCTGAGTTGGGCCCAATACTGGTTAATGGGCTTGTACCTTTTTCCCCATGCAGGATGGGACAGGCCTGTCTCTGGGGGCCCTGCTTAGTGCTATAGACCTCTGAGAACCGGAGTGCAGGGTTGTTCATGCCAGTCTCCCTGAGGCCTGCCCCTGGTTCCAAGCCCACTGGGCTTGGTTACTGCTGACAGCTGTTAAATAATGGCCTAACAGCCCGCATCCCCATACCTCTCGGTGTGGCCCATTGCTAAATTTTTTTTTCTTCCCTCTGAATTGGACTTCAAGTATGCAGTAGAAAAGGTAATAACTTTAAAATCTGCCATATTGGGGCAGAAATATATGATTTGTCAGAAGGTAGCTGTGTGGTATTGGGCAAATTATTTAACCTTGCTGAGCCACAGTTTCTTTATCTGTGAAGAGGGGTTAAGGTATGGGGATGTTCTGAAGATTTAAAGAGAGAACATAGGTGGTGGTGGCGGAGTGGGGGTGGTGTGTTATTATCACACACTCAAATCCACTCATTCAAATGTTCAGATGCAGATTGCGATTCAGTCACTTTGGTGCCAGGCCTGAGAGTCTGCCTGTTTAACAAACTCCCAGCTGATGCTGATGCTGCTGGGCCCCAGATCACACAGTGAGTGGCATAACATGACATTGACATTGACTCCCTTCTAAGCACCTGCAGTCTCCAACCGCTGCCTTATTCAGGAGGGAGGCCAGACTCCTGGTCTGCCTGTTCCTGCTTCTCTGTCCAGCCTGTCAGGAGATTTGTCCCTGACTTTCATAACCCAGGGAGGCTAATACAGAGGAGAACTCTTATCTTACAAAGGAAGAAAGGAAAGCCGGCTGTGTTTGGCAGTGAATTTAAAATGAGAACAATGAATAGTAACAGGTACTCAGCAGCAGCAGCAGGTGTGTGAGTGCCATTACATCTATTTAGGATGTCTTAAGAACTTCATTGATTTCTGAAATTTATGATGAATGAGCCCTAGAGAGCTGGGACGTAGAAAAATTTGGAGAGAATATAAATATGGTCTAAAGTATGGAAATTTGCAAGAAGGCAGAACACAATGAGAATGAGTGTGTGTGTCTGTGATCTCACTGGTTTTCATTCCTGGAAATACATATTTTCTTCTCTTTTTACACTTTTTCCTCACCGAATGCTTTTGTGTGAAACCTTTGGATGAGTGCCTCCTCTTGATACAAATGTCCAAATCCCACTCCTTCTCAAGGCCCAGCTCAAAGGCCACTTCCTTCATGTAGGTCTTAGTTAACCCGCTGATCAAAGGGTGGCAGGTGTCCCCAAGCCGTCCAGCTCAGGTGTAAGGCATTTCTAGTGACAAGAACCATCAGCGCGCTTCTGGAGTCCAGTGCTGCCAGGCACCCCTTCTGGTTGGAGGGGTGGGGACTAATGGGGAGTCCCTCAGTGTTTGTAAATGTCGGTAATGATGACACCATTGCAGCTACCAAAACAACCTGTACAGCTGATTTGGCTGCTCTAGATGCAGCTGCTTCCTTCAAGGAGGCCTCATGAATGAAAAGCCTGTGTGGTTCTCTCTGTTCCATTCCCTCAGGCCCTGGGTCGGTGAGTGGGTGGGGAATTACCATTCTCCCTTCCCCTCATACTGGGTCACACCCTCCATTAGAACAGTGACAGGGTTTTCAATTGACCTGTTTTTTAAGTTTATCTTACCCTTCTTAGGAAGGGCCTAGGAGAGTCGTTGGTCTTTAGAGTGACCCTGTTCTGCTGTGAGATCGTTTTCACAGGGGACAAGTTGTTGATGTTCAAATGGGCAATCGTTCGCCCTTTGCATGAAGCTTCTCAGTTGCTTTTGCAAATAGAGCAGTTCTTCTGTCCCTTTGCAGGTGGTACTCTGCTTCCCTCTCCCTCTCCGCATCTGGGAGCATGTCCACCTTCTGAACTTCTCTTACCAGGGGTATCGTCTCTGCTTTCCAGGCCAGCCATTTAGACAGGAGTATTATCTCAAAGACAAGGATGTATTTTCCTTGAAGGCAGGATTCATGCCTGATCTAGCTTTAGATCATTTGCATTGACAGTTTGAAAATACTTATTCAGTGGTGACTAGAAAATTGGTACGCTTTTAAACCATATCAGTCATAATAAGGTCTGTCTCATTTAGATCTGAAATTGATATTATTGTGCCATCTGTGTCTTATTCTAGCTACCATAGACTCTGAATCTTTTTGTGCAGTTGTGATGGGCAGCCTTACCACATAGATCCTAGGAAATATATCACTAAGTTGAAAGCCAGATCATTTTGTATCTGGAAATATAGGATTTTCCTCAAATGCTAGGACTAGAAAAGCAAGCAAGAATGCCAAACACTTATAAAATTTCTTAAACGTTATCATTGCTGTTTCTTATTTTTCTTGCTTTGGAAATAATGCTCTTCAGAGCCTGAAAAGATCTTCTGAGCTCAGCTGTGGACTCAGGCCACTGTGGCCTGTGAGTGTTGGAAGAGTCATCCTGCCTGGGTCTGGGAGTTGTTCTGTTCCTGCTTATCAATAGCAGGAGGAGCTGAGGGGGACGGAAGTGTGGGCCTGCTTTGGAACAGTTAAACAAAATCAATGACTGGCAGGAAAAAAAGGAGGATGGGAAGGCAGAACAATATGGATCATAAATGCAAGCATCTCTTTAATTCACTGCTTCCTACTCCCTCCCTGCCCACCCCTAGCCCAGCTCCCACACAAGATCATCACCAAGAGAAGGTTTAAATTGGCCTTGACTCATAAGCCCCTAGCTTCAGCACTACCGTAAATCACAGAGCTGGGGTGCAGCAGCTGGAACTTAATGGGATTACCCTATGTTGTGAGTCTGCTGAGCAAACTGCATGGGGAGCAGTCTCTGTATCCACCACCAGGGACACTAAAATTGTCCTGCACTCTGTCAGCAGCAAAGGTTGCATATCACATTATAGCCTTTGGGTTGTCTTAGTGACTCCTAGAGTTTCTAATTCAGGGCGGTTGGCTGACCTTCTGGAAGGAAGAGAGACTTCTCCACACTGTCTGTTCCTTCCCCTCCCATCACACTTTGCTTCTCTGAGTGGAGTTTTGGCAGCAGTTTAATTGGTGGCTCTGTTTGTTTACATGTGACCTTTGTGTTGTAGTGCTCTTTTCTAGCTCCTCCCTTAGTGCATCTTATACTCTCATTTTAAACAAATCTCTAGTCATCTCTTCCTGGCCCAAGTGGCTCTGGAAAGAAGCACCTCTCAGATTATGAGATTGAAGCTACGGCGGGTATGTGTGTAAGCATGCATTGTTGTTTAATTTTTTTCTCCATACATACATGAAAAGGAAAATAGTTTTCTTTTTTTGCCTTCTTGAATTTGTTGGCTATTCTTGACCAAGCAGCCCATTTAATTAAGTTTAAATGAATCTCTGTCTTGTAAGGAATGGAGAAATAGAGGCAATTTGCTGGCAGTAACAGAAGAGAGCAGATACATCCTGGGTTCCAGTGTTATCTGAGCATTCATGATTTCCATTGGAGAAATGCTAATTTTTATTTCTTATGCTGTAGTTTTTGTATCATGCTGTTTTAGAATTAAGAAAGACTGGTTTCCATGTTTAAATTACAATGTTATCTCTCCTGCCATATCAGCCATTTATTGGCCAATACAGACCAAGGGCCTACAATGCATGTGTGCTCTATGCTGAGAATATAAAGATGAATGACAGGCTTCTTAGGTGTGAAAAGCTCATAGAGCAATGAGGGAGATAGTTATGTAAATGGTGGATTGTTATGTAACATGATAAGCGTGGGGGTGTGTCTGTCACATGAACGTTTCCAAGTCGCACCAGCCTGTGGTACAGATGAGGTCAAATTCCCTGACAGAACTCGAATCTCACTGGCCTGTGCCCCTCCCCCAGAATGCACCCTCTCACACAGTTATTTCTGTGAGTCTCTGGCATCTTGCTTATATTCTTTGGCTCTACCCCCTGTGATGCCCCTTGCCCTCACTTCTGCTTCTGGACCCGCCTTGCTGCTGCCGCGAATCTGCCAAAAGTCTGTCTGCTGTTGCTCCTCAGGCTATAGCTGACTGATGCCACATTCCTCCCCCACCATCCTGAGCCTGGTCACCCTGCACCATGGACTTGAGAGAAGAGAACACCGTTTTTGATTTTGGGTTACATTTTGTCACCTGGGCATGAAGCAGTGTGGCCCGTGCTTCCGTGTCTCACACTGAATATATAACAGCTGCTTTGGCTTCTGCCTGAACAGAACTTGGGCATAAAACAGTGGGGACAGTTACAGGGACCAAAATCTCTGATGAACACAACACGTAGCACTTCTTTGCTGACATTGGTCCTGTTGCATCAACTGCACAAATCTCTCTCACGTTCTTTTCCTCGATGCATCATCTTAAACAGATGGTCATCAGTTCTCAGACATGCCCAGGCCAAATTCCTCTTAAGTATGTCATTTTCTCCCTGCTCTCACCATTTTATTTTGGGCTCTCATTACTTTCCTTGAACCCCTGTCATGGTTCTCTAATTGACTTCACTGCCTCTTGTCTCTGCTCCTCTCCATCCTGTACCCAGAGTAAATGACCATCCATGAATAGGGCCCCCTTGGAACCTGCCTTCTCCAGAATTCCTCTAATTAGTTAGAGCAAGGTCTCAGGACATCATTAAAATCACATTGCTAGTTATTGGCCTATTAAGTATTCTTATGTATATTTTTTTCTTTCTTAATACTTCATTTTTATTATTTTTATTTTTAAAAATTAATTATTTTAATTTAAGAAATGATTTAAATTCCCCCACTTATATATATGATTTTTACTTTATCCATTTTCAAACAAATTAAAATAGTTTTGTTGACCATTCTGGTTATTCCCAACCCATTAGTGTTAAGGGGAAATGGCCATTTAGAACCAATATTTTAATTTATTCCATCTGGATATCTATAAAATCTGAAAGGATTAGAACCCTTCTGGAGAAATGAATCCTTACCAAATTTCAAAAGGAAAGATTGAATTTAGGCCAACCATAATTTTATTCATCTTGGGTTTTAAGGCCTGTATCTGAAATAGATTTTCTGGAGAATGCTATCTTCCCCTGGTATATAATGTTTATGTATTAATGGATACCACTGGGACAAGCAGAATGGTGAGGTGCAAGAAGTCAGGGTATTAATTAGGCAGCTTTGAATGAACCAGACTGTAATCTCAAGAAATCAGGAAACTGAGACTTCTCAAAGAGTTGACTTATAGCATTGACCAGTGCAAAAAGCTACAACAATAGGAACATTTAACAAATGTTTTGCTAAGGCTAGAAAGAGCCATAAGCATTTCCTTTGTATTAAATTACCACTTAGGATTATTTTTATCATTATGCATACTATTTAGATTTTTATGATTGTTTTCATTTTGAAGGGAAGAACGAACATCTTGTAGCTCTTTGTATGTGTTCCATCAGATATGGTGACACAGAAATGGCAACTCATGTGGGAGATACTGGAGGCCTAGATTCAGAGGGCACTCTGCCTACAGAGCTGGGAAGCCTTTCTCCTGAGTCAGTTACCCTCAAACCAAGAGAACACTGATGTAGGGGAGGAAAAACATTTATCCCTCATAGGGTCCTTGACTGGTCTAAAAATTAAACTGACAAAGAAAAATTGATAGGAGAAAAGCATACAAATTTATATGTTTTATGTCATACAGGAGGCTTCATAAGGAAATAAAGATTTGAAGAAATGATGAAACCTGTGCCAGGTTTGATGAGGAATGCACATTTGTGGAGGATATGACAGGTTAAAGAGTATATGGTAAATGTAATAAATTGAGGAAAACTTAGCAAGATTGTGTGCCTGGATTGTTTTCAGTGTCCCTCTGTCTTGGGGATAAGGATGCTCCCCTACTTCAGGCATGGGGAGGGTACCTCTCACATGAGGATCTTATGGCCTGTTTGGGGGAGAAGGTTGGGGAAAAGCCAAAGAGATCTTATTGCTTCTGCTGTTTTCTCAAAATCCTTCAACTTAGAATATTCAGTATACTAAGGTGCCATAGCATGTCCTGAACCCATCCTGAGGATATTGCTCAGAGAGAGGTAACCCGGAATCTCTGTGAAGGAGGTCACTCCATCCCCTTTATCCAACAAGGACAATGTCAACATTTGATCCTTATAGTCCTTAGTTGCCAGGTAAAGGTTAATTGTAGAAAGAGGTCCAGACAGGCTGGATTAGAGAATGAAATCTCTACAAAGGAAAAGAGAATTGCCTTCATGTCTGAAGGAGGGGGAGGATTTAGACAGCAGTAGGGTCAGCGTGTTCTCAGTGGGGACAAATGAGATGAGGGTGGAAATAAGACTGATGTTTTCCTGAGAAAGCGAGGCTAAAGCCTTGCTATTGAAGAAGGTATGTTTTGGATGTGCTGAAAAACATGAACCTACATTTCTAGGCAGAGTAGGGCTTTATTACAGAGTGCCATGAAAACCAGGAAAAGCAGCTTAGATTAAACCCCACAGGAGGCTGGATGTCATGGAAATGATAATGAGACAGATTTGGAAAGGGAAAGTCTTTTAGGTTTAGGGGTGTTATAATCTGAGGAGTAGGCCTAGGTGAATGTAGTCCCATTGGGAAGAACTCCGTAAGCAGGACAATTTACAGGAAAAAAGTGCCAAAATCTGGAGACTGATGGTTAAGGGAAGAGAAAAAAAGTGATGACCAAGATGCCACCAGGTTTGGGCCATTGGAGACCAATATGCCAAAGCTGTGACAAGGAGCTGGTCTGAAGGCCGGCTTATGAGATTTTGTGGCTGATTGCCTGTGGAGCAGCATTGAGGGTCCCATGGGTAGATTTGTGGCTGCAGTGACTACAAGGGGCGCATGTCTGAGTCCTTTCAGGATAGAATATCCTGACCTTGCCAGGCAACCAGTGACAAAGACTCTCTTCTTGACTAAACTTTAGTTGAGCTCCTCTAAACCAACCAGACTTTGACCTTGGGCTTATGGTCCAGTATTAGCAAGAATCCTGTTAAATCAGTTTAGAAAAGACTTCTGCTTTCAATATCTAATCATCCTTGATATCTGATCAAATTTCTCATCCTTACCCTTGGTATCTGATCATCCTGGCCTATCTTCAGCAAGAATCCTGTCAAGTGGGTTTAGTCAGAATCCCCCTTTATCCTTGATGTCTCCTCTTCGTAATTTTCCATTCACCGACCCCTTCATCCTGCCATGTGGCTACCAAATCTTACTTTTCCTTGTTGTACTCAGAACTGAGTTTAGTCTCTCTCCTTTGGTGCAAAACCCCACTGCAGAAGTCTCTTGAATCAAATCTTCCTCACCGTCTTTAACAAGTTTCAGGATAGTTTTTCTTTAACACCAGCCCTCAACAGCAGCAGGAAAGAAAGGAGCATTGGCCTTGATGGCAGCCTCCACAGTGAGCCTCTGCAGTACAGCCTCCTGGCACTTTCCCTCTCTCCCTCTCCCTCATCCATGTTCTGGTACCATGCAACATTTATGATGCCATACAGGCAGGAATAAGCCCTAATAATGACTTAGACCACATATCTCATAAGCCAGGCAGGTGAAGACTGGAAATAGAATAAATTTGACTCAGAAAAAGAAAAAATTCTATTATTCTTAATATTGCAGATTTATTCTCCATTTTTATTTATTTATTTATTTATTTTGTTAAAGTCACAAGAACTACAAGTTTAAGAAAAATGTAGAGAAAAACCTGAGGTTGAGAAAAATTCTATACAATAACTCAATCCAGTCCTTCCTCTCCCTTGACCCTTCACCCTGGCCCAGGTTACATTTTTACATTTAAAAAAAAAATTTTTTTAGCAGTGGAACACCTCAGTTCAGTGTCAGGAATACAGTTAGAAAAACTATGTTATCTTGCCATGTGAGGCTGTGCACAGGATGCTGACATTTCAAACTCAGTGTCCAGCATAACACAATGACATTATTTATAGAGTAACAAGGATCTTGGAAAAATGTGATGCATAAGGAGAAATATAAAAAAGGAAGGGGTAGGCCATAGAAATATGAGAGTTAATTGAGAGGAAACTCCCCCAGCAAAATCTGAGACACATTGAGCTTTTGTAAGGTTTCTGTGATTAGCAGGAAGTCAAGATGACTCACTGAGTTCTGTCACCCTTGCCCTGTGCTCTCATTTATCCCCTCCAAGGATTTTAAAGCCCTGATTTGTATAAAAAAAATTGCACAAGTTGTCAAAGAATGACTGTGGTCTGTTTTTCATATCCGTATTTTAAAAAAGCACAAAATGGTTGTACTCCTCAGTATCTAAAACTAGTTGGGTCTCCCCAGAATGACCTCACCCGGGAGGCTGGTGCCATGTCGTGGGAGGACACCCAGCAAGAGCTTTCAAGGCTCTATTTATGTCTCTCGGGGAAAACCTGGATGGAGAAGGGGGACTTTGGTCTCTAATGCTTGTCATGCATGTTGTTGAAAGGAACTATCTTCTTCTGTCTAGCTGAACCATCTTCAGCTAGATAGCCTTTTTTATCTATCAGTCTTGTTAGGTCTTGAGTTGGGAGGGGTGTGTGTGGGGGTGGTGGGAGGGTAGAAGAGAGAGATCTTCTTTCCCAGCATAATAGGGATAAGATCAGAAAGAGAAATTGTTTTTTGCTTTCTTTTTAGCTCTTCTAATTGACACTTACTAGGATTATGCCTTTCTTAGAGTGGCCTCCACTTCACTCTCACCACAAACTATTATGATTTAAAAATTAAAGTGAGATATCTTGGCTCATCCATTTCCTTTTAAGAGGATGGCCTATGGTAATCAATAGAGGAAGTGTGGGAATGTGAACAAATATGTGGTCCCATTTGAGAGTATTGAATTAAGCGATATGTGTTCAAGGTAGGAAGATGAGATCATTTAGAAATGAGTTTTTTTTTTTTTAAAGTCTTTGATCATTATCACTTGCATTTAGAAAACCAGTTTGGAAAAAAATCAATCTGAAGTGGATTTTTTTCCCCTTAAATCTTTATCACTGTTTAGGTGACAGGATGCTATGGAGGTAAAACTTGGAATTGGCTTTTAAAAGGAAATGGAAAATATAATTTATTGGCTAAATTTATGGAAACAACCACAAAATAACTCCATTATTTGCCTGGCCTGTGACCTAGGTTTATACATTTCTCTTTTCTGTCTGTCCAGACATTTGTTTATTAGTTAGAAACTTTCAATGATTACGAGTTCTGGTGAAATACCACAGTGAGTAAAGAAAGAATTTTGCGTGAGTTTAAGGGGCTTTCCCAGAAGATGATGTATTTTGTGGCCCAACACTTTACTATTTAGCCTATAGGTTTGATTTCTTTTGAAAACAAACCCTAAGTCTGGAACTTTCCATGCAAATGCTCCACATCAGTTTCAAGAAAGCCTAGAAGATGTAACTGAGTAAAAACAATACTCAGTATGAATGGTTAGTGTTGTTTTTTTCTCACTGGGAAGGCTGGGGACGTCAAGGATAAAATGACCTTTTTATACAGTCGTTATGTTTCTCCATGTCTCAGCCTTTTCATCAGAATGACTGTGGCCAAAAGAGGGGGGGGGGGGAGATTTTGTGGGAAACATTGGCAGCATCATAATTGGCGTCCAGTCATCTCAAGAGTCATTATGTAACTTCTCACAGTTATGTCAGAGGGCATGGGAATATGCACACACCTAACTCTTCTATGTGGATTGTGCAAGGAAGCAAATCAGCATTAGCAATTTCCAAAGAATTTGAATTAATATCCCTGAGTATGATCTCTGAGTATACTTTCCCCATCCTTTACCGTCCAGGCCCAAAGAAATTGCTTCAGAATTCTTGAAAAGGTGAAATGATACAGAGGTGTCACTGCAAGCCTCAAAGGTGAAGATTCAAAAGATGGGCATGTGATTACTTCCTTCAAACATCCATTTGACCCCAAGTGTTCTAGGCCTTGCAGCACAGAAATCTGACACCCTCTCTTCTTCTTTGGTTTTCTAACTTAAGTGTGGTAAGTAGCAGGCAGCCAAGTGAAAGAAAGGCCTCAGGATTTCAAAGCAAAGATATAGAAAGCTGGTGGCAAAAAAGTAGAGCTTTTCCTCTCGTTTGGTTTCCTAGTTGGTTTTAACTGAGAGTCTCTGGAGTTTTACATCAGCGCTTGGTTCAATCCTCAAAGAAGTTGCATCAGGTATGGCAACTTTTGCCTGCTTTGTTTGTATTCTCTCTGGTGAATAAAGTATTAATAAATGGCTCCCTGAGGAAGTTTGTGCAACTCATACTAGAAAACAAATTGAAATGTAAAATTCTGGGAATGGTGTAGATGTGATACCATATTTACTGGTACATTTCTACTCTCCTTGTCACAGTTTCAGAAGAAACTCAATAAAATTGTATGGCTGACATCAATCTACATTTTCCTTCACCCATGGACTCTTTGCTTTTAAAACAGCAGATTATAATCTTTCCAGGAAACACAAAGAGATTGAGAGTATGGTCGGTTATTTGGCACTGAGTAGGAAAAGGTGGGAAAGTAGGGAAAGAATTAGTATTCTGGTAACTTCATTTACTAGCATGCAGCTTTTTCTCACTCACCACTGGCTTGTCACCTTTGAGCTTGGAATCAAGAGAGATGGTGGCCTTCCATGAGTGGCTCAAGTTCAAAACAGACATAAGAAGGAAGTTGTCTAGTCTAGTTTGGGATGGTAACATTTGTTTAGTTTACATTTACTGGATGTAAATGTGTGAGAGGTAAAAGTGAAACTGGAAAGTTGAGAAACACCTAAGGGTAATAAATTTTCTCTTTGCCTACATATTTTTCTCTCAAATACATGCAATCTCCATAAAACTTCACTTAAAGAAAACTTCCTCTCTACATAGCAAGGAATAGGTAACAGAAGAAAGAAAAAGAAAATCCAACATCTACTGTATTTTATTGATTTGTACCTGGTCCTGTTCCAAAATTATTGTTAGATACATTCGTGATTAACTATGCCACTGTCTGCTGTGTTACTTACTCTAAGTCTCTTTTTTACTGTAGTAGTTTTATTGATGACCTTGGCATATCCAAAGATTAATGAAGATGGATCCAAGTCCTTACTACTCAGTAAAAAGCTGACAAGCAAATGATAGTTGACTGGAGAGCTATCTTCATAGCTGTGGGCACTCTTTTTCAAATAAAAGATGTCAAATGAGCCAATTGTGTGCTAGATCCAGTAGGCCATTGGTATTTTCTAGGGGTGATGGACTTCCTTGTCATGTTGTTTATTGATGAACATTGGAGAACTAGAGATGACAAGGAGAGAGGATGGGTGGGAAGTGCATTAGAGATAATCAACCCCAAGTTATTACTGGGCTTGGTAATGTTATAAAGAAATGGGCAATTCCAGGGCCACATCCACTCATTAGGGGCTCTGCTGGATGGCGCTTTGAGGATGACCCTAGTCCCACATTGTAGCAAAGTATTCTAGTCTTGATGTCTCATTTCCTAGCTATCCAAAAAGATGGCTGCAATCCATGACTAAAATGGTATGTAAGTATCAGCAACATTTACGGCATGGTGGTGCTTTTTCCCCTCTATCGTTATTTGACTCCCCCTTTCTCCAAACGCTTGTTTCATTTCCTTCCATAATTTATCCAGTCCCTGTCACAGAAATTGCTTTAGTTTGCAGTAGAGGAGTATTTGGAATTTCTTTGCCTTGTCTTATGTTTCTCTTTAAGCATTTGTGCCTAAAGTTTTTTTTTTTTTTTCTTTTAAGAGTACGGAGTGAAGAAGTAGTAAATGGTGAAGAGGAAATGTCACTGAAACACTTAGATTCCCTAGTAGTTAGGGTTTGTTTCTTGCTAACATCTCTAAGAATTTACCCACAGAGCTAAGGTAACATAAAACATCAGAGTCCGTAGCAGTTTCTGTCATTGGACAGACTCAGCAATCATTCTATTTCATTCTCCAGAACACTTGACTCATTTACCAGTCTCATTCCTGGAGACCTGTGTGCTAGAAGAAAATGGCCAAATGTTAGTACCAGTTGCGATGATAGACCAGCTCTTTGCCAGCAGCATTTATTTACAGTAATGAGGACAATACTGAACTAACAAGGGCCAAGGAAGGCTCCCAGGAAGGAGCCAGTTAATCGAAGGCAAAATGGACTCAGTCCCATTTTCCACTGAGGTCTCCGAATAGCCAGAGGAGCTCGGCCCAAGGCATCACACACCCACACAAGTACAATTCGCCTCATTTTACCTTCACCCTTGCCTAGCCAGAGGTCAGTTTTGACTGTGTTTGTTTTTTCACCTTGCATTTTCAGGAAAAGACTCAGCTTTGAGAAAAATGGGAAAAGCACCATCACATTGGGCTTCAATTAGCCTCTTTCTTTTTCTTGATTTCCTCTGCTTTTGCCCATAAGCCACACCACTCAGGTCTGAATTCAGGTTGATGAATAAATGTATTTTACAGGAGTTTCTATAAATCTAGGATACAGCTCTTTTTTTTTCATTCTTATTCACTGTTTCTTTTATTATTGTTAACTTTTCTTTGATCTGCTTTCATCTACATAGGGGTGTCTTGGCTGACAAGGTGGACTCTTAAGTGAGAAGTTGTATTTTCTCCCTTCTCAGACTTGTGGACGTCTGGACTAATTAGACTATAGGAAGTGATGGGTAAAAGTTTCCTATATCTTTCTTCCAGGAGATGTAGCTTCAGATTATTTCTGGAGTCAAAGGAGGCAGGCTTGTTGTGTTTTAAAGAGCGATATTTATACCTGTGTAACAAAGAACATCTTTTGATGACTGTGAACAGGTGGTCTTGCTGTGAGAGCTTTTCCTCAAATATTTGTTGATTACACATGAAAATGTCTTCATTGCAGACAAAGCAACAGCACTCATAAATATGGGATGACAGAGAACTGAGATGTTCTGAAATGAAAAAGTAGTTGGTATGCTTGGAGCTTGAGGGTAAAGAGGAGAGAGAAGACTCACAGGTGGTTTTGAGCCAGATGAGATAGACTTAAAACCGAGTGAAACAGTTTAGGCTTTTTCTTGAAGGCTAAAGGAGAGCCACTGAAAAATTTTAAGCAGGGATTAGATTCACATTTAAGAAAGAGAGTTACAGCAGCAGTGTAAAGAGTGGCTATGAGGGGTACAGGTGGGCAAAAAGTCTAATTAGGAATATTGAAATAATCTATTGAAGAAATGTTAAGTATCTGAACCAAATATGTGGTAGAATATATGTAGAATGGATAGTACTGGTTTCTATTTTGTCTAATAGCCATTCTACCCTTTCTCTTATGGCCAATGAGCTATAAGCAAAATGAAATGCCTTAATTGCCCCTTCCCTCGTTATCTTTCTTTCTTCATGGAGGTTGGAAATAGCCGTCTTTAACCATAATGTGTATTCTTAAAGATGACAGCCTTGTGAAATGCATGGCAGAGAAGAAAGACAGGGGTCCAGGGGCCTGATGATATGGTAGACCAATGTACTAGCCTAAGATAGCCTATCTATGAAACTCATGCTATATGAGAAAACAAATTTTGTTTTGTTTTGTTTTGTTTTGTTTAAGCCACTGTGATTTTTATCCATTTCCATCCAGCAACTGAAAGCAATTTCTAACTGAGACAAGTGTTGACAAACTAGGGGTATGGTATGAGCAGAAAGAATTGAGGAAGGAGTATAATTTATTGCTCAACTAATGGGGTAGATGATGTTGCTAGCTGCAAAAATAAGGAATGGAAGGGGACTATAGAAACCAGTATACATTTCATTTTCTGCATGTTGAATTTGAGGAATCTCTATAATAGCCAATCTACATCCAAGGTATAAGGAGATATAGTCCTTAATTAGAGATATACACCTGGAAAACATCACCTTACAAGTAACAGTTGCAGACATAGGAGGAGTGTTTTAGGTCACCCAGGGAGAGCATAAGAAAAAAGGGCTAAGTACAGAGCCCAAACAGCCTTGCACATGAGAATGATGTGCCTATGAGCAGGGAAGGGAAGAAGCATCTGGAAATTTTGAGAGAGGACTAGGAAGGAATGGTATCATGGGAATCAAGAACATTCAGAGGACAGAATGGCTCCTAATGCCCAACTAAAAAGTACTCAGAAAACAGAAGAAAAATGGTCAGAGGATCCCTTCCAGGTGGTTACAGGTAGAATTTGTGTCACAACACCACTGTATTCGTGATTCCTTTGGAGTCTTGTAATATTCTGTTATTTGTTTCATTAAAAAAAAATTTCCTCCAACAATGGATCTATCATCTTAAATGTGTCAAATGCTACATTTTATTTAAGATCCAAGTGAACCCAAAGACATAAAGAGTTTGGGGGGATCCCTTGTAGCACAAGGAGGTGCAACACAACTGAGACTGGATTCTGTGCTCTGTTAATTTAATACATCATTAGAGAGTCTCTATGAGGGCTCTGCTATAAGAAGAAAAGTTGTTTTTAAGGATTAAAAAGAAAGAAAAGGCAGAGGGCAAGAATGCTTTGGTTTGCCTATGTGGTTGAGGCAGTGGCACCTACGGAACATATCTACCCTCTGGATCCAATCTCTCATAGACTCTGATTTTTGCTGGATGCTGAGCTGAGCTATATCATAGACTAGATCTGTCTTTTGTCTCTGAAGTCAATTAGTGTGATGTTTAGGGTTGTTTTCCTAAACTTTTAATTTATTTTTTAAACTTGGAGATGAGGAATACGTCTTCTGGGGAATGTCCTCAGATTGCATCAGCCAGGAGCTCTGTGGAGCAGCTCTTTCTCTGGTCCAGGTCTCTCAAGGATACTCAGAGAACCTTTTCCAGCTCTGGGCAGCTTTTTACTCAAAATGATTAAAATAATTGTTTTCACATTTAAAGGGCAGTTGAGTGGGAAGCTGCAAGGCAAACTTATTGCTTTTAGCTCTCTAATAGTCAGTGTCCTCCCTGAGGAACAAGTAATAGTCTTCATCTGTAATATTTTAATTGGGAGGAAGTCTTATTTGATATCCCCAAGAAGGACCCCAGACACCACTTTGCATGGAGTGCCTTGTCACAGAAGAGTCGGGACTGTTCTTTGGTCCATTAGTCAGCTCTGGGAGAATCAGCAGCAACAGGAATGTTAAAGATGACTCTGAATGTTTACTGGGAGCTCTCTGGGTATGAGGTTTCTCTTCAAGATGCCACACAATGACACGTTAAAGATGTGATACCTGCTTTCAAGTTGCTTAAACTCTTGAGGGAGATATTATAGTTTGAACTCATAACTTTTAGGCTAAATGTCTATAAGCACATACACATTTAAGCACATCATCCATCACACATATAGAGATGCCATAAAGCTTTGCTTATCAGGTGGCCACTTCTTCAGTCAGCTCAGCTATCTAGAAGAAAGTCGAGGCTTTTAAGCAGACGTATTTTGATTTTGATTTTAAAGTTATAATTCTACACTGCATGTAATTTACGTGTATTGTTCCAAATTTATTTTCCCTTATTTTGAATATATTCTAGATAGCTTTTCCAGAATGTGCCAGATTAGAATTGTGGAGATGGACTGTCCCAAGCAATGGCTATAAACTACTTATAAGAAGAAGTGTTTTCTGAGAACCTGATGTTAAAGCAGTGCTTTTCAAACTTCTCTGACACACAGTAGCATCACCTGGGCATATTTTAATAATTCCTAAATCCAGGCCACACCCAAGATAGATTAAATCATAGTCTCCAGAGGTAGGACACAAGCATCAGTAGTTTCAGGAGTTACATAGGTGATTCCAATGTACAGACAAGGTTGGGAGTCACTGCATTGAAGATTAAGGAAGAACAGTGGATATTTAATTGTTTTGTATTCTGGAACCATTTTTATGTAAAGGCAATTATCTTTTACATTTCTATAAGCAGCCCGAATCTTCCTTGGGTTGCACAAAGGTGAGACAATGTCCTGAACAGGTAGTAGGGATATGTTTTCCCTTCCTGGTCATTGGTGTTCCTGGGAGGCATTTTGTCTTACAAATGAAACGCACATGAAATTCCCTTTTCTGTCTCACAGGGTTTGTGTCTAGGGATCCTCTGGAAATGAAAGAGGTGAAAACTTGTGTGCTTTGGAGATGGGGAATATTATAAACTTCTCCACTTGGAAGATAGTCCTTGAAGAGGTGTTTCTTCTTAGCTAGTGTACGGTGTAGTCTTCAAGAGGCTACCACCACTTTCTGCCCATGACTGGGAAGAGAGCAGACACTAGCACTTATCAGAGAGTGTCTTCCCCTACCCACATCTATTGACATCATTTTCACTTTCCACAGTTTCTCCCTTTCATTTCTTCCTCTCTCAGTGTCTAGAACCTTCTGCTGCCATACCCTGCTCTCAGGGACTTGCAAATCCTCTCTATAGAAATAAGAAGGACTCAGTCTCTAAATTAATTTTTGGGTCCTACAAATTTCACAGCCTCAGACATTTGCTTAGTGTCCACCACTTTTCTGCTCTTTCAAGCTTCCTCTGTCACTGTCAAGCTTCTTGCATGTCACTGCTCCATGCAAGAAGGCAGGAGGGGGAAAAATGGAAAGAGTGAGGGCTCAGGATTTATCTCCTGTTTGTAGGGCTCTATGGGGAGGATAGAGGAGGCAAGTGGGAGGGGAGAAATCTGTTTGCTACAAAGCATTATTCAGCAAAAGATACTTATTAGAAAACTGTCTATATTATAATATAAGCTTATAAGAGAGCAAGCTGTGTTCAATATATTATATTTTTATTAAGACGAAGCTCCCTAAAAATGGATTGGATAAAACCCTGGGAAGAGATACACAAATATGTGAGTGATGGTTTCTTTTTAAATGGTAAGACCATGGGTGATTGAAATTTTTTTCAACTTTTCACAATAAACATATTGTGTTTCTAATTAAAAAAAAAAAGCTATTCTTTTAAATAGGATGTCCAAGATGATATATCCAAATCAACACAAATATTTTAGATTTTGTTAATTCCTTTTTGTTTAAGAAGACAGGAAAGAGGATAATCTATTTTAGCAAGATTTATCAAACCAGGCAGAGAAAGAGTTGTAAATTTTTTATTCCCTAAAAGAGGCCCAGGCTTGTCTCTTGGCTTATATAATGAATGCTTTCTCTTTGTTTACTTTTCTTTATTTAAAATCTGTTATGTAGCATAGTGGTTGGCATATAACAAGTAAGTGCTCAATAACTCTTGGTCCACTGAATGAAGAAAATAAAATATTGATTCTTAGAGGTAGAGCTTGGGTTATCTAGAAGAGTCTGCTTATTCCTCTAAATAATTCTGACAAATAATATGATTACTGTAACAGAAAAGGAAAACACAGGCAAACCTATAGTTAAAGGAGAGTAGGTGTGAGCTATATGTTGAGTTCAGGTTGAAAACATGAAGGAGAGCTTCATGGAACGGTTAAGACTTAAGCATGATTTTGAAGAAATTAATAGAAATTTTATAAAAAGAATGAGGTGTTCCAGGCACGTGGACTAGCTTGTGCCAAAATCTTCTGGCTAAAGAAAGTGAGCATAGAGGGTAACCAGGTTGTTGACTGGAGCAGATGGTGTAGGCAGGAGGGATCCTGGCAGGGATCGGTGTTAGATAGATCGGGCTTCATTGGTGAGAAACCCGTAAACAAGGATATTAGATTTCCTTTTGATGTTTGTAAATGCAGAGCTTTAGCAAAGTTTTGTGGGAAGTTATCCCTAAAGACACACCCTGCTCTCTCACACCTCAGTCTATGGCAAACCAGAAGCTTCTTCCTGAGAGGTACTCAGGAGGAAGCTGGAGTTTTCTGCCCAGCCATCATCCTCATTCATCTCTCTCTTTTTCAGGCAGCCGTAGAGATATAAATGATATAGGATAAGCATGGATGAGAAAACTGCCTTCTCTAAAGATGCAGTGTGTCACTGAGCATCTAGGAGGAGGCAGAATTTGATTCCCTCCATGATTTCTTGAACAGATTTTCCTTCTTCATATCTCCCAAACTCCTTCATTCCCCATGGAAATGTCCTCTGTTGACCGCTTTTCTGTTCCAGATCCCTATTGCCTATTTGGCTCTCCTGCATCATCCTGTTTCTCTCATGTGCTTCATTGCTTTCTCAGCACACTGCTCTCACAGTAGTCCCATAGCTTCCCCTATAGTCCTTATAGCAATAACTGCCAAGTCTATCTAAACCCTGACATCTTTTCTGAGCCCAGACTTTTATTTCCAGGCTGCTGCAGGACACATCCAACTAGGCATCTTTCAGGCAACTCTAACACAACATGTCCAAAACTAAACTCATTTTCTTCTCCCTCAGAACCTGCTCCACTTTTATTTCCAGTATCGGTTATGTCTCCACCATGCACACAGAACACCTTCTTGCCTTGGACTTGTCTCACTCACCTCCCATATCTAGTCAATCACCATGTCTTGATCATTCTACCTGTGAAATGTCTGCTGAATCTATTAATTTTTCTTCATCATCATTGAGCTGTTTTTGTCCCTTAACCTCTTTCTTCTAGATCAGTTTCTTAACACTTAACTGGATGTCTGCCTTTGATCCATTCTCATCCCTCTCACCTCCCACCTCTCTCCAACCTATCCTCCTCATTTGCTGCCAGGGTGAGCTTTCTGAAATAAATAGAATCATGCCAGTTTTTATTTTAAAATGTTAACACCCCTTACTTAACCACCACCACCCCACTCCCCAACTCTCTCACCTGCCCACCTTGCATAAGGATCAAGCACAAGCTCCTGAGTATGGCTTATAAAGGGTTCTCAGTCTGGACCTAGGTACTTTCCCAGCCTTATTTTATATCACCTGTGCCTCTGCCTCCCCCTTTACATAGGTCTCCATCCACACAGAAATATTTTCCATGCTCCAAGCACAACCGATTTCATTCTTTACTTTTGCAACTGCTGTTTTTTTCAGATATGGCCTTCTCTCATGCCCCTCTCATAAACCCTTTATGCAAAATAACATTATGTACAAGGGTAGTCACTGCCATACTCATCTTTCCTAGCACAGCTCAGGGCACCTTCTCTGCAAAGCCTTGTCTTTTTTTTTTTTTTTCCTAATACTTCAATGAGAGTTTGCGTAAGATGATTTATTTATGTGGTCATCTCTCTTGTATCATATCAATTCTAAAGAAGGTAAGATCTGAGCTGTATTTATCTTCATGGTCCCCAGTCCTAGCACAGAGGCTAGTACAAGGTAAATCCTCAATCAATTTTTGTCAAATGAGGTAATCAATGCATTTTTCATTCTTCTTGCATTTAAAAATATTTCCCCTAGAAAGATCCCATTTTCTTGATAAATTTATCCCTGAAAGTTAAATAATTAGTAGAGTAAACTTATTCCTCCTCCTTATATTTGTATTAAAGAGTGTGAGAATGTCCTTATTTCTGGAAGTAAAGACATAGAGAGGGACGCTTCTGTGGCTGCATATAACATATGTTGCTGGTCTGGTTGAGTAGACCACATAGCTTGGCCCTTCTGAAGGCGTCCTTTTGGTTGATTGTCCTCGGGAAAGCCAGGCTCCTCTGAGGCCCTATAAAAAGTGGCCGTAACTGCAGAAAAGACTGACTTTGTCCAGGCCTGCCTATGACTGGTGTGTGGGTGTAATTGTGGCTTTTTGGGGTTGATGGTGGGGTTCAAAAAGATGTTAAAAAATCCATGTGTTTCCTGGTCTAATCTTTAGATTTCAATCAGCTTTATCAGACATAAAGCAGGTACTTTTGTCTCCATCTGTCAGACTCCTGTGACTCTCTCTTGGTTGATCCCAAATCGAAGCTGGCTGTGTGGGATTGGGGAGAGAATTGGAACAAGAAAATTATTTGTTAGCTTTTACAAAGCCTCAATAATTATTCTATTTTTCTACAATAACAATACTTGGAGTTACTCAAATCCAAGCCATCTAGAGGAATCTGGACCCACATATAATTTTGGGAAGAGGTTCAGCTGTATAGGGCACAGGGGTGACTGGGAGAGAATTTGTCTTTGGGAAATGCCTCATACAATTTAAATGAATGAATAAAAGGGTTTGTGGGCAGCAAGTTATAGTTTAAACTCAAGTAACCTGAGGCAAGAGAAGAAATGGATTTTCCATTTTCATCTATCAGGTGGGCAAAGACCAGAAAGTTTAATAATCCACTGCATTGGAGAAGGTAAGAGAAAACAAACAACCTCATAAATTGCTGGTGGGCATGTACTTTGTTAGAAATAATCTACATAGGGCATTTTGGGGATATCTATTAAAAATATGTATGTACATGATTTTTGACCCAGCAAGTCTATTTCTGGGAATGTATACTATGGATATACTAATGTGCAAAATGATATTATGTACAAGAATGTTCATTGTCACAGTGCTTACAGTAACACAAATTTAGAAATATTTTAATGTCCAGCAGCTAGAGAACCTGTTAAATAAATGATGGTGCATCTTAATAGATCATTTTTAGCTGTAAAGAAAAATGAAGGCACTCCTTATATACCAATATAGAATGATTTACAAGATTGTTTTTAATACTAATAGAAACATATCTTATGAGAGAAAGAGAGAGAGAGAGAGGGAGGGAGGGAGGGAGGAAGAGAGAGAGAGAGAGAGAGAGAGAGAGAGAGAGACTATGTATTTGCTTGTAATACTTTTATCTGAAAATATACAATAGAAGCTAATAACATTGTTTGCCCCTAAGAAGAAAAACAAGATGGCTAGGGGAACAAGGTTAGGAGGGAGACTTTGCTTTATAACATTTGTATCTTTTGAATTTTAAAACAATGTTTATACTTAATTAAATTAAAATGTACACACACGCACACACACACATGCTTTGATTTCTATTTTTAATTGAAAGAAAACATTTTTATGCATTGGGAAGAAACCTGGCGTTAGTTTCCTTAGCTCTCTCAGGAGGACAATTGAAGAAGCATGAATTAATGCAGGCTAAAAGGGATAATTGATTAGTCTAGCATAGTGGTCAGTGTGCAGGCTCTGAGGTCAAACTATTTAGAGTCAAATTCAAGCTCTGGTGCTTTTTGTATGAATGTGAGGAAGTTATATCTTTAAACTTCAGTTTTCTTTTCAAATAAGGACTAATAATAGTATCGAACTCATGAGATTGCTATGAGGATAAAATGAAAGATTATGTGTATAACCTGTATAAAGGTACGGGTTCCCGTGTGGTTCTGTCTTAGCTTAGAATCACATTCAAAGAACAAAAAAACAAGTCAATGAAGAAGCTCTATCAAAAGCAATTCAAGTATTTTATTGTTGTCTCTTAAGAAAATTCCAAGAAGGTAGTATATACATAATAAATAGTTAAACTTTAAAAAATGTCTGCCTTCATCTTGTCCACCCCTCACTTTCAACAGAGAGTAGTTGTACTTCACAATCTCTCTTTATTCTGCTCCCAACTGCCAACTAAAACTTCTCATGCTCACCCTACCATGCTTTCTTGTAGCTGTTCTTTTTTCTGCCTGGCTTTTTCTCTTTTTTAAATATAATTTTCTTGCCTCTCAGGTTAACAGTGTTTTTCTCCAATCTGTAGATGTAGGCCCACAAGCTGAGGATATGGGGACATGCCAAGTGAACCAAGTCAGAATTTTACTGGTGGAAGTGAGGGTGGCCAGATGTAGAAAGGGATGAAAAAAAGCCTTTAAAAATATTCTTATAATAATAATTTTTAGCTCCTGTTACACATGTCAGGAATTTATAACATTGCCTGGCATATTATAAGCACTTAATAAATTTTAGCTATTAATATCATTCATAATAATCTCTTTCCCACAACCTGATAGTAATAACAACACTACCATTTACTGTGAGTCAACTATGTGTCAAGCACTGTTGTAGCATATTACTCGTGTTAACCCCTATGAGCTTCACAACAACACTGTAAACATAGGTCTTTTACAGATGAGGAAACAGATACAGAGAAGTTTAGTAGCTTGGTTGCAGTGACAAAGGCAGGAAGGGGGAGAGTCACAACATGAACTAAGCAGTCTGACTTTAGTTGCCATGTTAACCACCAGATTGCATTGCTTCCAAGTCAGGTTTTCTGTTTTAATGTAGTTATCAGGAATCTAGCCAATCTGATCTGTCTATACTGGAAATTTTCCAAGGGTTTTCTGCTGGCAGTTTCCATAGCCCTTAGTGGTCCCCAATTAGATATGAGCAAATAATAAAGGGAGTGGGTGCCTTCATGTCCCTGGAAAGACAATGCTGTTCTTGTTGTTGCCTTAGCTCTTTGGATGGCAAAGGTTTCTGACTATGGACCAGAGAGAGGCCCTGCCAGTGAATTCTTAATGAATGCATTTGATGGATCTCCACTGCTTCCCTGGTTGCCCATCTACTAAGGAAAATAATGCCAAGTGCTAACCAGATCAATAACTGTCCACAATCAGCTTATTCTGGGGGATGTACTAAAATATTTGTTTCATAGCTGCTAATGCAGCAGGAACTATATTCTCAGCATATCAACATATTTTTATTCCTTGCTATCAGATTGTCCTGGCACTGAATCTATCAATTCAGCAGAAGTGGGGAGACCACCCAGAATAATTGGCTTAGCTTTGGGTTTCAAGTTAGAATTGTTATGTGAAAAGTGAGAGAGTCTTCAAATTTATGCTTTGCTGAGAGTAAAGTGTTTCCCAAATTCCAAAAAGCTTCCAAAGAGTAAACCTGGGAGGCCTGAGATAGAGCACTGTTATTTTAAACCATGAGGTTGAAAGGAGAGAATATGACAAGGAAAGTTCTCATACTGCTGGAAGCAGAACATCTTTCAAGATCAAGGAGGTAGAGCTAGAAGAGGGAGGGAGAAGGGGAGAGAGAGAGAGAGAGAGAGAGAGAGAGAGAATAGAATAGAATAGAATAGAATAGAATAGAATAGAATAGAATAGAATAGAATAGTAGTGTTCTAGTTCTTTCCTCAGAGTTTAGACCTCTTGGTGAAAGGAGAAATGTGGGAGGTGAGGAAGTAGTACGTATTAAACATATCCCAGATAAACTGAGGAGGAGTCAAAGAGAGAGGCCTAGACTCCCCATGCCCATTCAGAACTGAAAAGGAGATTGTCTTCCGAGGTGCCACAGGCTGAGGTGGGGCAGCTCCAGAGAAGAAAGGGGTATATGATATGTGAGTCAAAGGAGCCTTGCGCTCAGGCCCCATTCTGCTGCCACTGTGTGTTTCAGTGGAAAATGTGGATGACAGCAGAGGGACTGGCTCAGTGCGTTTGCTGGCAGAGGTCACTAAGGTTAAAGAGAGACTGAAAAGGTGATTGCTGGAGTTGAGGATCGAAAGGGAGCTGTAGCCAGACCATGGGGCACTTGTAGGGCCAGTGAAAACTGAGGGAGTCCTAATCAGCAGGGTGTGGAGAGGCTGAGGTCCCTGGGAATATCTACTGTATGGGGTCTCCACCAGAACAGACATGGAGACACACTGGTCTTGGGCACTTAAGCAATGACAATAGTGAAGGCAGAAGTCCACGCCTTGACTGTGGCAGGAAACTTTGCAACCAGAGGAGAATGTGACCCCAGGCCTTCCTTCCACTGCCAGTAGGACACTAGGCTTCCCTCCATATCTGGAATAAGGGGATATGAGAGTCCTTGGGAAAAGGAGACACCCTGTAAAACTGAGTAATCACCTGAAGTGATTGGGTTTACTCCAGCAAGACTGGAGCCACAAGAAACCGAGTTCTTCACTCATTTTGGTTCTCACCATAATAGTTGGAAAAGAAATTTCTGAACAACTTGTAGAAAAATGTAAAGTCTGTGCGTGTGTGTGTACACGCACACATGTAAATGTTGACCTCAGGTAATGCTAGGAGAAAAACATTATTTTTGTTTGTGCTCCCTCCCCCCATTTGTATGTTGAAGTCCTAATCCCTGCTACCTCAGAATGTGACCTTATTGAAGACAGGGTCTTCAAAGAGGTAATTAAGAGAAAAGAAAGTCCTTTGGGTGGACCACGATTCAATATAAGTGGTGTCCATATAAAAAGAAGAGATTAGGACACAGACACTCACACTATGGATGACTGACTATGGATGAGGGCACTGGGAGAAGATAGACATCTGCACGCCAAGGAGAGAGGCCTCAGAAGAAACTAACCCTGCCCACAGCTTGATCTTGACTTCCAGCTTTGAGAACTGGAAATAAATGTGAGCAAATAAAATTTCTGCCATTTAAGCCACCCAGTTGGTAGTACTTTGTTATGGCTACCCTAGCAGACTAATACGGCAAGCGAATTTTATCCAGATTATTAATATTAACATTATATAACATTAAGATGAAGCCAATAGTTGCAGAGTTCCAGAAGTGTTATTGGTGTAATGTATGTCAGAAACAAAGAAAGAAACATGATATGGCAGAGAGGTCTGGTGTACTGAATAATAGTTTGCATAGGGCTTAGAGATAGCCCTTGATTAACATATTTAGTGAACCTAAAATTCCTCCTCCATGATTTTCCCAAATAAATATAGTGCCAGCAGGCAATATAAATCAATCCTCCCTTTTATCACTTTTCCTCCTTTATGCTTTGGAGAGTAACAATTCATGCTAGGCAAAAACAGAGTGATGTTGATTTTATGAGTAACATATCTCTGTCCCCATCAAGAGAGGAAGTGATGACTGGTGCCAGTGTTTGGATGGAGAGAGTTGATTGGATGGTGGTGGAGGAAGACCAATAACAGCTCCCACCCACAACCCAGTGAAAAGAAAATGGTGAAAGATTTGTGGCTACGACCATTTCCTCTAGCTCCCAATAAGTCATTTACTCCAAAATATGTTTATAAACGGTCTTGTTTTTCTCTTCCTAAGATGCTGTTGCTCTGGTCTCTTAGAATTGTGACAGACACTACTAAAGTAAAAACACAATGTGATTTATGATATCTATAAATCACAGAGCCAAACATTATGACTAAATGTTGTACTTACAGCTAAGAAGTCAAAAGGGGTTGGTAATCATTTTACATGTAGGATTGTGGCTCCTGTGTCAAAAATGCACGGTTTCGCACAATCTGAGGCCTATGTGAACACTTTAGTAAAACTTCACACCATGCCCATGTATCACCCAGCAAGTTCCCACCTGGGCTTTGTTTCCCTCGGCGAACAGAGATGCTATGTGATAGGCCTTAGAGAATGTTCCTGTCACCTTTAACATTTTCTTCATTGTTCCTCTTCAAGTTGGGAACCATATGGACAAAGAAAATATTGTAGTTGTACAGTGAATGTGGCATTGGATCAGTTACCTGACAAGAGGTCATTTTTACGTGGTTCCAGAAGAAGTGATGTCTTGAGGCACCATTAATTAAAACTTCATCTGTGTTGTGTGATAATCCCCTTCTTCTTTTTTCTTCCCTGTCCCTGTCATATCAGAAATTAAACTATACTATAACAATGATACTGCCACTATTTAATCTCTCCTCACATTGATGGAGACCTTTGGCTACTGAAACATATAAAAAATAAAAAATACTCCAAATGCCAGACTTCCATTTGTCCCTCATGCACTTGGATTTCTTTCAGTTAACATTTTCTTTTCATTCACTGGGAGATGGAGGGCTGACAGGCTTGTAAAATTACATCTTTTCTCTTTAAATAGTCAAAACATGTGATTTTTTTTTTGAATAACAGAATCTTCATTTGGTTTCTGTGGGTTATACTCTAACCTGAGTGAGTGGCCAGCATGGGCTTAAAGATGTTGCAGCAGGTGCATTGTGAGGAAGAGGTCAGGATCACACCTACAACTTACTTTTCAAGGAAGGGTTCAGGTCAACTTGACAAGTTTACATCAGGCTGAGCTATGCTGGCACTGAGCTAGATTGTGAAGCAGTACAAAAAGGAGGTTGAAAGGAGCCAAGAGGGTCTCTGCCTTCCTGACTCTGGAAATTAGTACTTGAAACAGGTGTTAAATAATTTTGGGTTGAACAATAAGGATTCAGAGAGAGGCAAAAGCTCCTGGAGCCCAACTTAGCCAGGAAGACTTAGGGATAGCAACAATGAACTTGGTAACCAAGAGACAAAATCCATTCACTTGGATTCGTTTATGAGAGTAAATATCATGAACTACTTTTCCCCCCATACATTTTATTTGGTAAGGTTCATATTTCCTTAGGGATTACTCAGTGAACTGAGCACACTTTTTGGCTAAATGGAAGCAAAATATTTTTTAATCTTTCATGTAGAGTGACACAACTTAATTACCAGTTCTGAGAGAAGCATCATAATGTTTTATGTCCAATGAACATTTTTCCCCCTGATGCAAATGTCATTTTGATTTAAATAATGTTGAACCAAATGTTCAAATAAATGAACCTTTATTAGTTGCTTCTCATTTGGCTCTCTTAAGGACAGATGAGTGAGTAAAATGATTCCTATTTTGTGGATGGTGCTGAGATTTTGAAAACATTTACTGTACTAGGGAGAAGAAAAACTTGTTTATGGAAGGCAAGAAAACTCGGGATAGCATGATTAGTACTGAAATGTAAAACTTGTTTCTCCTTATTTTAATTAACGTGTTCTTTGTAGAAAATTTCGAAAATTCAAACATGTTTAGAGAAGAAAATAGGAAGCATCTATAATTTTGCAACCCAGGTTTCCTTCATTTATACATACAAATATGAAAGTATCATAAGTGCGTCTTTAAAATGGATCATGTCAAACAATTTTGTATTCCACTTTTCCTACTGTATCATAAGAATAGTGGTAGAAACCTGTAGTGCTCCCTGTATCTGGCTCACCTCTCTTGGGCATGTAGTAGGATTACACTTTTTCACCCATCTTGGAGGTAAGTGGAGCTATGACTAGTTTTGGCCAATGGACCGTCAGCAAAAGCTCGGTATGTTGCTTCTGGACTGAACACATAACGCCTGTGAGGGACTATTTAATGGTCTCTTTCCCTGCTAAGAGGATCATCTATGTTCCTCTGAGAGTATGGAGCTCTGGGTGACTGTACAGAGAGCCTCACCCATCCCTGTCTGTGTAATCTCATTTGGATATGAGATGTGAGCAAGAAAACTTTCTTGCTGGCGCTAAGCTACTGAGATTTCAAAGTTGTTACTACAGCGTAATCTAGCCTATTCACATTAACACAATGTTTTCTCATGTTGAGAATCCTCTTGATAACTTGATTTCCAATGACGACAATAATTTTTCCTTATATGTACATTTAAAATTTTATTTAGTCACCCTCTATTGTTAGGCATTTATTTGTTTCACACTTTTTCCTTTTGTTTTGAAATAGTGCAGCTGTGAAAACTCTCAAGTGCTTATCTGATGTATTCTCACGAGAAATTTTTATAAATGGAGTTGTTAGGTCAGAAAATATAACCGTTTTCAAGGCTCTGCATACAAATTGACAAACTTCTCTCCAGAGATGCTTTTTTCAAGTTTATACTTTCTTTGGCCGTTTCAATACACTGTTACCAAAATCAAGTCTTGTAAGTTAATTTTTTTTGCCATTTTAAAGGAAAAATATTTGCCATTTATTTGAATAACAATGAGTTTGAGCTTTCTTTAAATGCCCTTTGCCTGTTTGTGTGTTTTGTGATTTCTATGAAGTATGGCTTGACCTACTTGAAGTTCTTTTGTCTTTTTCTTATTGATTTGCAATTAACATTTAAGATTATTATTGATGTAAGTATTTTGATTTTTGATATAGTTTCAGGGAGAAAAAGGAGACAGATTTGTATGGGGTAGATGTTCCCTAATGAGAATTAATTTTGTCCTTCAGAATGAGGGGATGAGAGAAGGGAAGCAGCTACTGGGCGTGCTTCACTTTCAACAGTGATGTTCTTTGAAAAACTGTCCTACATGGGGTTGAAGGGAGGGCCCCCCAAATGCTCCTCAGCGACTCATTGACACTGAGTGAGTTGTGCAGCAGTAAGTCTCAGTGTTCCCATGCACAGATCTCATTCTGGCTTGACATAGACCCCGGTACATAAGAAAGCTCAAGTTTTCAACAAGTAAGGCTCAAACACCTTAGTGAAGGAACATGTGGTTGCAGGGCACTCTTCTATAACAGGTCTCTGTTGACAAATAGCTTTTCTTGAGAGAAGGTGAGACATGTACAGGAATGATTGTCCTGTCAGGCATAGGAAAAGAAAAGCAGTGTAGAAGTACAGATGAAGTGCAGTGGGTGCTCAATAGAGGGGGTGATAGCTTTTACCTGCTGACTAGGGTCGGGGGGAATGAGGACATCCAGGTTGGTGACATTTAACTTAGCCATATGAATTGGGTAGAAATTTACTATTCTGAGATATAGATAGAGATAGATAGATAGAATGAGACATTATTTTAAAAATAATCTTCTGTTTTTCTGAAATTCAGATTTAACTGGGCATCCTACATATGCTATATCTGGCAACCATGCTAGGATGAGGATGTTGGCTCTGGGTGGCTCATCACCTTGGCCTCTTGCTCCATGGGAAGAGCATGGCTGGAGGAGAGTGAGCATGGTGTTTCTAGAGTGTGGGGCCCAGAACAGGGACCCTGGTTGCCAGGTCTAAGAACTTCAATGCTTAGAGATATGTGAGGGTTAAAACAGATAACAAATATAAAATAATTTAATAAATGGTGGCTATTATTATTGTGACTCTCTCTTGGGTATGGTAAATGGTAAATTTACCTGAGGAACTGAAAAAACAATCAGTTGGCTTGAAAAGAATTAAAAATATTTTAATTTTTGTTCTTGAGTAAATATTTGAATACACTGTATATAGATGCTGTTTAGAATTTTTTCTCTCTTGTTAGCTTGATTTTTTTTTTTTTTTGGTCACATACTGCATGACCTGTTAGTTTACTTGGAAATTCGAGCTTCAGGTTCCCTAGTTCCATTGTTGTTGTACAATAAAAGAACGGGTTTCTGTAGCATCCTTCATTCAAATTCTGGGTCCCCTGAAGGGCTTCTGCCAGCTTTTGTTTTATGGAACTCCACACACTTAATCTTTCTCATATTGTTTCATGGCTGTCTGTAGAGTTGGCGTTATTCACTCCAGATGGGCAGGGACCTTGTTTTGTTCTGCATTCCCCCAGCATTCAGCTCTGAGGCTGGCAAGTGCTGGTATTTGTCATTCAACAAATACTTGATTGATTGAGTGGATCACCAGAGGAGCTGGTTTTTTCCTTGGGATCTCTGCTTCTATTATCAATGCAGATACTATAGATGGGATTTTATAATGGATGCCTGAATTTTTGAATGTGCCAAAGCTTTCCCAACTGTCATGTATTCATTTAATTAACAAACAATTACTGAGCATGTCCTAGGTACCAGGCACTGGACTAGGCCCTAGGACACAAAGATAGAGAGTCTTTGACTTCAAGGAGCTTTTGGTCAGCTGAGAAGATGGAAATTCAAATAATTAAGTTACAATAAAATCATGCTATGATGGAAGAATGGGTAAAGTAAGAAGAAGATAGAAGGCTAAACTGGCTATAAACACATGTGTATCCCAGAGGTTAATCATTTGACATTTTTCAAACGGATATTCTTTCAATGTGTGTTCAACTTGTAATCAGCATAGATGTAGGAAAAAAGATTCTCTATTCATAAAAATTGTTTACTTTTTTCTTCTTATTCAAAATAAGAGATTTATGACAGACACTGAACATACTAGAGCAGTTTAACTCTTTTGGGACTGTAGCTTTGGAAATGAGGCAACTTTTGGGGAGGCATATTAAAATGTTTTAAGACTTATAATATGACCCACCTAGTTCTGGTAAATACTGCCTTACCATGCATTGTTTGGTTTTAGAGTTTTTGTGAGTTCCCACTATGACTTCAGACAAATGTCTAAAAAATGGCCTGTGTTTGTTTAGAGTGACTACATAGGTCCAGGGCAAAGATGTTTATGAGAGATAGGCCAGTGAGACAGTAGAATGGTTCCATTCTGTATCACTTTGTACTTTAATTGTCATTATCAATTTATATTTTACCCCTTATATGAATAGTTGCCTGTAGAAACCCGAGTTAAGAGGCATCATCCATCAAATTAATTCCAGTAATTTTTAACATCTCATTTGTTGGTGTCCTGGGCAGATGCTCAGGTGCCCTGCTCTTTAATCCAACTCGCACCAAAGTCAGGCTGAGGGGGAACAGGGAAGCTTCTTCAGGGGAGAAGAAATACTGGAACCTGAACTTAAAAGCTAAATTAAAAATTTCCTGGAGGACAAAATGGGGGATTGTGTGTGAAAAACTGTAGATAACGTGGCACATCTAGATGACTGCTGGCAATCTAATGTTTGTGGGTCATCCGTGGTTAGAAGACAAGAGAAATGAGACCAGACAGGAAGTCCAGAGCCAGAACACGACAGGACAAGGACAGTAATTTCACCCTGCAGTTTTGGCAGCACAAAACAAAGTAACAGTATTTTTTATATATACCTACCTTCCAACATTTTATTATGAAAATTAAAAAAAAAATAGAAAAATGTAAAGACTAGCATACCTACCACCTACATTTTATAATTAGCCTCTTGCTGCATTTATTTCAGCAGCTCCCAAAATGTAGTCCTCAGGCCCTGGACGTCCCATGACACTTTCATGGGATCCTTGGGGTCAGAACAATTTTTGTAATAATGCTAAAATGTTATTTGTATTTTTGTTTTTTCGGTGTTGAATTTGCATTGATGGGACAAAAGTGAAAGTAGATGAAACTCTGTTGCCTTAGCATCAACTGAGGCAGTGACATTCACTATACCAATAGTCAGGGCATTTTTTACTGCCACTCGTATAAAAATGCCAGCTTCAATTAAAAGTGTCCTTGATGAACCATTACAAATTACTAGTTTTATTAAATCATAACTCTTAAATACATATCTTTGAAATATTTTGAGTGATGAAATGAGAAGTTTACATAAAACACTTGCTTCATGTAGAAGTATAATGACCGTCATGTGGAAAAGTACTCATGTGATTGTTTAAGTTGCCTGCTAAACTAGCAGCCTTTTTCATAGAACACTAATTTTTACTTGTAAGAATGACCATATTAGTTTCCTTGGGCTACCTTGACAAATTACATTCATGTTTGTGGTTTAAAAGAACAGAAATTTATTCTCTTATAATGCTAGAGGCCAGAAGCTCAAAATTAAGATGTTGGCAGGGTCACATTCTTTCTGGAGGCACATATCTTTGAAATATACAAGTCTGTTCTTTACATCTCGAGTTTCTGGTGGCATGCCTTGATTGGGATGCTTTGGGTTCTTTGGTTTTAGCAACCTCACTCCCATCTCTGCCTCTATCTTTACATTGCCTTCTCTTTGTGTCTCTATGTCTTCTCTTCTGTTTGTCTCAAATCTCTCCCTCCCTCTTTCTTAGAAGAGGCTTGTCATTGGATTTAGGGCCTACTTGGATATCTCAGGATGAGCCCCTCTTCTCAAGACCCTTAACTTAATCACATTTTTTACCATACAAAATAATATTCACATGTTTCAGAGTTTGGGAAGTGAATATATCTTTGGTGCAGGGGGTCATTTTTTTCTGCCACCACCAATGACTGACAGATAAATATTATACTTATTTAGACTTGGGTGTTTGCCAAATATTTTCTTGGAAATGAACAAGCAAAGCAACTGATATTTTTGTTACCAGTTAAAAAGTTTGAGCTTTCAAGTAAAAGGTAGAATTCTGGAAATCTTGTATTCATCACCAGGGGCTTGACAGTTTCTCAATACTTGAAGGCTTTCTTGATGCGATTGGTGGTGATATGAATGTATGGGATTTTAAATACATACATATTCTTTAATAAAATGTGTCAACATTTGGAAATTCTGTATAACTCCATGAACTAATATTTTCCAAGTATCAGTGCTTAATGCAATAAAATTATAAATAAAAAGTTCTCATTCAAAATGCAAGATAGACCAGTAAATTTTAATATAACAAAGTATAAAAAGTTTACTAATAAAAATTCAGATTCTACATTGTAGCTAAGAAATGATTTAAAAAGTAAAAGAAATGATTACTTTTTCAGTTTTAGATAATATGAAAAAGGAGTACCATAATTACCTGAAAAGACTTAAAATTCTCTTTTCTAACACTGGTACAAGTTCTGTGAGGCTGGATTTTCTTCATATGCTTCAACCAAAACAATCTACATAAAAAATTGAAGGCAGAATTGGATATGAAAATCTAGCTTTATTCTAGTAAGCCAAATAAAAATATAAAGCATTGCCACTATCCTTATTATTTTTTTTTTCATTCTGGAAGACAGTTTTTTTTTCATGTTTTTAATGTTATCATGGAATGGTTTTATAGAAATGATTACTAAATATTTAAAAATATTCTCAATTCAATTTATGTTATAGCAAAATAACATATATAATCCACAAAATAAAAGCTCTTTGGGGTCCTTAGTAATTTTTTAGTATGTAAAAGTGTCCTTTAGCCAGAGAGTTTGAAAATTACTGTTCTAGGAATTTGGACAGGGCAGTGGGAGGTTGAAAATATGGGACTTGATGGACTCTCAGTGGTGGGGTGAAGATTGCAAACTTGCTTCATTGTAGGAACAAGGAATGAAGGGCGAAAAGAGCATAGTGTGTTTGGGAAACGTCAAAGTGGGCCGAAGTGCAGGAACAGAAGGTCTTGGCTGTGATGCAATAAGAAACCAAAGTTTCAGTGTAGTGTAGGGCCAGGCTGTGCAGCGCTGTGAATCTGACATGTGGGAATCCTCAGGAGACAGTGGGAAAGCACTGATGGTTCTGCCTGTGGGTGGCCCCATCAGGTGGATACTCAAGAGGGAGGAGCTGAGTCAGAGTAGCTGTCCTCAGGCTATTGCTCTGATTCAGGCAGGGGGCCATGAGGATCATGCTCATGTCAGTAGAGGAGAACTGTGAGAATATAAAAGGTTACACACACAGGGCAGACATTTAACAGAAAAACGTCAGCTGTACGTGCTATACAATGACAAAGGGGATGAGTGAAAGCACCGAGACAAAGATAGAGCCATAGCTGTGTCCTGTACAATAGTTTAATATGACATCTGAGCTATCTTTTCAACTGTCAGATGAAAACATTTCTATTCATTCCTCAACCCTTCTTTAATTCTATAGACTAATTTTGTTAAATGCACACCGATTTGTAAAATTCTTGGCTAGGAATAGAATTCCACTCCGGGGAATAATCAGCCAAATTTTATCCTTGACAATAAGCACCGTGTATACCAGAATTAATTTTTTTTTTTACATTTTTATTAGCATTTATTTGATGCTGAATTTACTCCCAGGCCATAAGTTTTGGTTTCTTCAGTTTCTTCTGCGATATCTTTCCTTCTGTGCAACCTCCTCTTTGGCTTAGAAACAAACTGCTCTTTCCCAAAGAGGATCATCTCACCATGGCAGGCAGAGCTCATGTCAGGGTTCATCCGCCCACGAGCTCTGTGAGTTCTGTGTCGCATCTTAGGAGCTTGGTTCACCTGGATGTGCTCAAGCATCAGAAAATCTAAACCTTTAAACTCAGCATCACTCCTGCATTTTTAAGCATGTGCAGCAAAAATTCAGCATTCTTTTTGGGCCACTGACCCTGTATCCAGTCCCCAACTCCACCATCATAATGATGAAATGGTACACATTGCTTCTGTAAAGTGACATCCTTCAGATACTTGGTGGCTTTTCAAATATATTCATACCCTGATGGCCTAGACAGTTTAACAAGTGTTCTTAAAGTGAACACGAAGATATGAACCACTTGATTTGCATGATTTTTGGAGGGTTTTCTGGGTCAAGTGAATAGCAAACCATTTTTGGAGGTTACCTCAGATGACTTATGGGAAGAGCCAGAATTTGAAATTTCTGTTGTGGTCTAGAGGGATGTAAGAGCCAGGTCTGTTTTCGGAGGGAAGAAGGAGATTCTTAGAAAAGAATGCTCATCGAAGAAAGAAAAGAGAGTCTCAATGCTTTCAGAAAAGTGGAGGTCATGGGCTTAGTCTAGGGACATTGTTACCGTGTCAGAAGAGACGTGACTGAGGACCAGAGAATGTGTACTGTCCTATTATTCTCCAATTTTCCATCAACAACTTGTGCCAAAACCTTCTTTGTGACCAGTCACCTCCTAGTTATATGTGCAGAGTGTGCTTTCCTTGAAACTCTTTTCTCTTTGGTCTCCTATGTCATCACTTTCTTTTGTTTCTCTTGCTACCACTAAGAACATTTTTGATCTTCCAGGGTTTTTTTTCCCCCCTCCGTACCCCTTAATCTTTTGATGTTTCTCAGAGTTCTTCCCTTGGTTTTCTTTCATACACACTCTACATTTTCTTCCTAAGTGATCTCACCCACTTAACGTTATGATGACTAGAACACAAATTCCATGAGCATTGAAAATGATCTTCTTCACAACTCTAATCCCAGCCCCTAAAAGAATACCTGGCATATTGTGGGTATGTCATAAATATTCAATGAATGAACAATTTGCCATTTATATGCAAAATCTAAATGTAACCCTAATGAAAACTGTCTGCCTTGAGTCCAGATTAATACAGTAAACGTTCAAAAGAAACCTAAATTTGATTCTAGGAAGAAAGGATTTGTAAGTGCAGATTGGTTGAACCAGTCTGGAAGGTAATCTGTCAACTTTTAGTTAAGATAAGTATGCGGATGTACCATGACTCAGTAATCACTTTCCTCGTTATATATTTCAGAAAAAATAATCTCATCTGGGTCCATAACAGAACGTAAATAAGGATGTTCATTCTAGCAGTATTTGCAGTAAAAGGAGTTGGAGGCAATCTAGATGTTCTTCATTGGGGAATGTTAAATAAATTGTGGCAGATGCACAAGGGGGATACTCTGAAGTAGTTGGAAGCAAATATGTAAACACAAGTGCATACATCAACCTTGAAAATGTTGTGCTGTGGAATGAAGTAAGAAACAGAATGATATCTATTCTGCAATGTCACTGATGTGAATTAAAAACCTGTGCACAGAGCCACAGAAAATATTCTATGTCTTGATCTGAGTGCTAGTTACATAAGTGTATATATGTGTAAATTCAACAAGCTGCATAATTAAAGTTATTTCACTTCATTATATGCAGTTATACATCAATTAAAAACATGCACACAAAATGAGATACATTATATAAAGCACTCACTAAAAGAAAAGACTACCTATCAAACACATTAGGAAATTACTTGAGGTAAGGAAAATGAGGATAAAAGGGAGTAAATGAATGAATGAAATAATCGATTTGGAAACAGCAAACAAAAATGGGACTTTGCATGAACCAATGATGATAATATGCCCTGAGAAGTTTGATGTCCTTCTCTTTATTTCGTCTGTTTATCTAGTCTATGGAGTTATCTACACTCATGGCATCAGTTGACACATCTATGTGGATGGTTCTCAGAACATTATCCATAGCCCTATTGTTTTTCTTAAACTCCAGTCTGCATCTCCATTTGCCTTCTAGGCATTTTTTTCTTGATATTTTCATTTTTGTATCCTGAACACTAAAAAAACCCTAATCCCCATTTCTTCCTACCCCTCCCATAAACAAACAAACAAACCCTTTATCTTCCTTCAGAGATGGTCTTTTCCAGCATGTTGAAATCCTAGTGCTTAAAAGAATTTGTGTATCTCTCCAAACATTTTATATTGGAGCACTGTTTTGGATGAGTAGAGCTGGCATCACCTGGAAACTTATTAGAAATGCAGAATCTCAAACCCTCCCCACAGACTTACTGATTCACAATTTTTCATTTCAGTAAGATCCCAGGTGATTTGTTTGCACATTAAAGTTTGAGAAGCACTGCTCTATTTCTTGTTTACTTTGTTAGCCTCACCCAGACTATTGGGTAAAAATAAGTGGGACCCCTACCGGAAGTACCCAAGCTGGGTTAAAGACATGCTCTTTATTGTATGCCAGGGACTGTCAGAGGAAGACCAAGGTATCTAGAGTTCTAGCCTCTTTTTCGGTGAGTGACCTTGAAAGGGCCACTCTTCAATATGCATTTCAATTGCACTTTATATTAACAAAGCACTTCACCATCAATTTATTAGTGATTCTTTCTCAAATTCTCTGCATCATCTTCCTAAGCAATAAATCGTGGTGAATTTTCTTTGTGACCCATAAGTGTCTGATAAATTGTAAACAAAAGGGTTGAAAAGGTAGCATAGCAGAAAAATGTTTCAATTTTCCTTCATCTATCCACCATGCATCACTTAGGGAGAAACCAAGTACTCTCAGGCTCGATTGTGTATCTAGTATACAGTTCTAAACAGAGGAAGATCGAGAAGAACTTTACATTCTATGATTTAAACTATTAGTTTAATAACTCTGGATAGTTTTGTCAAGGTGATGTGTCAATCCAATGACACTGGGTGAGCTGGAGTCCAACATCAACAAAATTAAGCTAATGCTTTCTACCCTCTGACTGCATGTATACCACTATTGAGCTACTGCATTCACTCAGGGATTAAGTATATTGTGCATTATTTTATGAGCTGCCTCAGTTTGAGTTGAACATAAAACCATGAATATATAGTTTAATTTTTTTCCCGTACAAATTGATTTTGAAACAAGTTCTTCCTTGCCCAATAAGAGCAAGGGGCAACTATAAAATGCCCTCCCCATCTATATTCATTTATTTCCAGGAATCACTTTAGGTTCTATATCTCTGGTCTTGCCTCTCCTCAGTTTTCTGCCAGATACCTTTGGCTTTAGATTTTAGACTCCCCCCTTGGCTCTAGAGGCTTTCTTTTTTCAGAGACACAGTCTTTAATTCCCTATTAGTTCATATTCACAGCCTCATGCCAGCCTCTCCTAAGCCCATATACAAACCAGGCTCCCCTTTACACCGCACCCCCCCCCCAAAAACAGCCCAAGTAGGCAGTATGACCAGCAAAGGATGGATTTCCCCTGTTTCATGCAGATCATTGCCACACTTCTTCGATTCACCCAAGATGAGAAGCAGAATATGTAGACCTGTAATTTCATTGCCAACCCATTAATTTCTGGGATGGTGAGGCTCTCAAAATCAATGTTTTGATTTTGTTTGACTCCAAGAATGAATGTTTGACTCCCAGAATAAAAAGACTTTTATGAAGACAAAATTAAGAAGCAGCAACTACTGACCCGTTGAAAAAGCTACATATTTACCATAAAAAAAAAAAAAAAAGGAATTTGCTGTGATACAGGTATGAAAACAAGATACAATAGCAAATAAAACTGCAGTGAATGTGAATGGAAAAAAAAGAGAATGGGTCAGAAAGAGACAATCTTCTGTTGGGCAGCATCAGAGAACCTGCTGACCCCTTCAGAATTTCACTAGTGCCGTGCCAGCACTCAGTGGGGGAAAGCAATTATTTTAAGAAAATCTATTTGTGTCTAACATTGTCATTATCCTTTTAATGGTGCTGTTCCAACAATCCAGTTAAAGTAGGCTTTAATAAATAAGAAATGCTCTTTTTGCCAATACAATTTAGGCATTTTGGAGAGGCAGATGCTATTAGTTTAGCTTGTAGAGGATTTTTCTTGCCATTTCTAAAAAATAACATTTTTACAAGTGTAGTATGGCGTAGTAACCGAGTCCAATATAGGCCTGCCCAGCCAAGTGCCTGTAGTGGTCCACCAGAAAAATAATGTGCATGCACGCGTGCGTGTGCATGTGCACACACACACACACACACAATGCAAAATGGAGCTTCCTCTAAGATTCAAATGAATCTGTTTACATCAATAGAAAATAAATGGAAAATTGCTGTAATTTCCAAATAACAAGAGAAGAGATAACTTTTGAAAAGCTAATAAGAAGTTTCTCTGCATGTAATAAATCAGTTGCCTTGAAAGTGGGTTATCTCATCCTTTTCTTTCTCTGCATAGGACAACTACATTTGCCCAACATTAGGTGATTCAAAGGGCTTGAAGTTTAGCTAATTAAAGGGTCTTGAAGAGGAAGCAGGAGTAGAAAATGAAAAGGTTAAAAGGTTTGGCCCAAGTCCATTCATTAGTTGAAATCCAAAATTAACTTGTAGACTACTCTTCCTGAAAGTATGTGGGTTTCTAAGGCAGGTGTTCCTTTGAAAGTTTTACTATACATCTGCTATTGATAGCCCAGAAAAAACAGAAATACTCTCTCTCTAGCACTTGAAAATGCCCCCCATTTAACATTAAATAGGGCAAATATGAGCAAAATGAAGAGGTAATAGGAATTGCAAGAGTACATTGTTCAAAAATTTTGTGCCAATAGATCAATTCCAATTTGGGGTTATGAGTGGAAATTGGCTTTGTTTTACCCAGAAAAAGATGACCACATTGCTATGAGACACATGAAGGAAATCATGTGACCAGAGGCTGTCTACACCTTTGAGGTGTCTCTGAGACTGGAACTTCCAGACAATTGTGTTGGGAAGCAGAACCTTTCTCTTTCTTGCAAAATGCAATGTAAAGGACCTGCATAGTTCCTCACCAACTACTCTGTGCATGACCTTGAGTGACTCACTCTCTTTTGGCTTCATATTCTTCAACCATAAGAGGAGGGTCTATAGTAAATGGTCTCTGACATGTTCAAGCCTTTATGTTCTTTAAGAATATGAACATAGTACACGGTTCACTTGTTTATGAAAGTTTAAGTCTAACAGAAAGATAATACATGTGCACAATAAAAGTTGTCAATGCAAGGTTATGTATTTAGATATCAACTGGATATCACAGACATTCATTTATGTATGACCAAGTTACTCTGCTTGTAAGGCTGATCCCCTTGTGACCCTAATCCTCCTCTAAATATGTACGCTGTAGTGCTCTCATTCCTCTCATAGCCACATTTCTAGAACAGTTAGTCTTCACGTACTATTTCCATGAACTCATTTTCCATTAAGTTCTCAACCTACTGAAATTTGGCTTCCACCTCCCCAGCATCACGAAAACTATCTTCTACCAAGGTCACCATCAACCCTCAAATTGCCAAATCCCGAAGGCTCTTCATTCCCATCTGTCTTGACTTCTCAGCATTTTATACCATTGATGAGTTCATCTTCTTGAAACTATCTCTTCCCTTTATTTCCAAAACCCTATTCTCTCTGGTTCTGCTCTTTCCTCATCAACTGCCTCTTAGGTTGTTTTAAAGGCACCTCCCCACTGCCATTTAAATCCATTTGTTGCCTCAAGCTCTCTCCTTGGTTTTGGCTGCATCCTCTCCCTCTCTAGACAAAAGCTTTTAACATCACATACATGGTGTTAATTCTCTGATCTGCCTTTCTAATGGAGATCTTTCTATACTGTTATTTATTGGCTACTTTATCTAGATGTCTCATAGGTATCCCAAAATTACATCCAAAATTCAATTTACAACCTTTCTCCTAAAATATGTTTCACCCTCCTAAATTCAGTTCCTAACTGTCGCTCAAAGTAGAAATTTGAGAGTCACTGTGAATTCCTCCCATTGTCGCATCCTGTCTTCTCTTGTCTAATCAGTAGTCAGGAGTTGTTGGTCCCACCACCTGCTTGTCCCTCTTCTTCACACCCTCTATCTTTTCTCTTGTTCAGGCCCTTATCATCTCTCTCTGCACCTGTGACAATGGCCCCCCTGACTATTTCTAACCTCTGAGACTTTCTCTTGGATGCCATCTTCCCCACTGACAATTTTCTCACCCCAAATTTGATCATGTTAGACATTCTTTGTTATATTGAACTCCAGCTGATGCTATGCATGTTGATGTGTTCACAGGTAAATCTGCAATTTACTTTGAAATTCATAAAAAAAAAAATGAATCAGCGAATGGACCAAGAGACTGATAAATGGATAGATGTGTGACAAATTAGAGTGCTCATAGTCCTTTTTTTGTTTTGCATTGTTGATAATTGTTAAGCAAATGCATATATCATCTTATAATGGCATTTAAGCTTCTCAAGAACCAGATCATCTAATATATTTTTGTATGCTGCATTGCTCCTAACTCAGGCATAGGACAAAGTAGCCTCTCTGCCAATATTTGGCAGAAGCAAATAGAAATAATTTTTATTTGGCCTTTTGTCTAAGCTCCAAACAGCAGTAAGGAATACTACAGAATGAACAAGGACATATAAACTGAATGTATCAATACCTTCAATTATACAGGTTTTTAAACTCTATTGAAAGATGCTTTTTGAGGCATTAAGAGTTCATATACATACCAGAAAGTAGGTCTTCCTTTTCTCTTTTTCTTTACACATGACATTAAGACAGAAGTAACCTTGAGGCACTTTTCATTTGGGGAGAGAGTAAAATGACAGATTATTTTGTCAATAGTAAGCTGTTAACATTGAGTTCAGTAGATATTTAAAAGGAATTCACTGGAGCTTCACTATGAAACATTACCTGAGTTTCATGCTTTGGAACCAACTATGAGAACACTTCAAAACAACTCCTTTTTTGCAACCTCAGTAAATAAACACTTTTGGGTGGGATCCAGCATACCCTTTTACATAAAATCCTGTCCTTTAGGGAACAGTAATATGGAGAAGGCTGAGTAAAGTTAAGAATTTCTTTAGCAAATACGCAATGCTAGGGATATTTATAATACCTAAAAATAAGAAAGGATTAATTCCACATTGCACACTCCGGTTGTAATCTGGAACTCTTTTGTCATAAGAAATCAGAACCAAGCATATCCTAGTTCCAAGCATAATTTGGCATTATTTTATTATATGTGGTTCCAATTTCTTGGAGTGAAATGAGTCCAATTTGTTTTCCATGAATCCAATTCAGAGCAATCTTTCCAAAGGAGTTTGGCATCAGGGAGAACATTGAGAACCATGTGGTTAGGGGTGTAGCAGAAGGGGGATTGGTCATCAGTACCGCATTCATAACAGTGAATACTCGGTGTAGTTGCAAATCATTTTTCATCACAACCTGACTTTCAGGTACCTTTCTAACTTTGTGAAAGCCTCTTCAGGTGTCTGAAAAACATAAACCAAAAAGCAAAACCCAAAACAGCATATCTTCCTCCCATGGAAGATATGGTAGGAACATTTGTGGAAAATGCTATTAAGTAGGTCTTCTTATGAGGATGTAGACAATGATGTGCCTGTACCAAATGTCAAAATGATGTTGTCAAATTTGATATGCAATACCACAAAAATGAATTTATCACATAGATTTTTATGGTGGTGGTTGCTGCGGGAAGGAGTATATTTGGTTAGGGAAATAGTTTTCAATCAAAGTATTATTGCTTTGGGGGCAAGGAGGATGTCATTCAGAATAATACAGCAACAAAACATGCTGATAAATTTTTTAGTTACTGCATTGTTAATAGAAAGTTAAGTGTATTAGGGTATCAAACATGGTTTGCCCTCTAACTATTAGAGATTTCAACATTAGACTTATGGAACTGAAAGAAAATGCAAGAGTTTAGCAGGACCAAAGCAAAACTGGAGATTCATGAATCTTCTGGAAAATTATCTCTAACAATAGTGTCTCAGGATTAGTTACCAGAGATGAACAAGCAACAGTGAAGTCTACATGTCCACTCTGGTTAAAACTGATAATCTTTAACCTTGGACATCCTTTATCAGATGACCTACAGTAAAGCAACCCATGACCCCACACCAACCTCTGGTTAGCACATCTGTTTGTTTCCATAACTTTGTGGCAAGAACATGGACTTTGAATTGAAGAGAGCTGGATTTAAATCCCAGCTCTCCCACTTACCACCTACATGATGCTGGACAAGCTGCTTAATCTTTTGAAGCCTCAGTTTTTTCATCTGTAGAAGGGGTATAATAGCTCTTACCTTTTAAAAGTTGCTATTAAAGGTTTCATGACACATTGTTTAGCATGTTCTCAGTAAATAGGAGCTATTATTGCTATGAGAACAGTAGTAAATTTGCTTTTTCTCTTAGGGTGATGGTGACAGTTTTCTTCAAATGACTCGGAAGTGAGGATGAAGTCTGGAGGTAGAATTTTGTCATGAAGACCAATGATGTCAGAAACTGCTCTTAGAGGCTCCTTCGCATTGCCCCAGTTCCATCCTGCTTTCCTCATAGCAAAACTTATGAGGCAATGTGCACAGAACCAGGAGAAGAAGTTGTATCTATAACCACTAAAAGGAGAACTTCTATAGAAACCCCGTTTAAGGACACCAGGGCTACCATTTAAAATATTTAAATACTCCTGATGCAGTGATGAATAGCAGCTGCTTAAAATCCCCTCAGTGATTCCTCCTCTCCCTTTTCTTACTCCCCTCTACCCCACCCCACTGTGATGGTAGTCAGTCTTAAGTTTCAACTTGGGTAGGCTATATATATATAGTTAGTATCCTGTTATTCAAACACTCATGTGTGAGACGTTTTGTAGATGTGCCTAACATCTATTATCAGCTGATTTTAAGTAAAGGAGATTTCCCTTGATAAGCTAGTGGGTTTTATGCAATCGGTTGAAAGCATTAACAGTGAAAACAGGTTTTGCAGAGAAAGAATTTTTTCTGGACTCCAGCTTAAATCCTGCCTTGAGTTTTCAGGCTATTGGCCTGTCCTATAGCCTGGCCTATTCAACCTCGTCATCCCCTATAATTGCATGAGCCAGTTTCTTAAAGTCTCAATCTCTCTTTGCTTTTGTCTCTCCTATTCTGTTTTTCTGGAGAATCCTGAATCATACACCTTCTTTGCTACCCTTTCCCAGAGATCTTCCCATGCACCAGAGGCAAAAGAGTTAAAGGCTGCCCAGCAGGAATTCAGCCAGGGACCTTTTTCTGTTCTGATTGTTCAGCTTCTAGGCTGCACCGCTTATTACATGTTTTGAAACCACTCTTGGCTAGACTCAGAGTGCATTGCCCAGTAAGAAACACAGAGGGCAGAACTTCTCGAAGATGGACGCCTCTTTTCCTAAAGCTTTCCTTGGTGTGTACCACTCAGCCCTGGTGTTCTTTTCCTTGCTATGCCAAGGAGGTTTCAATTTCTTGCAAAAGAAATTGTGCTGCTGATAAACATTAGTTATGGAAAGGTTTTCTTTCAAACCCAAGGGAAGGAACAAGATAATTTCCCCTGGTTCAGGAAAGTCAGAGTAGAATAAAGCTTCTTGAAATACGAGCTTGATAAAAATAATATTGTCAGTGTGAAATAAAAATGAGGACTTGGAGACAGTTTCATTCAAACTCAATTGATCATATATAATAAAGCCAAGAGAATCAGGTGTGGGGCTGAAAAGGGATTGTAACATGCTGAATGGAATCAAGCTGAGCTCTTAGCTTATAAATTTAGCTTTCTCTGACAGAAATCTGCAAGTCACTTGGGCAAGGACTGTGTTGTTGATCTCAGGGGCCTGGGTGGACAAAGAAATCTGCTGGATCCCCATTTAAAAATATTTCTCTGCGTTCAGGTAGACTTTGCTTTCTCTCGCCCCACAAACAAAAAGTATTACTAATCTGTTAATAGTGTTGGCCATTAGAACGACATTTATAGAGATGAAATCTGTGGTAGCCAGAATGCCTTACTTCGCCAGTTTGTTTGTTTCTTTATTTCGTTTTTGTTCATTTCTTTATTCTTTTTTTGTTTTTTTTCTTACCTCACCAGTTTAGAGAACGAAATAAGGTCACAATTCTTGTTATGTCCAAACCACAGTCACCTGAGATTATATCCGGATGGGAGTTCAGTGTTTCTTTAAGGGTTCTCCTTATAGTTTCTAGATATCCTAATGAATGCCACCTTGTTTCACAAATTGATCCTGGTGGGATCCTGTCATATAAATCTGACATATGAATCAACCCATGTTGGTTCAGCTGTTATACTCTATAATCTCCTTTTCCTTCAGTCATGGAATTTTCCATGTCATATGCTTGTTTGTTTTTCTTCCACCCTAAACATGGGTTCTCACAGGTTTTAGGGACCCCTAAGCTGGCTTCAGGTCCTTCTAGCAGATTCCCACACATCTCTTTTCTGCTGCCTCCCTATATCCGTAGAGAGCTCTCCAGGTCCCTTTAATGGACTCTGCCCTGTAGAGCAGAGATGGTTCTTACCGTTGACAAAGACTCCCTCCTCAACCAAACTTTAGTCAGGCTTCTTTGAACCCTCTTCTTGACTAGGTGTCATCCTTGGCCTGCTGGGCCCAGTTCAGTGAGAAATCTCATGCCGTAACCCTGCTGCATAGCTAATCAAATTTCTCTTATCAATATTTCATCCACTGATACCCTCTCTCTGCTCATTGGCTACAAATTTACAGCTATCTTTGCTGTGTTTGGAGTTGAGCTCAGTTCTGTATTAAATTTTCTCTCCCCTACTGCAGTAGCTTGAATAAAATATGTCTGGTTTTAAACAAATGTTAGGTACAATTCTTCTTTGATACCTTCTCCAAGTTAATAGCCACTCACAATTTGGTGCCCAGCATAGTTGACAATAGAGACATTCATTTCCTTAAGAAGAAAGTGCCACCTTTACCCACAGTCAACCAACCATCTCAATAATAGTGTTTGGACCCACAAGCAACTCAGTCTGCTCACTCCCCAGAGTGCAGAGAGGGACAGTGAGCTGCCTTTGTGCTCCCTGCAGTGCCTGGCACACACCGCTTTCACACCCCTCCTTCTCCTCCTTTCTCACATCTCAGGGCCCAGCTCCAGTTCTTATCAGCCTTTGCCTGTCCTATTATAATGGCTTCTAGGCTCACTGCCTTCAAATCCACCTCTGCAGTCACCTATCTGAGGTGAAGGCCTCGTGACTTTTCCCCTAATAGTCCTTAATGACTACCCATTTCTTAACAGAGTTAAAACAAAGCTTCTTAAGTGGCCTGTGTGGTTCCCATCAAATTCCTGTCGGCTTTCAGCTTTATCCTCAGTGTAATCGTCCTAAACCACTTAACTTCCTAAGTATTCATCACGCTTGGTCATGTGGCTTGGAATAGTTACTATATGCCTACCCTTTATTAAGAAAAAGGGAAACTTGCAGAAAAAATGTAAGATATCCTTTCTCTACCCTGGAAGTGTAAAACGTATATTTTTGTGCGAGTGGGATGACGATTGAATAAAGAGGAAGAAAGCATTTTGGCCACTGGGTCTGTGCTTGGAATTTCCAAAGCAGTCTTAGTGAGATCTTCACGGGGGAGGAAACTGTTGACAAGCATGCAGCTGGAAATTTACTCCCTTGAATTTTTAGTTTATTACTTAGTATCCTAGTGTCTCATCTGAACAACTCACTTCCTATTTTCTTGACTACGGGTATTACCTGAACACTGTGCAGGTTCTCCTGTTTAGAGAGAAAAAAGGGAAGATGGTCAATTCACGTCAGGATTTTTCCTCCACTGTTTCAGATTTTTTAATAAGGTGTTTTGATGAGAAATTGACTGGTGAACCGTTAATTATAATTCAGACATCTTGGTATTAGGGCTGTGGGGGCTACAGCCCTAATCCCCTACATCTTTTAAATTCTAGCTGGTCTAATAATCAAATTAACAGAGACAGATTAAGAGGAGAAAATTGAATTTTAATACATGCATACAGGAAATTTGCATAGCCTGAAAGTTCCACCGGCAGCAAGGTAAAACTGGGTATACATTTCACTTTGGACAAAGGAAAAAAAGGGCAGTAGGGTCTGAGATTCCAAAGGAAGTAGGCAATTTACAAGTAGTTGAGGATGAGCAGAACACATGGGCAGGTACTTTTTCTTTCTTTCTTTCCTTCTTTCTTTTTTTTGCTAGTCAACCTAGAAACAATGAGACATAGGTGGGGTTCTAGTAAACATACTTAATTCAAATTAGGCTAAGTCAAACAGCCCAAGATATCCTACCCGGAATGGGCCTTTCCCTCTCAATCTCATCAACAGGACAGGGGAGAGGGTCAAAGGTTCTTACTGACTCTTTTGTTTCTTAATAACCAGCTTAAAATCAATATCCTCAAAGGTAAAACTTTGTTCCCTTTAGGGCCAAAGCATTTGGGGGCTAGATGAGACCATGATTTCTGGTTCCTAATAGTCTTATGAATCTCTATTTCCTGGCCTTGGGAAACTTTGATTCTATAAGATGTAGACATTTTTTATTTCAATTTCTTCTCATTCCTAACACAGTGCTTGCAGTCCCATGTTCCCAATTAAACAGGAAATTTTCTGGGTGTCTTGCCCATGAACATGATCCTCTTTCCTGCTGGCTTGAAGCTTTAAGACATGTGTAGTTTGTTTTGCCCTGAGTCCTCCCTCTTTTTCTGGTTCATTCTCATTTCTGGTTAGCTGCCAGTTTGAAACTCACTCTGTCTTCTTATTCCTTTTCCTACAGTTTTATTAAGTGTGCATTATGCTGTGTGGTGGGGATAAAAGTAAACAGGACAAAGTCCTCACTCTTGAATCAAACAGTAACAAAAAAATCAAGAAGAAGAAATAATAAAATTTGAACAAATCCATAAAGGAGAAAACAATTCACAGCCTAGGGTTCAGGGGAGCCTTCTCAGAAGGGTGACTTTTAGCCTGTTTTCTGATTCAAGATAGTGCTGATTGAGAAACCAAGAGACTATCCATCTTCGTCCCCATACCAGGTCGGAGTCTAGAAGCCTCTGTGCCAAGCAGTTGTTGGCACTGCCTGGGTGAGTCAAAGAAACATACCTCCACTCCCCTGTTCATCTTTTTCTGTGTCTGAACCCACGTGGAGAGTGTAAGATGAAAAAGTTCAGACACAGTGGTACTGAGGTTTTCTTTCATTTCACCTCAGGGCAGAGCTAAAGATTCAGCTTCAAATGTCAAGTGTGTCCATCCTCGTGGCTTCATCTTTCCCCAGGACTGCCGAGCCCTATCCTGGATTGGCTCTGACTCATGCATCTTGGATGGGACCCTCTCCTATCTTTGGCTCTTGGCATCCATGCACCTTTGTGCTTCTCTGATGTGGAGACCCCATGTCTACCTATTTGGCCTAAAAGTGTTGGTTGGGAAAGGTTTCCAAAGAGCCATTCTATTCTGCCCCTTTGGCTTATGATCTCCCTTCCTAGGAAGACCCATAAAATGCAACCAATGCCTCGTTAATTTTAAATGAATCTCCCCATGTAACCACTCATCTCTGACGGCCACAATTAACCTCTACTCCACACTCCTTTCCTTTTGTGTTTGGCTGGCTGATTCCTTACCCATTTGCCCTCTCTTAACTTACACCCCAAGAGTGTTGCAGGCTGTTCAGTAAAACTCCAGGAGGGACTCAAGTTTACAGCCCCTTCTATTTCTACAGCTTTTGGGCTCCCTCCCCCTTTCATTCTGCACCTACTACTTCCAGACTGTCTAATGCTTTAAACATGTCGAGTAATCAGACTTCCCCAGGAGGTCACTTTGACCTTGTAATTTCCTCTCCTACCTTCCTCCTTTGACTTTCAGAGTTGCGTTTTCCGCTCCATGATGTGTGTGGGTCGTGGGTGATGGAATGGGCTTCATCAGCTATGGATTTCCCACAGCAGGAAGGAGGAAATTCGAGAGCTGGTCTTTTCTTCACAGCTAACAAACCGCTGTTTTGCTTGCTGCTGGGGCCCCTGGATTTCTTTGTCTTGCACTAGTCCTGGGTCCAGCTTCCTTTATGTTTATTGACTGGGGAAAGCCTGAACATGTCACAAAGAGCTGAACATTCCCTGTGGCCTAGAGGAACTGAAGGCTGTGCTTTTCAAATCTATTTTGTCTATGCTGCGTGAATTTGCACTTTGCCTTCTGAAGGTTTTCAAGGCCTTCTTCTGTGTGTCCATTAAGGCCATGACTGTGGAGCCCGAGGGAAGGTCTCATTACACCAGTGTTATTTTCTTCCTCTCTCACACCCAGTTTAGCCTGTAGGCTTTGGGGAAAGAGGAATAGCAGCTGATAACTTGCAGGTGTAATTTATATCATGGATGTTGTGAGGACCCAATGAGGTGTGGGGGGCTTACTTCCTCAGGTAGGGAGAGACATGGCAATTATGGTAAATGCAATAAGATATCTAGAGAAAAACAATCATGTGAGTGCAGAAAGCCTAGGTTCTTCTTGAGGAACCTGAGCAGTGTCCTCAGTTCCCTGAGAGACTTAGGAATGCTGCAATGATGATAAAACCTTGGTCTTGAACTCCCTGTGTGCTGGAAAGGACTAGTAGAAGACAGACCACCACCACCCTCAGCCCACCACCAGCACCTGGTGGCAGGAAATGAGTTTCACATCCATTCTTAAATTATAAGAAAATAGTCTATATGATGTGTCACATGTTTGGGTATCTTTACAAACTAGCTGAGGCATTCTTTCCTCTCTTTGATGTTCTTCCTTCCATCCTGCCACCTCTCTCTTGCTTTTCCTTTCTCTTCCTTCTTCACTTCCTACCTTCCTCCCAAACTCTGTTCTTCCCCACACTTTTTCTCCTTTCCACTCACCTCTTGGCCACTTGGTCCTTCCTGGGAATTGTGGGGAGAGGAGGTCATCCTGTAGTCAGTGTGTGCGAAGTAGATGATGGACTCCTTGAATTTCTCATTTTATGATTTTCTAAACAATGTTTTGGATCTCATTATGAATTGCTTTGGTGGGCCAGTGATAATCAGGGTTGCTGGATTTAGCAAATAAAAAAGGAGGAGGCTCTGTTACATCTGAATTTCAGGTAAATAGCAAATAACGTTTTTAGTACAAGTGTGCCCATGCAATAATTGGGACATGCTGATACTGAAAAGTTATTCCTTGTTTACTTGCAATTCAAAGGTAACTGGGTGTCCTGTGCTTTCTCCTGGAACCCCATTCATGATCTAAGGCTGTGACTGGTGTGCTGACAGCCTGTCGTCAGGTATTGTCTCCTCCCTCTCTTTCTCTATATGATTGAGTCCTCTTGACAGAGGACAATCTATTTTTTTTTAAGATATTTTATTTTCTTCTCATTTTTAGCTTTAGAACATAGTCAACAAAGCTAATTGATCTTTAGCCCTCTGTAACCTAAGTTTTAAAAAAGGTGATTAACTCAGGTACTGCAGCACAGGGACGCTCCATGCATTGGGCACTGATTTAGTGGCAGCCCTGTGTCAAGCACTTTGAATAAATTATCTCATGTCCTATTCACAGCAAGTCCTTGGTATGGTTATTCCAACCCCATTTAACAGATAAGATTCAGAGTTTAAGTTACTTCCTTGAAGCTGAAGGGAACCAAATTTTTGCCACTCTGAAGCTGCCTTTTGGGATATTAACTTCAATCTGTTTATTAAGAAACAAGCCTCAGGGAGAACTTTTGACCCTTGTTCTTTTCCTGCCCAAGAGATTCAGAGAGAACGACTTCAGGAAGGAAATCTTAGAATGCCGCCTTAGCCTAACTTGAGTTAAGTATGGTAAATAAGAGGACATTGAGACAGCTGCCTGTTAGCTGGATACCCGCGGTGTCCCATTGTTTCTGAGTTGCCCACTAAGAATTTTCCTGCCTCTTATGTTCTCCTCTTCCTCAATTACCTGTAAATAGTCCATTTTCACTTCTGAAGTCTAATACCCCTCCCCACTCATTTCTCCTTTGTCCAGAAACGTCTTACATACCCAATGTTGCCTCAGTCTTTGGAATTTTCATGCTTATGTGAATTACTCAGGCACATGTACTAAAATTTTTATTTTCTCCTGTTAATTTGTCTCTGTTAATTTGACTGTTAGCCCAGCTAGAAGAACTCAGAAGGTGGGAGAAAAAGTATTCATCTTTTTAGCCCACAAAGACAGATTAAATTTGAACCCTAGGTTTAATTTTGTTCTGAATTCCATACTTTCTCACTTCGTGGGTATAGACATTCATGTCTGCTAAAGAAAACTCTGAAGGTTGTAATCCACTCATTTCTCTCTTATATAAAGCCATTTCCCACTAGTCTTAAAATGGACTAATTCTCAATGCTTTGGAGAGAATTTTCAAAGATTAACCCTATGTGGAGACCATGTCTGTTTCCAAGGCAGTGAGTCCTGTGCTTCTACATTGGGACACTAGGACGAACATGTAAGAAGCTCTCTAGGTTTTGGGACAAGGCTCAGTGGGCTCTTGTTCCCGTGTCCTCTGGGAATGTGCTACCTGGGGTGGGAACTGTAGGAAAGAAGGGTCCTACTGCCAGGCAGTTGTGTCCCCTGACCTCCCCCCACCCCAGGCACTCCCTCTGAAGCTCTGCTCCCTGGATTAGTTTCTCCTTTCTCCAGACTCCTTTTCTCTCACCCTTTTCATTTCTCAAACCCTCCTGTAATCTCTTTTAAAGAGTCTCTCCTGGTAACTTCAGGGAAGTGTACTCTTAGACACCTGCTTATCTTACGGTCTTGTTTTCCTTTAATGCTTGACAGCTCTCAGATACAAGAATTTAATACTATTTTAAGTCGTCTATCTCTGGCAAGGTTAGGTCGCATCATTTTGTGATTGAAAATTGTATTAGCATTTTCTTCATTTGTGCAAATGCTATCTTCCTGTAAGCGATAAATACCGAGCGGGATATTTCGATGGATATGACACTACTTAGAAAAAGGAAAAAAGAAAGTGCTCAGACTTTGTCCTTATTATGGTGCAAGTTTGTTTTCCTAATGGGGAGATTTCCAAGAGCTCTTAGTGCTGTGACTTTATGGAAGAAATGTGGAGAAAAGGGCACGCTTCCCATGCTGTATTCTTTTTACTCTCTTCTGCAACTCTGAGCTTTGCTTCTGAATACACAAAACCAGTATTTGTGACTGCCAAAAGGCCTTCTACTGTGAGGGAGAATGCATTGTAAATCACTCTTTCACAGCCAGTTAACAGGCAGTGTCTTTCTCACCAATAATTACGGTTTTGCTGTGAGTTGAGAGGGTTGTTTGGGGGGCAATAAATTGTGATGTCAGTTATCCTTCAGTCTCTTTGCATGTGATTCCTCAGTCGGAAATTGGTGTTCTTAACAGTTGAACCTCTGGGGTCTCCAAGGCTTTGCAGCTAAAAATCTTAGAGTCCTCTGCTTTGGAAAGAGGAGAGAGGAGTGGGGGAGAGGGAGAGGGAAAAGGAGAGAGATTGATTTAGAAAAGTTCAGAGAAGTCCCTTTTGTTTTCAACTATGATGATAGGAAATTCGAAAGTCAGGGAAGGGAACTTTGCTCCTCTTATTAAATATAGTTTTTGTTAGAGAATTTTAACAGGACTTTAAATTACTAAAAAAGTTTTTAAAAATTTCAAAACAAAATACATCAAGGTCATGACCATCTGATTATTAACAGTGGTGTGTTCTGTTTGTTGTGTAAGGGCCTTTGTATACACTCATCTTTTCTAAGAAGCACCCACATGAACACATTTGGATCATCATTATGTCTCTGGAAAAGTTCATGAGCAACAAAATTCCAAATAGAGAATCAAAGTGCTTAACTTCATGAAAATTGTGAGTGGAAAACTTCATACTGCAAATCACACTTAACTTTATTGGGTGGCAGGTTGTGATAAAATCATTTTTACATGTAAAAGATTACTGCTTTGTAAGTTTCTCTGTAATTGTTTTATGACGCTATTCTAATCTCTTTTGGAAATCAGTTACAAGGACTTATTTGGCAACCGCTGTAAGAGAGAGAGCCATTCACCCAGATTTTTTTAGGCAATTGTGGGTAATTGGTAAAGCCTGCTGTGATGGGGCCAAGAGTTTGTCCCTGTCCAAAAGTGTGTGGTTTTGGGTCTTATTTCACATAAAGGGGAGGGATTATTCAAGTCATAAGGGTGCAGTGCTCCTTTAGCAATCTGCTGAATTGACACTGGGTTTGGCCTATTTTTATTTTATGTGTGGATGGGGCAGGGTAGTTAGGACAGCTTGACCTGTGGAATTTCTGACTTGTGAAGCTCAGAGTTGTTAAAAGTAAGGCAGCAGGCCAGTGTGGGTAAAGCTCTCGAATCAAAACCTAGTCTGAGTTCTGTGTTTGTGTTGATTGCCTGTATCTTCTTGGGCACATTGCCTTACCTTTAGTTTCCTCATTTGTGAAACAGGTGTAATAATTCTAAGAGTACCAGAGCTCTCTCTACCTTCCAAATATTTCCTGAAGCTAGGTGCTTCTCACCACTTCCTCCGCTGCCACCTTGGTGCAAAGCACCATCATATTCCATCTGGATTATTACATTAGTCTCCTAACTAGTCCCTCTTTCCCTGACCATACATATAGTAGACAGAGTGACGTTTTAGAAACATCAGCTCAAAACCCTCCTGTGCCTTCCCTCTTATTCAGAATATAGCCAAAGTCCTCGCCATGGCTTCAAAGGCCCCACTTGATTTGTCTCTTGGTTACTTGTCTGCTCTCATCTTTACTCTCGGCTTGATCCAGCCATTCAGACTTCTTTGCTAGTTTCAGAACACAGTAAGTGTATTCCTGGCTCAGGGTATTGTACTGGCCTGGGCTGCTCTTCCCCACATATTTATCCCCATGGCTAATACCCTAATTTCCTGCTCAAATGTCACCCAATCAATAAGGCTCTAAACTGACTTTATTTTTTTCTTACTTTGCATTTCACAGTTTCCTACACACAGTGAATTTACTGTCTCTCTCCAGTCCTGGAATGCAAGTTCCATGAGGGCAAATTATTTGTTTATGTTTTTTTATTTCTTTATCCCCTGTACCTGGAACAGAGCCTGATTAACATTTGATAAATAAATGCCTCATAGAGTTGTTGAAAAAAAATTAAATGATACTTCTGAAATGCTTGGCGCAGTGCCTTATACATAGTAAGAATGCAATAAATGTTAGCTGTTATTATTTTTACTGTAGAATGAAGTAACAAGAAATTCACTTAGGAGTGGAAAATAGGAATTTAACTATAGCAAATTGGCAGAGGCAACTGATGGGGAGAAACTTGCCCAAACTTCTTTGTTGGGTTCTGGTTATCTTCGTAGTTCTTTCCTTTACATCATTTCTTGTTCACCATTTAATGATAATAAACAAGAGTTAGAGAACAATAATAAAAATGAGCTCAAATGAAAAGTGTGGGTATGTGTGATAAGTAAGTGCCTTTAAACTGGGGTCACTGAGTTTATAGGTGAGCATCTTTTCTGAGGTCATAGGCTTGGGTAATTTATTGGAGAGAGTCATTGAAGTGGAAGGTTCTGTGTCCTTTGTCTATGAATCATAGAGGACAGTTCTCATCTTTTGTATCAGTTACTTATTGCTGTGTGACAAACCCTCCCCAAACTTAGTGACTTAAAACAATAATGATTTATTTCTCATAATTCTGTGGGTCAGGTAGGCCAGCAGGCCCCAAGCTTTTCGGCACCAGGGACTGGCACTCCTATGAGAATCTAAAACCTGATGATCTGAGGTAGAGCAATGAGGAGTGGCTGTAAATACAGATGAAGCTTCACTAGCTTGACAGGCTGCCGCTCACCTCCAGCTATGTGGCCCAGTTCCTAATTGGCCGTGGCCTGGTACCAGTCTGTGGCCCAGAGATTAGGAACCGCTGAGCTAGGCTGTTCTGCTTTTCCTGATGTTATCTGGGGCCACCTGTAATGCATGTGTCTGGGAGTAGGCTAGGGCTAGGACATCCAAGAAGGTGGTTGTCTGGAGTCTTAGTGCTGTCTGTCGATTGGAAAGCCTTGGTTCTCCTCCACATAACCTCTCTCCAGAAGGTCTCTCATCATTCAGCCAGTAGTCTAGCCTAAGCTTCTTAGCTTGGTGGCTGGCTTCTAAGAAAGCAAAAGTAAGCAGTAAACCCTCTTAAGACAAAGGCCTGTAATTCACAAGGTATCACTCTGTTGTATTCTATTGGTCAAAGCATGTTGCAAAGGGAAGGAAAAAGAGTGCTCTTGCTGTGAGGAGTGGTGTGTACATGGCATATGGAATTGAAAGGGTGATTGGCTGCCATCTTTTCAGATGATCTATGGTACCCTTTAACTTGCACCAAATGATTGCTCTTGTCTTGGGCTCCCCATGAAAGTTCGCTGTCTATGGGAGAGCCAGACTTTACAACCCGAACATTTTAAGGCCAACTGTTTCAGTACCAACTCTGTACAGAAGATTCTAACTTCTGTTGTGAGGGGTACAGTTTTTTTTTTTCCACTTAAAAAAGGAAATAGTTATTGATCAGAAGCCAATCACTTGGGAGCTGTATGCTCTGTGGTTGAGATTTTTTTTTTTTAATTTCACAAGGATTATTGAGCCCCTCTTATGTGTCAGAACCATAGGAGGCCAGGCTCTTTAACGTATTTACATCATTTAATTCTCGCAGCAACCACGGTGGGGATTTTGATGATTCAAATGGAAATTATTCACCCATATTTTGAATACAGGACATCATTTACTCAGGGTCACATGGCTAATAAAGGACAGAGATGACAGTCATCTTAAACTTCCTATGCTACACACTGCATGCATGTTCCACAACACCACTCAGTGTCTCTTTTATCTGCATAAAGAAAGCCACAAAGGAACAAAGATGAGGAAAAACAATAATATTTATTTTAGTCCATTTTGTTGAAATGAGTCATGGATCCATTTAACATACATAAATAGGATGTATAAATAGCATTTTGTTTGGAGTTTCTGGAAGTAATGAGTTAGGTTATAAGTTTTGATTCTCAGGTAGGTATATCAGTTAAGGTAGGTCTAGCTACACATAACAGAAAACCCCAAATAACAATGACTTAAATAGAATAGATTCTTACTTCTCTTTCAAGAAATGAACTTTGGAGGCAGGTAGTGCAGGGCTAGTGTAACTGCTTTATAAAAATCAAGGACCAAGCTCCTCTGTTTGATTGCTCCATCATTCTCAACAGATTCTTCCACTCATGGCTCAACAGGCTTATAGGGTCTAAGGTTTTGTCTATAGTTCATCATTAGGAAGGAAGAAAAGAGAAAAGGGAATACTCCTTTCTTTTAGATACTTCCCAGAAGTTGCACATGACATTTCTGCCTGTATCTTATTGGACATAGTCAGAGGCCATATCTGGCATAAGGGCAGTCTGGGAAATGACCAGCTAAAAATTAGGAGTTTTGCTACTAAAGAAGAGAATGCACACTGGACTGCAACTAACTCCTTCTGATAAAGCAGATGTGGTTTGTAGAATGATGTTTTAATCAATCCGTGAAGTAAAAATAAAGTTTAGAATGAGTTAATAATGATTAAAGATGAATAAAAATATATTAACTTTTTCTCTAGGTGCTTGTACCATGTTTGGTGTAATGTTATTGAGTATTTAAATCGAGATGCTCTATGGGAAAAGTATAAAATAAGAAAAGTCTGTTTATCACCATTTCAGTTAAACCATGTTGATGGCATAAGCCATTCTATTTAGGCCACATAGCCAAGTGTGACACGCTGCCACTAGCCAATGACAACTTACTCTAATCCCTGTCAATAAGTAGCAAGAAATAAATAGGTCTATTTAGTACTGGACTAGTTAACCTAAACTTATGAAATAAAAACTAATAAATAATAGTAGACTTTATGATCACCAATATCTGCAAAGTAAGCAATATTTGAACAAAGATTATGTTCTACATTATGCTTGTTGCTCTGGTGTTCAAAACAAAAGGATGTGTAGAGTAAGTATGTTTATTAAATTAATTTGTTTAATGCCTTTGGTATATTTGGCTTTGTTTGGCTCCCACATATCTACCATAACTTTTGCAGTGATATAAAAGACTGTAAGACACTGTCCTGATTTAACGTATATTAAGAATACAAGTGAGACAAGATGAGGGTTTAGCTAGGCTTTGAAATTAGAGTAGGATTTAGATAGAGAAGAAGAAAGTAGAAGGGACATGGTCCAGGTAGAGCCTTGGAATTAATCCATGCATCCACATCTGTGGTCCAGGAAGGAGGCCAGCACCTGCCTAGAGAAGAAGGGAAGAGTGAGAGATAAGGTTGATGGGGTAGGGTCATGTGGAATACCTCAAAGCCTTGGAATATGAATTGATACATTGTTTTTCCAGCAATGAGGACCAGTGGATGATTTCAGAACAGGTGAATGATGAGGAAAGTATAAGAGTGAGGCTTTAGGATGGATCATCCCCCTGCTCTCACCTTTGGAAGAGGACTTGTGAAGGAGAGACAATGTAAACACCCAGGTAGGAATAAACCCAGGAGGACAGAGTGCTAGAAATCAAAATGGAGGATGCCTGGGGAATGGGGGTGAGGGTGGTTATTACCAAATTGTGAAATCTTTCAGAGTTAAAGGTAAATGAGAAAAGAGAAAAGGTTGTTATTGGATGTGGTCAAGGATTATCGCTGACATTTGAGAGCTGGTGGTTTCAGGGGTGCTATGTGGTGTGAACTGCCTGAGGGTAAGAAAGGAATGAGTGCTAAGGAAATGCCAAGGTGGGTGAGAAGGTTGGCTTCAGAAGGAAGGAGGTGAAACAGTTGGAAGGGAACTCCCCTATGCCTATACCCTGAGAGGGGGAGAACTGCATATTTCAAGGCAGAAAGGCTGCAGCTGCAGGAAGGGCCAGAATAAAGATGTGGACAGGAAATAGTCACGGACATGACTATTTATAGTCATGTACCTCGGATGTTACAGGTCAAAACATAAGAGGCTGGCTGTCCTTTAATAGGAAGAAGTCTATACTTCTGGGGCTGGTAGGACACAAGAAAAGATGGTAAACAGGGAGAAGCAGGTGCAGCTGAAGGTAAGAGTCAGGACGTGTGGTGGAGCTTTGGAACTTACATGCGAACATGTGAGCAAAGATGAGTGGAATCAAAGGATTGTAAAGCAACAGAGCAGTTTCTGTGGAATGTGTATCTGGGATTGGACGCAAAGCTACGTGTGTGACCGTTTCTGCGTCAGGGTCCTCAGGCTTCAGTAGGAGCAGAGGAAATAAATCATGATAATGGCCTGTGTTCGTGATTATCATGCTGGACTTGGCAAGGACCCAAAGGAGGCAAAAGGGTCTCGGTAATGTAGAGGTTCCCACCCCTATTTTTTCTTTAGAAAGAATCCCATAATGCATATTTAGTCATTATTTCATACATGTCCCTATGCGACTGTTTTATTTTACAAGAGCAGATGGCGAATGCAGCGTTCCCTTTGGCCACCAGACTCTTGGATTCTATGGGACATTTTAACTACTGCAGAAGTGCTTTGGTACTACATATGGAGGGTGGTCTTGGCAATAAATAGCTTGCTCCAAGGTGTGCCTCATAATCTGTTTGAGGATTGACTAGAGCCTCTTCTTGTTCTTTCTTTTAATAATTTGAGGCCTTGACCTGCAGTGCCTTATGAGCATTTTTACTTGGTCAAAGTGTTATTGGCTTCAGGAAAAAGCAAAGTTCATAGATATAAGAGATGCTTTTTAAAAGTGGAGTGGTTAGAGCTTTTGTGTCCTGATCAAACGTAAGGGCTCCACAGGTGGCTTGATGGCATGGGTGTAGAATCAAGGTACTGTGGCTTCTGGTTGACTGTTAGGAGTAAACACATAACAGGGACAGTAGAGAAAACAATAGAAGGTGGAACTTCCGGGTGAGTGCAGACACCTGCCCTCACCTCCTGCCCATTTCCTCCCTCATTCAGCTGTGCGTGTAGGAGGAGAAAATCAAATAGAATGTGTTTGTTTCTTAGGTCCTCATTAAATAGTTACTTGGCCACACAGAGCAAACATGCAGCAGGCAGGTGAGTCAGAGTTTGAAACTTGCTCAATGGGAACTCTCTGTTCTGGAAACCAGCATCTGTGCCAAGCCTGAGACAAGTCTTCCTCAAATCCCCCCCTGGATGGCAGTTTGGCCTTGTCTCCTCTTCTCCAAGCAGAACTGTGCTCCTAGAGCAGGCAATTCACTTGTTTGTATTTCCATGGGACATACTGATTCCTAAATAGAGTGGAAAGTGCTAGAGGGGGAGGTCCTGAATCTCCAAGGTGAACCCAGCGGTTCCGATGGCATCCTTGGAGTGAAGTACACCAGCACTCTGCTGCAGACTTGCCTCTTGATATCTGGAGGTACTCAGAAGCTGAAGGTTGTCGGAGTCTCATATTCCTCAGGAGTGTGTAACTTTCTGGTTGACACATCATGTTCAATTTGTATTGTCTCCAAAATTCCAGACAGTTTATTCTATGCAGCTAGAGGTTTGAAGTGTGAGAAACCCAATCTTTTAACTCCTGTGTTAGATCCTCTGAGAACTTCATACTGGTCCCACAAAGGAGGTCCTTGACCACTCTAGGAAAATAATTTTTTTTTTTTTTTTTTTTTTGCTATTTCCCTGCAAGCCACATGTTGAGATAAACAGTGCAATTAAAGATAAGACACAAGGTTAGGAAGTAATGTTACCCAAGGTTTGGCTATGGCTACCAGCTGCTTGGTGACCTTGAATAAATCCCTTTCTCACTCTTTCTGTAGTTGGAATGTGGGCTGATAATATGGGCTGGCTGCTGGATGGTGGTGCTCATGGAGGTGTGGTGAGTCTGCTGGAAGTTGCTTCTGTAAAGGGCAACTTTCTTGTATAGAAAAAGCACTGTCAATGACCAACACGAATGGTGTAATTATTTCTTTAGGCTCACACTTAGCAGCGCCTGAGCTCCAATCGCAGGGTCCAAAGCCATGATCTATGTCCAGCTTCCCCACACTCACACACTCTGTAGTGGTTGCTTCCAGTGTCCCACAGGCTCTGGGGTTTGTATAACTCTAGACATTTAATTTCATTTATCTTGGTCTGGCTAAGGCCAGATGAAGTCAACTAGCCAACAAATCCGTAATTGTTTCTAAGGAGAAGAGGCTCAAAGGCAGTTAGTTCTCTAACCACTTAATTACCCTCAGTTGTAGTAAAAGCATAGCCTGGATTTAAATAGGGAATTTGCATATCTGCACAGCTTTCCTTCTGTTCACTCTCTCCCCAAACTCTCAGAAAGCTCTTGCTGCCCAGCTAGTTGGATTTCAGAATCTTTTTTTTTTGACTTTGGTTAGAAAAAGGAGGTTATTAAGAAACCCAAACTTTCTCAATTTCTGTTTTAGTTGTATTCTGTGTTTAATAACTGGTAGGTCTGTTCTGCCATTTTCTTTAATTTTGTAGCTGTCTCTCATATACACATTCTTTTTTTAGCATCTGATGCCTCAGATATCACTATTGATATTGTTCAATCTTGACCCAGAAAAATATTAGGTTAAATAACTTTTGTTGCCCTGAGACTCTCTCATTTGTACAAGAAAGGCTGTATCTGGAGCAGTTTCTGGGAGATTCTCTCTTCCCTGTGGACCAGAAGAATTCTTTTTATGGTCCTTTTTATAATCAGCATTACGTGGAGAGTAGAAATTGAGGACTGACTTCGAAGTCAACCCATTATCTGTCCTATTCCAAACAACAATAGGCAGTTTTGTTTTTTTTTCTTAGAAAAGGATCCTGTGGCATTGATTGCCTCTTTTTTCCTGCAGTTCTGATACTGGGGCTGTGCAGATCTTCATGATATCCCTGTACTACTAAACACAGTACTAATAACTCCCTGTCCCGATTTATTGCCCTTTGTTCATGACAGAGGAACTGTTTCCCACAGCGATTTAGCCAAGTTCCTGACATTACTTTTTGGGTCATAAGGAGATGGTAAGTTCTATTTCTATATCCCCTTGACATTCCTCCCCCTTCAAGCTAATCCAAGCCTTTTGGCCATAAAAACGTCTGGAAAGAGAAGCCTGTAATCATGGCCTCCATTTTCTCTCCTCCCATTCAACACTTAATTTCACTCTGGCTTTTGCCCCATCACTGCCTGAAACTGATCTGGCAAAGGTCAGCTAGGACTTCATTGCCAACTTGGTGATTTGGTTGAAGGGGGAGGGTCTATGAATTTTCATGGGGAAAATTCTAATATTTAGACTTTTCAGACTCTTAACTTGTCTCCCACCTCTAGGCTTTTAATTGAATTTCCTTCAATTATGAGTGTAGGCAGCAAACCACAGTAGCATTAATATCCATACGTATTTCAATATTACATTACAATTATTGCACATATCAGGAAGTATTATTTTTATCACTATTGGGAAATTACAGTGGCTTATAAACTAACTGCTAGATCTTATTACTCACTAAATTGATAAAGAAGCACATAAATGACTAATGTAATGTTTTAATCTTTTGATAACCAATATATATAGTTTCATTTATTATCATATGTATTATATTTTATATAAGTAACAGTATTATTTTGAGATGGGGCCCATAGGTTTCACCAGACATCCCAAGAGATTCATGGCACATAGAAAAGCAAAGAACCCAGTTTTAATCATTAGCTATCTGATTTCTCTAGAGCAGTTCTCTTACAATGAGAAGAACCTCAAACTGCATATTCTTTTCTTCTTTGCTTGCACAACATTCTTTCTTCTATGTTTCTCATTATTTTTTCCCTGGGTCTTAGTTCTTTAGTTTATTTCTTATATTTGAGATTTGTCCAGAATTGTCTCCTCCCTTCCTCCCTCCCTTCTTCTATTCCTCTCTCCATCCTTTTCCCCCTTTCTTCTTATCTCCCTTCCTCTCTCCTTCCCTCCTTTCTTTCTTCCATAAATCTTTATTGAGTGCCTACTTCTAAGTAGCTGAGTCCTGTGGGAGGAGGAGTGGGACAGATGAAGAAAAAGGTCATTATGATATAGTCTGATGTATACTGCAGGACACTTAGAGACAATTAAAATAAAAACTTAAACCAAGCTTGGAAGAGGGGAAAGACTCCTCATTGGAGGTACCCTTAAGCTAAGTCCTAGAAGATCAGGTAGAATTAGCCAGGCTTGGTGGTGATGGGACCAGAGTGGCATCAACATAGGACTGGTTGGGTGATTAAATTGAGGTTGGAGAGATAACGAGTGGCCAGATTGTGGAGTACATTTCAAACCATGCTAAGAGTACCTACCAAGGGGTTTTAGGAGAATTGCATTTTAGAAAGATTGCTCTGGTTTGGAGTAAAGAATACATTGGAGGAGGAAAGCCTAGAGGTGGGAGACAAGTTAAGAGTCTGAAAAACTCTAACCTTTGCTTTTTCTTAAATACATAGCACACGTCCATCCCATGCTCATGCTTTCCTTCTGCCTGAGGTGCTCTTCCCTGGTACTCAATGGACAAGGGCACTCAACCTCCTAGGCAATGTCCTGTTTTTAGAGTCCTTGACTTTGCCACATTTGTGGAGGACACTGAGAGTTATTTTTTACAGATTCCTTTTTCAAACCTCTTTGAGTTACTTCAGGACAAGGACTGAGCCTTGTTCATTGTTATATCCTTAGCACCTAGCATATTGCAGAGCCTCTAGTAGATTTCTAAATTGAGCCAGATTAAGGGGGAGAAAGTACAAAGAGGTTATAGACTTTGTTCACAGTTGTATAGCAAAGAGAGCCCATAAAACCCCTCAGAACTATCCATAGAATCATGAGATCTCAGGGTGAGAAAATTATCTAGCTGTCCTTTAGCTGTTAGAAAATAAGAATTTGTATTTATATAGGAGAAATCTACTGGATTTACACCTCTTCTGTCACTTCTTGCTACCACTGGCCTATTAGTGAGTGTTGTCAGAATTCAGAGGTGTTCGAACAGGACTTTGAAGTTTTTTTTACTTTTAGTAATATGAATCTAATGGTCTTTTGTTTTCAGTGGGAAGAGACATTTTTTCCCAGGATGACATTGTAGAGAATAACTATGTAAAGTGGGATGAATCTTAGTCAAGGGAAATTGTAGTATTGAAAACCAGAACATCCAAAAACCTGACCCTGTGGCCAAATGTATTTGTGTGTGACACATTTTCTGGGGATGGGGGTAAGATACTATGGCAGCCCCGGTCATAGAGATTTTACTGTAGACCTTGATAGAGCTCCTGAACTGCCTCAATTATTGGCAGAGGGCGACCCCTTACATAATTCCCACCTTGGATTTTAAGTTCTAGATGAAAGTTCTAGAGGAAAAACAGGGCATAGACTATATATTTTTCCTGTTAGTGCTTGCTATGTTTACCAGTTTTTCCCCGTGATCAGAATGGAAAAAATGTTAATGGTTCAGGTTCATTGCTCTTTATGCAGGTGGCAGCCAGACACCAGAAAACCCTGGGAGTTGGAAAGAACATCATAAAGATTGCAGTCACTCCTTAAACTTTCTGCATCTGCAGGTCAAGTGGAGAAAAGACTGCTCCCTGGCTGATAGAGATGATCATGTAATAGGCTTTTATTTCCTGGCAGGAAGAATGTTGTTCAGTATCAGAATCAGGCTTCTTCCATTCCTTTCAAAAGCAGAAATAAATGATGTATGTTTTGGAGAGCTGGGGGTCGGTGTGGATGTGGGGTGAGGGTGGGGGGTGGATGTCGGTGTGGAGAACTCCTGATGGTGAGTTAGGAAACCCCAGTTTACATTTGAGAAAAATAGTTTATCCTTGAACAACATGGGTTTGAACTGAGCAGGTCAACTTATAACGTGGATGTTTTTCTTCTTGTAAACTTATTGATAAATACACTATAGTATGTAAATGTATTTTTTCTTCCATATCCTTTTTTTATCTTACATTATTGTAAGAATACAGTATAAAATAAATACAAAACAAAATATGTGTTAATTGACTGTTTATGTTATCAGTAAGACTTCCAGTCAATAGTAGGTTCCTAGTAGTTAAGATTCTGAGTGAGTCACAAATGTGGATTTTTGACTGTATGGGGGCAATACCCTCTGTGTTGTTCAAGGGTCAACTGCACTTCAATAGAAAATCTTGCCTTAGCCAGAGTTTAGAATGGGAGAATTCATTTAATTCTTGTCAGAACTAACTGGTATTGGAAATCTCATCAAGTAAGTTTTTGAGCTTTATGGATTAGAAAAATCGAGAGGAACAATTTTTGAGGTAGAGTGAATAAAAGAGATAAAATATACATTAAAAAAAAACTTGGAATCAGGTACTCCACAAAATTCATATGTTGAAACCCTATTCCCAGTGAGATGCTATTTAGAGGTGGAAGCTTTGGGGGAGGTAATTAGGTTTCGATGAAATCATGAGGGTGGATCCCCTCATAAGTGGGATTAACACTCTTATAAGAAGGGACTGCAGAGAGCTCTCTTGTTTTTTATACCATGTGAGGACACAAGAAGTCAACAGTCTGGAACTTAGAAGAGAGTTATTACCAGAACTTGACCTTGTTGCCACCCTGATTTTGGACTTCCAGCCTTTAAAACTGTGAGAAGTAAATTACTATTGTCTATAAGTCACCCAGTCTACGAGACTTTGTTATAGAAGCTTGAATGGACTAAGATAATGCTATGAATCTTGCTTTTCATCACTGCAACTGCTGAAAATCCAACTTTTCAAAAATATGACTTCATTAAAAGGAATGCAGCACTATCTAATGAAGAAGCTATAAACTAGTAGCACTGTATGAACTATCGAAAAGAGGTTGAGCTAGTAGTAGTTCGAGCTAGTATAGATAGATGCTGACTATGTTATAGTTTTCTTTAAATTTAAAATGTTCTGTAGCACCCCTTTGAGTTTGTTATGGCACCTTGTGGTGCTTCCCTGTACTGTTTGGAATTTAGCATTAGAATGGGTATAGTGGACTAGAGACATTGTAGAAAACTAGGGAAGAGGATGTCAATGCAGGCCAGAATAATCAACAACAGCAAAATCTTTAAAGCTTGTTCACATCTGCCAACTTCATAAAACAGAAGCTCTTTAAGGCAGTGAACTGTAGAACCATAAAATATTAGGGCCTGAGGAAGTAGAGAGAAGGTCTAAAGCTGTGCTTAGCCACTAGCCACTTGTGCTTATTTCAATTTAAATTACTTGAAATAAAAGAAAACTAAAAATTTAGTTCCTCAGTCAGCTAGCCACATTTCAAGTGTTCGATAGCCACAGCACAGATAGAGAACATTCCATCATCACAGAAAGGTCTATAGCATGGCACTGATCTAAAGTAGGGGGTCAGCAAACTATGTCCTCTCATTAAATCTAGGCCATTGCTTTTTTTATTTATTTAATATTATTATTTTTTATTTTTTATTTTTATTTATGCCTACAGCACCTGGTCTTCCTAGGTGGTCTCCCATCTAAGTACTAACCAGGCTCAACACTGCTTAGCTTCCACGATCAGATGGGATTGGGTGGTGTGCTCAGGGTGGCATGGCCGTAGACCCCACTACCTGTTTTATATAGCCCATGAGTTAAGAATGACTTTTACATTTTAAAATAGTTGAAAAACTTATGGAAATTGATTTTTTCCTTTTGTATAAGTACCTATGAATATCCTTGGTTTCACTTGTTGGCCCATGAAGCCTACAGTATTTACTATTTGGATCTTTCTAGAAAATGTTTGCCGACCTTTGGTCTGAAGCATCTTCTAACTACAATTGAGGAAACTGAGGCCTGGAGACAGAAAATGACCTGTGGTAGATCACACAGGTCAAAAGGCTTTTACTTAACTTGTTCTTTTAATGTGTTCTGGCCTCTTCTAGGACTTCCATTGCTATTCACCCAGCAGGTAAAATAATAGGTTCCTTTAACTGCGTTGTAAACTAGAAAGAGAGTGATCAACTCCTTGAAGAGACCTTGATTATCATTCACGTATGAGTATGTCACAGGAAGGATCAGGAAAATTATCTGCTAGAGCCTCATATTCACAAAAGGCATCAAAATATAGATGTTGGGATTCTCTTCAAATGAGGGTACAGAAAGAAGTACCCAGATATAGTAAAAGATGATTGTCATTATATGACTTAAAACTAGTGTTCCTCTGCCAGACCATACTATGGTGATCCATGAATTTATATTTTTTAAATCTTTAATTATGCTATGATTAATGCCAACTGTATTGCATTGTATTGGTATTGTAAATTAAGGCATGATTTGTCGAATATAAACATTTATAATATACAGTAGTCTCCCATTATTCAGTTTCGCTTTTCATGATTTCAATTACCTGCATCAACCATGATATAAAAATAGTAAATGAAAAATTCCAGAAGTAAATTAATTAAATTCTAAATTGCATGCTGTTCTGAGTAACAGGATTAAGTCTCACGCTATCCTGCCCAAGATGTGAATCTGTCTAGTGTATCCAGGGTGTAGACCCTACTCACCAATTAGTCTCTTAAGTAGGGATCTTGATGGGTTATCAGATCAACTATGGCAGTATCTCAGTACTTTTGTTCAAGCAATTCTTATTTTACTTCATAATGACTCCAGTATGCAAGAGTAGTGATGCTATCAATTCAGATATGCCAAAGAGAAGTTATAAAGTGCTTCTTTTAAGTGAAAAGGTAAAATTTCTCAATAAGGAAAGAAAAAAAAATACTGAAGTTGCTAAGATCTTCAGTAAAAATGAATCATGTATTTATGAAATTGTAAAGAAGGGAAAAGATACTCTTGCTAGTTTTGCTGTCACACCATAAACTGCAAAATTTATGAACACAGTGTATGATAAGTAATCAGTTAAGATGGAAAAGGCATTAAAGTTGTGGGTAGAAGACATGAATAGAAAACATGTTCCAATCAATGGCAACATATTGCTCCAGGAAGCACTGAGCCTGTATGAAGGCTCCAGTAATGGATCCCATGAAATGAATGACACCAAGCAATTTACTGAAAGTAAAAGATGGTTACACAGATTCAGGAACAGTTTTGGAATTTTATTATCTCACATCATGACAAGAAGAAGGGTGAGTATACTATAGTAAGATATTTTGAGAGTGAGAGACCACATTCATATAAATTTATTGTTATAATTGTTCTACTTTATAATTAGATTCTGTTGTTAACTTCCTACTGTGCCTAACTTATAAATTAAACTTTATTATAGGTATGTATGGATAGAGAAAACATAGCATGTATAGGGTTTGGTACTATCCATGGTTTCAGGCATCCACTGGGGTTCTTGAAATGTATTCCCCATGATTAAGTGGGGATAACTGTACTGCATTTTTAACACCCTGTTGGTCATTGATTCATTTTTATTTTTGTTTTTAAAAGTATACTTAGAAAGAAAGAAAAGAAAGAAAGAAAGAGGCTAGAAAGACCTTGAAGATGAACTGCCTTAAATGATTATGTGTTTAAACATTTAATCTAGATCCCCTGAAGAATAACTGGGTTACAGGAAAGAGTTACAGTACAACCTACAGTCAATCCTCATTATTCACAAATCCATATTTGTGAATTCATGTACTGGCTAAAATTCATTTGAAAGTGCTAATCAATAATTACAGTGCTTTTACAGTCATTTGTGGACATTCACAGAGTGGTGAAAAATTTGAGTCACCCAGCACTCACATTTCCAATTGAGGTTGAACAAAGCCATGCTCTGCCTTCTGGTTCTAACTCTCCTTCTGTGAATAAGTATCCTTTCCATGGTCTTTCCATAGTACCACATTTCCTACATTTTTGTGCTTTTGTTGTGATTTCACTCTTTAAAATACCTCCCAAGTATAGCACTGAAGTACTACCAGTGTCTCTAAGTACAAGAAAGATGTGCTGTGTCCTAAATACATGTGTTAGAGAATCTTTGTTCAGGCATGAGTTATAGTGCTGTTGGCTGTGAGTTCAAGGTTAATGAATCAACAATATTTATTAAATGAAGTGTCTTTAAAAAGAAACACATAAAACAAGGCTATGTATTGACTGGTTGATGGAAATATTGTGACCAGAGGTTCACAGGAACCTAACCTAGATTTTCCTTAGGAGAAATGATTCAGTGTTCACGAAGACTTTATAGAGCCTAACTACTATGAATAGTTAGAATCAACTCTATTTGTAACATGCAGGATCTTGTGAAACCCTCACCATGCCTCTTCCTGGGCAGCTCACCTGGGCAGGCCTTAAGGTTCATATATCAGAATAGAAGGTAGTTTAATACTTGGCTCAGTATTATATATGCAGACTGCCCTCTTCACAGGGATGGCTAGAACCCATTTCTGAAATGGCAGGGATTCCTGACCATCATCATCGGGAATACTTATCCTAAGGCTGAACACTTAACAGCCAATTTCCTGTATCAAAAAATTTGCTTGTTCTCCCATCCAAGAAGTAAAATGAGACAGATAGGACTGACTTAATTCACAGGCAGGTCTGATGGAAGATCAAGTTGACCAGTAAGATCCCTTAGGTTATGCTGCAACCACATAGGCTTGGGTTTTTGCTGGGCTTTATTCTCCACATGGAGATTACAGTGTATACCAGGTATGAGTAGATTCATTGAATCAGGGGCAGATTAGTAGATGTGAAGGTTCAGTAAGAATTGCTTGGCTCTTGGAAAAGCCAAGAGTATAGAAAAACTATCTGAAGGGAAGGAGATAATAAAGCATTCTGTGTATTGATTGTTCAAAATTTCTTGTTCAGAATTCAACAGATAGATGTCTGGTGGGACCAACACTGTGTTAGGAGCCTTCTCATAGTTCAGATCAAACAGCTGAGCATATGCTAAGACTCTGATGATGCGTGCTAAGCAAGATTCTTTTGTTATTATTTCTTTTCTTCTTTAAAGGAGGCAAGTTTCCTTGAGGTTATGAGAGCTCCAGGAACATATAGGAGAAATGAAGTTTGAGCATCTCTCCCTATTTGGAAGTGTTTCTGGAGTCCGCTTTGTCATAACTTTAACTTGTCAGTGTCAGAGATACTTTCTATTTGTGCGCTGATTTCCATGACATCTTCTGGATTAGCATCAGGTTTTTCTTGAAAATTGAAATGTTCTTATCAGGAGGATGACACATTCAGAAATCTTTGATGTGCATGTGTTTGCATGAAACTGTGAAAAAAAAAAAACATGCAAATCCCAGACCAGTAGGGGTTCAACTCTCTAAAACAGACCTCCTATTTGAGGTCTAGAATTCTAGGACCCACACTGGATCACTGCATCTGTCATGGCAAAAGCAACTTAAACCATGTAAAATTTGTCATTTCCCTGCCCCAACCTACTTGGGCTTTGTGTCTTATCATGTTAGTAGACTCCCACCCAGTAACCAAGCCAGAAAGCTGAAAGTTATTTTACTCTTCTTTAATCATCCTTCACATCTAATACATTTCTAAATTTTGTCTGAGGATAGCTTACCTTCCAAATGCCCCCTTATTCCCTTTAACCGACTGCCAATGCCTTACTTCCAACCTCTTACATCTTCCCACTTGCCGATTTCTAAACCCTTCGAATGTGTCCTTTCCCAGATCTGTCTCTTTTTTCATCAAAGTAGTTTCATCAGACCTCTTTTTTATTAAAGCCTTCCAATGACTCCTCATCATCTTCAGGATAAAAGCTACACTCCTGTGTGTGACGGAAAATACTCTGCAGGATTTGGTTCCTGTGTGTCTGTCCAACCTCTCTCTTCAGAATTTCCCAACTAGTTTGGTAAATTTCAGGGTTTTTTTTTTTTTTTTTTTTTGCCTTTGTCTGTATTGTTCCTTCTGTCTAGAATGTCTCTCCCAGCTTTTTCTATTTGGGAAATTCTCACTTTGTCCTTAAGACCCAGCTCCAGAGTTTTACTTCTCTCCCTGGGGATGATGGCCATTATATTTAACAACAGGTCTGCTTGGGCTGTGAGCAATTAGAACAGATGACTGGTATGGCCTTGCATCAGTGCACCAGGTACTGTCACATGGGTTTACCCCACCCTAACAGAGCTTATCATCTCTCCTTTGTGCCACTACAGTACAGGTGGAGGTACCCATTATTCACCCAATAGTTATTCAACAAACATTTGATAATTGCCTATTCTGTTTAGATCTTGTCTGGATCATGGGAATACAAAAATGAATAAGACAGCATTTCTGCTCTTAGGTGCTTATAGTCCAGTCATACATTTTTTCCCCCTTATATTTCATCTTCTATAAGATTATGAACTCTTTGGACAGTGAGAACCTGCCCTTTCATCTCAGCATTCTCGGTACCTGCCTAGTGCTGGCACATAGCATGCTCCATCAGTATTGTTGAATGAGGGTATCTGGTTGGGATCCCCAGGGTCTGGACTCAAGAGTCAGGGTGTCAAGATGTTAAAATGATTCAAGGGGTTGATTGGTCATGGAGCAAAGGGCTTCCAGCAAGAAGTGTTAGGTAACAGTGTTTATAAAGGTATAACCCAGAGAACCAGTTTATTTGTCTTCTATGTGCCTCTTAGTTCAGCGTTCCTTTTCTTCTTATGGTTCTTTTCTGAATGGAATAGTGTCACCCACTCACTGGTTTTATATAGCTCCTACTGAAGCAGAACTCAACAGAAATCGTGCCTATTAATTAAAAACCCAGAATGTGGGCAGTTTCAAACTGCTAATTAAAACTCTTACCAATGAGGTTGCATCAGCAGTTTTGAGCCTTTTTCTTTTCCAGAACCCAGAGCTTGGCTTACCAGAGAAATGACTTTTAAAAAGACAATTGCCAAGAATGATAGCACCCTGTCTTAAAAACTGTTTAATGTACCCCCAGTGAAATCATAGGGTTGGTGGATATCTTCCTAGTGCTTTGAAGGGTGTTAGTGGGTTGACGTTGTTAGGGGCTAGAGAGGACATAAGTGGCCTCTCAGGGCCACTCCCTTCTGCCCTCAAATGATGGCTTCAGTTGTGGGTCTGCAGATAGCACAGCTGGTAGGTAAGGGTCTGAAAACGCTTTTCTCCTCATGCTGGTCAGAAGAGATTATCTTAGCCAATTTCTAAGAACTGCTAGAGCAACTGGGGCCTCTGAAGTTTCAGCTCATCTCCTGCTGGTCACCATAGATGTCTGTGGGAAACTAGATTAATTCTATGAGTGTAGATGGCAGAAGAGTCTCAAGCCTCAGATTCTGCCCCTTGTTCTGTCTTCTTTCAGGGACTGGAATTCTCAGCTGTGCCCACTAATGCTGGTGCTTGCAAAAGATGTGGCTTTCTGGGCATGGTGCCAAGGAGCTCACATAGGACTCCCTATTCATCCCCAAACTGTATCCTGTACTGGCTTTTAGTGTGGAGCAGCCCAGCAGGGCTCCCCTTGTGACTGGAGTCAGAGCTCATGTGGGCTCCCTTGAGGTGGGCATGGTGAGGGGCATGAGGCTGCTTCAACAAGTGACCCCATTGTATCCCGAACTGGAGGCTGCAGAGAGTGGCTCTATGACTACCACTGTGTGATGGAGGAGCCTGGGGCGTGTCCGTAGGGCCTGATTCCACTGAACCAGGGGAAGAAGCCATGTGGTGAGCATGTGCTTGGGCCACATTTGAGTCCACAGACTGGCAATGTGCTTTGAGTTTGGGCTTTCTTTCTTTTTCAGAAGGTGGTTGATTCATGCAAAACGCTTAACGATGCCTGCAATGCACAGAGCAGGGATCAGATCCCCTTTGATGTGCAGGGTCTTTTTGGACGTTCCAAAAAAATAGTTCAAAGGTTTACTTTGGACACCACACCTCCAGCACATGTCAAAGTCAAGGCCTGGCTCCCCAGGCAGCTTGCTGGAGAAAACATTTTGTGCTGGCTTCATCCTCTGTGTTTTGTCTTTTGCTGTACAGATTTCCAGGCTTCACACTGTCTTGTGGCGAAAAGGGGAGGTTAAGCAAAGGAAAATAAATGGCTCTGAGCTTTTTAAGGGTTTAGGGAAGCAGGGTGAACTGTGACTTTTCGGTTGTGCTGAAATCGGCGACAGGCCCTCTTATTGCCTCTGAGCTTGAGGCTATCTGAGGGAAATGCATTCCTTGGTAGAAAAAGAGCCATCTGGACGCCCCATGTGGGTCAAATCACAGTTCTGCATGGGTTTGTTTTAGGTTGCTGGCAGTGCTGTCTTCTCTCTGTGTCTCTTTTCCTCCACTGGAGTGTAGGACTTAGTGACTGGCTCAGCGTGGACTGGGGTGCAGGGTGCTGGGTAGGGGGTAGGATTGAAGGCACATGAAAGTGAAGAGCCGCTGTATCCAATTAGAGTCTGCGGGGGAAACCATTTATCATTCTTCAGTGTTCTGAGAGTTTCCTTGCCCTTCCATGTCCCCAAGGCGTGGGCATGGGGAAGGTGCCCTCTGCTCACAAGCTGGAGGCTGGCCAGGGTGGATGGTGCAGAAGTCCTGCCTACCTCTTGGGAGAAAGCAAAGCAGAACCATGCCTGATTGTGGACCTGGCTGTGACCTTGAAGTTGAGAGCTCAGGGTAGGATTTACTTCCCATTCTTCCTTTCTAATTATCAGGACCTCTTGAGTCCCTTGCAAGAGTCACTTCTATTCTTGTGGGTTGTTTACCTACCAGCCAGAGAGGTGGATGTTTCTGCTATGATATAACTGCTGTTTACAGCTGAGGAGAGCACTAGTAAAATCCTTTACTCTGTTAGAAAAAGAGGTACAGATCAAATGACATTGTGTTATTGGAGAAGTGGTGAGACATGCAGGCTCCCAGGGCCCCACTATTGTGTACTTGGAATTATAGTTCATTTCTCTCCTCATACAACGTAGGTTACAGCCCCCAGAAGCCCCCAAAACCCACTCCAAAGCTTGCATCTCTGAAATATCACACATGCTTTCAGCATCCAAAGTGATTTTGTACAATACATGGATGTCTCATGAGTTCAACTCTCCAACAGTTTGGCAAATTACAGAAATATAGAATCTTATATATATATTTTATGCTATTTATCTCAAGATTTACATTTCTTTCTAGTTCTTCTTCATAGGTATTCCTTTTGTTTTTTTTCCAACCTTGACCCCAGGGGAAGTTCCACAAGGCCCTTCCCTCATTTTCAGTTGAAAATAATCCATATGCATCCTTCGAGTCTCTGTTAGGCTAGGACTACCCCATGTTTTGCGTGTAGGAGAACTCAATGAATTATTCTTTTTCTTTCTTGGGTTCATGTTCATGAAGATCCCCTCTGGTTTCAGAACATTCTTACACATTTCTCTGTCACTTCATACTTTGTCTTTGCCAGTTTTCTTATGTTTTCTGAAATCATATCTTTTCAGAGGATATAGGTTTCCTCCCAGGAATCATTTTCCTGGTTTTTGCATATTATATTCTGGCAGCCTTCCTTTCATGTCACTCTAGGTTCTTATTTTCATTTTGGAACAAATATTAGTATTTTTAAATGTTCATTTCTGATTGAGCTAACAGCTAATGTTTAATTCCTCTGGGTCAGACAGTGTGCTAGACACTTTTACTTATCAGTAACTTTCAAAGAAATCCTGCATTGATATTCTTTTTTACACACGAAAATGTCATTTGATAAGTTAGATATGAAGTAAATAGTGAGTAGCTCTAACACAAAACAACTCTCTTTTCTGCATCACAATTGGTTCCCTTCATAGCTAAATGGCAATTGCCGTCAAATTCACCTAACATTTAGAAATCACACCAGTTCCCCCACATAACTAGCTTGGAGATGTAATTAATCCAAAGCAATGGATAAAACTCCATTTCATATCTGTGTTCTATTTAATTTTGGTCAATATTGTAGACATATATTACTCTCATCTTTGGTGAACAATGAAACAATTTGCTTAGTTAAAAATCAAACAGCTCTAGATTCACTTTCCAATGGCATGTAATGAGAATCAATCTATATTCCTTCTCATTTCATCAGTTCATCTCCTAATTTTGTTCAAGCCTGCTTACCTCTTTTCCTTTTCTGGCTTTGGTTCCTGGGCATCTGGGCAAATTTGCATAGCCACTTTTCTCTGGCTTCTGGAAAGCAGTCATTCAGCATGAGGCACAGCAGTAGTCAATAGAGCACTGTAAGGTTTGCTATTTGGGTGACAAGAAGAGAGGTACTGAATGATTATTTCCAACATCAGTAGTGCATGCCTTAAAAACAAAATACTATGCAAAGGTCTGGACTCCCTTCCATGTGCCTTAGGACCAGAGAGGAGGGGGAATGTTGGAGGGGTTGGGAAGTCCAAGTCATAAAGTCAAAGGGATGAGGACATTGATAGTTACACTGGGACTATTTCATAATTGGAAAATTTGAGGTAGAGGAAAATGAAGTAATCTGGGAAGGAGAAAACTTATTCAAACATTGTAAAATCTTATTTCAAATTGGAAGACCCTCAGGTCAGGAAGAAAGTGGAAGAAGTGTGGCTATGTGCTCATTATTGAAGCCATTCATGTGATTAACAATGCACAGTGCTGCTCTGTGGTATTTTTGTGTCTGTCTGGTCTTCACGGCTAGATGATAAATTTCTTGAGGGCTGGATAATGTCATATATATTAATAGTGCCAAGAAGAGTGCTTTGAATAGAGCACATACTGAGAAATATTAGCTGATTAGTAAATTGATTGACATAACATTAAAAAGTCTCTTGAACAAAGACTTAGTGAATCACTTTAGGTATACACTTTGCTACGTACTCTCAGATGAAAGCCCTGAGCTCTTGTATTTGTTAGGTTACAAGCTAGAGTATTAATATAGAAAGATCCTAAAATATAGTGAAATGAACAGATTCAAAGTTTCTTCTCTTATGTAACAGTCCAGAGGTTACAGGCCGGGACTGGTGGCAAGGCAGCTGCAACAGCTGCAGTCATCAGGAAGGAGGAAAAGAGCCAGAAGAGTCATCTGAAAATGATACACGTCCTTCTGCTCACATCCCTTTGGCTACAACTTGATCACATGGCCATGCCAAGCTGCAAGGGAGGCTGGGAAATGTAGTCTTCAGCTGAGAGGCTCTGCTCAGGTCCAACATAGGTCTTGCGTTATTAAATATGGAGAGAACTAATGTTGATGGACAAATAGCCTCTGATATAATCCCTAAGCTAAATTTTTCCTAAGATCCTTCCCTTCCCTTCCCTCCCATCCCCTTTGCCTTCCCCTTCTTTCTTTTACTCTCTTTCTTCCTTCCTTTGAAAGGTGATTAGTGATGTCCTTGTAAACAAATGAAATTAACCTCCTAAAACATTTTTTATGATTTACCCATTTATATTCCCAACCTGGGAGGAATCCTTTACAGGTGATCAAAGGGGAATAAAGTTTCAGCTATGATATAAACACAGGGTAGGAACAGAGCCAGCCAGAGGAATTGTGAACAAAGCTCAGGCAATTGTGTAAGAGGGAGTTTCTTCTTTCTGCAAATAATATATCTTTAAGTGGCACTAACTCTGCCAAGTGCCACTGATCAGAAGCTGACATCAGGCAATAGGAGGCTGGGGTGCTGAAGAAGGTGATACTTCAAGTCCTTGAGGAACTGAGTAGGGAGGTGAGAAATGTCAAGGAAGGGGCCTATTGTAAACTAGAAAGAGACCTCACCTGATGAAGGTTGGGATATGAGACAGAAAACAGAGACAGAGACAGGGCCTCTGGTGGACACAGGTTTGATTTTCTGGGCTGGCCTATTTAGGCCTGTGGAGCATAAGCAAAGGCAAGAGTGGAAAGACCTACCAGGTATGGCTCTAGGCTGCAGGCTGGCATGTGGATGAAAAGAGCAGACTCTCAGGGATGTTGAAGGCTCCCCTCAGAGATAAGGCAGGAAGCTTGGGGAAGTTTGACACAGTGGGAGATGGCAGATTTCTTCCATGATAAAGACATTTCCTCTCAGTAGCAGATGCTCTTGTTATCATGCAGAAGGAGATCTTGCTTCTGTGCTAGATGTGCCAACTATACAGGGGGAGGTAGGTGGGGAAAAATTCCCAGGAAGCAGACATTGTGATAAAACTGGCTTTAAAAGCTTACACATTGAAAGAATCAGAGACCCTACATACATAAGAGGTTCAGAGGCAGAAAGGAAAAATGAGGTGTATATGGCATTGTGAGTTAAGGATGAGGTAAGATGCCTGGGGCTTCAGAGGAGAGGAAGGGCATTTGTAGTATGATAAGAAAAGCAGATGTTCAGGAATCAGAAGTTTGCACTGCCCTACAGATAGGTCATAAAAGTTATCTCTGGTGATCATTTTTATTATGGGCAGGACCCCAAATTAAATTCTTTAAGGGAGAGGTAAAAACTTCTCATGAGCCTGCAGGGTCTTGATTGCTTTCAGCTCAAAATAATTCAAAAGTAAAATGGCATGTTTTGGGGAGGCCTATTCTGAACTATGTCACTTGCTAGAATTGTAGTAGGGAAGCTCTAAGTGACATTTGCTTGGTGATCAGTGGGGTAATTTGTTTTTTTCCAAGGAGGTTTCAGTGAACAGAAGCATGAATTGCTGAACGCTATTTGCAAAACACCTGTAGCCCTGTGGATATTGCTGCGTTATACAGCATACCCCAAATCTGAAATCTTCTCCTCTGGAGGCATATTAGCCATAGAGATGTAATGAGATGATGAAATCCTCTGAGGGCTACAGAGGCAAACCATCAGAGAGCCAAAAGATATTTGCCCTGGAGAACTGAAATAATCTTGGTTGGTTCTTGGGAAAATATTATAAATGGACACAGCACTGGGCAAAGTATTAAAGCTGAAGGAGAATTGCCGAATACATCATGTTTAGTACATAATCCTCTTTAATTTTATGATGATGCTGTACCCATTTTAAAGTTAGTGCCTGATAATTTCATAAATGTTGAATTACCTTTTATTCAACTTATATTTGTTTCCTCAAGATGGATTGTAAATTGACCTGGCCCTGCTGAGATTTATTTGCAGTCAAATGAAGGGACCTTTAGATTTTGATTCAGAAGACTTGAGTATAAGTCCTGTTTTAGAGCTTTTTTGGCCTCACTGTTAATCTATGAAAGGATCACAGTAGCCAGTTAGAGAAGCTGTGGGGATTAAATGTGATAGGTATAAAAGCACCTGATCAATTTTCAAGCATTGTATAGATGTTAGATTTTATTATGTCTATTATTATTACTAATTAATTGTCAATTTACTTTTAAATAATTTTGAATGGCCACATAGCAGCTTGAGTATTTTGAAGCTCAACTGCTAATTGTATAAAGCTACAAAGTAATTGTACTGTTTGAATTAGGACTGTAAAAATCTCTGCCCAGGCTCTTTTTGATATAATAGCATAAGTTTTCTAATGTATTTAGAATAGTCTTTAGATGTCTTCAGGGTTCATTTTCTTTCTCAAGGAATAAGACTTATGCAGTTTTTCTGATAATAAAATATATTTTATAACTGGAAAAAAAAAAAAGAAAATCTGTAATTAGTGACGGTGAAATACCAGGGAGGATTTTTGGCTAGCAGTACCTGTGTGTGACTTCTTCCTTCTCTCTCAATGAGAAGCCAACTTGTAGAAATCTTGTATTTGCATGGCAATGTTTTAAAATGAATTATCACGTTATCAAGGTTTACTTACTTGGAAGAGTTGCCCAGGACATTATTATGTTATCTACAGAATAATTTCAAGATGAAAGAAAATCTGTGATCAATACAAAAATCAATACAAAAAAGGCTCTTCCTCTGAACTGTTCTTTTATGACTTCCATCCAGAGCTGGTGATACAGAGTAAAAAGAGTCTGAAAGCCATGAGTATGGTCCTGGACAAATGTGGCCTGGTCTAATGGTTCATCTCTCCTCTATTTGAGGTTCTTCATTTGTCAAGTGGGAAGACCACTAGTGGATTTCTATCTCATGAGGATGCTCTGTGGGGATACTATAGGACACTTGAGGGTGGAGATTGTTTCAGACCACCTGGTCTTGTATTAGACACTCCCAGAGGAGTACACTCCTCTGTGGGCTGTAAGAGACATATTTCAAACATTGAAATATAGGAAAAAGAGCTCCTTTGCAATGGACACCTTGGAAGTAGTATGGCTAAAAACCAATGACCCATATCCTGCCAGGTAAAGAACTGCACCCTTGAAGTCAGGTGAGAACTTTCTGCCACTAAAGTACTATTTATTACCTTATAAAACACCCAGTTTGTTTCCAAAGAGCTGGTACATTGGGCAAAATAAAACAAAATCCTCTCTATTATCTTGTAAATTGGTCTGTTCTGATGACAACAGAGGATGACAGAGAGTAATCACTAAGAGCTATAAATGTTCTAGTTATTGTAAACATGAAGTATGGTTTTCCTGGGATTGCTAAATGAAGGAATTATTTTCATTGTAGAGTCTTGACATCAAACCAGTTCTACTTCTATTGAATGCCACCATTAGAGTGTAAACAGTTGGGACCTTTAATACTCGGCTGCTAACAAAGACCTGGTATTCTGAATTGCAAAATGGGGGAGAAAAGGGAGGATACTAGTTACTAGGCCAGATGAGAGAGCTGTTCCTGCTTGTAATAGCAACTGTTCAAAAGTGAAGGTTGTAGGAATCTGGAAACAGGCACCACAGCTCTCTTAGTTTCTAAGGCAAGATTCAGGCTAGTCACAGTCCAGGTATTTGGTTTCTGACCTGCTTGATGAAGCAAAACCACTTCCTCTAAGTTCCAAGAAAACCAGCCACTAAACTGAGAACCAAACCCAGGTGAAACTAACTGAAAGTTGCACAGTGGCTAGTGAGACTGACCTTGTTTTTTGCCTCTCTGGAGCCTGACCTGCCTGTATTGGGTTCTGCTGTCTCTCACCCTGGTACACGAGCAAATGTCCTCTGGCTTTGAGGTTATCCCACCCAAGGTTTGGCACATTTTACACATTTCTTGAAAAGGCAAAGCACCTGTGATAAAATGTAGCTTAGGGGCAGAGATATCATCAACCTAAGGTACACAATGCACGTTACCTAGTGCCTTTTGCCTATGAATAATAGTTCATCTCTGCTACTTCCACTCAGCGGACCCATATAGAAGGTTATATATGGAAGAGAACTTAGGGTTCATTTTCTAGTCTACCCTCCTCACTTTTAAGGATGAGAAAAGGGAGACTCAATAGTTAAAGTGACTTGTCAAGGCCACAGCTGGTCAGTGAGCTGATAGAAGAACTTTATTTCCCTGGTCTTCTGTGGGATTATACTCCTGGAACTCAGTCCCAGAATGCTGTGCAAGTGGTATCCCTGGAATCGTGTCACTGCCCTTTCAAGGCCATACACCTGGGATTGTGGCCTTTATCTCCTTTTTCTTTTTTTGGGATTGTTACTTAATGTCATTGAGCCTGTTTTCTCAAATTCTCAAAATAAGAATCCCTCAATTTTAAGAGATTGGCCTGATGTTCATATGAACTAATGAATAGAAAGTATCATTTTTAATTTTAAAGGAATCTACTAATATAAAATGTGATTTTATAAATATGCACCATGTAACATCAATAACTTTTTTTTTTTTTTTTACACTTAAGCTTCTTAATCCTTAGATTGGCCTTAGTTAATTTTAGGTGTATGATTAATATGTTAACAATGCCCTCATTTAGCCATCAGCACTGAATGGTTTTATAATTTCTCAGACTCCAATCGTACTTTGTACTCTCAAGCTCAGCAGGGGTTTTGTAAAGAGGTATATATCTTTACCACATTTTGAAAATCTCTATTCCAGCAAAAGATAAACCAGAGGATTGATCATTATTGTCCCAAATCTATTCCAGAGAGCCATTAACAGGGAACTCTGCTAGTGTACAGAGAATGGCTCAAATTACAAAAATTCAGACAAACATGCAACTTCCCTGGAATCCAACTATTGTTTAAAATTAGGAGAAACATGATTTTAGCCTTCATACCTGCTGCAATGTGTTAATGACCAAAGGTTGCAAAAACACAAGTATTGAATCTCTTGATATGGAAAGTTTACGAAAAAGCTTCATGCCATTTTCCATTGCTGTTCCAAGATCACATCTGTTTGGAACTGAACCGTAGCATGTGTGCTGGGGAACCTGTATGAAATTAACTTTTATAGCTGCCTTTACAAGCAGAATCTTTTATTGTCTACAACTTGGCTGGGATTCAGGAAGTTCCCCAAATGATTTATTGTCATATGTGCCTATTCTATGAAACTGATATATTATTGAACATATGCAGTCATTCTGGCTAGAGAAAACAGATCATCTGAGCCTTTTATCCAAAAGTATCGAAGAATTCACATTGTGGAAAGGAAAAAAAGTTGAATATTTTGTTTTAAGCAAAATAATTACTTGCAGGAGCAAAACATTTGTTACCAATCCTATAGTTCTTTTCTGTTTGCCAACATAGTAAAAACATTAGAATCTAGAATACATTCATTAACTAAATAGTTAAGGTAATATTTCCCCAATAAATGTTGGATCACATTTTTACAATATCTGGAATAGTTAGTTCAGTTTATTAGGTCATGATATTAAGAATCAAAGATAATGAATTTAAATTTCTTTCACATTACTGAATGCAAAAATCTCCCAACTCTCTCTTTTAGTTTAACAGGGTCCTCTTAAGTCCAACTAGTCATGTTTCATATGGTTACAAAGGAATTTGCTGAAATCGTGGGTGATAACAAAGCATCTCAGGAGCATGTTTTTCTATTTATTGATGAATCAGAGCTTCCACACTTGAAAGCCAGCACACTTAACCAATAAACAACAATAAGAACAATATCACATTAGATTAAATTAGAATATGGGAAAGAAAAATATTAAATATAATTCCAGGACCTACCTGCATTTATAGCATATAAAACATTTAATCCCAGGCAAAAATCTGGAGTTTCTGGATTCAGTGTGAACTCTCTCAGCTAGATGCTAATTGGCACCTCTTTATTTCAATTTGAAATGGGTAGTCAAAGATCTGAGATTTGGAAATGAAGTTGGAAGACTCCAGGTCTTTCAAAGCTATGTTAATCAGTGAGAGATTTAGATCCAGTTTTCTAGTTATGGTGTCAGTTGAAAACATTTGATTTATAGTGTCAGTGGAAAATGAAACAAAACAAAATTCCCAGGATGTTATATAAATACTGTCTACAGGGTCATTTATAAGACAAAAGTGGGGGTAGTGCCTCCAAATGGAATTGAAGACAATTTTTTTTTTCTCTTGACAATGTAGACACCCACTTTTTTGGAACAGAATTTGGAGGCTGGTTTTGGGATTCTGCCTGGCCTTCGCTATCCTTTTATTCCAGAAGTATTTTTTTTTTCTTTAAAATGTTAAGTGATTTATGTAGTTACTACCTCATGTATCTTCATAAGGGATTTGGGTATCAACAGTATCATTAAGTTCCTGCAAGTAGAAAAACAGAAACTAAATTTAAGGTACTTAGCAGCATTGATTTCAAAACTATTTAATCCTTAATATTTTGGCATTACATTTTTGTCTATGAGCTGACCATGGAACCAGAATGAGTCCTAGTTGAGTAAGTGCCTTAGTTATATTCAGAGTTTGTGTTCCTTCACTTTAATCTGCTACGCGCAATGGTTGGACAGAATTACATATTAATAAACTTAATTCTCAGACAGTTGAGATAGCTTCAAAGAGTGAAATCATCTTTCATCATTGTGAACAATTACTAATGATTTTGGAACAGTATAATCCTGAACCAAAATGGATCGTACTCTGCACACTCTTAACTAGAGGCTGAATGCAAACAATTCAAAGTTCATGTCTTACTGTCAGGCACATCATCTTTGCTTATAAAGAAGGAGAACACATTTTCAAGGAGCTTGAAGACAGTTGAATGTGGGTAATATTAATTTGGTGTAAAACTTCAAGTGGTATTTTACTAATGCCAAAAAAGCAAAGCAGTTGAGGATCTGGTAACTAATTACTAACAGCAATGTCACTATTTTATGTAAGTGTGAACAAGAATCATATGTTTCTTATAGTTCATCCTTGTTGATGTACTTAATATTACTGGTAAAAGTGTGATAATGAGCAGCTAGTGGATTACTGAGAACTGCTGTGGACCCCTCTTGATAGCAGTGTTTTGTACCCATGCCCGGAGACCCTGGGGGGTGGTGGATGTTCTTTAAATAAATGAAACAATTTAGTAGTGTTAATGATTTAAAAGCACTATCACACACTTGAATTAGGAGACTCTGTCATCATAATCTGAAGCTAAGGACCCTGTGATTTGGTGTTGCAGGAAGCTGCTGGACTATCAAGTAGAGGAGTCTAGACTTCACAGTGTGGTTCTGCATTCCCTGGGAGCTTCAGGCCATGCTATGGAAATAACAGGGATCGATATCAGGGAATGTCTGGGAACTACATTTATTCAGCAATCCCTGGAAGAGATGGGGTGTTTATTTTTATTTAAGATCAAATAACCAGCTGTGGCTACTTCGTTTTTTTTTTTTTCCAAGAACCTTTTATTTGAAAATCTTGAGGTTTATCTAATGTCCATGATAGGACCAAAAGTCCCCCCTCCAAAAACTGGATGATTAATCATTTAAAGAACCTAGAACCAAGGGCTAGAGTTTTGTGTGTTCACATATCAAAAAGGAATGCTGGAGTAATGAAGACAGAGTAATTTAAAAGAAAAACTTGGAATCACAGATTCCTCTAATGTGGAGCTAAAGGGACCTACAGGTTATTGTCTAATCTCTGGCCATTTAGTCAATGATGAAACAGAAGCCAATGACCTTAAACCCATGTGGTGAGATAATTAAAATTAGAATCAGCCTCCTAACTCCTAGTCCAATCTCTCCAGTACATCAGTAACTCCTCACCCTCTAGCCCATCTTTATCAAAGAAGCATGTAACTAATTTAATCCTTGGATAGAATTATCTCCCTCTTCATTGTAAATTGGTAAACTTACTCTCTGGTATGAGTCAATCTCATATGCATTTGGGAAGGTTGAGCCACTTCCTTGGGCCACTAGATTGGGAATTGGAGAGTCAGGCTCCCATCTTATTTCTGTCAAGTCCCTTAACCTCTTAGGTCTGTTTTCTTATCTGTAAAGTTAGAAGAATGATTGGGGGATCTCTAAGCACTTCATTTCAGCTCCAAACTGTGACGACTCTATTTAAAAATATTGGAAGGAGAGACAATGGGGGCTGTTTACTGGACAGGATGATGACTGTCTTTTTATATATAAATATACATTGTGAGTTTCAAAAGAGAGGGTGGATATGAACTGCTGGTGGAGGAAAATGGCCCAGGTGGCTTGACAACACCAGCAAGCAAAAAACATTGAGAAATACCTAAGAAGTCTTTGAACAAAATGATATTTAGTTGAAAAGAATGACCAACCAACCTGATAAACAGAGAGTCTAGGTTAAGCTCACTAAGAGTCCATTGGCTGAAGATACGGTAGAAACCAGATCTTTGAATCTCTATAAGTGTGCAACAATAATGTCATAGGAAAAAATTATCCTACAATCACATACATTTTTGAAACATTGGGAAAACAAAATTAAGTTGGTTTTCTTATAAAGGACTTCTCATGCCGTTAATATGATAAAATGGTTTGGGAGTCTCCATGGTATAGAATTTCCCAGATTTATTTGGCCATGGAACATTGTTTTCTGGCATATTCCCTGGGAAATACTGTTCTAGAACAGACCTGGAGAGTGGGGAGAGGACGGTTCAGGGTGATACATTAGAACCTCTGGAGGGATGCTGGTCAAAAGCTGTAAGGTGAGAACAAGGCACCCGACAGGGTTCCTCCTCTAGGCACCAAAGTATGCTAAGAGCATATCTTTGTCTGGGGATTAAAGTTTTTAAGTAGTTGGGATCTGTGGGAGAAACTGTGATCTTGACCTTGAAATAAGGGCCCAGGATAAAATACTTGCTTTCTCAAAAGAGGAAGAGGGCAAACAAGAATGTCTAAATGGTCTAATTCTTTTGATTATAAAAAACTAGTTGTATTACTTAAATGGTTTCTAATTATTTTCTGTTCTGTAGATGGTATACAGAGCAGAATGCCCTCCTGCTAAAGCAAAGATTAATTTTTATATAATTTTCATGGTAAATATTAATTTTTCAGTGTATAGTATAAGTAAAAGGAGCAATTTAGAGCCACAAACAAAGTCCTGGACAAAGACGTGTGGAATCTTATCGCTGTAGGGACCTAGAGTTCTTAACTGGAGGTCCATGGATATTCATCAGAGGGTTAGTGGATGCATGAGCAAACTTTTGTGATGTTGTGCACACTTTTGTGATGATGTGCACATCTACTGTTCTTTGGGAATAGTGTAAATGACTTTCATCAAATTCTCAAATGAATCTATAATCTCAAAATCAACCAACAATGCCTTACTGAGGATCAGGGGAAGAAATTGAGGTTCAGAGAGATAAGCAGACTTGTTTTTATCTTTGGTTGCTGGCAGTGAGATTCACCTGAGAGCTAAACAGCAATAGGTGGAATGGAAAATTCACTGGGGAGGACTTGACCCTTGGTTTTGGGGCTGCCCTTTTCCCTAGGCTGAGGGAGGCTTTGAAATATGCTTCCCATTCTACAGGCCGAACTCAGACAATACAAATTATTCAGAGTGACCTACAACTTGAATATTTGCACTAGAAATCCTGAACCTTGACTCCCATAAGAAATTATTCATAATTAATGTTATATGTTCCATATATTACAAAAAAAATGAATTTTGGTTTTAAACATGCCATAACCGTGAAAGGTTTCTCTGTGTTCGGTATCACACTGTGTTTTTGCTTTGAATATTACAAAGATGTTGAAATCAAAGAGTTTTCATTTTACCTTTTAGAAACATGGTATAATTTACCTGCATGATTGCATTTTAATTAGCACTCCCAGTGTCTATTTAAACATGCAAAGATATAAAACGAGCCAACCAAACAGGAGGACATATAGCCAAGGTATTTGCTACTATGCTGTTACTGAGCACTGCCTTGGGATAAACCCCATCCAGGCTCAAGTTTAATAGTGTGGACTGGTTCAAAATAAACCCATTTGTATGCATAATATTTTATAGAAGGGTTAAGCTGCCTTAGCGATTGTTGATAATTATGGATCCTTGCACAGCTCTGAGGCTCTCCAAACATTCTTTGGGAGTAAATCAGCCATTTCCACAATTTAAAAACAAATGTGTGAAGAGTTTTATGGGGGTATTTTTACTCAAGTCTTGGGTGGTTAGGTGATGACCCTTGGAAACCCAAAACCACATCAGAGTTCTGCCAGCGTGCATGTTGTTGTGGGCGGGAGGACAGGGGGAAGGATGTAAACCACAAGAATGGACTTAATTTTGGAGGGAGGTTCTAACTCTATAGCACAGCAACAGGAGGTGGTTTAGTGTAGTGTGTGTTGCTGTTCTGGGAGCCTCCACTTTTCAAAATTCTGAATAAGCTTATTAAGATCAGAAATAAAGGCAAAGGAATGAAAAAATTTGCTCTTCTGGACCCAACTTTGGAAACCCTGGCTCCTAACACCTTTCTAACTAAGACCTTTGTGGGCTTAGAAGATTGGTCCTGATTTCTATAGCCTTGTCAGCAGTGGCCATAGGATGCCAAGTGAGCTGTAGCTTATGCTAGTGGTCAGATCTCCACAATTATCCATCAGCAATGTCTCAACATCAGGTTGATAATTGGTTTAAATCATAGTCTGTGAGTAGTTCACAAAATATCCACTATCTGAGAAAATGAAATATTTATTGTTACATGGCTTGCTCAACTATCAGCTAGTTAGCTAAAAGTAGGATTTATTGGAATGAAATACCTAAGCAGTCTTCTTATATTATATAGTGACCAAAGTCTCAGGAAAAAAATTAAATATCTATGTAGCTTTGAAAGAGAAGCTGAAGCAAACTTAGAACTTGTAGCTTTAAAGTAACATCAGTTGTTCAGCAGCTATGAGATGATTTTCTAGTCATTTCTCATCGAACAGAACTGTTCATGGAACAGAACTATCATTTTTTGGTGGAATTCAAAATCATGCTTCTTGCAAAGCAGGACATCTCCATCTTTGTAATTAGATCATTATGAGATCCGTTGAAAGGAATTTTAAAATGAAATCTCAATTAATAATTATAAATGTTCAGAGTATTTTGGGTCCTAGGTAAAGTCAGAGAGACTTGACCTCTGAGCTCTTAATGCCTAAACAATGCACCTCCAATTTAATAATTGGCATTGCTGATGGCGAGGGCCTCAGCTGAAGACTTACTTTTTCTCTCTCATCAAATTCCTCATAAAAAGGTGTCAGGGGTTGTGTGGACAACAGAACAAGAGTGACAAGCCAGAATCTTTATCCATCTTCACCTAGGTGCAGACAAATGAGAGTGAAAGCACAAACTTTCTGCTCTTTCTCTTTAAATCCATTAAGTCTTCTCTGGTAAACAGGCCTGCTGTTGCTTTTGTGTAGGTCTCATTCCTTCCCTTATTTGTTTAAAGTATTCCAAGTCCTACAACTGCTGGGGCCATTATTCTCCCAGAATATAACCTGAATAATGACTGGGTTACAATGGGAGAGAAAGGCTAGCAGCAGTTCTTTTGTGCCTCAGAGGATTTCAATGGATTTGTGAAGCTGAAGCAGCCCTTATAGGTAGTGAGGGCTGACAGGTGGACAAGGCTCTTTCAACTTGATTTGCAGGGTATATTTTTCTTGTTTCAAGTGTCATAGAACACAGTTTAAAAAGTTCTGGCAGCATCCTTACTAGTTCCCACAGTTTTGACTTATACCTTGAGCACTATGCACAGTGCTGGGAGACACAGCACTAAGCACTACCTGATTGACTTGCAAGGACCTCTAGGACTTCGTTGATGATCAGAACTTGCCTCCACTTCTTTTGCTGCTGGTGCACCTCTCCCTTCATCTCTCTTTCCCCACACCCGTAGCATTTGGTGGTACCTCTCAGGCTTGACTGAATGGAAAAGGAAGAGGGTTGTAAGAACCAGATAAGGTGTTTCACATATACCTGTGGGGCCATAATTGTGAAGGCCATAGTTCAAAACCCTTTTAGCTCTTTACTTTCTACCCGCCATATTCCCAAAAGACCTGGGTTGGGTCACCAAGAATTTTTATGCTCTAACTTAAGTCCCTTGCTATGAGATATCAGAAAAATATACGCATTTTATTTTTGCCCCTGGTTCCTGGCACAGAACTCCTAAACTCTTGTAATTTTCTAAGTGATAAGAGCACTAGGAGCATCCTTTGGTCTAATATTTGGTCATTGACTTTGGTTCTCTACGCAGAGTTCCTAAAATCCCTTGGAATTTCCTGGGCGATAGTAGTTTCTTTTGCTCTAATGAGGTGACTCTTAGTGGGCTCTTGGATGGGGGCTGGTTATAAGCCATGATTACAAGCTTGAAATTTTCAACCCTACCTCCTCATTCTCCAGAGAGGAGAGAGAGGGGCTAGAAATGATCTATCATGCCTATGTGATGAATTCTCCATAAAATTCCTGAAGTTTAGGGTTCAGAGAGCTTCTGGCTTGCTGAACATTTGGAGGTGCTGGGAGAGTGGAGAAGCCATGGAAGCTCCGTGCCTCTTCCCTCATTCCTCATCCTACACATCTCTTCTAATTGGAGGTTCAGTGATACCCTTTATCATGTCCTTTTATAATAAACTGGTAAACAGTAAGTGAACTGTTTTCCTGAATTCTGTGAGTTGCTCTAACAAATTAATTGAACCTGAAGAAGGGGTGGTAGAACCTTCCAATTTATAGCTGGTTAGTCAGAAGCAGAGGTGACAACCTGGACTGGCGCTTGGCATTTGAAGTGGGTGGGGGCGAGTATTCTTGTGGGTCTGAGGCCTTAACCTGTGGGATCTAACACTATTTCCAGGTAGATGGTGTCGGAATAGAGTTACATTGTAGGACACCCAGCTGGTGCTGCAGAATTGCTTAGTGAAAGGAACCTCCTCTCCCACACATATCTGGTGTCAAAAGTGCTGCGAGTGTGGTAGTGGTATGAGAGTAAAGGACATATAGGAGGAGAAGTGTAGGTTTTCTTTACATTTACATTCTCTGAATTTCAGTTTCTTTATCAGTAAAATTAAGGTAGTTCAGTGGTTCTCAAAGTGTGACACCCCAACCAGCAGCAATAGCATTGTCTGGGAACTTGTTAGTAATGCAAGTTCTCAAACCCCAACTGAGACTTTCAGAATCAGACCCACCAGGCAGGCCCAGGAACCTGCATTATTTTAGTAAGTCCTCCAGGAAGCATTTGATGGACTGTTAGATTCCAGTTCAAACCCAAACCCCTACATACACATGATAACACTTTCAGAGTGAGACTTGTCAAGTGAATCAGCTCTGAATATTCTAGCTCATCTATAAATGAAGAATTATAATCATAGGGTAAAAAGAAAACTATAGAAGGTGAACTAGCTTGGCAGGTTAAAAGCCTTTCCATTTCAGAATTCTATATCCCTCTTAGTCGAATTGAAATGATTTCAAAGGATGGTGATAAGTGCTCGACTCCTGTTGGACTGCTCTAGGAAATATAGACTTGGTTGTGCATACTTGCTTGCTCTAAAAAGGGAACTGAAGGGTTTTTATTCCTTTACCCAGGGATCAGTTCTTTGTGTGATAAAGATGCCTCGAGAACACTAATAAATGCCACGCAGTGTCACCTGTTAAAGTAACTGTGATGTTATATCTTAAGGCTAGGAAGACAGGCCCTTCTGAAGTAGATATCAGAGTTATTATAGCAAAATTATAACCGACCACAGGCCCCACTGCGTATGTGATTTCTACTGCCTCTTATGTACCTCTCCCTCCCTCCTCTTTGCTTGTGTAACTTTTACTTATCTTTTGGGACCCAGCAGAGACATCAGTCAATTCTGAAATGCTCTTCCTGAACTTCCACAATTGGGTTAGGAGCCCCTCTTCAGTGTCCCAGTTTCCTTGTGCTTATATGTATCACAGCTGTCAATACAGCATGTCATAATTGCTACTTGACTCATTCTTTTTCCCACCCAGCAGAACTCTGCGAGGACAGAGACTATTTCCCTCTTCACTCATTTTATTCTCATGGTCCAGAACAGTGCTTGGCACATGGGAGAGCATTTGTAATTATTTATTTACAGAGGGCTCCATGAGCCTCCATTAGGTTATTTGTTTCTCCTATTCACTTATTTGTTTATACATCCATCAGTCAAATACCTATCATCCAACTAGTAGACATTGCCCAAAGATAAGACATGGTGGTGGATGCTGTAGGGAATTCAGAAAGAAGCCCATTGCACCCTCTCTTCAAGGGCCTGAAGACCCAGTGGTTAATCCTGCTTGTTATTGGTTTGTTTTTGCACCTCAGGTGTAGAAAGCCAGTTTTCCTTCTTCCCATTTCCCATCCCCATTTTTGCCCTCTCTGGAGGCACCCAGATTAAGGTGTTTGTGTGTATTATTTTATTTGTCTGTATTCTTGTAAAACATGTATTTCTGTGTCATGAACACATATTTTAAGTTTATGTAAACGGCATGCTTCTTTTTCCACTCTGCATGTTAATAGGCATCCATGTTCTGTGCATAACAGCCCCATTTTACTCATTTGTTCCTACAGTGATGAGCACCTGGGTGGCCTCCAACTCCCCATTACCACAAACACTGACGAATATTCTCAAACACGCCCCCTTATTGACTGATGTCAGACTCCCTAGGAGTTTGTAGCATACATGCCATAAGACTCAGGCGCAGGATTGCTGGGTCATAGCATATATATATATATACATTTACAATGGCTGAGTACTGCCAGATTCACTCCAGAATGACCATCTGGATCTTGTAGGTTGGTAGGAGTTCCTTATATTCTAGTCCCTTGTCAGTTTTAACATTACATATATCTTCTTCCAATATATTGTATGTTAGCTTTGTCCATGGTGTCCTTTTAAAAAAAAAGATTATCATTTTTTCCATCCTTCAAAATATATTACAGAGATTGGTTTTAGATGGCCCGAAATGATCCTTTTATTATGAATAAAAGTGGGTAGCTTTTTACACTAACATAAATTTTTCTGTTCTGAGATGTATCTTTAGATAGTGTCACACCTATGTGGACCCAGCATGCCTAAATGAGTTGAGGTTTAATGCAGACAAATCCCTGTTAACCATAAGACTACATAAATGTCTGTCCATTTTGTAAATAAGGCTACAAGTGTTGTAAATAAGAAATTGAAGATATTTGTGATAATCCCTATAAATAATAAAAACAAGAGAAAAGAGAAGGAAAAACTCATGAGAAGGTGTTTGTGACCTTGGAGTCAGAAAAGCTGACAAAAGGGTCAAACTGGTTTTCCCGTGGGCAGGCCTCTGTTTATACTCATTATAAAAATTCAGAAATAGCCTCCTTAATAGTTCCTATTGGTTCTGCATATTTTATCTTGGCTGGGAGGTATCCTGTTAGAATTACCGAAGATTCCAGGGGTGCAGGTATTAAAAAATATCCAAATTCCTTGCTATATATTGAACCTTTATGGTGTAGTCCCAATAATCTCAATCTCATCTGTTCCTTCCAACCCCTCCCCACTTCTGTGTGATGGAAAGCCACATCCAATTCCATACTTTGGTTTTCCTTAGCATGCTACTTGTGAGCATAGGCTGATGTCTCTGTCTGTAAGAGACTTCTGCCTGAAGGACTTCAACCTGTGCTCAGGACCCAGCCTAAGTTGCATCTCACTTATTCTACCCTCTTCATCCTCCCCTTCCCCCTTCCCAATTTTATCTCAGGGGCAACTACTGTGTCAGTCATACACCTCAACTACTGTAATACTGTGATGTCTTGTACTTGTTATGTCTGCTGTTCCAGCTCTCACTTAACTGAGAGCTTCTTGGGGAAGGAACAAGGTCTGAGTGAAATCTCAGACATATGGCGGAGATTCAATAATTCTGTCTAACATGAGGGAAATCTGCTTTCTTGCATGTTAAACATATCCTAGATCCTCAAGCTTTTAAAATATCAACTAATCTGATGAGTAAATTCATGCTGTCGTATTACTGGTTTAGTGTGTAAAATCTTCCACATGATAGTTGTATCTTAAGAGGAAATTTCTGAAAACAAGATTTATAGGAATATAGAGGGATGATTTTAACAATGAAATTTATAGGTAGCAACATAGCAGCTAGAAAGTGTTGAGGATATTTGGGGCCAGGCAGTCCTTTTACTGCCCTCAAATTACTTACCTGTGTAAATATCAATATTTAGGAATATCTTGGGTATGTTCACAGTATTAGCCTTTCTTCCCAAGCTGAATATTTGTACATTTCTCAGTAACATGGGCAGATAAGTATATAGCACATAGAATTTCTGAGTAGCTATTTTGATATTGTGAAAACAATACATTGAGACTTTACTCTGAATAAGTTATGTTTCAGGATATGCTTTTTGCCAGGAGTTCACTGCTAGAGGAGGTGAAATAACATGGGAAGCATAGGAACGTTTCTCCTGAGAAGAAGATTTCTTTTTTAGGATCCTCAATGGGACTTTCTTTTCTGACCTTTCTTCCCCAGCCCTGAACATCTGTCTGAGGAAGGGCACTCTCTTCACAAAAACAGAAGTCAGATAGACAGGTTAGCTCACTTGTTAGGCCGTTGTGTACTCAGGCAGCAATCTCCTTTTATTTTGCTCTTCCATTTATTTTTATACACTTTTTAAAAAATTTTCCTTCTTATTTAAGCAGAATGACTTCATTGTCACCTCAGTTCACTTGCCAGAAAACACAACCACACCCTGGTACCCACCCCTTAATTTCTATTCCAAAATCCTGAGGTCGGAAAACTGAGATTCTCACAGGTCTGGAATGGGTCTGACACCAACTCTCATCCAAACCATCTTGACTGGGGGTAAAGAACCATGTTGAACACATGTGGCTACTGAGAGTGCCCTGCAACCAAGACAGGAGGACAGTTCCAAAAATGAGGACTGAACACACAACCTAGTATGTGTCTGCTGTCACAGCTCTCTTTATGTAAGCAAAGGTTTTCTAGCCACTAACCTAAGGCTTACTTTTGAGAACTAGCCAGTTCTTTTTCACCCCAACATACAGAAAGAGGGAGGGAGGGAGGGAAGAAGGGAGGGAGAGAAAGAGAGAGAGGAAGAGAGAGAGAAAGAGAGAAGGGAAGGGAAGGGAAGGGAAGGGAAGAGAGAGAGGGAGAAAGGTAGGAATGAAGGAAGAAAGGAGAAGAGAAGAGAAGAGAAGAGAAGAGAAGAGAAGAGAAGAGAAGAGAAGAGAAAAAGAAAATGAACACACACATCTCTATTTCACTCTGTAGGTACATATGTGTGCCCATATACAGAAATGCATATTGTCAGAGATATTGAAGTACAAACATATGCTCCCTTGAGGATCCAGCATATGAGCTTTTCAACATACACACTCCACACAAAAATTTTCTGGTGAAAGCAAATAATTTCAAATTTTGGGAAAGAGCAGAGATCTGTTATGATAATACTGCTCAACAAGTGTAACATTCTGACTACAAAGCAAATACCTTGTGGGGGGAAAAATGCTGAAATGGCTTGATTGGGGTTTTAATAAGATTTTTCTCCTCTTCTCCACCCTCCACCTTCCACCCTCCACCCTCATTCTTTACCCCTAGTTTTTTCCTCTAGCTGTCCAGTCAAGAGCTCTGCACTGGGGGACACTGAGAGAATGTTAACAATTCAATTCTACCAATTAATTTGTGGCACTTTCTCCTTCCTGCTCAGTGGGGCCTCTCTTGCAAGATGCTGAAAATATAACAATGAGCCTCTCCATTGTAAATGTGTAATGGCATGTTCATCAGGGTCTTAAAAATCCTTAGGGCTACAATATCTGCTCCTTGGGCACACGCTATGGAGGCTAGAGCATGTCTACCCTCACACTTAAATGTGGGTAAATTCTTATGTGACAGTAAAATGTGAAACAGGAATCCCTTCTTCAAAGAGAAAAGGCAAAACCCAGGGGATACAGGAAATGTTCGGACCCATTGACTTAACATACACATGTAAACACTCCCTCTGTCTCTGGTTCCTCCTTGCCGTTAATGAAAGGCTCTCTCAAGAAGCCAGGTTTGAGTTGTAAGTTTACCATCACACCCCAGATTTGCATGGAAGTTTTAGAAATTGTGTCGGCCCTTTAGTTCAATGTGCATTGATCACTCTTGGTGCTAGATTTCATGTGGGGAGGATCAGGAATAGATCCTCCCTATGGAGTTCACACAGTCTGGTTTTGGAGCTCTCAGTGCAGAGGAGAAGTATGATAGATTTAAGGGAAGACATCAAGCTGAGGATAATTAAGTACCAAATGAGTATCACTAATATTGAGTACTGTTTTTTTTTTTTTTTTTTTTTTTTGTTTTTTTTTTACAGCTTAATATAAGAGAGAAAGAAAGGAGAAGAGAATTGGATTTTATTTTATTTTTTTTTGCCTAGTTGGATATGATGGGTGTATTTGCTTGGGAATAACTCACTGTGATTGAGGAGAGGAAATGGGAAATCTGTTGTGAAAACAAGGGCATACATAGGGCACTGGAGGAGTTGGTTTTTAAAACACAGCTGATTTTCACTACAAACTTTACAATTTGAAGTTATGTCATGAACTCAGTGATTCTCAAATCAGAGATCATTTTATTATTTTTTTATTTTTTATTTTTATCCAGTTTATTGGGGTAACATTGGTTAATACAATTATATATTTTTCAGGTGTACATTACAATTTAACATCTGTATATTCTATTGTGTGTTTACCATCCAAAGTCTAGTTTCCTTCAGCTACCATATATTTGATCCCCTTTACCCACTTTATCCTCCTCCTATGCCCCTATATTTAACCCCTTTAACCCCATCTACCTTCACCTCCTCCCCCACCCCCTACTCTCTGGTAACCACTAGTCTATAGTCCATGTCCATGAGTCTCTGTTTGCTTTTCCTGTTCCTTTGTGGCTTTCAGGTTTATATCCCACATATAAATGATATCATGTGATTTTCACCTTTTTCTGTCTGGCTTATTTCGCTTTGCATGATTATCTTGAGTTCCAACCATGTTGTCACAAATGGCAGTATTTCATCTCTTCTTATGGCTGAGTAATATTTCATTGTATATATGAACCACAGCTTCTTTAGCCAATCATCTATTGTAGGACACTTCGGTTACTTCCATGTCCTGGCCACTGTGGATACTGCTGCTATGAACATTGGTGTGCAAGTATCTTTATTAATATGATTTTTTACATCTTTGGGGTAAATACCCAGAAGAGGGATTGCTGGATCATATGGTAGATCAATTCTTAGTTTTTTGAGGCACCTCAATACTGTTTTCCATAGTGACTGTACCAATTTGCAGTACTACCAGAAGTGTATGAGGGTTCCTTTTTCTTTGCATCCTCTCCAAAATTTATTACTTGTCCTATTGATTATAGCCATTCTAACATGTGTGAGATGGTATTTCATCGTGGTTTTGATTTGCATTTCTCTAATAGCTAGTGATGTTGAGCATTTTTTTTCATATGTTTGTTGGCCATTTGTATGTTTTCTGGGGAGAAGTTTGTTCAGATCCTCTGCCCATTTTTTGATTGGATTGATGCTTTGTTGTTGTTATTGAGTCATATGAGTTTTTTTGTATATTTTGGATATTAGGCCCTTATAAGATTGTTTTAAATATAGAAGGTTGAGAATCTCTGGTTAAAGGAGAGGGAAAACAGGGAGAAATGTAAAGACACAAGATCATGAAGCAGGCATGTGAATGACTGGAGCTAATATCTTCTGCAAGCAGAACATTCTCCAGCTCACATGTAAATACCTAGGAATTTGGTAAAACTGTCAACAATCAAATTCCTTTAAAACTAAACCTAATTTTGATGTCTTGGCTCTAGAATGTTATTTATTCTCACCACTGCCCACTCTAAACCTGTAGAAGTTTATAGGACAGGTAGTCTTTACTAGGAATGGTGGAGAGAATGGTAGTTTTGGATCCCATAGTTTTCATAGTGTTACTAGTGTCAGGAGAGTGATTCTGCTAGGATAAACTCTCCTTGCTCCTTAACACTCACCCTACCAGTTGGAGGAATCTTTGGCATCAAAACAAAACAAACTAGTAAACTTAATTGGAGCTGATGTCATTCATTGAGGATGATGTGAAAAAGGCAGTTTATAGCTGCCATGATGACTGTTACAATACATTAGGGCCCAAGAAAGAGTAAAAGGCTCCATCACACCATCATGCCAGAGTTCATTATTTTGAAAGGGGTAAAGTCAAAGTGACATTTACTGTAGAGATGTTCTTTCTTCACATGAAATAACATTGTGATATCTCTAAGGAAAATTAATGCTTGACTTGGCAAGGTGTTCTTTACAATTACTAAGGAAACTGGTTGTGGGGTAGCCAAAGTACTTCTTGGTGGAGATGAACATATAAAACTGAAATTGGGTACACAATTATGTTCAGAACTGGAGCTCATTGCCTGCTCCACTCATACCCCCAACTACCACTCTTTTCAGCTGAAGTTGTGCATTTTCAAGAAATAAGAAGAAATCAGAGCAGTAGAATAATACCTCTTTCAGTTAGAAGTGGTGGAATTCGTGAGAGAAAGAATGGATACTCCACATTGAGAGACTCGAATAAGAAGAGGACTGTGGAAAAGAAGGGATGTTGGAGAGATTGACAAAGGTGAGAGAAGGAGCTTCTAGATGGGGCATTCCTCTTATAGAAGCTCAGCTTGGGATGACCTCCTTCCCTTTTTTAGTAAGAAGAAAATAATTAAGTTAGACAAAGTACAATTTCAGTTCCTGCTATGCTATACTAGTGTTTTCACATTTAGCTCATTCAGAAAATATAATAAAAAATAAGAGGGCATTCCAATTGTAACAAAATTTTTATTGCAATATTTGGAATTCATTTAACCAAGATTATGATAGACCTAAAAGATTTAAAACTCTAATAAAACACACAGCTAGTGATATCAATAAATATCATGTCCTTGGGTAAACAATTTAATATTATAAAGATTGCAAGTCTCCCCAAACTAATATATAATTTCAATGCACTCTCAATAAAAATTCCAGTTGGATTTTTTCTCAGGTAGTCAATACATGTATAAAAGAATGAAGATTTACAAATAGCTAAGTGAATGTTAAGAGAGAGATAGAAAAGTAAAAAGGGAAACTTACCAACTCAGATATCAAAACATACAACAAAGCCATAGTAATACAAACGGTCTTCAGAAACAGACATATAGACCAAATGGAACAGAACAGAAAGCTCAAAGATAGACCTAAACTGCTGGAGTAAAAGAATATATTTGCAATTTTTAAAACTAACAAAAAATTAATATGTAGAATATGCAAAGAAAGCCTGCAGATTAACTGTGATAGAAAATGAACAAAAGATAGGAATTTTTAAAAGGAGAAAATTCAGAAGGCAATAAACATATAAAGAAATGCTCACATGTACTAATACACAGAAATGCAAATAAGAACAATAAGATTTTGCTTTACACCAGTTTTGACTGAAAAAAATTAGAAAGCGAAATGTCAGCTGATGGTAGAGAATGGGATTTGGGTTATGTAGATTCCTCATGCCCTGTTGTTTGAGTATAGACTGACGTGTAACCATTTTTATGACTAAACTTGCACTACATAGGTAAATTAAATATCTGCATAAACTATAACCCAGATATTCCACGAGTAGGTATATATCCCTGAGAAATTTTCACACTGGTCTGGATGGAGAAATATATAAAAATGTTTTTTGTTAATATGTTGCCATACTATTGTGTTGACCGAGAGTTAGAGACTACTTGTACAATGTGGTACAGTGTGGTAGATGTAAGTCATCTATTTAAGTGCTATGCAGTAATGAGAAACAATTGGCTAAATGCATATTTGCAGCATGGATTATCTTGAAAACATAATGCTGATTGAAAAGAGAAAAAAAAAGAATAAAATGTGCAACACAAACTGTTCCTGCAGTTAAAAATAAAAATGCACGCATACCAAAGAGCAATAAACACTGTGCAAGAAAACATATAGGCAGAAAGATGGATGTTAAACACATCAGAATAATTGTTTATGGGGAAGAGTTAATGGAGTAATACACAAAGACAAAGGGGATAGATAAAACAAAACACTAGAGAGACAGACAGACAAGAGAAGGGCTGATAAGGACCAAAGATAGCATTGTGCTCAGAGCTATCGAGTATAATTATATCCTTCAGTTTTCTACATTTGAGGTTAAAGAAAGGTTTAACTGACCTGTCAGTATGGAATTACTGAAGCATCCATCAGAGTTGGGTGAGAAAGACTAAAAATCAGGAAGTATCTGGGGACAGATAACCACTACTCCAGTCATCTTTGGAGGGAAAGAGAAATGGCACCAGACTAGCCATGAATCAGTGGGTGGAATCACCAGGGATTTAGGAAGTAGCCAAGAAAAATTTCCTCTAGGCATGAGGGGCTATAAGAGTGAATTCCTTGAATGCTCTTCATGGTTATCTTTGAGGAAGAAACAAGGCCATTCTTGCGTACTAAGGTTAAAAAATCAGAATATAGATGAAAGAGCAGGAATTATGAGCTCCTGGTAGGAGGCCCTGAGTAAAGTTAGCAGGTAAGGGGAGCTAGGCAGTGCCAAGGGAAGACACAGGAGGGCACTGAGGTACAGGGTGTAGTGTGGAGACCACCAGTGATGGGGAGAGATGAACTACAGATAAGAGAGAAAAGAGAGTGTCCAAAAACTGTTGGCTTGTGCAGGGCTGGACATGGTGCTGTAGTTACAGAGCAAATGGGGCATGGTCTCTGCCTAGAGTTTCTTGCCCTGATTTTGCTTTTCTGTCACACAAGATGTGAACAATTCTCAGTAGACCTGACTGAAGTTACATCCCGCCTAGACACTCTTCAGGCCTGTCTGGACATCTGGACAACAGGACATTGCTCTTGGGGCCTCATTGTCCCAGGACGGGATTGTCAAGAACACAGCAAACTTTCCCCTGTATGTGAAGTTACATCTCCTTCACCCAGTCCTGTGCACATTCCTATAACTTGTAACGGCTCAGTCTACTTATGGTTATTTTTAATCTTCCCCCAGTTTCCCCATCTGGTCAGCAAGTTTTCTCCTTTTTTTTTTTTTGTCCTTCCCCCATTTCTCAGCAACTTAGCTCTTCTCCAGAATTCTCTTTTGCAAAATCTCCTCCTCTGCCACCTCACCTCCTTTTTCTTACACATTCATATTTTACTGCAGCATGTGGAGAAGATGATTTAAGGATGTTGATTTAATTATAATAACATCCTTCATGATGCTTTTGACCTTGAGAAAGCTTGGGAAAACAAAGGTTTATCACCTGTGTAGTCTAAAGCTCAAATCTCCGGGTGATGTGGAAGTGGGCCATATTTAGGGATAGATAGAGGGGAACACAGTGTGGAAATTACATCTCAGCTTGGACTCTGTCCTTCTGTTGTCTGCCCTGCCAGTTCTCACCACACTAACCTCAGTGAAACATAACTGCGTAACTGCGTTGTAATGTGCAAGAGTTCTGTGTGTCTGGGTGTACTCAGACTTTGTATATTTTTTGTGTCTCTGTGTTTCAAAAACATTTCACTTCAATAACAAAGAGGCCTGCTGCTAGGAGATTTTGAAAATATATCATTGATGGAGACAAGCTCCACCAAATGCCTTCTTGTTTTTGCTGATGTGAATCAGGATGACCTTTTCACCCTCTTCAAGAGGATATTTATAAGAACCAGACATGGCACACATGTTAGAGAGATAATGTGAGAGGAGGGCAAGCACAGCTGGAAAGAAGCAGAGAGCTCTCCTCTTTCTAGAATGGCGTTTGTGAAAACCTGCCTGTAGCTGTTACATTTTTCTAGTTGATCTTTGCATGAAAGGGTGTTCTCTACCCAGAGTGCGCGTGCACACACACACGTGCACACACACACACACATTTTGTTTCTCTATTTTTTTCCCAGAAGCAGAAGCTTAATCTCATGATGTTTAGAAGAAAGGAAGTAGGGATCAGTTGGTTCTGGTTAAGGCAGAGATTATTTTTAGCAGTCCATAGGATGTGACCTGGAGGAACTGGCTGGCTGTGGATGGATGCAGCTAGATGTGTCTTAGTCAGCTTAGGCTACCATAGCAAAGTGCCACAGGCTCAGAGGACTTGAATAGCAGATTTTTATTTCTCATGATTTTGGAGGCTGAAAGTTCAAGATCCAGATGCCGGCAGATCTGGATTCTGGAGGGGACTTTCTTCTTGGCTTGTAGACAGTTGCCTTCTAGCTGTATCCTCACATGGCTTTTCCTTGATGGTCAAGGGGTGGGAGGATGGTAGGAGAGAGAGTTGGAGAGAGAGAAAGAGAGTCTTTTTCTTCTTATAAGATCACTAATTTCATAATGAGGGTCCCAATCTTATTACCTAATCTAAACCTAGTTATCTCCCAAAGGCCCTACTTCCAAATATCATCACACTGTCAGTTAGAGCTTCAATATATAAATTTTTGAGAAACGCAATTCAGTGCCCAGCCTGCCAATAGTTGCCCCTGCTTCGGTCATATCCAGCCTCAGGAAGCTCCCCTTCCTGGTGGGGCTAGCATCCCTGGGCAAGATGCTAGTCACATGAACTGAATGGAGAGATAGGCAAAAATATTTTCTAAGAAAACTAGCTCAAGGGCTCCACTATTTTGCAAAACTGTACTACCCTTGATTTTGAACCAAATCAGTGGGTATTAGAGGCTTTCCAGGTGGTCAAAAACCTCTAAACACATTTAGTTTTACTTAAACATTTTTTAGATGCAGACTTTTTATTATATTAACTTAATGCTTGATATGATGTAATAGGGTTGAAAATTTTCACATCATTTCAATTTTCAAAATTTAACTTTTTAATATAATCAGAGTATTTTCCTTGACATCATGGGGAAAGCTTACCTATCCATTCAAGCAACTCCCTGTTTATTTTTTGTATCCATTTTCCCTTTCCCTTTACCTGATGATACAAAGCATTGTGTAGAATTATTTATTCCTTCAAAAGGGCCATTTTTTGTAAACTATTTTATTTTTAATTTCACTTTAGTGTGTATATCAAAGTGAAAAACTGGACTGCGCCTGTAGTGAGTTATTTCTTGTACCTCTGTGTTTTGCGGAGAGGAGAGGTGAGATCTGCTCCTGGGGAGACAGGCAGGGCCCATGGGATGGTGGTGAAGGAGGCTGTATGACTCCTTTGGTGACTCAAGCTCCGTGGCAGCCAGCACACCAACAGCTTGATTACCTCTCTATTCAGGGTGAGCACTAAGGCTGGCTAATGTGAGGAGGGGACAAAGGCCAGGAGTAGGGAGAGTTCATTTTTTTTAGCAGCTGGATAAAAAATGTCTTTGTTTTTGTTTGTTTGTTTGTTTGTTTCTTCCTTTTTCTTAGATTCATATAAAAGTTCCAAGTTGTTTGTGACTGAGTGTCCACAGTAACATCAGATCATGTTCCAGTAGCTCGAACCTGAGGAGCCACACCTCACCATTTCAAAAGACAAAGTAGGTGTGCGAGAGGGACGGTCCATGCTCCTGTTTAGGGAGGCTTCTGTATGACAGGCACAATGCTCTTGGCAGCATTAATGCCTCATTTGCTTTAAGCAGATACAGGGATTTGCAGTTTTAAAAACAAATTCAATTAACACCCTTTTCTTTGGGTGTGTCCCCCCTCCCCTCCTTCAAAAGTCATTTACCCCCTGTCTACTTACAAAAGATTCTTCCATAGAGGCAGCTGGGCAGTCTCCCTTCAACCCTGTACTTTTCTGTGATGAAAGAGGTAGTAAAAGTAAGTGTTTTTCTGTCTATGTATTCAAATTTATAGAAGGAAAGTGCCGAATTATCCTTCAGAATGTTGTAAGACCTGACTTGACCTCAAATTGTACTGTGAGAAGAAACAGATGGGAAAAGAAAAGAGGTCCTTTTTAAAGGAAACCCTTTCTTCTATCAAGAGGCTTCTACAGAAAACTGAACTCCCTACCCCATTCCCAAGGATGAGGCAAGTCCAGGAAAGCCCCACCTACCTTCTTGGTGTAAGCAGTCTGGTGAAGGAACAGATAAATTGCCTGATCACAGCATTGCAGTTGGTTTTGAAAACACACTTGCACAGTGGCAGTGAGCCAAACATTCCCTTCCCTGTATAGCCTTTTATTTCAGAAGACTGATTTCTTACATAAACTATTTTTTTCTTTCCAGGTTTCCCAAACATTTTTGGAAGAGGCAAAGTATCCCCAATATTTCGTACTGGGTCCTCACCACAGTCGACCCGCCCATAATGGAAAGAAGACCGAGCTCAGTTTGCTGATTTTTTATAGCAGGATGGAATTGACCAAGAATCACTTGTCTTGCTTGGATCCAGCTCAAATATGAAGCAGACTGAAACATCGTCAGACTTCCAGTGTTGCGGTGCTGGATCCAAGGTCCAATAAAAATGGAGAAAAGTATCTTTTGACAGCATAGGAAGCATATGCGGGCATGAATGTGAAGCTTCCTTACTCCTGGCATTTCCAATCCATGTGACATTAATGTCTCTTCTCCATGTAACAAGGGAAAATCCGATGTGGGAGTGAGGCTTGCTTTCAGTCTTGGTGACTGAAATCATTGTGCTGGTAGACATATGACATGATGTAAATGTTGTAGGAGCACAGGACTTTTATTATGGTGATAGTGTGCATATGTGTGTGCGTGCGTGCGTGCGTGTGTGTGCGCGTGTATGTGTAGAAAGAAGGGGAAGTGACAGAATTCACATTCCCCAGGGTAGAACTTTGGCCTTTGTTTTAGCTTTTGCATTACGAAGAGTTGCATACAGCTATAAATATGAACGTGACTGGCAAAACTGCAGATTAAGTAAAATCTGTAAAGGGTGTAGAATGCTTTATACACATTGCATGTTGGCAGTGTCTATTCATAGGATGCACATTCTAGAATTTGTTCTCTCTCTCTCTCTCACACTCTATCTTTCTTACTCATTCTTTTACGTGTATTTTTTCCCTCCTCTCTAGCTACACAGCCTAACTAGAGATGTGTAAGCAGGGCAACTCTCAAGATCATATCTGTTTGGATCAAAGGGCAAGGCTATTTCCTGATGTTGGCAAAGGGATTATTTAACAAGAAGTCCTCGTCAGTGTCAATGTGATACATGGGATGACATCATGCTTGTGAAAAATAAGGATATAAGTCAATAGTTCCTCACTGGCTTCGAAGTTGGAAATGCTTTTACATAAAATTCTTCTTATTCCTTGTCTATTAGTCCCTAATTGAAAATGACATCTGAAAATTTTCTCCTGCTAACTTTGTATTGTGATTTTCACGAGGCTGCTCATTAGAAAACCTCGGCTACAAGACTGCTTTTAGTAAGCGCTGGAACTATCCATGTCTTCTAACTTCCTACCTTTTCATCAAGCATGGAAGGAGATTGCTTTGCCACAGAATTTGGTAAGTTCAAAATATATAAGTTCTTTCCACTGTTTATATTTTCCTGATTCAGGAATGGCTGTAAACATTCAGACTCTACATCCCTTTGAATTTTGTAAAACACAACCTGTTATAAGAATTACTGTGAATTCTTCACAGATGACAATTAGCCTGAAGAATAAAGACCAAAAACCACAACTGCTATGAAATGAACTATTTAAAATGAATGTATCTGTTTCTGAGGCAAATCCATGATGGATTTTAGCATTTTAAGAATTTTGTAAATCTTACTGACTTTTAAAATTCTGTGGGGGCTAAAAATTAATAATACTTTTCTCTTACTTTCTAGGTTCTTTTAGCTGAGCTAATCAAATTAATAGTTAGATAAATGGGAGAAAATAAAAATGCAACAGACACACACAGAGAATTCATATAGGCATGAAAATTTCCAAAGGCAGTGAAGTAAAATTGAGAATATATTTAGTTTTGAACAAAGGAGAAAGCGGGGTGGGTAGGGGTTCTGAGGCTTCAAAAGAAGTAGGCAATTTACAGGTAGTTGAGGAACTGTAGAACACACATGGCAGGTAAATTCTTGCTAGGCAACCCAGAAACAGTAAGACAGGAAATTCCTACTAAACCAGCCCCCTCTTGATGCCCTTCCATCTACCATAATTCAAATTAGTCTGCTAAGGTGAACACCCTAAGATTTCCTTCCTGGAGTGGGTCTTTTCTTCTGAGTCTCTTAGATAGGAAAGAGGGAGAGGGTCAAAGATTTTTTTTCTAAGTCTTTTGTTTCTTAATAACCAGCTTAAAATCAATATCCCCAAAGGCTGCTTTAGTATAACAAAACTTTGTTCCTCTTCAATTATCTGACCTGTCTTCTTCCTTGGAAGAAAGCTTGTGACTGAAGAAAGCATACTTGTAAAGAAACATTTTGAATGTTCTCCACATCCATGGCTCCTCAAAATTTCATGTGCATATGAATCATTTGGGCATATGGTTAAAATGCTGATTCTGATCCCTTAGGCTGGGAATGGAGCCCAAGATGATGCATTTTTAACAGTTTCAGGTGATGGTCGTCAGCCACAGTTGGAGGCCTCCATGATCAGCTTTCAGCTCCTCGTTGGCAGTGCAGGAGAATCGGGCAGGGGATGAGCAGGGTGCACAATTTCTGAAAAATTGTTCTGACTTCTTCCAGCGTTCTGCTCATTCACAGATCCTCTTCAAAGTACTTAGAATAAATAAAACAATGCTGTGCTTTTGCAGGAGCCAGCAGTGTGGGAGACAAGATAGAGACAGGTTACAGAAGAGAATGGGAACAGGCAGATACAGAGAAAGATAAAGACAAATAGGGCAGACAGAGAGTCTCTCCTGTAATTCCTGTCACTCTCTATCTCTTCCATCCTTTCCTCTTTGTTTCAATTTTTTTTTTCCATCTTGTTTCCCTCATTGCTTTTCTGTCTGTTATAAGATAACAGAATAATTTCACTCAAGTTCAGAGGCAAGTGGGGGCTTGTAGGACTGGGCTGGGAGCCAGAAGAACAATATCTGAGTCCCAGCTCTGCCACCGGGTGTGGCTGGGCCAGTAACTTCAGTTTTGGGGCCTCCGTTATTTTTTCTGTAACATGAGCGCATTCAGTTACATGATCTCTAGACCCTCTCCCGCTCTGCTGTGCTGTGATTTACAGTCCATGTCAATGTGTCTGTTACTTGGGGCAAATCTGTTCAACTTTCAATGTAAATTAGTAACTGTAGTGTTATCAGGATTAGCAAAGTGCATAATTCCCATTTCCACCAGGCATGTAAATGTGTGCCCAGGAAGCTCTAGAATGAGAACTGCATCCCCCAGCCCTATGCTGGCATCATTGGAGCCTGCTGTGGAGAAGTTGAACAACCATTCTTTAGATTCCTCAGAACTGAAAATCTGTTCTGGGGGCTTTTGCAGCCTTTGCCATTCCAGTAATTTAAAAATATTGCCATCATTATTATTCATATTATTTGAGGAGAAGAGTCTTACTTCACATCTCCCAGAGTCAGAAAACTCACTTGGAAGCCTTAAAAGCCCACACTGTGAAACCTGTTTAGTAAATAATGTCATTGTTATTTCTTGGGGAAAAGGGGGAAAGAAAGAAGGGGGTGGATTGTTTAAGGAGGTGGAGGGAATATGGTGGAAGGGAAGGTGGCTGACCCATTAACTTTCTTTTGTTGTTTTCTTTAAGTTGTTTGATTTACAAGTGAAAAAACCAATAAGTAGTAATCAGATACAGAAAAATCAAGTGGAAGGGAAAACAAAGAGAAGCCATTCAGTATCCAGATGATAAGGCCTGTCTTCACTCAGCGGGTGACTATGGCAAGTGCACTAGGGTATGAAAACAGGAGTTAATCATCTCCAGGAATAGTTTTGACTGGCTTTTACTCTTGTCTGGGTCTTGATTCAGGAGAGAAAATAAAACCAATTGGTTGAGAAGTTGAAGTTACTGATAATGATGCAGAGAACAGGCGATTAGATACCTCACGTAGATAGTGGAGTTTTGAGATTGCTTTTTAAGGATGAGCAACCAACACAGAAGGTCTTCATGTCCACCCAGTTCAGTTAGCCAGTTAGGGTCCTTTCACTGGATTGCTCATACTAAAGAGCACAGGAGAGATGGAGCAGCCTACACCTGAAAGGCCTAAAACTCATTGCCTTCTCATGTCCTAACAGCTGTCTAACAAAGGTGGCAGCCCTCTGTTAATTATGAAAGGATTCCTGTGACAGTGGGTATCTGAACTATCACTTCCCTTTGCCGGATATTGACCTTCATCACTAAATCTCAAACTGCATTCACAAATGAGAGGCTAGACAAAGTAAATATGTCAGGTGGGAAATCAGTTTTCCCAATGTTGGTACTTTGGAGAATTTTAAGTACATTTGTGGAAGTAGGAGGTAGATACAACATAAGCGAGGGGAGAAAACTGCTCTAGGAGGGTATACAACACTGTTTGCACATACTTTTGTTGTGATTTTCTCTTATTTATTTTTCTAGGAGATATGAGGATTATCTATGAGATCTAAGCTAACTACCCTTACTAATAATGGTTCTGATGGTCTCCAAATCATCATTCAGATGGTTTCAGAAGCTCTGTGTTAAGAACAGAGGTAAAAGACCACTGTTAGAACAAGAGATGTTTCTAGTATTCTTATCACTTAGGAAGTTACAAGGGTTTCGGGATCTCCGCACCAGGAACTGGGGGCAGAGACCAATATATATTTTCTATTATATTATGCTTCTCATTGCAATTTTGCAAATTTTAGTATTATACATATCTATGAATTCATTGTCCACAAGAACTGGAATATTAACATGAACATTCATCTCTTTAAGCATTGAGCCCCATCCCAGAATGCTGCTAACTCACTGTTCTGACCCTTGTATTTAATTATTCCCTTGCTTTATTTAAATATGGTTTTATTACCTAAATGTATTCCTAAAAAGTGTCTTGTTAAATTTTAGTTACCTTAAACATTATGAAAATTTTATCATTCGATGTGTTATCTTCTGGGACTTGCTGTTTTCATTTAATAATGTCTTGCTAAGATTCATCCATACTGTTGCATGCACAGTATGTTTTAACTATTTTATATTCCATTGTATGAATATGCCAAAATTTGTTTATCCAGTGGATGATGGGTCTTTTGGGTGCTTCCAGGTTTTGCTAATGGGGACCATGTTGCTGAGAACATTCTTGTACAATTTCACACTGCTCTTAGGGTTAAGACAAAATCCATCATGTGGCCTCAAAGTCTCTGCAGGGGCTGGCCACAACCAAATTCTGTACCCTCATAGCTCATTCTTCACTTCCCTCCTTTTATATGCTTCTGTAACTCCATTGAGGTATGATAATGGGTAGACAAAAGTAGGAGTGTGTTAAAGACACTGAAATAGGAGGTCTTTCTCTTGCCCTTTTCCTTGTTAACTTCAGCATTTCCTCTAAACCCAAAATCAATCAACAATCTATACTTTGGTGTATCTTACTTGAGATCCCAGAACAGGAACTCAATTCACCTATTTTGTGTTTTTATAGCTCCACCTGCCTCCTCTCTAGAACACCTAAAGAGGTTATCATTTTTATTATACTGCATTTGGATGACAATTTGAGTAATACTTGCTCTCTGTCTGGACTCTGAGTTCTGAAAGCAGAGACGGCTACTGTTTATATTTGTACTCTCAGGACCTAGCATGATACCTAATATATAGTAGGAGCTCAATATATATTTTCAAATGCATAAAACAGTAATTCACAAAGAGTTAGAGGAATGACTGAAAATGCAGGGAGACCATATAACAGGATATAGTAGGCTTCTTTTTCAAACCTCTAGAGCAGGAGTTGGTAAACTTCTCCTTATAGGGCCAGGTAGTCAGCGTTTTAGACTTTGCAGGCCATGTGGTCTCTGACAAAATCACTCAGTGATTTTGCTAGTATATCAGGAAAACAGCCATTGGAAATATGTAAACAAATAAACATGGGTGTTTTTCAAAAAAACTTTATCTACGAACGCCGAAATTGAATTTTGTATAATTTTAATTTTCATGTGTCATGAAATGTGATTGATGTATTAGTAAATATGATTATTTATATTTTTCCCCAATAATTTAAAAGTATGAGAATCTTTCTTAGCTTGCGAGCTATGCTCATAGGTGATGAGCCAGAATTGACCTCTTGACTGTGGTTGGCTGACTCCTGCTCTGTACCTTTGTCCATCCAGTGACATTGAGTCAAGATCAGCCCTTAACCACTATCTGTCTACAGACAGCCACTGGGGATAGAAAGTGAGAAAAGGTCCAGAGTTAGTGTCTAATTTAAAGAATTAAAAGATACTTTTTTAAAATAAAACTTTTTTTGGAAAAGTTGCCAAATGTTTCTCCTCTCAGCCCTTTTGTTGCCATCTTTCTCCTTTGATATTGAAATGAAAACTCAGGCACTTAAAAGTTCACCGTATGACAGCCATGTTGTCACCCCAAATTGCATAACAGAAAGTGCACACCCACTTGTCTCGCTGTGGCTCTCCTGGCTGAGTCATTTGACAGGAGTGAGTGAGTGACTGCTGATTTGTTGACACTTTCACATATCAAGGTCCTGGCCAGGCTGATATAATATGGTCTGTTTTCTTTTGTATGGATGCAGATGTGGGTTGACCAACATTACCATGAAGCCAGGAAAACAAAGCAAAACCAAACAAACAAAGGTTTCTGCTTTGCAATATTTGTTAATATGATGCCATGTTGACACACTTTTTAATCTGTCAGCACACAAACCCTGGATGGTAGCCCACACTGTTGGTGTGTTAACTTGATCTGTTCATTGAGATGGAAATATTAATTTATTGGAGAAGATGATTAATTTACTAGAGAGATGTGTATGAGTACATCTCTGTAAAAAAAAAAGTGGCAGTGTGTAGCCCTGGCATGAACCATCATGGACTGGAGAAAGGAATGGAGTGATGAGGAGGCCAGGGCACCATTACCCTCTCATGGCCTTAGTTGTCAGGTGGCAGATTCAATTCCTTGACATGTAGAAATTGTTAGCACTGTATATCCCTGCAGTTGTAAGGGTGCTTGAAAGACCATCTCATTCTGACTTCTGCACTCAGAAACCTGTCCATGTCATTTTTGGTCTCTACTTGAAGGCTGATTGTTTTCAAATTTTGATTGACCACTTTTGGTGGATTATCTCCACATAGCTTTCCCTAGAACATAAGCTCTGTGAGAGCAAGGAGCGTGTTAGTATGCCAAGGTCTAGATCCAAGCCTTGCCCATAGTAGATGCTCATATAGAAATGTTGGTTGAATGAATGAGTCACAAGCTTTGAAGCTGGAAATCCATGAAAGCCTGGGGGATCAGAAAGAGAGGAAGGGAAGAAATGGGAGAGTTAAGGCAGGGAAGAAGATGATATTGATACAATCTGGTGAGACACATGAGAAGGCACTGGTTGGGCAGTGAATTTAACAGCAGCTGGACTTTTTCAGGCTGTTCTCAGACCACGAAACAATAGTGCACAAATTCTTGGAACTTTTAGTAGAGCATCCTTTCTTGTTCTTCACACAGCCACACAACAGGCTTGTAGAGTTCATTATCCCCTGAATGGTGGAGACTGGAAAATAGAACTAGCTTTATTATGGTTTATAGGAACTCAGGAATGATGCACAACACATTGCTTTTTAATGAATTCTCAGGATAATTGGGAGCCAAGTGGGGGAAAACACTATAACGTTGACATTAAGAAGGACAAGTACAGCTTTCATGGAATGCCTTTTTGGGTCTCTGTGAGAGCCAGACATTGTCCTGGCTGTGACTTTCCCATTGTGGCAATCCTTGTTTTTAGGGTCTTATCTCTTCCTTGAAAAGATACAAACAAAGATGAAGCAAGCTTCTACAAGGACCTTGAAAGAATCATTTCAGAGGACATACAGTAATGAAAACAGTGTTATATTTTTCAAGCCAGTTGCAGCCTTTATTTTTCCCCCTGAAATCCTTTATTTCACTCAGTTTGTTTTGTAGTATAAAGTTTCATTTTCCATTTTGCTGCACACTGGGAACTCTGGAGGCAAGAGACACTGTTGTCAGCAGGGTGAGAGATGGCCTGCGTTGTAATTCTACCTCTGCTGCTAATTTGCTGAGTGACCTTTAGTGTTTTACTTCACCTCGCTAAGGCCTCAATTTTTCTATAGAAAATCTGATGAGAATACACTATTCTACAGGGGATTGGTGATGGTGAAAGAAAGAAATAATGTATGTGAAAGTACCTTGAGAAACTTTCTGTCTCACCTTTTTTTTCTTTTGTTTTGTTATTTCAACTTTTCACTTGAGGCCCTTCCCTCCCAGCATTCCTTCACCTTTTTTGTCATTTTTTCCTCATACAGATAACCCAAACATCAGTTATTCATGTGCCAAATTCACAATCTGTGGTATATTTGAGTACCAATTGCATTATTATTTGCATAATATTTTCTTTAAATTCACTCATTTTTAATTTAAATTATTTTACTTAAAAAGGAAAAATGTGCATCAGTGGATGTAATGGCAATGTTATTACATGATCATTAAAGTTTTAAAAATAAAAGCAAAATTCATGGAGTGCTGGCTTGAGCACCCCTTCCTCAATGACACTTACCACCCAGTAAGTCTGTCTCCCTGTTGTATACTTGCCTCCTCTTCTGTAATGTTCTTTACATCTCTTATAATTATCACATTGTATCTGCCTTCTTCATTAGAATATAAGCTCAATGAGGGCATGAGCAGTGCTTGCATATCCACATTGTAGCATAGTATATGAAACCTAAAAGGTTTTCAAAAACTTTTTGTGGAATTAGATAAAATTTCATCTATGTACCCACCTAAAACTATCTCCAGACCATTAGTGCAAAACTTCAGTGCACAACACATTCTCTTTCTCTTTCTTCTGACACATTGCTTTCCAACTTGGAGACATTTGGGGTATCTGTGAGCTGTCAGGTCACCATTAACTCATAGGAAGCTGTGGGATACATAGTTAGGAGTCTGGGCACTTCTCTGTTGATCCAAATTTTAAGAATTAAAATGTGCCGGGAGTCAAGAACTTAGAGCTATGGAATTCTCAAAGCTGTGAGTTCTCGGGATGTGTAAGTGATGGGTCATTGGCCACTTACTTTCCTACTCCAAGACTTCTTCTCATATAAAGTATATTCCCACAGGGAGTGTTTTTTTTTTGTTGATGATGCCTGGGCAATATTTAAACCTCCATGGAGTCCCCAAAGGTGTCCCTAAAGCTTAGTTGTACCTGTTGTTCCCCTGACCTCCCACATCTGGTTGTTATAAGTTTTCACAACTTACAAGTTTCTGAACATCTGAGAAAACGATTGTGTAGACATTGTAGATATCTTGGCAGGTGTCTAGTTCTGCATGGGTTCTGAGTCCTTGACAGTGGTTTTCTAGAAAAATGATGTGCTCCTTATCTATTTGCTAATTCCTTCCACATATCACAAGACTTTTCTGTAAATTCCCATCAGTCTTGACAAAGTTATCTTGTAGACTTATGTAGTGATTTTGATGGCTGCACAGAGCTGTTTGTCTTGTTCAGAACTAAATTAATAACACCACGATGGCACCTACTTTAGTACCAAACTTCTTAAACTCCCCTAATATACTAATCAGCATGTCAGTGAAATATTTTTTTTCTGGATAAAGACAAGCTTCGTGAAATGGATTAGACATTCACATGCCATTGCATAATTCAGCATGCCAGTTCAGTGCATATGATTTGCATTAATAGCCTGCACTGGAAGCTGCTGCTCATAGGTTTCTCTCATTAGGTTGAATATGGAAGATTCCAGACTGTCAATCAATTACAGTAATTTCCTCTTCCATATTTATTCCATCACTATCATTGACAGCTACCATTAAGTGACATTAATACAATACAATATCATCTTGCATTTCTACAGAGCATCTCAGGGTGCCTAACCATTCCTCTCCAGCCAAGAAATCACATCACAAAGGAAAAAGTGCCCTTATTCTCTAGGGAGAAAATAGGCTTCCATCTCTCTTGGCTATGCAGGAGTTGCCTAGAATCTCTGGGGATGTTCCTGAATCCTGGGCATGGGTGTTTATTTTTCCGTTGTCTAAAAATACCCAAAGCTGTGCCTCTGGGGAGTGGGATGGCTTAGTGGGCAGTGAAAACTTTTTAGAGAGCCCACTGGCTCACACTCCCTGCCTCTACTTAACTTTGAATTAGGACATGTTTATAAGGCAGAGCCACTGGGAATCCTTGTGGAGGAATTAATGTTCTTAGGAGGACAGCAGTTGCTATATGCCATTCTTTTGCAATAATTTCTACCTCTACACCTCCCTGCTCTACTCACATTGCACCATCACTAAAATGTCATTGGCCACCTTGACTCAGGAGAATGGTACAAAACCCTGTTTACAAGACAAATTATTTCTATATGTTAAGTTGCCAGAGTTGATATGTCCTCCTTTCCCTTCCATCTTTCCTGTAGTCAGGGATTATTTCAGTTTTGCTGCACAGAACCCATCTCTATTTTCCAAGTGTCACCGACTGAATATATGGATAACTTATTCCCTTGCTCAGTTTTAGATGATATACCGGTAGGGCTTCCAGATAAAATATAGGATGCCTAGTTATATTTGAATTTCAGATAAGCAATTAATTTTTTAGTATAAGTGTGCTCCAAATATTGCATGGAGTATATAAACATTTTTTATTGTTTATATGAAATTTAAATCTAACTGGGCAACCTGTATATTTATTTGCCAAATCTGGCAATTCTACCCATTAGGTGAGCCAAAGGCCTAAGAACCAAGCCAATCAAGCTACTGAGATCCTACAAGAAATCAAGACAACATATCGACATTGAGCCGAAGTATTTGGAAGTACTGTGCTCACAGCTGTGGGAGGTGCAAAACAGAGTCAGATCTTGAGGAAACAGAATACAAGAACAATGGTCACAGTCAAGAAAGAGACTGTGGTGCTAGAGCATGAAAAGGTTTGGCTCAAGGACTACAGAAAAGCAAAACAGTATGTTAAAACATTGTTTCTGGTGGTTTTCTTTATCCATAAACTTTTGTGATGGCTTCTTGCAATCAAGGCTTCTGCTTTAGCCCTGGAGAAGGAAAATAGCTTTCTGACAGGCAGAAAGGCTGTGGGTACAGTACTTGCCTTAGAGTTTTATTACTGGGGTAAAGCAAATATCATCTTGATTGATGATTGAAGGAGAGCTTGGGAGAAACAATCAATAGGTATTTGTGGACTGGATGACTGACAATTGAAAGATTTTTGAGGAGGGAGTACATGACGAAAGATATTTTACCAAGACTATTTTGAAGTTGTGTGGGGAACAAGGAGAATAAGGTCCCTTTGATAACTAGGGAAAAAAATGTCAACTATTTGCTCTGAAGGGGTTGTCCCTGCCTCAGTATCCACATTGGATAATGCCTGGCACCTTCATCCCTCCTCACCCAATAACCTAGCATCATGTAGCTCAGGGTGCCTCAAGCACTCATGATTACTGTAGCAAATTATTATAGCTCTGTTTCTTCTGAGAAGAAAGTATGGAAAAAACAAGAGGCAGAATTGTGGCAGGGAGAAGACATTAAAATGAGTGACAGAGAAAAAGCAGATGAGTCGGAGGAGCAGTGTGTCAATTTTTTTTTTTTTCCTGGTCACTTGATATTTGTGTGGTTGGGGATAAGGAAATATTTGCTTGTAGTATTGTTTCTGTTATCTGAAAGGCAACCTTTATCCTTACTTTAATGACTTTTCAAGCATTTAAGAAACTTTCTCAAGAGTGTCCAGAGGCAAGGGCAGAGCTAGGATTGGAAACAGGTCTTTCTTGCTCTGAGACTTGTTCTAGTTCCACTTCCTAGGCTGCTGTATCCCCATTGAAAAGCTGCTCTGCAAACTTCCTCTCCAGTTTTACAGATGTTCATGGTGATGAAACCAACACAGATCAGTCTATAGGTTTCATGTATTATGTTTCATTTATTTTACTGTTTAGTAAAAAAAGAAACTTACAGTGAATTCATCTTAAATGGTAATAAGGATCTAGTCTGCCTTTGTGATAGAATTTATTTGCAAAGGGATGAAGACACAGACTCAGTTCCATCTTTTAATGTCCTAGAATGGCCAATCTTTCTAGAAAAAAATATATTTAAGGCAATGGCAAAAAGATTATCTGGTGATTTGGTAAAATAGTTAATTGTAATGTTTTACAAAAAAATAAAACTATAATCAGATGATTATAGGTAGAAGCAGCTACAGAGCAACAGAAATACATTTAATCATTTTAAAGTCATCTAGATTTCTTTCTGAGGAGGACTGGAAGGGTTTTGAGATACAGGGTGGGGGAAATTATATTAGACCTGAAAAGGATCTTGATGATACTTAAAGTTTCTTGAGGGTTTGGAGGGAATGAATGAGATGATATCCAAATAATAAACCTTAAGTGATTGCATTTCTCCCAACTGCACTTATTTGGAAACCAAGAGTGAGTGACTAAAGAATTAAAAATTTTAGTAAAAGAAGATACTCAATCTACAATCTCTCTCCCTCGCTTTTCCTTCCCCTGTGCTCTGTTTTCCCCTCAGGTTCTTCATAGCTTAGATAATATTGAAAAGGTAACTGCTACAGCCTTTGTTTTTGCCCTTGTGGCAGCCTGGAAGCAGGGCTCTGCACTTTGTATTTCCCTCAGTGAAAATTCACTTTGCAAGGGAGAGAATGCAGATTTCACTGAAGATTTTATAAGGAAGACTGAAGAGGAAATTTACAACTCACAATGCTCAGACTTACTTTCCCAAATCGCCTTTAGATTTCTCTTCTCAATTTTATTCTCAGCTGTTGGGTTTTGGGTCTTTTAAATCTTCTATAAAGTAGCTTCTCAAATTCTCCATTGTAGCGAATTCTTCCTCTTTACCCATCATGATTCTTTTGCAGAAAATTTAGCTTTTCCTCACCGGCCAACCACAGGCCTTGGGAACCCAGCCTCAGATCAGATTTGTCAGAAGTTGGCTTGTAAATTCTTTCCTCCCTTATAGCAATTCACCCTCCTGCAGTTTGTGCTCCTCTTAAATACGCATGTCTCTGCTTCTCACAAGGAATTCATGTAAAACTAAGAAAAATGAGATTTTCTTTGTATTGCTGCAGAAACATAATTTATTAGGGAACAGTATCTGGCAAAGTTTGTTGTGTGCTTTGCATTTCTTAATTTTCAGGTTACTTTCTGACTTCTTATCCAAGGCTAGAGGTTGGGTTTAGTGGCACTAGAGATAAATGGATTTCTATCCAACCACATTTTCAGGATGACATCAATTCTTTCTCCACTGTTGAGTGTTTCCAAAGAATATTTAGTTGACATTTATGCAGTAGGTAGAATAGAAATTGATATTTTGTTTTAACTTCTCCATCCATGAAGAATGGCCAACCATCTTTCTTCCTTCTATTTTTTTTTTTTTTTAGGGGCTGCCCTTCTGGGAATTTCCCAGTGTCTCTTGCAGAGATTATAAACTTGGACTTTTACTATGTGATAAGAATTCTTTTAGGACCACACTAAATCTCAGATTATAAGATCTTAGACTTACTACATTACTTTCCAGATTTTAATATTATTGGTTGCTATGCTTTTGGGGACATTGTAAATCCTGCCTATGGTCCATAGCCCTGGGGATACTCCAAGATGGTTGCTCAGAAGTTGGCTTGTAAATTCTTTCCTCCCTTATAGCAATTCACCCTCCTGCAGTTTGTGTTACTTTTATAAGAATGGTGCTCATTAAGGTCATATTTTATGATGTGAAAATCAGGCTGTATTTGATATGCTCTCAAAGCTATTTGTTAAATAAATCTGGAAAATTCAAAAGGTTTTGGTTTTTAGATCTATGTAGGAAATACCTTTGTAGAGGTCATTGTGTTTTGTTGTTCATTATTTATCTTCCCTGAAAACCTGTTTTCTGTCACTTTCTCAAAACTGAGTGAACTCTTTCCTTTTCTGACTCACCTAACTATTTTTTGGTTGCCTCATCACTATTTGATCAGTAATTTTGCTCATGCCCAAGAATTTTACCTCTTCTTTCTCAACTTACTGATTTCTACAGTGCAATTTACTTCTTGATGTTTCTTTCCAGATCAGCCACTTTCCCCAGTTATCCTTTTTTTCTCATTTGATGTGTGTCACATACGAGGGAATATCAACAGCTACATATATCCCCTTCATATCCCTCTTCCTCCCCACCAGACCTTCCTGTACCTACTGTTGCCACAATTACTACAGGTCTTCTTGCTCACTGTGCTGCATTTCTATCCTTGTCATTCAAGGGTAACAGTTCAATGATTTTTCCCCTTCTCTGTCCACTAAGTTCATTTACAATTTAAAATCCAAACAGTTTTTGGTTGTCAGCTTGCCTGACTGTAACCTCTAATGTTTGTTCTTTCTGTCCCTTCTTCCAACTATTTCTGTCACCTTTCATTTCTGGAGTTGTCGCTATTCATCCCAAGTTGTTTCTTTTCCTTTCTTTCTTTAACTTCCTCCCTCATTTTTTCTTATTCTCTCTTTACATTTTAATTTTGAGTAATTATAGATTTGCGAAAAGTTACATTGATAGCAGTGATACTACAGAGTAGTCTGGGTTTGTCACTCAGTTTCCCTTATGGTCACCTCTTACACAGTAACAGTACTGTATGAAAACCAGGAGACTGACATTGGTACAGTGTGTGGGAAGAGTTCCTGTCATTCTATTACATGTGTAAATTCATGTAACCGTCAGGATGCAGAACTATTCCATCACTGAAGAGATCTCACTCATACTACCCTTTTATAATTGTACTTACCCGTCATCCCTAACCCCATGATTACCACTAATCTGTTCTCAATTCTGTAACTTTGCCATTTTGAGAAAGCTATACAAATGATATTGTACAGTATATGACCTATTGAGATGGGCTTTTCTTCATTTAGCAGAATGCCCTTGAAATCTATCCAAGTTATTATGTGTATCCATAGTTGTTTCTTATTTATCACTGAGTGGTATTCCATGGCATGGATGTACACTTACCTAGAAGGATGTTTTGGTTGTTTCTAGTTTTTGGCTTACAAATAATCTTTTCTCTCCTTTAATATTTTTCTTCCAGGTTGCTACTTTTTAGCAAATGTTTCCAGGAGAATAAAATCTTTTTGAAGAAAAAGACTTACCTATTGGTTCTTTTGCCTAATTGAGGCTTGGGTTTAACCCAAAGTGATTGATAATGTAGGTAAACTTTTCAGAAGTAGCCTTGTTTTTTTTGGCTTGTAGACTTAAACCTTCTGTTCCAATTCTTGTTTGTCAGTAAATGTCCCGCCAGGGGTGAATGTACTGGGTTTCACTTCCACAGAGGTGTTCCAATATAAATTTTGATCACAAATAAAAATCAGATTTAGTGATTTTAAGTTACAATGTTAATTTGAAATGACTACATCATTACAAGGGCTTTGGTGCCTGTTCAGGAAAGTCTTCAAGTTATTTCTGGCAAAATGTATTGAAACTAGTGGCCCTTAGAACTCAGTACTCAAAGGAAACTGGACAAGCTGAATTTTTAGCTATTTAACTTGAAGACAGGGTCACCCAGTGGCATTTTCTAAAGAAAAATACTCACAGGCTCATTTCTCAAATGAGTTTAAGGTTCAGGATTTTGTTTGCTTTGTATGTATTTGAGAGGGTACTCCTGCATCCTGGTGGGCTAGTTTTATCTTGAATCTAGTAAATTAGTGGATTTGCCTGCCATTTTTGGCATGCAGTCATGAAGGGTGATATAGAGTTTCCCTTCTGTGGGTAACTTGGCTTCATTTTTACATTTGAAGATTTTACGTATTTGCATAAATTCCAAGTTGAGGTGATTATATGGCAGAGAAATAAAAGTGTAACTATTAAAATATTACTGGGTATTTTACAGTCCTTTGAGGTTAAAAGGGGATTTAACATATGTGAGACAGTCTGCACATCTACAATGTGTGGACTGAAACAGAAGTTTGGACTGCCACATCAATATTTCCTCTTCATTTTTTTTTTAAGTTTACAGTAAATTTTAAATTCTAATCATTAAAGTGAAAATCAGAATTTTCTCCATTTTATAAAGTTTCTAGGTTTCAGATTTGTTGGGGCCATTCAGCTTTAGTTAACACCTTTGTGAAAGTAAGATCTCACTGCCTCCCTTCCCCACCTTCACTCCCTATTTGAATGTTCCTTAATGCCTGGGAGATACTAATGCCTTTTATTTATATAATCTGTATTCAGGAGAACTGAAAGCATTTTGTATACTTTATCTAATGAATCCTTAATTTCCCTCCAGATAAGTAGAGGAAGGTGAACTACAGACAGGCCCAGTGCATGGCTGCTGTGTTGTGTGACAAGCACTGAATCACAGGAGTGAGTCACTGGCAAGATGGGGAAGGTGCTTTCCACCCAGGCTAGTGTTCTTAGACTAGCGTTTCAGCATTTGTCTTTACAATATTCCAAGGTGTCTTCAAGTAAGTGGCTCATGAGATTATGGTAAGGACAAAACAAAACCAGTTCTGGAAGGTTTCTTTGGATGACTTTGGAATAGACCATTCTAGGGCAATGTTGTAACTCAAGAAGTTTTGAGACACAGCTCTAAATGAGGATTTATGTTACTTCTGACGGACCAACTCCCAAAACTAGGACATTCTGGGTAAAGCAGAGGGAAAATCCAATAATCTGTTTTTCGAAATAAGTTACTGGTCTGAGTTTTTTGGCTTCTCCTTTAGGAGAAATATTGTGAACATTCTAGTAATCAGAATTTTCATTAATCAGTCTTTCTCTACATCTGCAATGTGAAGACTAATACTGGCAATGATGACTCAGGTATGAAACATCTTGAGCCATCACTGAATAATTGGAAACCAAAATTTCTTGAGCTTATAATGGTGTTAATATTGATCCTATCTCTCCTTATTTGAATCCCTTGAAAAGTAAGAATCTCTTTGGTAGCCATGGTGGCCATCTAAGAAGAAAGACAGCTCACTTGCTGGTGTTTCTGGATCATAGGATTCCCAGTCACGATCCTCCCAGGTGGTGAGGTGTCTCATCACCCAACCATCTGGAGGCCTGTTGAGACCAGACTCCTACTACACAAAGCATTTCAGAAACAATGGTGGGGATCTTGGAGAGATAGTGCTCAAAGCCGAGAAGCAGGATGAAGCAGCAGGAACTAAGGTTTACCCAGTGCGTAATATAAGCTGAGTTTCCTACTAAGGGCTTTAACACATGTTTTTTCATTTGTCATCAAGAAACAACACCTGACAAGTGACAGAGACCTCATCAGGAAAGGTCTTGGGTAATTCAGCTTAGGAAGAAAGTGTCAGAAGACACTGGTATGGGTCATGGTGTTTGCATGACAATTAACAAAAAATGTGACAGTGGCCTAAGTGATAAGGTTGTATATTGGCCCAGGTTCAATGATGATCATAAGAACCCAGGGTATCTTCATCTCTGCATGTTCAGTGTTTACTACTTCCTAAGACTGGCTTTCTTTGTGGACTTGGAATGATTGCCAGTATCATTGGGTCAGTGCTCCCTTATTCTGCCCAGAGAGTGAGAATTATTGAGAGAAATCTGGTTTCCAGCACTTCTTCCAGAAAAACAATGAACCTCCTTTTCCAGAAGCCCATTAGCCCTTCCATCTCATTAGCCAGAATTTGGTCACATGGCCAATTTTCAACTATACAAGGAGGATAGAATTATCCTTGGAGGTTTAGATTAAAAAAGGCACAATCTGGGATCTGGAAATGGTGTCAATTGGCTGCATGGAGGCAAGGCGCATTGAAATGGAATTTTTGTTTTTGGTAAGAAGGAGTAAACCCTGAACTATATAAAAGTGAAATTAGGTTCTATGTTTGATTATAAGGTAATGATTTTTAGAAAGAGATACATCAAAAAGAAAAATTTCTGCTGTTTCAAATGAAACAATTATCTGGAATGTCCCTTTAAATTTCTCTTCTAAGCTCATATTTCAAACTGCTACCAGAAATCTAGACCTCATGACTTCAGGAATCTTATGTCCAACATGTTCAAAATGGCACCCATCATCTCTTTGTTTCATCTCATTAAACAAGTTTTTGTTACTGGATTCTCTGTTTCGTTCAATGATGCCACCATATACATAGACATCCAAAAAACAAATTGAAATGTTTTCTAGCAATCTCTTATACCTCTGTATGCCAGAGTGTCTCAGTTCTTCTGCATAAAGGGGTAAAGATTAGTTGGCAAAGTAAAAGTTGATAATAACATAATTGGTGCCATTTTGAAGCATGTTTTAAGATGTCCGTGATGGCCTGTGTTTAAAGCAATTTAATCTTATTGGGGCCAACTGTAGCATCCAGAATATGTGACATCAAATGAGCAAGTAGAGTTCCTGTGTTTTTCTTTTGGAGACAGACTTTTTAGCAGTTGAAGTTAAAGGCACACTGGGCTGAATGGGGTGAATAGAGACAAGGGCTCATCTGGTGGTTTGGCAAGTTCTCTTAGGGTGCAAATGATGATGAGTGTTGGTGAACTTTAGGAGTTTTCTGCAGGTAAACTTGTTTCACCTGTTTGTACCATGAATGTCCCATTGTATTCTGCACATTTTGGGGTGTAAATATGGACTTTCAAAACTTTGCTACCTGGCTTTTGTCAACCTAAAACATGTACCTTCTTAGCCAGGCACTACTTAAACTCACCAAATAGATCTGACACAGGAAAAAAAATAAATAAATAAAATTGAAACTTAACCTCATCTTGAGTATAGACTGGATCTTATGCCATCAGAACATGGTTTTCTTTGGTTCATTGCTGTATTCATCTGATAGGTCTGCCATAACAAATTACCACAAACTGGGTGGCTTAAACAACAGAAATTTATTTTCCTACAGTTCTGGAGACTGGAGGCTAAGATCAAGGTGTCTGAGGGCTCTAGTAAAGAATCTTTTCTCACCTATACAGCTTCTGGCTCCAGGAGTTCTGTCATTTATGGCTATTTCACTCCAATCCTTGGCCTTTTCTCTGTGTTTTTATGTAGGCTCCTCTTCTATTTCTCATAAGGACACTTTAGGATACACTAGATATTCCAGGATGATGTCATCTCAAAATCCTTAACTGTATCAGCAAATACCGTTTTCCCAAATAAGGTCATATTCACAGATTCTAAGATATGGACATGTCTTTTTGGAGGCCACCACTCAGCCTACTATAATTGCCGTGTTTCTTAGATGGTGGATGGATATTGAAATATTTGACACGAACAGAACTGTCTGTCATAAATTCTCAGCTTCTTAACCCAGAGGTTAGTGTCACTACCAAAATGAACTACTTGAAGAAACATGTGTCTCAGACATCAGAAATGATAGGCTCTGTCCTGTAGAATTATCTTGTTTCTTTGTTGTTTTATTTATTGCCTGATGAATTCTACATGTGTGAGAAATGACATTTGAGTAACCATTAGATTGTGATCTTTTATACATTCTCTGCATCAATTGCATCCCATCACTGCTTTATCAAATCCCCATTATTTCTCACCTGGATTATGTCTTACTTCTCCCATTTTCTCTCTAGTTATATTTCTGCATGTGAAGGGAGATGAGCTTCATGAAATTCCAATCTGGTGTTACTTGCCAGGTGTTAAATAACTTTCATTTGTGCTTCTAGAGCTATCCTTCTCCACCCTGCCTTCTTCCACCATAGATTCTTTGCCCTCTGGCTTCTTGCTGGGTTTGGTCAATGAGGGCAGATGACAGATTGGGAGCATGAGATGGCCCATTTATCTCCCTAACTCCTTCTGTGGAGGTCACCACACACTGGTCACGTCCCTTGAGGGGCCTTCACACAACACAGCCTTCACACAACTCTCTCTTCTAAGTTTTAGGAACTTTTCCTTCTCTCACTCCTCCAGGTCTAAGAATGGAAACAGGCTCCTTTGTGATTTCCCTACACCCTGCCCACACCTTTGAATATAATCTCTTCGTAAATTCTTCTTAAATTAGTGATTTCAATGTGCCATATGTTTCTTGCCTGGGCCATGACTAATACGCCACACTTAGAGCATGTCACCAGCTCTATCTTTTCCAGAGGACAAATGCAACATCCCATGGCAGGGGATTATGACTTCAGCCTTGCTAAGTCCTGACACACACTGTGCACCCCTGTACCCTGACAGACTAATGGTTTTCTGAATATGCTGTGTTGTGTCTCTTTCGGGGGGTTTTGTAATACTCTCTTTCCTAATTTATCTGCCTGGGCATTGTCTTTTTCATCCTTTAAGACTTTGCTCAAACATCATCTGTTGACTTTTGCTGACTTTCCTGGGCAGGGTTAGCTGCCTCCTTTTCTGTGCTCCCAGATTGTATTATACATATGTCCATTTAGGTGCTTATTATCACTACAAGTATTTGTTCCTGTGTCTGTTTTCCAACTAGTCTCTGAACCCCTTCACTGTGTGGACTGTGTTCTATTTTCTTTTGTTTTCCAAGTGCCTGTTATTGTTTCTACCAGGCTCAATGAACATTTTTTTTGCATTATTATATTTTCTTTGTGGACTAAATTATTTTTTGCTCTTTTCATATAAACAAGATTATTGCAATAAAATATCACCTTCATCTAGGCAAGCATACATATCATTTTCTGTTTTGAAGAGTATTACTTCATGACTACTCTGAGAGATGGGTAGATGGGAGGCAAATTCTTCTCTGTCACCCAGATTGTTAGTGGCAGAACTATGCTAAGAATGTAGACCTTCTGATAAGAATTTGATGCTTTTTTCATTATTCTGTTCTATCTCCTGAGATGTCAGATTAAAATAACAACAAAATCAGGCTAGATGAATGAGCGCTACCCAAAGGGCCATTTCAGATGGAAGGCAGCTCAAGTGACACAGAGATAACTCCAAATGATTATAAACACATGTCAGGAAGGCTGTTTAGAGAAAGCTCATTGTCAGAAGGGTCCTAATGAATGAAACTGGTCACATTTCCAGAAAATAACTTCCTTTTGCCTGAGAATTATTTCTAATATAGGCTCCAGGAACCATCAATAGAACATAACAGTTGAATTAAAATTAGAATATGAACATCAAAAAGTATTCCTTGAGTCTGGGGAAGGGCTGACAACCAATGGGGGAAGGACTGGGTTGTTTCTGTAATTCAAACCATATTCCACGAGATAGTAATTTATAGGCAGAAGCGCACATAAAGATAAATTTGAGGGTATTCGGGACAATTTCTGTTATGTCCATAGATGACCTAAAGGTTCTTCTTTCTGTTTACCTTAAGGGAAGGAGCATTATGTTGAAATCAATGCTGATAAAGTAGCTCACATGTAAGAAACATTTGCAAGAGATACAATCAAAGAATTTCAGCTGGAAAAGGGACCTTAAAGGTCATCTGATTGTAAGGTTTTGGACATTTGGATTTTTTTCTACCAGGAAGGAAAAAATAAAATCTGAATAATCCATTGGTTGAGGGTCAGGACAGACTGAATTTTAGATGTGGCAAATAAGCACTACTCCACGTGATCTTAGCAACAACGATAGTGTCAGATTATTCACGTGATCCCCAGGGGTTTGTGTTGTAACCTCATAATCACCATGACTAACCTTCAAATAACCGAAATACCCATTAGTTGCTTGTGTCTACCCCCTGTTCTCCAGTGAGGACAAAGAAGTTAACAGAACATAAAGGAAATAAAGAAAATAAATTTCTATGTATCCAGCTTTATCTCTTAAACATTCTATATTAGTGTTCTCAATCTTAAAATGTTCATATCTTTTAACTCAATGATTTCCTTTTGGGAATTTATCTTAGGGACATGATAAGAATTGTAGACAAAGATCTGGAAAGAAGCTCAACTGTCCAATGATAAGGAAAGCATTAGTTAAATCCAATTAATATAATTCTATGTCATTATTTAAATCATGTGTTTGGAAAACATTTCATAATGTGAAGGTACTTATGATATAAATCACAAGAGCAAGATACAAAACTGTGAGTGTGATGTAATCTGTCCAATTTTTTGAAAACTTTTTTCTTTCTGCTTAGACACATATGTAAATAGAAAAATACGAGAAGGAAAACCATCAAAATGTTCATTACAATTTCTCTGGGTGGTGGGATTATGGGTGTATTTTTTTGCTCCTTTGTACTTAATTCATTTTCCAAACTTTATCAGATAAATCAGAAAACAACTTTGTAAACAGTATTGAAAACCCTTCACTGGCTTCTCCCTTATTACCAAGAGAAAATCCAGACTCTTTAGCATAGCTAATGGGGTTCTTATGATCTGACTGTTTACTTTCCCAGCTCGTCTCTCTCCATGCCTGCCTTTGGGCCCTGCCTTCCAACCTGTCTCATGGGTCTGCTGAAATACTGGTAGTTTTCCAAATGGACAATGCTTTCTGAAGTTCCCTTGCCTTGGCACATTGCTGTTCTTTTTGCATACACTTTTCTCATTCCCCATTCAAACCTGAGGTGCTAATTCCCCCACCATTAAGGTATTGTCTGCTCTTGGTTTACAGTTGAATTTCTTCAGTGGTATTTTCCTTTGCCCAGGGAGGTCATCCCACTCCCCTGTGAGTGCCCACTTCTACTGAGTGGTCAATGCAGTGCTCCGGTTGCCTCAATTAGTAACAGCTTCAGCCTCCCTGCGCGGTGGAGAGGGTCAGCCAAGGACTCTTTGGCAACTGTGCCTAGTGCTACTTTCTTCACTCCCGTGGAAGTGAATACTTCCAGGAAGCCTCTTATACACGAATCTGTCTCTGGGTTTGTTTCTTGAGGAACCCAGTGAAAACCCCTCCTGTGATCCTTCATCTCACTCCCTAAGTTAAAGCCCCATTTTCTGGGCTCCTTCTAGATGTTTATCTGTACTTTAGTATTTTCTCATTGTATTGTAACAGAGCACAATTCTAGTGTCTCCCCCAACTGACTGGGATCTCCCTGAGGGTGGGAGGCAGTGTCTCATTTCTTTTCATGTCTGCAGCACCTGTCACAACATCCCTAGTATGTCATGAACGAGTACGTGTGAAAAGAGAAGCAGATAGTAGAGAAAATAACATGTGGAGAAATGGAATGAGAGACTATTGACAAAATGAAACAACACAGGTTCTTCTACATTCTTGCAACCGAAGTTACATTTCCTGTTGAGCCTTTCTGTGTATCCACCAAAAAACAAAGCTCTGATTTTGAGGTCCTATGCAACCCCTCTCAGCAGCTGAGAGAAATCTGCACTTTATTTTTCCCCTTGCCTTGTGTTTGTGATGTTAACCTTCCTTTCTTCTCTCCTTCTTTAACTCCATTTCTCCTTCCCACCATTTTTCAGACTAGATCTAAGGCCAATTTATTGCCAAAAGGGTTATGATGTAGTCATGACCAAGGGCTAATCTGATAAGTTTTTCCTTAAGAAGATGCAGGGGGAAAAGTTAGATGTCCTTTCAAATTTATACCAATCTCTGATAAATTACTCTTAGAGTAGGGGAGCTCTGGTTCCTAAAGAATGATTCTGGTAAAGTATCCCTGAGGGTCAAAGGGAATCTGTCCCAGGTTTCAGAGTTATCAGTGTAATTAATCTCAAATGTGTTATTAAGCCCATGGCTATATGCTATCCAAATTGAGTCAGTCACCCCTGACCCTTAAGCTTATAAGTTCAGGGACCACACTACCCCTCCCTCTGTTGTACTTTCACGTGGTCCACCCCTGGATTAATTCCCTAGTGCTAAAAAGTTCTGAATGGTGACAAAAGGCTGCTCCACATTTATTCCATTTTCCAAGAAAAACAATTTTCTTTTTATAGGGGATCTCCTTAGTGCCCTCATATGGTACCTCTATGAAGTAGAGCTGAGTTATTCAGTTACCTTTCCCCATTTTATCTGCCATTTTACACACAGAGACTGGTGCTATATTCTCAGTGCAGGTTAGGACTGAACAGCTGGCAGGTACGTGGCCTTAAATAATTATAGAGCCACTTAATACCAGTACTAGGACAGGAATTTAGGACTCCTGACTTATTGGTCTCTTCTTCTAACATTTGTCCGTGATGAAGGCAATCCTTCACTTGTGAGATTTTCTCCATGAGTGCATTCATTCCCCTTAGACTTTAAAGGTGTTACTAACACCAGAACTGCAAAGCATGACCATAACATTGATAGCTGTGTCTATATGTGTGCGCGTATGTGATGAAGATTTCACCCTGCCGACTTAGCCCTGGTGGTTGAAAGTGTTACAAGGGAAACTTTATTCTCCACTGCTCTTGTTTCCAGGGGGGCATGCTTCCATCCATCTCCTGGAGGAAAAGGAGAGTGGCCAGTCTGGCAGAGGCAATTGAATATGGGTGTCTCACCAACTCTCCTCTCTCTCTGTTTGGGAAATGCCTGGAGAAAGTGGACATTCTCTGCTCCTTCAAGGCTTAAGTTGTAAGTGGTGGCTCCCCACATGATCGAGTTTCTTGCCTTCTAGCACTGCCTGGTGTTGGCTAATTGACTCCAGTTCAGTGGTACAACACTGACAAACCCATAGACTTCAAGTAATGGTCTCCAACTCAGGGAAGGTCCTGACTCACTTGAGGCTTGTGAAGAGAAAGGTGGCGGGGCTTCCCAATAAATCATTCTCTCCTTAAGTGACAGACAAAGTAGTCATGGAACAAACAAGTTTCCTGCCAGTGTTTCTTCTCATTCCCATAGACTTTTAAGTTAAAGTAATTGTGTGAACAGGGGAATCTCAATAGTTATTAGGATCATTCTCTTTTGTATACTAAAATCCAGTTCATATCTGACCTTCCCAGCCCAGTTATCTCTCTCCTCCAAACTTCTATACCCACTACCTAGATCTGCCATTTGAGACATTATTTCTAACTGCATTGATTACTTGCTTAGTTGTTGAGGTATTTACTCCTGTTTTTTGTGCATTTTATCTCAAATCCCAAAGTTTTAAAGTTTAAGGACTTGACTTTAAAAAAGCTTTTAAAGTTTAAGGACCACATCTTACACCTCCTTGTATTTTCCCCTACCCTCCAAGAGTCTAGCATAGAATTTATTTGCATTTTGTATTATGGAAATAAACTGATACCAACCAAATATGAATGATCAGTGGTTATGTATTCAGAGCTTACTATACAACAAAGTCAGCCTCCATGACTTGCGTTTTGGCAGAGACTCAAAGGCAGGCAGAGGAGAAGGAAATCTTTACAGTGGGGAAAAAAGAAAGGCTTTTAAACAAATTACATCTGAAATGAGTTTATTTTAAATAAGGTCACATTCTGAGGTGTGGGGGGCTAAAACTTCAGCATAATTTTTTTGGAGACACAAGTCAACCCCATAACACATGCCATCATGTGGAGCTACTTTCTCTCCATGAAACTCAGTTGTCTCCAACTGCTGACCTCCTCATCACTTCTCAGCCACTGCCAGCACATGGCTCATGACTAAACAGTGCTGCGCCAAGAACTCTGATGACTAGCAGTGCTGCAAACAGGCAGTTCGAAGGGGTAATGAATAAGAACAAGAAGTTGTCATTTAAAATAAAGCCAACCAGCTCTTTTGTAAACACACATCATAGGGTGTTTAGAACCATCATATCCAACCCACTACCGCACGTTGGTGGAATTATTAAGTAAATCACATTCACATGTCTTTTTTTGGAGCCTCTTATCCCCCTCCAAGCCTTGTTTCCCTGAGGGAGTATGCTCACCCACCTTCATTTCAGCATTAAACCTTGCCTTTTTCTAAAGTTCATGTTGTCCTGAAGTTCTTTGCCTCAGATCAGTCACCTCTGTTAGTCATCTCTTGTCACTTCTCTCTCTTTTTACTCTTTCAGGAAGTAATGTTTTTGCTCAAGTAAAAGACTAGTAGGAAGACTTCTGCCTCTTTGATGATTCATTCCTTTGCTTTTTTGCCATTTTTAAATGTTAGAGGGGGCAAAAAGCCCTTTTGTTAAGGGCTTTGGTGAATGGATCTGGTCAATTAGCATGAGAGAATGTAGTCATAAGATACTTTCAACTAAGAGCAGAAGCAGTTCCATTTAGTGGTCTTTCTGATTATTTTGAGAGGCGGCATCATGATTCTTATGGCTTCTGGAATCCATAAAATTGGCTTCTGTGCTTTTGAACTATGTGCCCATCTATTTCACTTTCTTCATGTTTTGTTGTGAGTGGATCATAGCAAGATGGATACCACGTGAACATTCTACTTGTTTGTGGATCTAGGCCACAGGTATAGATTGTGTCAAAGTTGAGATAGATCTAAGCTTATTCAGTTGAATGAATCCCTCAGAGGGTATTATGGCTGAATTATGTTCTCTCCAATTCGTATGTTGAAGTCCTAACCCCCAGTACTTCAGAATGTGACCTTATTTGGTGATAGTCTTTAAGGAGGTAATCAAGTTAAAAATAAAGTTATATGGGTGGGTCCTAATACAATGTGACTAGTGTCATAAGAGGAGGAGATTAAGTTAGAGACACATACAGAGGGATGACCATGTGAAGACATAGGGAGATAATAGCCATCTACAAGCCAACAAAAGAGTAAACAATTCTGCCAACACCTTAATCTCAGACTTCTAGCCTCCAGAACTGTGAGGCAATACATTTCTGTTGCTTAACTCACCCAGTTTGTGGTATTTTGCTACAGAGGAAGATAGGTTTAGACATTTGAAGTGAGCCTGTAAAAGTACTCTGTCCACCAATGGAGCTCCAAGTCCAGGCCCCAAAGATCCTTATTTCTTGTCCACTCTTCATCTTACTTCATGGCGTAATACTAAGTTTGTTATGGAAAAGATCACAGTAGGCTATTTCATTTGTGAATTCAATTTATTCGGCATCTCAATGGTGGTGTCAATTCTTTTGCCATTTTCTTCAACATCAAGGAGAAAATTTTTCTAAGCTAATTTTTTTTTAGCTGCAAAGATGACAAATGTTATCAATGATATCCAACCAGAGTATATTTGCATCCCTTTTCTTCCTGTTAAGATAAGCCAGAACTATTTGTTGCCAGAAATGGAAAACAGCTTGCTCATCAGCCAGATGATCATAGTGTTTTAGAGTTCCACTCGTTTGCCATGTGTGAAAAGTTAAGAATTGAAAACAGACAGGCTTATTCTGCTTAAACTGTGGGTTCTGTGAAGCAAGAAAAAGAGATATGTAGATACTAAAAGAATTGTGGAGATGGTTTGATGGCAAAGTGAACAGGGTCTTTTCAAATTGCTCTGATGTGAATTCCCATGGTTGATTTGGTGGTGGATATGGTTATTTATCAATTGGATGAAAAACAAGCCTAAAGTTATTAGTCATTGGAGGCTTCTTTGCATTCCAGAACAAATTTCAATATCCTACACAAGCATGACTCTTGGGACTTCTACTGTGTTATCGGAAACAAAATTTTCTAAGCGTTTCAGTTAGATTTCTTCCTGATTATCTTGATCGAGATACCTCCATGAGTTATTTGTAGAAGTTAGAAGTATGCTGGAGCTTCATTAGAAACAGTGAGTCTTCAGATGACAGTCTTGAATTGTTCTGTTATTTTTCTGGTCATGAGGAAATAAGGTATTTTGTTGAATTTTTTTGCGAGATTGAGTTAAATTACCCAGTTATCACCCTAATGTTATGTTATAAGGCTTTGTGTTTGCTGAGAGATTTCTGATCATTTTTATTAGTCTCTCTTTGTAACCACCTAAGGGACTTTTTGACAGTCGAGAGACAGCCATTTTAAGAAATAGAAATACAGCCTTAAAGAGGTCAAACGATTAACTCAAATTGACAAATAAAAAAAACCCAGCACTCATGCTCCTGGCTCTAATTACTGTTCTGTAGGTTTCTGGAAACTCACATAATCACATTTTGCTTTACTTATGTTGTTAGAAATTATTTTCATTTCATGGTTAGATTTCCTCCTGTACCTGTTTCTCGAGGTCTTTAGAGGTTAATTTGAACTCAAGGATTTGGCTACCTTAGAGAGGGAAAAGAACACCTGCCCGGATTCTTCTTTGTTAAAGCCAGCTCAAAATAGGGCAAAATAAGTAAGTTCTCACGGAAAGACAATGCTGCATTGAGTTCCACTTCCTATGGGTCAATTCGGTCAATTCATGACTGCCAATTTGTCTTAAGGGCGAATGTTTTTAGCAGCAGGGAATTCTGGCTGGCTGGAGACAAGAGAATGAAAAGGAGGAGGGAGGAGAAGAGAGACAAACTTTCAGGTGCGCACAAAACTGTGCTGCTTTCAGTCCACTTTCTCCTTCCTCATTTGAGTCAGTGCCATCTTACCCCACCCACCGTTGGCCTTTCTCTGGGTCTCTAGTTTTGAGTTGACTGAGTGCTCAGCAGTGGGCCTCAACTCTTCTTCAGATGAAAGAACAAGTCAGAAGGTACCTATTACAAGTCTGTGAGCAGAGAAACAAAGGCCCGGCTGCTGACACCCTCCCACTAACTTGGGTTTTAATGGTAGGTTTAATTTCCTCACGCTAGCTGAAAGAAAAGGAAAAAACTAAGCGGAAAGAGCCAGGGTGTGGGTAGTGGCTGCGGTGGGGAAACGACAGCTGTTGTATTCATGGTTAATCAGGTGTGTCTGTCTTTGTGTGGCATCTGTCTGCTACTGTTGCCGGGCCACATGTGAAAGGGAATGGAGGGGAAGGGGCCATTCATGTTCAAAGCCAGCAGCACTGACCTCTGCTTCGTTCTCCTCAGGGTAGGAGAGCTTGTCTATTTAACTTTCCCCATTATAGGAAGCTGTAATTCTACTCTATTAGCCCACCCTCACCATTTTGGCCTGACAGATGCAAGCTGCATCCAGAATGCCATAAATTGGCCTGGTAAAAGAGGACTCTTCCCTCCTCCCATGCGTTTCCTTTGGGATTCCATTTGATTTATCAAACAAGAAAAAAAAAAAAAAAAAAAACAGAAAGAGAGAGAAAAATGAGAACTAAGGGCATCTTCATTCACCTTCTATCTCAAATAGAGCTACACACTGAACATACATTTTCCTTAATGAGCTTTAAGGGCTGTGTGGCCTCCCTACATCATGACTAGTACACCCGTCTGCCTCCAGACCTGTTTGTCTCATGAGTCCCACATATGCATGGTGTTTGCGTCAGACCTTAGTCATCTCTCTGGCACCAAATTCTCCTCTTGCTTCCCTCCATTCCACACCTCCTTCTTTACCCATGTACAGAAGAACAACAGCAGAGCATGGGGAGGCTTCCAACTTCTCTCGGAGCCAGGTCTGTACTTTAGTCCAGCTCTGCCAGATAGGACTCTTCTCTCTAGAACATGTAGAAATAGCTGGAAAGGAAAAAAACAAAACAAAACCCACTTGCCACCTTTCAGTGAAAGAGACTGTATTAAGGCTTAGTGACTAAGAATTCGAGGTCTTTTCCAGCTTCAGGTTCAACCTGACTCCTTCCTACCCATTTTGGGGTGCTTTGCTCCCAGCTCTTCTGCTTTGGGGCCAGCCCTTGGAGTAAATGACTGTCATCAGCATTTTCAAGACCAAAGAGTTCTGGCTCAAATTTTGCCTTTTCATGAGAATCAGCTATTATAGACTTATGGGGTTCAACAGAGCCTGCCACTTGCAAATCTATTTTTGTTTAAGCTATTTCTCAATATAGGTACTAACTTTCACCCCATCATGTCAATTCTTCTCATGGAGAATCATAGAGTCAGGCTCTACTGACACTGTGTATGTGTGTGTGCATGTGTGTGTGTGCGTGCATGCGCGCATGTGTGTCTACACATATGCACACATATCTATGTATACGTATATGAATATATATTTTTAAAATCAAAAGTATTACTTTCCCAGGGTGTGGGTTATCATCAGCACAGCTGAGTTTCCTCTGTCTGATTGCTATGACTGTAGTACTGACCTGCAGCTTTGGGGTCAGGAAGCTTTTGTTTCCTGATGCTAAAGTATTTTGGAAAACTATACCAAAGCCGTGTGCACTGCCTTGTTTCCTCTGATACCCCTGGATCTCCAAATTTCAATGAAGTCAATAGGCTAATATGAAACTTTTAACAGAAGCCTAGCAGTCTGTTAGTCTCTGTGAGGCCTTTGAAACTCATGATCTTGTGAGAGACCAAGGATTGTGTGAATAAAGCAAGCAATAACAAAGTAAGTCTGAAAAAATTTTTAAAATAGCTTAAAAAAAATAGAAGTATAACTCCCATACAGAAAAATACACAAATCCTAAGTATACAGCTAGATTATTAACATAAAGTGAACACATTCATGTAACTACCACCAAGATCAAGGAGCAGAATATTACAGCAGCTGGAAGCTTCTTCAAGTTCTTCTTATGTGGACACCCCATTACATCTAAAACTATTCTTCTATGACATTGTTTGGAAGTGAGATTTAGTTCTTAATTATGGGGCTATCGAAGTTCAGAGAAGGTTCCTGTTGGCTGGAAGGGATTTGCTCAGGTAAGATTTAAGTGTGACCTAGGTTGACTTTCTGCGGTTGGCCTTTGAAAAGCCCAGGTGGGCTGGATGTGTGGAGTTTTTGGCTCCAAGGGAGAACATAGAAGATCCTGGCACACTTTTTAAAAAGTTGTGATAAAATATACATAATGTAAAATTTATCATCTTAACCAATTTTAAGTATGCAGATCAGCAGTGTGAAGTACATTCAGATAATTGAGCAACTGATCTCTAAAACCCTTTTTCATCTTGGAAATTAAAACTTTATACCCATTAAACAATAACACTCCACTTCCTCCTCTCATTCAACCCCTGGCAAGTACCATTCTACTTTCTGTCTCTATAAATTTGATATAGGTATCTTACATAAGTAGAATCATACACTATTTGTCCTATTGTGACTAGCTTATTACACTTGGCATATTGTCCTCAAGGTTCATCCATGTTGTAGAATGTGTCAGAATTTCCTTTCTTTTTAAGGCTGAATAATATGTATAGACTACATTTTGTTTATTCATTCTTTCATCAAAGGACACTTGAGTTACTTCTACTTCTTGTTTATTGTGAATAATGATACTATGAGCATAAGCATACAAATATCTCTTTGAGACCTTGCTTTTGATTCTTTTAGGTATATACTCAGAAGCAAAATTGCTAGATTATATAGTAGTTCTATTTTTAATCTTTTGAGGAATTGCTATATTATTTTTCATAGCAGCTGTACCATTTTGACATTCTTTTCACATGGACTGTTTCTTCCTGACTAGCTTCCAGGGTGGCATAAGAGGGAGTGTGATGTATGGATTGAAGTGATGGCCATTATTAAGATGGTAGTCTGGACTCTCTATGTACCTATCCTGGGGAATTTAGAGCAAATGAGGCCGGAGAGACTGGACACAAAGCAATCCATGGTGGATATTTGAAGACTGGTAAATAAAGCAGGAGTAATTTATTTTGCACAAAGATAAGTGATTTTAGTTTGTAGGAGAATGGAGGGTAAGAGGGCTTTTGATTACTAGGTATTCAGAGGACTCACATGTGTTCAGTGTACCATCTCCAAATTTTCTTTGAGACTTTAGGTATATGTGTTGGAATATTTATAGAACATATGGTAAAAAAGAGGGAGGATAATAGCAGTCAATTAAAAGCCACAAACTTCTTTCTCAGTAGAGATAGCAAAGATAATGGTGCTACCTGAATAAAAAGGTAGCCCTTAATAATATAATGCTATGGAATGGGTTTAGTGCTGACCCCTAATGCCAGAAGTACCTCTTTATTGAATATGTGGGGAATTCCTTGAACAATTTTAAGTATCTTTGTTTTCTATATCATGATGCTTCATTGCTAGGACCAACCCAGCATTAACATTTATTTTAAGTAGGCATTATGTGAAGGTCACCAGGGTAGGGATCGTCAGGACTATAAATTTGGGGGACTCATTATTATTGCTAAAAGGATATCCTGCTTCTTCTAAATTCCTTAGTTTTAGCCTTCTCCTGTTTAATCATGGGGAACAAACTTCAGTCATGGTACATGGTTTTTCTTAATTTTAAAAATAATGTATGGCTATCACCTGACATGTTTAAAGGGGGAAAAAAAAAGAACAATAAATGACCTACTCTAAAAGGTAACTATTGTTTAGCAGTTTTTTTTTCTTTCCAGGATGTCTGTACACATTATGCACATATACATATATACACACAAATGCTTGAGTTAGCAATGTTAATTTTTTCCTGCGAGAACCCGAACACTGTTTATTAATACAAACATACAGATAATACATTTACACAACTCTTTACCATTATAAACTGCATTTATATATTGTCGAATCTCATCAAATTTATTTAAAGTTATTATTTTCATTTAACAGAAAAGAGGTTGGAAATGGAGTGGGGACAAAAATCTAGGTCTTCAAAGTAAACTCTGTGTCCACCAGTCTTTTTCCTCCACCATAAGATCTGTACTGATCACTGAAGGCCAGATATCACCTTACAGAAATATTCAAAGAAGCTACCAAACCACTGCCTTCATAAAACTTACTGATCTTAATCTCTTTATAGTGACAATTTATGAGCCTTCTCATCTTATTCTTGTGAGCCTGCTGAACTTATTTAAATATATATACACTAAAATAAGAATTGAGTTTATTAGAATAGGTGTAATTCCAGTAGAATCTTGGGGAAAGACAACTGTTAGCCTTGAAAATATTTTTAGTATTCATAGGTGTGTTGGCATCAAATATTTATAAAGTTATTTTGTTAGTGTGTGTGCCACGAACTTTTATTATAGAAATTTATAAGAAGTAAAATGAGTAGTTTTCTTTCCTAACTGAATTTTAAGTCAAATGGCAAAGAAATCTTGATCTGCTTCCTTGGTATAGAAGAATAACTATTTTTTCCTGCTAAATTTATTATTATTATTATTAATTATTATTAAGTACCTTACTTAATTAAGAACCATTGAGCTAAAGATATGTTCTCTTCCTCATCAAGTACACACTGAGAACATGGCTACAGATGTTAGGTAGCATCGAAGTTCTTCGGTGATTTTTAGGTGAATTCTTTTAATTTTTTAATCTCACAATTGTTTTACAGGGAATTGGTGGTTCACATTTTATATTCTTTTGTTATAAAATTTTCATAGTTTGTAAAAATAAAAGTTATGAGCTATATATCCTTTTTTTGCTGTTCCCTGTAAGAAAAGTTAAGATAGAGAAAGAAGATTCAGTGATGGCCATTGTTGGTAGAGAATAATACTGCTGGTAACTGGCATATAGGATGAGGGAAGAAAAAAATTACTTCAGTACTGATTGGGACTGGATTACGCTTTATAGGAGACAGAAATACAAAAGTGACTTAGAGAAAGTAAAAGTTAATTTCTCTCTCCCATAAAAATTGTTCAGAGTTGGCGATCCAGGACTGGTATAATTCCTCTGTGAGGTTTTCTAATATTCGAGTTCCCTTTAGTTTTATTAGTCTGTTATTCTTAGGATGAAGCTTTTTTAATTTACGGTCTTTATGATTCAATATGGCTACTAGAGCTCCAGCCATCACATCTGTATTCCTTTTAAAGAGGAGAAACATCCCAGGAGTATTGTATTTAATACTTCATATTTCATACAATATTTCTGTTTAGATCTCACTAACCAAAACCTAGTTACATGGCCACACTTAGCTGCAAGGTAAGCTGGGAAATATAGTATTTATTATGGATGTCAATAAGCTGGAATAAAATTATTAATTGAGATTCAGTACTGAAAAAAGGAGAAATAGATATTGAGAGGAAAATTGCGTTCTTTGACACAGATTATCCATTTTGCTCCCTAAATGTCCATGCTACCTTTCTTCTGTCTTCAGAGCCATGTTGGACCAAGATGTCAACTTGGGAATGAAAGCCATATGCAGTAGAGCAATATGATTCACAGCACATTGGTCAGGCACTGTGGAGTTGTGGACGCAGTACCTCTATATCTCTATGTGAGAGAAATGCACATCTGTTTTGATTAAGCCAATTTTGTTAGGGTTCTGATGGTTGTCACTGAGCTTAATCTTAACTGATACAAATATAATATAAACTTATAAAATAGCTTTCTTTTAAGATTGCATCTTACTTTGCCTGCCAATGCAGGTAGACCGATCACCCACCCATCCATCTTGGCCTACTATGTGCCTGGAATTAGGTATACAGAGAAGGCTAAGATGAGTGAAGCTGACGTTCCAGTGAGGGACCAATAAGCCAATTCAGTAAAGGAACTCCAGTTGCTTCAGTAGCCATCTGTATGAAGTAGAGTGGAATAAACGATATTTGTAATATTCTCTGCTGCCATCTTTAGACTGAAAAAAAAAAAAAAACTTTATAAGTAAATTTGGACTGTTGACCATAGCATATTTTTCTTCTTTAACATTATCAACATGTTAATCACCTATAATTATTTCTTGGATATGCAAACTTAGGTATTTATATATATATAAATAGAGGATGATGTTATCAGATTAAACATTAAACATTAATTTTCCTTTGAGAATCTTTCACTATAATTAGAGTACAACATTTTCACTTAAAACTAAATATAGATTGGCTACTTGCATCCTGCTCAAGAGCTAGTGGGCATTTTAGGTGAGAGAAAATGTACTTTTCATGTTGGGTTTTAGAATAAGCTGAATTTATTTACTTACTATTATTGACATTGCAATGAATCATCATAGCACCTGTGTGTTCCAAATAGTTCTTATTTGATTTTTCACAGCAATGTCTATTTTATAGTTGAGGAATCTGAAATTCATTAATGTCTAGGCAACTTGCCCAAGGTCATGCCACTAGTAAACAGTGGAGTTGGGATTTGAATTCAGGTCTGGGACTCTTTTTATATTCCATTCAAGTGTCCATAACAACCTTACCATGGAGACTTAGCCATGAAAGCAGAAGGAGGTGGAAGGTTAGAGAAAGCTGAAGAGGAAAAAAGGTTAAGTTCTTTTGAAGTTTTCCTGCTCAGCAAGGAAAACATTGCTGCAGTTATCAGGTAATTGAAGTGTCAATGTGCTGCTGTCAGAAGGGCTGGATGAATTTGTTCCCGTTGGCCTATATGTGGCTGCTAAGAGAGAGGCACAGCCACAGTTTTCAGGTGAAGAAACTCTCTGGCAGTCGTGGGAGTTCCTCTATAGAAGCGACTCTACTAACATGCAAAATCAATGTCACTGAAGCTTTTGCTTATGTTACTGCCTCCGACACTGTTTGATCCTTACATAAAAGAGACATTTATCATTTGACAGGACTAAGACTGGGAAAGACTGTGGAGGCTTCCCCCAGCTTTCTTGCACAAATGTCTGTAAACTCTGCTTCCCTGGTGTGTTTTCATTGCAAAATTAGGTTACCCATGGGGCCTCTCCTTGTCCTTTGACGTTTGTGAATTACTGTTCCTGCTCCTGATGAGTTTGAAGAACAGACTTAGATCATCCTCCCAGTGATAGATGTCAATTTTTAGCAAATTATAATGTATACAAAACCACAAAAAATAAAAGTTGTGCATAATGATGATAAAGTTGTCATGTTCTATCCTATTTTCTTTGTTTAGAGGGCAATATAACTCCTATTGGGTAATCATACACTTGTTATTTTCACTGGAGATTATGGAATTTTCTTGAACATATTCTGACAGAGAGGTATCTCTATTTCTTCTGAAGTTCTGGAATCATCGATGAGTCAGTTAATGGCAGCATTTATTCTTTCTGCTCAGTTGTTAGATATAAAAAATTCTAGTGATAGGCATCTTAGAGTATCTGAGAATTCAGTATTCTCAACCAGGGTAAGTAAACTGGAGGGGAAGGAATTTGCTAATTAATAATAGTTGAAATATCAAAGTTTTAAACAATTTACTTTGTTACTAAATCACAATGCATTCCAGAGTGAACCTCCATAATAATGCCATTCTTAAATCTTGGCATTCTAATATACTTTTTTGAGTGGAAGAGGAAGGGGTGGGTATACATCTGGCCCATGACATGCTTATGGGACCATATTGGTGTGAGCACTATCTGAGGTGTGAGCTGAGTCAGAAGAAACAGAGGTCTGCTTTGAGAGGTCATGCCTCTGCTACTTGCGCCTTCAGAGGCTATAGTGGGTTTGCACTGGAGAGTGACCTACTGGGTCAGTTCAGTTAATAGTGAGTAAGGAAAGAGGGTGGCCATGGAGTATGGATCTATGTACTTTAATCCCAGTATAATCATTTGAGTTTTTGAAATTGAGACTCAATTGAGACAATTGTTTTGTATATAAATGAACCTACATAAGCTATATTCAGACATTGGTTATCAACTGGCTCAGAAATTTTCAACAAGAAAAAAGAAAAGAAAGGCCTCCTTCAGAGAAAATAGCTGAAATCTGTTCTCTTGATAAATATAGCCATTTCTGACAGGTGGCAAAGGCTGGCATTTATTCTTTGGCATTAGCCACATTCAGTTGAAAGGGTCAAGCTTGCAGGTTTCCAAGCTCCATGGCTTTCACTGAGTTGTGCTCTTCTTCTCTGAGTTTTACAGAATCAAATCTTCTGTAATTTTTTTGGGTGGTGTGGGGGGTCGAGAATGACTATGGCAGAACTAGAAACTTCTTCTCCTAACCGGGAAATTTATGTGTAACTTAATTACTTTCAAGCTTGACCACTCCACAGTTTATCTGAACACAGGAAAATTGTTCCCAGTTGTTCCTAACTCTCCAATTTGCTGCCACAATGGCTGCCCAGATGTGCAAGGAGAGGAATTACAGCTTCTGATTTTACCACAAAGTCTTTTCCAGCTTTCTTTCCTTGAGCCAAGACAACTGTCATTCTAGTTTAAACTATCCCTTTAGTTTGTCAGCCTGGAGGATGAAGGTTGAAGGTCTTGTATTGAGGCATTTCTTATATGGTGTTTAATTTTCCCTAATAATATATGAGGAATTATAGGAATCTAGGCTAACATCATGGACATAATATAGAGGGATGGGCTGGAAGGAATTCAAACTGAGTGTCA